>CM073925.1:18895000-21395000 GCA_037179545.1 Sesamia inferens
TGTGAAGGTTTAATTGCCCTATGTTTAACCTATCCATCTTAATTAGTAATTAGTATGTAGGATAAGTTGTTCGAGTTTTAATTTATAGGTACCGCACTGGTCCGACCCGCATCTATGATCATAGGGTTTTTTAAATCGTTTACACGTCGCGCAAACCGGGGTAAAATTCGAATCGCCCTTATGCGGGCAAACATTGGTTTCGTGAGCCTCGGAACAGACAGTGCAGGTTGGTGATTTATTAGCGCAATGCTTTTTAACATGACCGAATTGTTGACAATACGCGCAACGAACTACCTCGATATCATCAACAAAACGGCAAGTGGCCCAGTCAATAAATAATTTATCCTTGGTAGTCACAAGATGTTTACGTACCTCAGGTTCAATTTCTATGCCTATCCATTTCCGACCGGTATCGGTAGAACGCCTACGGACTATTTTGGTGGATGTAATGAAATCGTCTTCTTTTATTGGCAACTCATTTTTAATGTTTTGGCGGTAAATAGCTTGCAAAAAATTTTTGTCTTCCATTGAGGCGGGAATGTCCTTAACTAATAGACGGGGGCGGCGACCCTTTGGTTTTTCTAAGCGGAGACCGGCAGATTTTATAGCATCTACTGATTCTAAACTTTTTAATTGGTTTTCGTTAGCCACACGTAGTACAACCCCCGATTTGGCGGTTTTTTTAATACCGACTATTTGAAACCCATCGTCACTCGGTCTAATCGCCTTCATAAGAGCTTGTTTAGTGGCGGATGATGACGCATAGTCAGCTGATCGCTCTTGGGTCGGATAGGCGACGACACAAGGCAGAGGCACTCTTGATTCAATAGCGGGGGCAACTTTAGGTAGCCGCAGTTTCAAAGAATCTGCGTACGACATTTTATTGTCCTCATTAATGGTTTTAACGCCGGATTTTAATTTAATTATTTCTAATTCGCGCTCGGTATTAGCAAGCTTGGTTTCGTTACACGATGATTTTAAGGCTAACAAAGACACGATACTTGTGACTCGTTGAGTCATATCCATAATAGCTGATTTATTCGCGACATTTATACGAGAACCGTTATCGTTAACCAGTTCGTTGATTTTGGACAGGTACACAGACGCCTCCGAAACCAAATCATAATAATTGTCACTGTTACTGCGATTGGAAATATCTAATGTAGGCGAGGACTTTTCGGGAGAAACGGGAGCAGTTTGTAGACGTTTCGACCGATCGTCTATTAATTTGTCGGTCGGAGACATTTCACAAAACAGACGCTTAGCGGAGGTTTGCGTTGGCGGCGATCTAAGTGTCTTATTATTTCTACGGAAAATATCTCCGCCACGATCAGGCGGATCATCATTGTAAGTTGACATACCTAATTAATGAACAGTAAAACAAATCTAACTTAATGAAAAGATAAATAAAACTAGTGAGAAGAAATAAAAAAAAAAAAAATATTACGTTACCCTCACAAAAAAGAAAATAAATGTACTCACCGAGATTGATTGATTTACAGTAATTACAAAAACAAACACTAAAAATAAACTTACGATACCAAAACTAGACACAATTTAAACAACCCAGAAAGAAAAACACCAGCCGGAACTGATAATCGGAACACGATATTCGTAAATATAACAGGAGCGTATTAACTTCACACCACACGGCGCGGGGGCGCGAAGGGAAGTGCCTGCCTAGCCAGTTCGTCGGCGCGCTCATTGCCGGGAATCCCGACATGAGCTTTCACCCAGAAGAACCGGAGGATTTTACCATTCCCGTCTTGCTCCCTGATATTCTTACGAATATGGGTAGCAAGGGGATGGTGCGTTTCCGGGTTTCGGATCAAGTCGAGCGAGGATCGAGAGTCGCTGAGCACCGCCGCGCAGTCGAAGCCTCTCGGGACAACCAGGTCCGTAGCCCTGGCTATCGCGAGCAGCTCCGCCTGAAAGACAGTACACATCGGCTCCAACTTCATTCGCTTGGTCCGAATCTCGGACCCATCCCGCCAGTATGAATATGCCGCCCCGACCCCCTCATCCGATTTACTACCGTCTGTGTAAATCAGATGAGCGGGGAGCTGTAGCTGAGCCACAGTTTCGGGGAGCATATTCTCCAGACACTGATAATCAACATCTGGCTCACTGGGGGGGTGAGGGGCCTCCGTAAAGGCCCTACGCTCCTCCAGTTCGCGGGATTCCAGCTCATCAATCGGACGTCCCCGTTTGCACTCAAACAGCCGGGCGACCTCCAATACTCGAAGATCGAGCGGGAGGAGACCCGACAGCGTGAGTGCTGCATTGAGCGACACTGTACGATGCGACTTGGCGATCTTCTGTGCAAAGCCCCTCTGGACGGTAGCAAAGGTTCTTTGCACAGAAGATCGCCAAGTCGCATCGTACAGTGTCGCTCAATGCAGCACTCACGCTGTCGGGTCTCCTCCCGCTCGATCTTCGAGTATTGGAGGTCGCCCGGCTGTTTGAGTGCAAACGGGGACGTCCGATTGATGAGCTGGAATCCCGCGAACTGGAGGAGCGTAGGGCCTTTACGGAGGCCCCTCACCCCCCCAGTGAGCCAGATGTTGATTATCAGTGTCTGGAGAATATGCTCCCCGAAACTGTGGCTCAGCTACAGCTCCCCGCTCATCTGATTTACACAGACGGTAGTAAATCGGATGAGGGGGTCGGGGCGGCATATTCATACTGGCGGGATGGGTCCGAGATTCGGACCAAGCGAATGAAGTTGGAGCCGATGTGTACTGTCTTTCAGGCGGAGCTGCTCGCGATAGCTAGGGCTACGGACCTGGTTGTCCCGAGAGGCTTCGACTGCGCGGCGGTGCTCAGCGACTCTCGATCCTCGCTCGACTTGATCCGAAACCCGGAAACGCACCATCCCCTTGCTACCCATATTCGTAAGAATATCAGGGAGCAAGACGGGAATGGTAAAATCCTCCGGTTCTTCTGGGTGAAAGCTCATGTCGGGATTCCCGGCAATGAGCGCGCCGACGAACTGGCTAGGCAGGCACTTCCCTTCGCGCCCCCGCGCCGTGTGGTGTGAAGTTAATACGCTCCTGTTATATTTACGAATATCGTGTTCCGATTATCAGTTCCGGCTGGTGTTTTTCTTTCTGGGTTGTTTAAATTGTGTCTAGTTTTGGTATCGTAAGTTTATTTTTAGTGTTTGTTTTTGTAATTACTGTAAATCAATCAATCTCGGTGAGTACATTTATTTTCTTTTTTGTGAGGGTAACGTAATATTTTTTTTTTTTTATTTCTTCTCACTAGTTTTATTTATCTTTTCATTAAGTTAGATTTGTTTTACTGTTCATTAATTAGGTATGTCAACTTACAATGATGATCCGCCTGATCGTGGCGGAGATATTTTCCGTAGAAATAATAAGACACTTAGATCGCCGCCAACGCAAACCTCCGCTAAGCGTCTGTTTTGTGAAATGTCTCCGACCGACAAATTAATAGACGATCGGTCGAAACGTCTACAAACTGCTCCCGTTTCTCCCGAAAAGTCCTCGCCTACATTAGATATTTCCAATCGCAGTAACAGTGACAATTATTATGATTTGGTTTCGGAGGCGTCTGTGTACCTGTCCAAAATCAACGAACTGGTTAACGATAACGGTTCTCGTATAAATGTCGCGAATAAATCAGCTATTATGGATATGACTCAACGAGTCACAAGTATCGTGTCTTTGTTAGCCTTAAAATCATCGTGTAACGAAACCAAGCTTGCTAATACCGAGCGCGAATTAGAAATAATTAAATTAAAATCCGGCGTTAAAACCATTAATGAGGACAATAAAATGTCGTACGCAGATTCTTTGAAACTGCGGCTACCTAAAGTTGCCCCCGCTATTGAATCAAGAGTGCCTCTGCCTTGTGTCGTCGCCTATCCGACCCAAGAGCGATCAGCTGACTATGCGTCATCATCCGCCACTAAACAAGCTCTTATGAAGGCGATTAGACCGAGTGACGATGGGTTTCAAATAGTCGGTATTAAAAAAACCGCCAAATCGGGGGTTGTACTACGTGTGGCTAACGAAAACCAATTAAAAAGTTTAGAATCAGTAGATGCTATAAAATCTGCCGGTCTCCGCTTAGAAAAACCAAAGGGTCGCCGCCCCCGTCTATTAGTTAAGGACATTCCCGCCTCAATGGAAGACAAAAATTTTTTGCAAGCTATTTACCGCCAAAACATTAAAAATGAGTTGCCAATAAAAGAAGACGATTTCATTACATCCACCAAAATAGTCCGTAGGCGTTCTACCGATACCGGTCGGAAATGGATAGGCATAGAAATTGAACCTGAGGTACGTAAACATCTTGTGACTACCAAGGATAAATTATTTATTGACTGGGCCACTTGCCGTTTTGTTGATGATATCGAGGTAGTTCGTTGCGCGTATTGTCAACAATTCGGTCATGTTAAAAAGCATTGCGCTAATAAATCACCAACCTGCACTGTCTGTTCCGAGGCTCACGAAACCAATGTTTGCCCGCATAAGGGCGATTCGAATTTTACCCCGGTTTGCGCGACGTGTAAACGATTTAAAAAACCCTATGATCATAGATGCGGGTCGGACCAGTGCGGTACCTATAAATTAAAACTCGAACAACTTATCCTACATACTAATTACTAATTAAGATGGATAGGTTAAACATAGGGCAATTAAACCTTCACAACGATAAGGTGGCGACATAAGAGTTAGATAAATTAATTATTGACTACAACTTAGACCTTGTACTCATTCAAGAACAATATCAAAACTCACGTTTACGTCACAGGGTAGTGCAGCTGGATTCCAAGGCACGAGCCGGAATTTATGTTGCGCGGTCTTCTAACTTTACGGTAACGTCTTTACGTGACCTCATGACGCCACACTGTGCGGTTGCCGAAGTATCATCAGCTTCTTTTAAAGTATTCGTTGTAAGCTGTTACTTTCAATATTCAGATCCTGTTACTCCTCATATACATAATCTCCGTCATGTCTTGCGGTCACTCGCGGGCTGCAAAGTTATCGTTGGCGCGGATGTCAACGCGTCATCGTCTCTGTGGTATGGCAAGGTTCGGGCCACCGATACCGAACGACGCTGCGCTGTTGAGGATTTCATTGCTGAGATGAACCTATCGATTCATAATACCCCTGATGCACCACCTACTTTCTGCAGCCAAATGGGCGAATCTTGTATTGACGTCACACTTTCAAGTGCCGACGTACGTTTGGATAGGTGGCGTGTCCTACCGGACGCGTCTTGTAGTGATCATCGCCTGATCGTGTACGAATTTGTTCCTGGTTATATTCAGGGTCCGTCTCATATTCCCGGTAATTTCAGATATAGATGTAAAGGCGCGAACTGGGAATTTTTCGGCTCGCTTTTTGCGTGTCACGCCAAAGAATTCACTCGGGACGGGCTGTCAGCCGAAGAAAGTGCTGACATTATGTCAGAAACCTTTACCTACTGTGCTGACATTGCCATTGGTCGCGGATCTATGACCAATATTCGTAGATGTGACTGGTGGAGTGATTATTTAGTTGAACAGCGTAAAAGATATCGCAGAGCGCGTAGACAGTTAAATAAACTCAAGAGCCGAAAGATTACTGGAGATCTTCTTACGTTCGCTTTAAATGCTTTTAGAGTTGCCAAGTCACGCTACAAAGCATCGGTGGAAAAATCTAAGGGTAACTTGTTGCGAAAAATCGTTGATAAACTTGACAGGGAGGGTCCGTGGTCTCCCTTATATCACGAATTTAAAGCTAACAGATCGGTCGACCTTGCATACGTTCAAAACATTAAAGTCAATGATAAGCATACCACAGGCATAGAGGAAACAACAGAAGTGCTAATCAATACACTTATCCCTGATGATTCACCGGCTAACGATAGCGACTACCACCAACAGATTCGAGCGTGGGCTCCTGTGCCACCTGAATCACCAATGTCAGACGTACCATCTAATGACGAATTTATAAATATTGTAAGAAAACTACCGGTCAACAAATCATCAGGTGAAGATAAAATATCTAATAGGATGATTAAAGAAGCGTGTAAAACAGCGGGTGAAGCCATCTTAACTGTATACAACCGATGCATTGCTGAACGCGTTTTTCCTCGTAAATGGCGACGCGGTTTCATACGAATAATACCAAAGTGTGGTGACAAACCACCGGATGATCCGAAGTCATATCGTCCTATCACACTTCTACCATCTTTGGGTAAACTCGTTTACTACCGAACGGTCCAAAATTCCATAATAATCAGTATGGCTTCACCATAGGTAAATCTACAGTCGACGCGGCGCTTTCTGTCAGAAGAACTGTTAACCAATCCGAAAACAAGTACGTAATTGGGATCTTCCTGGATATTTCTGGGGCTTTTGATAACGCCTGGTGGCCTATGCTGTTGTTAAAATTAAAAACCCGCGGTTGCTATAAAAACATATATAATCTCGTTTACTCTTACTTTATAAACGGTTCCGCGGTACTTAAGCTCGGTCATTTTTCTAGTACTAAAACACTAACCATGGGATGTCCTCAGGGTTCAGTTGTCGGTCCTTATTTATGGAATTTGGGTTTTGATGACTTCCTCGCGATCCCGCTTCCTTGCGGCTGTTCACTTACTGGTTACGCGGACGATGGCCTACTGCTCATTCAGTCAAGTACCCGAGCTGGACTTGAGAACTTGGCCAATACTTGCCTAAATTTAATATCTCAGTGGGGTGATCGTAACCGCCTAGCGTTTGCGCCACATAAAACCTATCAACTTCTACTAAAAGGTAATCTTAAATCATTACCTACTATTAAATTTAATAACGTTCCCATTAAAAAACAGCAATCCGTATGCTACCTTGGTATGATCTTAGAAAGGAATTTTTCATTTATAGAACATATAAAAATAGTTGGTGAAAAAGCTAAAAGGAACTTTTATGCCCTAACTAGAATATCCAAAGCAACTTGGGGTCTATCATTGCTAACTTTAAAAACTATATATGGAGCTACCTACTTAGGATGTATGTGCTACGGTGCACCTGTTTGGGCCGATAGGGCCAGCATAGGGGCGGCACGACGTAAACTGCTTCAAAGCCAACGTTTGGCATTGATATTTTTATGCAAGGCGTATAGAACGGTCAGTACTGAAGCCTTACCGGTACTGGCAGGTGTACTTCCAGTCGACCTTGAGGTACAGCGACGTGCTTCAATGTACTACTCCGCGAGGGGGGAGGCCATGGACACTAATTTTGTTACACAACGCGACTTTAATAAAATCTCTAGATTATTTAAACCTCAGACTGATGTCTGGGAGGACCTCTTATCCGAGTGGCAAAGTAGGTGGGATAATTCCATCAAGGGCCGGCACCTCCATCTATTCTTTCCATCCGTTGGCGATCGGCTGGCTAAGACATGGCTGGAGGTTGACCACTGCGTTGCCCAATTTCTCACAGGTCATGGCAACTTTAAAAGTAAACTGTATTCTTTTAAACTTGTTCCTTCCCCTTTGTGTCAGTGTTCTACATCAAACTGTGAATTTGAACAGTCCGCACATCACATCTTGTGGGAGTGTGTTCTTTGGCAGAATGAACGCAATATTATGTTGGATAGTGTACAAGTTACATCCGGAGTCGTTTATTATACGGACCTTGTAGAAACTAGAACCAATTTCCGTGCGTTCAGGCGCTTTTGCCATACCTATTATTGGAATCAATTGTAACAGCTAATAACTACTTAGGACCCATTAACTTAATCAAATTTTATTCCGTGGTGTTTGGCAATCTGGGCTTCTCCCAGTTGCAATAATGTCCCTTTGTGCCGATTGGCCTAGTTCTGTTCTGTGTCCTGCTTGTTATGGAGGGAAGTGGAAAAAATATCTTTTTTCTTACTCCTCCGCTATTCTTTTCTGATTAATTTCGTTGCGGGACCCAAGACAGTTGAATCGTTTCTCCGGGACTCGTCGAGCTTCATTGCTCGGCGTTTTTCTGGCGGTCTCCACTGTTGATTCTGGCTTTCAGGAGTTGCAGTGGATGGGAAAAGTGTGGCGGGTTTTGTCCCATTACAAAAAGACTATACTTACTGCTTCGAATATCAAATTTCTTCAGGAACTGTACAGAAAAGGAGTGCGGTAAGGTATTACCTAATACATAATAGCTAGGAGTTTGGGAAGTTAAATGTATTAAGGGACAGAAGTACCTACCTTAAATATTAGTTGTGGTGTGAATTAAATATTTTACACTGTGTTCGCACGGAATAACTAAACGGGCGTAGCTATTTACCTACTTCAATTTTTTTATTAAGTTTGTAAGAACATTTCTTTTATTGTATTGTAAAATATTAGCTCGACAGAGGAAATACCCTGACTTTGACTTTAAGGTAATAGTGAGGTTGAATATCTTAGGTGCGCTGGATGGCTCTTAAAGTTTATACAACAATTTTATTTCGAAATCTAATTCATTATAAGCAGAAATGCCAGCTAATATCAGTATGTATCTACCTCATTTCGCTACGTAACACCAATTGTTATATTTTACGTAACATCAATTGTTTTATTTATTAACACAGGTATTAAGCAACTAAAAACTCTTTTAAAAGATTTTGTTGATGGGAACATTACATGAACCATAAAAATATACACAACCGAACAGAAGTTATAATGAGACGAGATATACCTATACCGTCAAGTGGAATCTTCATAAAGCCTGTCGAACAAACAACATTATGTACGTCGATATGTCGTTAAATGTTTCATGAGGCGCCTGGGCATCACCTGGTGTGACGAAAATAACAAATTCAGAACGCTTTTCAAAACAACACTCAGCCTGCACTACATTATGCATGAAGCACTCCATTTGCTGATCCGCTCAGGAGTCCCGCTCGCGGCTCGTTAAGCGCTTACATTAGCTACAAACACTTATTGATTTTGAGAGATTGATATAATTTGTAAGAAATGTACGCGACCTCTTTTAAAGGAGTTAGTAAAACATGCTTTATGTCTTGCCATATATGGGTGAAATACGAGAACGATGAGAAAATCCGTCTTCAGGGTTTGTTGTGCCGCTATTTTAAGTGCGTTCAGGAAGCTAGCCTAGCCCTTAGTACGGTTTGAATAGGTTTTGGAGGTATATGATGTAACTAATTTCTGTAGCCTATTGGTATCTAAATTGGCTCACGATTCCTTGAATAATAAATGACCATATGCCTAGCCCTTTCCCCAATATGTTGAAGTAGACGTCAAGTTTAATCGGATTCAGCTGAATTTCAGTAGTTTAGATGGGGTGACTGCCTAATTGACCTCCAGAAACCAATCATAGTGTAAAACTGGTAATATTGGCAAGACTGTTGGTCAGAATTTCGGACTTCTGACGAAGCGTTACAACTGTCAAAATTATTTTAAAATATATAAAATTCTGATTGAACATAAATTACTTGTACATTTGTAAATTAATATTCGTGCGATATGTAAAATGCTGTCCATTAGCTTTGTTTCAGAAAACCTGCCCAAGTAAATATCCATCGAGGGCTCGCTATCGTGGGGGTTCGGGGCAGCAGAAAGGAGTTAGAAATGCAATATTAATGCAGTGCCGAGTGGCGGCCAGAGTGCATTTACTTAATGGATCGTAGGCAAAATGTTTACACTGTCGTCGAACACGAAAAAAACGAGTACTACGAAGTCGGATAGAGAGAAGCTCTTTGGCAGGATTATTGCAAGCAACTGGGGACTAGCTGAGTTACATAAATAAAAAAGTTGCTTACTTGATCTATCTGCTCGGTAAAAAAACTTATACGACATCTCCACTACAGACGTAGGAAAGTGTGGGTTACATTACCGGAGTGGAAAAGTTAAAAAGCTTAAATGTATCTCCGGCGCGGCTAAAAGTGTCTGACAAAAGTTCGACTTCCATTTTAAAAAGCTCCATTACAAAACATCGAGATTCGCTTCCGCTACGCCGCCGCGAGCGCGAACTGATGGCTGCTTGAGGAACGGAATTAAACTCCAAAACTTTTCAATTTATTTTATATGAAATCGAGCATAGCCGCGTATTTGTTACGTGAATAAAGCAAACTTAGCGACGCTCGACGTGGCTTTTTAGAAGCTACAGTGAGTTAATGTTGGATGTTTGTGGGGAAATGTGAGAGTGGGTGTAGAGGATCTAAACCAAAGCAAGCCGCGTGAGCAGTGATGCTGTGGTTGCCCCGCCGGTCAATTGCAACCACGGCTCTACGGTCTCAGCCCTGTGCGACACTAAACTTGAATTCGTTACGTGTCTTGTATCCGTATACTATCTGGGCGAAAGCCGCCGAGATCTTCTCGGCGGCTTTCGCCCAGGAGCTCGCGCCGTACAGGATCGTCGGTTCGACGACAGCGGTGTATATCGTCCTGATGATCTCCGGACACAAGCCCCAATCCACCCGAGTCATCGCCGACAGTTTCCTATACAGGTTAGTTGCAGTAGAAGGTCAACTTACTGTCGACGATGACTCCGAGGATCTTGAGCTCGGTCACCATCGAGATGTCAACGCCACCCATCTGCACGACCGGAGTGTCATACTTAAGCTTCCGCGTGACGACCATCGCCAGAGTCTTCTCGGCGGAGAAGCGGAGCTTATTCATGACACTCCACTCGTGCACACAGGCTAAAGCGGCATTGGCATCCCGCTGGATCCCGAGCGCCGTGTGCCCAGAGAACACCAGCACGATATCATCCGCGAACGCCTGCAAGTAGGCGCCCAGCGCATCCAGGTTGTCCAGCAGAGGGTCCAGCAGCATGTTCCAGAAGAGAGGCCCACCGATGGAGCCTTGGACACAGCCCTTGGACTGGGGCTTCCGCACCGTCCTCCCCGCGTAGCGCACGACTACGCTCCGGTCCCTGAAGTAATCCTCGACAAGACGTCTAAGATTAACGGGAATACCTTTCTCTATCATTCTGCACTTTATAGCAGGCCACCATGCATTGTCGAACGCCCCCTCGATGTCAAGAGAGACTATCAGGGCGATCTCCTTCTTGTGGAGGATGCCTCTGACGTGCTGCACCAGGTCGTACAGCGCGTCCTCCGTGCTCCGCTGCGGAACGAAGCCGTATTGCCGCGCATTGGACTTGGGCAAGAAGTGCCAGCGGATTCGCCGGCAGAGAATCTTCTCAAATATCTTGCCCAAGATGGAAAGTAGTCCAATGGGCCGATACGACTTTGCGCGGGCATAGTCTGGACGCGCCGGCTTCCTGAGCACCACGACAGATGCCTCCTTCCACGGCGCTGGGAAGCACGCCAGGTCAAGACACCGGTTCAGGATGGCCAGGAATAGCTGGATATCCTGGTTAATTACCCGGCAGCATATATCGCTCGTAAAACCATCCGGACCCGGTGTCTTCTTAGGGTTGAAGCTGCGCAGAGTCCGGACCAACTCCCCCCTGGTAATCGGGGGGTCGTCGGTCTCTCCCGGTAGGCGCGTGCTGACCAGATCCGCCCGACCTCTGATGACGGTATGGACTGCAGAGTCCACAGACACGTCATCATCGGCGAAGAATGTTCTGGCCAGCAGCGCGACCGATTGATCCGGGCTCTGCACAACTCCACCCTCCACGAGTAGCTGGTCCTCGTGACGACCTGACGCCCTTCTCAGTACCGTTGACTCGTTGAGGAGTTCCCTCGCCTGTATCCCAGCTCCATCATCAGATCTACTCCAGACCCTTATTAAAGTGTAGCGCTTTTTAAAGCACGAGGCGGAGCGCGTTCACGCGCTCCACCTCCTCCTTTGCCAGCATCACTGCTTCGCAGAAGGAGGTGACGGCCTGCCATGCACTCTCGCTCCGGACCATGGCCCGGACCAAGGTCGGACGCGAGAGATCGCCGCCGATCGCCGCTACGAGGACATGGCGGTGCTCTACCCAAGCCGGGCAGACCTCCACGGTGCCCTCAGGGCGATCCACACAATGGTGACACCCAGGCGTTTCCTCCCGCCTAATACGGAACAGGAACCTCCTGAAACAACCGTGTCCGGTGAGGACCTGCGTCGGGCGGAAGGTGAGGGCGCCGTGGCGCCTCTCTAGCCACTCCTCAAAGAGGGGACTTACCGCCGCTATTGTGGTGTGCCTAGTACTGGGTTGTGATAATCGTACTCTCCATGTCGCCATGAGATCCGGCCGGTGAATACCTAAACCTTTGATATATCATCTAGTAAGTCAACGTATTGTATTAGCCCACCGACATGTTGACATCACATGATTCATGTGATCAAGTTAGATTATGGAGCCTGTATTGGACTCTCACCTCTTTGCCTACCACATACCTGTAAGGTAATGATCTCCTCAGTGATCCACAGTAAGGGTTTCGCCTCAATCGGTCAACAGGGACCTACAAATGTATGCCATTCACTTGTGGGACGAGGTGCTAAGAATAGGGAAGCGATAGCTGTCTCCCTAGATGTCTTGAAAGCCTTCGACCGTGTATGGCACGCTGGCTTTTTGAGTAAGCTTCCAGCATATGGCATTTCCGCTGGCCTGACCAACTGGGTAACAGACTTCCTGACTGAACGATCCCTCCGAGTTGTTGTCGACGGATGCTCATTGGAGCCCATGTCGACTAATGTCGGTGTTCCTCAAGGGTCTGTTCTCTCTGCAGCTCTGTTCCTACTGCATGTTGCATGTACTCTGTTCCTAAGCAAATATGTCCGCGTTATTGCCGCCGTCCTTCCCCGGAAATTCGAACAATCGAGCTCCGTTTTGGGTCCGACGGCAAGCACCAATCCCCAATTCAGTGGGGTCGGCGACGGCACGAGCCCGTCTCAGGACGGACTCGTACGTGATGCCCCTCTCGGTGGCCTCGGGGACGATGGTCACCGTGACCGCCGCGGTTTTGCGAGGGACCAGATTCGGGGCCTTTTTGGCTGCCGGGACAGCCGCCGGGGCAGCCGGGGCCTGGGTCGCCTTCTTTTTGCCCCTTTTCACCACCTCTGACCACGGCTGGTTGGACGGAGTGGTGGAGGGGAGGAGGGTGTCCCCCTCCTGAGACTGAGGCGGCGCCGAGATGGCAACCGGCCTCGGCTGGGCGTCCGCACTCGTAGCGGGGGGAGGCAGAGCCCCCGGCGATTTCTTCCCCTTGCCTTTGCCCTTTGAGGACTTTAGGGCAAGGGGAGCCAGTGTCGGCGTCTTGTCCGCCGCTAGAGGCGGACGGAGATGCTTCTCGGGCAGGAGCCGCTCCTCGATACCCGCAAAGCAGGCCCGAGTGAATGCCCTCTCCTCCATGACCCCCTTGCGGAACAATTCCTCAAGGTTGGAGGAGGAGGGGGCGGGAACCGCTGCCGACGGGGCAGGCAAGCTTGTTGCACGGCATTTCAGGGCCACGGACAGGCCGTCAAAACTGACGAGGGCCGAACCGTATTCGGCCCTCGCCTTGGTTGCGCGCGCCTGCCTCTCCTTTGCGGCAACCAACTCCTCCAGTTCCAACTCGACCTCGGCCCGTCTGGCCAAACCGAGCTGGAGCTGAGCGACCGCCAGACCCACATCGTGGGTGCCAGCCTGAGAAGAAGTCGAAGGCGAAGCTGTCTTCGCCTTCGACTTTTTCTTGTTGGGCTTACCCTTGGCCGAGCCCGAAGAACCCTCGGACCCGAGCCTCAGGTAGGCCCTCTTCAAGCTGCGATCCGCAGCCTCTCCACACACGGACGACGAGTCCCCGACAACGGACCCCATGTCCGAGTCCTGAGAAGGGCCTTTGGGTCGGGCCTGAGAAGGGCCTTTTGGTTAGCCCTGAGATGGGCCGGTTGGTTGGCCCTGAGAAGGGCCTTTTGAGACGAAACTCCCGGAGGCATTCCGCAATGGTTTCGGCATAGCGTCAACCAAAAACCGCAATAAAAATAAAACCCACAATTAAAAATCTGATAAAACCACAATAAAATAGAACCACAATAAAATACAATCCACAATAACAATAAAACCCACAATAAGAATAAAAAAAACACAATTAAAATATCCACAATTACGCAATCGCCCTCAGAATAAAAGAAAGTAAGATCGCGTAGGTCACAGCGCTCGTTAGCCACCGTTCTGCCACTCTGTTACGGTGGTCAGACAGCGTTGCCCGGGGAACATTACGAGGAAGTCGGCGCTGTGGGGAGTCCCCCAATCCTAATTTATCCTAGCTTAATTTAAAATTCTTTTTTTTTTTTGTCGGGATGGAAATCCTCAAAGGATGTCTGCCACCCTGGGGTGGGTGACGGGGTCTGTCAGACTTTTATTGACTAAAACCTCCCCGGTATCTCTTCTATCACGAGCTCGCGTGGGGCCGCGGGAGTCTAAATTCTTCCACGGCCCCACACCCTCATGCTGGCCCGGTCTGTCCGGGCCTCGTCTCCCGCACGGGGTCATCATCATCATCATTTCAGCCGAAAGATGTCCACTGTTGGACATAGGCCTCCCCCAAGGTTCTCCGCTCCTGCGCCCCCCGCATCCAGCGGTTTCCCGCGACCTCCACCAGGTCGTCGGTCCACCTTGTCGGGGGCCTACCCACGCTACATCTTCCGGTGCGTGGTCGCCACTCGAGAACCCGCCGACCCCATCGGGCATCGGTCCTACGGGCAATGTGTCCAGCCCACTGCCACTTTAGTGTTGCAATCTTCGGGCTATGTCGGTTACTCTCGTTCTTCTGCGGATCTCCTCATTCCTGATTCGATCGCGCAGTGAAACCCCAAGCATAGCCCTCTCCATTGCCCTTTGAGTGACTTTGAGCCTTCTTATAAGGCCCATTGTTAGCGACCACGTCTCAATTCCATAAATCACCACTGGCAACACACACTGGTCGAAGACTTTTGTCTTGAGACACTGCGGTATTTCGGACGAGAAGATTCTACGTAGCTTCCCGAAAGCAGCCCATTCGAGTTGGATTCGACGATTGACCTCTTTCTCGAAGTTGGACCTTCCTAACCGGACAGTTTGTCCCAGGTACACGTAATTGTCAACAACTTCGAGAACAGAGTCTCCAATCTTTATAGGAGTCGGTACAACATGGGCATTAGACATGACTTTCGTCTTGCCCATTTTCATTCTAAGATCGACTCGTTCGGAGGCTCTACTGACGTCTTCGAGCATTGTACTCAGGTCCTCCGCGGTCTCAGCCATAAATACGATATCATCAGCAAACCGAAGGTGTGTCATGTACTCGCCATTGATGTTGATGCCCAGTCCTTTCCAGTCCAGAACCTTGAAGACATCCTCCAATGCAGCGGTGAACAGTTTCGGGGAGATAACATCTCCCTGTCGAGTAGATGGTGAATGCAAGGATCACTTTATAGCGTTACAGGCCAACCTCCAGCGCGGCCGCCTGGCGACTCAGGAGTTAGTCATGTCCGTCCATGGGGGTGGTGTCGGTGTCGCCCTGGTCCAGGAGCCTTACGTTGGCGCGAGGGGCGGATCGGTAGCTTCCGTGGCGTTAGGGTGGTGCAGAGGGAGTCTGCTAGGACCAAACCCGTCAAGGCGGCAGTCATGGTGTTCCGGAATGACTTGGAGTCAGAACACCAACACGATATCATCCGCGAACGCCTGCACGTACGCGCCCAGCGAATCCAGGTTGTCCAGTAGAGGGTCCAGCAGCATGTTCCAGAAGAGAGGCCCACCGATGGAGCCTTGGACACAGCCCTTGGACTGGGGCTTCCGCACTATCCTCCCCGCGTAGCGCACGACTACGCTCCGGTCCCTGAAGTAATCCTCGACAAGACGTCTAAGATTAACGGGAATACCTTTCTCTATCATTCTGCACTTTATAGCAGGCCACCATGCATTGTCGAAACCCCACTGAATTGGGGATTGGTGCTTGCCGTCGGACCCAAAACGGAGCTCGATTGTTCGAATTTCCGGGGAAGGACGGCGGCAATAACGCGGACATATTTGCCTAGGAACAGAGTACATGCAACATGCAGTAGGAACAGAGCTGCAGAGAGAACAGACCCTTGAGGAACACCGACATTAGTCGACATGGGCTCCAATGAGCATCCGTCGACAACAACTCGGAGGGATCGTTCAGTCAGGAAGTCTGTTACCCAGTTGGTCAGGCCAGCGGAAATGCCATATGCTGGAAGCTTACTCAAAAAGCCAGCGTGCCATACACGGTCGAAGGCTTTCAAGACATCTAGGGAGACAGCTATCGCTTCCCTATTCTTAGCACCTCGTCCCACAAGTGAATGGCATACATTTGTAGGTCCCTGTTGACCGATTGAGGCGAAACCCTTACTGTGGATCACTGAGGAGATCATTACCTTCCAGGTATGTGGTAGGCAAAGAGGTGAGAGTCCAATACAGGCTCCATAATCTAACGTGATCACATGAATCATGTGATGTCAACATGTCGGTGGGCTAATACAATACGTTGACTTACTAGATGATATATCAAAGGTTTAGGTATTCACCGGCCGGATCTCATGGCGACATGGAGAGTACGATTATCACAACCCAGTACTAGGCACACCACAATAGCGGCGGTAAGTCCCCTCTTTGAGGAGTGGCTAGAGAGGCGCCACGGCGCCCTCACCTTCCGCCCGACGCAGGTCCTCACCGGACACGGTTATTTCAGGAGGTTCCTGTTCCGTATTAGGCGGGAGGAAACGCCAGGGTGTCACCATTGTGTGGATCGCCCTGAGGGCACCGTGGAGGTCTGCCCGGCTTGGGTAGAGCACCGCCATGTCCTCGTAGCGGCGATCGGCGGCGATCTCTCGCGTCCGACCTTGGTCCGGGCCATGGTCCGGAGCGAGAGTGCATGGCAGGCCGTCACCTCCTTCTGCGAAGCAGTGATGCTGGCAAAGGAGGAGGTGGAGCGCGTGAACGCGCTCCGCCTCGTGCTTTAAAAAGCGCTACACTTTAATAAGGGTCTGGAGTAGATCTGATGATGGAGCTGGGATACAGGCGAGGGAACTCCTCAACGAGTCACAGCAGCTACATTGCGTTTGTGATTGAATAATTTGTATTGATATGAACCTTACACCTAGATGGGTTGTAACTGTCATCAAGAGGCTGATGATGAAGACAAAGGTCAGTTCAGGGAACTCCTCAACGATTTATAGTAGCAACCTTGTATTTGGACTCAATTCATTTATGTTGATGAGAAGTTTGCATCGATGTGGGTTATAATGAAAGTCTGCAGTAGATCTGATGATGGATCCGAGAGTTAGTCAAGGGAACTCCTCAACGATGAATCGTTGCAGCAGGTACCTTATGTTCGTGCTTGATTAATCTGTATTAAAAAGAACCTTACACCTAGATGGGTTCTGACTGTCATTAGGGAGCTGATGATGAAGGCAAATTCAGTTCAGGGAACTCCTCAACGATATACAGTAATTAACCTTGTGTTTGGACTTAATGTGATTGTGCTTGATTAATTTGTATTGATAATAACATTACACCTAGATTGGTTGTGACTGTCATTAGGGAGCTGATGATGAAGACAAAGCTCAGGTCAGGGAACTCTTCAACAATTAACAGTAATTACTTTGTGTTTGGACTCAATTCATTTATATTGATTGTGTGAGGGCGCTGAGATCCCCGCGCCCTCACGCGTTCCGCCTACTCATTTGTCAGCAGCACTGCTTCGCAGAAGTAGGTGACGGCCTGGTATGCACTCTCGCTCCGGACCATGATCTGGACCAGGACCAGACGCGAAAGATTGCCGCCGATCGCCGCCACGAGGATACGGTGGTGTTCTACCCAAGCCAGGCAGACCTCCACCGTGTCCTCAGGGTGATTCACACAATGGTGACACCCGGTGTTTCCTCCCGCCTTATCCGGAACAGAAACCGAAACAACCGTGTCCGGTGAGGATCTGCGTCAGGCGGAAAGTGAGGGCGCCGTGGCGCCTCTCTAACCACTCCTCAAAGAGGAGACTTACCGCCGCTATTGCGGCGTGCTCAGCACTGGGTTGCGACAATCGCACTCTCCATGTCGCCATGAGATCCCGCCGGACCTCTGTCCACCGTGCCGCGATTTCTCGCGGCAGCGGAGTTATGCCCCGCCGTTTTGCCTCCTCTCGCCACTCCCACATGTGGGCGAGGGCTTTAGCCTCCAGATCCCATGGCGGCAATCTGACAAGGAGGCTCGCCGCCTCAGCGGAGACCGTGCGGTATCCCCGAATCAGCCGAACGGCCATGACCCGCCGCTGGTCGCTTGGGCCTTCATCCATGACTGACATTTGAAGTCTATCGTACGATTCGTCTCGTTTCAGGCGACATTTGAAAATTTTAAAAAATCCTAGTGCAAATGATCTCGACGCAAATCCATTTTTCAAAGAGACACAATAATTTTATTTAACTCGCAAAGAATGTGGAGGAAAGTTTTGTATTTGGAACATAACTACCTATTATTAGTTATAACTAATCACATTTTTTTAACTGGCCAGTTTCTCATACATAAAAACTTTTTGTCGCAATACTTTCTGAGAGACCTGGTACCTATCTAATAGCATAGCTAATACTATAATCATCGGCTCTGGCCCAGTAGGTTGTCTTATCAAGAGCATGTATTGTCACGACCAAAAGTCGAGTTACAATCTCACAAAACTATGGCCAAGCAATAGAAAGAAAGAAAGAAAGAAAATGTATTTATTCAGCACAGACTTAAAGACACATAATACATCTAGCATAGTCATTACATCAGATAGCAACAAAATAAAATAATAAAACCAAATAAAAATGTAAAATAAAAAACCAAACAAAAAGTAAAAAGTCCCTATGTAAAAATTAGCAGCAGTTTGCCTCGTGGCTGCACCAAAAAGGTCCAGTTCAGCAAAAATGCCTAACCGCTGGTTTTCAACTGAACTTGACACATCAGGTTTACATCCGTCACCTCACAAGGTGACGGATGTAAATCAGTTTTATACAACAACATAATGCGTGTATGCATACTAAAATAAAAATAAATACGTGTTAGATAAAAAGAAATTATTACGAGTGTGGCCAAAAATAGTGTGAGATTGATTAATATTGCTAAAAACTAATAATAAATAAACTAAGAAAAGAAATACTGACAAATATAGGTAATGATAGACTTACGCTTGCGTAGATACATAAATTCATTGAACAACCTAAACCTGTTTAAAACAGGATATGTATACCTACATATAATTATAATCACATATTAAAAATATAAAATCTATTCATATAATATCAACGCAAATTTTGAAAATAAAAAATGATTATTAAATGTAAAATAATCAACTTATCAGAAAAAAAAGAATGAAAATAATAATATGTAATTATAACAGCAAATTTAATGAAAAAAAAAAAAACAAACAAATAAACTTAAATACTACAATACTAGTAATAACACAATACTAGTTGTAGTTACGACCTTTTTCGATAATAAGGTTTGATACACACTCATACACTTTGACAACTTGCTGCCTGCTTATGATTGTTAGGTACTACTTACTAATTTCAACGTTTACAGTAAGTGTCCGAATGGCTAAGCTGCCCTCGCCGTTATTAGCATGCAAGGTGGTTCAAGGTGGTGGAGTTATAAATGCTGACAACAAAAATTTATGTAAAAATACTGATTCGCAACTTAACGATGATACTTTCTTTTAAGATTTTTTCTATATTAGAGTCATCATAAAGTTATGAGGGTAGATTTGAAACAAAGTGAATCACTAGTTCACACAAAATATTCCACTACCTACAATAATCATTATTAGCTACCATAACTTAAATAATATTACTTAGCTGTTGTTGGTTGGTGAAAATATAGTTACGAGTTTGTGTTATTAGTTTTACTTTTTTAATCAATATGCAGACATTACGAATGGACTCAATATATCTCAAATATCATATGAAACCGGCTTTTGTGTAAGTTGTTTTTATTATTATTTGGGTAAGATGCAAACCAATCGCTTGTTGCAATAGGGATGTATCCAAGGTATGAAAATAATTAGTCCGTCTTATAGATAATAAAAAAAAATACACCTTTATTTTTTAGTTTGTCGTAATTACCAAAAACTACTGAGATATAGCGTATTAAAGTTACGGAGTGGGGGCTAATTACGTCACGCCGTGCAATATTTTGTACCACAACGTGACGTCATGCGACATTTCAAATCAATATATCTTCCTAAGTACTTATTTGAATTAATGAAAAAATAAAAAATACGTGTTCAATATTTTTTATAAATCTATCTGATGGACATTAAATTATTTTTTAGGATACAAGCCAATTGTGTAATACAATTTTTATTGTTTTAGAGAATACTGTAAGCCGTTGGGTCAAGAGGTTGGAGGACGAAGGTAGCTTAAAGTGTCGAAAAAAGTGGAACGTTACGACAATATTTACCGTTGAATAAACCTTTAAATCGTGCGAAGAAGAGAGATTGCATTTGTGGTTTAAAAATGAACCGGCGAAACTGGTGGGAATATATAAGTGATTGTGAGTTCAAATCCCAGTAACAACAAATTACTTTTGAACTTTGGTAAATTATAAGTATTCGAAAAGAAATAAGTTCGTTAACTATTGAACTAAGAAAGCGCTTGAACATTATAATCTCATGCCATAAACTCCGAAAAGTCACTGCAAGATGGCAGCACCAGTAACATGCTATACACGCAAAAAATTGTAAATGTAAAAAGTACTGTTTTGTGTTCTATGGATTATTTTATGATTGTAATAATATTCAGGTTAAGCTTCAATCTTCTTTTCTTTAAGATAATGAATAATTGTGCTATAACCTCTTTAATGATAACATAATATTATCATTTTCATATCTAAAAACCAAAAATATTTCTTTATATATTTTACCATAACAATATTATAAGTCTGTCAGGGATTACTTTTATATAACTTTTTTTAAATAATATTTTTCATGATCATGGATACAAGTCCTTCAGTCAAAGTCAAGAAATTGTCAATTACGCATCCCCGAGGGGTATGTGGGACTCCCCGTGAGATAGCCTCCCGGTATACCCACTAAAAACCACAGCTGCATACCCACATCGCCATAGTGGCGGGGTCATGGGAAACCGGCAGAGCTTGCTCTACCAATCCCCCGCCTAAAAGGCGGGCTCACAGTGGTCCCTCCACAGGGAGGGGCCGGGCTGAGTACATCTTCTTGTGCGAGAAAACGCCTTCCTCTTAGCCCCACTCGTTTGCCCGGAAGCAAACGGCCCCCAGCTTCTCTCAGTGAGGAGACCGAGTTGCGTGACGGTGACCCGGGGTTCGGGTCACGTCAGCCACCTGGAGTGGTGGCAGACCCGCCGCACATGTGACCGCCGAAGCGGTCCCCACATCTGGTTTTGGTCCGCACCGGTAAACCGGTAACCCCTATATCTGGGGCCGTTCCCCTATCCGCCACGTGGGGACGCGTCCAATGGCAGGCTAGAAACTGCACACGGATGCACACGGAATCCCTTTTTTTTTTTGTTCTCGCTGGGGAAAATGTCAATTACGCATCCCCACCCATCGGGGGACGGGAGGGGTATGTGGGACTCCCCGGGAGAGAGCCTCCCGGTATACCCACTAAAAACCCCAGCGCAACTCCGGCATCGCCATAGTGGCGGGGGAGTGGGAAACTAGCACAGCCTCAGCTACCTCTCCCCCGCCGGCGAAACCCGCCTAAGAAGGCGGGCCCTCATTTGGCCCTCTTAAAGAGGGGCCGTGGCTCCCGCGTGGTGAGCGGTGCAGGGCGGGCGCGGGCACCCCCGTTCCTCACGCCCGCCGCTCACCTCAGGGCGGGAGAAAGCGGGCGAAATCCCGCCTTCTCCTGCCCCTACGCCGCCTACGGAGCGCCGGAGCGAGGGGATCCTCCTCTCGCTCCCGCTCCGCGGCCTCCTTCTGCGACATCACGACCTCGCAGAAGGAGGCCATCGCCGCCCAGGCCCCCTCGCTCCCCACCATCGCTCTGACGATGGCGGGCAGCGAGAGGTCCCCTCCTACCGCCGCGACAAGATCGCGGCGCGGCACGGCCCACGACGGGCACACCGCGAGGGTGTGGTCCGCCGTGTCCTCCGCCGCGCCGCAACCGTGGCACGACGGCGTCTCCTCTCGTCCTATCCGGTGCAGGTACCTGCCGAAGCAGCCGTGACCGGAGAGTACCTGCACCAGACGGAAGGAGAGGAACCCGTGACGCCTGTCGAGCCAGTCCTTCAGGACCGGCCCGATGGCGTCGAGGGTGCGACGGCCGAACACCGCGGAGGCGAGGTCGCGCGTCCAATGTTGGACGATGGCGTCCCTCGCCTCCCGGCGGACGGCCTCCCTCAGCTCCGGGGCCGGACGCTCGCCCAGCGCCCTGCGCCCCGCCGTCCACTCGTACACTCTGGCGAGCACCCAGGCCTCGAGCTCCCAAGGCGGGGTGCTCGCCAGAGCGCATGCCGAAGCGAAGCCTACCGTGTGGTAGGCCCGCGCTACCCGCTGGGCGATGGCCCTTTGGGGCGCCCGAAGAGCGGTGACGTTCTCCCTCCTATGGAGGGAGTCCGCCCAAATGGGAGCCCCATAAAGGGCCATGCTCCGCAGTATGCCGGCGTATAACCGCCGGCAACGACTGCTCGGCCCTCCCATGTTCGGCATGAGCCATGAGAGGGCCCTAACCTATCTCCTTTCGTTTCCCGTATGATCTGACTAGGAGGGATTTGGGGTAAAGTCATGATGTGGCCACTAGGCTACAATATTTCAATATTCTGTATAAATTATTCACTGAATGCACTTTTTACTACATAAATCACGCGTTTTTATTTAGTAAACAACACTATAAATAATTTTAAAAGTCCAATGAAAAATGAGCGTGAAACTCAGCTTGACTTTCTCGCTAAAACTTCACTTTTATATAAAATACTAGCTGACCGGCAAACGTTGTTTAACCATATAAATAATAGATTAAATTACTAAAATGGCTATTAAAAAATAAGGGTTGATCGTAGAAGGGTGAAAATTGGGGATTGTATGTATTTTTGTATGTTGTATCATAAAAAAATAGAAATTAAAGATTTTGTCTAAAAAAATTAAAAAAAAATTTAGGGGTGGACTACCCCTAACATTTAGGGGGATGAAAAATAGATGTTGGCCGATTCTCATAGATACCGGTTAAGCACAAAAAATTTCATCAAAATCGGTTGAGCCGTTTCGGAGGAGTTTAAAGCCGAACACCGTGACACGAGAATTTTATATATTAGATTACAATGCCATATCAACATTTGTTTCATTTGTATAACTTTATAATATAATATAATATAACTTTATAATATGTTTATTGTTTGTTATTATAATACATCTATGGTAAACTAAAACATATAATAAAAACCTTTTTTGGTATAAATATTCAATAATTTTTACTTTAAAATACAAATCAATTATCATAATTTTAAATTATATGAAACAACAAAATGGTTTTGTCTTAATCAGGATACGAACCCACAATCGCACATATTTGATAGCACCATTGTTAAGCGCGGCCGCTAACTTAACTTCAACTAATGTAACGAAATACACACGGATATAAAATAATGCGTTAGTGTGCGAGGCCGGTTTAGCGCAGGCGACAGTATTCTTTAAGGTGGAAGGGGACTTCTACATGTGATAGTACAGCAATATTATCTTGTTTTTGATATTTAAATACTTACCTATATAAATAACAAATTTCAATTTGAATCTGCAAAGAAAGGCTCACATTAGTTCTTCACTCTGAAAAGCCTCCCTAAATTTATTCAGCTTCTACGTCCTATCAGATCCAAGAAAGATAAATCGTAATACGAATGTGTTAGATTCTTAGTAATCAGCAGGAATCATCGCTTTGCCGTAAAGCGAAATTTCTATATCCTTACGTAACTTTATTAAATGATAACAGGAGATAACCGGCACCTCAGAATTAATTAATCCACTCAGAGATTGCATCTAAAAGCCCGCTGCCCCCGCGCACCCCCCGCCACCGGGGGTCGATCCGTTTCCAGCCACTTAAACTTCACGCGGCGCGCTCCTAGCTTCCGTTTTAATTACAAAATTAATTCAAAATGTAATTAAAGTTAACAATAAGGCAGCAAACAATTGAAGTTATTTATGTTAGTTTATGCTTTATGGCGAGTACTGCTACGTTGGAAATGCGATTTACTTAAGAGCCGAGTTGAATATGCTGACTTTATTGTTACGTCTTTAGCTGTAGGTACCTATAGGCAATGTTACACAAACAATGATATATGAGACGGCTAATTAATATAAAAGATATATAAGCATGTCCATATATTACTTAAAGGTCGGTTTTCTATTACATAACGCCTCTCTAGTCGTAGTGGCCTAGTGGTTAAAACACCAGCTTCTCAAATATGAGTGTGCGAGTTCGATTCCAGGTCAGGCAAGTACCAGTGTAACTTTTCTGAGTTATATGTACTTTCTAAGTATATCTCGGACACCAATGACTGATTAAAATGTGAAGGAAAATATCTAGAGGAAACCTAGACTTTAAGTCTGAAGACGCCCACCCGCATTGAGCAAACGTGGTAATTACACTCAATCCTTCTCTGTATGAGAGGAGACCTGTGCCCAGCAGGCGGACGATATAAAAGGTTAATGATGATGAAGCTCTCTAATACTTTACCGATACAGGACCCACATTATTATGGAAAAAAGTCAGATTCGAAGTTTTACACTTGCATGCGATCTGTAGGTACGAGTGTTCAAACTAAACCTTTATTTCAGTAAAGGATTAGGAGATGAGCCGCATCGAAGACTGATCCATTCAACGCTATACAGGCAATAAAGCTCTGTTGAAAAGCACTTAACAGGATTGATTCAGACCATTTACCATTCTATAAACAAACACAACCTTTCCATTATGGTAAATTATAAAACCTTTTAGCAAATCGAAATCGAAGAAAAAGGAGCGGTCTGCTTTGACGCTATTGGATATTATTATTTAAATAGGTTTGGTATCTAGCGCTGAATCCAGTTAATAGCTTTGAAAATACTCTACGGATACTCTACCACCAACCAAGCAACCATCACTTGATTGAATGCCTAGTAGGTTTACATGCAACAGCATAAAAGCTTTGAGTCCTTTTGTATATAATTTTCCTCACCAATTAACGCATTGCAGGTAGAGTGCGCTGAACCACCTTTGGCCTTGAGAAGACAGTATCTAGCGTAGAGATTTTGGGCTAGAGTCACTACTAGATACTCTCACCCACTTGTTGAAAAAGTGAAAGACCTGAATACCGCATGCCGAAATTCCAAATATTGGAAACATAAAGAAGTCCCTTTGTTTATAAATTCTTTTCGTTGGTACCAAAATTTTGATTATCCTATTGCTCAGTTTCCGAATCTCCCTGCTTACAATTTTGACTATGAAAACACATGTTTCAAACCCGAAATTTTCTATAACATCTAAAAAGTCCCCTTCGGCTAACTCTATTTTCAATGCGGTGGTTGGTGAGCGCTGGCAAAATTTTGAGAGATTCTTTACGGACGCCTCTAAATTCTCAGATTCAAGCTGCACTGGTGCTGCGGTATACTACCAAAACTCAAAAATCGTTTTGAAGATTCCCTTAGTTGCCTGCAAGCTTTGGAACAAAGTCCTTTCAAGAGCAAACTGCACAGCCCAAACTTGCTCCAAATCAAAAAGTCCCTTTTATCTCGTGCCAAGAATCTTAAAACCGTCCACTTGGTTTGCTTTCCAAGCCACTGTGGCATAAGAGGAAACGAGTGTGTCGATGCTCTTGCTAAGAACGCTGTCACGTCCCAAGACGGTGACCTCAAGTATTTTAAATGCCAGGGTTATGATTTCCTGAGCCTTCCAAAAAAGAACTTGCTATCCATATGGCAGGTGTAGTAGCAAAATACAAGTAGCGGAAATGTGCTTTTTATCATACAAGACAGCCTAATGTTACACCCAAACCTTGGTTTTACTCGTATAAAAAAACGAAGATACCCTCTATCTTCTATTTCTCGTCTCCGTATAGGCAATTGGGTTGTATCCTAAAAAATAATTTAATGTCCATCAGATAGATTTGTAAAAAATATTGAACACGTATTTTTTATTTTTTCTTTCATTCAAATACTTCGGAAGATATATTGATTTTAAATGTCGCATGACGTCACGCCGTGTACCAAAATCTACCACGGCGTGATGTAATTAACCCCCACTCCGTAATTTTATTACGCTATATCTCAGTAGTTTTTGGTAATTTCGACAAAATAAAAAATATGGGTCTTAATTTTTTGTATTATCTATAAGACGGACTAATTATTTTTTTGATTTTCATACCTTGGATACATCCCTATTGTTGTTCCCCGGTATTCCTCCACAAAATCCGGGTCAGAGACACATCGCTCTGTGAATGTAGGCTGGATGAAGGTAGATTGGAGCATATATTTTTCCAGTGCTCCAATAATAACCCAGCCCATGATCTGTATAGTCGTGTCGTCTTCCTAAGTTACATATCCCTGTCCCAACTAACTTTCCGTCTTTACTAACACATTTTTCCCCAAAGCTATTTGGAGCTTTGAGGAATTTTATCCGTATTAATGGCCTCAAATTATGATTAATTTTGTGTATTTGTCTATTTCCATACTTAATATATTTAACCTTAATATAGGTATTTAACGTTTTTTTTTTATTTTTTGTTTGTTACAGTGTACGTACTTAGTAACACTTGTCTAAGTTTCACATTAAACACAGTGTTTTTTTTTTATTATTTAGGTGCCTTCGCACGTTTTCTCATATCACATTGGCTGAATAGGGTATTTGACTTGTACGGGGCAGGGGTCAGCATATACGTTCCGTACTACCCCATGTGTACTTGAAGAAACAACACTATTTGTGGACTGTATATACTATTTATTTTACTATAAAATCGATCTGTACAAAACACTGTGGTAAACTATTTTATTATGTTGGCGACACTATTACTATGACGGGTACAGAAGTTTATAATTATAGCAGAGGTGTAAAAGTAACGAAAAAAAATGTACCCGCATGTATTCGTTACTTTAACAATTAGTACTCGTTACTATCGTATCGTTACGTTACTCGTTACTTCTGATACCGTATTGTGTATATACCGTATATATATATATACTATATATATATATATAGTCGTATTGCGTACGCGTACAGTACGCGTACGCAATATACGACTGAATTCGTTGATATATCATATATCATACGACTGTACATCGCAATACATTACGCATCGATTAAATTATACTAATGAAAAAGCAACAAATACTACTAGGTAATTTAAAGTAGTAACAATGTTTCGATATACACACGCATCAACGGCATAATGCGTCAAGAAAGTCATGACCACGGATTTTTAGCCAATGAGGCTACAATACTCTATGAGGGAAGCGGCAGTGGCGCCATTAATTAATTTCATGATTTTTCTGATGCATTATACTTGCGTGAACTGAAACAGTGTAGGTGCTCATACGAAAAGTACGAGTAACGAAAAGTACGAGTAACGAAATGCATTCGAGTGTAACGTTTCGTTACTTCATACTAGATAGCGTACCCGTTACTCAGTAACGAATACATACGGTTTGTCACAGCTCTAAATTATAGTAACACTGACAACACTATATCACTATGGCGGGAAAGTTATTTAAAAAGACGGAACTAGTAAACTATGACGTCGAATATGGCGGCAAACACTGTTACTGTACTGCACTGTTCACTATCACTATTCACTATACTGTACTGTTCACTGTTTACTCGCAGATCAGCTCGAAGTACTCGGAAACTCAACTGTAAACTGAACGAACTGAATAACTATTTGCTTTTACTATACTGTATTCACTATACTGTACTGTTCACTGTCACTATTTACTCGCAGATCAGCTCGAACTACTCAGAAACTCAACTGTAAACTGAATGACACTCTTTTTTTTTTTTTTTTTTTTATATGGCATCTCGTAGTTGACCTTGAGAGGCCGTAACTACTTAACCGGACTTTCCTGTGGATGCCTTAAATGAATTTAAAGCCTCCAGCCAGGGCTATTAAAAACTAAGCGACTGCGCTCTAAGGGCACCCCCTGTGGGGTACTAACCTCGGCTTAGGGCGTCGCTGGAGCAGCAAGGGATGTCTGGATCGAATTTTTATTTTTATTTTGGTTTGATGACCGCGGCGTTTCCTAGTACTAGCTCTGAGAAGAAACGTCCGAAACAAACTCAGAGGTCATAGTTGGGAAAGTATATTTAGTGGCTCAGCTGCGGCGCGGGCTGGCCTTCATCGGACAAGGGACGGGGGAGGGGGCTACTACGTTGAACGCGTCGCGATGGACCTCGGCGGCGAGGTCGGTAGGTCGGTCTAGCTCTGTGTGTTGTGCTGGTGGCCCTATTGGCCTCTTGGAGGAGGGTTATGGGGTCATCGGGTCTGTGAGGGCATGCCTTGGGCGGCGAAGCTTGGAGATGGTGGAGGGGGTGTAGTTAGCAACCGCTACTATCAGGGGATTGCGGTGCTTGGCGGCAGTGTCAAAGAAGCGTTTGGAAAGACGCTTCATAAACTGCTGGATGGTGGGGATTTTGAGATCAAGGTGGAGGATCTCATTTCGGACGAACCAAGGGGCGTTTGTGGCTTTACGAAGAAAACGGTTTTGGACTACTTGCATCCTATGGATATGACGCGGCTTGGCGTGTGCGAAGACAGGACAAGCGTATGTCATAATCGGGCATATGCACGCTGTGTACAAGCGCATTTTGCACTTGAGCGACAGTTTGCTACGCGGGTTGAGGACGGGGTGGAGTCGACCCAGAGCGTAGGCGACACGTGAGCGGACCGCCTTAATGTGCTCTGAGAAGTTGAGGTTGCGGTCGAGGATCACACCTAGATATTTGGCTTGCTTCCCCCAGGCGATCAGCTCGCCAGACATGGAGATGGGTCGTGGGGTGGGGACGTTTAGTCGCGGCTTCGTGTGGAGTACCGCTTGACTCTTTTGGGGGTTAACTTCGATCCTCCATTTCTTGAACCAGTCAGCCAGATTGTTGACTGCGGTTTGGAGATGGTGTCGAATTCGGTCAGGGCTGAGTCCCGAGCAGTAGATGGCGGTGTCGTTTGCGAACAGAGCGACTTGGGCCTTACCACCTTTCGGGATATCGCTTGTGTACAGCGTGAATATAAGGGGGGCTAGCACGGAGCCCTGGGGAACACCTGCACGGATGGGGCGGGGGGAGGAGTGTGCTCCTTCGATTTTGTAGCGGAAGGTGCGGTTTGACAGGAAGTCCCGTAAGATGAGAACGAGACGGTCGGGCACTCCGAGTTTGTACAGCTTATAGATTAAGCCGTTGTGCCAGACTTTGTCAAACGCTTTCGCTATATCGAAGTAGACTACGCCTGTGTACATACCACGCAGGAACCCTGCGTGTATATGTTCAGTGATGCGTAGGATTTGTTGTGGACAGGAGTGTTGGGTTCGGAACACGAACTGCTCATTTGGAATGAGGCCCTTGTTCTCGGCGTAGGCTCTGAGACGCTTATAAATAAGCCTCTCGTAGATTTTGCCGAGAACTTTCAGTAAGCTGATTGGACGGTAACTGTTGGGTTCGGCTTTAGGCTTACCGGGCTTGGGAATGCCAATCACTGTGGCTTCTTTCCACGTTTGTGAGAAAATATTGTTCCCCATTGCACCATTGAAGATGGTGGTCAAGAGGAGGACTAGGTGGGCTGGGAAGAGTCGGACCACTCTGTTGGTGATGCCGTCTGATCCGGGTGCTTTTTTGGGTTGAAGGCCTTTGATGATGTCCTGCACTTCATCTGGAGTGATGGGAGGCAGGGGAGCATCCGGGTCGTCAACGGGCGGGAGGGAGGTCCTACGTTCTACTTCAGCGTCGACCTCTAGGAGGTGGGCTTGGTCTACTGGTAGGAGGCTGGGGGAGCACTGGGCTTCGAGGCAGGAGGCAAGGCATTCAGCCTTTTCATCGTCGTCGAAGGCGATGGTATTGTCGGGGCGAACCAGAGGAGGCATGGTCACAACTTCTTTGGATTTTAACTTCCTCTGAAGTTCCCAGAAGGCTAGATGGGTGGGCTCTAACTCGTCCAGCATCTTATCCCAGCCGGCTTCACGCCACTCCGATATGCGTCTTTTTACAGTTCTCTGTAAATAGCGCATATGGGCTTTGTTGGCCGCGCAGGGGAAGCTGCTGTAGGCACGGACAGCCGCGTTCTTCTCGGTCAAGAGTTCGCGCAAGTCAGTGGGAAGTTTCCAGCGGCAGTCTTCTGTCGCTGTTACCTCCCTTGAACAGTCGTTCAGGACTCACTGTACGTGATCCGTGAACGAGTCGATCGCGGTCGTCGTGTCCGCGATAGAGTCCAGGCGTGCAGGTATGGAGTCCAGGTGGGGGGATGTGGAGGATTTCAGCCGATCGCTTACTTTCCTCCAGTCCGTTACCTCCTTCGTCAGGGGTACTTGACCTGGGTCAGAGAGGCCAGTGCGGGGAGCCAGTCTGATAACGACTGGTCGATGATCGGACGATAGCTCAGGTAGCGCTTCTATACAGTCTAACCGTAGGTTGACGTTCTTTAGGAGCGCCACGTCAAGGACGTCCGGGGTGTGATCGGGGTCGTAGGGGAAATGGGTGGGGGTCATAGGTCCCACGACGTCGAAGTTCATTCGGGTAGAGAGGTCAAACAGGAGTCTGCCTCTGGAGTTGATCCTGGTGCTATTCCAGGCGGTGTGTTTGGCGTTGAGGTCGCCCGCTATTATAACGGAGTCGCTCAACCCCAGAAGTAGGGCGATGTCGTCTGCTAAGAGTTGATGATTCTCTGCAGAGGAACTGGGAGGTAGGTAGGCCGACACTAATGTGATAGGTTGGTGGCCTGTCATGCCGAGACGGCACATTGACACTTCGAGTCGTGAGAGGGGTGGGGGGTCCATTGGGATGCAATGTAGAGCCCTTTTGAAATAAACAAGAGTTCCGCCTTTGTGACAACGCAACCTTTCGTTGCGAACTACGCGGTAGTTCGCGACCAGAGGTGTGCGGTGGCTAGGCTTGAGAAAGGTCTCTTGGGCGAGGAAGATGTCGATCTGGTGCTCACGTAAGAATGTTGAGATCTCTAATTTCTGATCTCTAATGCCATCGGCATTGAAGTGCACCAGTTTCAGGGAACGGGGCTTGGTTCGTAGGCTGTTGCTCCTGCAATCCATTAGTTGAATGCGATGGAGGACAGGGCCTGTGTGATTTCCGGATAGGCATTGTAAATGCCTATCACGGCCTCAAGGTTGCCAGCGGATCTGGCAGCCAAGAGATCATTTGCCATTTGCCTGGCACGGGGGGACATGAATATAAGGAAGGTCCCCGAGATGACGTTGAATGCGTCAAGGGGGTTGCTTCCGGATGACACTCGCCGCCTTTTACGCGTATTTATATGGTCAAACCGGGAGCACAGAACTCTCTCGAATTGCTTCCCAGAATAGTCCCGAGTCTTCTCGCGGCTACGCGGACAGGAAGTTCATATGTCTGTACTCTTTTTTATCTATCTGTCTCGTTCTAACATCGGCGGTTGGGAGGTTCCGCTACTCGACACCAGACGTCGCTGATGCTTGCCGTGCTGTCATTGGTCAATGCGTGTGTGTGAGTTGATATATTGAGTTGTCAGATCAATAACTGTCAATATGTTAATGTAGATTATTCCTCCGAATTCTAGATGTCGCTAGATCTTTACATCGTTTCATAAATGTTTCCGTTTGTGTTCCTATCTATGGTTATTGCGTCGAAATGTCATCTGTCAGTCTTGCTATTATTTGTTTACGTATTTTGTTGAGATAATTTTCTTAAAATGTTTCTATTAATTTTCATGTGAATGTGTAATGTGAAGTGGGATGTTTTCGTCGCGAATATGACTAAAAAAAAACTAATTAGTCCGTCAGTCAGATTTCCAAAAAATACTAGACACGTATTTTTTGTTTTATCAAAACAATAAAAATTGAAAAATATAAAAGGCATCAAAGATCAGGAGTGGTGGCTGGTGACGTCACTGGCCGCTAAAAAGTGTAGCATGGCACTGCTCTGAAAACTCGTCTGACGTCACTACGTCAGACTAGTTTTCAACGCACTGTGTCGTCTTTATTTTTTGTTTATATGAAAAAAGAAAAAATACGTGTCTAGTATTTTTTGGAAATCTGACTGAGGGACTAATTAGTTTTTTTTTTTTTTTAAGTCAAATACCCTATTGTCGACATCGGCACCATTGCCATAAACAAAAATAGAATAAAAGGATTGTTTACATTGCGCATTTATAGGTTAAATTGCAAGTAAGTATAAGTAGATCATGATATTGTAGACCTAAAATATCAAAATATTTTAGGTTATTTAATTTTCCGCTGATTTTAAAAATTAATTATATCATGTTCGGAATTAAATATTATTATTTTTAATCTTCCAGGATAATGTGAGAGTAAACCCTTTATCAAGATATGTAGGTATGAGTTAGTTATTCGCTTAATTGAAGATAGCAGGCTGATGACAGCAGTAGCGGAGACGTTGTTAGTGACGTAGCTGACAATGAAAATTATTTTTTAACGATGAATATTTGGAATCAGATGATGAAAGCAATTATTTTGTTTTGGAATACTTTTCATTGGTAAAACCATATAATATTAAATATATATGATTTTATTTTTGTTTTACTCATTTTATTTAAATGCCAGAGACCATAGATTTGTGTTTTCATTAAAAGCAGTTTTGCTACTAGTACAAAATAATGTGCTAGCTAGTATCAAAATGATTTCAATCACATTAACAGGTTTGCTATATGCACGACCGCAGCACCCTCATTTTTTTTCTCGATTTTATAGACAGGATATATATGTATGACTGTCGGGTACACATATTATCTATACTAATATATAAAGCTGAAGAGTTTGTTTGTTTGTTTGAACGCGCTAATCTCAGGAACTACTGGTCCGATTTGAAAAAATCTTTAGCGTTGGATAGCCCCTTAATCCAGGAAGGCCGTAGGCTATACAGAGTGGTGCTGATAATACGACAATAAATGAAAACACGAACAATGCTGGTTCATAGGAATAATTCTAAACCATAGAAAAAAAACCTAGCTTCAAAACTAAAAAAATGAAAATTTCAAACAAACTAAATCGCATAAAATTGTAAACGGAATAGAACATCCTTTCAAAATATTGGTTCACTGACCTCCGATCGGCCACAGCGCGATCCTGTATCGACTTGCTTTTTTCGCGCCATTATTATTAAAGTTCGGTACCGCAGGATGCGGCGGTCATTAATCTGTAAGCGTTTCTTTATCAACATGTACATCATGTAAAAAATGTGAAAAATTAAAAATAATTTCCTGTGACTAAACTAATGGACATGTTTATATGGTTTTTTATGGGTCGACTGAGAATGTGTGGAGGTACACGATGTTTAATTTACTGTCGTATTGTCAGCACCACTCTGTATAACATCACGCTGCGACCAAAAGGAGCAAGGCATATCGAAACCTACGCGGGTGATTGCCCGTGGCGCAGCTAGTATTATATAATTTTACATTATTTCATAACCAGTGTCGACATCTACAATATTTTCATATAACTAAAAAATAAAAAAATGTTAAAAAAATAATTGCGCGCGAAACCTGCAACTCTACACGCTACAAGAAGAAGAAAGTAGCAACACTAAACATTGTGTCAGACGTCAGTTACACTGTCAGTTTGAATTAGGGTTTACAATACATTTAATTCACTTGTATTACACTTTATTTCAATACAAACTAATAAATACTTCACGCTACTAGCTACTATGTAGTAACGTCGTTTTTTTTAAAATACCGTGTGATACACCATCGAATTAGCTCAAGGCCAAACTATATAAGATACCATGCCTTCTACTAGGAAAAAAGTTATCAAAACCGTGTACAAAGATGAGGAAAGTGAAACGGAAATTGGAGATTTTAGCGATTCGGGATCAGACGCGAAATTTTCTGCAGAAGCTGAATCTAGCTCTGAAGGAGAAGCTGACTGTGTACCTTCTTCTGGAGACGAGTTCGACAAAAAAAGCAAAGTTAAACCAAGTGTTAAACGTACAAGAAATGTTAACCCGCCCGCAAGAAAGCCGAAATTCGCGCAAACATTAATAAAAAAAATAAACAAACAAACGAGTGCCGGCGATGAAAATGATGATGGAATTTCCACATCACAATTCTCCATCAAAGACCTCACAGAGGCAGATAAATTATTGCCTTCTTTTCTTAATTTATCAGAAAGTGGTAAGTTTTAGTTATATATGAGATAAAGTATGCTTATTTAACAAGTTCCAACATGTTTAGCGTTTTCTAGGCGACAAAAGCATTTAGGTTAAAATTGATGTGATTTATGTGTATGTTTCAGACAGTAGTGATGATGAATCTCCAAAACGATTGGAAAACACCACTATTACGTCATTTGTGCCCATCGAACCTGACAAAGGCTCTGGTAGTGATAATGATGTTCACATGGAGTATAAAGATGTATGTACCTTTTTATTGTAAAGATCCTCTCCATATTATATTCTAAAAATTAGATTGATTAATTAATAATGTTATTTTTATAGATTTAGAAATGTACTTAACACATTTTTCTTATAAGGAAATAATCTGACCTTTATTTCTCATTATGTTAGGTTGCCTTTTGTGGCCAACCTTGATGGACCCTATGACGGGATCTATTCAAATTTCCATATGCTTAATTAAGTACTGTTAACAACTGTTTAACGGTTATAGTAGCCTCAATGACCTTGTGCATGTGGGCGGAGCTAAACGCCGTACTCCCGAATTCGTAAAATGCGCGCGGTGGCGCGCTAAACTAAAACGACAATCAAAGAATATCCAGAGATGCAGACAAGCCGCGTGTAGGTCGCGATTTGTGCCTACGATTTCAGACGGGGGTATGGATGCAAGACGATAAATGTATATTTTGCATTAATAAATGGTAATATCGTACTATAATATATTTTTAGTATTCTTGATCAATGTTTAAATAAAATCAAGGAGTGCTCGTTACACAGTTTAATGGCCGATCGCAGACTGACAGACATTTGGAAAACAAGTACCCACACATTATAATATATCATAACATTCACATAAAAAATAATGGTAGATGGTAATATCTACCGATTCAACATATTTGAATTTTTTTTTCACTACTTTTCAGTATATGAGTATCATGTCTTTGCAGTGTCCTTGAATTAATTACTAATGCGAATAACATAAACGAGTTCATCGCGTTAACGTAAACCAAACGCGCATTAGGCACTTTGTAATATTTTTATTAAAAAAAAAAAAAAACGTTGAACCACACTAGAAATTACTTTTATCGTGGGTGCATTTTTAAACATATAAATTCACAGACACAAACAGCCAGACCCGGAACAACTACTTGAAGGACATGTTCTGAATATTTGTTCCGCGCGGGAATTGAACCCGCGACAAGCAGCGCAGCAGTCAATAGCTTAACCGCTGCGCTAACCGTGCTTTATATAGATGCCTTGAGATTACAAAGCGCGTAGTTTCGGCCGTTTTCCATAAAGAGATAGTACCCTATTTATACTGTGTCAGTGACGTCGGATTGAATGTACTTCGTCGTAATGAGGTTTCAAATAAAACACGAGTTATTTTAAAATCTGTAAATTTTAATTCTTCGATCCAATAAATAACATGCGAGATTATAGGCATATCTAAAGCTGCAGAAATTTCTTGCAGTTGAGAATGGCCACAGTCTATTTCTATTGTTCCTACAACTGCACAGCTGATATTGATTTCTGTAGGATGTGCAAAATGTTTCCATACACATACGGCATTTAAAAATAAATAGGGAATGTAGTCCCACTTGTCGTTCTCCAACAATATCTACAGATCCTAAACCACAGTCTATAATTCTCCGTGCTTGGCAATTTTCTTTAGTTCTGAATAAAAGTAAGCAATATTAATTATGCGTCGCCCTTCGATGAAACAAGCTTGAGATTTGTTGAGGTTTTGGTGATATTTTGAGCTAAAAAAAGATATAACATACATTTTAATTAACCCTTGCAACACTGTTAGAGATTTATGTCAAGGAATTAAGAATTTATCAAGAAAAATTAATTAAGAATTAACAAAAAAATAATTTTACAGGTATATGATATATGTATTTGTAAACTAAAAATATAGGTTGTAGGACATGCAGGCATAATTTTACCTGAATGATGATGATGGAACTTGCATCGTTTTTTTGTGCACATAGAGATATATAATATTATCATTTTCTTGACGACATTCTGTATGGATGTCTGACCTAGAATCAACTGCGTTAGTGTTCGACCTAAAAAGCAAATTAAACTTTTAAGTTCTGTCGATTGGTTTCTTTCTCTTCTTTTCTGTAAGTCGAAAAATGTTATTACAATATTATTTGTGAAAAACAGAATATATATATATATATCCTACAGTATGTTAAGAAAACCCTGTCCGACCCGTGAAGGTGTTGTTAGGTATCGATAACTGATTCTACTAATGCATACAAAACCAGGCTAACTTAAAAAAAAATCACCCTAAAAAAATAAATATTATTTCGCAAAAAGAGGTAACTTAATAAATATGCGTTAAGCACCCTTCCGCGGGCGGCGGGCGGCAGGGCACGCGGCACGTGGTCGCATCGCTGTCGCTATTCGCTCATAATAATACCGGTGTTGTCACTTTTTTAAAAATTTGCAAATTTCGGGGAAGTTATTTCAAAATTCATTTGTATTGGTACTATGATGATTACGTAAAATTTTATATCATATTTGGTCATGTGTTTACTTAACCTTTATTATCCTTACGGGTCGGACAGGGTTTTCTTAACATACTGTATATATACGGACAAATCACACAGATTGAGCTAGCCCCAAAGTAAGTTCGAGACTTGTGTTATGGGATACTAACTCAACGATACTATATTTATAATAGATACATATATAGATAAACATCCAAGACCCAGGCCAATCAGGAAAAGATCGTTTTCCATCATGACCTGGCCGGGAATCGAACCCGCGGCCTCCACGTCGCAGGCAGGCGTGTTGACCGCTGCGCCACGGAGGACGTCAAAAAATTTACTGATAACTGTGACATTCCAAGCCCGCCAGCCCGCGTCCATCGGCTTCGGCTACTTTAAACAATTACATATAGAAATGAAATATTTACAGGAAGAATCATTTAAAATAATCCAAGTAAGAGTTTTTATTACACATTTTTGCTAATATCGCAAAAACTAAAAGTCCTATCAACTCAAAACTTTTTGTAAAACTGTTTTTACACCAAAACCTTTAATTGAGTCCTAATTTTTGGTTTATATCACCATAAACAAAAAATCACATTTTCAAGTTACGTAAATTTCTAATAAGATTTTTATTTTTAAATCTCCTTACAAACCTATAAATTATAATCTAAGTGCGAGTGTTTATTCACCTGAATAGAGTCTTCTATATTATCAGCGGATGTAGTTAGTCGGATTATTGCCTTTCAAGTCTAAAGATTTCTTTCTAGATTTCCTGGAACAATTCGTAATTGTTTAACTTCAATTGTAAAAGAAAAATGGTTACAAAAGCTAATAGTAATTATAAAGAAAAATACAGTAATATGTAGGTATAAATACAAGAGTATAGGTAGATAGATACTTACGCCACCAGACGCATCTTCAATTTTCATTTGCGAGCTAATCTATGAACGTACACTGACACGATTCGCTCGTAAATATTTGCACTCACACAGACAACCACGCGTAGTCGGCGATAGCCGGAGCAGAGCAGCAAGCGACACAACCCTCCCGTCTGAATGCTAACGCACGACTGCCGCCCGCGCCCGCGCAGAGCACCTCTAAACCTATGTTTCAAAATAAGGATATTTTCTTGGCAAATGTTGATGGATTTAAATACGCTCTTGCAAATTTGTAGCACTTCTAACCGCGAATTTTTCAGTGTAAAAATATTTCCACACATCAATGCCGTTTAGAAGTAATAACGAATATTAGCCAAAAATAGCGTTTTGGTAACTATTTTTTTAAGGCAAAAGGCAAAATCCTACGAAAAAATCATCTTTAGTAAATGTTGTACATGAATCAATAGACAAGATATATTTTTTTCAAATCTCAAAACCAAGCCGTTAATTAGAAATTAGCTTCCTAAAGTGACCATTTTACGCTACTAAATGAGACTAAGGCCCTTAATAAGCAAACTTTACTGGAGCTCCTTACATTAATTCTTACCAGACTTTATAAAATAATAATAAATTAACTACAGCATAGTATTGGTCAGGCTTATCTTATGGTATACAAGATTAAATGTTATTTTAATTATCCTATGAACAGGTGTGGTCAAATAATATCCAAGACAACAGTGAAGAAATTGCCAAAAAGGCATTTATGGAGCTTGAACAACACAAGTCCAAAGTTGAAGAGACTAAAGCTTCTCTTCACAACTACACAATGAAAGCTAATTTGGAAAAAGAATCAGATGTTAAAGATTTATTGGCAATGGGAGAAGAAGCAATACCTGATGTACCTGGACCAGTTAAAGTAAAGAAGAAAAGTAAGTTGAGAAGAAAGAAAGATGACAGTGACTCAGAGGAAATGGAAGACTGGGAGGAAGTTAAAGGTTTGTAGCAAAATACTAAATGGATCTGCCCCTACCTGTAGAATTCTCATTTATTGTAAAAAATTATTCAAAATGATGATGCACTAAAACTTTAAGAAATAAACTATGTTCTACAATAAAAAAAGAAAACTAATTCATAAATTGCTAACTTGAACAATCAGGTTTGAGTGCTTTTTCACTAAATTAAAAACCTCGATTTTTCATTTTTAGAATCAAAACCAATGTCTCAACAAGGGCTACAACTCTTTGTTGAATTCCCTGAGGCAGCATGCAGAAGGAATAAAAAACTAGATGTTGAAATGATGATGAAAAGAAAAATGAATAGGGTTAAAAAAGAGTATCAAGTTTACATGCATAAAGTACATGTGCTATGTTGGTTAGGTCATGGTAATTATGTCAGTAGAGTGTTGAATGATCAAGAGCTTATGGCAGCTGTACTGTCTTTGGTGCCATCCAAAGAATGCTATCCTGGCGAGAGAGTAGACATGAAATATGTTGAACAGATTACAACTTGGTATAAAGATAAACTAACTCTGCAACAAGATAAAAATGAAAACAAGTTCAAACCAAAAGCTCCGCCTCTTAAAATTATATTGTTAGAACAAATTAAAAGAAGAGCTGTAACCACTAAGAAATATTTAGTTTTTATATTTGTCACTATGCTAAGAGCACTCGGACTTCAATGTCGTATTATGTTTAATTTCGTAACATTACCTTTAAAACCACCGAGTTCTGAACTGTGTTCACTTTCTACAAAGCCAAAAAAAGAAAAGGCAGCCAGTACTGATAAGCCTAAGTCACCAACCATTAAGAAAGGAGATAAAAATGATCAAAATCAAAAGCAAAAGGCTGGTCCTTCTAATTCCAAAGTTAAAGCTAGCAAGCAAAAAATTCCTCAAGTAGATGGGAATGATGACAGTTTTTTTTACAGTGATGATGATAATATAATGCAAGTTGATGGAAATGATGATATTAGTCCCAGGAAAACAAGATCTGTAAAACGAACAAAAATAAATGAAAATAATGTAGAGGATAATGATAATAGATCTGATAATGAAGATGTATCACCACCAAAAATTGCCAAAAAAAGAACCGGCCGCGTATCTCCCAAGCCAGCCACAAAAATAGACGAAAACCAAATAGTTGTTGGTAATAAACTGCCACAGAAAGAAAAAAATATAAAGGTAACTAAAATTGGAGATAGTAAAAACGCAAAAAAAGTAACTGATGTAAATGTTAAAGAACCAACCAAAGGCTTAACTCATGGACAAAAATCAAAAGTTGAAAGTAGTAATCATTTAGCACAAGCAAATAATAAAATTACTACTACCACTCAAGGCAGAACACAAAGAACTAATAAAGGATTATTAAACACAAATAATGATAAAAAAATAAGTGTACCAAAAATATTTGTGACAGATGAAAATGCAGATGTAGAAAGCAAATATTTTGAAGAGACCAAACCTGCAGCGAAATCTAGCAGGCTATCACGAAAACGTTCACAAACTATTAATCCTGATGGCTCACAAACTACTAACAAATTTGAAGACAAGGGCAAAGTGATCAAAGCAAATACCAGAACAAAAAGTGCCCCTGGGACTGCTATAGAAAAGAGTAAATATTTTGAAAGTCAACCTAAAGAAAAAACTCCTAAAAGATCGGCAAAACAGTTAAAAAAAGAAATGAAAGCCGAAGACAGTCAGAGGGTGAGTCATAGAGATCTTGTGAAAGCTAAGAAAGGGAAAGGTGATGTTACTAAGGATCTCGTAAACATAATAAAGGGTAGAATTAAAGATGCTAAATTGGAAGCAAAACAAGGGATAGTGAAAGGTCAGATTTGAACTAACAAACTACATTTTATTTTATTTTTTGTCTCAGACCATGAGTCTCTGTTTAGAATGATTTTATTATTCTCTCCTTTTTTCTTCATTTTCAATCTGAAATCACCCTCTAAGCTTTAATCAGATTTATTGTTTCTCTACTTGACATTTTTTTGACTGTTCACACCCAACAATGCATCATCTTATTATTATATTAATCAGTGTTTGTTAGATTAATGCAATTCATTCTCTTTTAACTTGAATGACTTTAGAAATGTCACAGCATTTTATGTTATTGGAGTATTTCCTTGTACTTTTCCACTACCTCCTTGATTGTTAAAGATTGTTATACCTCTACAGATAAAGATTGCCTTATTTTGTATATCCTGTATTTTCTCAATATTTGAGTGCTTGCTTATTCCTATAATTCTGTATCATCTCTACAGGCAGCTATATAGAAGAGACATTTATTTTCCAATCTTACTGATGACTGCCTGACCATTTTCGATGCTCTTTTGTATGTACCTGCATAGTTGCATAATTAAAAGATCTTGAATCTTGCCTGCCTATGTTTCTTGGTTCTATGTTTGTTTACTCCCTTTTGTTTATTATATTATTATGGCTAAGTATATCTTCTGTTGATTGGCCCACCTAAGCAATTTACCAAGTTTTTGTGGTAGAAGGTCTTCACTGGATTTTATTTATGGGCAGTCCCCTCTTAGATCTACAACTTGAAAGGCTTGGTAGTTGTGCTACCAAGTCTGTTAGTTGTAGGCCTTGATTCTACAGAAAAAAACATAAAGTCATTATAAAAAATGGAAAAGATATTAAACAATAAGTGATTATGTTTTCAGGCAAAATAAAGAAAGAATCTGACGAGGATAGTGATTATTTACCAGTGGAAGATCCGAAAAAACGCAACTCTGAGAGTGAAGACGAGTTCAAACCTCTCAAAATTAATCCCAAGCCTGGTCCCAGTCGCCGCATAGACCGACGAGTTCTGTCATCTGCCTCCAGTGATGAGCCCAAGAAGAATAGAATCGATGTGTGGTGTGAAATATTTGTTGAAGAGCTAGAACAATGGATTTCTGTAGATGTTATCAAAGGGAAGGTTCATTCTTCTGGTGATCTTTATGTAAGTAGTAGCCCACGGCATAGCTCGCGTAAAGGTCATATTTCATGGAAATCTGTACAGCCGTTAAGGCGTGAAACGATATATCATACTGACCAACCAACTGGCTCAGACAGAGATACTTACACACTTGTAAAATTAGAATGGATATCTCGCCGTCAATTGTTTAAATCAGACGTTTAGTTACTACTTAAACTTTTAACTAAACGGCGGCGGTACAACTAACGGACTGAATGATATTCAATAAACTGTAATTTAGGTTGGAAACCTAACTTGTCGCAGTAATTAAGCTAGAGCGCCCCAACCAAATAGAATGGATTAGAACTGTTATCAACTGTGTGGGCCAGGAGAGCGAAGCGAGGCGAGAACTACTTAAAAAGGTCAGGTGTTTGACTAAACGGCTAGTTTAACCAATTGGCTGTGACACACACACAATAAATATGCTATAATCAATTTATAAAATACTTTCATAACAATTTGATCTTATTAAATCAGTGCTCAAATTACCCACTGTTGTTTTGTTTTAGTTATATTATTTTTTCCACAGAATAGTGCCACTCACCCTGTATGCTACATCGTTGGCTGGGATAACAACAACTACCTGAAGGATTTGACTCGGAAATATGTGCCGCACTGGAACACAGTGACTCGCAAGCTTCGCGCCGAAGCACTGTGGTGGAACCAGGCCGTTCAACCCTGGCTAGGACCAAAGACTGCTAGGGATAGGGAAGAAGATGAATATTTGGACAGAATGCAGCTAGAAGCGCCTTTACCCAAGAGTATTGCTGAGTGAGTAACATCGTAAGATTTCATGCATGTCAAACTTTCACTTTCGTTTTTTTTCACTTGCCTATATGCTAGGGCCACGGTTTCTTTTTTAAACAACACGCAACCACGACCTAGGAGGCATCGGTCTTCGTACATGCATCAATATCTCTTTGAGACCGTCGACTCAGGGCTGGTCCTTACCGGACGGCGAGCTACCCATTGCTCACCGTCACCGCCCGCAAGCACGCGCCTACGGTGGCTGGCAGTTCGATGTTGTCTCCTGACCAGGGCTTCTCCTGCGGCGGCTAGAGGCGTGAGAGCGCTGGGATTTCCGCACCCTCACGCGCTCCGTTTCCTCCTTTGCTAGCATCACTACTTCGCAGAAAGAGGTGACGGCCTGCCATGCACTGTCGGAACCTACGACTCCACAATCTGCAGTTTATATAAAAGTACATTTCACAATGTGTGGGCGGTCGGCCTCGGGTGCTAATTTCATGCCATGCACGGCAAAATAGCATGAGTATATATTCAGACTAGGGTTGTAACGGAGCTTCGCCTCCGCTTCCGTTACTGCGGAAGTTCCGCAAGAAATCATATCTTCGCTTCCGCCTCTGACTCCCCAAAACGTTTGCGGAGTTATAACAGAGGTTTATTTACGTAGACATTTATAAAATAAATAACGCGCAAGCTGCGACGCTCGACATCCGTCCTGCCGCGTTTGAGCGCGAAATGGTCAAGAATCAACTAGATCAACTAGTGCGAGACGGGAATGCGGCAAATACAATTTGTTTCTCCTTAATTTTCATTACTGTAAGGTAATATTTTTTTACTAAGTGTACAACTACTAATGTACGTGTCCGCCTCCGTTAACCTCCGATTCCGCGGAGGTGGGTCTCGTCGCCTCCGCTAACAAGGCCTCCGTTACAACCCTAATTCAGACCACGTATTGTATGCAATTTTATAGGATGCGTGACTTAAATATCATCATGAGTTATCTTGTAACTTGTAAATAAGTTGACCGCACGAACTATCTTAATTTAATCTTTTTAAAATAAAATCTAATGACTTGTTACTATTCTTATAGATACAAGAATCATCCACTGTATGCATTAAAAAGGCATCTGCTGAAGTACGAAGCTATATACCCGGCCGATGCCGCCATTCTTGGTTTCGTCCGTAACGAACCTGTTTATGCCCGGGAGTGTGTATACACGTGCCGGTCTAGGGAAACGTGGCTCAAGGAAGCTAAGGTCGTGAAACTAGGGGAGACACCATATAAGATCGTTAAGGCACGCCCTAAGTGGGATAAGGTGAGTTATCTTCTTGGTAATCACCACTTAAATGTATAATAACTGTTACATTCATTTATGGTGACATGCAGTCTGCCTGGGCAAGCTTCCCAGCCATGGGCGTGCCCTGGAGGAAATCTCGCAGAACATATATTAACTCCCTTAGTTACTAATCAAAGTATATACGTATCTCTAACTTTTAAGCACAGTAGACACTGGCAAAATCTATGGTATAATTGCCAAAAATCGCATACGACTATAGCGCACAAATATTACCAAACCTAGCCAAGCGTTTTAACGCTTGCGCTCGGCTGTAATTGGTAATGTTCGGTAGGGAGTTGCGAGCGATTAGCATTTGTTTCATTTAACGATTCTATCTGACCTGAGGCAAGAAGTTATTCCCATCAATCAGTCAAACAATGCTTATGTGAATCCCACACCCCGACCATATGTAGAGGTGAAACACCGCGGTGGTTTTAACCTGTAAGAGTTATAACCCTCTGCCACCCCCACGTTGGACGAAGTCCGTAAGAATTTCCACAGTATAACGAAAAAAGAAAATTGTTTTAGGTTTTCTTCTGCTGTATTTTTTTTCTTTTATTTCTTTTTCGGCCATTCTGTCAGTAACACGAGCAAATATACATAAATGTAAGTTGTCTAGTTTCAAAGACATGCGTCGGCAGTGACGATACAAGTCTTTAGGCCATCGATCACTTATACACTAGATACATAGTCTCGAACAAAACTCTTATCAAATATGGCGACAGGTATTAAGCAGTCTAAAGTAGTCAAAATAAATATATAATTATACTATAATTACCTAATTTTAAATCAGCCTTAAGTTCAGTGTATAAAGTTCTTATCACAAAATAGTACATAAACCCATTATTTTTTACGACCGAGTCTGACATCAAACCAAATTCAACCTTACACGTATGCATTAAAGTCAGAATTATAAAGTAAGTACTCAATGAAAGAAGCACCCTAGTGCTGCGTTGTGAGCTTGTTCAGTTTAACCATTTTTTTACGCTGATTGTGAATCTACTCTATAAGTGATCGATGCTTTAGGCACCCACTGTGTCAATCTTGGCCCATCTGTTCTGATGCTTTCTTATAAGTGTAACCCGTCTCGTCTCATTTTAGCTTCAGACTTGTCGACGATGACCTATCTTGGAGCGTTATGTTGTCATTTCGACTGGACAGTTTTACCAAGACAAGTTCTTTCATTATATTTTCAGCTCTCAAATACAGTCATAACTGATAAACCTTTGGAAGTATTTGGACCTTGGCAAGTGCAAGATTATGAACCACCAACGGCAGAGAATGGCGTAGTACCTCGCAATGCATATGGCAATGTAGAACTCTTCAAAGATTCCATGCTGCCTAAAAAAACTGTTCATATCAAATGTAAGTTATGTTTTTTTTTTTTTCTTTACGATGTCTACAGCGTGGCTCCCTAATGGCGTCCTTAGTTCAACACATGTATACAATATGTAAAGAAAACCCTGTCCGATCCGTGAAGTATTGTTATTTTGTTAGGTATCGATAACTGATTCTACTGATGCCTACAAAGTCTGGCTAAACTTTAAAAAAAAATGCCGCCTAAAAATAAAAATATTATTTCACAAAAGAAGGTAACTTACATGGCAATACATGCCTGGTCGACGGGGGGCAGGGCACGCGGTCAAACAAAATGCCGCTAGTATTGTACATTTATTCATAAGGTACCTACCAATAATACCGTCGAAAATGGTGTTGTCACTTTTTAAATATTGGGGAAGTTGGAGTTAATTCGCGGAAAAAAAATATTTCAAAATTCATTAGTATTGTTATTGTGATGATTATGTATTGTTTTTAATTTTATTTGGTCATCCAATAAAGGTTACATATAACCTTTATTATCCTTATCGATGGACGGGGTTTTCTTTACATATTGTATACATGGTTTCGCGTTTCCTTAATATGAAATTTGCGATGCCGCGAAAATATCGGTATATAAAAAATATTGTACAGATATTTCCATGGGATATTTGAGGTAATTTGTCTGTGTTACGGATCATAACATCGTATCAATGAAATTCGCGAGGTACTTTTCATTTTACGAATGTTATAATTTTTAACATTATTAGCACTAGTGGCATTAGCCCTACCCGTGTGTTAAATTATTGTAGCGGCACGTTCTATACAGACTTTTAAAAACAAAGTATGTACTTGGAGTTATGATTATTACATAAACCTTCAAACATTAGTGCAACAAAAATACTTGATGGCAACTACTTACTAATTATAATTTTCCTAACTGTACCCTTTGCCTGCAAAATAGGTTTTTATTAACCTAGCTCAGGTAGGTCGTCATAAGATATGAAGTCAGTACCAATATGGTACTACTAATTATTTATAAGGCAGTAAATGTACTACATTGTAAAAGGATTTAAATAAATTATTATTATTATAATTTATTTAGGGTCAACACATCACATCTTCGCCTTCTACACATATGTTTTAGCCATAATATAAGAGTTCACTTTCTTAGAAGTCTTACTTAGAAAATATTACGCTTTCACAGTACCTAACCTGATGAGAGTGGCCAAAAAGCTGAACATAGATTGTGCGCCTGCGATGACTGGGTTCGATTACAACGGCGGCTACTGCCACCCGGTGTACGACGGGTTCGTCGTGTGCGAAGAATTTGCAGAGATCATCACTGATGCATGGGTCAAGGTAAGAAATAATCTTTGACATTATCACACTACAGCCTTATTACCCGTCACCCGATATCAAACACAGGCAGATTATTTTACGCGCATCTAGGCATCTTTGTATGTAGATAAAAGTATCCCACAGACTAAGTATTCAGCCATATGGATGCTTCGAGAGTAATTTTATAACTTTTTTTTAAATACATCCAGCCATAAGGATGCTTCGAGAGTAATTTTATAACTTTTTTTTAAATACATCCAGCCATAAGGATGCTTCAAGGATAAAGATATGTTGGCTGAATGTATTTAAAATGCTTGAGTACGTATCGTCTGTCGACACCCTTGTCAGTAGCGTGTTAGTAGGCCAGGATTCGTATAAAAACTAATTTTAGACTTCAATAAACAATGACTTCAAAACGAATAACAATTAACATTCATCAACATCATCAGTCTCTACTCGTCCACTGCTGGACATAGGCCTCCTCCATGACACGCCAACAAGCTCGATCCTGAGCAGTTCTCCGCCAGCCAGAAAATTTAAATTAACATTGCTTTTTCATTATTCAGGATCAAGAAGAACAAGAGCGCAAGGAAAGAGAGAAGATAGAAACAAGAGTTTATGGAAACTGGAAACGCCTTATCAGAGGTTTGGTGATTCGTGAACGGCTTAAGTGTAAATATGGGTTTGAGGAACCTAGCACGTCAACAACTACAAAAAAATCTAAAGGACCGAGATTGGTTGTGAAGAAAAAATCGTGAGAAATGTATTACACTTTTTAATTATTTTAAAGTTACAGCTAAATGCATAGTAATAATAATTATGTTAAAATACAAAATACCCAATAATGAGTAACAGTAATAAGATTACTAGTTACATTGAATATGAGAATTGTGTACATCATGATTTGCATGATAGTCAAACTAACACTACTTTCTTTTTTTAGAAAGATAAGATTGCTAATTAAATTTTAATTAATTATTATTTCATTTAGTTTTATAGTTTTTCTTTTTATATTTTAATATTATTGCCCCATACTACCTCATTATTACAATCATCACAAGTTATTCCAGTGACATCCACTATCGAATTTTTTTATAATAATTGTGATAAAACTAGCATCCTAAGTTTATTTTTCTCTTTAAATATACATGATGTTAAACGTTATTATTTGAAATGTGATTGTACTAAGTAATTTCAATAAATAAAATTTGTTTTTTTATTAATTCGTTTTAATATGTATATGAGCTAAACTTTTGATATTTTGGATTCATAAAGAAAACACTAAATATCGTATATTTATTTAATAAAAATTATAACTTAAACAAATTTGGTTTAATATAATAATAATTATGCAAAAAGCTGCTTTAATCTTTACATTATCCTTTTAATATGTTTTCGTTAGATATATATATAGCAAAAGCTCCAAAAGCGTAATACACGTAGTGTTCTGGTTAAAATTTACTGTAGCACAGCATATGTGCATTAAGTAAATTACAAAGTTATGTACAAAAATCTTTGGTGTATAAAAATATGTATAGACACTTCAGATCTTATACATAAGATCTGGTCGGTCGAAACGATTACAATTATTTGCAATCTTATCCGCGTTTACAGGATAGTTTTTTGTATTGCACGTACCTTCATATCACGTATGATAACTATAAGGTACGTATAATCACAATGCCATAATTTTTTTTTTGTTTTTCTTTTTCTTTACTTGCGGTTTAACAAATTATTTATACCTCTTACATAACTACATTAAGTCTATTACCTTATATACTACAATATTTTATAACGAAATATGTAAACTAAGGCCCCAGACACATTTTGTACAATCATTTATGAAAGGAATGTAACCTTAATTTATACTTTCGTAACAAAATGTTTGTTCTCAAAGGCTCTATTACCATTTACTTTATTAGTCTCATTGAAAGTAGGTATCAACCATTATTAAAGCCAGTTTAATACATGGTATGATAGTCCGTCAAGCTAGGTAGCAATATACAATAGATTAGATTCCTTTCATGCTACCGTTATAACTAAATGGTTCCTATAAAGACCAGCTTCATAGTCTATTTTATGCCATGGTTAATGTGCCTGCGCCCATACCGAATCCTACACCCTTAGGACCGTAGTTCCTGCCGTAACAACTTCGGCAGTAAATTTCTCCGTTAGGTCCATCATTTAAGTTGGTGGAATCCTGAAACAAAATTAATGACAATCAGTGGAGAAAGAATTACGAATCAAGAATGTTGGACGAATGCATAACCTCTCATTATTTGAAATCGTTTAAAGAACTGTAATGCCAATATTATATTCATTAGCTACAAAAATATTCCTACACAAATCGTATAAACCCACAACACTGGACGGCCTTTAAATATTATCATCTACATAGCAGATACAGATGAAAATGATATTTAATGTTTTGTTATTAATACCAGTATTTTACATGGAGCTGAATGTACAATTAATTAAATTGCCTTGCCAAATAGAACAAGTTGTCGGAAATTCCCATCAGAAATTACTGGGTAATAAGCCGAAGTCTGGATTAATGCCCGGTTCGCGGTGCCCATTAGGTTCATCCATTGGGAACTAAAACTGACATAATTTGAGTGTACTACTATGCATGCGTACGTAACCTCTGCCTAACCCTTCGGGCAATATAGGCGTGGTGTTGTGTTGTTTAGAATCATTACCAAACACTCGTTGATGATAATAATAAAAAATAAAACTTTTTATTTTTAAAAGCCTGATACCCAAACGTTAAAAAAAATACGATGTTGTGCGTTCCAGGGCCCACTCCATAAATAATACAAAGTTATGCATTAAACGGCGTAGTTTTATTCTTTTGTATGTGAAAAGAAAAGGATAGCTTCCAGAAATTGTGAACAATGTTACTTCAACACGTCATCGTAAATGTCAACCGATATGTCATACTGTGTCAATGTCAACACTACACGGTGAATGGATTGATTAAACGAAATGGTGTAAAAATATAACGATACCTAATTATTTTGTACGTTAAAAACTTCTAGACCTAAGTGATACAATACATATTGAAGATGTTTTCATTAGCGCTGCTGGGGTGTTTTGCTACACTTTTTTTACATATTAGCAATGCCGATTTCTCAACCGAAGATTGTGCTTCTCTTGGATTTATCAAAGCTAACCTGTTATGTTCGTCCTGTGACCAATTGAAAGATTTCGCTTTAGAGCAACTAATATCTCACTGTAAGGAATGCTGTCATCAAGATGAAACTGCTCCGAAAGAGAAGAAATATGCTCGTGCTATACTAGAAGTCTGCACATGTAAATTCCCGGCTTATCCTCAAATCCAAGCGTTTGTGAAGAGTGACAGGCCGGCTAAGTTCCCTAATCTACAAATTAAATACGTGCGAGGACTAGACCCAATCATCAAATTGCTAGACAAGGATGGCATTGTTAAGGACACAGTGGCTATAGAAAAGTGGAACACAGACTCTGTGGAGGAATTTTTAAAGACTCATCTTGAAAATGAAGATGATGATGAACATGACTATTTAAAGACTAACAAAATCTAATTACAATATTAAATGTGTTTACTTATTAATGGTATATGTATTTTTTTATTTTAACCTTCCTATTATGAATAAACTCGAGAAGAGGTACTTACAAGAGATCTATGGCAATCCGCACATGAGAAGCACCGTTTGTGCCATGTGCCATTCTTGGAGTTTTTCTGTTCAGCTGCATAGACTGGGAATCCACAACGGGGGCAACCCTGGCCCTTAGCTGCCTTCTGCCCAGTGAATGGCATCTGCTCCATACTGTAAAATTAAATTGCACTTAGTTTTGGATTATTTGGACATATAAGTCTTAAAAAGAGAGCAATATACAATGTAATTTATTATTTATACAAAACCTGAATATAGCTTGTTCAGAATAAGCAACTGAATTGATTCCAATCATTTTTACACCATGTTATATTTGTTCCCAAATACATTTAGAAATTGTTGCAGTGTGTTTATCAAGCGTGCAACACAGCTGACGGTAGATCATAGTACTAGCACAGCGAGACAGGCCCCTTCGCGCTGTGCCGCTGTAGGAGAGTGGCGCATAATTTTGTTGGGACAACGAAGTTCCTAACAAAACAAGCTCTATAACTGTGGTTTTCCATATCTTTTTGAAATATTGTACATAGATTCTTTACTTAAAAATACTGGACACGTGTTTCGGGTGTCACATAAACAAAAAATAACATTGTTTATCTTTGTCTAACATTTGAACAATGAGCGAATTTTAAAAAACTCTCAAATACTGATACCCTTCTTATTAAGTAATAATTACTTATATACTTACTATGTAATGGGGGGCTCTGAGTCACAAGACACGAGGGTTGGGGCGTGGCCAAATCCGAATCCTTTGGGTCCGAAAAGCCTAGCGTAACAGGCGCGGCAATGGATCTCCTTGTCGGGGCCGTCGCAAGCCAGCATCGAGTCCAGAGGCCGGTGGCACTCCGCGCAGTTGAAACATTTTTTATGCCACATCTGTAAGAAAATAATAATATGATAATCTATACTATTGTATATAATACTATAAAGAAGTAAAATTTGTTTGTTTGTAGGGGGCAATTCCCGTAACTGCCGGCATAAAAATATTACGCCGTTATGACATCAACAGAACAAAGAAAGTCCTTCAGGCCTACAAGCTTATCATACAGATTAATCAAAATCGAGATTCGTACCTAACGGTCGGTGTTTTATAGACAAAAATGGTCTAAGCCAACCTATCTGTCATTTATACTGGCCGATGGACATGCACAGAAGTTTGCGCAACTTCTCCGAGGTGAGCTGTTGTTTTGTCTCTGATTTACTAGAATTTCGGTATTATGAGTGGACAAGGTCGTCGAACCATAAGTAGGTACCCATAGCTCGTATGTTTCGTCTATACCTACTCTATATAGTGCCAATATTGGTTAGACTATTTTTTCTTGAATTAAAAACGTCGTGGTGGGTTTACAAACATAAACTCACATACACAAACAATCCGCTCCCGGAACAACTACTTGTAGGTCATACAAATATTTGTTGAGTGCGGGAATCGAACCCGCGACATACGGCGCAGTAGTCAATCACTTAACCACTACGCTTACTACGTCATCTGATTGATTGTCACATTACTCGACGCTATAATAATTAATTACAGTAGATAGGGTATTATAATAGGATGCCCTTACCGTGCCCTTAGCCAGTTGCTGTTCAGCGGCGAAGACCATGCCACCACAACGCGGGCAGCCCTGTCCCTTAGGTGCCTTGATGGAGGTGGTATCGGGGTTGTAATAAGGACGGTTAGCAGAAATCTCCTCCTCGCTGTAAACGAACAATGCAATATTATAGAGATATTTGTTACCTACTTTTTCTCTTTTTAATATCGAGAAATCTGAGTAAGGAAATCTAATGTAAAAAAATTACCTCAAGCCATCTGTCTGAAGGAAACCGGAGCCACAGGCAAATCCGTAACCATGGGGTCCCCATTTCTTGCCGTAGCAAGTCTTGCAGTAAACATCAGAATCAGGTCCGTCGCAAGCTATGATCGAGTCCAAAGTCTTCGTGCAGTCGCGGCACTTGAAGCACTTGCGATGCCATTCGCGACCTTTGGCCAGCACAAGCTCAGCAGCAAACACAACACCTCCACATCGGGGGCAACCTTTGCCGGGGGGCGCTTGAATTGCAGCGGTATTGATTACCGTTGTTTTTGGTGCTTGGTCACTGTAAAACAAATTAAATGTTCAGTGTGCTTACAGCTACACAATGTGGTTACGTACTTTACTTTAACTGTGTTAGGCATTATGCTTGGTGTGTGAGGCAGGTTGGCAAAAACTGAAACTGTAGCTTAAGAAACATTAATGATCGAAATATGTTGGAATTTTCTTTGGGAAAATTTTCCGACCGGTTTTCTACTTGATTTGTTACATATAACTAAACTAATTTTATTAAAATGATCTCATCAATGTAACCCGTATAACAAGATAATCACTACCGGGGGTTATTCACCTCACAGCTGATTTCGTGCGCTCAATATCATATAGAAAACTTGCACCTTGCGTTTCCTGGAAAATCTTTTACTCATATACTAACTATATTATTCTTAATTCATACTTTTTGATTTTGCCAAGTTGTCCCACACACGCAGTATGTAGAATAAGAACTAGCGATGCAAGATTCATACGTACATGCCAAAGGTATCAACGTTGTGATCTGTGGATGATGCTTCTTATGCTTAGGTATGAAATTCTCGATAAATATTGTGACTGTAGATGATTTTGTTTTTTTTTTTACTTTAACCTATCCTATTAAATAGATATCTTCCAGAAAACACAGTAATGTCCTATCTGGGTACGTTGCTTATACCTATAGGTAAAATTTGTGTAGATTTTTCATAATAATAAGTAATCCAAGTAAGCCTGCTGCTGATTCTTGGCTGTTACTTCTGCATTAACTATTTATACTATGTGGCCAACTGCCTACCTAATCTAAATACCTTTCAAAGTCGCATGCAATATGTAATTACATATTGCATGCAACTTTGAAAGGTATTTAGATTACCAAACGTCAGCTAGTTGGTTGGCTGTCGCTTTAGTTTTCATCCACCTTAACGGGACGTTGGCCACTAAACAAGACTTCAACTTTGTAAACTCAAATATAAATGTATGGTAATTAGATTGGTATCATGACGCTCCCGGTTTACCAGTAGGCCTATTAATGAAGATGTTAGCGAATCTGCCACAGATTATATGGTGTAAGCTCAAAATGTGCGGCTGGTCTCGAACGATATTAAAATTAGTCCGATCGAGAGCGGAGAGCGCGTTCTATTTTCATATTGGCACGTTGCCATCTCTTGTTTGTATTATAAGCTGTTTTTATGAAAGTGACTATGCGATGGAAATAACCTAAACCTGTCATGTAACCCGAGAAGTATACGTAATGTTACCGAAGCTTCTGGCGAAAATAACCTGCGCAAAGTGAAACGTGATTGTGGGGTTGAGCAATGAATGTTATGAACGATGATTTCTTGAACACTTGAAAGTAAAATTGAATTTGCAAAAGCAGTCTATAAGCAAATAGGGATATTAGATGTTTCGGTTATTCATGAAAAATAGGGACTTTACAGTCCTATAGACTGTCCTTTGGGATTCATCGGGGTCTTGGTGAAACTCTAATAAGTATTATACCTTTGCCATTCCAAGTCCTTAATATCACACATAAGACCCAGGCTTGACATCCCCCCATGTCCTACACCTCTTGGACCAAATCTTTGTGCGTAGCATCCTACAGCAAAAGCAAAGCGTTATTATTGCATCTGAAGAGCACACAGCGATCCACACTTAAACATTTTGTGTTGGAATAATTATAATATTTTGCTTTGATACATTGTGTCAAAAGCTGTGCCCTCGCCAGATAAGTCACACGTCCGATCCTCAAGCGGTTCTTACCCATTGGCGTAAGGGTCACTCTGCAAGACACCTGCTCCTCCTCCGTAACCATATCCCTTAGGACCAAACTTCTTCCCATAACATACTACAGAGAAAAACATTAAATTAATTAAAACCACGGAAACAAAAATAGGAAATGATCATGCAACACAGTTAATAGAGTTTGTAATCACTCACAATATTATTTAGAGCAAGTAGGGACTTGGTAATACTTGTTGTTTATGAATATTTTATTTTATGAAAACTTAGGTTTTAAGTATATAGATTATGGGAAATGAGGATAAAACCAACCTTTGCAGTAAATGTCTTTGTCTGGGGCCTCGCAACAGTTTGTAGAGTCCAGGCCTTTTAAACACTCTCCGCATTTGAAGCACTCCTTGTGCCACCCCTGGACATACAGTGAATAATGAGGATATGTCAGAGCATGCTGGGAACATACTAGCCTAGGGGATCACTCACGTTATTACAATGATACATGATGTTATGGCACATACAAAACATATTTACGGGTAGGATATTTGATTGACACGTAGTAGATACATAATTAATCGTTCAGATACCTCTACAGTAAATATCACCATCTGGCCCATCACAATGCATCATTGAATCAAGGGTCCTGTTGCAATTTAAGCATTTGAAGCATCGCCTGTGATAGCCCTAGGGCACAACATTTTACTTATATTTATTTGCGTAACTAGCATACAAAACATATTTGATATATAGTTACAATTAGAAGGATTATGTATATATATTACTTTATTTAAGCATCTAAAAGCAGCGTAAGCTTCCAAATAAGCATTTGAATGTATCGGATTGCACTTAAATGACATTTAATTTATTGTATGAAGAGCTATTGAATCTTACCCGTCCTCTAGCTAACATCTGCTCGGCGGCATATACGTAGCCACCGCATCGTGGACATCCTTGTCCAGGCGGCGCCTTGAGGATTTTACGTGGCTCCAAACAAGCTCCGTTAGTCCTTACGCCATTCCTGCATACATGCCGCAAATCAATAAATGCCCAACAATGTTCAGACCAAGCAACAGGTGACAGAAGAGTAGTTAAAAGCCTCTCAGGCACCGGAAGATTCCGCGCCTCTACATTCTAGTATCGGCCACACGGATTGCGGCTAAGCAGTAGATGCCGGCGGCGCACCTCCGCCGTAATGGGAGAAGGTAAGAGCTCCCGGCCGCCCGCTCCGCATCGGCCTCGCTAAGCACTACACGATATATCGACATAGAGGGCGCTTTCCTTATCCCATCACATGTATTTACTATGAGTTAAAGCTAAGACGGAAGCGTTAGCTGAGGGTTAGACAGAGTGTAAGTAGCGAGGAAAGTTATTCAACATAAGTTCGTCTCGGTGCATGCCATCTAGGTGCGTCTGGAGCGTTGCTAAGCCAAGGCTACAAATTGGTTTCTCACCGTGGCTCCTTCTTGTGGGGGCACGCCCCGTTGGGGAGGAAGGGATCGACAGGTCAGGAGCGCGCTCGAGCCGGCGCGCGCCCGTCTGCGCACCGCGGGCACGCGCGCGCCTCGACCGCGCTCACGTAAATATTACTAACTCAGGGTTGGCAGTCGACTGTTTTATTTATTTGTGTTCTTTATAAATAATAAATATTACCGATGAACAAATTAAATTAAGCGATAGCGAATAAATAATCCTAACTAGAGTAATTTAAAGTACAGTAAGGCGTGCGTTCGCGAGGCGTCGCTGGAGGGCCGAGATGTGTGTCGGCGACCCGCAAGTTCTGCTGGAAGGCTGCTCGCTCAATTCCTGTTGCGACATAAACGGAGACTGGTCATGCACGTGTCAGGCGGCGCGTAATGTACAGCCAGCGCGCGCTTACTACTGTATAGTATGAGTATATGTACACGCGGTTAATGTGGTTACGCACGGGCCCGCAGGCCGGCCGTTGGTGCGGCCTTAGATAAGGAAAGGCCCTCAGTGGCGCGGGCGGCGGGAGATCTAAGTGGGATGGTACTTACGCATTTTCTGCGTTCAGGTGAGCACCAGTGTCCATGGACAGGCAGCCAGCACCACCGCCAAAGCCGTAGCCTTTTGGTCCGAATTTCCGTGCGTGGCAGTTTTTGCAGTACAGTTCACCTTCGTGATCTGCGGAGTTGGTGGAGTCCAGCAACTTCTGGCACATACCTGAATAACATAAACATTGAACATAACTTATGAATCGCACTTTAGTTTTAAGCTTGCAAAATTACAAAATAAACAGGTTTATCATAACTTTGTTTCCACCTAGGTAATTATGTTATTGTAATGGTAATTGGTGAAGTCCCATGTATTAGTCAACTACCCTACGTACTTGGAAAAATTGGTATACTTAGTATTTTTGGTACCAACGTACCTATCAGACCATACCACACTTGAATCAATAATAGCCTTTCGACTAAATAAACACAACCTATTAGAAAAATATGGAATGTTCATGTAAAATCTGATGTAATAATTTCATTTTTATCATAAAATAAAATACATGTGACGAAAACTTCCTTTACAGTATTGGTTCTTTTTCCTTCTTTTGGGAATAAAAATTTATGAACAGACTGAAGTGATTTATTTTTTTAAATTGTTTATGCAATGAAAGACATGAGACTAAAACCCTTTAAGCAAAGTCTTTTAAAACTGTTTTTACAGATCCTCCGATTTTTGTCACCTGATATAAGTACTTAGTAGGTAGACTTATCACTTTCATACGCCTTCGTATATTTCTAGAATATCACAAATCCTTATATTTAATATATTATTTTGTAATACTTTAAATAAACGTAGATTGTGTTCATCAACTTACCGCACTTGAAGCACATTTTGTGCCATTTGAGTCCTCCGGCGACTCTCTCCTCTGCCGCGTATACTGATTTGCCGCATTTGGGGCACTTAGGGTTATCTGCTGGTTTGAAAGGCATTGTGCTCGCTTAACTTATCCTGAAACAAAATATTTCTACTTCAAACAGTAAGCCACATAAACCACAAACAGGACCGGGGCGACGGGCAAGCGACTCAAAACTTGGCTTCACAACGGCGATGAAATCCCAAATACACTTTTGAAATCACCATTCATCCGTGCTAGTTCTCTAAGATCCACTTATCACTATTTATGTAGTAACACATGTAGTTAACACGTTAAAATATTATTCGAATACGCTGTCAACTTTTATTCTAAATGCAATAGCCGTTGGCCGCAATCCAAGTCGCCTGCACCACTTCAATCTCATCTGAACGGACACTATATTGCTCAACAAGCACGTAAATCGGGCGGCATCCTGCGAATGCAACGAACGTGCGGTTGAAAGAATGTAGCGAAATATGGAACGTTGGGCGGGCGGCGCGTGGGCCAATGCGCCTGCGCTCCTAATTTGGGGCGTTCAGGTAAAGTTACATCGCTGGAGCGTGCCGATGCAACTCTAATAATAGTTTCACATAGAGAAGACTACTATGTTTCACTCGCGGTTAGGTTATACTATGCAGTAAGATTAGGTTAAATGTCACTTTCACTGGAATAAAGACCTGTTCGTAGAAGTCGCTGCGGGATGAAGTTCCCGTACGCGTATACAGTTCAGGGCGTAGATGCCGAGACTGCGGTGCGCGAAGTTCGAATGATGCGCGAGGGCAGCGAGCGACCGTAGTCTATGTGCGAGTTGCACACGGCCCCAGTGGGGGGGAGGGGAGACGGACGCCACCTTCGCCTGCGCTACACCCTCATCTGCCCCACGCACAACCCTCAAGTACAAGTACATACTCTACCACACTTTTTCACTATTTTGGACTTTTACTCTTATAGACTAATATAGTATAATATAGACTTAGGACCGTATTCCAGAAGGAAACTCAAGCATTGATCTCTGTTTAAGCATTACTTAAAACCAGTTTCAACCAATCAAACGGCTTCAAACAAGACTTAAGTAAAGCTTGAGTTTTGAGTGACGTTCTGTAATACGCACCTTAGACACATTTCATTTTAATTTCATAAAAAAATTTCAATGTGCATACTTAACCTACTTAAGGTTAAGTATGCTCTTAGTTACTGCTATAAAGTTCAATGATCAACTAAGTAGAAAAATGAAGAATACCTATAAGTTCTTGAACTCCGTTATTATTGCAGATACCTTAACTAAAATTGATCTAGTTTAGCAAAATAAATTTAAATTAGGTAATACATTTTTATAATGCTATCAGTCACCTCAATCAGCAGTAGGTAGTTTGTGTCAAAAACTTTGCCCAAATTATCCATATAGTATATATTATAAATAGAATCATAACTAAGTAAAAAGCACTTAATAAATACCGATACCTACTGCAACATCCTTACGATGATTGATCGCACGTATAATTATAAATAGACATGTAATTAACACCCCTATATTTACAAATAAATCTTCAATGGCCTATTTTCTTATTTCCATAATATCTAACCATAATTTACAATTTATTATATCAGATAAAAAAACTCGTTTACATATTTCATTGGAGAAACATTTCACTGGCTCCATTCGCTGATTTTATTTAGATCGGGTTTGCTTCACAGTTTTCTGGTATTCAGCGTTTAATTCACATACTTTTTGTTTCTTTTATTTACTCCGCCCCTGCCCTCAGATCTCTTAACAGCCCCCCTGATGGATTTTGCCTTCAAGAATCACTGACTGATACGACCACGCAAATGTAGTATAAGTTATCCCATACGCCCCTCCCTCCTCCCTCTCGATGATTGTGGTTTGAAAGGAAGAGTACATTTTTCGTTTTTCATTAGTAAGGGCAAGCTTATGTGGATCATTATGCAACCACAATAGATCTTTCTAGAAACTAAAAAGATAAACCTTGATTATTTACTAAGGGAAAATATGTTTTCGTATATATTTCCTACATTGCTCATAGAAAAATAAATAGATCTTGGCACACCTTATACGGCACAATATGACGAGTCATTCCAGACGGGCGTCTGAAATCTGTTCCGTAAATACATAAATAAATCAGTGATTATTCATTCAGCCATAGTGCTCATCATCGGCAGAGAAAGTCTCGCATATCTATGTAAATTCAAAGCTCATTAATCTTACATGTTGATTACTATCAACAATAATATAATATAAGGGCAACAGCCCACCAGCATTCATTGCGCTAGTAGAATCACCTGAAGCACGTGTACCTAAAGAGCACGAGATAGATATACGGACTCATAATTTTATGACAATTACAAAATGCAGCTCATAAATACAGCATATTTTATCGATCTACGACTGCTTCGCTGCTCTTGTAATTTCAAACTCCACTACTGAACCTAAGGCCATTCCTAGGTTAGGAAAAGTGTTATGGGGATTTCCATCAGGCATTTCTAACAGCCCGGAGTTTGGAAGTCGGCGAGGTGATACTACCGTGGCTCGGAAAGCACGTTATGCGTTGGTCCTGCGTCTAATATCTCTCAGGTCGTATCGGATTACTTGCCGTCCCATCGGACTATGAGAGTGAGCATCTGTTTTTGCACACATTTTGTACTATATGTAACATCTTCCGCGCTTAGACTGGTCTCAGTTGAGGTTAGCTGTTATGTCCGAAATACGGTCTGGGAGATTTTTTTTTATATCAATCTGTCTTATCTACATAAGTCCTGTAGGTATATATTCTGTTTCTGTTTTAAGCGAGTGCCAATGTATATTTATCCTACACTTATCGACCATCCTACCTACGGATAGGGATATAAGGCAATAATATAATAAATACCTGCTATTCTAAATCCAACCGCCTGAATTTAACCATTGAATATTTTTATTCAGGATTCTACCTCCGTGTATAACTCATGTATATATGCAACCAGTTTAACAGATTTTCAGATTTCTGACGTTGAACGATACGTGCACCGGGGTGACTAGAAAACGAAGTAAATAGCCGAGGTTTATTGGCAACGGATAAATTATTTGCCAATTGCGATGTTCAGTTCCATGTTGTATTATAAAAAAATACTGTGTAATTATGATATGAATTATATTTTATGAACTTTACGCGCTCACAGAAATATAAGATTGTTATACTAATCTATAAGTACTACTAACTTAAAACAGTAGGTATTGCATGCCGTTTGCAATGCTTGCGAATTCTGCCCTTACTGATAATATCAATGCAATTGCATAATTATAGAAAATGTATGTAGCTAACTACCTAGTGCTTGTCTATAATAGTAAATTAAAAGTTGCTAATTAAATATGCTTTCCTAAAAGAAAATGCTTTCGCATAAAAATTTTATTTCCATCATTGCAATAGACTGAATCCAGAGATTACATAGTGACCGAAACACTAGTTAAAATAACATTCGGTATAAGTGTATGTGTTGAGTTAATAGTTGATTAATTACAGCAAGTTATGACAGGGTGCCAGCCTGCCAACCGGTTGCCTCACCTGTACCTGCAATATGACAATATCAACCTCGGTCGTTTCTTATTCATTATGAATGTAAACTTTAATTTAAAATATAAATACTGAGTTAAATAACAATCTACCATCAAACTGTCTATTTATTCCATCACGCGTAGCATGATCACCATAGAAACGGGTTTTGCTGACATAAGAATAGACACAATCACAGATTGTAGACAAATTCGTGAACATATCTAACATTTTGTCTATCCTGTCTGTCAGATTATAGAAAGATTTGTCAAGGAATCTAACATTTTGTCTAGTCTATCAATATGACCATCATAGAGCCTCAGAGAGCCCTATATTATCGACGATAGAATAGACAAAATGACAGATTATTTTAGAAATCGAATAATGGATACTCATTAGTTTTCTTCCGTCATCACAGACTATATCTATGCTACCTGTGCTACGCGAGCATTTAGGTAGATATTTACTACAAAGTAAAGTACGTACAAAGCAAAATACGTTTTACATAAACCGAAGACTGCTGTTATGTATCTTGCGACTAACACGCCTGATACAGTGCCCAGCGAGATTTATTAAAATATTAATTTAGCTTGATAAGCGTCATCTTCTATTTTCGGGCTGGAATTCAGTGTAAGCCGTCTCACCAGACAGCGCTCAAATTCTGCACTCAGGCCCGTTCTTTGGCAACAAAATTAGTGTTACCATTCAACGTGGTAACGCTGCTACTTAGTTGAATGGAAATGCTATGCTAATTTTGTACCCAATCCAGTCTTCTGGACTGAGACTGAAATCCGGATGAGAGGCATATGAAGCATTACTACAGCTGTCCTTTTGTTTTTGTATTTACCTATGTATTTAGTTAGTTAGACAGTAATTTAGTTTATTTCCAGTATATATAGATAGTTGTATATTTAATAATAATTGTTCATGAGGACTCAAACTATAACTACATAAATTAGTTATTCTCGACAGACTACAAATGAAACGCTAAGTAGATCAGTAGTAGGTACATAGGTATTTACCCAAACTTTAGGGTTTCTCTTAGTATTCATTTCTTCTATACACAAAAATTAAGATTCAAATATCAGACCTAACAACAATTAATCAAAACTAACAAGAACTAACCTATACGACAAAATAATGAAAGTCTTATGATACGTTTGATTACAATTAACTGTCTAGAATAACTAAGTTTTAGACGAAAATTCTTGCTACGATGTTAATGATATATGAACTCGTAGAAACATTCCGAATCGGGCATCATTGGACATAAATATATAAATGTGAATCATGAATTTGGCAAGCAACATCTGTCCATAACAACGTCGGCAATGAGCGGGTGCCGCGCGAACGAACAAATGATATTATTGAAGTGTAAACAGATGGATGAATATTGTGGAGAGAATGATCATGGTGAGCAGTATGTCCAGTGCATAGTAACACCCTCACAACGTACTCATAGCGACAAAAATAACAACAAATATACCTACTGTTTATTATGTTTACAATTAGTCCAGTACCGTGTCACATTGTGGCATAAGGTTGCTCTTGCCAACTTGCACCTGCCCGTCTATTAATATTTTTACATAAAAATAACTTGGTCAAAATTAAACTCCTATGCAATGATTTAATCCTCACGTGTAAATGAATAATTATATTGTTTATAGATCATGACATCATTGGGGATATCTATGGATCATTGAGGAGTGCGAGAACGTTGACGTATTTGGAAACAGATCAAGATTAATATTTGGACAAACGTAAACAAACCCTCCCTTTTCCTCTTTTTTTTTTTTTCATAAACAGCGTGTTTGTAAACTTTTAAAGAATAGATAATTATGACACGACGTTGTAAGTATCTACAAATATACCTACAACATTATTTTTGGTTTATGCGAAACCTGAATATAGTTTGTTCAGAATAAGCAACTGTTGCAGAGTGGTTACCGAGCGGTTACGATAGATCATAGTACTTGCTCGCGCGCTACAGCTGATGCCAGAGGTCAACGCCGGTGCGTTGACCTCTGGCATCATCTGTAGCGCGCGCCCGAGCGGAGCTTTGACCATATTTTTGTTTGGACAACCAAGTAGAATAGCAAGCACATAACTTTGTGGTTTTTCATTACATCTTTTTGAAATTTCGTAAATACCTAGATTCTTTACTTAAAAAAACTGGACACGTGTTTTGGGTTTCGCATAAACAAAAAAATTATGTTGTATCAAGCAATTGTAACTATGCTTATTTTTATTTATAGATTCCCTCAGAAACAGTAGCGGCTTTACCAATGATTGAGTAGGCTTGGGCTCAGGGTGGCGGCCCGCCATATTAGTTCTACTTGATTGAGCATTGATTAGCTCAGACTTACACCCAAAAACAATTTTAGTGTAATTTAACCCAAAATATTGTATTTTAAAAATAAACTGGCAACTAAGAATTTTAAAGGTAACATATCAGCCTATACTTGGAAAAAGTATAAAGTTACTTGGAAAATGAGAAAATCCATCGCGGCTCAGAGACCCTACGAGCTGTCGCAAGATACCACGAATTAATATAGGTAATAACAAACTAGAATGATTTAGGTGAAATAATTATAATTCGTCATTAAGATTTTACTGAACCTTGAAAATGGCTTCTTTACGATAGAGTAATTTATTACGGAAACGTACATAAAGCTCTTTCATCTAACCTATTTGCTGTTTAATACCAAGAAGAAAATGTAAATGAAGAATATCTTACTCCACGTAGTTTCAGGCACTTTATTATAAGAGCTACAGGAATAGTCTCCATAACTTGCTTATTTATTAGGTGACGCTCTACCATTTGAACTTCCCTAATCCTCTATAGAAGTGGGTCTAAAAGCATTTATGTAGGTAAGTACCTATGTAGACATTTATTTCCTACAAAAACAACCGTGCATTTTGCTTGTTTCATTTTATAGATAAAGTACATAGATAGGCAGTAATGGTCATCCAACTAAGGAAATGACAATGATTCGTTCACGGTCCTGACCATATATATGACTGTGGGGGTCAGTGCTATAGAATCAAACATATGTTGCATTATACCAGTTTATGATATAAGAGATCTCTGGGTAGCGTTATTTTATTAATCTAACATTTGTATTCATTATTTCTGTGACTGGATATAATAAATCATATTTTTTGTTTCTGCCAGTGCCAAAATTTTCTAAATTTTATTTTAAAGAATTGATCACACAGTTCTTTTGACGCAGGTAGCGAGTTATCTAATATATTAAACGCAAGTCTGAGGACATGGCTATTTTTGCACTGAATTTTATCACGGGCGACATAAATTTTATGGCCGTGAAATGCTCTTCGAAAAATTTCTTACGTGAAAATTCTATGTTGGCACGTTTTCAAACATGTCCGTATCTCGATCGCACCCCCTTTGTGACTCGTCATGTTTTATCGAATGAGTTAACACCTGGTCAGCGTAATTACCTCATAATATTTACAATGACAGATCTTAATTGCCTTACAAATGCCTGGATTGAATGCAAAACATAATGTATCTGCCTCTGTTCGCTAATAATTCTCAGACGCCAGAGAGAAAATTCCGTGCAAAGTAATATAGGTATACTTAATGTGGTTTCTTAGCGACAGCAATAAGCGTTCCATTTGATTATAACCTGTTACACATTCTGACACAAATGTGGGCTAGATCGATCGATGAGTAATATTATTGTTCAAAACAATTTTTTGTAAGCGAAGGAACATTTTTGTATATAGGAATGTTAAGAATCCAGGATTGTATAACATTCAGGTGTTTATGAGTCAATCGGCGATGGCAGGTGTGGTGGCTCTCCGCTCTCGGCTCTCCATGGAACGTGTGGGCGATGCTAAAATAAAATGAAAACCGCAAGCACCTCGCGAGTGTTACTCATGAAACAGAAGTCATCGCCGGCCGAGCATTACTCATGCTGCTGCCGTGGGTAGCCGAACTCCCACGCGAGAGCAAAATTTCATAGGTACGAACAGTTTTAGACGTTACTTCTACTGAAACACAATCTCAACAATCAGTCTGCTTGTGCGCGAGAGATTGCGTCTGAAACGATAGTTAGGCATAGTGCTTACGTTATTAATTCTGCACATTCCTGAGTAATTTTATCTTAAATTACTTATTTTGATAAATCAATATGACAATTTACTAAAAGTAAATCATTTGGCAAATTTGACCAGCTCATACAAGTACCTAGGTACTGCACATAGAATATTTACAGTTTACAGTAAACATAAACAATAGTTGGAACAATTAAATGTCTGAAAACAAATTCTTGGTCAATAAATCGTGTAGCAACAACGAATTAATTTACATTGTCATGTAAGTATTTTCACTTTCATTCGGAGTTGCTGTTTGTTGTTCAATTGCACGCAACCGTTTGCTATTTCTTGTCATCATTCGTATCTAGACCGAGAGTTATTTTGTATTTGGGTGCAACTATTTTTGAAAAGATTCGCTTACTGTGATCCTATATTTAAATAGGCCATTAGTTGTTACCGGCTACTTTCTATATTTACAATTATTCACAGACAGATCGGTGGCGCAGTTTGTAAATAACTTCAAAGACGGCTACTTGGTTACGTCACCAAGTTTGTGTTTATTGCAAGATGCAGTTGTTTCTTAAATAAAACATTGATAGCAGTTGATGGATGTGAGCATATGAGTTCATGGACCTAGGCACATGTTACACGTGGCAGTGTAAACTAGGTACAGGTAATTTAGCAAGTATCTAGCAAATCTGTCAATTCCTAGACTTATTGACTAACGTCCAACTACCCTATGTCTGTTAATTTATTTTTGCTTAAAAATATAAGTCGACAATTTATTCTTTGATCTTCTCGATCTAAGAATTATCACAGACATGGATTATTTATTTAATAATAATTAGGAATGCATTTAGGGTATATCACGTAATTCAGTTATATCTACTTTAGAATTTTATTTCAAAATTAAAGCAACACGGCCCTGAGTAATTTTTTTTTAAATTACTTATCACTCATACTTAGGTATTTTTATAAACTACTACTTAGTAACTATGTATATTATGATTAAAAATTAATAATATTTCCATATATTAGTGCCAGCTCTCTTTTTCAAAACTGAAACTGTAATTTATTATGCGTGGACGCATAAATTTCTTTCAGCGAACTAGAATAATAACCTAGTTGGCAGATGCAGTGCTCTAAATAAAATACATTACATAACCCATTTTCAAGATCAAATAACATCTTCATTAAAATAAAAAAATAAATACACTTCCTCCTAGCTAGCGTAAGACGATCGGATGTAGTTGGCACGTAAAATGTCGCTCAAGATTTTAAATTATTTTTTATTTTATAAACACCGCATTATATGATAAAATGTGTTCCATAGCATCATGTTTTCTAATACCTCAAGGTGAAGCTCTCAATTTATTTAAACATAAATTTGTTAGAAAAACACAGGACAACTAAAAAGATTTCGAATTTTTGAAAAAACAAAAATCAGTATCTAACACGATTGTTATTAATAAACGGATTCATTGACGACTTCAATTAATTCACTCTTATAATACTTAGTATGATTGCGGAACAGCGCCTCCGTAATGATCTATATAATTTATCAGTTTATAAATTCCTGTAATAAGCTAACAGAAGCCCACCTCAATACTTCCCTTTGTGTGACGACGCGTTACGTTGCTATGCGCGGCTGGTGAAATTTACTACTAATAAAACAGCTATTTTTGGCTAGTCAACTACTAGAATAGAATGTTCCGCAACAAATATTTCCTGACTGTTGCAATATAAGATTCCCAGCTTGTTTAAATGTGCATTAGGGATTAGTTTCTAATGTTATATATGGTTTTAATTAATATTGTGAGGCGAAAATTACCTTTGTTTTATTTTACGAGAATTTGGTAACGTTATAGGGGAGCATTAGCGGACTTTCAGAGTCTTCTGCTAGAATTAGAGTAAGAAAAGTAAATAAAAAGTTTGTTTCCTCTATCGTCTGAAAAGCTGTGCGCGGACGCAGCATGGACACGCCTGCCGACCGACTCTATTTCGGTCGACAGAACGCGCGGGCGGTGGCTCGCCGCTGGAGTCTGATCGTTTCTCGGAAAATCCAGATTATAGAACACATCGCGTAATGCGGTAAGAATACCGGCTAATATAATTAAACTTCGGGGGAAATACATTCTTGTACTTTACACTAACACTGCTTTGGTCCGCAATTCTCACTGCCTGATTTCTTAAGCAAATCCTCAATAATTATACCTAAAAAACTTAAGAGCATCAATCGTTTATACTACACATCTGTTGCATGGGGAAATTCAACTCACTCGCTGCCGCCTACAAATCAGCATTATAGTATCGAACTTGTTATTCTCCCGTTTGGTCAAACCGTCTATTTCAGACGAAGTGGACTGCGCCATAAAATGAAATGGCTCTCAATCCACCCGGAATTTGCCGATGTAGTAATTATAAGATAATATTAGAAATATATAGATTTCTTTCAGATCACCGTCATGGAAAGTTCTCGGGTTCTCCGAGAGTCTGGGAGCAGACGGGTTCGTTGACAGCACCTGGTGACGCAGCTGGATGCCTGCCGAGTGCGTCATATCCAAAATTTGACTTAACCATTAGAAAAATAGCTAAACTATTTGTGGAGGAACCCGAGCCAACAATACCTTACCTAATCACACTGATGATTTCATTGTGGCCGCCAGGTAGAGCACGTAAGACATGCATTAAAACTCGCATCAAGAAACTTGTTTCTTCTTTTACTGCTCAAAATAGTCATGTACCTACATTAATTCGAATATGTACCTACATAATTAAAATCTGTTTCAGTAGATAAATGTTGCTAATTAGCCATCAAATATTTTATGAATAATGGTCTACTATTATTTTATTTTCGGTTTATAAATATCTACCTATTAAAAGGCTAATACAAAATTCCGGCAATTAGTTTAAGACAGGACAGATCAAAGCGAAATGGATGCCAATTTCAATAGAAATAAAATGATTATTATTTTTCAAGAAAATATTGTGCTTCGTAGAGAAAGAATCGTCTAATCTGGTTGTGAGGAAAAACGGAGTTTTATTTAATTTTCTTACCCATTCGTTAATGTAGATAACTTTCATAGCAGTTATGTGTACAAGCAGTCGGTTATTTAATCTACTATTTTATGTACCTACTGAGTGTACTTTAGTAAATCGCATGTCGAAATTATTAGCACCTACTTTCATTAAGTAGATAACCGTAAATTACTCAATATTTCATGATTTTTTAATTTAATCATCATTGGAAGTGTAGGTAAATCGATTAATCTTTTTTTTTAAATGCGTTTTACTTGATCCTACGAGATTGCGTAACAGTGTCTATCCAAATACTGTAAATGTGTTGTTGTGTTGTTGATCAACGTTAAATGCGTCCTTTAAGATGTTTTGCAGATTTTTCATTTTTTTTAAATGTAGGTATATGACACAATGGATTCCCTATATCTAAATTAATAATTCAGATTGAAATTGTGTTGTAGAGTGCCGTAACTTAAAGTTTTAGATTCCTTGTTATGATTAACAACTCCTACGATTCATATGACTGTTGAAACCCAGACATACATTTATTACATGTACCTATAGGTACTGTTTCAATGGAATAACAGGCTTTAAATGTTAAGAAACCGTGGCCCTGGCCGCCGCACAGGTAAGTGAAGAAACACGGGTGGGTTTTAGTCAGTAAAAGTCTGACACGCCCTTCCGCTCCGCCCAGAGTGGGAGAAGTCATTTGATTATTTTCCATCCCAACAAAAAAGGCTTAAAATGTTCCTTAACATACATTAGTCAGAATAAGTATTACTTAAGTATCTGTAAATTGCATTTCTCATGATTGTGCTTAGCAGGTAACTAATTGCATAATACACAAACTGTAACAATGGCTTTCATTTTGAAAGTTCATCAATATCCATGTTATTAAGCTGATAAATATTTCGAACACCTGAAACAATGGATTGCCAATATATTTTTCTTTTTATATATTATAAACTAGCGCTTGATGGTAAGCAGTGACGCAATCGATGATGGTAAAGCGCAATAGTTTATTAAGACCCTATTCACTCTAGCCTTGAAGACACTCAAATTGTAGTCCGACGGAAACACCGCCGCTGGTAAATTGTTCCAGTCCCTTGATGTACGCGGTATGACGTGTACGTTAACGACGTTAGGGTAGAAACTCGCCGTGCGACGGGTCGTCCGATGGTGGAACGGAGATGGGGGAACTAAATCATGCAATTCCTTCGCACACTCACCAAAATGAATCCTATAGAATACCGAAAGGCTGGCTACTCTCTCAAATCCCCAAAATATCCTTCAAAATGTAACTAACCTAGTTAATAAATCTGTTGCCCGTTGTTTATAATCGAATTCCATTATCAATAGCTGGTATCATATCGAATGGAATCATTTAGATCTAAAGATATCAAACCAAACAGATTCCATTACATAATATTCAGTTCCTAGTTTTATACAGATAGGGTGAAATTTGCATACAAAGGAAACCTACTCACTATTTAGTGCATTTAGTCGGAGAGCAGCAGCGTAGAGTCTTTCTTTGTTCCAGCTTGACGGTAAGACTCGCCCCCTTATACATAGGATTCAAGCACTGGCGATATTTGGGTGTACTTATAGATTCTCTTCTACGAACCCTTTTTTGGGTAGAAAAACATCTAATGACTTCTCCCGCTCTGGGTTGCGCGGAAGGACGTGTCCGACTTTTACTGACTAAAACATTCATTTACTTGTACTCTGGTGCTGGCAAATTAATGTTTTGGCCTCTGGGCCACGCTATCTCTTTCGAACAACACGTGGCCCTGGCAGGTATCGATCTTAGTGGACCCGTCATGATGTGGTGACATCTCCCTGAGGCACGCGTGAAACAGAGCGCGCCGTCGACCTGGGTCTAGTCCTTACCGGACGACGAGCCATTCTGCCAAATCTTTGACGATGAGAATTTGTGGTACATGTATTTAAAAAAGTTTGTTCCAAGATGGACACTGGCTCACGCTGAATTGCTAGTTAAGTATTTCTTCATCATTGATTTGTGTAAGTATACCTATAAATAGGCCTATAGTACCACCGGTATAAACATCTTACCTACTCAACCCATTCCCAGAATACTCCTAACCTACCAAACAGAAGTTTATTGTATCGGAGCCAGAAATAATTTAAAATGAAAACAAAAGCAGTGCAGAAAGAGATAAATGTTATTGGATTTAGCGGAAAATATGTGTCGCTTTATATGTTATTCATTGCTGCTCTTTTCCTTGTAAAATATATTTAGATACATTGTGACCCTGCCCTGGCCCCCAATCTCTTGTTCACAAACTAAAGTAAGTTTAAGTTCAGTGCATATTTTTCTTTCTAATGCATTAAGGAAAGGACAGAAGATAAAACATTAGTTTAGTCCTGTCAAGATACTAAATAGACCGTTTAGACTCGATTAAAAACATGGCTGCTAAAATACGTCAATTAACGTCAGGCACTGACTAATTTGACAAGCATTTCACTAATATGTATTTTCTGTTTCTTACCTAATGAAATAGAAAGAATAATAAATAAATAAATAAATAAATAAATAAATAAATAAACAAACAAATATTAATTACGGACAAATCACACAGGTTGAGCTAGCCTCAAACTAAGTTGTTGTGTTATGGGATACTAACTCAACGATACTATATTTATAATAGATACATATATAGATAAATATCCAAGACCTGGCCGGGGATCGAACCCGGGGCCTCCACGTCGCAGGCTGGCGTGTTTACCGCTGCGCCACGGAGGACGACACTTAAGAAAAAACTAAAGAAAGATGAGTAAACTTAAATTTATTTTGTTTAAGAACAAGGCAATCAGCGTCAATGTTTGTTGCCCTATATAGTGTACACATTTCGTTAATAACCGGAAAATGACAAAACAACTTCTAAGAAGAAAATATATCGAGCATAAAATAGGTATTCACCTATTCACAACTGTTCTAACTGTTCACAACTGGATAAATTCATACCGACTTATTCAGGTAGGTATGAATTTATCCAGTTGTGAACAGTTCAGGCTGAGCTGCATGGTACCCATCTAGATATTTAAGAAGACTAGGTACGTTTAGAAAACAAATGACTAACGATATCAAGGAAAATAACAAATAAATTAATTTTGTTATTTAAGAGTCACAGCTTAAAATAAGGAAATATAATATTCAACAAGGAGATTGAACAAGGAGAGAGAGAATATTTATAAGATAAAATATGTAGGTAGTACCTAATCCAATAGAAAATATTTAGTTAAAGTTTCCTTTGTGAACAATCGGTATCCTTACGGTAACAAATTTTCCTTGAGAAACAGAGTAAGCCTGGGTTTAGTTGCAAACAATAGGATATTCAATAGTGGTATCTACTAATAGTACGGACGACAGCAGTAGGCCTAGTATGAGTTTTCATTACTAAACTCGATCGTCGATATCGAGCGCGTTTGACTCATCGAATGGCCCGCTTCAAGTTAAGAATTCTCAACCAATGAGAGCGCCAAACGCGCTCGATATCGACGATCGAGTTTCGTAATGAAAACTCATACTAGGCCTACAGGTCAAGCTACCCCAAACTGTCAGATATTCCGAATCAACCTTGAGCCTTAACGCTTTAGAGATGACAGATTGCACTAGCTTGATGTGCTGTCGTCTGTGCCTAAACATCTAAATATTTCGAATATCCATTTAACATAAAATTACGCCTATAATCCTGGAGAGCTTGGACAGAGGATAATAACATACCCACGTTTCGTAATAGCGTATGGGCTTATTGCTATTATGTATTAGGTTTAGATACCACTCTACTTCTACTTCAACTCTTCAATGGCCCCTGTGGTTAGATACCACAATTTTGCCAATAACACGTGTAACAAATTATAGAAATTCTTTAAAAAAATTATTTCACAATAATGGCGGATATCGCCAATGACAGTTGAAAAAACGGCCGCGTTAGCCGACTACTAGGAGATTTGATGCAAAGCCATGATGTGGCCACTATGCTGCGATATTTCAATGTTCTTTGTGAATTATTCACTGAATGCACTTTTTACTACATAAATCACGCGCTTTTATTTAGTAAACGACACTATAAATAATTTAAAGTCCAATGAAAAATGAGCGTGACATTCATCTTAGCTCTCCTGTCAAAAAACTCTAGATACCACTCTAGTAGGCTTGGATATTTACATGTCAATAAGTTCTCTGGTAACTATTTGTATGTCAGAAAAAGATAGATCGTTAAAGCGTCGAAGTAAACAGCTTAATTTATGATAGGAACGATTGGGTCAATTTTGTATTCACGTAGGTACACACATTGTTTTTCAAAGAAATGCATTTTATTAAAGCTTTGTTATAATAAACCGAGCTACTAACACTCCAAGGGGAGTAGGTAGGGATGTTAAAAAATAATTGATTTTTCTTTTAATCGATTATTATTTTCGTATAATTGATTTACAAAGTCATAATAATCGATTTTTAATAAATCGATTAAATAAATCACTCTATTAAATCGATTTTGATAAATAGCATCATCTATGCACCGAATGAAAAAACTCGAAGCAAATTCATTATTACTTATAAGTTGACTACTCGAAAAGCGACGCCATCTTTAGGTATGTATGCGTGTAAAGTAATTTCAGTGGTGAGTGAGATCTGATATAATATAGTTGTTGGTTTTATATTATAGTACTCTGTGGTTGTTGGTAAACAATAAAAATGTCTTCGAACTGTAAAGGACCTAAAAGTAGCTGGCAAAAATATCATATTTTCGAGTTTGGGACCAACGTAACGTCGTCGTCTAATTTTTTAAGTTGTTTATTTTAATACTAGTCAAATGTTAAAATAAGATTAGACATTTGTGTAAATTTTTTATGTGATTTATATTTTAGTTTTTGTGATACTAAAATTGTCATTTTGTTGGGTTGCTCATTTCTTTTTTATTATAATAATATGTTTATTGACACTGAAAATTTATTTTCTAGTTTTGAACTGGTTATTTTTTAATTCATAGTATTTTAAAATCTAATTTAAGATGATGAATTGTTAACAGGAAGATCTTAGGTTTATTATTAGAATATGAAAAGCATATAGGATTTTAAATCATAGAGAAAATCGGTTTTATTTTTCGCAAAAATCGATTATTAACTAATAGATTATTTTCCATTAATGTCACATCCCTAGAATTAGGACTAGAGCACACAAATCTTAAAATAGCGGAAATATATAACAAACAGTATAGTATGCATGCTGTAAATTCTAACTCACCAGTCACTTTTCAGTCTTTCTGTTTCTCGTAGAGCTATCTATCGTATGAGGACGTAAACTAAATAGAAAGCCGAAGTCCCACAAGCTAGTAGCTCCATCTGGCGTAACTAAAGAAAAGTAAGGAACTACGGACGTACCTACATGTCGCCATCTAGTGTCAGAGCACCGGATAGCGGTGCTGAAGGCTCCGCGGCCGGTCTCCGACTGAACCTTCGCTGAAACGAACGGCGAACGAGAACCATACAAACCTATTTTGAGGTTTCGGCCTCGTTACCCGTTACGACGCTGGTTGGTCGTTATTCTTGTTTGTCGTTACTTTCACTGTTTTTGCACACGGCCGCCAGACGCCGCCGCTGTTCTACGTCGCTGCGAACTATTTTCGTCTTAGCGGCGTTATTCGTTAATGTAACGACGCCATATGTCTTTACAAAGTTAGCTCACTGGATCGACGTTCTAATTTTGCATTCGTTTTAATTTCAGACATTAAATAAGTTACCTATCAATTATTTTCTTTATTTTTAATTAATGGCTAGTGTTAATTAGAAAATGATGAATGAATGAGTATTTAATTTACTTAAATATACTTTATTATTTTTTAAAATTAAACCTTTCAACTCTATTCAAAATTTGGACATTATATTTTGGTATTAATTGAAAATAATTATTTATATATGTACGGACAGCAGGTCAAACTAGCCGAAACTATCAAATAGAAAGAGAAAGTTAAAAATATAATAAAGAAATTTGACAAATTTTAGTAGCTAATAGTAGTATCTACTTCTGAGTACAACTCGTTGATTACTTTCTTTAACAAAAATCCTGGGGACACTACCGAGTCACTGATACGATAAATTACGTTTAAAAGTGATATCTACTTAGAAAAACTACTTCACCTTTTTGTATCTCGTTGTTTTTATATCGCATCATTTTCTTCATCCCTTCAGGTAGATATATATACAAATGGATAACTAAATAATACGATTGTTCAAGATTTACTGAACACAGTTTTCTAGACCAATAGGTACTTATCTTTTATTTCTTTAATAATCTCATCACAAACAACAATTCACGGTAAATCATAGTCTAAGCAATGAAAATATTGTGATGGCCTGATATCAATCAATGATATGAAGACTACTAGCGTATTTTATTAGAATCCAGTGTCAGCCAAATGCCATTATTGTAGGAAAATTATTTCATTCAAGACTACCGATTTTAAAATAAAAACGTGTAACTTCCCTGTAAAATTTGAAGGATTATTTAAACTAGTACTGTGAGAAATTTACTAGAGGTCAATACTGGGATGCATGGATGACAATTGTTACTCGCAAACCACTGAACAGATTTTGATGAAACTTTACAGCAATACATGTAACACATGTGAGACGAGAAAATTAGACCACAGTCTGTCATATTACTTCAATTACAATTCCTGGAATAAGTTTAAAATGTATCTTTTTTATATTTTTTATTCTTATTCTTTTTTAAAAAATTATGATTGTCTTTTATTTTTGTGCTATCTTTTTATAACGGACTCACGGAGGTTATAATATCAACCTAGTTACCTACTAATTGGTACCTAGGTACTACAGCTTGACTTGTAGAAACGTCTCTATTCCTCTAAAGTTCAGTTATTTTAAGGACATGGACTATTCAGATTCAGTATAATCGATCCAGTTTAAAAATCCACCACGAACAGAATATTTCACCAAAATCTTTTCATCTTAAATGAAAATTACATTCTGAAGAAAACCTACATATAGGTACCTACCTAGATATTAACACATGAACAAACACTGTCCTCCAAGATACAAGACTTAAGGCTCATTTACACGCTGTTAAGTAACAAGTGTGCAAGCTTCAAGTGATTAGTTAAATCAACCTGTAAACGGTCGCGCTGTTAAGTTGATTTTACCAATCACTTTCCACTTGCACACTTGCTACTTAACAGCGTATAAATGAGCCTTAAGCTATTTTGTAAAACATGAATACAGTAATACAGCGGGGTAATTGTGTAACACACTTGACTCTTAACACTATCAGTAATATGTAATAGGTGGTGGCAGTGCAACAACACTCTTTGCGCTATACATTGTTGAGCTAACACGTTTTTTAATCATATGGGGTAATCGAATAGCAATACACTTTTAAATTATTAAAATTGGTGAATACTACTACTTCTTTGGCCACTTCTTTTACAATTCTTCAATGGCCTCTGTGGTTAGTTACCATAATTTTGCCAATAACACGTGTAACAAATTATAGAAATTCTGTAAAAAAATTATTTCACAATAATATCGGATATCGCCAATGACAGTTGAAAAACCAGCCGCCTACTAGGAGATTTGATGCAAAGCCAAGATGTGGCCACTATGCTGCGATATTTCAATGTTCTTTATGAATTATTCACTGAATGCACTTTTTACTACATAAATCACGCGTTTTTATTTAGTAAACGACACTAAAAATAATTTTAAAAGTCCAATGAAAAATGCGTGTGTTCATCTTGGCTTTCCTGTCAAAAACCTATTAAAATTGGTATTTATAGTTACGCAATTAAGGTGCTGGGTTAGGTAATTTTCCACGAATATAAACAAATTAAAAAGAGCTGAAAAGTCATTATAATAGTGTCCACACATGTAAACAGATGGCAGCACTGAACACGTTCGCTTAGCACACCATGCTTAACTACAATAGATAGTAGCCAGCCTTTCGGTCTTCTATAGGATGCATTCTGGCGAGTGTGCAAGGGAATTGCATGATTTAGTTCCCCCATCTCCGATCCACCATCGGACGACCCGTCGTACGGCGACTTTCCACCCTTACGTTGTTAACACTACTACGATCCGGACGAAGCGTTTCGTTTCTTCTTTTATACCGCGTACATCGAGGGACTGGAACAATTTTCCGGCGGCGGTGTTTCCGTCACAATACAATTTGAGTGTCTTCAAGGCTAGAGTGAGTAAGCTCTTAAAAAACCAGCGCGCTTTACCATCAACGATCGCATCACTGCTTACCATCAGGCGGGATTGCGGTCAAGCGCTAATTTATAATTTATAAAAAATAAAAGATATTTAATAATCAAAACAAAACAATATATGTGTTTGAGCAATTTATTTTTAAACAACAAAGGCCGTGTCCGCGGAGGCAACCTTACGTAATTCAGGGCGGCTACAAGGTAGCGCGGGGAGTATTCGAACAACCAAGCGTATTTAGAAAATCCTAAACAAAACTATTTAAAACATTTAATGGTTTTAAATAGTTTTGTTTAGGATTTTTTCATAAGTGTCAGAGTGTTACTTTAGTCAGAAATATGTAGTTGGAGACGTTGTAGCAATCTTATTCTAAAAAAATCTAATACGTAAGTAGTTGTTTAATTCCCCCATTAGACTTTAACGTCGTTAGGTCCCACACAAGTAAAGTGGGGAGAGATTTTATTTTCTTTACAAACCTCACGTATGATATATTATTGGATAGGTATTTAAAAAATGAATAAGGGTTAACTAAAATCATTTTTTAGTAATTTAAATATTTTTTGGAAATAATTGCTCCAAAAGTAAAAACAGGCGTCTCCCGTCTAACTTTTGAACTATAAATTTAATAGGTATAAAAAAATCACAAAAATAGAACTTTAGAAAGACTTTCTAGGAAAATTGTTTTGAACTTGGTAAGTTAAAAAGTTTATGTAAAATTTTACGAAATAATTTTTGAAGCATGTTTTTTATATTAGTTTTTATTTTTTATTTCCGAGAAAGTATTTTGTTTCAATAAAAAATTAATTATTAAATTCGGTTCACGCAATTCAAAATTACCACCAAAAATCCAACATACATAACCCGCCTACTTCTAGTTTGTATAAATTAGTAACACAATTCCTCGAGAGATGGCGCTGTCCTTTTGGCTACTTCGCCCAATTAATATTTTTACTTAGTTAATGGGGTCGGGATGGGTATATAGTAGGGACGTAACGGAGGTAGTTATATCGGAACCGAAACCGGAGTCGGAGTTTTTAAATTTGATTTATCGCAGTCGGAACCGGAGTCGGAGGCAGGGTCAGAAGTCGTGTTAGGAGAGAGATTTTTTATTTAAATACAAAAACTTTATTCAGTAAATTTTTCATGTAATTTTTTTATTGTAAAATTAAACACAAACAGTGAAAAGAAAATTGGCATATTTCCAAATGAACAAGAAATTAAATGAAGTATATTAAAACCCAAAGTAGCGTATTACATTACATTAAACAAAAGCTTTGAAACAAATTAAATCAAATGTGATAAAAAAAAGAACTCCAAAACTAGCGAAAAATCAAAACAAATATATACAATATGTAAAGAAAACCCTGTCCGATCCGTGAAGGTATTGTTAGGTATCGTTAACTGATTCTAATAATGTCAACAAAGCCGGGCTAAACTTAAAAAAAAATCCCCCTAAAAAAATAAATATTATTTCGAAAAATCGAGGTAACTTAATGCATGTGCGATAGGCACACGTTAGGCGTACATGCGCGGGTGTAGGGGGGCAGGGCACGCGGCACGTGGTCGCATCGCTATTCGCTCCGTCACAAATGGTGTTGTCACTTTTTAAAAAAATACCAAATTTTGAGGAAGTTGGAATTAATTCGCGGAAAAAAAAAAGATTATTTCAAAATTCATTACTATTGTCACTATGATGATTACGTAAAGTTTCATATTTTATTTGGTCTTGTGTATACCTAACATTTATTATCCTTTTGGGTCGGACGGGGTTTTCTTTACATATTGTATATGCATTAAGCTATGAATGCATATAACCTATGAACGTATCAAAACTTATTAGTTTGTTACGTATCTATACGACCACTCCTTATTATTATAAGTAAAAAAAAAACCTAATTGACGATAGAGTGCAGCAGGAGTCAGGGAATTCTCCGCGCGATACCTGCAGCCTAATCGGCAAACACATTTTTGTCTATAGATAATAATTTTAGTGTAAAATAATATCAACTGCGGTCCAAACGATCCCAACTAGTCGCAATCATTTGATCATTTGACAAAAATATGTTCGCCGATTAGGCTGCTGTTCATAACAGTCGACAGGCTGCTGCCGGTAGATTATGCTTTAGTAGCCTTCGGTTAAAACCTCCGATTTAAAAGTATCGGAACCGAAGGTATGAAAATAATCGAAATTTCCGACTTAACGGAGTCGAAGCCGAAGCTCCGTAACATCCCTGGTATATAGTTATAACCGTTCGTTACTCCCGTTTTAAGGATTTAGTATATTTGTATATCAACCAATGTAACATAAGCCAATTTTTTCAACTTTCAAGTCTTTTCTTCCGTAGTTTCCCTAAACTGAGTGTGACCCGATACGCTCTTGGCCGGTTTTTTTTTTAATAGTTTTAATAGGTTCGTTGAATTTGTGTGATGTCTAAAAGTCATAATTTATTCTTAAAGAGAAGATAATCGGTTCTAAATTGAGAGATTCGTATAATGTAATCAAATGTAGAAGATTTTTCTGCTGATTAACATATTTAGGGCCGTTTTTAACATATGCCTTTGTAGGCCCAGTGCTTCCAATATGTTAAAAACAGCGTGATTTACCCCCTGTATATCTACTTAGATAAGCAAAATTCTAAAATTATCGTCAATCTGTTATTCAAAGCATATTTTGTTAAGACTAGTTTGTCGCTAATTTTCTTACAATGTAAAGTGTCACACACACACACAAATCCACACACCATACACATTGATGTCGGGGCCCTGATAAGTTACCCAGAGTGCCTAATCTACAAGGTGAGCCTGAACAGGGACCAGTATGCTATTTTTCAAAATTTGTCATTCCAACACGATCCCATTGTTTTTTACGCTTGAAAATTCTGCTAAATTCATAATAATCTATCAATTTATCTCAGACGTCTCCTAATGGAATTGTGATTTCCATTACATGTTATAAAACCTGTTAATAGAAATGATTTGCTAAAAATTATATGTACTCAATTTGAACATTTATTAATAGGGAGTGGAGTGCCGGTGATTGACCACGGAAAAGTCATAACGGTGCCATTTTGTTAGTCGATTACAAAACTTGTCAAAATCAATCATTTAGTGATCACTGATCGAACATTCTGTTACTATTGTTATAGCAAGCTAGGGCCCCAGGTTGGCTGCTAAGCTGCCTTGCCAAGCATTCTTGTCTTGATGTTCCAAATCCGCAGGTGGCATAATAGGGTATTTGACTAAAAAAACTAATTAGTCCGTCAGTCAGATTTCCAAAAACTAATAGACACGTATTTTTCTTTTTTCATATAAACAAAAAATTAAGACGGCACAGTGCGTTGAAAACTCGTATGACGTCACTGCACGCTACACTTTTTAACGCGCAGTGACGTCACCAGCCACCACTCCTGATCTTTGATGCCTTTTACATTTGTCAATTTTTATTGATTTGATAAAACAAAATATACATACGTATCCAATATTTTTCTGTAATCTGAATAACGGACTAAATAGAATCATTTTTTTTAACCCAGGAAACATGTCTATTGTGCATATACAATTGTTCAGATGTAAAAAACCTTTTGCGAACTATGAGGGCTGTTGTTAGATAATGTAGTGAGAGTATATATGAGTATGAGGGAATGTTCAGTTTTATTTTAAAATATCAAATAAATTCGTAAATGGGCAATTTAATTTAATTTTACCTAGTGCGGTAAATTTACCAGCGGGGCTGTCGTAGATCGGCACCTTAATTGCGTAGCTACCTAATACTATCAGTTGGAATAATTTCGAAGCATGTTGCTAATCTATTGGTCCATATGTTCGAAAAATTTCTCTACTCACTGTCTACCCGACAATGTAAATAACGCAATGAATGTTACTGAACTGTAAATATCAAAATCATTGCCACCTACTGACAATGCGTTACGTTATTACCCAGCGGGTGTCCATAAATTATAACTTCCTATCTCGGTTTTAAAAAATACTAGTTTTTAAACAAACTGAAATATAGTTTGATTAAAAACTATTATATTAGTTTCAAAACTGGGGTATAGAATTTTAAATAGCAATAGCATTTTGTCCTCGATAAATGTGTAATAATAAATCAGATTATTGATTACTTTATGAGAATGTAATTTCAGCGCCTATGTGTCCATTTTGGAAACAAACAGGGTATTTTATAAATTTTTGTATTACAATATTTTGACGTGACAACGTCTTAAATTAGGTTGCGGCTGGGAGTCACTTATGAAAAAGTGTAACGCTCGGTAACGTTACGATGAGTCACCGATGTTTTAGTAAACAAAATATATTTCTATAGTTAAAATTTGTGCAATTCTTATTTTCATTCAATTCCTTGTTCCTATTGTGCAATTTAATTATATTCATATCAATAAATATTCTACCGAGAAAAAGACGTTGTCACGTAAAATCTTCGCCCGTAAAACCGACTTTACAGGCAACCATTTTTTATTAGCCGATAACAAATGGAAGGAAAGCGGTTTATAACAATGGATATTTCTACCTGACAGCTGTAGTACCACAAATTAGGTAACCAAATAGACTCCGGCCCATATTTAGGTACCCATCTTGTGGTTTGTGCGTGTTTGAAAATCGTCACTTTGTACCCCGGTTCCGATTACCAGGAAATACCTACGTAAAATAAAACATTATAATGGCAGATAATAAAAATAATAAATATTGTAGTTCTAGACTAAATGTACGGCTATTTGCTTTAGAGCAACAATACATTATATATTTTTACCTTTTATAGTAATCTTTTTTTAGTGCGAAAAGTCGTCAAGGAGATTAACCCACTCCGCCATTTACGGCAAGATGAGCAGAGGACATTGTTGCTATCATAGGCAAAAATTGGATGAAGCTAGCACAGGCGCATGCGGATTGACACAAGAAAAGAGAGGTCTATGCCCAGCAGTGGGTGAAATCGGGGTGTAATGACAACTAACCTCAAGCACCTTTTATGGGTAAAAAGGTACTAGTCGGGCACAGAGGGCGCGTGAACGTAGCAGGAGTAATCCCCAATTGTAATCGTTTAATGCATCCCACAATGCAGATACTTAGGTGGTAATTTAGAATTCAATATTTATAATTATTATGGATCATATTGGGAACAGCAAAAAAGGAGAGAGAAACTTTCGAATACTTAATGGATCAATCTACTGAAGTCAATCTTATGTAATTGCGTGAAACCGCGGCCTCTCTAACAAATAGACTGAAAGTCACTCAGTCTACTCACTATTGGACATACATAGGTCTCTCCTGTTGCGCCACAACACCCTGGTATATATGTTCCGCATCCAGTCTATCCTAGCCATCTTTTTGAGATCGTCAGTCCATCTAGGCGGGCGTCTTTTAATGAGCCCTTCTGATCCTCTTTTTCTACTGTATCGTGGGTGCGTTTAAATATACCTTAAAAATTTAAATTCACACACGTCAAAAATGCAACAAATACCTGTAGGCCATACAAATATTTGTTCCTTGCGGGAATCGACACGGTACGCAGCTGTCGATCGATCAGCCACTGCGCCAACCGTGTTGTTATACTATAGACAACTTTTTAGTTTTAGTTTTTCTTTCTCAATGCAAGTAGGAAAAACAGAAAAAAATACTGCTTATTAAAAGAGTGGCCATGTTCATGAAAAGTTTTCTTAATAAATCATAAGTGACCGAAACACTTAATAAAGGTTAATGATGCAAAGATTGTAGCTACTGACATTCCTGGCGAGTATCCAATGATCTATCTATATATTCGCAATCATAATGAAACAACTTTTTACAATAATCCTCATGTTCAATGAATGACTTGTTTGATGATTCCTTTCAATCAGCTGTCAATGAACTATGTCAGTTTGGAATGAGTTCAAAGAATTAATGAACTTCTAATCTCACCTTGAAAAAAGAACCTAGGATGTTCAGTTAAGCGTCTTCTGCTGTTTAGTTCATCGCCCCTTGTTACAGTTAAATTGTTGAGCTTTATTTATGCCCATAGCTCAACACCAATTTCCACTACTATCTAATATATACATATAGTCATAGATAGAGCGGGCTCTTGTTTCAGCTCTGAAAGTGTTTTGAAAATTATTCTAACTCCTTTTTTGTATTCCTTTCGTTGAACAGTAATTTTACGGATAACCGCTTCGAAATACTTTTAAACAAACTTTCATGAATCCATTTTACATTACCATACTTACTTGTGTTGTTTCAGGACAGTGCATGTTTATGGGATGGGCGCAAATACAAGCTCGATGTGAAGTGTAAACCTAATTATCTTGTAAGTAGATATGTGGTGTGATTGATTTATGTAGATATTTATGTAGGTAAACATAAGTAAATACTTTGTATTTTTTTATAAAACCATATAATAAAATGGAAATAAATAATTTTATCTTAATACTAGGCACTTATGTACAAAATCATTTTGGCGCTACATGGAGTGTATTTCATGAACCAATTGCAACAAATTGCAAGGTACTACATCGCTAAATTACAGAAGATATAATTCCATATCACGCATGACTAGATATTCATAAGGCTAACAGTCTCACATTAGCGTCCATTCATCTCAGTTTTGTACAAAAATAATAATCTTATTAAATAATATCACTGGATGAAGGCGACTCGCTCACTTGCCGAGCAAGATCTTGCGGCCGGCGCCAATGTTTTGACCTGCTTGGGTGGCGCCCTTGTTAGAGCCGGCCTGGAGACCGATCACGGTCTTTCCAGCGTTCAGGACCTCGTCAGAGAAGTCACGCTTGCATTCGTCAGCGGGCTTGGGTCCTAGGTTGGGGCCGCTGAACTCAGGGTGCCTGTAGGTCTGCAGACAAAAAAAAACATATAATTAATAAAATGCAATGTTAAAAAGTATAAAAGCTACGCGTTAGAAAAAAACACCTGTAGACGTATAAGTTTCCAATATTGCCCACTCGGCCTCAACTAAACAATGCGACCTTGGATATTTATGAAAACTGAGGTAATGTTGCAAGACGCTCAAATAAAATTTGGTTAAACTTGGCCGAGCGCCAACTCCTTAAATTCTAAACGTATCTTAAACCAAACAATCTGTGAACACATTATTTAATCCGATACTTGGTGAATTCTATAGTATATGCCACCGATCACGCTTATTTATAATAAGTGATCTGTGTATGAGAAAATGTATACGTTATTGCGATGTTAAATTGGGTGTAATAAAATCAGAATGTTTACAAGATTATAAAATCGATTGCGTAATACCATGTATTTCGAAACTCGTAAATTTGGGTGGTATGCAAAATTATGAGGTCGAATTTATGCTATTCCTTGTGAGATATGATGACATGTTTGGCACTATTATAAGTATTAAAATGAAAAATGCTCACCTCACGGCCTAGAGCGAACAGTGTGTTGGTGACCTGGGCGATGTCCTTCTTCTCCCAAAGGTCGACGGTCTGGAACACGTCGATGTCTGCCACACCGTACGCTTTTAAGGCCGCCTGGAAGCTAAACGGGACAAAGATATATTTTTATTGCATAACTGGGAGTATTTGTTCTTAGAAAAATAGGTCACGAAATCGTCACTTATTGTTTATAAGGAACTAATATAATATCAATTTTGTTTACGGTTTTGTCTACAGTTAAATATCTCATTGTCTACGCTTACTCGAAATAATGTGTAAACTAACATGTATCTTCAAGATTTTTTTTTAGAACAACATGATAGTTTCTTCTAGTGAAAATACAGTATAGAAGAAAATTGATCTTAATGAATCTACTGTTGGTAAAAATTTAACACAAATTGATTTTGTTGATTTTTTGTTTAGGACTTACTTGGTAATGTTCTCCATCATCTTAAACTGTCCACCGGAGGTGTTGATCTTAGGAATGGAACCGGGCTTGACCTTGTTCATGAGCTGGCAGAGGACGGTGCCATCCCTGATGACATCTTCGAAAGCTTCACCAGGGGGGAACTTGGCGCCAAGGATGGCTTCGATCCACTCCTGGGCTTCCTTCTCCTGCTCGGGGTTGCGCTTGGAAGCTAACTGTGAATATAAAGAAATGTTATTTAGTGATTTCAATGTTATTATGGAAGCGCTATGAATATTATATTGAAATTTTAAAAAGCTTTTGTCGATCTTGTTCCTATATGTTAGTTATACTAAATTTAAATATTGAAGTATTCTCAAAATCACAAGAAGTTGTTTTAGAAGAAGAGTAAAAAGGTAAAAAAAGTATGTATCAAATAGTGTGCTTTGTTTGACTTATGGAAAAAATCAAAACTATAATTATTTCATTTCGATTTACATCTTCATATTTTATTGATATTTGTTGAATTATTTCAATGTTTTAATTTACTGTGAGCTTGACCTACTAATGACACAAAAACATGAGAGAATAAAATGGGAATATTTAAAATGTTTTTCTGACCTTAGCGCGGACTTGACGTTCCAGAGACATGGTGTGTGAGTGTGTGTTGCTACAGTGATGAGGAGTTAGTGCGCTGGGAAAGGCACGGCTAGACTGAACTCCTGAAAGCTGAGTCCACGTATTTATAGCACGCTCATGATGCGCCCTTCTGGAAAACTCGTGCGCAGCGCTCGCCACCCGATGAGCAGTCGATACGAAATAGCCATCTGACTCAACAGCCTTTGTGTAAAGTTATTGGAAATATTTGTATGATTTGATAAAATATTTTAATTTTCTTTGTATTTTTAATGAGGTCTCTCGTATTTTATTTAGGTACTTAAAACTTTTATAGCTGACTTTTAAAGCTCTTCCAATATAATGTTCTTTATAAAAGCGATAAACTATTTACAAATAAGTAGTAAATATTTATGATTGATAAAGCCAGAAGAATTTTATGTCATTTTATTATTTCAGCCTATTGGCAGACGTGATCGTCTAGGGGAACAATCACAATAACATTTAATGTTTCAAGTAAATATCTTTTTGTTTTATATTATTTTTTTTATTATAAATTGACAAACTTCAGGCTTTAAAATATAATTTTAGTTTCTTCTAATATGACTGACATACTAATTCATTAGTACAGTTAATTTTTAATCATAATGGAAAAAAAACTTGAAAATAAACATGATAACCACAAATGTCTAGCGAACAAAATAAACAGCAGTTTGATTGTGTTGTCCATTAAATTATAAAATAGCGTTATTTTCTTAGAAACCACTTATATACAGTTGGATCAATGATCATAGTATTCTTATAAAGAGCTCCCGTAGTACAAACCTTTCTAATCAGATGTTTAAACTCCTCTATGATAATATATTGAACACATAGTATTTATTTTTGTATATGTAGCAAAGTACCTATTATTACTAGTTATTAAAAAAGATTGCAGCAGTTGGACTAGTAAACCGGACCTCAGACTCGAAAGCTGATAAAATCGAAAGCTGAAAAAGAATGCTGAGAAACCATCAATGAACAGTTTTTGCTAAAAAGGAAAACTGCTTTGCTTATATTGACTTAACTGACACTTTCAATATATTGTATGTTTTTCAGTGGAACAATAGATGGAGCAAATATTTTTATTACACACATGTGCTGACAAAATTAATAAATGAATATGAAAGAATAAAATCAAATAAGTCATATCGATTGTCATCACTCATAATCAATTTTATTTTTCAACATAATTTTACACCCACCTAACGTTTAATAGTAAACTTTACGCGTACCTACGGCGACTTATCTTGATAATTAGCATAGGTAAGTACTACCTGTATAGGACACTTAAAAGAGTATCATCATAAAATAAAAAATGGAACAAAGCCTCCAGCAAAACCTGAGCAAAGAAACTTCCTCAAATGTCCATATAAGGCACTAATGCAGTTCGTAGGCGGGCGCTACGCCAACACTGCGCAGGCGCCGCCCACTCGCATTGACGCCATTGAGATGAGAACCCGCTGAGTTATCATTGTCGCCGTAGCCCACGCGTAAGAAACGAATTCTTTACGTGGGAAAATGAAAAAATAATATATTTTTACCTACGTTTCAAACATCTCCTTGAAAAAACATTGTCTGGGAATTAAGTCATTAGCGAAAGCGTCTTTCACGTTATTATGAGGATACTTATTTGCCTTACATACATATTAATCATGACTATGTCATGTGCAGATGTAAAAACACATATTGCCTGGAAAACATTGGCAATGCTAAAAGCATAACGTTGACAACAATGTCTTAGTTTTCTAAAATGCAAGATTTGTATGTGAATTTTATATCTGCTACTCCTCATCATCATCGTCATCTCAGCGTTAATGCCAGTCGCATCCGAATCTTATTTCGCTTTGGAGTCTGGGGCCCGCTTTACCAGTCTAACTGTTGTTTTTAGCTAAACTTCGAAATTTTCCGTGAAGCAACTACCGTCTGACCTCCACAACCCGAAGGCGATATCGAAGCATTACAGTTAGACGAATTGGAATTTTGAGGGCTCCAATAATCCGTAACAATTATCACTAGACGTTCGTGTGGCAACTGGGACCAACGAATTAACGTGCTTTCCTAGGCACGACCAGATCTCAGATTAAAAATCAGCCCTTACTACTAACTAAGTTATTTACGATTCCACACTATTGAATATCTTAGTTGGAGAAAATAACTTCATTTACATTATTCATCATTTGTAATCATCATCTCATTCTTAGGCGAGAATGACTCCCAGTTTGTCAGAGTTTATGTAAGTTAATGTTAATATAGATTTTAAATACACAAATAAATCTTCAAAGAATTATTATTATGAATATGAATGAATTTAATAGTTGAAATACACTTTTTAAGGTAGGTTCAAATGATATAAATTGAAAGCTGTAGATAGGTGGGTACATACAATAATGATACATACAGCTGATACAGCAGCACATCAGCTGTGATGATACCACATTATGATTTAATTTAATAGTAGGTCCATAACATTGTCAAGTATATATGACATATTGTATACAAATGACATATATGTTCGTATTATGTCATTTCACCCCAGATTTCTGATTTGGAATTATTTTTATGTTGTTTGCTTTTTTCTACGTTATTTTCAAACATAAACGGTGTATCTGACATCGACGCACAAACGAGTACCATGGATCCAGTACATGATTCTGAACCCCCTCGTGCTGGAATTTTTCGTCAGCATTTTATGGTTTAAAAAAAATGTAGTTTTTTTCACTTTAGGCCGTTCATAATTGCTATACTTTTGGTTATAAAAGTATAGCAATTAAGAACGCCCAATAAGATTTTAAAGTAAAAATTAATTTATTCGCTAATTACACAAAAAAACGCAATGAAAACAAAACTCGAAAAACTATCTTATCAGCTGAATTAATAAGGTTCACATCAGGGATCAACGTCATACCTACAAACCCGCACAGCGGCACGCTTGCAACGTTCAAAGACCGAGCCGACACTTTTTTTAAAATACTGTGAATTCTGTAACCGTTCATTAACGACATAATTGACTATCATAATTTTATTAGTGGCATACGGTCTAACCTTTTCACGAAGTTTGCGTTACGATGTCACCCTGATATTTATAAGTACATATTTAATTTTTTGGAAACTTCAAAATACTGTAAAGAATATCATAAAGAATTAGTGCGATGATTTCTAAGCTGTCACTTTGATCATGAATGTAGACCACGTGGGTAGTGATCAATGTACTCCCACACCGACATTCCATGCAGTTGCCATCCATTTCTTCAAAAGTTTTGCGTTAGCTTATCTGTCTAAAATTGTGCACCAAAATATATCGTTTGATAGTTTAATAAATGCTTATTTTTTAATATAGGCACTTTACAAGATAGACCTTACGTATTCTTGAGTCAGTAAACGTAAGGCGGAACTCCCTCAGGCTAAGTGGAGCGACTTTGCGATCTTCGCAGGATGGTTGGTAGTAGCTGGATGAGAGTTCCCGAAAATTCAGTTGAATGGCATGAAATAGAAATGGCCAATAGTTGACTGCTGTAGGCTGATGATGAATTATTATTTTATCAGCAATACGTACATAAATACATTAAGGGGCATTTTGTTGAGTACAAATTAAATATGGAGAGCCTGGGCGAAGTGGGAGACCGGAAACCAATTTATGTAGAAGAACATCTGACCCCGACACTTAAAAGGCTGTTTTACCTTGCCCGGGACTTTTCTAAACGACATAGCTATACTTTCTGCTGGATTTGAAACGGAAAAATTCTTTTACGTAGAAACTCTGATACAAAGAAATCACACTTACTAAAAAAACAGAAAAGTGTTTGTTACATTCAGAATTGATGAAGTGACTAACAAAATAAGTGATAGAGTAACAAAATATGTCATAATATCGGCTGCCGGCAGAAGTTACCGCCCATCAGACAAAGTCTTGCCGCCAAGCGATTCGTCGTGTTCCGGCATGATGTCTGGTGAAGCCGGTATGGACGGTACGGAGGACGGGTCTAAGCAATTGTGTTGCGATGTGTGCCGGGTACGATGCACCAATTGTTGTCGTGTCCCGACACGACAACAATTGGTGCATCATCTGGAGACCCTCCATGACCAAACTCCCGAGTTTGGTCATGGAGGGTCTCCAGATCAATCTCCCTCTGCCGCAGCATCGGTGGTCGTGCTGTTGGGTTTAACATTGCATCACCTCGCTCAACTGCCGTCTTCGATCCTTCCTATTCACTAAGTTTTTTTAAGTGAATAGGCTTAATAAACTAACGCGCTTTACCATTTACGATTGCATCACTGCTTAGCATCAGGCGGGATTGCAGTCAAGCACTAGTTTATAATTATTAAAAAAATATATATATTTTGTTACTCTATCACTCATTGTGTTCTTTACAGTATTTCTAGTTTAGGTATTTTGTTATTTATTACTTTATCCTTTAGATTTTTGCTTAATTATCCTACTATTTTTTTATTTTTATCTTGGACACCAATGACTTACGGTGAAGGAAAACATCTTGAGGAAACCTGGACTTTAAGTCTAAAATCGCCAACCCGTATTGAGCAAGCGTGGTGATTACGCTCAATCCTTCTCTGTATGAGAGGAGACCTGTGTCCAGCAGTGGGACGATAAAAAGGTTGAAGACGATGATGATGAATTAAATTTCACATCGGTAATAAATTTACTTTTTTGTGGTAATAGGGAGATTTATCCTGTGGCTGACATTTTCTTTTTATTTCAACTGCAACGTCAACCGATACGAGCTCTGCGTTATTATTGCACTACATTGGACACGTTGACTCTATATGTTATTAAGCTGTTTTAAAATGACGGATAATATAAATCATGCTAGCAATGCGATTGATAAGTTTAAAGTTGCTAATTCCCGTATTTGTACACCGGATTCTTATTGTGGAACCTAACACCTATCTTAAAATCATACATATAAATATCAGAAGTATAAATAAAAATCTAGACCAGTTTATATCGATGCTGTCTGTAATCAACTTTGAGTTCGACCTAATTATACTCTCGGAGTGCTGGCTAAAAGGAACAGGCTCACCACCTTATTTTGATAATTACACATCTCACGCTACAACCAACAATCTGACACAAAACGATGGAGTTGTAATTTACTCTAGGAACGGGTTGGATGTACTATATCTGAACCATCGTTTTCAGATGCTAATGTTTAATCTGCTGTTTAAATAATACTGCTATAATTGGGCTTTTTCGATCACCGTCTCTTTTACACCTAACCAAATTTTATCAAAGTCTGGAAATACAAGTATCTAATCTAAAATTACTCAAAAATATAGCTCTGATAGGAGGACTTAATGTCTATATAAAAGAGAACAACAATATTGATCGAAACTGTAGTGACTATCTAATATTAACAGCTTCATTAAGCCGCTGTTGGTACATGTGTATCCTACAAAACTTGGAAACTGCCTTGATCATGTTTAGTAAAATCCAACAGTTCGGTAGAAGTTATCATATAAGAGACCTATATAACTGACCGCCAGACCACCGCCTAGACAAAAAAAAATAGCCTAGAAAATTAAAATCACTTTGGTAAATTTCTGCTTTGATAGAGGAATACCTCTGTTTGCCAAAGTGATTTTAATTTTGTTTTTAATGAAACTGACGCAATTAGTAACTAACTGTAATTAGTAATGTAGTTATAAAGCACACAACTTAGAAACAAACTGGTAGGCGAAACCGTATTCTGAAACCGTGGATCACTGGAGGATTGCTTCGTTGAATATGGAACTGCGACAGGATACACCTTAGATTTAAAAAAAAAAATCTTGATAACACAATTCTTCAAACGACATATAAAAGGTACCGAAACTTTTGTGATTCACTTCTCAGAAAGTTAAAATTGGAATATGAAAAAGCTCTGTTAACTAAGGCTCAATCCAGTATGAAAGCAATATGGGATATTGTAAGCCGACTCTCAGACAGAAATTGTCACTCACGCCTAGCAAGGGAATTATTTAAAATATCAGCAAAAGCTGAATTGCCAGCGAACGGTGTCAACAAAAATTATGTCAACATTAGGAAGGACCTGGCCGCGAAGCTAATTCCACCCGAAAATTCGCTAGCATCCTGTGAAGTGAAAGAAAATGTGTCACAGTACAACTTTCTCAGGACAGCGCCGGTGAGTCATGAACAAGTTTCAACTATGTATAATACATTTTCTTCGTAATAACTATGCAACAGGCTGGGATGAAATTCCAGCCTTGGTAATTAAGCTCTCACGGGAAGTCCTGGTGCCACCTACTGCGCACATATGCAATGCTCGATTGCCACTGGCGTTTTTCCGAATAGGCTAAAAAGGGCAATAGTGACTTCTGTATATAAGGGTGGGGACTGAGATCAGCTTACGAATTGAAAAGACCTATTTCTGTACTGATTACATTATCGAAGATACTAGAAAAAATCCTTAATAACTGTTTCACAAATGTTCTTACCCAATTTGACATAAACTCAGAAAACCAGTATGGATTTAAGCCGGGTGTGTCAACTGAGGATGCTGTATCCAATTTCAGTACCATAGTTGCCAATCAACTGTATGTAAATGTATTTACATTTTCTGTATGTGGACGTATCAAAAGCTTTCGATACGGTTTATGTCCTAATCCTTATATCTCAACTACAGCACATTGCAGTTCGCGGTTTGGCATTAGATATATTTAAAGTTTACCTGAAAAGTCATACCCAGGCAGTCAGAATTGATACAATGAAATCTAATTTGGACTTATTTATAGTCTATATCAATGACTTATGTAAGATAAAACTGTAGAACTGTGACATTTTTACTTATGCGGATGATACAGCGCTCTTATTGTATGGGAAAACTGCGAAAAGGCTAAGACACATACCGAGAGTAATATGAGGGAAGTCATGCTATGGTTGACCTCAAATCTACTTACACTGATGTGGATAAAACTAAATATATTCGTTTTTATCTCCCCAATACCTCAAAACACTTAGTAGAAACTGTAACCCTTAAAGCCCACAGTTGTGCTAGGTCAACAGAAACTTTTTGATGTCTACCCTTAACGAATGTAACCTGTATTTACTATTTATTTATAGTATTTTGGCGTTGTCGTTGATGAACATGTCATCTCAATATATTTATGAAAATCTTCTGTGTGCTCATAAAGATACAAAATTGATTAAAAAATACAGTGATGTCCATAATATGAATACTAGGAACAGGCACAAATTTATTGTACCTACAACAAGGTCCAAGAAAATTCGTGGCTCTTTCAGATGCCAATGTATACATTTTTTACAATAGACTTCCAGAGGTGGTTCAAGATCTGAGCCTGAACAAATTCAAATCCTTCATTAAACGTAAGTTGTGTTAGAAAGCATTTTATAGTGTTAAGGATTATATTGAGGACGAAAAGGCTTGGACTTGACCTGCGTCCGAGTTCTATACACTGATTATTCTTTGATTTTTCCACTTGTAATTTTAATTCGTAATTTTTTATGTTTTTTACTCAAAAGATACAGGAACTAAACTTAGTATTCGGGAACACTGTTGGAACTGCTGAATCTTGGACAAAACTATCTTTGCATTGTGTAGATTCAATTTATTAGTATTGTATAATTGCATGGCACACGTATGAGCACAATGTACTTGCTGTAAAGCATCTATTTGTTGGGTTAGTCTTTTTTATTGACTTGATTGTGCTATGGCTGTTGAGAGTATGTCATGCTCACTCAAATGTCTCGCTGTTGGTGGCGTGTGTGTTGGGTCATTACGTTCCCTTCAATATGGTTTAGCCATCAGAGGGGACTGGTCATCTCTCAGCTGCCACGGCGTATTTTAATTTCTGAATTGTTGTTATTTTTTTTGTGTTTTCCATAACGGACACTCTCAGCTTACAATATATTTCTGCATCGTTCTCACACGGTTGATTTCAACATGTATGATGTAATCAAATATTTGTATTAATATCTTGATAATTTAAAAGAGTGTCCATGGAGTTTCTTCTCCATAAGTACCTACTCTTTGGAATGGGCGACTAGCTTCACCTTACTGAGTGACCGACCTACTGACAATTCAAAAGTGCCTGTTACAGGTTTATTTGAAATAAATGCTTTGATTTTGATTTTGAACGATTAGACTGGCGTCCACAAGTAGAAACCCTCACCGGACGTGTCAGAAAACTAATATACCTACGTGTTTAAGAACCTTTGACACTTTGCTGTACGTTGCAATCTATATATCGGAATAAAAATCTCAAACTCAGTTGCTACCTCCAAGTCCGCCTTTATACCTTCATCGTTAATTTTGAGATGGACGCATGGCCGTACAGTTGTCCACACCAAATTCTATCCTAATGGCGCTACTGAAAGTTTCAGTAATTTTCAGTAGCTCCTTCAGTTGTAAATTGTTGGGAGCAAAAAGTTTCAGATCATCCATGTAGAGGAGGTGCGATATAAGCTGAATACCTCTCCTCAGCCGACAGCCTAGACCTGAATCATCGAACAGTGTGCTTAGAGGTTTCAATGCTAAGCAAAACCAAAGTGGACTCAAACTGTCGCCCTGAACTATACCTCGCTCGATCCTAATCAGTACGCTATTTCTCTGAATATTTCAACATCCTGGATAGCAAAGGACTGTCCTCCATTGCCCCATACACGTCATCAGGAAGTTGCGCAGAGTTGCGTCCACTTTATACAACTACAGCACCCGCATGAGCCAAGTATATGGCACTTAGTCATAGGCCTTCTTATAATCTATCCAACACATCGATAGATCCTTTCGAACTTATTGGCTAATGGCCATATCAATGAGGAGTAGCTCTTTCATACCGCGGGACCCACTTCTACATCCATTTTGAGAGATAGACATAATCGAGTTGCTGTCAATGTGTCTGTTAATTTTGGCCTTCAAAGTGGATATAAGGACTTTATACACCGTCGATAAACAGGTGATCGGCCTATAATTTTTGGGTTTCGCGGTACTACCTGATTTATGGAGCAGGTGGATTATTCCAGTAGTTAGGAACTGAGGTAACGAACCAGACACTAAAGCAATCTGGAATTGAGATGCCAAGCGAGCGTGCGACCTTGAAAACAAAAGTTATGCAGCCGATTCGGTCCTGGAGACTTCCAGTTAGGTAACGAACGGACTGCACGAGCTAAATCTTGGGGGCTGATGGTAATAGCCCCCATTTCAGGTATTGGATCGCAGGCCCGCTCGACATCTCGAGCCTAGTCACCTTCAGTGTGACTGACAGGTACCGACCAGATACTGCACCAGAATGTGAACACATGGCATTATCATCCACACCTTGTTCTGGTCGTTCCCAGCCCCCATAAACCGGCTTTTCATTGCTCTGGGAGGTGCGATTCTGGTTGTAGCGTTCTACTCGTCGTTTATATTTATTTACATAACAACCCTTCTATCTCATACGGATTTATCTGTTTAAGATTGTGCATTTTATTTACAGTACCTATTATATCGATATTAATAAATATTTAAGTCTAACTCGTATGTCTCTAGCGCCGCGTTAACAATACTTCTTTCGTGAAACGAACTCTAACTCTACAAGTGCTTGGATAAAACATCAAACGATTTAGTATAAATACTTTGGAGTCATTTGACAGCCTCCGTGCGGCGGTAGCGAACGCGGCCGCTGCGCAAGGAAGCGCGGGTTCGATCCCCGCGCAGTGCAAATATTTTTATGCATGAATATGAACATTTGCACTGGTCTGGTCGTGCCTCGGAAAGCACGTTAAGCCGTTGGTCCCGGTTGCCATACGAACATCTAATGGCAGTCCTTACGGTTTGTTGGAGCCCTCAAAAGTCCTACAATTGGTCTAACTGCAATGCTCCGATATCGCCTTCGGGTTGTGGAGGTCAGACGACAGTCGCTTCACGGAAAATATCAAAATTTTGCCAAAATGAGCAGTTGGACTGGTAAAGCGGACCCTAGACTCCAAAGCTGAAAGCTTCGGATACAACTGGGATTTACGCTGAAATGAAGAAGAAGACTTTGGAGTCATTTAATTTGGGAGGATGGTTTTGGATGATTTGGGAGAATTAGGTAGTAATTCTGTCTATGGCACAGTAGCTGTTCGTATTTTTCTCCACGGATTGTTGACAGTTTTTTGTCTGGTGCTAGCTCATATTAAGAAATAAGTCGTTTTAACAATTATAAATACTAATCGTACGTTATATAAAGTGTACTAATGAACACTTTGGCTTTTCGATGGCCACTATAGGCATAATAATATATATGAATGTTGTTCGTCTTGACCTATCAGTTCAATGTAACTCTTGGGGAATAGGTTTATTTTTGAAAACGCACTAAATTTGTCATCAAATTAGCTCTGAATTATCATTCACGGATCTGGATATAATGCCAACAGTCACGGTTATTAGGTTCTGTAAAATTTTAACATTTCCAGTTTTGTTACACTTACAAAAATAGCTAGCAGCTAGCTAGCTAAGCAGTACTTAAGTAACAGTTTATTTAGGTAGACCTAAGTAATCTTCTTAGCTAGTCAACCATATATCACGTATGTAGTTATTGGAAAGTACATAGTTACGTATGTTACACCTGATTTAGGTACATTTATAATTTCCTCATCGAAGTAGATAAAATAACATAGCATTTTAGAAATTCACTAATTCACTTTTATTGGTAGGTAATGTAAATATACATATGTAGGTACTAGGTATGTATAATGTGTCAAAAAAAATATAAGCAATTACTAAGGTATCCAAAATAAAATAAATCTTTATTATGAGATAAATATTTATTATAGTTTTGTATTATATTGTAGTATATTTAGTAGCTAAAGGATTTGTTGAGACTTTGTGAGGCTCATTAAGTTCTAAGCGGCTTTTTCTTAGTATGTAAGTAAGTATAGTAAGCGGATGCTTACAATGATGATTATGAATTGTTTAATAATAAATAAAGCTTTATGTTATCTTTTGCTCTCCGCCTGCAATTTATGCATTGATAAACTATTTATCTATTTAGGAATAATTGCATTTTAACTTAATTATTTGATAAAACATAACAAGCTACTACAGAGCACCTTTAATAAGTCCACGCTTTTAAGTAAGTAAAATTTATTTGTTTTTATTATAGGTAGGTACATGAGCCTTGTATGTATAGACTACAGCAGGTCAAGTTACCCGAAACTTCAGTCTCGAGTCTTAATGCTTAAGTTGAAAATCTAATAAAGTTTGACAGATTTAAGTAGCTTGATGTCCTGTCGTCTACAGTCTACCTTATATTGCATGAAAACAGTAACAAGAGTGTTACTTTTGTGTCACTCTTTATATTTATGTCTATAATATATATGGTGTACCTGTACATACATAATAAGGTTGAATATTACGTTTGATACCTACCTACCTTTATTTAAGCAGCCAGAAGCCTGCAAAATAGTTGATTAACTGTTTTACAGACTGTAAACTGATTTCTTAGATTTACTCGAAATAAACTAAAGAAACAAGTTTATTTCAATTTTATACTCAACTCGCGGAATCCTAAACAGTATATACGACCACGTGAACGCAAGACGTAAATAGTAATCATAAAACTAAAAATACCATCAAAAATCATTTCGTAATTACTCAAAATTTACTCAGACATCTGAAGCGGCTTTTTTTTCGTGTTTACGTATTCATACAGCAATGTTTTACCTAGAGCTGTCTACAGATTTGAAAACAATGTCATCTTGGCCGAGTGCGACGGCCCTACGCAGCGAACAAGGTCGTGGCGGCCTATAAACGGACCAAGGCGCACAACACTTGTAGTTATGACTCCACAGATAAATATTTGTCCTTTTAATGTGTTCTAGATCATTTTTTCTTAGTGCTCATCATTTTGAGGGTTTCTACTTCTCGTGTTTCATTGACGTTTATTGCTGTGGAAACCAAGGTGGTGTACTCTCCTTGTCTTCAGCTAGTTTTCGTATTTTAGTTTACACAATTGGCATGATTGATTACTTCGGTACGACAGTAAAAAATCTCACATTTTATAATATACAACCACATTATAAGCTTTCAGTGCCAATCCCAGAGGCAGGTGGTGAAATAAATCATGTTAAGCGCTGCTATAGAGCCTGATTCAAAGTGAAAATGAATCCCTGTAATTTAAATGACTGAATCGTTGAAAAGTACGAAAATAAAAACTCCTCATCATAATATTGGTATGCAACTGAACGGAGATCATTAAAACGGAAATTATAAACACTCGGAATATGTGCTGCGGCTCCGAGAGCTCAATTCGTTTGCAACAGTGTTCGCTGTGCCCTCATTTTAAATATACAAGTTTGTAAACAATCTTGTTTCTTAAAAAAAATTGGCATTGAAAAGAATCTTCGATGTGTACGTAACTTTAAGCAACTCAAAAAGCGCCAGGAGTGAAATATTAGCTTTAATTTAACAAAATGCCTAATGAGAAGTTAACCGTTTTGTAACTTCATGGTCAGAACGTCAGGATGGTCAAGGTAAACAAACAAAAACACATGATTTATTGTTTGCTTTATTAAAACACCCTCCACAAATTCATCAATAATTACATACACTCGGGTACACCACTATTATGTCTAGTATTTACAAATAATTTATTACATATTTACATTGCTGGTCGCCAACTCCGGTATGTTGGCTAATATATCGAACTAATTAGTCTATGCACATAATCAATAAATAATTATTCGATTAAAATAAATCTAAAGTTCCGGTGACTAGAAGTAATACAACGACACAATTCCGTTATAGGTTGTGGAAATATATTTAAAATTCAATTGGATTAATACATTTTATATTTCATTTAGGCATCGACGAATTAAATACATCATAATTTTATAGGACAACATTTAATATTAATTTACTTAATATTCTTTTAGTTCAATTCTTCACTGAGTAAGTATACCTTAAACGTATACAATCGGAATGTTATTTACAGTCGTATCACACAAAACCTTCATTACCATAAACTATCTAAAACTACACACCCGTGAACGTGTAACAGGCAATTTTTCGTTCAACTGCTTTGTTACAATAAATACATCTAAAACTTCATTTAGACAGTTCATTATTATTGAGACAATCATCATTAATACATACTTTAATGGACACGAATTGGCACTTGGAATGTTTTACGCGCAGTCGAAATCAAAATTGCAATTTTGTCATTTACATATCACTTTATAAAGTTTTCACTTGGCACAATGTAACCTGGAATGTTAATGAAATGCAGATAGGGTAAGTGCAGAGAACGGGTTGGTGGCTGTGCGGGCAGGACAGCGACGCGCTCCTCGTGGACTCGTCGCGCCACGGACGGTGACTCAAGGCGACGCTGCTACGCCCATTAGAAAAGATGGTTGTTCGTTTTAGCAAGGGTGCCGAGGTGGTCCGACAGCAGATAGTTGGGTGGCGCGACGCCCAGAAGTGGGAACCCGGAAGGCTGGCGCAGCAGGCCGCAGCCGCCAGACCACTTGCCGCCGCCGCTGCCGCTCACCGGCGGCAGGCCCACGTCGCCTCCCACGCCATTCAGCTCATCGCACAATTTGTTTTCTGCCCAACAAATAAACATGTCAATATAGCTTTTGTTTGTTTCATAAATAAAGTATCAATCAATAATATGTATATGCAATCTCTTCACGGCCATTAAACATTATAGTCGTTGGAACCCTAACACCAAATGGATATAAGTACATTGCTGATATTCTCACAACAGAATCCAAACAAGCAAAACTTGTGCACACAAATCTGCTCGAATATGAAATCAGACTGCAGCTCGACGGGCGAATATGAAATAATCGTGGTAACACAATTAAGCGCTAATCACCTAATCCTTGCTGCGCGGCTCCGTTGTTTATTCAAGCCTGAGTGACAATCGCGCGCACAATTAGCGCAAATGAGCCGAAGTGAAAATCTGGCGCGGTAGCGGCGGTGGCGTAATGTGATTAATACGACCACAAGTCTGCCATTACCCGGCGAACCACCGCGCCTAGTTCAGCATATACCAGAAGTGACGATCTAAAACTTTTTTGTACTTTTCGATATTAATATTTCTACATATTGGGACCTGAGAATTATTATAATCTAGGTATAATAAATAGTACATTAATACATTTTACAGGAACCTTTAGAATCAATGTGATCTATGAATTATAGGAGGTCATAAATAGTATTCCTAAAAGGTGTTGTGAAACTATTATGTAAAACATCCACTGTTTTATTCAAGGGCTGCTATCATCGCCAAAACATCAATATTAGGCAGTTGCAGCTTGCAACACAGAAAGTGTTGCAAGCTGTGTGTTATAGTTTTCTACACCACCCGTAGGTATTTTTAGGATGCCAGTGCACACTTATGTAGTTTTCGGGTTTTCAGATATGTGTAAGTTAGTAACGAGCTTCTATTAGGAAAAATGTTTGAGGTAAAGCTCCGTGTTATATACCTATTCTTTTATACCGACTAAACCGTCAAATCTCTTAAAGTGATTTTATTAATTTTATACAGATGTACGAGTAACTTACAATATTATACTTGAATCTTGGCAGATGCAACGGAAAAGGGAAGTTGGGAGAAATGTTTATTGAGATCATTGAGGCTCACATCGTTACACTTGTTGGCAGGGGACTTGCCTATGCCTACAGATTTTTAATTGTCAACGTTTATATTTTCATCTTTCTAGGTTTTAGAAGGTGTACATTCCTAAACCATGCATCATTGTATCAATATACCATACAATAGAATCACGGTTCTATATTTAAGATCCACTAATTCGAAGTACCGTATATATTTTGTCGAAAGCAGCCTTGTTGTATTCGCCCACGTAAACATGCGAGCTGAAATAGTGCGTCCCGGTCTCTGATTGGTCGAGCAGCATGACTCACTCGGCTATAATTTCAACGATCAATGTAACATTGGTAAGATGTGTTGCCCAAAAATATTTCGTGATATCACTATTGGAACGAAAATAGCCGATTGGTACGTAAAAATTAACTCTTGTTTTTCTCTGAAGAGTTGTTGCAAAGCTGTGTAGGCAATTACTTAAAAGTGTAAACAATTTTTTTGTGAAACTTTGCCACACTGTGTCAACTGTAACTAATTAATCTATCCTAACTGAAACATAGTCTACAGATGTCTAAATTACTATTTGTCGTTAAATTGCCTCGAAATCTTCACCGCTTATTCCCATTAATTTAAACCTCCAATTAGTAGCTGAAGTTGACATGTGACTTTATTCCACAAATAATTCGTTTATTTAATGCAAAAGAAATATTATTTTTTATTTAACAATGTCACTTGCTTGCCAAAAAAATTTGGTAAAAATAAATACTGTTTCACATTGCAGGGAAAATGTAAAACTAGAAAAATGTTCACGCAATTGATACCTATTATAAAATTAGCGCGGATATTATTGTCATTTGGATTACGAAACAAAAAGTTGACGGACGACAGCAAGTCAAGCTATCCCAAACTGCCAAATATTCCCAATCAAGCTTGAGCCTTAATGCTTTAGAGGTAAAGTTGATAATCTAATAAAGAAATCTGACAAATTGTAACAGCTTGATTTGCATTGTTTGTCTGTACGTTCGCTTATTGACAAAAATAATTAATTTTAATGATTTTTACAACCCGAAAAACTTGTCAACCTTCGTAGAAAAGTTAGTAATTCTATTCCTATATATGCTAACCACTTTTATTTTATTTTTATCCTACTTATGTTTTTCATACAAAACCGAAAAAGAAAGAAAAGAAGCCTTTACAACAAAGTTTTGGGATCTATAGAAAGAAGAAAATACCACTTATTTTATTTTTATTGGGTGGAATATCGTCAAACGACTGCGTCCACTCTGTGCGGAGAGTGAATCGGATGGGCGTGTCAAGTTTTACTGACCACGAGTGTTCCATTAGGAACCTCCCGAAACATTGCCGTATGCCTGCTATAGTAGTAGTGAAACTAAATAAGGAAGAAACTGAAGAAGATGAAATAACTATTGCCCGCTATGTTGTGGTTGACATATTAGTGTTACAGGAGCATATTATGTCACCAGCATGACCTGACGTACCACTGATTAAGAGAGATTATTTACTGTTATTTTTTCGTAATGTTCCGTACATTCTGATTTAGGTTCACACAGGTACATACGGATTTTGTTCTGAGTGTGTATAAATTACGGGCTCATTAGCACAACTCACGATATACCGGTGTGATTAAATGTGACATCACAAACAAAAGTCTATCGTTAATGTACTATTTCTGTCGCCGTACTGCTACATAAATAGTTGATCAAATGTGACTTAATGTTGTAACCCGCTAAATCTGGCGATGACGTCAACATCTTGGGAATAAGGTAAACACTGCGTTTGCAGCACTGGTATGCGACTGAAAAAATGAACTATTTTATATGACGTATTCTGCGGCTCGCTACCTACTATGTACAGTCTTAGATGTGTCTTGATTCTGTAATACTATCTTTTAATGGCCTTAAATAGGATAAGCTAGTGTCTCCGAAGGATTATGGCGGGCACCAAACGTAATTCTTCACACAATACACCTCATACCTTTAGAAGTGTAAGCAACAGAGTGTGAAGTTCATTAATCCTCCATTTAAAAGGGAGTCCTCTGACCGGACAAGTATTGTGTCTGGCACTTGCCTTAAAGGTTGATGGCGGGAAGTTGTATAGTATTTAAATATATACATAAAGTAAATATACTATTTATTTTTTTTATAATTATAAACTAGCGCTTGATGGTAAGCAGTGATGCGATCGTGGATTGTAAAGCGCGCTAGTATATTAAGAGCCTATTCACTCAGAAAAACTGAGCGAATAGGAAGGAAGACAGCAGTTGAGCAAGGTGAGGCAATGTTAAACCCAACAACACGACCAACGATGCTGCGCCAAAGGGAGATTGATCTGAAGACCCTCCACGACCAAACTCGATCAAACACAACAACATTAGGCGCATCGTACGCCTTCACCATACATCATGTCGGAACACAACAAATCGCTTGGCGGCAAGGCTTTGTCTGGTGAGTGGTAACTTCTGCCGGCGACCGATGTTATGGCCTACCACCTAGAAAAATATTCCATCTAATTAAATAAACTTCAAGCAAGAGCAAATAAAATATATTGATAATGTTTAAAGAGCGAGGAAGTGTTTTCTACCATAATTTTAAAAGTGGACAAATTTTGAACACGCCTTACCGACACGGGCAAGTCATACCATACTCCCAGAACAGTAAAGTGCATATAAAATGCAGATGACCTCGTGTATTTGTTATGTGTGTCATGAAGGAACTTGAAAAGTTCTTAAAGATAAGAGGGGGTTTTAGGATTAAACACAATACTGTAGAGTTGAAATAAGATATGAGATTTCCGGCGAAGACGTATGAGAAGCCACGTGTGTTGAATGTACACTAATTGCTCCGTAAACTCTGCTTGCAAGATGTAGGATTACGTGACGCTCGCATGACGTAATGCTTGCGTGACGTCAGTATGACACGTTGTTCGCATGTGGCTTTGTAGATACCGCTACATACCTCTCCCTACGCTTCGCAGCAAGGGGTCCGGATCCCAGTAACGGGGACACCAACTGCTGGAAAAGTTGGTTGTCTATTTCAGTGTCTGTTACTGCGACTAAATGGATCAAGTTGAACGAAACTGACACTGTTGATCGACACACCAAATAATTAATGACAGTTATTTTTAAGTTTTAATCGAACGTAAAAAACAACTTACGATATCTACCTGCCGAGGTGATAGGCTTGAGGTCTGGCGGGGACAAATGCGGTAACGCATGGTGCGCCGGCTGCGGCGCGGGAGCAGACGGCGGATGCGGCGACCCGGCTGGCGACGTCGGCTTGTCGCGCTTGCCCTCCGCCTTCACTGGCGCCTCGCCCGCCTTTTGTTGAGCTAGGCGCTCCTGCTTGCGGAACTTCGCACGTCTGTTTTGGAACCATACCTGAAAATTTGAACAAGCCTTTCAGCAACTTTTTCTCTATCATTAGACATATAATAAACATAATCGTCATACAGATGAATGTATATTTTTTATCCTATCTATACCAATCTAAAATATAAAATTCTCGTGTCACGGTGTTCGAACTTAAACTCCTCCGAAACGGCTCGACCGATTTTGATGAAATTTTTTGTGCTTATCCGGTATCTATGAGAATCGGCCAACATCTATTTTTCATCCCCCTAAATGTTAGGGGTAGTCTACCCCTAAATTTTTTTTATTATTTATATGGCAAAACAACGTTTGCCGGGTCAGCTAGTATACATATAAAGCTGAAGAGTATGTTTTTTTGAACGCGCTAATCTCAGAAACTACTGATCCGATTTAAAAAAAATCTTTTTGCGTTGGATAGCCCATTAATCCAAAAAGGCTTTAGGCTAATAATATTACGCTGCAAGCATTAGCGGGGCATATAAAAAAACGCGGGTGAAACCGCGTGGCGCAGCTAGTTATTTATAAATGTAAAAGTTTTGTGACGAACTTCCGTCCGCCCATCTGCCCTTAAAGACAATTTTTGTCATGAATATGTTTAAACTAACATCTAATATGCAGTTAGACGATCACTAAAACATATAAAAAATCAAGCTTCTTAGTTAATTTAATAATTATTTATGACAATACCCTATTTTAACCGTACCGTAACCCAACCCAATCATGTAATTTGGCAAGAAGCAAGGTCTTAAGTTAATGAAAGTCGTAAGTTTCATCACCAAAAAGTTTTTGCGATTACTACGTGTGTCGATATATAGAATATGGTTTTAAATTGCAATGTTAAGTTTTTAGGTAAATAAAGTTATCCATTTCAGTACTCTATTAATTTCTAAAACACGAAGAAAAACAAATCAAAAGAAAATATCTTATGTAGCATAAACCAAAAGGCATATCGTCGATATCAATGTCGATTAAAATTGAAGAACAAAACAAAATAGGCTAATGAATAAATGAGACCAACCAATGATAGAAGTATGTTAATAATTATATAATAGTAAAGAAATCCTTCAAAACGAGTCAGAATCTGTCTATAGTAGTTACGTGATAAAGGCTTTACTAGTTTTTGGCGACTATAATGCCCCATCAAAAGTGGTAGATTGGAAACTGAATAGACTGATACAAAGACAAGAGTATCTAAAGCCCTAAACTAGAAGTTAATACCTTATAGATATAGTTACTTATGTAGAGGTAGCTGCTGTTATAAAAACAGCCAGGTTTACCCAAAATTAAAATTCGAACACCAATGAAGCGGAAAGCGTCGTAAACAAAATCGAATACGTACAATAAAAATATAATGAAAACGCCAGTAGCGGACATGGGCTCGAATGAACAAACAAAGTTAGCGCGCGACCGGACTAATGGGAACGCATCCCATGCATCGAGCGCCAAATTTTAATGCAAACCGTTTTATATTCATTCGGATGCGCGCAAATCCGAATTGATCATAATTCGATTTGGAGTGAAAGATAATTGCAACTGCCACTGGCGCTGATTGAGCACAGAGTAAAAAATGCTCGGTCGACATACGCGGCAGCTACCGCTCCCGCCCCTCGTACGCTGTGACCTGCACAATTACACGCACCATTGTTTGAACATCGCAGTACGTTGATGATGTTTATTCACCTTTATACATATTTCTTCATTTTGCTGCCATCACAGAGATCCACGTAGAATGCTCAATTATCTGTTAATGTATGTACGCTCTTAATGAGCTACATTACTGTCTACAGAACCGTTTTTTTATATCCAACTACATAATAGAAATAGTTTACATTTCACGCCTACATATATTAATTTGGTTCTAATAATGGTTACTTAGATAGAGGTGACTGATTTTAAATTAATATTGCTTACGTTCTACGCAGAATAATGAATCTTACTGACCATACAGTTCACTAAAACCTATACAATCAAATGTCTAAGTTTAAATTATGAGGCGGTTCTCTCTAACTCATGGCCAATTTCATCAGCAGTACTAGACATTGTACTAAATACATCTAGGAGTAGAGCATGAACAATAAAGCCAACAGGAAGAGACACACGATGACAGATGACTCCTTCACGTGCTCATCTTTCATATGAATCAGAATTATGGTGTCCTCTTTCCTCTTAGCTGTGTTTGAGTTCCTAATGAACTCTTCTTTAAAACGCAGCAAAATCTACGTCACAAAGTAGGTACTCAGAGTCTCCGTGACGTACGGACGACAGCAGGCCAAGCTATCCGAAGTTGTCAAATATTCCCAGTCAACCTTGATCCTTAATGCGTGTGATAACGTTGAAAATCTAACAAAGAAAATTGACAGTTTGTAGTAGCTCGATGTGCTGTCGTCTATACCACGGAAACCCTGCGTACTTTACGATGTAGATTTTGCTGATTTTTTCATTTTCAGACCATTCTGTAAAGGATCGTCATATATTGCTCTGTCTGCGCTTTACATTAATACTGAGTTTCACTAGTATTTTGCTCCACATCGTCTGATCTACGGTTGTTGGCTTTGTGTTGAATAATTTCCTCAGAGTTTTCATGGTTGATGAGGTCGACGAACATGTAACCGTAAATACTCCTAACTTTTGCCACAAATTTCTTGTTGCTATCGCAGCAATCATTGTACATGCACTCCAGTTGTTCAGCGAAGCTTCTACTCTATTCTCCCCGATTTTCTCAGGCGGGGCTAAAAACTGCGAACTCCGATTTATGTCCTTTAGCTTTTAGCTCATTATCTAATAAACATACACTTTTAGCTCCGGATAAATTAACATTCTTGGCGAAATCAGCGTCGAGGCTCGCTATTCCGATAGTCAAAACTTTCGATGCATGTAATCTTTTTTGAAATTCCAAGTCCAACAGACGAATCTAACGGTAATAGTGTTCTGCCTCTGTCTCAGACAATTCAAGATTGTTGATTTCAACAAATTTCACATTATTTTTCTCAAAAAATCTTCTAAAACCCGGCTCTAATGATTCTCAATAATTTACAAAGACTAGGTACACATTTTAGCAGACATCAATGACATCACAAGCTGACATAAACTTGGTACTCGTTAATTGGTTTATTATGATGAACACAAATAAATATTATCTAATAATTACTTGCCGCCTACGTATTTCTACGTAAATTCTCCTTGGCAGTGATCATGACAAACGTTAATGACCTGCTTGTGTTCTGGAAACATTTCGAATGCTTTATTACTGTTTCACTTGAACAGTTGTCGGAAGATTCCCAAAGCTGGTCTGTGCTCTATAATTATTTGGGTATATGGTGTTACAAATTTTATATGTGTAAAGAATCATGTACATGTGGTGTGACTAAACGATAAACGTGTACTATTGACATTGAAACACAAGATATATTGATGCTACTTTTGTTTCGTGTAGGCAGATAGTCGTATGTCAGTGATCGCACAGGTGCTGGCTGGAGTGCTGCCGCATCCGCATGCATTTCTTCACTGCACTGACGGCCGTGTCACATCAGTTATGACATATTGATGCCACTTGATCTCGTTATAGCACGCTAATGTAATGATTCTTCCCACACTCGGGCGGACGTGACTTACCAGAGACACGTCTTCATGATTTACAAGATGTTCGAGCCAACACTACACTCGACAAGGTTCACTGCGAGCTCAAAAATTAACAAATAATAATAATCCACTGAGTAATTCATATTTATTTGACTGTTCATTATTTTCAGAACGATATATTACTATTCCTTACTTACTTTTTTTGACAATTATAATTTGCACGTCTGCTTGCAGGCAGAATACAAATAACTCTTGGGCTTTAAGAACTTCCCTTGTCGAACAATGATTTTCTGGCAAATAAATATTTTGATTTTGGATTTCCAAATAGGCACAATTTTGTGAAACAGTCATTGTACTGCAAATCAAATGCCAAAGTAATTAGCTTTATTTTGAACATAAATAGGTCATTGTTAGACTTAAGACATATTGACTACTCATATTAAAAGATCTCGAAGCTCAGCATTGACGAATAAATGTCATAGTTCGTCATAGTCACGTAATAACACTCGTAAACATAATAAAAAGATCAAAAGAAAGAATCCGAATTTTTAGTATTCATTAGCCCTTGTGTTAGTTTTCGTAAGGAAAAGACGAAAAAATTAAGCCATCCCAACCCACCTAAGTTATTACGCTCAGCACAATAATAGAGTAACAAAATATTTGAAATTAATCAAAACGATTCCTTGAATTTTCTATTCTCTAATCCCTATTCTGAGATCTAAATATTTCTCTTGAAAGAGAGACCAAGAAGGAGAGGACTGGCTCGTTCCAATTGTTTTCACTAGAACTCAATTTCAGAAGTACCTAATAGTTACAATTCTTTCCCATTATACGAAAAAGTGCTTGATTACAAAATCTGAACATGAAAATTACGAGGAGGTACTACAAAAAGGCATGTGTAAAATATGTCATGACATAATATTTTTTTGTCTTTTTGTAGTTTAGCAATTTAATGTCAGGGCATTTAAGGTTTTCTTGTCTGTCAAAAACTCGTCATCACGAATTATTATTAAGACTGTTTTTATTCAGATCTTTTAACTTTGGAGTTTAAAGATCTTCCCCCTTATTCATAAACGCTGCTTAAAGTTAACTAGTGATTAGCGATTCTTTAACCATTCAATGTTGACCTTTTAACGTTACTTAACTTAAATCATCCTTTATGAATATATGTACACCACAGTGTTTAAGGGGTTTATTAAACTATCACGTGTTTATAATTTGCCAGTCAATTCATCAGAATAATCGTCGTTGTGGTATGTTTATCCTCAATTAGGTCACCTGCAAAATAATATCTATTTTGTAATATAGAGTTCCTTGACATTTTCTAGATTTTCTTCAGAGTAACCTATTGGAAATATAAAATTTTGGAAACTAAATGTAATTGAAAAAATGAACTGGACCAAAATCGAACTGTATGTATAGTGTTTCGCGGTAGATTTGTTCAACAAATGAAGTCGAAGATTGCTGAAGTTCATCATTTCGTTGGATCTAAGAGAAAATCAGTGCTGCCGAGTGGAAAGGTCCCACGTAGATACGTGCCCGGCTTAACCAAGCGGCAAGCTCGCCGGCACCGATACTAACGAACACACGGCTCTGCTGATTGGAGCCGGGGTACAGATCCCGGCGAGTCGATCGCCCCCAGCACCACGCCTTCCGCATTATTTCCGAATTGGAAAAAATCAAAGCTTACAACGTATGCGGCATCCGCAAACAAACAAATAATACAGAAGCCACCGCCAATACAAATGAGTACCGATACGACGGCGAGTGGAATGCGAAGTCGAAGTGAAGCCGAGCGTATGCCCGAAGCAAATAAACGTCCGCCGATGTGTTTGTAGAAATTCGTTGCGATGTTTATCGAATGTGACGCGTGCCCCTAATGTAAATAAATACTTTGCAGAATTCTCCTACCGATATGGGCCATAAAATCATTTTGTGAAGGTGATCTCTGAGAGCGAATTAACGAGTGGAACTTTATAGTCGTAAATCGAATAGCTTTCGATGTATAGTGGCACATAAATGTACAAATAAACGGCAATAATAAATATCAGGCGGCAATTAAGCGCAGGGTTGGTGGGACAATTGAACGCAGCATCGAAATGCACTTTGCAAATGAACCGAATTGGGTGGCGAGGGCGCGCGAGGTGCGATCTGCAAATGTAATTAAACACAAGAGCTCACAGGCTACAGATGCATAGCCCATAAGATACGCGGCCATACAATTGAATTGTAATTGTCGTAAAATCAATACAATTTTCATTAACATTAATTGATGGGTTTAGTTGCCAAACAACTATGTGGATGAAAAGATCTACTTATTTGAAATCATACCCAACTCCATACTTCGAGATCTCTTCAAGCTTTAGCGGTCATATTATAATATTACCTAGTATTAGTGTAATTCTTGGCATTAATTAGTAATAAATCCATACTTAAGAAAATTTATCTATTTAAAAATCGGTAATTTATTTATTTTTATTTAATAAGTACAGTGACAAACTACAGACTAAGACAATCAACACAGTTAATACGACATACAGTACATAAATCTGAAGTCCAATTTTTCCTGTACATAACATTCAGTGATTAATATGCTTCGTTAGAGACAGATTAATATGGGCATGTTACTAAATGACATTATACAAACAATTACAACATACAATTTATACAAACAATTTCTAAATTCGTTAAAACTGTTCAGGAACAAGTCTACTTTAGGGCATATTGTATTATATTGATTGCACATTCTGGATAACGGGTTAATCTTAGAAACACTATTATTACTAGTGGGAATACTGAATAATTGTGAAGTGCGTACAGATCGAGTTGGTATTTTAAAGTTTAACTGGTCAAGTAATTTAATATCAAAGGATCCGTTAGCAATTTTATGCAGTACACTTAAATCACTGACCCATCTCCTTCTCTCAAGACTCTTCATGTGAAAGTGTGTGAGTCGCTCATGGTAATTGGAGAGTTTATATCTGAGACCACATACCGCGCTTAAAATTCTGACAAATCTTCTCTGTACAGATTATATGTGAGTAATATACATTGGAGACCACACAGAAGAGCAGTACTCCAATACAGATCTTACAAGGGAATAGTACAGCATCAAGAATGTTTGGGGATCTTTAAATGGTTTGGCATTTCGCAATATAAAAGACAGTAAACGGTTGGTCTTATTACAAATGTGATCGTAATGTGGTCTAAATGACAAAACAGAATCAAACATAACACCCAGGTCACGCACTACTTTTACCCTATCTATTACTACTCCCCTGATAGTGTAGTTATAGTTAATTATGTTTTTACTATTCCTTGAAAAAGTTATAACTTGACATTTTTTGGTGTTTAGTGACATCGAGTTCTCTTCACACCATTTAATAATTGTATCAATATCTGACTGAAGGATCTTGCAGTCTTGATTATTTGAGATACGCCTGTAAATTTTTATATCATCTGCGTAAGCTAAGCATTCGCTTTTAACCTTACTTAGCAAATCATTAACGAACACCAAAACTAACAATGGACCCAAATTCGAACCTTGGGGCACTCCAGATGTTGCTTCAAATTATATAGAGTCGTATCCGCTTAGTGCAACTAGTTGTGTACGATTCAACAGATAAGACGAGAGCCATCTATAAAGAGTCCCGTGAATCCCGACGTGATACAACTTTGCAAGCAATATGAAATGATCAACCCGATCGAAGGCTTTTGAAAAATCCGTGTATATTGAGTCTACCTGACGTTTCCAATTAAATGAATCACATAGATATGTTGTGTAGCACAATAAATTAGAATTCGTTGATCTATCCGGCATAAATCCATGTCGTCGTGTATCTAATATGTGCTTAAGGTTTAGCAAACAAGTTCAATATACAAATTGGCCTGTAGTTTGTGACGTCACTCCTATCTCTAGATTTATAGATAGGTCGAATTGGATTTATGAAGAAAATCAGCAGCTATTCAGGAAAAATCGTTAACAAAACTACGAAACTTAATACTGTATCTATATATAGTAGAGAGTTAGTCAAAATCATATATTAATGATTATGAACATAATTTGTAAGCACATTGTTACTAACATGGGTCTTGTTGCTTGAAACAAGTAAATAATAAATAAATAAATATATTATGTATAATTAACCAGATTATATAAGTAGGTAGGCGACTGTCCTCCTGGACAGTTAGCTAATGTTTGATGTATCGTCTTAGTCTTAGGTTCCTACCATCAAACATTAGCTAAAACGCTAAAATTGATAAACTAGACACTTACTGTCTTGAGTGATGCCAAAGTAATTAGCTTTATTACCCCTTAATTTAGCACATCATTATTTTCCAGAAAACATTAAAATAAATCAACGAATAGGTATTAAATCCTGGTAACCCTGAAGGATTAAGTATATAGTTGCTGCAGCTCTGGAGCTTAGCTGTTGGCAATAGCTACACATTACAGTATTTTAACACATCGGATAGTTAAATTTGAATTACTTGTTTTATGTCTGTTATAACTAAATTCTCTAGAATAGTTCTTTTGAAGAAGTTGTTATCTTCCTGATCTCTTATAAACGCAATCAAAATAGTAAAAATAGGTAAGTTAGGATTTCAGACAGCAAACGACAATGGCAAAGTTTTCGGATAAAAATTAAAATTCTTTATTTACTAAATGACGCTTGGCTTGCGATTAAGACAGGAGTACAGCATAATTAGCTATTAAAACTACTTATAGTTTACAAATCAGTGGACTATAAAGTATTTTCAAAGAAAGGTTAAAGTTTTAAATCAGCCTATTTTTATTCAATTTCCTAATTTCTCCAGATATTTATTACAGGTTTTTGCACACGTAGTCAGACACATTTTCCTCTAGTAGAAAAATCTGGGAGTATCATAAAAAAAAAACTAATTTATTTCGGTCTTTCCGATTTCTAGAGCTAATCTGATACACTTGTACAAAATAATCTTTTTCTCCATATGAACGTTCATATTTCATATATCTATGTAAAGATATAAAAGCGGTAATAAACCAATTTTACTATACGAGTCCATACATTGCTCTGATACATTTTTTTTTGCGTAACAACACTCCGTTGCTTTGCTTACTATTTCTCCATGATAAGCCCGTATCTTAAAATAGATTCTACATACGCCCATGCGTATTAGCATGTTATTGTTTATGTCAGTTTCAAATTTAACTTGTCTTAGAGCATAGACAAACGTAGTTTACGGATTGTCATTGAGGAGCACTGGCTAGTACGTATTGCTTGAAATTTCGTTTGTAGCCTCTGTAATGTTTTTTTTTTCTGTCGCTTATCTGGATACATACCTGCATAAGTACCTACGTTAGTGGTTATAATATTTTCAGTTTTGTAGTCGACGTTTTTTGGGGCATGGTAAAACTCTAATGAGTTTATGTTGGCACCAACTTAAGTGTATAATGTATGTTTACTAAATACATTTAGCTTGTTACATATATTTTCAATATTTGATTTACAGTTTTACTTAAGGTCTATAATAACTCATAGTATTTGTTCAACGTCTTTAATATTTTGAGTTTAAAATTATGTTTTCAATCAATTTCATAATTGAATGAAATTGTTTTTTTTTTTATAAAGTCGTGGTGGCCTAGTGGTTAAAACACCAGCCTCTCAAGTATAAGTGCGCGGGTTCAATTCCACATCAGGCAAGCAGCAATGTAACTTTTCTAAGTTATATGTACTTTCTAAGTATATCTTGGACACCAATGACTGATTAAAAGGTGAAGGAAAACATCTTGAGGAAACCTGGACATTAAGTCTGAAATCGCCAAACCGCATTGAGCAAGCGTAGTGATTACCCTCAATCCTTCTCTATATGAGAGGAGACCTGTGCCCAGCAGTAGGACGATAAAAAGGTTGATGATGATGTTATTTTTACCCTACTAAGGCATAGCAAATAGTGGGTTATGATTTTGACAGGCTATGTATGTATGTATGTTCATCTGTTCCCTCTTAACTTCTAAACTACTTATCAGAATTCGACAAATGACATATCATTAGAAGCGTCTTAATTGTCCGCTGGTTATAGGCTATATGGGGTTTCACAAAATCTAATGTGGCGCCCTCTAGCGGACAAAACATACAGAGTAGAAAAATAAAGTTTTACGCATTACTTTACATTACAGTTTAGCGCATTTACTTGTATATTTTGTGTATATATATATATATATATATATACACAAAATATACAAGTAAATGCATCGTATATATATATATATATATATATATATATATATATATATAGATATCCCTTTGGGCACTTTGTGGCTCAGACGTGCCGTATAGGTAGTAATTTGTTGATCCATTTTCACTTGTTGATCCGGGGGCCTTTTGTTGATCCGATGCCATCTGACCATAAATATGTGGCTCCGTTCGGAGCCACATGTGTCACGTTCAATAATAATAAGAAATAACAATAATTAAGGGCTGTTTTATACAAATCCACCTTTTTGGCGTCTGGGCAGTTGTTGATCCAATTCAAATGGGCCAATCAGGGCGCAGCATTTGCCAAGGGCGCGAAGCGATTGGTTAAGCAGCCGTTTTGTTTTTTATGTATGTTCACTTTATTAATCTTAGATATTAATCTCAGACACCTGGACTGATTTGCTAAATTCTTTTTTTGTTTGAAAAGGTAAACTTTCTAAATGGTCCCTTAGTAAAGATCTGATGATGAAAGACTAGAGAAATCAAGAGGAACTTCCAAAAATCGTAGGGGCGACTAGTGCATTTCTAAGTATCTTCATTAAGTATTTCAAAGAACTATAATTTGATAAAGGTCTGATGTAGCTGATGATGGAGCCGGAAGACAGTCGAAGGAAGTCCTCAACGATTGATAGCAGTTACCTTGAGTTTGTGCTTGATTAATTTGTATTAATTAGTACTTTACAACTCATCTTGAGTTGTGACTGTCATTAAGGCTCTGATGATGAAAACAAAGGCCAGTTCCAGAAACTCCTCAAGGTTTACAGTAGCTACTTTGTTTTTGGACTTAATTCCAATACCCATATAGCACATACAATCCGAGATTCCAGTGTCCTGTCCCCTCCCACTCTCCCCTCATGTTGTGACCCCAGGTGGACAGGATCCTCCCAACACTTAGACAACACCCCCCCTCACCTACCCCTCCCCCTCCACCTAGACTCAACCTAGCCTCCCACCCCTCTCCTCTACACTCACTTACCCCCCCCCCCACTTGCTCCTCAGGCCACCTCACCCCCCCGCGGCCTATCTTGGGATCCGGAGGTCCTAGACTAGCCGAGTTTGGGCTCTTCGGAATCGGGAGGAAGAGCCCAACATTCTGGCCCGGGGGGATTCCGCATCCCGTACTATATTTACCCACCTCGAAGTCCTTCCCCATATCCCTACCTAAAATCCCGGATATCTCGGAAACGGCTGGGAATTTCAAAATTCTGACAAAATCCCCCCCCCCTTACTAGCCCCCCCCCCCCCCCGCAGCCGGAACCTTCGCCATTTTGACCCCATAGTACCTGACCCCTCAATACCCATATAGCACATATATTCCGAGATTCCAGTGTCCTGTCCCCTCCCACTCTCCCCTCATGTTGTGACCCCAGGTGGACAGGATCCTCCCAACACTTAGGCAACCCCCCCTCACCTACCTCTCCCCCCTCCCCCTAGACTCAACCTAGCCTCCCCACCCCTCTCCTCTACACTCCCTTACCCCCCCTCCCCACTTGCTCTCCAGGCCACCTCACCCCCCCGCGGCCTATCTCGGGATCCGGAGTTCCTAGACTAGCCGAGTTTGGGCTCTTCGGAATCGGGAGGAAGAGCCCAACATTCTGATCCCGGGGGATTCCGTATCCCGCATCCCGCATTTCGCATTTTACACTGACTCACCTGGTGCTGGCGCGTGCAATTGTTGGGACATACAGGCTGTATCTTTAGGATAGTTTAGTTTTAAATTTGGTGTTGTATTTAGTCGTGGACCGTCCCCCTATTGGGGACGCTAAGTTTTAATCTTTATTAATGTTATTATATTGAAGTAAAACTTCTTCGCCATCTTTTTCTAAGAAATTTCACTTCTTACGTGTGTACACTAGTACACGCACACATTTTTTTTTTGTTTCTAAAAACGAATATACTAATACCAAAGACATACCCGACTTCGGAAATTAGTTATTTTTTACGTTGTAGTGTTTTCTGGAAGACGGTTGTTTTTTTTTTACACTTTTGTGTTATGAAAAGTGCTGTGCAGGTCAGAATGAACGCTGATACTAATATAGTTGGGAAAAGGCCTGTAAACAAATGACGTAATTTTGAATAATGTTATTATTACCCGTAATTTTGGTTTAAAAACGAAACTACTGAACCGATTTCTATAAAATTCCTACGAGGTCAAAATGAATGTATGAACAATGCTAGACATGACGCGATTACGCAACTTAAATTCAGTTTCTTGATTATAATTGATTGTTGCTTTAGCATGACATGCAGGTACTGGTTCTTCAGTGATAAACTTCAATGCTGTAAGTTTTTTAGGAGTTTCCTCGACTTCTGTTGGTCTTCATCACCAGATTTACGGACGCGACCGACATACCTTCATTTTAACCCACATAGGTGCAAAGTTCTAATCAATACAAATAAATCAAGCACAAACGCAAGGTGGCTGCAGGCGATCGTTGAGGAGTTCCCTCGTCTGTCTATGTTCTTCATCATCAAATCTACTGCAGATTTTCATAGTAATCCATATGGGTGAAAATCGCTCATCAATATACATTAATTAAATTCAAACACAAGGGAACTACTGTAATCCGTTGAGGAGTTCCCTGAAGTGGAATTTGTATTTATCATCAGAGCCCTAATGACAATTAAAACCGATCTAAGTGTAAAGTTCTTATTAATACAAATTAATCAAGCTCAAATACAAGGTAGCTGCTATGAATTCCCGAGGAGTTCCCTCAACTGTCTCCCGGCTTCATATTTACTCCAACATCAGATCTACTCCAGATCATTAGTAAATTGTAGTGCTTTAAAATACTTCATGAAAATATTTAAAAAAATGTATCTAGAAATGTACAAGTTGCCTCTAAAAATTTTGAAAGTTTCCTTGCTTTCTCTAGTCTTTCATCATCAGAGCCTGGTGACTATGGGACCACCCTTTTAAATAAAAAAGAATTTTGCAAACGGATCCAGGCTTCTTACAGTAATCGGTGAACATACATAAAAAAAAGGTTGCGACTAATTGAGAACCTCCTACTTTTTTTGAAGTCGGTTAAAAACTTAAATTGCCAAAAGAAAATAATTTTTCTGTTGACAATTTAAACTTTATAGGATTTTGACATTGATTACTAACTTTTTCCAATATAAGTTCATTCCCGGTATTAGAAAAAATGCCTGGGGTCGAATCCTCTCGTCTCAATGCCCGCGCTGCTGCGATGATAATAGTATCATACTAAGCAATATACGGCCAAATCACGCAGGCTCTTAACTTACTACTTTTCTCAAACAATCCGAGGAAATAAAAAAAAATATTTTTTTTTTTTAAGTTCAATGATGAATAATGAACAATAATTATTTTTCCCACGCTATGGCGCTATTATGATGTTCCTTTGTTTTTTTTTTTTTTCAATACAGCGTCCACTATTTATCACTTCAATATTGTGTCTATTTGCAAGACAGTCTGAAATTTAAATAAAACCTTTTATTAGTTACCTCCTTGGTGTTCCATGATTCGAATTTAGTTTTTTTTTTGAAAGAAATTCAAACTAGGACGCTGGAACGAAACGCAAACTACCTAATTCGAAATTACGGCCGCTTAAATTTACATTCCATGTGTCCAATGCGTTCCTGTACCTTTTATTTATTTATTTTATTTTTTATTAAAATTATAAACTAGCGCTTGACCGCAATCCCGCCTGATGGTAAGCAGTGACGTCGTTGATGGTAAAGCGCACTAGTTTATTAAGAGCTTATTCACTCAAGCCTTGAAGACACTAAAATTGTAGTCCGACGGAAACACCGCCGCTGGCAAACTGTTCCAGTCCCTCGATGTACGCGGTATAAAGGAGGAAGTGAAACGCTTCGTCCGTATCGTAATGATGTTCGCTAAAATATAACGCGACTAAGTGAAATAATTTTTATAATACACATAGGAATGTAACTATGAGTAGATTGAGAAAACATCTACCAGAATGTCAAACGCACTTCGGCGGATATATGTAGGTACTCGTACTTAGATCTTTATTACCTTTATTACTAAGTAGTAAATATGATTTTATGTCCACTAACGTGCTGTTGAGTTTATCTTTCTTAATTTACAAAAATATTATTAATGAGGTACACATGTTTAATTTACACACTACGCTGCGATATCTCAATGTTCTTTATGAATTATTTACTGAATGCACTTTTTACGACATAAATCAGGCACTTTTATTTAGTAAACAACACTATGCATAATTTAAAACTCCAATGAAAAATTAACGTGACACTCGGCTTAACTTTCCCGCCAAAACTCCAGACACGGGTTATGACATCAAGATAACATTGTTTTATTTTGAGTACTAGGCTTTTTAGTAAATTTTATTTCTTTGCCTTTTTTTTTCTTTTTCTTCATTATGTGTTTATTATTGGTTTAGTGTATTATTATTATAATGTGCGTTCTGTTTGGGCGGAATAAAGAATTTTTCTTTCTAGATCAGGAATCATTCAGGATCGGTTTTTTTAGGAATTAATCAGATGATTAATTCCTAAAAAAAACAGCTACGGAAACTTCAACCCTTAAAAATTAACATTAAAATTTAATAATAATATGTATTCGCATACAAATACCAAAGGAGTCTATACAAGCAGTGTCAACTGCATTGAATGTTACAGAGGCCATCCACACAATATTTTCGGCACAAAACATACAGCGGCGATATCATGTTTAGACCCATTAGATTGGTTTCGATGAATAGAGTTTAAAAACTTAAAATTATTGGTAAATTAGAAATAAAGTATAAAAACCCTAGACATAAAATTCAACCTCTTTAAATATTAATAACAATTCATACTAAAAATAATTACCTATTCAGGTCAAAATAAGTATTACGAAGTATGAGTAGCTAAATGGATCAACAAAGTATATGATTTTTGGAATATATTTCGAGCCAAAAAGTCGTCGAGCATTTAAAAAAAATTGACGTTATGGATTCACTAATGCATGAAATGTTAACAAATATATATAGATCTTACAATGTATGGAGCATTGCGAATATAAAATTTCTAGATTAGGTTTAATAAATTCATAATTGATCAACCGTTAAGGTATAGGTATCGGATCAAAAGAAGTATTACTGGGAGTGCGAGTATATAAATTGATCAACACAAGTTATTGATTTTTGAAATATATTCAGAGCTAAAAAGTCCTGGTGGGTTCAAAAAATATAGCCGTTAGGATCCACTAATGCATGAAATTGCTGAAAATTTTTTGTCGAGTATATGTCCTAATTGACGAATATATTTGGCCACATCCCTAAATAGAATACGACGTTGCCACTCCCCCCAAGAAATATGCAACTGGAGTAAAGTTATTCCGTGCTAAAGGTGGAGTCTATAATGAACGGCATCGTGGCTGGATCAACTAAGTGCCCAAAGAGGTGTTTATATATATATATATATATATATATATTACTAGAATTTGCTTGTGACTTTACCTGTATTCATGGGTTGATTGCATATAATTCACATTTTTCGTTCACAGCTTCTTTACTACTTGTCAGAATAAGACCACTGCAGTGCCATTAGAAAAGCCTTGATATTCTGTTGGTTATGAGCTATAAAGCTTGTCACCAAAATTTAGTATTGGGCCCTCTAGCGGACAAAAAGTTTTATATTAATATAAAATTAAAATAAATAAACCGTGGTTGGTATCATTTGAAAGAGCTTTACGAGTACTTTATGCTTGTACATAATTACAAGAATGCTTTAATGGTGTTAAATATGAGCGATAACAGTAAAGCGCGGATCACGGGAACTGTGAATCGCTTTATGCAATGTAGAGCAGTGTGAACGTTAATAGAATATGTAATGCACTAACGAAAACGACATAAGATGGGAGTAACTGACATAACTGGCTAAAACTCCCATAAAAATGTCCTCTGCACTATATGCCTTTCGGCTTATGTTGTTATATGTGCGTGTAGATTTCGTATGTCAACTACCTAGTTATTAGTTCATGAATTTAACTCTTGTCAATATTATCCGCCACAAATACACTTTAACACCAAAATAGTACAAATAATAAAAAGTAAAAAAACTAAAACCCATCTACGACAAAAAACGACGCTGAAAAACTATAAAACAAGATTTTCAGAAAACTGAACTGAACAAAGTTGCTAATGTAGTTGCAAGTAAATGGACACCAACCCAGATAACCTCAACCAAGATGCCTTTTTTGTAAAAACACAATAATGTCATACAATACTATTCTGAAGTATGCAATGTTCACTATGTAGAGATAAATTTTCATGTTTGGAAAACCGCAGTCACACGTTGTCAAAGTGCCACGGTAGTCAGTTTTCTGAAAATCTTGTTTTATACATTTAGTTGGGTTTTAGTTTTTTTCACTTTTTCAGGAACATGTCAAGATCATGCGTCGGAACACGTACCACGAAAGACTTGAAGTATGTGCTGTAGCGCGACTCCAACACCTCGACCCTCACAGTCCATTTAGACTTGACGTGCAGATACGCCACTATCTCCTCAGCCTTCGTGGAGTAATGCAGTCTGGACACGTACAGCATCGTCGTCGGTACAGCTGGGCGCAGCAGCATGTTAGGTCCTACCAGTGCAGTACCGCTGCACTGGTTCCGACAAGGAGGCTTCTTCTTCTTCTGCTTGATGAAACCATCCTTGTCGCACGTGTCCTTCTCTGGACCGGCCCGACCGACTCTGTTTCTCCCCTATTTTCCGATCTCCGACCGGCTCAACAGGCTTATTAGCGGCAGTTATTGCAGCGTAGGCTCGTTTGGGGGTCGATGAAACTACACACGTCGTTGTCTCCACCGGTGTCGAGGCAGGGACGGCGGCGGCAAGCGTTGCAATGCATGAATGTATAACAGAAACAAAGTTGGTCCTAATATACTTCCTTGTTGAATTCCATAGTTTCTGTGACGGTATTTGGACAAGTATGACATCTAGTTTTGTAATTTCGGTTTTGAGATACGACGTCAACCAATTTAGTGCGAGTTTTCTGATACCTCACCACCTGTAAGTCACACCACTGATGAATCACCACCTGTAAGTCATCATCATCTTAGCGTTAATCTCAGTCGCACCCGAAGCTTTTTCAGCTGTTGGAGTCTGAAGCCCGCTTTACCGCTTTAGTCTAACTGCTGATTTTGGCTTAACTTCGAAATTTTCCATGAAGTGACTGCCGTTTGACCTTCACAACCCGAAGGCGATATCGAAGTATTGCAGTCAGACCAATTGTTGGACTTTTGAAGGCTCCAACAGCCCGTAACGACTGCCACTAGATGGTCGTAAGGCAATCGCGACCAACGGCTTAACGTGCTTTCCGCGACAATATGTAAAGATATGCTCAAGCGGAAGTAATTAAGTTACTTACTTATTATTTTTAAAACATTCATGAACTGAATTGATTCGGGGGCCTACCCACGCTACGTCTTCCGGTGCGTGGTCGCCATTCGAGAACCCGTCGGCCCCATCGGGCATCGGTCCTACGGGCAATGTGTCCAGCCCACTGTCACTTTAGTGTTGCATTTCTTCGGGCTATGTCGGTTGCTCTCATTCTTCTGCGGATCTCTTCATTCCTGATTCGATCGCGCAGTGAAACCCCAAGCAAAGCCCTCTCCATTGCCCTTTGAGTGACTTTGAGCCTTCTTATAAGGCCCATTGTTAGCGACCACGTCTCAATTCCATAAGTTATCACTGACAACACACACTGGTCGAAGACTTTTGTCTTGAGATACTGCGGTATTTCGCACGAGAAGATTCTACGTAGCTTCCCGAAAGCAGCCCAGCCGGGTTGGATTCGACGATTGACCTCTTTCTCGAAGTTAGACCTTCCTAACTGCATAGTTTGTCCCAGGTATACGTAACTGTCAACAACTTCGAGAACAGAGTCTCCAATCTTTATAGGAGTCGGTACAACATGGGCATTAGAGATGACTTTCGTCTTGCCCATGTTCATTTTAAGACCGACTCGCTCGGAGGCTCTACTGACGTCTTCGAGCATTGTACTCATGTCCTCCGCGGTCTCAGCCATGACTACGATATCATCAGCAAACCGAAGGTGTGTCCAGTCCTTTCCAGTCCAGAACCTTGAAGACATCCTCCAATGCAGCGGTGAGCAGTTTCGGGGTGATAACTTCTCCCTGTCTGACACCACGCGGCAGAGGTATGGGTTTCGAGGTATGTAGTCCACAAACGCCAAGCAAAGAGGTAGGTTATACTCCTCGGCCTTCTGTATAACCTGCCGCAGCGTATGTATGTGGTCTACTGTGCTGAAGCCCTTTCGGAAAGCGGCTTGTTCGGGCGGCTGGAAGTCGTCAAACCTGCAGGCGAGACGATTCGTGAGGACTTTCGACAACAACTTATAGACATGACTCGTAAGTGAGATGGGTCTGTAGTTTTTCAAAAGGGTGTTGTCCCCCTTTTTGAAAAAGGGTACCACCAAACTTCCGTGCCATGCCTGTGGCATTTTTCCTTTAACTATGACGGAAACACTATAGTGTTTATTCATAAACGATGATTAAAGTTTAGTGATGCGCAAACGTCTAAAATGTATGGTTAAACAATCGCTAATCACTAGTTAACTTTCAGCAATATTTATGAATAAGGGGGTAAATGTTTAGAGAGAGCTTTGAATAGAAACCGTTCATAAGTCGGTTTTGCTGTGAAAAACCTTTAAGACTTGTAACCTGTATGTTAATTCTGGCATATACCTACCAGCTCGCCTCATTCAAATCCGTAAGGGGTAGTTTAATACAGTTCCCTCAGCAAACAGTAGCGAGCAACAATGGTTGAGTATTAAAATAAACAGAGCGGCGCGTCGCCATGTGGCTCAGTCGTGGCGAGCAAACACAACACAGACTAATGTATTCAGAGGCTGCACATACAACGCCCGCACCCTGCGCCGCCTTGAACTTCACTTTGATTTACTAATTAACCTATGACTTGCATAACTTCACTTACATCACTTGTAACACAACATCACAATCAAATGCTTGTATTTCATCCATTGTATGTGCCTATATCGTACATCATTTCTCATAAAGTTAGCTAGGGGAAGTCGAGAGTCATCTGTTCAGCCCATTATTTGGCGCGCAATGTAAAAAATATGAGCGCGGCAAACGTAGTGGAAACTAAAACGATTAGCAGTAAGTTTAACATAGAACCTGCTGATATACCTACTAATGTTTTTTTTTATCGCAACAATGTAACTGTCCCAAATTATACATATAGCGAACTTGCTCTTAAAGTTGATAGATAAATATTACTCCAGCCACATAAAAATACATTTCTATTTGTGACTCTGGTCACTCCATAAGGAAAATGGAAGTAAAACAAGCTTTTGGCCATCCAAAGGATCTTCTGAATCCTGTACAAATAAATAACATATAAGAGATATTTACTGAAACGCTATAAAACTCCGAACAGAACTAGCAAGAAGCGTCACTAATTGGCAAGTTAAAGCTATGAGTAATAAATAAAGGCTCAGTCGCCATGTGTCAGTGTTTGCGCATTCAACTAGCGTTATGTGCAAAGGTTGGAGTCGACACGGCCGTCTTTATTTGACACGTTGTCAGAGCGGCCCTCCGGCCCTCCGGCCCTCCAGGCGTATGAAAAACGTGAGGCCGCGCGGAATGATCTAATTGTATTCATTAGCCGGGCCAGGCCGCGCAAATATTGACACGAGCGGGATGCGGCCCGGGTGCCGAGCACACAGAGCTTTGATCATAACCGATAGTAAAATTTTCAGGTGATATGTCGCTCGGAACTTAAATTATCCGTTGGTAGTTTAATTTTTGTGGGGATAAATTTCTATATATCCGAATTTTATCCGAATTTTCTAAGTTTATTTTTACAAAAACGTGAATGTAAGTTAAAGTTTTACCGTTTTACGTACCTAAGTTAGGAAAGAAGAAGGTAGTTAGGTTTTTTGTGGTGTCTTCGTAGCAACTCAACCGCTAGAGTAAATATTAGAACAAAAAATTACGTAACTTATGAATTTGCCTGTTTGTTTTGTCTTTTTCATTTTCGAAACATTTAAAAACCTACTATTTCATTGGTAAATTTATAAATCAATAGTTGAACGGATGTTTTAATATTGTGATAAGAGTACATTTATTAAATAAAAGACGATGCCTTTTATTTAATTTAATATACACTTAATCCGAATCTCTAAAAGAAATTTAGTCAATTACGTCACCTTTCAACATTATCTAGATTAAGAAACTACCTTTTCTATTCCTCATTTTTTATCAAAAAGCTAATATAAATATCATGACCTAAAAATAATTAGATACCAATCTTACTGAAAACAGAGTGGGTCTGCGTAAAGTAAAGCTAATACAAAATAAATCAATCGTGGGCCAGCGCGGTCGAGCGCGACCAAACATCGCGAACACACCCCACTGTTTATACTTAGCGGATGAAAAGGCAACACCGAACGCCCCGGAATAATATTAGCTACCCTCAATAAGCCATTGAAATATATCGACTCAAAGCCGATACCACGAAAAGCAACTCTATTTTTTGTACGACACAGTTCAATTTGAATTGCTGCAACTATCTTCCTACAACGTTTTAGATTGGTTATATTTTTTTACTAACTGGTAACATGTGTTAACATTTGATGATAATCCAGGATTAACACATCATAATAAAGAGATGAATGCATCGTTTATTCAGGCCGTATGTCGGCGCCATTCGACAGCGTTTAGTGAATGACAGGTGTGCTGACGCAACTCATCTTATTTGATTGGATTGGATTTAACTGGGTCTCCTAAAGACTTTACATAAATTATAATGGTGTGATACGTGTGAACAGTTGTTATTGTATTCAAATAAGTGATTTGTTTATACGGTTGTGGTTATATTGTGAAAAACGGCTGAATTTACTTAGTAATTCAACAAAAAATATCATTTTTATTTTACTGAAACTTTTAGAGCATGAGGAACACATTCTACTGAAGTACTATTTCAACTCTATTAAATCCCTATTAAATCAATATTCATAATTTCTGTAACGGCAATATGAGGACGTTAATGACGTCACACGACACGACAGATGTGAGCAATGCGTACGGTCCATTACATGTCACCCCTATTATGCCGTGCTAAGTAAATAAACATCGGATCAACTATTAACTCCAAATATATGACGTTTTGATGCACTTCCATCAATATATGTAAGAATTTATAGTTTTATTAAAAATAATATTATTTTTGTTCATTCTTAAACAAAATATATATAATATAATAAAATAATTATTATTTACGCAGTCTCGCAAAATTGTAAAACTTAAAGTACGTCACATACTAAATTCTTAATTAGAAAACACTTAAATAGATATGTACAGCATGATGTTTTAAGTATTATTTGCATATTATGTGTAAATAGAACTATAAACGCAGTGGTTTCTTACTTTTTATGTAGTTTTCACCTATTTCTACATAGTAGAACACATTTTTAAAATATAGCTCTTATTAAATAATAAAAATTGAAAACCATAGAATATGATAGTAAATTGCGACGTTACCAGTCATCATCATCACTATCATCTCAGCGTTAATCCCAGTCGCATTTGAAGCTTTTTCAGCTTGGAGTCTGGGTTCAGCTTCAATAGTCTAACTACTAACTTTAGCTAAACTTCGATATTTTCCGTGAAACGACTGCTGTCTGACCTTCACAACCCAAAGGCGATATCGAAGCATTGCAGTTAGACCAATTGTTGGATTTTGAGGGCTCCAACAACCCGTAATGACTGCCACTAGATGTTCCTATGGCAACCGGGACCAACGGATTAACGTGTTTTCTGAGGCACGACCAGACCAGTGCATATATTCATATTCATGCATACAAATATTTGCACTATGTGGGGATCGAACCCGCGCCTCCTTCCGCAGCGGCCGCGTTTGCTACCGCTACGCCACGGAGGCTGTGACGTTACGAGTCCTGCGTATTAAATGCCCTTAAGTAAATCGTATTTTTTTACGAAATGCATAAATCTGAAGGTTGTTAATTTAAAACTAAAGAGATTTTACTGTTCGCCATCCAAAATCACAAATCGAGATACCACCAAAACAATTAATCATTCGTAATCGATATCTGACTTCCCTAAACCATTCACTCGCTTCCCTACTGAGATTTTCAATTAAAAATGTAACAGATTTGAATCGATTTTGACGAATCACCGTGATTAGTCCGAGTAGCCGCTTCCGCGAGACAATGCCCGTAATCAGTTGGATCGTGGCACGCGACACGACAAATAACCGATACTGATCGGCAGATGTTTAGTTAGAAATGTCTCTGAGCATTTGCTTTATTGATTAAAATTTAAGCCATCAGCTACCTACTACAAACTATAGTATACTAGGTGTGCACCATAGCTTTACCCGCAGTTTATTTTTTTTGAATATCGGATTATTTATCTTAAATTATTTTCTATTCGCTTAGCTCTTCTGATATTTTTTTCTGCCCAGCTACCAGTGGTCGCAGCGTTAATTTATGGGTTTAGCCTAACCTTCCTTAAGAAATGTGCAGTCAAATGTAAAAATATTTTGTCTAATTCGATTTGTAATTTTAGAGATTAGTTCAAACAAATAAACTTTTATTTGAAACTAGATAGTTAATTACTTGTATATAGGTACCTATTGCCTACGGTATATCTAATAATACCTAACTGTAGGTACCACCTATGTATTGTAGAATATTAAAAGGTACACAATCACATATATGTAAAATCAACAGGGTTATATTCTATAACTGTCTCTATTACCAATATGTTTGATTGACCATAGTGTGGTGATAACATTATTTGCCGGTTATTGCTAGCAATTTCAGGGCTTAATAAACATTATACCCCACGTTAAGCCGTAAACTGATATTATATTTTGAAATGGAACGAGTAAAATTGCCATATGTCTAATAGCTCTCCTAAAGATTTTTATTTTCAGACTGTATGAAAAGCGGAAAAACTGACTTAACTATATACAGTCGGTAGATTTACAAAAAGCTTAAACTTTTATTTATAAAATGTAGGATAAAACATAACGATGGAAAAATATAAATGTGTTTACTTATTCGGTTTATGTGCCTGCAATCTGCTTGCAAGTAAGTAAACCTCATCACAGAATTTTTTTAACATGTAAGTCTAAAATTTTTATTGATATACTTACCCATCAGACGTTGTCCTGTCTTAATTTCAATATTTCATATAACAATCTCGTAGAATGGAAGTTCAGGTTTTCCCGATATTTAATGTTTTCTAAAAATCATTTTTCACATGTACCTATTTCGGACATTTTAAAACAAAATACATGTAGTCAAATCTCTCGTGTGTTGGGCTTAACATCTAACAGCGTTTCATTTTTAAATACGTAATAGTAATGGCCAGTTTTAGCAAAAAAAAAAAAAACATACGCCATTTAATAAGTAAAGAAAAAAAATTGTATTTCTTTTTAATTATTTTAAGTAGCTAGTCGCGTATTCAAAAAGGAAGTTCTAAAATAGAAGGTATTAATTATATATTCTCGGTTTTTAAATCTTATTTTGAAAAAATTATACATACTTAGTCTGTGAAATGTGTGTTTCAAAATTATTCCTCGGATAAAATTATCTGGCGTTGTAAAATCAGCTCTCAAAAAATTCCACATTTATCCAATAGACTACAAAAAAACACGTTTTTTTTTTTAATCATCACTATTAGTTTAAACACAACAACAAAACAGTACCTAGATAAGTATGTGTAAAATTTTCGAGAATTTTTATAAATGAAAGTTAATTTAAAATGCCACAAATATTGGTATTTGATATAAGTACTTATCATGATGAAAGTAGAACCACGACACGCCATGTGGGCTTATATTACAATAAACTACAAGATCACTCTATAAATAGGGTAAATGAGTTGCGATTTTTAGAATGATAAATGTTTTAAGGAAGGGGCAAGAAAAAATGAACAAACTATAGTAAATGTACGGACAATGGAGCCACTTGTCCCTCTGTCGGTGTTAAATGGTTCGTAAGCTTAGAATAACGTTTGTGATTACCACCGCCAAATGTGGGGCGTTCGAGTGACCTTACTGATGTGTGATTGAATTCGTCTCTTGTGTAGGGTAGATAACAGTATGCAGATAATAAATACGATTTTACAAATATTTTATTGCTTATATTTATAATGTTGTTTTAACTTAGAACAGCTTACCTATTAACTAACGAGACACATCTATACAAACTGCACTTATCCTTATCAATTACTACGTATAGTCAAGAATTATCTCAAACTATTTGAAAACATTTCTGTTAGTTGTTTTTTCCTAAAGGTATTTAGGTACTTAACGAAAAATATCAGTATTGAATATTGTTTATTATTGATGTAGGTGGGTAGCAAATGAAGCTTGCCAAGTCAAATAAACCAAGATTTGATCATAATGATCCTTATTTTAGAGTAATATTCATTCCAATAAAAAAATGTATACTTTGATACACATAAAATACCTTTTAAAAATGATTTAGAATCACATATTAACAAAAAAAAATACAACAATACTCTCCCCTAAATGATCTAGCACTTTCCTCCAAATCTCGACAACGGCACATTGGTTATGACGGCCATATATTCATGACATCAGATAGCTTGTGACAGCCGCCTATGCTCCCCTGCCGAACTTCCATGACAAAATGGAGTAACAATGAACTTGCTGTTTAGAATTGCAATGCCTTAACTTTTTGCAAATCCGTCATAAATATGCTTCTGAATGGTTAAATGATACTGTTTTCGGTGTCCGAGTAACAAATTAGGATACAAAACGAGTGGTTTTAAATACTAAACGCAGAAGAAATTACATACAATCTTTCAAATATATCTATTTAAAATTATTATACTCACTTTGCAATTTGCTTGGACGCCTAAGTTTGCTATTTACTAACGGACCTATTTATTACAATAGTTAATCAATCATTTAATTTAGTACGTAGTGTGAATTAGTTACTTGTACACGTACAGAATGGCGCCTTAATGACGACATTATATGCATACGGTTCAGCATCATAACAGCATCTTGGAGCAAAACTATTTTAAGAATTGTAACGCAGAGGTTATTTTCTGGGGTCATATCGATCAATATAATTAAAACGTATAGCTAAGCGAATTAAAGGAAAGACAGCAAGGCGAGCTACGCAGTCGGTACTATTCAAATTATAAATTATTTTATGTTGTTATATTTTTTATGATTACCGGACTTAGTACTCGTACTTCACCTAAGTTCTCCACCTGGGTGAAGCACGGGGACTTCCTAGTGTCCGTGCTCCAACTGATGACGATGTTGTACAGTGAATCAGTGAATAATTTTCCCTATATGATTCAAAAGATCTAAACAATTATTTAATAGGAGTTAAATCTAATAAACAACAATTCTTTAAATGATGAGAATACTCTTCTCACACTTGCTAAATTGTGGGAAGTAATCGTAAAAAGTAACCCTACAGTAAAAGCTAAATTGTCACCCACACCCTGGGAAGAAACAATTACAATACCCAAAACAGTATTATTATACATCCCGTTCATGTCACAGAGCTATTTTCTCGTATTCGAATTGTGTTACTATACCTTAGAGACACGGTAGTTGCACTTGATCCCACGATTCCCGGAGGACACCACAACAAGTCGCGAGCTAAATGAAAAGTAATTGCGCGAACCACACTAAAGGGTGACAAATCCAAAACTGAGATAGATATACTTATTTCACACGCGTTAGATGGAGACGACCATATATTCGCACTCCGTAAGTTGGGTCAGAGTTATATGATCTGAACTAGGTATAAATGCTTTTGTAATTGTTAGTGGGCAAACTTCGGCACCTTTGGGACGTTTAATGTGAGAACCATGAAAAGAATGAGTTTCACACGTTTTCCATCTAGTATATGATGGCCTATAATAAATAATATAGATAATGATGATGCATTGCTATGTTTTGAATATTATTTTTGTCATAATTTAAACAGTAATCAAAATAGGTATAATGATTTGTTGCAAAAACTTTCTGGCCATTTTGACTAAAAAAAAAGTACGTTGCCATATAATAATGTAATTAAGTATAACAAAGAAATACAGGAAAAAGGCTATTTGTGTATGTGAGATTAAATGTTTGTAAACGCACTCACGATAAAGGAGTAATTTCTAGTGTGGGGCATTGTTTTTAAAAAAAGAAAGAAAGACAAGAAAGGATAACCCAATGGCATTCTAATATTTTTGGAAACTAGTGGAGGGTGCTCTTAATGCAAATTCAGAAACAAAGTTCTAAAAGGTATTTGTTAATTATTACATACTGAACTGGCGGAACTAATATTTATCTTTAGATTATATTTTATCAGTTTCATTGATTTGATTGTTTATTTTTTTTTTATATTTAATTGTATTTTGAGATTTTATTTGTATTTTGATATTTAATTGTATTTTGAGGTTTCAATTGTATTTTGACATTTTAATTGTATTTTAATCTTAATTTACTACTATGTCTTTATTAGGTTCATTTTGACTGAATTGATTTTAATTACCTATAGCTGTTTTTAATTTTTTTATCTGATAATTGTAATTAATGTTTTTAAATAACGCAAATATCAATAATTATTAATAATAAAATAAATAATCATTTTTTTTTAATAATTATAAACTAGTGATTGACTGCAAACCCGCCTGATGGTAAGCAGTCATGCAATCGTTGATGGTAAAGCGCATTAGTCTATTAAGCCTATTCATTTAAAAAACTTAGGAATAGGAAGGATGGCGGCAGTTGAGCGAGGTGATGCCATGTTAAACCCAAGACCAACACGACCAACGATGCTGCGCGACCAAACTCGCGACACTACAACATTTAGCGCATCCTACCCGGCACATATCGCAACACAACTGCTCAGACCCGTCCTCCGTACGGCTTCACCAGACATCATGCCGGAACACGACGAATCGCTTGGCGGCAAGACCTTGTCTGGTGGGTGGTAACTTCTGTCGGCAGCCGGTGTTATGGCCTTCTTCTTCTTCTTCAGACTATGGATGTCCACTGCTGGACAAAGGCCTCCCCCAAAGCTTTCCACGCTGACCGGTCTTGTGCTGCCCGCATCCATCGCCTTCCGCGACCTTCACTAGGTCATCGGTCCACCACATTCGAAACTTACCCATTAAACGATATAAAACCTATATAAAGGCCAAACTTTGCAAAAAGGGGTATTATAAAATCTCAGATTATTTAGAGGATAGAGAGGCTTGGGACTGAGCTGCTCGCTCTGTTAAGCATTGTTATTAAGCAATATGCGTAATTTTAACGTAAATTATTAGACTTTAAAAAAGACGATGATCCCTGAGTTTGTTTCGGCTATTTCTTCTCAGAGGTAGTCAGTTAGGAAATGCCGGCTTCATCTAGTTAAAAAAAAAAAAAATTGAAAAAAAAAGACATGACGTGTAAAAGTGATCGGTGATCCTACTTGCTTAATAAACGATTTCATTTCATTTCATTTCCTTGTTGGGGGCCTCCCTACGCTGCGTCTTCCAGTACGTGGCCGCCACTCCAGAACCTTACTGCCCCATCGGCCATCGGTTCTACGAGCCTGTTGTGATCATTATGATATTGATGTTATGGCATACCACCGAGAAATTTAAAAAATTAGATACAATAATAATAATATCTGCCATGACAATTCATCGAATAAAGTAAATTATATATTTTAATTTATTTACTACATGAATCCATACTAATATTATAAATGCGAAAGTAACTGTCTGTCTGTCTCTCTGTTACGCTTTCCCGCTTAAACCTCTCGACCGATTTTCATGACATTTGGCACAGACAATCTTTAGACCCTGATAAAGAACATAGGCTACCTTTTATTAAAAAAAAATTATATTCCCGAGAGAAATCTAAAAAGCGCGATATAACCGAATTCCACGCGGGCGAAGCCGGGGGCGGAAAGCTAGTATTATATATATGTATAATGATATTATTACATTATTGAATTTAAATATCAAATATTTCTGTAAAAAATATTTTATAAAAATAGATGTAAGCTGTTTTCGGCTTCTTAAAACTCACTTCAAAAAAATGAGGAGGTTCCCAATTAGTCGGAACCTTATAATTTTATTTTTCAGTATGTACGTAGTGACGAATTGAGAACCTCCTCCTATTTTGAAGTCGGTTAAAAACAGCCAGGTTTACCCAAAATTAAAATCCGACCACCAATGAAGCGAAAAGCATAAATAAATACCATGTAGGTAATTTTCATACACTACTCTAATAATTGATAGTCTGTGATTAGAAACGGTTATCGAGTTTGTCTCTGGATTTTAATAATTCATGCATACAAACAATATTTCTCTTTTTTTTTACTGGAAAGCCAAGATGAGTGTCACGCGCATTTTTCATTGAACTTTTAAATTTATTTATAGTGTCGTTTACTAAATAAAAACGCGTGATTTATATAGTAAAAAGTGCATTCAGTGAATAATTCATAAAGAATTAATAATAATAATTTCAATAGTGGCCACATGAGCCGCGTGAACGGCCGCGTGAGCCGCCTACTAGGAGATTTTATGCAAAGGCATCAAATATCCTAGTAGGCGGCTCACGAGGCCGTTTTTTCAACTGTCATTGGCGATATCCGCCATTATTGTGAAATAAAATTTTTAAAGAATTTCTATAATTTGTTACACGTGTTATTGGCAAAATTGTGGTATCTAACCACAAAGGCCATTGAAGAGTTGAAGTAGTATTCAGTGTAAAGAAAAAAAAAAATTGTATATTTGAACAGGTACAAATTTAGTAGTTAATATAAGCACTTCCTTAACTAAAGCAAGCAAACAGTCTAAGAAAAAAATAATAAAGATTCATCGATACATATTATCAACATATTCAATCAATTCAATATAAGTTAACCTTATCAAAATGTAAATCAATAAATAATTTGAAAAAAACAACACAATTCATAATTTCAAGTTAAAAAATGGTATTAGTAATACGTCAAGTTATGGTCCATATAGTGAAGTTTAAATATCATTTATCTAATAGAAGTCAGTAATAAAGAGAGACAACTTTAGCAATTTTATTTCGCATTGGACAGAAATTAAAATATCTCGTTATTTTGTATATGTAATATACAAAATAACGAGATATTTTAATTTCTAGTAGGGTAGTTTTTTTAAGATATGGTTGGGTGTTATATGTATAAACCTAATGTCTCTCTTCTCTAATCCCATAATGATCAAATATGTGTACTACCTCCTAATTGACCGGTTCCTATTTTTGGATACTTTGTTAAATAGATGCATATTTGATTTAACAAAAAGGCACTTCGTAAATATTAGTACTATCTACTACTACGCAGCTATCTGTAACTATTAAATTGCTCATTGATCAGCGTATACAGCGTTTTTGATCATTTAACATCTGTTTGATCAGGCTACAATCTCCCCAACAGGGTTTAGATAGGCATTAATTAAAATATTATGAATTGTAAATATTATGTACACTTACCAAAAGATTTCTTGGTAAAATGGTCAGGGCCAAAGATATTTATGATACTGTTTTCGGTATCAGTCAGAAGAATAATAGTTTACTTATTCCTCGTACATAATCACTACCGTTTATAAAAACAAATTATTACGATATCTTATGACGTATTTCGTAGCCATAACAATGGTAGCCCGTAGCACGCCCTTTGTAGCGCCTCTACATACCTACGACCTCGAGGCACTTTTTAATCGCTTTAAGTGCTTGCTAGGATTTCCAACACTTATTTATCGTGAATAGCTGAAGACGAAGAAAAATTGTGTTTTATGTGAACATAATACTATTACTGTTTGCCAAGGGGTAAGGCAATTTCATCAGAAGTCACACTTCAGGATATCGTAAAATGTCAGCATTATGTACTTTTGTTCAAAAATAATCACGCCATCGTAGTTTTAAAGAGTTTTGTTAATTTTATCGAATACTTGTGAAAATATTAGTTACATAGTTTTTAATTTATGGAAGCTTGTAAATGACAACTGTAAGCGGTCATTATAAATTATTTATATAGATATTAGACTGTGAGCTTTCTGAAGAATAAATGACCAAATTTTTTTTTAATGATTATAAACTAGTGCTTGACCGCAAGCCTGCCTGATTGTAAACAGGGATGCGAGCGTTGACAGTAAAGCGCGCTAGTTTATTAAGAGCCTATTCAATCAAAGAAACTGAGTGAATAGGAAGGAAGACGGCAGTTGAGCGAGGTGATGCTATGTTAAACCCAACAACACGACTAACGATGTTGCGCCAGAGGGCATCATGCCTTGTTTACTTTTTCGGCATTAGTAGTACATTTATTTTGCATAAAAATTTAAACTACAAAACATTCCACGTCTTTCGATTTCAATTCAATTCAATTTATTTATTTCCTTACTAAGTGTACATTAGTGGTCTTATATATACTCGTATAACAATTAGTCCCTTACAACTTAGCGGCCTTTTTCAGGCATTGCAAAATTTGAGGTTAGTGAGGCTAATAATATTTTAACACTTATAATTAAATTTCATAGTAAAAAATAGTTTATATAAATCGAAGTAGTTATTATTTTTATGATCGCCGAATTAATTTTATAAATGTGGGTAGGTGTATTTTGGTGGGTGCTTTCATTAATTTATTATGTTGTAGTACTATGGTGTTGCTAAGTAGTAGCATTTATATAAGTGTAGGTATATATTGTCAATGTTGTGTATGATCGTGTATCTGTGTGAGAGAGAGACAGCGAAAAAGCTATTTTCACACGTATGTAATTTTGCACATCGTGAGAAAATGCAAGAGATGTTAATCAATTAGGCGAGGCAGATTATCGTCAGATCACAAATATGGGAGAGACGCGACACGGTGCGCGGGAGCAATCACCCGAACTCTTCCGAACTTCCCACGAATACTGACGAGCTTGTCTGTGATCTGCCCTCGTTGGTACTGTATCGAATGTCACGCCCCACGTCCAGTTTAACATAGATAATACCTTTGATGATCATAATCCGATATGCTTGTTAGTCTTTAATACGGTTGTCCTATAGTAATGACTTAATAAATTAACATGATTATTCATTCAACAATAACATTGATAGACGATTAACTTAGCTTATATGTATTTAAATCATTCTTCTGATACGTTCTTGACACCTTATATATAAATTCGCATCGTCTTTTCTTACTTAGACACCATTTTAATAAATTGAAATTTCTGTAACGTTTATTTATTATTATTATTATATTTAGCCTGGCCCACTGCAGAGTAAAGAAGTAGGAGAGTCACTCGTTTTTATTATTTACTAGCTTTCCGCTCGTGGCTTCGCCCGCGTGGAATTCGGTTGTATCGCGCTTTTTAATTTCCTCATTTTCGGGGATTAATTACCCTACCATTTAGCTTCTAAGTTTACATGTGCATATTCGTTTGCAATATATTATATTGTTTTAAACGACACACAGCGCCATCTATCACCGAACTGGTATGAAGCTAACAATATTTTTGTTTTCCCTCGAGAATATCAAATTTATCCGGTATAAAAAGTACACTACTATTTAATCCAGACTTCTAAATTTACGTCTGCAAAATTCATAAGCAATGGGTTCAGTAAATACAGCGTGAAAGCGGAACAAACAATCTCACTTTCCGATTTATAATATTAGTAAGGAGTTGCCCGTGCGAAGTATTCGCACAATCTCACGGTCGATGTTCACGATAGAGGATCGATAGATCGAGGGCGGGATTTGAAAAATTCTTGATATTCAATCGTAAATTTATGAAAAAACCCCTGAAATATGAATAATTTGTGTATTTTTCCGATATGGCGGTCTGGAAAAGCATTAGAATAATGCCTCATTTATGAATATGTATTGATAAAGTATCAAGGAAGTTATGACGTATCGACAAAAAAAAAACCCTTGAGAAATAATATATATGATGATCCTTGTTTTTTGAAAACCCATAAGTGTATGTGCTACCCTACGTACAAAAGCACGAATCACGAGACAAGAGCGTCCCGCCACTAAGTGATTACTTAATCCGCTTTTATCGTTAGCCGAACCGACGGCAATCAACGCGATTAACTAAGGGTTAACACTAAACCATCCCATCACTTAACGCTGTTGTTTCATTTAGACGCTAACCACTTAATATTTGATATTGAGAAGTTAGTTTCTGTAAAGGGGAACTTTAAATGTTACTCAAAAATAACATTTTACTGTCTCTAACCGGATAGTCTAGTCGATGATTTTTCCAACTATTGCCACGACAGACTGAGCGAAAGATGATATTCCCATGTCAAAAACCTTCATATTAAAAATGCATTTAATAGACAACCTATAAATTCCCATCTAATGCAAACTTTCAACACTAGACATTAATTTTTCTTCCTCTCCCGATAATAATATTATTATGGTTCTGTCGCACCATAAAACTCAATTGAAGCAGACAATGGCAGTTTTATTCCCCATTTGAAGTGCAGCGAGCGACAAACATTTGTGGCAAGTGTATCTAATCAGGCGAGCGATGGAAGAGAGGCGACGCGTGGCGATCACGTGACTCACGCGTGCGACACCTGCGCACACGCAGGGTCACAAAGTGCTCGAAACTGATCATGATGCGAATCTGTGTTAAAATAACAACAACTGATTTTAGACGCCCTTGGTTGAAATAAACGGTCCTCTAAAAGATCGGGTGACTTAAAACAATATTTTGGGAAGGTCTTTTTGCTACATGCAAAAATAAATCTATTTTCACTGACGACGTATCAAAATATCAAAAAATTTAATTTTCTGGCAATTTTCAGCAGCAGCAGAATCTAACTGAGCTGCTCGCTCTGCTAAGCATTGTTATTAAGCAAAATGCGTAATTATGACATTTTAAACACTGTTTTTTTTAAGTCACGTAAGTGATTGTAAACGTTTTCATTTTTAATGTCTGGACTTGAAAAAAGACGATGATCCCTGAGTTTGTTTCGGCTATTTCTTCTCAGAGGTAGTCAGTTAGGACATGCCGGCTCCATCTAGTTTAAAAATAAAAATATGACGTGTGAAAGTGATCAGTCATTCTACCTGCTTAATAAACGATTTCATTTCATAACAATGCACAATCACATAACATAACGATTGGTTTGACGTAATAACGTTATTTTTCATTCAACTATCGAAATATCAATCAACTTTATATTATCAGACCAACTACAATCATCAAATCTTAAACCGAACGTCTCACTTCACGAAGATAAGACATAAAACCAATTACGCCTGAAAGCAATAGCAGACGGTGCATCAGTCCCGGTAGTCCCAGTGGACTGCCGGCGCAAGATCTTAGATCGAGAGCTGGATTGACATTTTGCTGGCGGATCCCGACGGGTTGCATGTCAATCTTTATTGCTGCCTGTCGAGCAGGCGAGCCCCTGTCACGTGTCAGGTGACCACACTTGTAATAACAATGAACTTGCATACTCAATTGTAAGCTAGGTCTTTCCTAATGCCTAACTACATAATGTGCCTTTTTGGTACTACCTAGAGAAGATTAGATTTATTGACAGACACTAAAACCAGAAAAATCTTAAGATACATTTAAATCATTTTAGCGGCAAATATGTGCACTCATTACAAATTGCTTAAAACAAACAAGATTCATTTTCAAGAACCTAAATCTGTCGACTTCCACTTTGAGTAATTTCAATATATTGAATTGAGGTTTTCTGAAACTAATTGAGGTGTTCACAGAAGTGTGCTTTGGACTTCATTAATGAAACATAAACAATATCGCCCTTATCTCAACTGGAACTAATCTCCCGCGGCGCACAGGGATAACAATAAAACCAAAATGGTCTGTGATAATATAGAATTTATTGACTCGGACGCTACCGTGCAACACTGCTTGATGGATTAAATTGCCCTATCCCTATGACAACGTTGGCACAGAAAAAATACGATGTGTATTAAAAAGCAGCTGGTCATTTTTCAAGTGATTCCTTTTGCTCTAACAGAACAGTTGGCCGACTTTTTGCTTCACACCGGACGGGTGGCTTATGGCAAATTGTGCGTTTGCTTAACGCTTACGCCGACGAACAGTGTTTGCGCACAGCCTCTGATGAATTTGGGTAGGAGCCGCGTGTTGAATTAGGACACACAGCGCCGCTCTTGACGTTTACATTTTTTTAATGTAAATTTGTCGCTGACCACAGCTTCCGTGATTGTTGGTAGACCTATTTGCATAAAAACGATTCTATCTACTATCTTTTGTATTATAATAAAGATAAAACAAAATTATAAAAACCAACAGGCTTTTACCAATATCCAGTATTTACAATCACACTACGAACAAAATTAATATTCAAAATTTAAAACGCGCCACTGTTTAATTGTAGATATAAAATACAGTGCAACATTAAATTGATATTTGTTTATTTACCAAAAAACAACCCGCTCGTTGCAGTTATCCAGTTTTAATTGTAATATGTGAATTCGTATTTTCCAGGCGAGTTTTAATTATCAGGAGTCGCGCGCGCTTGAGTTACGCGACCGCCCGCAATATTTATGGCGGCACCCCACCATTCCAATACACTTTTTAACGTAATGAGCGCTCGTTGCTGCTGGAGGGTGCCACCCGCTTATGTATACACCAACGCGATTGTTTATCCATTATACAGTGCCTATATACCCGAACATACCTACACAATGTTGTGTCATCAGTATAACGGCAACCGAATCGAAAATATGAAAACACGTTTCATGAAAAGAAATGAAACAAAATGTAGGTTTGTGTCGTTGGGAACAATAAGAGTGTCGGTTGCGCCGAGGGCGTCATATCCCGGAATACGTGATCAGGTCGCGGAGTCGCCGTGCGATATACGTGATCAGATAACTATAAGACGGCGCAGCGCTCGCCCGATTCTGAATTGCATTAAACATTCAGGAGCAGCACACATCGCAGATCTGACTCACATAAAAATAAGCGCTTATTATGAAATTAACTAGAGCTAACCGCACGATGTCTGTTCGTTTTTTTTTTTTCGTAGGCACCGCCCGTCAGCCGCACTCGAATTACTGGACACTAATTGGACTGCGGAAATGTGACGGACGGCGCGGGAAAACATTTATTTTTTCAAGCCTACTGTGCCTTATGAGAATAATCTCCCTAAATCCGTATTTTTTATCTTCATTTTGGTTTCACCGAGGCTGAATCAAAGAATAATTTAATCAGAAAATTAAGATTGTTCGGTACTAACATATCAACCCTACATTGAAAACTCTGTTTGTTTATAAGCTTTTATTTTTAGACTTGGAGAAAAATATCAATAAATAAAATACCACTATTGCGAAGTTTCGTTTCCGTATCGTGAAAATACTAATCGACTTTTTCCATCGGAAACAAATAGACGGAAAAATGAACGAATTTAGGTTCATTTTTCCGTCTTAATTAGATCAAATAAACAGCTCAACTAACCTGTACCCTCGCCTCTGTGAGGTCTATTTTCATGGCAATCTCCTCTCGGGTATAAATGTCAGGGTAGTGTGTCTCCTGAAAGGCTCGCTCCAGCTCCTTTAGCTGTGCTGACGTAAACGTCGTCCTGATTCTTCGCTGCTTTCGCTTCTCTGTCAGCGAACCCTCGTGCCCGCCGTATACTTTGTATGGAAGACCGGCTGTGAAAGAAGAAATTACTTTGTAATATTTTGGATGATTATTTCATATTTGCAACTACAGATAAATGAATAAATATGTAGCCGCAATATTTTTCTCTCACTAACTTCAATCGCACATACAATATTTTGATATTATTTTAAATGACAAGTTACGAACATTTTGTAGCAATAACAATGAGTCTAAGAATACATTTAGATGGCTACAAAAATGTAGGTCCCTCTCATTGGTCCATCATCCATTTCACAAAGGCCCAATAAAAAGCTTCAAAGATTTCATGTAACTTCTGATAGGTAGGCTAATCCCAAACAACTTAATAATAAAGTTTAGGTCGCAGTTCATTTACTTGAATAATTAGGTACCTAATGTTTACCCACATTCTATAAACCTTTAACTGAATTTTAAACCTTTCTAACTTTACTTAAATCTCATAAGATCTTTGTTAGCAAATCAGTTTCCATATAATGTGTAATTTAATGAGTAATATAAGTAGGTAAGAGCAGGCATGGTGTAGGTTTGGCGCGGCCATTTTTGTCTCCCCCTGCGCAAGACGCTCCCAGCCCTCTCAATACCTACGTTATGTTCACAATACACTTATACCTATCGCTAGAACTGCTTGAGGTTTTGCTTTGCCATATTATTGCCGCTTTATCCTAATTAGAAAGTGGACAGAAAGCGGACATAATTACTGAATGGATACTATTCTGTAACTATGTCCGCTCGTTATGATAAATTCATTTATAGTTTAAATATTTCTAACATTTTTTTCTAAAAAATAAGTAATATCTGTATTGAATAATTGTTACATATAATAAAGAAATAATGAATTTAGTATATAAGGGCAACTACCAACTTCCTTTACTTGCAGTTCATTTGTTTAAGTATCTACACTTTTCATTATTAAATTAAATGTATCAAGTTTGAATGAATACCAAAACAATTTATTGTTGCACGTGTTAGAAAAAAATAGTGGTAAAATTTTACATTGTAATAATTACTTTCCTGAAAAAAATATTTCAATTGTAAAAGTTGTATTCAATAAATAGCTTCTTTTTGTTATTTTATAGATTTTATTTTAATTTTCCTTTATTTTAAATTAGCAGGTTTTTAATCCGGATGTTCTATTGCTGCCGTAAATATAACTCTGTCGAAAACGTAGAAAAACTCGTAGCGTTAGGTTGTCGCGTGGCATAAGTATCGATCGTCGTAGCGCTACGCCGTAGCCCGCTGCTACGTGAGGCAATTGACTCCTTTTTATTTGGCGTAGCGTGCAACCTTGTGCAATTTAAGTTAAAGTAAATCGAATCGTCATAGTTTATTAAACCAATACCTACTAATGTTAGTAGGATTATCATTGTGTAGAACTAGAGTATTCGAAATGAATATGAGTTGAGTGACATTAGCAATATTTACTGGAATCACAACTAGATTCTTCGAACTTTGTTAATTTTCTTAGTTAACGTGTTACTTACCTCCGCCGTATTAGAATTTGGGATGTGGGTAAAAAAGCTTTAAATTGATGAACCAAGCGGCCGCAAATAGAATGCCGAAATCATGTGCATATTGTAAGTTAACCAAAACAACTCGTAATGCTCAGTGGACGTAAAACATGATCCTATGAAACCATAACCCTAACTGACATTAGATGTGGTAGCGGGCTGCGGGCTCAGTAGACCGCAGACCGCACGCGCGCAGCGACAATTACCTCAAATGAACCGGAATTAATCGAGACTCGCTTCTTGGCCGAGCTGCGGTCTCATTTGCATTATTAATAGAGACTGCGGGGAGGACGTGGGGCCAGAGGGGGGAGGGGGCTCGTGTCACTGCCCCCGCGACCCGCACCCCCCGCGCAATTTGCGGGACCTAATGAAGAGGATCTTTGCAAGATGTTTCTGTTCATAAGATGTTTAATTTGAGTTTGCAGTTCGTGGGTCAGGCAGGGCCGCTCATTGTTATTGCGAACGTTATGTTTTATTTGGAGGCTGCCGAGCCGTGAGCCGGGTTCACTGGCAAATTATTATTGTACCTTTTCCCTGTTAAGGGTTCGTTGTTGGAAGGTGGATTTACTTTTTTGCAAAGCTTGAAGAATCCTGTCTGCTTTACCAAACGACAAACGTATTACTACTTCCCTAAAATATTCTTCTACTTTCATTACATAAAATCCAAAAGCTATTCAAGGTTAATGAAGGCAGTTAGCAGGCGAGTCACGTGGTGTTACGAGGCTGAGGTGCGTGCGAGCACGTGGCGCTAATTAATCGTCACGGAGCGATTAATTCACAGGTGATATGATCCGTGCCCGCCTCCCCCGCTCCCCTCACTACGCCCCGAAGACTCCGCCTGTTAATTACAGAACGGCGAGACTGCTTGAAGGGCGCTAAGGACTTTATCAGAGGAATGTTTGCACTTGGGAATCTTATGATTCTGGATATTCTTACAAGTTTTATGATGCGGTTTCGTTGTCACAGCTATTTGGGTTTTACGCAGCAGAGATTATATAATGGACGGCTTTGGTCTCTAAGATGATACTAGACAATGATTACATACAATTACGTTAAAATAATATAATAATTGTGTAAATAGCTGTTGTTATAAACATATTATCTAGCTCCATAAACACACTTCGTACATGAAAAAGCATTTCCAAACACATGATAGCTCGAATCCCACGAGCTGGGATTTCACCAGTAAATTATATCGCGATCCATCTTCTAAGTGAGCCTTGGTTCATTTTTCTCGCGTCACGCGAAAAGTTCGCCTACATCCATAATGCAGGCGATGTCGGCGCGTCATCGCGGCATATTGCGCCACCGCCCCCCGCGTGCCCCGCTGCCCCCCTGACGCCCGCGTGGCAAGGGTTACAGCTTAGATTAATGAATACTGCCCCGCGACCGTGTTACACGGCTTCCTGACGCCTTCGCGCCTCCATATATCAGCCACTTTAGACTTGAAACTTTCATTTTGTTACATGAATCTAAAAATCTTGAAGCCCGCCTTGAAGTTGTAATAAAATGGAATAAGAGTTATGTAGGTACATCTGGGTACACTTTGTAATGCGCAACAGTAATATATTTTATATTACAAATAAACATGTGGGTAAATTTGCGTAATGGCAGCAGTAAAACGGAAACACTTTTGCGTGAAGCTAAATAAAATTGTGCGGGGTGACGTCACGTGTCTCTCAACACTCATCTACATGGAATATGATAGGATTAATATTGGTAGGTACTTGTTTTTAGGTGCCCATTATTTTTGTCTGATAAAAAAAGAATTAAGATTTGAGTTTTGATTATTTTGAAATGAATTACTTGCTTTCATTATCAGTTTTATTCTATCTTGAGGATATTATACTTACATAAAATATCAGTGACTGACTGTGACCATCTCTTTTTCTATCTTATACATAGTTACAAAAGAAATATTTAAAAAGAATTCATGTAGGTATAGCTTTAACATATTCAAATTTGCAAGAAAACAATAATTTCTTTTCTAAAAATAAAAGTCAGCTCCCTCGCCGAGTGCGGCGCAGTAACATTGTAGAAGTTACGATCGCGGCTCCGGCTCAGCTCAACTGTGAGATATTGCCTTTTTTATGACCCACTCTACTATACTATACTATACTGGGACAGAATAGATCACATGATACGATAAAATATTGCCCTCGGTCCTCGCACCAAATCGAATTAACCCGTCCACTTGCATACAAAGGCGACATGAGAATAGAAATATATCGAGATATCGAGTTAGGATACCGACCTGTTTTCCCTCCACAATGCTCAGTTTTGTGGACGTGGGACGAACACATAAAATGTTTGTTTTACGAGAAAATATTCAGAATTGAGATTTTTAAAAGATGTCGCTTAGAACCTTTGCTTCGGTGATGCTTCAAGAAAACGAATTTAGCGTTACACCAACGGAGTTACGAACTATTATGTAACATTATGGAATACAATAAATTATTGAGTATTTAGTTTAAGTTTAATGTCATTTTTAAGTTTTAATGCTATTTTTGTATAATGACATAGAGTTATGACATTCATTTACAATATATTTCTGCATCGTTCTCACACGATTGATTTCAAAATGAATGATGTAATCAAATATTTGTATCAATAGCTTGATTATTTAAAAGAGTGTCCATGGAGTTATTCTCCCCTTCTTCTCCATAGGTACCTACTCTTTGGAATGGGCGACTAGCTTCACCTGACTGACCAACCTTCTGACAATTCAAAAGTGCCTGTAACTGGTTTATTTAAAATAAATGCTTTGATTTGATTTGATTTGACTTAAAACCATTTGTAACGGGTGTCAATATTAGATATATATTATAAACATTTGATTGACGACAAGTGACCATCGCAAACTATTTAGAAATCAATTAATTGTTTCGCGCATGTCTTTTGAAAATTTGTTATTGTTACATATCTATGGTATTTTATTTCAGTATTTCTAAAGCAAAGACATCGCTGTAACTCTTTGATATATATTATATGTAATAGGCAATAGAGGATGGGTTTCTTTTCCAATTCGCGTATTTTGCGTACTGATTTGAAATGTATTCCTTTTAACTAAAAGAATACTTATAATGTTTCTTTATATAGTTCCATGGTAAACTAGTAACCCTTATAGTTTCGCCAAGTCTGTCTGTCGGTCCTTGGATAACCTCAGTGACCGTTAACACTAGAAAGCTAAAATGTGATAGGTACCAATATTTAAATCAATCGCACCGACAAAGTGGTCAAATAAAAAGCCTAAAAACTCTTTTATTAGGGGGAGGGGGGATCGTACCGTACACGCAATGTGGGAAGAATTTCTTTTTCTTTTCAATCCTAAACGTGTTATAAGTATATTGTTGGATTGGTGATTAACAGTTAATAGGGGTTTACTGATTTTGGTTGTACTTTAGGTTACTTCACGCTGTGAAAATTTTTCCTGAGTTGATGGGTTCGGGATGAGTATGAGCTATTAAATGATCGAATTGATCGGTTGATGTCTCGTTGTTTGAATTTTGTTCATTTTCCATATTATACACTTGCAGGATATAGTAATCGATACGCTGACAATAGCATGCAACATTTATTTTGCCGTAGAAACTTGGAGTTGCCTTGCCTAGTTATCTCTCCATGGTTACCCCTTCCCACTACTCGTGGTGGAACTCAAATGATAACGTATTTGCGAATATAGCAACGGATTTTCCATGCGTAATCGTAATCTATAGCTCTTTCTTTAGTTATCACCATAGTTCGTGGGCCCGTTTAAAGGATTCCGTACTTAGTATGTGAACTCTATGTAACAAATAGTTCATTTTTTACTCTGAGGTGCGGATACTTAAAGTGTTGGACGCGAAACTACGGAACCGTACACTGAGCGTGACCCGACACGCTCTTGGCCGCTTTTTTCCTTTAAGATGATAAAGGATTTTTTCTGAAAATCCTATAACCTAAAATAAACAAACATGTAAACGCCACTTATTGAAAGGTAGATACATCTACGATTGTTGTCATATAATAACACCACAGAAAGCAAATAGAATCACCGTAATCTTAACCCTGTAATTCTTGTAATTGTACTACAATTAATACACAAACTTGTAATTAATTTCCGAGTGATTAACGGGCATAATCCGGAGTTACTCGAGATTACGTGAGAGTTGCCGCCCGAGGTAAGTTATTGTGTTGCGTGGGCGACGGAGGGGCCGGGTGTGGAGGAGCGGAGGGGGCCGAGGTGGGGTAGGTCCACGCAGACCCGTGAGCCGCAAGATGCAGAGAAGACTCGCTCGAGCTCGGCTGTCCTCCCCTTAAGATTCTCGCGGACGCCGCTGCCAATTAGGGACGCAATCGCTCACGCGGCGAGGACTCACCTCCCTTTCCCCCTTAGCCCGCCCCACCCGTGCACTAGTCTTTGTTTCATGACCGACGCCGGCGTCGTCGGAACCTCCCGTCCCGCCACTTGTTCACCAAATGAAAACGGTTTCACTTTGGTATTACTAAGAGTAAAAGCAATAAAGATAAAGTTTAAGAAAGGTTTTCCACCTTTTTCCGCTTTGGTTTCCGAAGTTTGTTTCGTCTTTTACTGAGACATTTTATAAATTATAGTAATAGAAACTTTAACACATTTTCTTAGCAGAAATACAACGTTAACTTGCTCTTATTTCTTACCATTTTCGAATCTAAAGTTTTTTAAACTGACATGTTGGGTATCGAGATGCCAATTTAAAAAACTAAGAGCAATAAAATCTTTATTCTTTTGATTAATACTTCTTTTTAAATATGGTTATAGGAATTAGTTTTATTAAATGCTGTTATGTATAAGTGCGACTAAGTAACTGAAAAAATAACCCTATTTGCGGCTGTAGCATCAGAATAACGACGAGCATTTAACCTTCTGTATGGTGGGCCAAGACTACCATTACCTAATGTGAAAAACATTCACAAAATAATTGGACCTAAAAATGGTAACTTAGGTTTTTGTCATCCTGAAAATAATATTTAGTAACTATTAAAGATTGTTTTAGGCTGACAAAGATACAAGAACATACTTGACCTCACCTAAATTGTAAACAGCTGCCTTAAGTAGATCAGCTCTCAGCTATTCTCTAGACGTGTTTATTTTCAGCTAGGTTACAACCAACATTGTTTCCGATTTTGCTCTAATTATAAACGATAATATTTTAGATAGCACAATAAAGGGACAGAAACGGACTTGATGCCTTAACGCTACCAGTTAACCAAACATGGTGATGAGATAATGTACATACATACATACATACATGGTGTTGCCCGTCACCTCGACTCTGTGTGACTTGTATTTCTTGAATGAGGATGAAAAGTAGGGTATATTAATTTCCAGGTCCCAGGCCTGTGTCGAATGCCGGTATGTGTCGATGCCGGTATGTGTCGATGCAGGTATCTGTCAATGCCTGCCCTGTGGTTTAGCCGTGATAATTTAACAGGTAGACAGTGTTATTTCAAACGACATATTGCTCTCTGGCATATAATTTGTTGTAACCTAGCAGTAGGTAATATAGTATATATAGTAGGCAACTCATGTTGTCTAAACGTCCGCTAAATTGTCAACGTGCTTACCGTATTACCTGGACAGTAAATATTTTCAATATTATATTTTAATATAATAAATCTAAAAAGTGTGTTTGTTTTTTTGAACTCGCTGATCTCTGAAACTACTAATTAGATTTATAGAATTATTTTTTCACTTGATAGCCTAATTCTTAAGTAAGCTTTAATATCCAGCCTTGTGAGTAGGACAAATACAGGTAAACTCTGAAGAATCGCTAAGTGAAAAGAAATTATCGATGCGGACGGGTGCCGAATTTTACTAGGGTGCAAAATGGCAGGTAATTTAGTTACAGAACCGTTTACTATTTGATGTAATTATAGTTATCAACGATTAATGGAATCTTTTTACTTTGCACAATAATTTGACCTTATATGTTTTGCATTGTCTATATTTAGCTATGAGATCTAAAAGGCTTGACTGTTTGTTTATGAAGTACTGTTACAGGGTTTCGGCTGGCTTATCACCTGTCTGCTTTATATTTTTGTCTTTTTGAATGTTTTACTAACGTAGTGTGCATTGTTACTAATATGAAAGTCATTGCTCGAAAATAAATGATAAATTTCAAAATTTATTTGTTATTCTTCTCAATGAAAAAAACGACAAATCAGCTTAAAAAGTGACCACTCTACTATTCTGTTCATCTCTCCATACCTAACACACACTAAAACACACGTAAACAATCTACATAGATTTATGTTTTGGTAAGTCATGCCGACACAAAATTCGTCAATTAATTATGAATTTCACCATATTTTGAAAAGCATCCTTACGTGTTATGAAATGCAACATCTCTCCGTCTGCCTGTCCGTTGCTACGTTTACAACGCAAGAACCTCTGATTCAGTTTGCATTAATTTATTATTTGTAATTCATCTTCTCATACACAGGATGTCTACTGAAATAGTGGCTGTTAGGTTTTTTTAAACTGTGTCAAGGTCCTTCATGCTTGAAATTATGTCAACTGGTTTACATATTTTTTAACCTCATAAACCTATCATGTTCCCACTCCTGGAACACAAACCTCCTCTTTCCGAGAGGGTCTGGGCTGTAATTTACCACACGAGTCTACTACGGGTTGGCGGATATCACGTGGCTTCGATTTTTTGATTCTAGGACACGCCGGTTCCTCACTATGTTCACCATACTTTTTTTAACAGGTTTTAAAAATTTACAAAGTAATTCCAATTCAATATTAAAATATTGAATTCGAATTACTTTATAAATTTTTTGTGTAAACATTATTCAAATAATGTGAACATTATTCCTATTACGCTTTTAGTATCTTTATTTTATTAAAAGAGACAAACATTTCAATTATTTTTATGGCTGTTCGAGCGTGTCTGACTGCCTTGTTCCTCACACTAATCTCAAACGAAAACTCATAATAATTAGGTAAATGTAATGCTTTTGTATACATAGAGAATAAGCGCTACAATAATTATTTAGGTGTAATTGATTTAAATTACGATTCTACGTTTCACCAAATTCAGGGAAGAGGGAATGTAGACGTTAAAACAAAGCCATAAATGAATTTTGCTTCATGGTCGCTTATTCAAGTTAGGGTAAAGAGGTTTTTCAGCACATCGTGACGGGGTCAACGAAGACCGATGCTTCCTAGATCTGGGTTGCGGGTTGGTTAAAAAAGAAACCCAGCACAGGGAAGTGAAGAAACACGGGTGGGTTTTAGTCAGTAAAATTCCGACACGCCCTTCCGCTCCACCCAGAGCAGGAGAGGTGATTCGATGAAAAACATTCCTATCCAGAACAAAAAAAAGGTATAGATACTGATCAAAAAAATCCGACTGTGTCACCATGTGCCCATTGTGTCACCCTTTGTAAAATATTTTTATTTATGTTCTGTAATCTATATGGTGTACATAATAAAGAGTATTCTATTCTATTCTATTCTATTCTATTCTATTCTATTCTCTCCGAGAGGGAGTGGGCTGTAATCTACCACGCGGGGCTAGTACAGGTTGGTAAATGTTACATCTCGTCGAAGTTTTCGGATCTAGAACATGCCTGTTTTTCCTTATGTAATTTTCCTTCGCCGTTTCAAGGGTAGTAGTGTGACTTTCAACGACCAACTCGTAAGTTAAATCCATTACCACTGGGTTACCAGTACTTTCATACAACGACCAACTCGTAAGTTAAATCCATTACCACTGGGTTACCACTACTTTCTTACAACGACCAACTCGTAAGTTAAGTCCATTACCACTGGGTCACCACTACTTTCTTACAACGACCAACTCGTAAGTTAAATCCATTACCACTGGGTCACCACTACTTTCTTACAACGACCAACTCGTAAGTTAAATCCATTACCACTGGCTTACCAGTACTTTCATACAACGACCAACTCGTAAGTTAAATCCATTACCACTGGGTTACCACTACTTTCTTACAACGACCAGCTCGTAAGTTAAGTCCATTGCCACTGGGTCACCACTACTTTCTTACAACGACCAACTCGTAAATTAAATCCATTACCACTGGGTCACCACTACTTTCATACAACGACCAACTCGTAAGTTAAATCCCTTACCACTGGGTCATCACTACTTTCTTACAACGACCAACTCGTAAGTTAAGTCCATTGCCACTGGGTCACCACTACTTTCTTACAACGACAAACTCGTAAGTTAAGTCCATTACCACTGAGTCACTACTACTTTCTTACAACGATCAACTCGTAAGTTATGTCCATTACCACTGGGTCACCACTACTTTCTTACAACGACCAACTCGTAAGTTAAGTCCATTAGCACTGGGTCACCACTACTTTCTCTCCCTAATATCTAAAATGAGTTCAAATATATCAAATGAAATCAAATCAAAGCATTTATTTCAAATAAACCAGTTACAGGCACTTTTGAATTGTCAGAAGGTCGGTCAGTCAGTAAGATGAAACTAGTCGCCCATTCCAAAGAGAACCTATGGAGAATATAAGATATTACCTATGGAGAAGAACGGGCAAGAAACTCCATGAACACTCTTTTAAATTATGAAGCTATTAATACAAATATTTGATTGCATCATTCATGTTGAAATCAACCGTGTGAGAACGATGCAGAAATATATTGTACTCTGAGAGCGTCCATTATGGAAAACACAAAAATAAACAACAATTAAGAAATTAAAATAACCCAACAAATAGATCATCATCATCATCATCATCATCATCAACCTTTTTTATCGTCCCTCTGCTGGGCACAGGTCTCCTCTCTTACAGAGAAGGATTGAGCGTAAGCACCACGCTTGCTCAATGCGGTTTGGCCGATTTCAGACTTTAAAGTCCAGGTTTCCTCAAGTTTTCCCTCACCCTCAGCCATTGGTGTCCAAGATATACTTAGAAAGTACATACTTATAAAAATACATCTTTAGAAAAGTTACATTGGTACTTGCCTGACCTGGAATCGAACCCGCGCACTCATACTTTAGAGGCTTGTGTTTTAACCACTAGGCGACCACGACTTATACATTCTATATAACAAATAGATGCTTTACAGCAAGTATATTGTGCTCACACGATATGATTGATGTTCATACTGTTTGCCGTATCCATTGTTCTTTACGAGAGCTATTTCAATGGTATCAAAACATTTATACTTTAATATTGAAGCAACTTGGGATAGATGTATTTATTTATTAATATTTGTGTTTAGTAAAAAGGTACGTACTTAAAATGTGAATTAGACGTTCTCTTTCGACCCGCAAAGGGTGGTGCAAAGTTTATTTCTGTAAGTGTTCGTCCTTTATTTAACTACTGCAGTACAGTTATGATATACCATATTGTTTATGAACAAAAGTTAACTACAGATGTGATTCAAGGAAGAATAGAAAGTTCAAGTCCGTTACTCAACTCCAAAAGACAAACTACGATATACGGCGTCGCAATGATATATAAAGAGTTTTTAAATTTGATATAGCAAAGCTGTAGTTGAAACTTTAGCGACAGAGCGGATACCTACAAAACATTTAACAATTGTGACTAAACAAAATACTATTTACATAAATCAGGACATCTATTTACACATTTAATTGCAAAAACTTACCATGACTATTTAACCTGTACGAGACTTGTGTTATGGGATACTAACTCAACGATACTATATTTTATAATAGATACATATATAGATAAACATCCAAGACCCAGGCCAATCAGGAAAAGATCGTTTTCCATCACGACCTGGCCGGGGATCGAACTCGGGGCCTGCACGTCGCAGGCAGAGACCGACCGAGATAAAACATCCTTATTGCCTCATTGCCCTCCTATTAGCGAACCATAAAAAAATCGTTCACCCGTCAACGATTGCATCACTGCTTACCATCAGGCGAGATCGCGGAAGCACTAGTTATAACATTTAAAAATAATCAACCTTTGTAAAAAGAGTACTTTCATGTCTGTAGTTTATAGTTGTCTATGAGAGAGGAGCAGCGGTGGCCTAGTGTTATCGGCCGCGACATACAAGTAGGTCGTAGATTCGAACCATAAGGCGTTTTATTTTGTGTAAATTATTTCATAACCACTGCTCTCAAAACAGTGAAGGAAAACATCGTGAGGGAACCGGCATGTCCTAGAGACAAAAAACTTCGAAGATATGTGACATCTTAAAACCCGCACTGTATCCGCATGGTAGATTACGGCCCACTCCTTCTCACCGAAAGGAGGTCTGTGTCCCAGCAGTGGGAACATTTAAGGCTGATTATGTTCGTGTTATGTTATCGTAAGTTATTACAGGTTCGCGAGCGAACGGGTCTGAGCAGTTGTGTTGCGATGTGTGCCGGGAACGATGCGCCTAATGTTGTTGTGTTGGGAGTTTGGTCGTGGAGGGTCTTCAGATCAATCTCCCTTTGGCGCAGCGTCGTTGGTCGTGTTGTTGGGTTTAACATTGCATCACCTCGCTCAACTGCCGTCTTCCTTCCTAATCGCTCAGTTTTTCTGAGCGAATAGGCTCTTAATAAACTAGCGCGCTTTACCATCAACGATCGCATCACTGCTTACCATCAGGCAGGATTGCGGTCAAGTGCTAGTTTATAATTATTAAAAAAAAAATAATATAATTTCCCAACTATGACCTCTGAGTTTGTTTCGGACGTTTCTTCTCAGAGCTCAAAACAAAAATTCGATCCAGCCGTTCCTTGCTGTTGCTTGCTGCTCTCCAGCGACGCCCTAAGCCGAGGTTCGAACCCCACAGGGGGTGCCCTTAGCGTGTAGTCGCTTAGTTTTTAGTCGCCCTGGCTGGAGGCTTTAAATTCATTTAAGGCAGCCACAGGATAGTCCGGTTAAGTAGTCACGACCTCTCAAGGTCAACTACGAGATGCCATATAAAAAAAAAAGTGCATTTTTAAGGACAGTGTTTGGAACACAAATATCCAACCAAAAAAGCTGCTAAGTGGGACTGTGCTGGACACGTTTGCCCCATATAGAACAAGACAAAGTAAGCCTCCCGGTAAGAAAATATCTAGCAATATTAAGTAGGCCCCCGGGAGAAGATGGTGGGCCAAGCTCGCAGCAGAGTAGCGCTAAACAGAGAGTAGTGGAAAGGACTAAAGTAGGCCTTTGTCCTACATTGGGACAACATGGACCAAACATAATAATCAGACCAGTATCATACCATATTAGAAAATAAGAAGAAGTGTAATTCTCTTCTACAAGCTCATAAAAGGGCTTGGCTTATGCCAAAGCTACACTTTCCACACGAAAAGTGACTTAAATCCTTTCTACATAAGCCTTTTTTACAACCTAGAGTTGGGAAAACAATAACTATTCCAGTCACTTTAAGTTTTATTGAACTACTTGTATAACCGATTCCAGCCTTCATAGATATCACTTATGTCTTTATAGTTTTTATAGTTAGGCACTTATTCATTATGAACACAGCATTATGAATACACAATCAGGAATATAGGAGGCACGTCATCATTTTTTATATTGCAAAAAAAAGTTGATCTGCGTTCATAGTCTCATAAAAATGTATCATTGATCTGACCGCCTTTTAGCGCATTATTAAAAACTATTATTTATCTACGATATAGAAATGTAGAAAAATGATATCACTACATTATATGGTATAACTGGGTCTTTAAACATAAAAAAATTAAAAACTGAATCATAGAAAACAAATACGTTTTACATACATATACAGGGTGTAGGTATCTGACATCGTAACGCAAACTTCGCGAAAAGGCTAGACTGCATGCCACTAATAAAATTATGATAGTCATTTATGTCGTTAATGAATGGTTACAAAATTTACAGTGTTTAAAAAAAGTGTCGACTCGGCCTTTGAACGTTGTAAGCGTGCCGCCGTGCGGGTTTGTACGTATGACGTTGATCCCTGATGTGAACCCTATTAAATCAGCTGATAAGATAGTTTTTCGAGATAAAAGTATAGCAATTATGAACATATATTTTTTTTAAATCATGAAAATGCCGACGAAATATTCCACCACTGGGGGGTTCAGAATCATGTACTGGATCCATGGTACTCGTTTGTGCGTCGATGTCAGAGACACCCTTTATGTACGTTATAAATTAGCATTTGTGTAAACAAAAATATTGATAATACAAACAAGGATGAAGTAGATGATTGATTGATGTGATTTTAGAATTGTCTTAAGAAATAGACCCTCTACGAATGATGCTACGCCACTGCGTCGTAGCCGTAACCGCTACGTAAGTTACGCGGAATCGTAACCGCGTAGTGCTACGAACATATTATTATTTAGGAACACCGCTTTTTCTTCAAATTTTTCAATTTTGAAACTAGGTACGTATTACCTTTTGAAATTATTTTGAAGTGAGTAATAGCATTAAGTTTAATCCTAGACATCATGAGATTTAAGTTTTGTAAACAAGCCACAGAAAGTACCGTCGGATAAAGTTTGTTTAGATTACTTACGTTGTAAATTCATAGATGGCGGGAATATGTGATGGTTCCTCATGGCAGCGTCCTGTGGTCGCGCGCACTGTGGCGGTGGGGGCTGGTAGCGCATGCCCTGGTAGCGGTAGGCTGCCTGCGACATCTGGCCGCACGAAGCCAGCTCGCCCCACGACAGCTCTCCGCCGCCCGAGCCCAGGCATCCTCCGTCGAAGCCACCACCCGCGCCGCTAAGGTATCCGTACTCCATGGTGATTAGTAACAACACCGGCTATCTACCCAGACACCCGGACATGTGCTCCAACAAGACCTCTAATTAATTTTTCGCATAAAACAACAATAGTGCCGCGAAAGCGCCGCGCCGCGCGGGGCGCGTGCGTCTTGTGTCGGAGGGAACCGCGCGAAGGCTCACAGCCGCATAATTGGATGAGCCGCGACTATATCGAATTATGCCGATTACAGATGGTATCGGATCCCAACGATAGTTTTTGCCAGCGCAGAGAACCGCGCGCTCGCCCCACTTGAAATCGAATGATAAGCCTAATTCAATAAGGACTATCCTCGAGGACGGGGCGGGGCGCGCACCCCCGGCGCCTGGCCAATGGTCTGGGCCGGCGATGCAGTGCAGGCTTCCTATTGGTCGGCGGGCACCCCCTCTCCGCGCCCTGACTCGGGGGTGCGTGTCACGACACTTGTCTACTTTTCTTTTCGCCGACAGTTCCTTTGTCATTGAGGAAAATAAAAAAGTTGTAATTAACGATCCAGGTAGGTACCTACTTAACGAATAACTGTAGGTATTTAGTCTATAACTTAGTCAAATGAAATGACAGGTATAATAATAAAAAACAGAGTACCTAATTAAATACTTTTTTTTTTTATCAACTAGGTAGGTACGAACTTTATAAAAATACACACAATACAGGTGCTCAATAGTACTTAGTAAATTAGAATTAAAGTTTTTAAAGAATTATAACATTAACAAAGTTTTGCCTGTAAGTACCTTCCTAAGTAAGCGAACTTTTGCAAATAATATAGGTAAGTACGTAGATATATATAGCTAGAGAGTAAGGAACTTTAAGAGGCTGTGCCTAAAACACAAAGCCGCCTATTAAGTGTTATTTAATAACAAAGCAACATTATAAATACAAACATTAGTGAGCACTACAATTACAAAAATCTTGTCCAAATGATTAATATTATACACAAATGTTGTACATTATCATTTCGTCCAATATACAACCCAATTATATAAATCTGTAACCGGGGGCGTAATAAAACGGAATCATTTCATTTAGTTTCGGTTCCTAAGGGATAACTCGATAACTGATAAAGTTCTTTATGAGTACTCCCGCGTCCTAAGATCCGAGGTGAGCATCCTGTGGCGCCTGAATAAGTAAGGATCAAATGCTAATATGTAACTTTGTGTTATTTCGCGGATGATACTTAGATTTATTTAAATAACAATTTAGAGGTGTGAATCGATTGAAAATTAAATGATTTATAGTTGAAAAAACTGCTAAGTTCGAGTCTGTTCGTTTTATATATATTCAACGAATTAATTAATTGAAAGATTCGGTCAGCCATATATAGTTTCTAGATAGATAGAAGAAAACCGACTAGTAAAACAAACTAGTAGCATCCCGCGGTTTCGCCGACATGAGTTTTGGTCCCGTGGGTATTATACCTATATGTTAATCCTGGTTATAAATCATACGTGTGCCAAATTTCATCCCAATTCGTTCAGCAGTTTTGAAAGAGTAGCAAACATCTATACAAAAACTCTCGGTTATAATATCAGTAGGATAGGATATAGAAAAAAAATATTACATCAAATTACCTCTCTTTTTTACAAAGAACAGATTTTTTTACCAAATTAAAGATTTCAAAATAAAAACTCAATACGATTTGATAGTCCAGATAAAAATCTTAAATTTTTACGACCAAGTATCATCATAATAACTACAATTAGAAATCATTTAACAAGTACCTAATATTTTAAGAGCAAAAGCAAACTGTCCCATAGATTCTGATATGACAGGGTACAAACACATCTACACTCAGCGGGCGGGCTAACAAGTGCAGGGGATCGTGTGAGAATATGACGCGTATAATTTTCTCAATATTGAAATTACAGCGTCTCTGGTCCTCAGGGACGGTGCACGCGACCGCGCCCGCTCGCGTCACAGCCCGCTACCTTATTTATTATTTATATTAATTACACTGTTGTTACTATAGCTTTTTTTGTTGTTATTGTTTTTTTTTTTATTACTTTTCCTGTTAAAATATAATGATTATTATTCGATGTATAATTTCTTGCTGAATTGTTTTAGGCCTTTGTTCATTGAAAGTTGTATAGCTATATTATTAGATAGTACAGAACACTGGCTGGTAACAACCACGACGAACATATTTATTTTAGTTCGTATTTTCGGACTGAGGACAGATTTTCATCATCATCATCATCATCAACAACCTTTTTTTATTGTCCCACTGCTGGGTACAGGTCTCCTCTCATACAGAGAAGGATTGAGCGTAATCACCAAGCTTGCTCAATGCGGGTTGGCGATTTCAGACTTATAAAGTCCAAGTTTCCTCAAGATGTTTTCCTTCACCTTCAGTCATCGGTGTCCAAGATATATTAGAAAGTACATATAACTTTAGAAAAGTTACATTGGTACTTGCCTGACCTTAACTTAACGTTTTAACCACTAGGCCACCACGACTTTTTTACTAGGCGTAGACAGATTTTACTAGGCGTAAATTACTTCATCACTACTGCTATCAACACATTCACCGTATTGAAAGCAGTAGTCATAAAAAAAATCATCGGAAGGAAACAGGCATATCCTTGAACCAAAATTTCAAAGACCTGTGACATATACTAACCCGAGCATACCACATTTTCGATCTTTATGAAATTTGACAGATATATTAGTACCTAATCTGTGTCCTGCGGGATGATTACCTAGGTATGCACTAACAGGCTTCATTGGACAGTTGAACAACGTATCTTTCGTTGTTGAGTCGACATGAACTTTACGAACGTTTGGAGTAATGTATTAGCAATATCTATTAAAATGTTTCAGATTATGATTCAAGTGAATTACGCAATAGGAATGTTTCCTGGGTAAAAAAAATGATTCTATTTAGTCCGTCATTCAGATTATAGAAAAATATTGGATACGTATATTTTGTTTTATCAAATCAATAAAAATTGACAAATATAAAAGGCATCAAAGATCAGGAGTGGTGGCTGGTGACGTCACTGATCTCCAAAAAGTGTAAGGTGCAGTGACGTCACACGAGTTTTCAACGCACTGTATCTTCTTAATTTTTTGTTTATATAAAAAATTAAAAAATACGTGTCTAGTATTTTTTGGAAATCTGACTGACGGACTAATTAGTTTTTTTTTAATCAACTACCCTATTATGGTGCAGGAGAATATTACTATAAATAAAGATATAAAGTACCTACATCGAAGTAACAGCTAGTAAAATAAACATATATTCCAATTTCAAAAAACGGTGGAAATTAGCGAAGGTTACGTACGAGTACGTAACCTTCGCAATACAAATGTATTTAACGGACATAAATATATTTATTACCGAGTTCTCAATAGGCATTTCAGGTAATAGAAGTGGAGTAAAAACTCACTAGTATAATATAGGTATATTACTTAACGCTGGAATTTTACCAACGGCTGGAATAGAAAGGGTAGAATAGAACAGAATAGGTACTCTTTATTATGTACACCGTATACATAACGGAACATGGATATAAAGATTTTACAAAGGGTGACTCAATGAGCGGTCTTATCACTAATAGCGATATTTTACAGAGACAGAACAACAACGTACCAACGTGAAAGGCGAGTACTTTTAACATCTTCGCTTTGCTAATGATATCGTCATAATAGTGCAGACGCTGGATTAGTTAGACCAAAACATACATAACATTATCAACCTATAATGACAGGCCACCTTTCAGTGAGAGAGACTGAGCGTAGTCTACCACGCGAGCCCATGCGGGTTGGTAGATGTTCACAGTCATGTCTTCGAAGTTTTGGCTCTAGGACATGCCTCCCAGGCTATGATCATAGGCAGCAGATTCGTTCGCAATGCAGCCAATATTACATGTCTCCTGCCTTTATATCTCGATGGTGTACGAATTGACTTAACTGAAACTGCCAAAAATCTAGGTGTAGTTATAGACTCCAATCTATCGTGGCGTGCTCAGGTCAGTGAGGTTAGCCGAAAGGTACATTTTTCCTTTCATTCGCTGAAATGCCTTCAGGGTCTTCTGCCCTTGAAGACTAAAATTTCTTTAGCACAAATCCTTATTCAGCTTATTATAGATTATGCCGATACCTGTTACCTGGATGCTACTGAGGAGCTATTAAACAAGTTTGAGCGCTTGCAAAACCTGTGCATTCGCTTTGTTTTCGGTCTTCGTAAGTATGACCATGTTTCTCACCTTCGCAAGGAACTCAAGTTGCTCCCAATCCGCCTTCGCAGGAATACTAGGATTTTGTGTCTCCTTTTCAACATCTTACACAACCCGTCTTATCCTTCCTACCTGCGTGAGCGTTTTTCTTACGCGCGCTCTAGCGGCGCACCCTGTAGATCACACCTAAGATCCATCCTTAAATCTCATCCTCATAAAACGATTTACTATTCCTATTCCTTCACTGTACATGCTGTAAGATTGTGGAACTCACTCCCGCCTAACATTCGTGATTTAAACACTATTTCTAAATTTAAATTTTTGGTTTTATTGGTTTGGCTTATATAATTATTTTAGGTTTATATGTTTAGGTATATTTGATATTATTACTTTAACAGTTACCATATTCTTATTTTATTTCCTCCTTGTTCTTACACACTATTGTCTACATTTCTGTTTTACTTCTCCTTTCGCAGGTCTGCTGGAAGAAATTTCTTAAGAAATAAGCAGCAACTTTGTACTCAGATCTTAATTTTGTCGTATTTTATTATGTATTTTATTGTGTGTACATAAATAATAAAATAAATAAATAAATAAATGTTTTGCTTCACCGTTTTGAGAACAGTGATAATGAAATAATTTACACAAAGTAAAGCGTGGAACCCTATCATGGTTCAAATTAATTAGACCATCTAATCTAAATAACCATTCTTGCCGGGTTGGGCTCAGCATGAGTTTGAGCAAATTGAAAGTCATGTACTATTTACTCGACTTGCCAAGTACAATCCACATGAAAGTGTCGCTTCTTGGAGTTATAAAACCTACTCTTGTCTATCTAAGGCAATTCATCTAGCTCGGTAGAAACAACAAGACTACAGACGGAAATAGTGGGTTGAACAGCATTTGATAAACTTAGTCAAATCTTCTCGTCGTGTGAAGAATCCAGAAGGTGAAGGATGGTAAGAGAATGGATGTAGCAAAGTTTTGTGCCACAGCTTGGAAGAGGCGTATGTCCAGCCGTGGGCTGCGATGGGCTGAGATAAAACCAAAGTCTTTAAATTAGTTAGGAACTTAAACAAAACAAAGAAATGCGTTATATGAGCTTCACTGGAAACAATCTTTATGGAAATTAACCTTCTCCATACCTGGAACTATTGTGCTAAATACCAGGTATCCTGATCAAGAGGAGTAAGAATGAAAGTATAAACCTACTTCGACGATCACAATTTTTTTTTTTCCTTTTTTACAACAAATACGGTAGCCTTCCGATAATTTTCAACAATTTCACTTGAAAAAAGTCTCCAGTTACACTATATCATCGCAGAAACCAAAGTGCGTAGACAGAGGTAACGAAAATAGCGGGTAGGTAAGTATTCTGCGTTTGTCGTCTCGCGGGATGAAAAACAACGAGTCTCCGCGGTAAAATATGTGATCACTTAGCAACCTGCAATCAAACAACAACTGCTGCTGAGTTTTTCTTCTTCGCTGTCGACAAATGTACCTTTTTTCGTTGTTTTTGCCTCGACGTTTGTTATTTGTAGGTATTCTTTTTTTTTTCTCTAACATGGTCTTTGTTGAATAAAATTTTTGTTACCCGCCTGTTTTAAACTGAGAGCTATGTTTTTCTAAATTAGCAAGTACCATTTTTTTTCCACTACCTATAACTAGATATTATGAAAATACAGTACCTACCCACATACAGTGCTGTAAAAACACTCTAAGTAGTATTTTCACTAAATCTAATTAAATCCTAAAACGTAAACCCTAAACTTAAGCTAGCAAAGTACATACAATTTCGACCTTGACACACCAAATCAGTATAAGACAAACAGCCTTAGTAAAACACTGCATGTATTTGCGGACGCCTGCCGACGTCACATCGCAAGGCACATGCCGAGGTATCTAATCTGATAATGCGTCGGTTATGGGTGGTGTGCGTGCGCCATTCTCCACTTTACCCTCGACTAATTCGATTTGCGCCCTCCCGGCCACATGCCGAGCTGCATCGCGACTGTCCCCACACTCGACTTGTAGATATTTTTAATTAACATTTTTTTTGCTGAAATAATTATACCTTTCTATATAACTGTCACATTATTAGGTATTTCAGGTTAATCGAGGAGCAGCGTTAGCTTTCAGATATACGGTATGATTCATATATCCAATCCACTTTTTAGTCGCTCTTAGTTAGATATACGGATATCCATGGATGAATACTTATTATTTCACTTGCAGTTACGTGAGCTGTTTAGAATCAACTTTGGAGTTTGTCATCGATATGGAAAACAACGTTTGCGTCAGCTAGTTTACTATAAAATATTAGGATAATAGCAGCTACACAGTATTTGTTAAACAGTAATATTTTGACGCATGATCCTTACACTTTTTTTTAACATTCATCCACCACCTGACAGGGTTCGAACCTACGACGTACAAATTTGAAATCGCAACCGGTACCACTCAACTGACTCAACCTCCACTGCTCTTCACATTTTAAGTGCATACTGTAAAATATCGTACTATTGGTACTTAAAGCGCCGCCGGTTCCTACTATAAAAAGTCGTTCTACAAGATAGGTCTAAGTATAATAGGTTCTATGTTAAAACAGGTATAGGGTCATACAGCTAAAAGCTGCCTAGGTTTTTAGTGAATTGAGTATCTTTAAAAGTATTCCAAGGTTAAAGGGACCCTGAAAGTTCAACGAATTCCCATTGTCGTAGGTAATTATGCCGCCATTACCAAAAACTACTAAAATATTGTAATTAATATTAATGACCAAAAAGTTTCGATGGTTTAAGATAACGAGTATGCGCACAATATTTAATGTAATTAATAAGTTAAGTAATTAAACGCAAATTAACATATTTAAGAATATTGGTGATACTGAAATATATAGTATCGTTAGGCATAAATAAGTTATACACTGGTCCCACTTATGAGACACAGGAGTTCTATCTGTGAGAGGGAGTGGGTAGAATTATATGGTTCAGAAGAACTAAGGGTTCTGTTTTGAATTAATTTAAAAAAAATTGCAATAACCACTTTGAGACCCTATTTTAATATAAATATGATAACTAGCTAAATCGCTATGATAACTTAATTTTTGATGCCCTTAATATGTATAGCTCATGTCCTCAAAAATTTAAGTTAACTAATATTATTAGTTTTAATTCCTACTTCCTGCTTATCTGTTCTCGAGAAGGGTTGTAAACATACTCTAGGTGTGTTTGTCTTCCGCGGGTTCAATGACGATACATGAAAGTTTTTTAGGGAAAGCTTCTTCCGAAAAGTTTACCACGTAGGAGACAATTCCGTAGCCATGACAGCTATAATTGAAGACTCTGAGCGAGGCCCTTTGACTGTGCAGTGCAGACGAGGGCAGGGTCCGGAGAGGCGGGTGTGGCGCGCAGGGGGAGGCTGTAGTGCACCTGAGCTCGTGATTGATGAGCCTCACCCATCGCCATGATTGCGAGCTGACGCTGCCATTAACAAAGATCAAGTGACGTATGTTCTACTATACTGTCTCAAGATATAGTTTGGCACTTCTTTGGTAACTTACGCTCAGAAAATCTGTGAATATTAATAATAATTACTTATACCAAAGACCAATTCTTTGTCAAGTGAAAGAGAATCTTCCAGAGAATAAACACGCACCATGTACGTATATCTAAGTGAATATATTGTGTACATGAAAACCGACTCTAGTTAGACCAGTTTGTTAATTTTGCCAGTTTTACGTAAACGCCTATGCAAAGATACCGTCGTTTGTCTAATAAAACAAACCGAGTATTTACTATCTGCACTCCCGATAGCTCTTTATAGTTAGCGTTAGATCAGTGAAGGGGAAGATCGGTCCTTGCCGGGACGGAGCAGGTCCTGCCGCGCTGCTTGTCAAAGTGGCCGCCGGCGTGTTTGAACAACTAATGAGCGGCTCCCGGGAGACATCGTGTTTGCCCCGAAACGCCCCAAGCGCCCGCCTGGGTTTTTCGTACAAACGCCTGGGTTTGCCGAGGTCTCTCGCCCCCCCACTGCCCTCGCGACGCAATCCTTGTTTGCTCGCCACTCGGTGTCGTATCGGACTTTTGAGTGTAAATTGGAAATTTGTAGATAAACCTACGTACATAAGCGGGATCGAGTACCTGGTAAATCTTTGCACCTGTGTTGGTGTGTTAGTATAGCCAGGTGTGAATTATTGTGTACAGGCTTATAGGTACCGACAATGAACCTTTCAGATAGTTTTGTATAATATGATGTGATTACTGTTAAGTAGATATGAAGGTGTGAATTTATTTCTAAACACATTTCATTAATTGTGATCTGACATTAGTCTGCTTTTGTTACTGTACATTGATAAGAATTCATTAAATAGTTAGATATCCAATTTAAGAATCATAAATAATTGTACAGGTGACAGCATATCAAGCTAAAACAATGTGTGAAATTTCTTTATTTGATTATCAACTCTATTGCTCGAGGATTTAGGCTCGTGCTGTCATCCGTACATTTCTTAAAAAGTACAAAATTATCACACTAAAAGATATAAATTAATAGCGACCCGTTATGTTCAACGTAATATATTTAAGTATGTCTAGTTAAAGAGTAGCCTTATAAATGTTCTTCTATTGTATTCTCTAGGTATCGAGTTACCCACTTCGCATTTACTCAACATCGGTCCAGTAGTATAATCATACAAACGTAATAAATATCTAAACTATAAAAATAAACGCAAACCAATTGACTTTCGCCTATAGGCACAACATTTGTAGATTAGTATCAAGAACATCAACAGGTTATGACGTATAACGATTTAAAAATAACTGTTTCGATGATGCTGCCATCTAGGGTTGAAGCGTAGATTTAATTGCTACGAAACGTAACGCTAACGGAATCTTAGTAGGGTGAGTTTATCCCGCGGGAAACAAGGAGCTTTAGCACTTCAGTCATTCGCGGACAGAGGGCGCCACAACCGATAAATGTAAGCTTTTAAGTAAAGTTTTGGATTAAACTTCATTTAAATTAAATATGAATGTTTCTGGAATAAAATATATGTCTTTTAAACTTACCACATTTTTTTAAATTCTACGTTGTCATGGCGTTGAGGTTGACTAATGTAGTCGTAGTTACTAGCGCCATCTATGGATATGTATTATTGTATTTTTTTAAGGTTTAGGTAGGTACTGCTCAACGATTTTCTTATATCTATTGAAAATAAACTCTTTTCTTTGGGCAGGTATCTATTTTTTGTTTAATTAATTTTCTAAAGGCCCACCGGCCGGCCTACGAGGAAGGATTCCTAGGTGTCTCAGTAAAACTACTTCAATGGTCACTACCAACAAATGGTTAGCCGTTAGAAGGTTAGGCATATCCTCTTATACCGCTCCAGAAACCCCGTATGCAACGCCAGTGAGCCCGTTTCTGGTGTGTTTTCTAAAACTAAAAAGCAATTATTCTTCAGACCTATTTGTGTTTCTATATTTTAATTTTTACTATTTACTACTATTGTAGGTTCGAAACCGGGCCAGCCACCTTACCAAAGTGAAATTTTCATTTCATATGTGTGTAAGAACTTTCTAAATTAATGTCAACTATACATAAGCTAAGCGTTAAGACAGCCCATTGCGTCATCCTTTGTAAAATCTTCATACTTATGTTCTGTGATTTAAATAATAAAGAGTATTCTAATATAGTCTTATCTTCAGTTGGTTTTCTTATCAGAAGTATCCTGAAGTTAGATACAACACTACCTAAGTACCTCTACCTACCTAGTCTTATAGGAGTAACTATATACATCTTCTATGTGTTCGTGATTTATCAAGATAGGCAAATAACTTATCGCAATTTATCGACAAAAATATCGAGCACTGTCACGGTTTTCGCTCCGCCTTCAATTTATATTATGCATATGCCCTACCATTGTTAAAGCCGATAGTGTGAAATACCTAGGAGTGCATATTGACGATGGGTTAAGATGGGAGAAACACCTCGATACACTATCAAATAGAACACTTCGTCTTATTCACATTTTCAAATCTCTTCGTGAATCTGCTGGATTTGACACCCTTAAAATAGAGTACCTTGCATTATGCTGTCGATCATTGGATATTGCATAACTGCTTGGGGTGAAGGAGCGTAGACTTGTTTTCTGAGGGCAGAGAGGGCTCGTAAGGCGATACTTATACACGGACTGTCAAGTATTAACAGTTCGCCAACTATTTGTTCTTCGTTCTGTTCTTAGAGTGCATGGCTGCTTACCACCCTCTGACCCTAGGAAGCGAAGTCCCCTCAGGTATACAACACAACACGTTATTCGCAAAACATCAATCCTATGTCCTGAGTGTTCATATACTTATATAAAAACTACAGAAGGAACTAGAAATAATTGACTTTAATAAATATAAGGTTAAATTGAAGATTACGGATTGGCTCATGCAGCAGGACTATATAAAACAGAATCCTTACTAGCTTACATCACTTAAAATGTCCCTAACAAACATTCAGGCACGTTATTATTTATAATCACACAATCACTTCACCCTATGTATCACACACGCTTTACCACACACATAACACACATACACAACACACACCTATCCGTGGTGGTTATACTACTCAGTCAAAACCCATTAAAATGCAATCTCTCCTTCTCATTAATACATAATGCACATGTTAAATTACACTTTTTTTGGTAGATTAATACGCGCTCCTTCTCTTGAAAGCAACTAAATGAACTGTTTGGCCAAACACCGTCTCTTAAGACACAAGTCCCCTAGTTTAAGAGGCAGGGTTTATAATTTTTGGTTATATAGATTAGTTAAATAATTTCTATATATGACCTACCGCCTTATGGTCTAATCTGTATAATTACTTTTTGGTAAATAAATATTTTTATTATTTATTAATATCATTATTATTAATTATAAGTATACGTAACTTATTTATCTCCACTACTCTAAATACCTCGCCGTTCTTTCTTCCGCGGTCGGGTAAAACAAAACCCAATGCTTAATGAAATATAAATAAGGTTAATAAAAATACTAAAGTGTTTGTGTTTTTCTTTTATTATAAAACTATACATTAAATTATAGCCAACCTATAAATTAGGCTGCGATATACACTTCTATACATAGGCATAATAATCATAGGTACCTAAACACATCAATCGATCTTTAAAACAAAATCTTTACTAGGTATAGAAATGAACAATAGGCAATATATCAACTTTTCTCATAATTAAAACTGTGTTTAAAGTAGAAATTATAATAAAATTGATTAAATTTTTTGAGTTGGTTCAAGATGGAAGATAAGCCTATCACGGTTATATGTACCCACTTTTAGATGTATAGTCTGTTGTTGTTATCAAACTTACAATTAAAAAACTACGACACAATAGTTCACGTTTGTTTAAAGACAGAATAAGAAACTTAAAACTTAAAAGACAGGTCAGTAAGGGTTTATGTGTGTTCTAGGTCCTTTTTATACACAGATCAAATGCATTATAACCAAGAAACAAACAATAAATTAATTTAAACAACAATCACAAAAGATGTACAAATGTAGAAATACTCACAGTATGCGTGGATACTGGATATCTATATCATACGCCACAATTAAAAGCTAGCCGTATCATTGACACGTTCGTAGGCTGCTTGCCCAATTTCAATTTGAGGTAATTTTAAAATTACGTGGTTGCATGAACATTCATATTTTTTAAACTTATGTGAAAGCTACATTGAGTTGAGGCCGAGTAAAGAGAGAAACTTGAAAGTTCACCCATTAATTTATTACAATTAGTATAATTAACATTGCGTAACGTAACGCTCCGCTCGTCGACTCCAAGCCGCCGCTATCACTTACTAGTACGTAGTGACCATGCAAGGCTCTCCCTTACTCCGCCATCCAATAAATACAGTTACATACTAATTACAAGCGAGGAAATTTAATTGTCTATACATTTACTAACAGTAGAACTCCTACCGCCTCGGTGATGAGTATTATCGCCTCCTGTACCTAACGACCTGCCAAACAAACTAAACATCCTAATTACTTAAACGATAATACTTACTTATACAAGTTTATTCTATACATTAAACATTAAGTTTGGTCGAAACAGGAATGTGTAAAACGCTTGACTAGAATTTACTAAAACATAACATCGACCTAAATAAATATTACAACATTTAACATTTTCACTCATTATAAGCAAATACTAAACACACTTCCCTCCACGAAGAGGGACGAATTCCAATTAACTATTGAATGAGATCTTACAACTTAAGTTACAGTGACACACAAAACTATAGATACAAATCATACACAGTATCTTCTTATTAAATTGTTTATGTTAGGCAAATTTGTTCTGAAATTATTGGTAAAATGTAAAAAACTGACTTAATTTGCCTTCAGTCTTTCTAAACATTTGGAGTTATGGGAGATCAAACAGCACAATATTATTTATTTTATAATGTTCAGTCGAACAAAAATCTTTGTTATAACCTTTAGCAACTCACTATAAATGGATCTATTTTACAATAAATAACATTAATCTACTCTAATGTTAATATTTCACATAAATAATTTGAGATCAATGAACAATAAATTCTCCTACATAACTTTTCTTATATTTTACAAAAATTGACATCGCTTCTTTCCGATAAAGGTTCATTTTTTGCTTCTGCGCGAGTCTTGTGAATCCAGGTGCACGGAATAAAAAAATATTCGTTTCAATGCAATCCATACTTTCACAAACACTGAGATCGTTGAATTTGGTTGTTGATATTTGTACGATTTTCTATACTTTAGAATCTGTAGCCTGGACATGTTGTCATATCCTTGGTAGAAAATTGAACTGTTTCCATGAAACAACACGTGTAGGTCCTTATTACTGATAAATATTAAAAATGTACATCTTGGACGTCAGTTGGAGTATCTGGTAATTGCGTCTGCTCTGGTGTGTTCTGTTTGTATAGAAGCGTCTGCCTGGCGCGGGGCTCTTGCGGCTGTGTCTCCCTCGCCAGCACTCGCTCCACATGGCGCGCCACCAGCTCGGCGGCGGCGGACGGAGTACGCGTCAGGGCGCACATGTCGCTCACCGACATACACACCCGCAGACCTCGAGCTGCTGCCGTGATACATGCAGCAGCAATCAACGATGGTGGTACAAGAAGAAACTCGGTCTCTGTAGACAAAAAAAAATAGAATTTAATATCTACATAGGTTAAGTTTTCAATATTATTAAGCACAATATTATTATGTTACATATACATAGACATACGTTCTCTGACTATTAATAAGGATTTTAAAACGGGTTTCTTGTTTACATGTTTTTGTATCGAAATTTTTATACACACGGAGGACGCTGGCGCAGGTAGAGCGTGCACATCTGTTGCAAGATAATTGCCGCGGAGTGCGGACAGGTGACTCGGACACCTTGCATCTCAGTGTCCTCACGTCCTGCCCTCAGACGTACGGCATACTTTATTAACATCTTATAACCTACTGACTGACCAAGATCAATACCATCGTTTTAAAATAAAGCCAGTCAAGTCAACTCAAATGTGACTTGTATGCGACAATATGGGCAAAAAAACTGTTTCAATCTCTCGACGACGAGGTTCACAAAAACGTCGTGCTACATTTTGCACAATGTGAGAACTCTTTTGTTAATAGTTTGAGAATAAGGAAGGAGAACCGAACAGCTGCCCGATTTGTGCATTGCGTCCCCGTCTGCATCTTTGTGTAGGTACCTACTCCGGGACAATAGACGGGGAATAATGGTAATTTACATCTTAAGTCGTCTAGGTAAGGGTGCAGCTGCAATTCACTACACATACGAAGGAGGGCCTTTATTGTGAGATTTAGAAATGTAACTTCGATCAAATGTCGACTAATCAATACTATTGTCGTCGATTAAATTTTGCACTCAAACGGTCGATATTGCTCAATCAGTAAATCAATATTCGTTGTACAAGCCTCACTTAATGTATGTGCGTACATTATATTAGTATCCTTGTTTAACATATTTCTAACGGTGTAAGCATTGAAGTCAAAACTTCAAGTCGCTTTAGGTGTACTACAACGTCAGCTAAGACGGCAGATGTGAGGACACCTGGCGCGACCCTTCCGCTCGCACCTCCGCGAACCATGCCACTAACGTAGGGTCACTGCCCACCTACAACATGCACCCTTCTTACCTCCATCGTACCCTTATTCGCTATACATCGTGGCTATTCCTTAAGAAAAACAATATCGCTACACGCGAGCGCATCATAATTTCAATCAGAAAAAGTGCCCACGCTTTATTAATGTAGGTACCTCAAGCTTGGGTATGGCAGGTCAATGAATCCAAGCTAGATATGAACTTTAGGTCCGTTGCAGACGTTACACTGTCTAAGCTCCGTGCATGTCACCTAGCGCTTGTACTTAATCACTTTAATACATGAACATGCAACGGTGCACGTTAGAAATGTACCAACATATATTAAACAGGAAACATATATTAAACAGGAAGGTCGTTGTTTAACGTACTTTTCTATGGACCAGTAGCTTATTAAAAATCAAAAATGATTGCGAGTCGCGTATCAGGTCTGATCTGGTCAGCATGAGCAGTGGTGCGTCACGATCCGTTGCGCGACAGGTTGTCTGTCAGTTGGCGTGCCGACATCTGCTGAGTCGGCCCACGCGACTGCTAGCGACCCGAAGACTCTACACCCTCGCGTCTTACCCTTCTAATTACCACAAACTGCATTGACATAGACCGTACACTCAACAGACATCGAGGACCGTTAAGTTCCGTTTGGGAAACCTGTCAGCCTCACCCCAATAGAGAATCCTAACCTAACACAAATAGAATGCAAAAACGCAGGGGTTGCAAATAGTTCGTCTAATTGTGCGTTAAACTGGTTGTGATTATTTTATGGCCAACAGATTTAATGTCTATTTTAGAGCCAGGTTTAGTCAATGATTTTTTTCACCCTACTATCTAATTTGTATGAATACAGTGCATTATAATTTTACTAACAGTTTATAATACGAATTTATTGTCAATAGAATTGTATGTAAAAAAGAAGGCTTCAAACATGAACCCGAGTATTTGGTCTTGGATCGGATGTTGGAAACGGAAGCTCGCATCTCGCAAGGTAATACGGTAAGATTGTGATTGGAGATGTACGGCTTATCGGGTTAGATAGGGTCGTACACCGCCAGGTGCGCGCCGAGACGGGTCTTTGTCGCGAAGCCCTTGTCGAGACTTTGGGACAGGGATTCGGGCGCGGAACAATGGCCGCGGTACGTCTTCGTGTATTGTCCCCGAGTCAGCTGGCGCGGTCGCCAAGTGCTCCCCTGCGTACGCGCCGACTAGTCTCATAAGTCACCGTAACCGTGACACTACGCCAAGAAATTAGTCCGGTCAAACTGCACATGTTATGCTCTACACAATGTATTGCCTGCAATAATAATAACATGTAGTCTACAAAAATTTTACGGTAAGTAAGATTTTACATTTGAATGGGATCCAATTTCAAACCTAAATTTTCTTAGTGGCGCAAAAACGAGTGATTATGATCGTAGTAATTAAAATAGCTAATAAAGGAAGATGAAGGAAGTTTAGGGTCAAGTAATGTTATTAACCCTTTCACACCTCGGGTAATGCACGATCAGTTACCGGCGATTATGCTACTTCCGGCGACACCGACAAAATTTGACGCCCCGCTACACGAAACGTTTGTTTACAATAATACTTAATAGATGCAACTGATAGTTGACCTGGTGTTATATTTACACAAATATACTCACAAAAGTGAACAAGTTCTACCGTAAAAAGCTTTTGTCAAAGCCCGTTATGAGTAAGCTGTACTTTTTAAATTCGCGTTGCAAGCGTATAAGTTACACAATTCGCTAACGGTATTCTGGTTCATTGTTAACGCTCCAGCTTATTCCACTTTAGATCATACTAGCTGACCCGAACCTACTTCATTGGGCTGTATCAACAATCTTACATCATCATCAACAACATTTTATCGTCCCACTGCTGGGCACAGGTCTCCTCTCATACAGAGATGGATTGAGCGTAATCACCACGCTCGCTCAAGGTTGGCGATTTCAGACTTATAAAGTCCAGGTTTCCTCAAGATGTTTTCCTTCACCTTCAGTCATTGGAGTCCAAGATATAAGTACTTAGAAAGTACATGTAACTTTAGAAAAGTTACATTGGTACTTGCCTGGCCTAGAATCGAACCCGCGCACTCATACTTGAGAGGCTGGTGTTTTTACCACTAGGCCACAATCTTACATAACATACATTAATCAGCCTATATTGTTCCCACTGTTGGGATACAGGCCTCCTCTCGGCTCTCGGTGAGAGGGGAGTAGACCACGCTGGCCTATCAACATTCTTACTTGTGAAGAAATCCGACTATACATATATTTACCTACCACGAAAAAGGTTTTTATAGTATAATCCATACTAATATTATAAATGCGAAAGTAACTCTGTCTGTCTGTTACGCTTTCCCGCTTAAACCTCTCGACGGATTTTGATGAAAGGAGATGTTTCAGAAATGTATGGAGCCTGGGCCAGCACATTGTACACTTACCCCTTTATTCATAAACGCTGTTTAAAGTTAACTAGTGATTAGCGATTCTTTAACCATTCAATTTTGACCTTTTAACGCCACTTAACTTAAATCATCCTTTATGAATATATACCACAGTGTTTAAGGGGTTTATTCATAAATGAAGATTTGTTGGTTAAGTGACGTGCAAACGTCTAAAATGTATGGTTAAAGAATCGCTAATCACTAGTTAACTTTAAACATCTTTTATGAATAAAGGGGTTAATGCTAAGTATAGTTACGCTATAGTTAACTGTTTTTAATGTTAATTTCCTATATTTTGGCTTAGTTTTTATACAGATTCAATTTAACTCGGCCAAGGAGTGCAACACAACTACTAATAAATATGGTGGTCAGCAATAAGCGAAATAAGATTTTGACAGTGACATTTGATTTACGTTTCATGTATCTAAGGCTATCGTATCTATATTATCTACCATATGACTGCGAAGAAAACAAAATATGAATTCCGAACATACGGCCCATTAAATAAACACAATCAACTCAAATCAGCACTCGATACGAACACAACGGGAAAATAGAACTGTCAAAGTCGCTAATCAAACGTCATAACCACCGTCATGGCTATCTTAATAAAGGGGTTATCTCACTAAAAACGTTTCAGATAATTAATTATAAGTACTTGTATTTTTATTCAAATTAATTTAGTAGTATTTTTATGAAAATCTTTTATTTTTTTCCTTTTTATCTATATAGCGTAGTACATAGTGGTGGCCCAAAATGAAACATCTCCTTTGGCACAGACAATCTATGGGAGCCTTTCACACTCATAAATGTCGTGAATTCTATTGAAAAAATAATAGAAATCAACAAATAGAACAATTCCGTCTTACATATTTTTGCTTAACTTTAAGCGTTTAAGTAGCGCACGTAGAGGAAGCACTGGAAATTAATATTTTTGCCACATTTTTCCCCGCTCAAAAAAAAAAAGATTGTTTACATCGGATCAGCAACACCGGAGATTATATTTTTGTTGTTTTATTGTTTGTTGCAAAGGAAAACTATTTAAGTAAATGACTTAAATGACTGTAATATTAGTTTCCCTTTCCTTGAAACACAACGTTTTGTTCAGATCTAAATTCAATACAAGACTAGGTAGTTGTTTATTTTAACTTTTTATGGTTCGTGAATATTAAAATAAGTATTTTTGTGTGGATTCTCTTGTTCACAAACTAAATCACTGATTGACCATTCTGACACTATTGTAACATGTAGCAGAATAGGGCCCTGGTCGTAATGTTAAATTGCCTTTAACAATTGGGAATAATGTACCTTTCTAACAGTGAAAAGATTGTTTATATCGGATCAGCAACACTAGAGATTACGTTTTTGTTGTTTCATTGTTTCTTGAAAAGGACAATGTTTTAAGTTAATAACTTAAATGATTGTAATATTAGTCGTCCTTTCCTCGAAACACGACGTTTTGTAAAGATCTAAGTTCTATACAAGACTGGGTAGGTAGTTGTTTATTGTACCTTTTTAGGGTTCCAGAATAATAAAATAAATACATATTTTAGTGCCGATGCTTTTGTTCAGAAACTAAACAATTTTAAGCTCTTTTTCTTTCTATTCATTAGGAAAAGGATAGAAGACAACATATTAGCTTAGATGCACCGGACTTAAATATTGTTTGTGAACAAAAGAATTTGAGTACCATTGTCTCTTCTATGGGCCCAAACTCATGAAACAATAGATGAAGCCTTGAAAACTTTAAAGTCAATAGAACAAGTGGTGTTTATATATAACTGTTATCGGGATTCAATGGACCATAGGGGCGGACAGGATTAACATCACTATATTTGTTCAGTTTAACGAGAAATTAAAGTACCTACTTAGTTAACGACATAAGTAGATATTCGAATTGACTAGGTATATTCGGGTTTCAGTAAGAGACTAGAAATAATATATTTTTATAATGGTTTTGTTTGTAAATTATTATTTGAATGGCTGTCGGCTATATTTGTATACCCTATTTCCAATGTATGTAGGTACAACATGTTTTTTTATTATAATTTGCAATTTACTGACTTTGTGGTAAAACATTTATAAATTCTATATTCTTTTCATTAACTATAGCCTTATGTTAATATATTAAACTTCAAAACCTAAAGAGCAACCGCAAATATTTTAGTTTTTGTTTTTTTTTTTTAATTTAAAACTATAACGAAGGTGCTAAATAAAGGTCAGGTATTCAGTTAAGCAACGAACATAATATGAATTAGTAATTTCCACAAGTTTTTATTGTGTTCAGTGATCGGAAAAGCGCAACCCTCGTAGGGAGGTAATGTCAGAGGGTCATTGGTGGTTATCGTATACGGCACCATGTACGTTCACAGTACATTTAACTGGTACATATGTACTTTATATATAAGAGTACCCACGAATATAATACCTATACAACTACTCCTATAAATCGAGGTGTAAGTTCAGTTTGACATCAGCTCCTTGCTTAACACACTATTAATATCGATTTGAATAATTTTGAAGTAAGTATATTGCTAAACCATTGCTTCGTATGTTGGAAAAATATGTCTGCTCAGCAACGTAAATAATGCAATGAATGTTGTTGAACTATCAAAATGAAACCTATTGCTATTGATAATGTTGCTGATGCTCGTAAAATTTTTGTTTATTTTAAGTGTTAAAGTACGAGTACTAAACTCAACACTAATTTGATTTAAATAGGGCGGTATTTGTCTAAATAAAATGATCGTAGTCTCTTGTCATTTTACGACTTTACAGCTAATAAATAAAGTAGGAGTACATATAATACTTCAATTGTAAGAAGGTAGGTAGAAGTACATAAATCGCCAGCCACGTGTCTTTTTAATGGATTTTTTTTACTACACTAAGGTTTAATAGGTACGAAAACAGGTTTACCATTTGATATTGTAGTATGTATCGAATGTAATAGCATAATTTGAAATTTAAAAATGTAGTGAGGTCATTCGTGTATTTACAATGGGAGTGCGAGAGGGTCAGTGGCTGAGGGGAGCGCAGGCGCAAGGTGTGCACGTTATCACGGCGCATACGGCATGTGCGCGTTCCGATACACGCGTGCAGCCTGCACCCCACATTACATCGCTACACCCCGATCACCAGCCGACAATCACATTCCAAAACAAAGGGGCCTCCCATGTTATAATCATTAAGCTAAAACCTGAACAAATTAGTGAAAAAAAGAATGACACCGAACGGCATTTATCGATTCAACTTAATTACTTATCATTGTAGGAAGTGAACTCCACCCGCATGTTGGCCAAGTTGCGCGGGAGATTTATTGTTGCTGAAATATATACACACTTAAAACCTTTACATAAGTAATAGATTGATTTGGTACGTACCGGTATAGCATACTGATGTAAGCGTAAGCGCATGTGTTCTGACCATAGGGTTGGAGCGGCCCCACGGGACTCTCGCCAGGAACGGCTCCACGAAGTCAAACGCCGTTGCAATAGACAACTGCCAGTTCAATCGTTGAAGAAGTATTACTTCCCATTCCTATAACAAAAAATAATGCAATATAAGCGACAGTCGTTTCGCTTTTGAATATAATTATCCCTAAAGGGCACGACCCCGTGTGAATAACAGTATACTTTCTTACATTTAAAACAAATTCCCTGTTTATTTGAAGGAAGGGATGTGCGACCTATTCTTAATAGTTGATACGTAACCGTCATACTTGATGGGTTAGGCGGAAACCGCAAAAAGTAGCGAATCACGTTACAATTACAGTAGAAATTCATAAGAAAATATAAGGGACAATAGAACCCTTCGCTGGCGATATTTTTCACATGGCCACAGAAATAATAAGGGCGATGAAACGATTCCTTGTTTACACTAACAACCACAAATGTACTAATTTAGATAAAGGCAGGGTGAACGCCATCCATGCTACGAACGTCTTTAGTGAGATTTGAGTTCATTAAACCGAACAAACAGATAGATAGCCATGATTTATGTAGCCATGCATATTCAAGATGTTACAACAATAACATCTTTAAGAAAAAAAGCTTGTAAGACAAGCAAGTTCTTGAAGAAATATGTAAGTCGTTTACTTAATTGGTAAAAAAAGCTGACTTGGCTCCACAACCAATACCCTAATTGCGCAATACACTATTACCTACTATCAATTTGAATCACGGTTAATGCTAAAGCATTGCATAATTATGTTAGAAAAATTAGTCTTCTCATCAACCTAAAAACCCAATTGAATATTGAAATGCCGAAATGAAACCTATTGCTACTGATCAAATAGTGTGCAACACAATTATCCGGCAGTTCTCATATAGAAGCTTTACACTTATCAAAATATTCGTACACCACTAACTCTTTGATCATTATCATTGAAGTTATACAAGGCATTTTAATGATGGTATTGGTGAATATTTAAGTAATTGTCCCTAAGTATGGGAAAGTAGGATCGGCCCGCACCATATGACAGTATTAAGTATGCGCGTTGCAGGCATATCGCGATCATCGCACGAATTAATAGCAAGGAAATACGAAGCATTCCACGGTGTCATACGCACTGAAGGAGAGTCCAAACATGTTCACACGGTGTCGAAACGATATTTAACTACAACATATGGTGCATGTTACTTATTTTAATAGGAATCATGTCAGAAATAAAGAAGATTATAGAGGTATTTATTCAAAAACCTAAATGCAAACAGGCTTCCTCGATCTTTATTCGCATCGCGTTTCTTTTGGATTAGCGGCGATTATTACATGATAGATGTATGTATATAATATAGGGCTCATTGCGATTACATAGTTAAGCGTGTGAATAAGGTGACAAAGTCAAAATTGATTACAAAGGGCAAACTTATGGTCATGAGCGGCTACGAAACAACGCACCTGTCTGTGCGGGTGTGAACGATTATGACAATTTTGTCATTATGGTTAGCTGTGGGAATTTATTCAATACCACATTTCGTGTGGGTGCTTTGATGCGTCAAAATTTGGAAAAGCCCGTGAATAGCCCTTCAAACTTCGAACTTCATCAACCAAAAATACCGAGTGCAACAACCTCATCTCATTAAAGACGTAAAATGGCGGCTACTTAAATTAGTTCTAATTTAACTGGTCATGTATCGTTTCTTGTAGCCCACATTTCCGTCGGAAGTAAGTGAGCGACCAATTCGGTGCCTTACTTCGTCACAGGCTTTGGCTATATAAGAAGGGTGACAGTCTTATGAGCCCTCTTGACTTTCTCGAGGAAGGTGTAATTGCCGGAAACTGACATGGTGTAAGGAAATGTCGCTATGGGGTGAAGGAGTGACATTTGACTCGACTAATCGAAGTTCATTCACAGTGGAATCAAAACAACAATTGAGTTTTGTCACAGGATGTATGGTGCCGGACGTCGAAGGCGATAGAGCCACTTGGGTTTTTTATGTAAGATTATTTAGACGAAGGAAGTGACACCTGTACAATACTGCATGACATGACATGCAGTGTTGCGCATGACAATCTAAGATAGTCTGTACGAATCAGGGCGATCAATTAATGTTTCCTGATGATTCATAAGGGTTGTGTTGTGTTTAAATTAGGTTAGTAATAGGTATGATAACATATATTCTAAATATCATAAGTTATGTTTTGCACCGGAGATAATGTCTTCAGGCAGATCCCGTGGTACTCTCACCGCAGAGCCTGAAGGAGGAGAGTCCCACACAGGCCCGTCGCCTAGCTACGGGTATGGTTCGTAAATGAATTTCTACTGGTAAAAAAAGGTGATGTAAAGGATGCTTACCCTGACTTCTTGTGGAAACACAGAGTTATCGGTATAAGCACAAAGTAGGTCCACAGACAGGGGGTGGCACTGTCGGAACTTGGTTGCGACAAGCAAGGAGGTGACGGCGAGGAGTTGCAGCTGCTGCCGCGAGATAGCGCGCTGTGCCAGGAACCGGTCCATGTAGCTCACTGCCAAGGGAAACACCTGCTCCTCACACCGCTGTTCCTCACATACCTGTGGAGGAAATGTTAAGGTGAATATCCTATAAATTCATACAAATAAGAACATTATTATACAAAATGCATCAGGAAATCAAAATTTTCTTTTTTCGAAATAATACAATAATTGTGTGTTTCTCGGTGTTGTACGATAGATTAGGCTCACGCAATTACGTCACAGTGCAGCGAGTGACGAGATGGGGTCATTGTCATTGGTGCGTAAATTAGAAGACGCCCGAGGAACTTCAGAATAGATTCCATAGTATTACAAAATCAAGTTTACAACGAAACTCATTTATGATGTTGTTCATAAATATTTAAAAAATGTCCTTTAACTAAAGTGCATTCACCCCTTTAAAACACTACAAATGAGATAAACAATATTAGGTGTCATCAGGTCATCACAGATCATTATACGATACACAAAATATAATGCATGAGGTTTTACCTCATTACAACGTGATTTACCAATATTCTTATTAATTACATTGCTTTAACATGAGTCATTAAGTACACATAAGCAGATCGACTAATACTAATAGGTAGTCACTGGAAAATTTACAGCCTACCCTCCATTTATAATTTTAGAACCTCTAATTTTATAATTATGTTTAAACCTTCCTCCCTCAAAAAAATAACTGTTTTAGTTATCCTTATTTCTACTTCAGATGTTAATAATAGCACTCTAAAACTAAATGACTTCGATATGATAGGTACTTCCTCATGATATAAATAAGAGGACACACACACATAAATACTATACTTACTTAGATATTCTGGTCATTCACTCTAATCAGCTGTTAGCTGCGACCCGATAGTCAAATGATACTTAATTTAGCTTCTCTGCGCCGATATTGGTAATATTGTGATATGTTTATAAGGTTTTTAAACACTATATTAAAACTTACCTCCAACATCCAGGTGGTGACTACCTTCCGCATGAAGGGCTGGATATCAATCTGTACATTTTGGAAATAATCCGTGTGAAGAGCGGTTGCCCTCTCCAGAGTCAACAAGTTGACGAGCAGCCGAGGGTCGCGGTCTAAAGCCCGGTCAGGACCTGCAACGCACATGTCGACCATCCTTCCGTTACCACTGTTGTTTCCAGAATTCTGCATGTTTTCTTCACAAGACAAATCCATTTCTTGCACAACTCAATCAACACTTTAATATCCACAAATTGTTTTTAAAATTGTTCGATAGCAAAAGCAAAAGTCCGCGTAACGTTAACACGTTTGTTTACAAAATGGGTTCGTAACTCGACTGAAGCAAACGCACGCGCACCGTACTGTACACAGCCGCTCATGGAGCGGCCTACAGACAAAGTAAATGGGGCTGTGTCGGAACGCGGCTCCACACCGCACCTCACCCCACTTTTGATCTCCCTATTGTAGCCCGTGGTCCTTGACGCGTCTGGGTCTTATTCATAGTACGATCCAGTTAAAGTTATGTTAAAAAGCTCTCTCGGATACAGAGCTTGCTCTACTTACCAAAAATAAATTTTAAGTAGGTAAGTTTAATGAAAATAATGTGTCGTGTACAAATATATGCTAAATAATTTAATTCCATCGGTGTAGGCAGTAACTAAAGGTAAACAAAAAACCACGTGACTTAAAGAAATTGAAAGACTTACCTTCATATATATTCTTAAAAAGATCTATTCTCGATATTATTGATTTTTTTCTAATATTAGTTAAAGAAACTATGAATACACATGCTTTGTTACAAGTAGGTAATACAGAGTATTTCAGAAAGGTAAAATATTTCATATTGAAAAGATGCTATAAGTATAAATAAGAAAACAAACTTGCTTATAGATTGTCATTTATTTTAATAAAATTTACAAAATTTCAAGAAAATATAAGGTGATGTAATTATATGAATAATATCAATTATTAAAGATATGAGCAAATTGAAATCTGCCTATGGCAATTCTTTAAAGAAATTATATTGTATATATGCCTATTGGCAAATATATACAATATAATTTCTTTATAGAATTGCACAATTGTGTCTCTTGTTTGATCAATATTTTTTGTATTTCTCATCAAATATGATACCCCTTTTTTCTTTGCCCTGACGTAGGTGCGGCTTAGGCCGACGCAGATACGGAGTAGGCCAGCGTAGACGCGGCGTAGGCCAGCGTAGACGTGGTGTAGACCAGCGTAGGAGCGGTATAAGCCAGATGTTTCTTTTTTTAAGCGTTGCCCCACACTACCGAGTGGAATTTCTCCTGTATCGTGGGTGTGTTTACAAACATATAAACTCACATACACAAACATTCAGACCCGAAACAACTACCTGCGTAAGAACGGTATATATGCCAGCATAAGCGCGGAAGGTTGATGATGATGAAGCGCGGCTTAGGTGCAACGTACGCCATAATCGTGCGTAAAAAATCCTTTTATCTTAGTAAAGATATTGCATATAATCCGTTAATCTAAAACAGGACAGAATATTGCAGTAGTCACCTTCATTTGCAAATTAATATTATTTTACATATATTTATGGACGTTGTCGACACACTTACGTAAATTTGGCTAGAACATAACTGGACATTAAATAACGAGCACTGATTATAGTTAAAATTTTTATTTCACTATTCTATTAAAAATAAATCATTGAATACAGTAAAATACAATATTACAATACACTACAAAGAGGCAACGTTTATTCAGAGGGCACACCTCAGCGGAGGCCAGAGGAGGGCCGACAGCTGCGCGTGCGCCAGCGCCGGCTGCGCACGATCCGGTTGACATTTTATTACAAATCCGAGCACACCTGATGCCAACACCAGTCATTATTATAATTCCATTATTTTTCCAGATTACTATTGTGTTATTTCGGGCACGTGGTCTTAGCTTGCCCTCTCTTCATTTGAATAACTAGCTTCTTTATAACATTATAGCATGACCACCTGTCATGTACTTTTTTTAAATATTATTACCTATAGAGTTAAGGTAAATAAGAAAACTAATTGTTAATCCTTTTTTGGTTTGGGATCTTGGAACTTTTCTATTCTGTTATAAAAAGGAATATATTTGCAAACAGCCTTCCATTCGGTGATGTATATCAGAGTTACAATAGAACCCAGGCTGTATGCCACTGCTGACGAAGTGAATGCCGCAAACATCTCAATTTGTTTTTTCCCCAACTTCATGTTTGATTCTGGCTCTACAAAAAACAACCATTAACTTAATATTGCAAGAAATATTATTTCCGAAAATTTAATACAATATGTCAAGTTATATTGTTACTTATAGTCTTTGTGTCAAAGTCTGATGTCAATTTAACACATAGACAATATTAATAACATCATAATAATGAAAATAAACGGTCTACTTACAGCTTAGAAAGTTTTGTTTAGATTTATCCTTTGACTATGGTCTTATTTATCCCAAAATAGTTTAAATACATATGATCATTGGAGTTTGGACAGTTGTACTAATCATATAACGATCATAATACCTTCTACCACACCATCTACTTACAGTCTGCTTGTAGGTGGTAACACCACATTACTTAAGTACCTACTTACTTTAAGATATCTTTATACCTTTCGCGTGACTGCACAAGCATAATAAAGACAGCAGCCCGGTCATAATAACTAAGAGTCTGACAGATGCCTCCACCCATTGCAGCTCGAAGTACCTACACCCATGAAGATTAGGCACCATAAGCAAAAAAAGCCGTAGGGGCTGGAAGAAGTTTTCTTGCCCATATACATAGTGCTCCCCTGTATTTCCCAAAGGTTTAGGCAGAGATATATTATGGTACGCCAACAGCAAGTCAAGCAACCCAATCACCCGACAATGTCAAATATTCCGAATCAACATTGAGCCTTAATGCTTTAGCAATAATGTTGAAAATCTAATAAAGAAATGTAACAGATTGTAGCAGCGTGCCACACAATAGGAGCCTAGGAAGCAAATCTATTGTCTCTATGCAGAAGACGGAGGATAGGGTGTTGTGGCGCAGCCTTTTTTTTTTGTTCTGGATGGGAATTCATCGAAGGACGTGTAACTTTTACTGACTAAAACTCACCCGTGTTCTTTTACTTGCCTGTGCGCCAGGGCCACGGTTTCTTTGGGAGAGGCCTATGTTTAGTAGTGGAATGCGTGCTAAGTTGATTGATTGATTCATGAAATTTCAGATGGACGCACCTAATAAGTCAAGAACTAACAATACTGTACTTGCTTAACTAATTATCCGATTGATATTCCGATGCTCGTTTCAAGGATGTTTGTAACCAGTATTTCGCATTCTAAGTGAATAATTGTATTATGTTTTGAGATATAAATATCTTACACCATTATAAAAATGTGCCTGGCCCGGTAATCGATAAAGATAATGATAATTTTATTTTGCAAAAATGGGTTAAAAAGACGACAAAAAATAAATGTATATATAATGACAAGTTCAGCCATGTTTTGCTATTTAGGCATGCAAACTTTTTTTTGTAAACATGGAACTAAAACTAGAAAATACAGTTTAGGAAAATATTTCAAAACTAAGTACATTATTCTAACTTGAAAAATCTTTTTCAGTAAGGTACTCATTTATATTATAGTACGTTTTCACGACTAAAAGGCTGCGGAGTCTTTTTTTATATAATTTTAAAGGAAGCTCTTTCCAGCTCTTTGGTAACTTATTATAAATAAATGGAGCCATGCAGTAGACACTTGCGCATAAGTGCTGTCTTAGCTGGTTCATGACATAGCAAGGTATTGTCGCGTCTATTGCGGAGAAAAACGTCAGCTATACATCTGAAACGACTCAGATTTGCCTTCACAAAAACAGCTACTTCTAGTATATACAGACAACATTATGTCAATATCTTATATTTTTTAAAGTATGGTTTACAACTATCAGTCGGTTTTATTTTAAACATCGCTCGAATGCATCTTTTTTGCGCCTTGAAGGCAGTTTCTTTTTCAGTAGAGTTTCTCCAAAATATGTTCCCATACCTTAAATGTGATTCTGCTATGCCATAATATGCCGTAAGAAGAGCATCTGTGTTAACTATAGGTGATGTCTGTAGAGCATATGCTGACTTACTCGTTTTCTTACATAAAATATCAATGTGGGATTTCCAATTTAATTTTTGATCGATTTCGATCTCACCTCATGCTCAGCAGTCACGCTTACAACCACTAAACCAACTAGGCAACTGCCTCTTCGTTTATATGAGCAACTACACACATCAACAGGGATCAACATATATTTTTGCAATAACTTTTCTCCTGATTGATATTAATTAAAATTTTCTTTAAGGATTCATCAAATAAAGTGTTTCCGTTTGTCACAGTAACGATAAACCAAGTCACCTTTGCATTAATAAAGAAATTTGCCATTTTCCTAATAAAGGGATATTTGACATTTGAACCACTAACACAAAAGTTCGAAAAAAAGACTGAAATAACAGTTTTCTCCAAAATTTTATTGGGTAACTTAAACAATTAATAATCCGTGTTTCTACCGCGAACACTAACAACACAAGAACATCGGTTTGGCATACTCAAAATGAGTTCATCCAAATCACGCTGTGGAATGGCCGCCCATGTTCGTTGCAACAACAAAAAAAGGTCTTCTTGCGACTGGATACCCTCCATATTCGGCAGAGCTCTTCTCTGTAGCATATCCCATGCATGCTCAATCGGGTTCAAGTCTGGCGACTGAGCAGGCCAGGGCAGGACATTGATGTTAGCTGCGGCGAGAGTCTGTCTTACAACTCTTGCGGTGTGCGGTCGTCCATTATCATGCATTAACTGAAATAAGGGACCGATTTGCACTTGTAGAGGAACGATGACGTCTGATACAATCGTCTCAGCATAAATTTGAGCGTTGAGGTTGCCTCTGATCCAAATCAACTCAGTTCTTCCGCCGATCCAAATACCCGCCCATACCATGATGGTTCCACCACTATAAGGATGGACTTCCTGGCAGGATTTTAATCGCTGTTGGCGTCCAGGGGTTCTCCAGTGTCGTATACGTCTTGTATCCGGTCTCATACCAAAACGAGACTCATCAGAAAAGCACACGAAACGCCATTGTTCTTCTGCCCAATTTCTGTGTTCAAGAGCCCATTGATATCGAATCCTACGATTGTGCATTGCTATAGGTGGTACCCGTAGCGGTCTTCGGGAATGAAGGTTCACTTCATGCAAGCGGTTTCTGACTGTTTGGTCGCTAATTAAGTTCCCTGAAGAGTGATGAAGCCTCACGGCTAACATCATGGCGGTTATTGTTGGAGCTCTTCGAGTTAAGATTTGAATGTATCGGTCTTGTCTCCGTGTGGTGCAGCGATACCGTCCTCCATGGCGCTCAGCCACGGTACCAGTGCTTCGGTAACGTGTCCAAAGTCGACTGATAACACTCTGACTTGTATTCAGAGCTAAAGCCACAGTACGTTGCCGGGAACCAGCTTCTATCATTCCCACGGCTCTGAGCATTTCTTCCCTGCTTAAATGACGTCGCCGCTCCATAATAACGTTGGTTTTAATCAGTAGTAGGGAAACAGTAGCACTAATAATGTCTTCAATGCGTTGTATGTTTTTATAGGGAAAATATTGACAGCTGATTTTCATCTTTTACTCGAATTTGATTCACAGTTCCTGATTCAAATTATGAAATGCACCAAAAAGGATCCATATAAATTTATAAAATCATAAATTTATTACAAAGCCACATCTCAATCTCAAGAAATCCGCATAAAAACGCTTGATCCCTAGACATTTTTGATGTGTGTATGTACATAGTTGTTTTTAGAATAAAAAAAGGTGGGTAATCGTATTTATATTAAGTATGTAAACCCCCAAAGCAATGAAAGCCTTGGAGGAGGCTTTTGTCCAGCAGTGGACCTCTAAAGGCTGAAAAAGCAGAAGAAGAAGATTTTAGTAGGTACACAATCACATGAAGCAACACGTTCCTATTAACGAGTCCATTCAGATATTTCAGACATTCGAAACTTACCCATTAAACAATTTTCTTTCTTTCTTTCTTTTATGGCTTCGCACGGTTTGTGCATTTAGCCAATGTCACGTAATGAATTGTTCATGTCGAAAAAGACGGCGTGATACGTCTTACGATGGAGGTTTGAGACAAAGTCTTGATGTGGCCACTATGCTGCGATATTTCACTGTTCTTTATGAATTATTTACTTAATGCACTTTTTACTACATAAATCACGCACTTTTATTTAGTAAACAACACTATAAATAATTTTAAAAGTCCGATGACAAATGAGCGTGACACTCAGCTTGACTTTCCCGCCAAAAAAAAATTAACGATTTAAAAGATATATTAAGATTAAACTTTGCAAAAACGGGTATTATAAAATCACAGATTACTTAGAAGACAATAAAGCTTGGGATTGAGCTGCTCGCTCTGCTAAGCAATGTCATTAAGCAATATGCGTAATTATGCTACAATGATGACATTTTAATCACTATTTTTATTAATTCACGTAAATTATTGTAAACATTTTGAACACAATGCAATGCAAACAGCTATGACGAAGAATTTTATGATGCTGTATTGTAATTTATTAATAGTTTTAATTAGGGTAATAGCTTTATTTAGTAATTTGTATTTATTTAGTTTTATAAGTTTGTATATATAGTAAGTAGATTGTATGACATTTATTATTTTAACAAGTTCTAATAAAGAAAAAAAAAACATTTTCATTTTTAATGTCTAGATTTTAAAAAGACGATGATCCCTGAGTTTGTTTCGGTTTTTCTTCTCAGTGGTAGTCAGTTAGAAAATACCGGCTCCATCCAGTTTAAAAAAATATGACGTATAAAAGTGATCAGTGATCCTCTTCGAGCCACACAGGGCAGCAACCCTGTGTTGCTCGAAGGTGATCCTACTTGCAAAATAAACGATTTCATTTCAGCCCCTTCTGCTTATAAGTTAAGCTTAGTTGTGTAATAAGAACTAACAAAAACACATAATATGTTAAAAAATAAATGCATTTTGAGTAGGTAATATTTTAATAATGAATGCTTAATATCCGTGTTCACGGCCGGAACTGTATTAACATTTGGTGTACGTCTGGGATTCTCCGAGTGGATAGTTCCCGCGGTGTTACGGACTCATCCCACCACATGCCATACTCAAATTAGACCACCGCACTCTAACCACTAATTATAAAGTTATCAATTTGTCAACTCGTTCCCATCTCGGGATTATTGTGCAACATAATATAATGTCAGTACCTGCCTACACATACTTAAATAAAATGTACCTACATGAGCAAGATCGGGAAAAGCGTGTTCAGACACGCGATTTTTCAAAATATCAAACTGACGGCACTGTAGGGTACATAATAAACTACGACAAAAAGTGTGAAATTAAATTTACGTAATTTTAGACTTTTGTGTATATATTTTATACTTATCATAGGTATTCATATTTTATTTCCTCCTTGTTCTTACAAACTATTGTCTACATTTCTGTTTTACTTCTCCTTTCGCAGGTCTGCTGGAAGAAATTCTTTAAGAAATAACCAACACCTGTGTACTCAGATTTTAATTTTGTCGTATCTTTGTGTATTTTATTGTGTGTACATAAATAATAAAAATAAATAAATAAATAATCAAAATCAACATGCTCTACGTTTGTTGTAGTGCTCATAAAGGCTTATTAAAGTTTTTTTTTCATAGCTAATAATTTCTATTAACACTAGAGTGAAACAGAAGACACTCGAGCTATGAGTTAAAAAATCTCTTTTTTTTATCAAACTTTAAAACATTGTAAAAAAAAAAATATGACGCATCCTCGGTGCGAGACTCACTTTTGCGAAAACTATTGTGTTCTACGAAAGTACCGTTATGCCACTAAGTAAGGGTTGCTTCAGGACAGTTATTATGATTTTTATCAATTTTTGCAAAAGTGACGCTTTCGCACCGAGGATGCGATGGTTTTTGCAAACACTTTTACAAGTCATGACTTGTAAAAGTGTTTGCAAAAACCTAGGTACTTATAAAAAATAAGTAATTTGTTCATTTAACAAAACTCATCACATTTCTATTCACACCTCTGTAGTAGGGCAAAAGTGACCTTTAAATCTCTGATTGAAAGGTGTAAGGTCTAGCTGACTCTTGTTACCTACGAACAAATGACTTATCAGCAGAAGGACCTAATAAATAGCATTAATAGGTACCTACTAAGTACTTACGTAACGTACTTATTGGTTACCTCCGTACTTTTTTTAGGTGCAAATTCATCAAATGACCTCTCTTGGCAGAGCGGCAGGACGTGTCAGACTTTTACTGACTGAAACCCATCCGTGTTCCTTCATTTGCCTGTGCCTGGGGCCGCGGTATCTCTTTCAAACTAATCACTGCTCTGGCAGGCATCGGCCCCCGTCACCGAAGTCACCGTTACCTACGTGCCTACTTAGAATAACATAACATGATCATTCTATAATGCTTTCACTACTGGGATCCAAACACCCTAAAATCTACCACGCTGGTGCAGTGCGACCACATGTTTTTAAATTTTTGGGTACTAGAACATGGACGGTTTTCTCACAGTGTTTTGCTTCAGTGAGATAGGTATTTACTACCTAACCTAAGCTCTATGTCTAAACATATTCAAAATAACACGAATTGACACAATAGGTATTATTGGCAAATCTTTATCAGCTCAATGATTTCTCCCCTAAATTAACTGCTGCAGCTTGTGCAAAATAATGTTTTGCTGCCACCCTCCTAGTATCGAAAACTTGTACTGAAATCTATTGTTATAAACCCACCCGTAACACCGCTTGGGGTTTCGTTCTCACAAACGGGAATTACTGGTCTTCTTAAAATTAGGTATCTAATCTACGTTTTGTTGTTGTGTTAGTTTTTGTTATCGAATATTCCCAGGCTACGATTTGAATTCATACATATCCTCGAATCGATATCAGAGTAAGGTAGGCCTTTCTGCACCCTAATTATGTAATACGCTTTCAATCAAAACTTAAAGTTAATCATTTCGAAAGTCATTTTTTAATCATTGCTTCATGTTTGCAAAAACCTTCAAATTAATTTTGGAAAACACATTAAGGATTTTAACTATCGGTGCAACTCTATGAAGATAATAAGATTGCTAAAGTAAACAACACATAGGTATTGATCATGTAGTAAAAAAACCTTATTGCTATGCTTTACGCAATTTGAACAAGGTCGCCAACACAGTACTGTTGTCTCCACTACACTGATACAGCATAATATTTTAGGGTAGGTAATTCGACGGACAGGGAATTAGCCTCGACGGCCCAAAAAACGTTTCTTCGTGATGTAGATATGCATGATTAAAAGCACTGACAGTTTCAAACCTTCCATTATAAATTTAAAATTATTAACACTTCCGTCTTTATACATTTTTGAAGAATTCATGTTGATCTATCTTTCTATTCTTTTCTTAATAAAATGGAAAAAAAAAAGGTGCACTTAAAATTAGTTTAGTTTGTGAATAAGAAGATCGGCCCCAATGACGAATTAAAGGCGATTGTGAAAGCTGATGATACACAATCTACGGCTGAATTAGCAGCAGCGTTCGACGTTAGCGTCAAACCAATATTGGTTCATTTGCGTCAAATTGGCAAGGGAAAAAAGATTGACAAATAAGTGCCCCACGAACTGCGTGATCGCCAGCGCGAAGCACGCGTTGAGACGTGCCTTGCACTGCTCAAGATACACAAATTAAGGAATTTTAAACCGCATTGAGATGGAAAAAAGATTCTCGATGAAGCGCTCAGCAAGTTGGTCGGATCGCGTTTTTTTTTTTTTTGTTCCGGGGTGGTAAATCCTCATGGATGTCCGCCGCCCTGGGGGAGGCGACGGGGTCTGTCAGACTCCTACTGACTAAAAATCAACCCGGTGTCTCTTCTGTGACGTGCGCGCGGGGCCGCGGGAGTCCGTGATTCTGCCGCGACCCCACACTCTCGTGATGGCCCGGAATATCCGGGCCTCCTCTCCTGCACGGGGTACCGAGGTGTTAAACAACCCCGTGCATCGCCTCAGGGGCACGCGCAATTCTTGGCGAGAAAAAAAATCAATTCCCGGGAGGCAGTACAAAATGCCTTTGAAGAATTTGTTGCCTCCCGTCCAGCTGATTTCTTTAAGAATTTCTAACTAGTTTTTTTACATGAAACTCTTCACAGCTGACAGAAATTATATTTTTAAAGTTTGTTCCGGCCCTTCGTGCATTTTCCACTCAATAAATCAAATCAAAATAATACTACTTTCCGAGTATGAGAAATGAAGGGCATATTTTTTATTTATTTTATGTACTTATTTATTAGGTTCAGGCAACAAAGGTATATACAGGGTGTATCTGACGTCGGAACGCAAACTTCGCGAAAAGGCTATATCGCATGCCACTAACAAAATTATGATAGTCATTTATGACGTTAATGAGCGGTTACAGAAATAACAGTGTTTAAATAAAAGTATCGGCTCGGCCTTTAAACGTTGTAAGCGTGCCGCCGTGCGTGTTTGTAGGTATGACGTTGACCCCTGATGCGAACTCTATTAAAACAGCTGATAGGATAGCTTTTCTAGTATTGTTCACATTGCGCTTGTTTGTGTAATTAACGAATTAATTAATTTTTACTTTAAAATCTTATTGGGTTATAAAAGTATAGCAATTATGAACGGTCTAAAGTGAAAAAACGGCATATTATTTTTTTTTTTAATCTTTAAAATGCCGCCGCAGAATTCCACCACGGGGGGGTTCAGAATCATGTACTGGATCCATGGTACTCGTTTGTGCGTCGATGTCAGATACACCCTTTATTAAAATTTAAGAATATTATATTAAGTATATCATACCTACAAGTCGTTGTGGCCTAGTGGTTAAAACACCTGCCTCTCAAAAATGAGTGTGCGGGTTCGATTCCAGGTCAGGCAAGAACAGACGACAGTACATCAAGCTACTACAATCTGTCAGATTTCTTTATTACATTTTCAACTTTATCACTAAAGCAGTAAGGCTCAAGATTGATCGGGAATATTTCACAGTTTAGGGTAGCTTGACCTGCTGTCGGCCGTACCAAATAACTTTTCTAAGTTGTATATACTTTCTGAGTATATCTTGGACGCCATAGACTGATTATAAGGTGAAAGAAAACATTTTGAGGAAACCTAGACATCCTGACAAGTCTGTCAAATCGCCAACCCGCATTGAGCAAGCGTGGTGATGATTACGCTCAATCCTTCTCGGTACGAGAGGAGACCTGTGCCCAGCAATGAAACGATAAAAAAAAGGTTGATGATAATGATGATGATAACATACAATTCAAGCAAAAATAAAATAGATACCTAATCAACATAAATAATCTATACATATAAAACTAAAGTTATATACGATTATTTTGCAGCGTCGGCGTCGTGTATTTCGTGGTACTAGTAGGGCACAGACTACTAAGAGGATATGCAGTAGGATCATCAAGAGGTTATGGTATACTATGTCAATGAGTAGGGTAATTACCTACGTAATACACTATCAGTAGCAATGGGACAGTTGAACAACTTTCATTGCGTTATTTACATTTCAGACTATACAAGCTTAGACATTTTTCGAACATATGGACCAATGGACTAGCAATAAGCTTCAAAATGGTTCCAATTGATAATAATAGTGAGTTACGCAATTAGGGTGCAGGTATTTCGAAAGCAGTTGGCACTCTCACCAGTCACCACTATGGAATTAAAACTTCACGTTGTGACTAGACTCCAACCGCAAAATCAATATAATCTTGATCAGTATGAACAGACGACAATACGTCAAGCTACTGCAATCTGTCAAATTTCTTTATTAGATTTTCATCTTTATCCCTAAACCATTAGAGCTCAATTGATGGAAAATATTTCCAGTAACTTGACTTACTGTCCGTCCGTACTCTACAATCTTATACGATAAAAAAATACTCAGGCAAAATATAAAATCTTGTACAGATGATTTGTTTATTACATTTTTTGAAGTGAAACTTCTTTACGCACGCTTGACTTGGGGAGTAAGCTGGCGAACGCGTGACGTACGCGTTACGAAAAGTGATCGGGCAAGGCGAACGGAAGTTAAGTGGAGGATATAAGCACAGAGGCGCCCGTGGCGCGAGCTTGGTACTACAGGGTCTACAACGAGTTTTTTTTTTTTTCAATAAAAATAGAAGATCTATGCAAAAATATTAATTTACCAATGAAACCATGAAATAAATTTAAATATTTATAGAAAATTAATATATGTATATGTGTAATACATACAGATGGAGCGAAAGAAGTTTCACTTCAGTCGTGTGGTCATAAGCACACTCGTATTTTTTTTATTTTGTGATTGAATAGTTAGGAAAATGGGATTATAAATAATAGACACTAGCAAAAAGGCAATTGTGAAAAAAAAAATCCCTGTCAAGTGTCAAGTAGACGTGGTCGTTATTTCACGTAACTGGTTACAATAACCAGCTACGCGATGTGTAACTGAATGACTGGTTACGAGTCAAATTAAAAAGTAGTTATTTTTGTAAATGCATTATTTCATACACACGATATGCCGTAGCGGGTAGCTGTATCGTGCATCACACCGGCGGCGCGCGTCGCTGGTTATTGTAACTAGTTACATGAAATAAGGTGTTATATTCTTTGTTGCTCGAAGGTTATATTAACAATTCCAGTAGCTGAATTAAAATAACTAGCTACAAAAATAACTTGTTTTGTAACAGGTTACGCCGATCAAGTAACCGGTTTCTTGAAAAAGGCGTTACGACCACACCTAGTGTCACTGTCAAGTGCCAATTTGACAGCCACCAATTTCTATCAGTCAGACTGCCAGTTTCTAATTCACTGGCATTTAGTAAACAATAAGTTTTGTTTGCTTATTCTAACGGACTAATTACCAAAGACGAAAACAATCGCTTCAGAATTCGTTAAAGAAGCTTCAAATTATGGCTTCCGAAAAAGACCCGCTGGTTAGCGAGCGGTCAGGGACTGTTCGCGAAGTTGGAAACCATGCAATTTGGAGCTTGTCATCCTGTAAGCCAGGTCAGATTTGCTTGATAAAGATTTAAGAACAAATATACGCTTAGAACTTCCGTTCAATAGCGTTAGCGTCTTTGTGACTAGGCAGACCTATATAACCTGTTGTTTTAACTAACATAAATACTCAACCGACGTTCATGGTTAGATTTTAATTCCCTATTATTTAATATATTAAAGTTGAATAATAATCATATTAAAGTTCAATGTTTGATTTAGGATTCGGCATAGATCAGTTAAGAGATGATTGCATGGACACTTATTGGCAATCTGATGGTCAACTTCCACACCTGGTCAACATCCAGTTCCAAAGGAAAACAATGGTCTCCCACATATACATATACACTGACTACAAGCTGGATGAGAGCTACACACCCAGTAGAATATCAATAAGAGCTGGAACACATTTTAATGATCTGCAAGAAATAGAAGTTATTGAACTAATTGAACCTAGTGGTATGTATATTTTGTAGACATTGATGATAAATTATGCAATTAATATAGAAATGTCTGCTGATTGTATCATTATATTAACAATCTGTTTATGAAGTGACTCACATTTTCATTTCAATGCAAACTTAAATGTGATCTATTTACTATTTTATTAACACTAGGAAGACCAAAATTTTGAATGAATCATGAAGACCCAAGTGGGGTCAAAGAACTTACATAGGTGGTAATGTAAAACATAATATGTTATGATTTTACATTTTTAATTTGTTGATAAATTTAATAATAAATAAAAGAACTTAATATTTATTTTAAAAAAAATTAAGTTTATTAATAAGTAATGCTTATGCATTATGTACCAAATGAAAAATGTAGCACAAGGGTCATTTTCCGGAGTCACCAATCAATGCAACCAATCTATTGCATCAATGCATTTAAATTTAAAAAATGTGGAAAGAGTAGGTGAATGTAAGGAAATTGAATTGTTAGCGAGCCACTCGGGTGAATGTTTTAACATTTTGATTACTGTATGTTGTAATAATTTTTATGATTATTGGCCACTAGTCTTGTCACTCAACATGCCTTTTTAAATAGCATTGCATTTTATGGCTAGTAAACCCAATTAAAATTAAGTGTCAGTTTTAAGATGCCACTAATATACAATATGTAAAGAAAACCCCGTCTGGCCCTAAAGGATAATAAATATTAGGTATACACCTAACCAAATAAAATATTAAATTTTACATAATCATCATAGTGACAATAGTAATGAATTTTGAAATAATCTTTTTTTTCCGCGAATTAATTCCAACTTCCCCAAAATTTGGTAATTTTAAAAAAGTGACACCATTTGTGATAGAGCGAATAGCGATGCGACCATGTTCCGCCTGCCCTGCCCCCCTTCACCCGCGCATGTATGCCTAGCGTGTTGTCTACCGCACATGCATTAAGTTACCTCGCTTTTTCGAAGTAATATTTATTTTTTTAGGGAGATTTTTTTAAAGTTTAGCCTGGCTTTGTAGGCATTAGTAGAATCAGTTATCGATACCTAACAATACCTTCATGGATTGGACAGGGTTTTCTTTACATATCGTATAGTACTTATATTTATTTTATTATTAAACCATTTATGTACACTTGTATGTAAACCTCCAAGAAAATAATAATCCCCCTTATTCATAAACGCTGCTTAAAGTTAACTAGTGATTAGAGATTCCTTAACCATTCAATTTTGACCTCTTAGTCACTTGACTTAAATCATCCTTTATGAATATATAGCACAGTGTTTAAGGGGTTTATTCATAAACGAAGATTAAAGTTAAGTGATGTGCAAACATCTAAAATGTATGGTTAAAGAATCGCTAATCATTAGTTAACTTTAAACATCTTTTATAAATAAGGCACATATACCCATGTACAAAAATGCTTAATTATAAAGAAAACTGATTCCAACCTACCTGCAATAGGAAGGTAAACTTATATTTTACTCAAACATGACCACTTTTTTTATATTTCAGGGTGGGAGATGATTCCAATCAAAGACATCCATGATAGGCCTATCAGAACATACATGATACAAATAGCAGTACTCAGCAACCATCAAAATGGACGAGACACACATATGCGCCAGATAAAAATACATTCTCCTTGTGAACCAACATCTTTTGATGTCAATAAATTTAGGAATTTTTCTACTGTACAATTTCAACAATATGCTACTATTCGTTAAGTATTTTTATGGACTCTTTTCTGGATCTTGTTGCCTTCCAAAAGCAGATTTTACTTAAAATTGACACTTTAATATACGGTTGTTGTTAAAATTGACAGTTTGTAAGGTTATTTTGTGATTGTATAATGTATCCACAAAATTGGGAAATTAATGCCAAATAAAAGTAGTATATGTATGTAATCACAATATCTTTTATTTACAAAAAAGATCACTCTGAATCATCACTTTCTTCACTTGCGTCTTGAAGCCATTCAAAAAACTTAACAAGCGATGGCTGATTTGCAATAGGACTCTCATTTTCTGCCAAATCTTGGTGCCATTCTAGTAAAGAATCTTCATCAACAACATCTGCCTCATACAGTAAGTGCAAAATTTGACCAGATTTGCCATCTAACCACTTACATTTAATACAGCTATCCTGGAATCAATTGCTTTATTTAGAATCTTAAATTTCTTTTCTTCTTTAATTTTATTATTTCAAAAGTTATGTTTTTTGATTTCGTAATATAAATAATCTAAGTATTTGAAAAATCTATTCTAAATTCTAATTAAAATGTTTGGTTGAATTTACCTCTACAGCCCTCAAACAGTCCATAACAGAAGACTTTGTTTTGATGTAGTTTGATAAAACAGGTCTAAAATACTTCAATATATCCTTAATAGTACTGAGAACATTTTTATTTTCAGCAATAATAGGAATGCTCAATAGAGCTCTTACAACAAAGAAGTTAACTTCATGCAGTTGGATGTTGTATGCATATCTTGATGAATTGATCTCCAAAATCAGATAATCATTTTTCAGCTTTTCTTCATATCCTCTGGCCAAACTGTCAATTACTTCTTGCAGGAATACTGAAAATGCATTTTAAAATGTTTCAACTAAATTAATACTTCTCTTATGTTTCGTGAAAGTGGTTTTTAAAGAATCCTAAAATTGAGCTTGTTTCTTTTTTTCATATTAATTAAAATTTACATTTAGGATTTTCAGAAGAATTAAGACAAGGGCCCAGGAATAGAACATTTAATATTTATAAGAAAAAAACTTACTGTTTGTGTCCTCAGGGACAGGAGAATCTGGGAAAGAAGACTCATCACTACCATCTGACGAGTAACATGATTCACTGTCGCTCCAGGTCTTTTCAAAGCCAATGAAATCATCACCACCACTGCCTGATGATTCATTCTCCCATTCTGTACTTTCTGATGTAGATTTCATTAATGTTTTTTCTGAAAATGCAATGCAGAGCTTTCATGTTTTCACAGAGTATGCTGCTAAACAGATAGTGGCACGGGTGCTAGAATCTTTTGGAGGATTTCAACATACACACAGACACAGTGTTGCAGGCATGACTATGTCCCTTTAATGGATGACAATACAATGGGGTATGTGCTGCTAAGCTGCCCAGTGCTCAGAGTAATAGCGATAGGTTTTATTTTGACAGTTCAACAACATTTATTGTGCTATTTACCTTGTTGCATAGACACATTTTTCTAACATAATGGAGCTAATCCATTATTAGCAATTTATGATTCAAAATGAATCCAATTGATAGTAATATTGTGCTATGCAATTAGGATGTTGTGTTATGTAAAATAATCGCATTAACATAGAATTGGTGGACACCAGGCTGTATTACTCATTACCTACCTATTTCAACCTCTGTACTCTCCAGTATATTTCCCTTCAATTGACTGCCAGCTTCAACAATAACATGCGATCCTATGATGGTACCATTTTCAACAATGCACTTCTCTTTTATTGTGCAGTTATTATCAATAAAACTATTAACCACTGTACAGTTATCTCTTATTACAACATTGTTCATTATATTACTTCCTTTGATTGTTACATTATTCCCAATCACACAGTTCTTCCCAATCATTGATTTTGATAGAGTTGTGTTATCATTTATTACGGTTTCTGCACCAATCAGAACATCTTCCACTAATGTACATGACCTGAAAAAATATAAGTTTTGTAACAATATATTAAAAAACAATCAATAGGCCTAGCTACTAGCAGAACTAGACTACTTATCAAATCCACCTGCTCAGTTTTGATGACTTTTCTCGGAAATTGTGATTACCCATAGTGATATAGTTGTTCTGGTTAAATGAGCCAGCTTCAATAGTTAATGGATATGTCCAGTTATGTAATACATCTCGGCTGTAACATAACAAAAACAAAACATCATTAAATGTTTACAAACAGTGATATTTGTATTTATTTAATAACAAAATATCTTACGACACTGTCTGATATGTTTTCCAGTTAGTAACGGTTGCAGCATACTGATGTTCTTTCAAGAGAGTGTAATAAAGTGAGCTGGCAAGAATTTCTTCATTAATTAAAATCCCATGTATGAAATCATCTCTTGTTTGGAAATCAAAGTTGTCAGAGAAAAGCGGAGGCACAGATGGTGAGCAAAGTGCTATGCTAGCATCAGCTAAATTATGGTGCAATTTAACTTCAGAATGGTTTAACACAATTTCCTAAAAATAAGCATACAAATGTAAAAATATATTTAAAAAGTTTTTATAAAATGATCATAATAATGAATTTAATAAAATGCTTACCAAAGGTATATTTATAGTTTTCTCAGTAGATTTTTGTTTATATTTTTGATGCATAAGCACTTTGTTGGTATTTGCATCAGCTGCCAAGAAAATTGGCTTGTCATAGCTAATCAAAGGATGTTCCCAGGACACCTTTTTGTAAACAAGTGTCATTGCTGCTCCTTTATCCTTTTTGCATATTTGCCTGTAGAAATTTTTTATTCAAAAATTATACTCAACATTTACATAAAGGAATAAACAAGGGAATACAAATATTTTTACTTATGTTGCTCCAGCAATGACGCAAAATGTATATTAGTGACACTGTTAACTCCAGCTAAGACAAAATACCCTCTAATGAGGCCAGCAGCATCAATCTCGCGCATCACATCTCCCATGGTTTGACATGAATCGGAGATCATTACATTTACTTCCATAGTTACACTCCAAACTGCCTTCTCTTCAATACATTTTCTGTAAGACAATGTTATTTATCTAAATTATAATGCAATAGAATTACAAAAGCTTAATATACGATAAGTACATACCGTATGTAATCTTTAATTTTTTGTCCATATTTACAGCAAAACAATATGACTTCTCCTACTCCACCATAGGAAAGAGATTCCAGTATGTAATTAATTAAAGGTACTCCTGCAACCGGAAGTAAGCCCTAAAACAGTAAATAAATTAAAGTACCTACCTAAGGGAATGGCTCAAACTTGTACGAAAGTTGCAAAATTTATTTAAAAATGAACTCACCATAGGTTTGTTGTCACACACGGGATTGAAGTGGTTATTAAATGTGTCCATAATAACCACAGCTTGAACAACATTTTCTTTATCTATCTCCATTTTACTTGTACCCAACAATAAATATATCACTATTTATTTCTAATATTATAAGTTGCAGACATAACCTGAAGTCTGAAGCTGAACACGAATCAAATTAGGGATGGGCAAACGGCAAAATATCGATATATCAAATATCGATATTTTTCAGAAAAATATCTATATATATCAGCTATATTTATCCCGCGATATATCGATTTTCGATATTTATTTTCAGAAATCAAAATTGATATATTTTCAAAGCTCTGCTGTATGTTCATGCGTCACATGATGTATTGACCAATCCGATTTCTTAAATTTAGAAAAAGAATAGGTAGGCTGTATGGGTTTAGTCTCACTATTCAAAAATTACAGTCTATGCGATACGGGATTTTACTGCTCTTCTTGGCCCTTTCAAAGAAGCTACTGAGGAAATAAGTGTTGTGAATTATTTAACATAAAGCTTAGCCATTCCTCTTACAAAAGTAACCCAAGTTACAGATCAAGCAACTCCACCAACTTCTTTAGGGTTGATTGTAAAAAGCTTTACTCAAAAAAGTGGAAGACAAAGTGGCTTCTTTAGAAAGAAATCCTTTTCTCTCAGTAGCTACTATTTTGGACCCTCGGTTCAAGCGTATCCACTTTACCTCGCCAATTGTCGTGTCAAATGCTACCTATATCCAAAATTTGTGCTGAGATTCATGCAGAACACCGGCGTAGAGGACAACTTTCTCCGGATAAAAATCCTGATCAAGCAGCATCAGAGCAAGTGGGTCCTCTATCAGGTCCAGACATGAGAAATTATTAAATCTGAACACAGCTTCGTCAGCGGTAGCGTAGCTGTGTCCCCAATGAACTGTATTTGGACCAACCACTTTTAGAACGAAAATCAGATACAATAAAGTTCGGGGTAAATTGTCAACATTTCACGTCGATTCTCTCGGATATCGGTCTAATATATTTGATTTATCAAGGTTCTTCACTGTCATCTGAAAAGGTAGCTTCAGTGGTAAATATGGCTGCGCCAAATGGTAGGAGCAGATTAACAGGGGAACACATCAAACAAAGAGTGCTTCTGATGTCAATATCAGACAAATACTGGTTTGAATAATGTTATTTTTACTGTTGTTTTTTTTATGTCAAGCAATTCACACGCCTGGTGGCAAGCGTCACCTCTGCCCATGGACAGCTGCAGTGCCAAACAGTAAACAAAATTTACTCAGTAACTGCTCTAATACTGCCTTGCGCCAGAGTTATTAGGTCTCGTATTCCCATTAATTACGCTAGCAAAGTGTTATGTTGAAAATGTTGATTATTCTGGTACATGAACCTGTTTTTTTTTAATAGTAAAACTTATCTCAAAACAGTCATAGATGTATTTGCTTTAACATTTGGACTATTATGGCAATTTCTATAATTAATTGCAAATTAGGAAAATATATCGATATATTTGATAGATATTTATCGATATATTTTTTCCATTTGCCATCCCTAAACCAAATAATATAACCACCCCCACTTACTCCCACAGAGCAAGTAACAAAGAGTATAGTAAGTGCAAGTAATCACTACGTTTTAACTCATCGTCTCATCTATATAATAGTACTCTATGCGAGACTCCCTGGTGAGTTTTGGAGGGAAAGTCAAGCTGAGTGTCATGCTCATCTTTCATTGGACTTTTAAAAATATTTATAGTGTTGTTTACTAAATAAAGCGCGTGATTTATGCAGTAAAAAGTGCATTTAGTGAATAATTTATAAAGAACATTGAAATATTGTAGCATAGTGGCCACATCATGACTTTACCCCAAACCACTCCTAGTCGGCTCACGCGGGAAACGAAAGGAGATAGGTTAATGAAGAATGTATGAAACACATGGACTGGCTTAATACCAACCAAACGAACCTAAGTAAAACCACAGATAATGTATTAGTAAGAACAATTTCCACGAATCAATGTCGCCAACATGAAGAAAAAAATAGGCTAGCGTTATCGATAAAATGGGATCGATAACATTAGTAATAATTTTTGATTTTCTCAAATGAAAAAAAAATATTACCGCATTTTGATTGATTTTGAGTGGCGGCGGAAACGCCACTCAAAATCAATCAAAATCAAAAGTCATTTATTCAAATTAGGCTGAAAATCAGCACTTTTTGAACGTCAATATTACATAAGACAGTCCCCCAAAACACCCACCCATCGACACTTCCTAGTGCTTTCGCTGGGTAGAAGAAGGAAGAAACTCCCCAGCAGCACAGCTGTCGGTTCATTTAAAAAAAAAACGCATGACTTTAAACAATACTATGTATAGTGATGAAAACAAGAAAATAGAACAACAATGAAATTATTGAAAATATGCCAGCTACCACGCCAAAATACCAGCAAAGCAAAACAATAAATAAAAATAAATAAAAAAATAATAAATAAATAAATATAAATGAAAATAACTAAAAACTTGATGTGTTCCGACCGAGTTCGACCACGGCGACCACTTCGACTCCTAGCCGGTGATTTGGCACTCATGCGCCCGAAAATGGCCTATGTAGCCTATCTTGGCGGCGAAACTTCGTGCACACTGAGGGCACGTAAGCACGCCGTCGACGTAATTGTATGTGATGGCAGCAGGTGGACGGGCCTTTAATTGGTCGCGTTTGGCATCGAGGTCAGCTTTGCGCTGCTCCTCAAGCTCGCGTACTTGTCCGTACACTATACCGCGCCATTCTGACCGCTTTGCTGCCAAACGCTCCCATTCAGAGGGTTCTATATTGCATCTCTTCATGTGTCGTTTTAAGACATCCTTGAACCGGAGGAGTTGTCCGCCATGCTTTCGCTTGCCCTCCTCCGGCTCAGAGAAGAAGATGCGCTTCGCCACTCTTTCGTCCGCCATACGTGATACGTTTCCGCACCACCGAAGCTGTCGACGCATTAAATAAGCCTCAATGCCACCAACATTGGCTCGTCGCAGGACTTCGGTATTTCACACTGTGTCAGACCATTTGATCTTCATAATGGATTGGAGACATTTAAGGTGAAAACGATCTCGAGTACATATATGGTGGCGGTACACACACCACGTCTCAGGGGAATATAGAAGGTTTGTCAGCACAATTGCCATGTATAAGGATATTTTCGTAGCTAGCTTAAGGTCATGTGAGCAGAAGACCTTGGAACACAACTTGCCAAACGCTGCAGCTGCAGCTCCGACTCTGCTTTTGATCTCAGCATCAAGGTCACACTTAGAACTTATAGTGTTGATTTTTAAGCCGTACTTACGGCAGGTTTGATGAAAAGCGGACATCAGCTGTTGTAGGCCGTCTGGGGATTCTGCTAAGACGCACAAGTCATCAGCATACATGATCTCAATAATCAGTGCATGTGAGACTTTGGTGCGAGCCTTAAGTCTAGCCAGATTGAAAAGACCGCCGTCGATGCAGAAGCGGATGCGAACTCCTTGTGAAACAATTTGTAAGACCTCTCCTACTATCACTGCAAAGTATAAGGCGAACAGAGTTGGTGCTAAGACGCATCCTTGCTTCACCCCACAGGTAACGGGGAAGAAGACTGTCTGTGCACCGTCTACAGCAACGCAGCATTGCATGCCGTCATGTAGGAGTCTAAGAAGTCTCACAAACTTTTCAGTGCATCCCAGCTTACCTAACACTAACCATAAGGCTTCACGAGGCACACTGTCGAAAGCCTTCTCCAAGTCAACAAAGCAGAGGTACAGCTTACGACCCTGTTCTCTACTCTTTTCCTGTAGTTGACGCACGGAAAATATCGCTTCACAGGTGCCACGGTCCGGTCGGAAGCCGAACTGGGTTTCAGGCAGGATCTTTTCAGACAATATGTTTAGGCGGCTTAACAGAACTTTAGCAGAGACCTTTCCAGGAGTCGATAAAAGCGTGATACCACGATATGAGTTGCAGTCGGATCGGTCACCTTTGCTTTTATATAGTGTTCTTATACGCGACACTTTAAACATATGAGGAACGCGCTCTTCCTCCCACATATGAACAAACAGCCCCCATATCAACTTATGCAACCCTTCTCCGCCGTATTTGATCAGCTCTCCCGGTATAAGGTCAATGCCAGCCGCCTTTTGGTTTTGCTGCTGTTTGATGGCAGTAACAACCTCATCAAGCAATAGTGGCTCGTCTAACTGAAGAACAGGAGGGAGTTGAGGCAATAAGCCGATGACTTGAAGATCAGTTGAACGATCCACATGCGCTCCACAAAGCGCTGGGCGGAGCACTTCAATACTCTGCTGAAGTATTGAAGTGCTCCGCCCAGCGCTTTAGTACATCCTCCCTGCTAGTCAACAGGTGTCTACCGTCTAGAGACCTTAAAGGCACCTTTGCATAGTAGGATGTACCAGTCCGCCTACGTACCTCACCGTGGAACTCCCCGAGTTGGTTAGTGTCAAAAAGCCATTGCATGTGAATGGCTTTGTCATGTCACCACTTGTCTTTAGTCTGACGAGACAGCTTGCGTAATTCCTGGTCACTAGCTTTGACCACCTCAACGCTTCTTTGTCGCCTTCCATGCTGTCGCAAGAGATCCTGGTGTTTGTCGAAAGCCGCCTGTAGAGCTTCATCCTTTTCATCAAACCAATCTTCATTGTGACGGCGTGTTTTGCCAAGTACAGATGAAGCGGTAATCATGATATGAGATGACAAAGATCCCCAGGCAGCCTCGGTTTCACCTGCCTCATTAATCGGCAACAGCTTTTCAGACAACGCTTCAGCATATTTCTCCCTCACCTCAGGATCATTTAGCTTCTTCACGTTCAAAGACGCAAGCTTTTTTGTAGCAGACCTACGAGGAGGTAGGAGGCGAAGTCGTAGCTTAGTGACAACAAGACGGTGGTCAGACCAACATTGCGCATCCCTCATGACACGGGTGATACGCACTTGGCTGAAATCTCTTTGCCTTACAATGGCATAGTCGATCAAATGCCAGTGCTTGGATCTTGGGTGCATCCATGTTGTCTTGTACTTGGCGGCAAGCCTGAACATAGTGTTCGTAATCGCCAAACCGTATTGAGCACAAAGACTGAGCAGCAACTGACCATTACTGTTCATGTTGCCAACTCCATGTCTACCCAGAACTCCAGGCCAAGCCTCATAGTCCCGACCAACCCTGGCATTGAAATCGACTAGCAAAAGAATCTGCTCTTTGGCGCTTATGCTGTCGAGGCAAAGAGAAAGTTCCTCATAAAATTCGTCCTTGATGTCATCAGACTTGTCTAGCGTTGGAGCATAAACACTGATGACATTAAGGTGGTTATTCTTGTCTAGATGAAGGCGCAATGTGGTAACGCGGTCCGAGACATGTACAGGGTACTCCTCAAATCGCTTTACTAAGTGATTTTTGATGGCAAATCCTACACCTGATCGCTGAGCTTCAGAGGCAGCGGTACCTTTCCAAAAGAAAGTGTAGCCTCCACCTACTTCCACCAGCTCCCCTTCATCAGCAAGATGTGTTTCGCTGAGAGCTGCCACATCAACGTTGTAACGACGAAGTTCCCGAGCTACTATGGCGGTCCTGCGTTCAGGGCAGGCATTTCCATCTCGATCAAGAAGCGTTAAGCTTTTTTTTTATTAATTTATAAACCAGCGCTTGACCGCAATCCCGCCTGATGGTAAGCAGTGACGCAATCGTTGATGGTAAAGCGCACTAGTTTATTAAGAGCCTATTCACTCTAGTCTTGAAGACGCTCAAATTGTAGTCCGACGGAAACACCGCCGCCGGCAGATTGTTCCAGTCCCTGGATGTACGCGGTATAAAGGAGGAGGCGAAACGCTTCGTCCGGATCGTAGAGGTGTTAACAACATAAGGGTGGAAACTCGCCGTACGACGGGTCTTTCGATGGTGGAACGGAGATGGGGGAATTAAATCGTGCAATGCCCTTGCACACTCCCCAAAATGTATCCTATAGAACATGGCTACTCTACGCCTGTGCTCTAGGCTTTGGAGACCAACTCGAGTTAAATCAGGGTCACCAATCAGCCTCTTCGCATGCCTCTCCACAGAATCCAAAGTGGCCAGGTGACACTCAGCAGCACCAGCCCAAATGTGGCTGCAGTACTCCACACACGAACGGACCTGTGCTTTGTACAACATTAGAAGCTGCCCTGGTGTGAAGTACTGCCGGACCTTTACGATAACTCCAAGTTTTCTGCCAGCCATCTTGGTCTTGGACTCACGAACCGCCCAAAGTTTAGGTTCGAGGAAATCTCAACACCCAGACGCTGAAGGCGGTCGGTACACTCCAAGGATACATTTCGAAAAGTAGGAGCCAAGGTGAACGGGCTCCTTTTGGCGGTGAAAAGACACGCCTGCGTTTTGGCGGCATTGAATGCTACAAGATTGGCATTGCCCCATTCGGAGACTGCCTGTAGTGCAGCACTCGTACGCTCCTCGGTGTACACGGTATAAAACAAATAAAATAAATATATACGGACAAATCACACAGATTGAGCTAGCTCCAAAGTAAGTTCGAGACTTGTGTTATGGGATACTAACTCAACGATACTACGAGTATATTTATAATAGATAAACATCTAAGGCCCAGGCCTATCAGGAAAAGATCGTTTTCCATCTCTTATATTTGTCATTTTTTTATTGATTTGATAAAACAAAATATACGTATCCAATATTTTTCTATAATCTGAATGACGACTAAATAGATTTTTTTTTTACCCAGGAAACATCCCTATTAAATCATGCAATTCCCTCGTACACTCTCCAAAATACATTCGATAGAATACCGACAGGCTTTCTAATCTACTCCTGTGCTTCAGGCTTTTAAGACCGTTAAGAGCTTAATCTGGGTCGTCTGGGTTGCACGCCTCTCCACTGAATCCAAAGTAGGTAGGTGGCATTTTGCAGGACCAGCCTAAATGTGGCTGCACTACTCCACACACGAACGGACCTGTGATTTGTATAACATTAGATTCTGGTGTGAAGTACCGCCGGACCTTTGCGATAACGCCAAGTTTCCAGGCAGGCACCTTGGCCTTGGACCCAATGAACCGCCCAAAGTTCAAGTTCGAGGAAAGCTGAAGGCGGTCGGTGTACTCCAAGGATACATTCTGAAAAGTAGGAGCCAAGGTGAACGGCCTTCTTTACGCGGTGAATAGACACGCCTGTGTTTTGGCGGCATTGAAAGCTACAAGACTGGCTTTGCCTTATTCGGAGACTGCCTGTAGTGCCAATCAGCCTCTCTTTCGCGTCGGATTGTTTCCTTACTAGCCCGAGCTTCCGGTAGGTATCTCTCCACAACTGTGCTGTTATCTGTATACCCATAGATACCAGGCATCAGCACATCGTTAAAATGCAGCAGGAACAGAGTTGCAGAGAGAACAGAGCCCTGAGGAACACCGGCATTAGTCGACATGGGCTCAGATGAGCATCCGTCGACAACAACTCGGAGGGACCGTTCAGTCAGGAAGTCTTTTACCCAGCCAGTCAGGCTAGGGGAAATGCCGTATGGTGGAAGCTTACTCAAAAGGCCAGCGTGCCATACTCGGTCGAAGGCCTTCGAAACATCAAGGGAGACAGCAATCGCTTCCCCATTTCTCTCGAGGGCCTCGCCCCACAAGTGAGTGGCATACACTAGTAGGTAGGTAGGTAGGTACACTAGTAGTTGACCGATTGCGGTCGGTCACTGAGGAGATCGTTACCTTCCAGGTATGCCAAGAGGCGCGAGTTCAATACACGCTCCATAATTTTGCAAAGTATGGAGGTGATCGAAATCGGCCGATAGTTGGTAGGATAGGCACGACTACCCTTTTTGGGCACGGGCTGCACGTTGGCAAGCTTCCAGGACTTGGGCACTATACCAGTCCCAAATGAGAGGCGATACAAGCTTGTCAATACAGGAGACAACTCGGGCGCACATGCTTTAAGAACGACCGCTGGTATACCATCCGGACCACTAGCCTTATTCACGTCCAGACGACACAGTGCTCTCAGAACCTCCTTGTTCCGAATGCGAACCTCAGGCATTGAAGTACCGCGGTGGGGTAAAATAGGTGGAGTAGCACTGCCAGTATTAAGATGCGAATTATGGGCAAAAAGAGATGCAAAGAGACCTGCTTTCTCTCTCGCCGTATGAGTCAGTGTTCCATCAGGCCTAACCAGCGGAGGCAGGGTGGGCCGACAGAAGTTCGCCTCGACCGATTTGGCAAGGGACCAAAAAGATCTGCTACCGGAAGGCTGCGCAGATAACTTGTTGCCAATATGGGTAATACGGTCGAAGCGAGCCTTCTTTAGCGCCTTTATGTAGGACTTGGCAGCACGGTTAAAGGCTCTCTTCTTTGAGCTTAGATCTGGAGCTCCGCGGTCACGAGCGTCAACCCAGGTGAGAATTGCCGTGTGCTTACGCTGTTCGGCTTGGGCACAATCGGCATTGAACCAAGGGCGAGCCGAGCCACATACGGGCACGTCATTATAGGTAATAAAATATTCCATAGCTTGACGCACCACATCGGTTATAGCATCCGCACAGCTCGACGGATTGCTAGAAGAGAAGCAGACCTGCTGCCAAGGATAAGACGCATCATCTCATCCCAGTCTGCTGACCTGTATCGCCACATTCGCCGTTCACCACGAGAGTCGTGATCTGGTGGGAAGAAGGTCGATACGGACTTCACCAGACAGTGGTCTAAAGTTCCCAACGGTGAGGAAACTGTTATAACACATCTGTACGGATCAGTGGTCAGCAGAAGGTCCAGACAATTGGCAGTATGACCAACTACATCAGGAACCCTAGTCGCTTGCTCTACCAGCTGGGAAAGGCCCATTGAAAGCGCGAAGTTTCGCGCTTCTCTCCCATCGTGGTCGGTCCTCTGGTACGGGAAAAGCCAGTCCTAATGGCAGGCGTTGAAGTCCCCCAGAGCGACGATGTGTGCGTCAGTGTGCCGGTGCAGCGCATTGTCAGCAGCCTCACTGAGGTGGTCAAATAATCGAGTTGTCTCCTGATTACCGCTGTGAGATCGGTAGACACAAGTGTAAACAATTTTGTCCACACCAGTGTCAACCAACAGCCATATGGACGAGAAGTGAGGGTCTACAAGGTGACGGAGGCGCCGGCAACAAATGTCATTGCGGACATACACACAAACCCCGGCACGCTGCAGGAAATGGTGCTCCAATGCGTATCCCGGGTAGCTGAGGTATGCCGCATCAGACGGACATCCGATCTGGGTCTCCGTCAAGAAAAGTAGATGGGGCTTCTCAGTCTCAAGGTGGTGATGTACTGCAATGAGATTGGAGTGCAGACCTCGAATATTAGAGAGGTGCACTTTGAAAGAGAGGACGTGCGCCCGCTGTGCACACCTACTTTTCTTTTTAGACTTTTCATTTAAAAAAAATTGAGTGAATAGGAAGGAAGACGGCAGTTGAGTGAGGTGATGCAATGTTAATCCCAACAATGCGACCAACGATGCCGGGCCTGAGCGAGATTGATCTGGAGACTGCGGGGATGCCCGAACCCCCCCAGGGATCGCCATCGGGTCCTCTCGTCCGGTCGCCAATCGGCACGATGGGGCCACCCTGGGATTTTTCGCAGTTGGCGGGGTAGCCTTTCGTATGTGGCTGGCACACTACTTGGGCCCCCAACTACCTGCGGTCGGCCAGCGGAGCACCGTGCTTCGGATCCCGCTACCCTCCACGACCAAACTCCCGACACGACAACATTTGGCGCATCGTACACGGCACACATCGCAACACAACTGCTCAGACCCGTCCTCCAAACGGCTTCACCAGACATCATGCCAGAACACGACGAATCGCTTGGCGGCATGACTTTGTCTGGTGGGTGGTACCTAGGCCGGCGGCCGATATTGTGGCCTACCACCTAGCTTGGATTTGATTTGTGCTTTTAATGCATTTTAAGGTAAGTCTAGCAGGTCTAGTCTAGTCTAGGGGTGCAGTCGAAGAGCCTCCACGTGGCGCACCCTGGGCAACGCCAGCCCCAACTGCCCACCGCGTTCTGGTGGACTCTTGGGCCTGGCGGCTAATCTTCACACGGGGAAGGGCCAGGTTTCAGTCACCGATCATCTTTGATGGTCGTTGATGGAAACCTGGCCTACAGGGGTTCTCATGCATCCACTTCCACTCTGTTTAGCAGAGTGCTGTAAGTGGATGCATGCCGGGGTATACCGTAATCCCTTCGGGGACCGGGGGCTGTCGGGGCATTTGTCCGGGCCGCGAGGGGACACCTCTATAAAACGGCCGAACCACGGGCGGCATATCCCGTTTAGGTTATTGCGAACCTGACGGACTAATAACCGTCGAAAGTGCAATCCAATCCTAAGTTTTGGGGGCGCGGCGAGAGGATGAATGGCTGGAGGATGTCCAGTCGTTAGCGCTCCCCACTGTAGGTACCTGCCGACCCCTACAGTATATAGGCTTATCTGTTGGTACGACGCTCTGCCCAGATGGACGCAAAATCGCTACTACTCGTGGGATTTAGATGGAGAAAATTAATAAAACAAGAAAAAACAACACAATGAGGAAGGAGGAGAGTGATGTGGCGTCAGAGTCTGACGCTGCATGTGGCGTGACGGACTCGTTTAAGAGGCCGGAGCGCGTGGAGGAGGGGGCTTCCGGGAAGAAGATCTTTCTAAAGAAGCGCCTCAAACCGGGTGATGGCCAAGGGTCATCCTCGGATAGCGGGACAGGCAAGGCCCGCAAAAAAATTAGTCGGCGCGACGCCCAAGAGAAGCCGAGCCGAGCCAGCTCAGTCGAGCTGGCACGGGAAGGCTCTGAGCTCTCGGGAGGTGAGCCGGATGCCGTTAGCCCCAACTCGGAGCCAGCGGCAAAATTTGAGGAAGTCGTGGCTGCCGCGGTCAAGGGTGTGGCTTCGAAGAGGCTGCAGTCCTCTAAAGACAAAGCCATATCCGCAGCCACGGCTTCCATCATTGCGGCAGCGAAAACCATCCACGTGGCACCCCAAGCGGACGGAGTGGCAGAATTGCGGGCGGAGATCGCCCACTTGACAGCCACCATGGAGCTCCTCCGAAAGGAAAACGAGGAGCTCCGAGCGGACCTGGCCGTGCTGCGAGCTGGCAGCCGCCGGGAAGTGCCACAGGAAGGGGCGCCACAAGAGCAGAGTGATCGCACGCCGGTCGAGGATCCGGGCCTGGCCCTGATCCTAAAGGAATTGGCCGCCTTCCGGAGTCGGTTTTCGGGTCTGGAGGCCATTGTTCTGCGCCCCCCACTTGCGACGAGCCGGCCAGCCTCAGGCCAGCGGAAGGCGGCAACTTATGCTGCTGCTGCGGCCACTACCGCCACAGCTGCAGGGAAGACGAAGGCCAAGGGTGCGCCCGCACAGGCTCCAGCTGCGAAGGCCACAGTCCCTGTGGCAAAAAGGCAGCCTCCACCACCTCCTACAACCCCTGCAGCCGATACCACCTGGCAGGTAGCAGGGGAGAAGGAGAAGGCGGCTAAGGCTGCAAGGGCGGCCAGAAAGCGGCAGCGGCGAAAGGAGCGTAGAGTCGCGACTAGGCTTCGTGTCCCGAAATCCGCAGCTGTAGTGATAACACTACAGCCAGAAGCGGAAAAGAAAGGCACGTCCTACCGTGACGTGCTCAATAAGGCCATGGAAGCGGTGAACCTCCAGGAGATCGGAGTCACCTCGGGCCTAAAAATGAGGGTCACCGCGACCGGAGCCCGCATGATCGAGGTTCATGGTGAGGCTAGTGGTCCGACTGCCGACGCTCTGGCTGAAAACTTAAGAGCGTCCTTAGATGCGGTCGAGGCCAAAGTATCCAGGCCCACCAAATGCGCTGACTTGCGCATCTTGGGTCTGGACGATACGGCGACGAAGGAGAAGGTGTTGGCTGCCATCGTCAGGACTAGGGGGTGCTCTGCGGAACAGATTAGGGTGGGCACCCTCCGCCCTGACCGCACGGGGTTGCAAACTGCTACGGTGAGCTGCCCCGTGTCGGCGGCCGAGAAAATTGTTAGCGAGGGCAGAAGACTTCTGGTAGGCTGGGTTTCAGCGCAGGTAAAACTGCTAGAACCCAGACCTCTGAGATGCTACCGCTGCCATGTGGGCCACCACGTGGGAGTGAAATGCACCTCGGAGGTGGACCGCAGCGGTCTCTGCTTCCGCTGCGGTCAGCCCGGTCACAAGGCCGGCTCATGTGAAGCCGCTCCGCACTGCTCAGTTTGTGCGGCAGCTGGTAAGCCGGCCGAGCACCGGGCTGGGAGCAGGGCTTGCGCCCCACTCGTCGGAGGCAAAGCCAAAGGCCCGGTTAGGCCCTCCGCCACCACCATCGTCGTCGCCGCAGCCACAGCCTCTGCCGCTTCCGCTTCCAGGAACGCCGTTGCTGTCGCCGCCGCCGCAGTCACCGCGGCTGGGCCCTCACAAGGGCCTCGGGAGGAGGCTGTTATGGAGTGCCAATAAATGGCCCCATTACGCCTCCTCCAGGCGAACATCAACCACTGCGCCTCCGCTCAGGACCTTTTACTCCAGAGCATGGCGCAGTGGTCGATTAACATCGCCGTGGTCGCTGAGCCGTACTTTGTCCCGCCCAGGGATGACTGGGTGGAGGACCTCAATGGCTCAGTGGCCCTAATTGCGTCGGCCACTGCCGGCACCCCGTCCCTCGAGGCCGTCAAGAGAGGACGGGGTTGCGTAGCAGCACGGTTCGGGGAGATAGTTGTGGTTGGGGTATACTTCTCCCCGAGCCGAACTCTCGCCGAGTTCCACAACTCCCTTGCGGAGTTAAAAGTCGTCGTCGTAGGGTTCCGCTCCCTCCCCGTGCTCGTCCTCGGGGACTTCAATGCCAAAAATCTGGCTTGGGGTTCCCGGCTTACAGACACACGTGGCAGGATGGTGGAGTACTGGGCTCTGGAGACAGGCCTGGTCATCCTAAACCGGGGTTGGGTCCCAACATGTGTGCGGATGCGGGGTGACTCAGTGGTGGACATATCATTCGCCAGCCCCGCTCTGTCGCCACATGTCCTTGACTGGCGCGTCATGGAGGGGGTGGAGACTTACTCAGACCACCGGTATATCCGGTTTGATGTCTCCGCCCAGACCTCTAGCGCGCCGGTCCGACCGGCACCAGGTGGTCCGCGGTGGGCGCTGAAGCAGCTTGACCGGGAGCTCCTCCTGGAAGCTTCGATCGTGCAGGCCTGGGTGTCACCACCTGACAGGCCTGCTGACACAAACAACGAGGCGGAGTGGTTCCGGGAGGCCATGTCCGATATATGCGACGTGGCAATGCCCCGAGTCAAGCCCGGACACGCCCGGCGTCAGGTGTACTGGTGGTCGCCGGAGCTTACGTCTTTGCGCAAGGCGTGCGTGGCTGCGCGACACCGGTACACCAGGCATCGCAGGCTCCGTATTCGTCCACCGAATACGGAGGCCATTCAAACGGAGCTTTACGAGGGATACAGAGTGGCAAAGTCCGCCCTCCGAGCGGAAATCCAGCGAGCCAAAGGGCTGGCCCGTGAGGAGTTGCTGGGGACTCTGAACAGAGACCCGTGGGGAAGCCCCTACAAAATGGTGCGGAATAAACTCCGCCCATGGGCTCCCCCGATGACGGAGAGTCTCCGGCCTCAGCTCGTGGAGGACGTGGTGAGCGCTCTGTTTCCCTCGCGAGGGGTACATACCCCTCCAGCCATGGTTTCGCCTCCTGCGGTGCCTGATGCGGACCACACCAACGACGACGACGATGCTCCAGAAGTGACCGAGGTAGAGTTGAGAGCGGCGGTACGTAGGCTGAATGCCAAAAATACCGCCCCAGGACCCGACGGCTTGCCTGGAAAAGCCTGGGTTCTGGCCTTAGGGGCTCTCGGGCCTCGACTACGGGGGCTACTAAGCGCATGCTTAGAGAGAGGCCTGTTCCCACGTCGCTGGAAGACGGGGAAACTGGTCCCCATAAAAAAGCCAGGGCGCCCTGCGGACTCTCCGTCCGCTTACCGGCCCATTGTGCTGCTCGACGAGGTGGGCAAGCTCTTCGAAAGAGTCATTGCAGACCGCCTCGTCGGGCAACTCAGGCGAGCGGGCCCGGATTTGGCGGAAAGCCAGTTTGGCTTCCGCAGGGGGCGCTCTACGGTGGACGCCCTCATGCGCGTGCGAGCCCTTACGACAGGGGATGCTGTGGCCCGGGGTGGGGTAGTCTTGGCGGTGTCACTAGACATCGCTAACGCCTTCAACACCCTACCCTGGAGTTGCATCAGGGAGGCACTCCGGTATCACCGGATGCCGACCTATCTCTGTCGAGTGGTCGAGGCCTATTTGACGGATAGGGCCGTAATCTACCCCGGTCACCAAGGAGTGTGGAACCGACGAGAGATGTCGTGCGGTGTTCCACAGGGATCGGTCTTGGGATCGCATCTGTGGAACATCGGGTACGACTGGGTGCTGCGCGCTGACATCCCTATCGGCGTCAGCGTAGTTTGTTACGCTGACGACACGCTGGTTCTGGCACAAGGGAGGTCACACCAGGCGGCGGCTGACGCAGAGACCCTCGGGGTTGCGACAATCGTCAACAGGATCCGGCAATTGGGACTCGAGGTGGCCCTGCAGAAGTCCGAGGCCATGTGCTTTCATGGTCCTCGGAATGCGCCACCGTCGGGTTCCCACATAACAGTAGGAGAGGTTCACATCGGCGTCGGGTCGACGGTGAAGTACCTGGGACTCGTCCTCGACAGCCGGTGGAACTTCGAGGAGCACTTCCGACGTTTGGCACCCAGACTGGAACGGGCCGGGGCTGCCCTGAGGCAGCTCCTCCCCAATCTAGGGGGACCAAACGCCTCCTGCCGGAGGCTCTACGCGGGGGCCGTGCGGTCCATGGCCCTTTACGGGGCACCGGTGTGGGCGCGGTCGCTAAGGAAGCGACCAGCCCGATGCCTGACCGCGTCCCAGAGGGTCATGGCCGTTCGGCTGATCCGGGGATACCGCACGGTCTCCGCTGAGGCGGCGAGCCTCCTTGCCGGATTGCCGCCATGGGATCTGGAGGCCAAAGCCCTCGCCCACATGTGGGAGTGGCGAGAGGAGGCAAAACGCCGGGGCATAACTCCGCTGCCGCGAGAAATCGCGGTACGGCGGACACAGCTCCGGCGGAATCTCATGGCGACATGGAGAGTGCGATTGTCGCAACCCAGTGCTGGGCACGCCACAATAGCGGCGGTAAGTCCCCTCTTTGAGGAGTGGCTAGAGAGGCGCCACGGCGCCCTCACCTTCCGCTTCACCATTGTGTGGATCGCCCTGAGGACACGGTGGAGCATACGGTGGAGGTCTGCCCGGCTTGGGTAGAGCATCGCCGTGTCCTTGTAGCGGCGATCGGCGGCGATCTCTCGCGTCCGACCCTGGTCCAGGCCATGGTCCGGAGCGAGAGTGCATGGCAGGCCGTCACCTCCTCCTGCGAAGCAGTGATGCTGGCAAAGGAGGAGGCGGAGCGCGTGAGGCAACGGGAATCCCAGCGCCCTCACGCCACTAGCCGCCGCAGTAGATGCTCTGGTCGGGAGACGACACCTAACTCCCAGCCACCGTATGCGCGGGCCTGCGGGCGGTGAGCAGTGGGCAACTCGCCGCCCGGTAAGGACCAGGCCCGAGTCGACGGCGCGTCGTGTTTCACGCGCGCCTCAAAGAGATGTCAGCACATCGTGACGGGGTCCACGAAGACCGATGCCTCCTGGGTCAGGGTTGCGGGTTGGTTTAACAAGAAACCGCGGCCCTGGCCGTCGCACAGGCAAGTGAAGAAACACGGGTGGGTTTTAGTCAGTAAAAGTCTGACACACCCTTCCGCTCCGCCCAGAGCGGGAGAAGTGATTTGATGATTTCCCATCACAACAAAAAAAAAAAAAAAAAAAAAAGGTAAGTCTAGCAAAGCAGAGGGTATCTTGTTATAAAAAGTTATACCAAGCTCAACAAAAGAGTTATGAACCTTTTGAAGTCGGTGAAAAGGGGCTCGCAGTTTGTCCTTGTTTCTGGTGTTAATATTATGATTGTTTTTGGTGTACACGTGAATATTTTGCCTAACATATAAGATATTGGCTAAGATGAATTGCGAAGCAACCGTGGGAATACCAATATCTTAAAAGAAATATCTCAGACAAAATCTGACACCGAGCTGGTAAATTGCTCGGACAGCTCGATTTTGGAGTACAAATATATTTTGTATGTCAGCAGCTTTGCCCCACAGTAGAATACCGTAGGACATAACGCTGTGGAAATAACTTAAATAAACTAAACGAGCTGTATCATCGTCAGTATATTGTCTTACTTTCCTGACGGCGTAGGCGGACGAACTGAGCCTTCGTGCTAGGGTTGATATGTGTGGTCCCCATTGAAGTTTGGCATCTACTGTTATTCCCAGAAAAACTGCCGAGCCCACAGTTTCAAGCACCTCTTTGTCTAAAACAATGTTGGGTCCTAGATTTCTAATGTTAGGCAAGGCGAACTTTAGGTACACTGAATGGTCTAGACTCCGGGTGTGTTGTTTCTGGACCAATTGATACATATTTGTGGAAATGTGTGTGTGTGTGTGCTGTGTGTTTTCGACAAATGTTTTTATCTCTAAATTCTATAGGCACATAGGCCAAGTCCTCTTTACCCGTTATTTTTACCCAATGTTTACACCTATAAAGTAAAATGATTGATGAATACCATTACTGCAAAAACTATTTCTATTTGTCGCAACTCAGTCGCTGAACTGATTTTAATGAAAACTAAATTTAATGATGTTATGAACTTATAAATACCACTGATACAAAAAAAGTATTTATCGATAGTCGATAAAAACCGAGAACCTCGTGAAAGCCGACGTCAACTGTGCCGTCTTTCACAATAAATCTCCGGTAATTGGCTTGTATCCTAAAAAATAATTTAATGTCCGTCAGATAGCTTTATAAAAAATATTGAACACGTATTTTTTATTTTTTCTTTTATTCAAATACTTAGGAAGATATATTGATTTGAAATGTCGCATGACGTCACGCCATGGTGCAAAATATAGAACGGCGTGACGTAATTAGCCCCCACTTTGTAACTTTAATACGCTATATCTCAGTAATTTTTGGTAATTAAGACAAAATAAAAAATACGGGTATTAATTTTTTTTATTATCTGTAAGACGGACTAATTATTTTATTGATTTTCATACCTTGGATACATCCCTATTGTTCGTCATCATAACTTCGTCCATAATTGCACATACAAAACCTTCAGTTTCCCCAAAAAGGTCACCGAATCCTAGTCAGGCTACGGACGCTTGTAAATCTACATCAGGCCCGTGTAGGGCTCTGAAAAAGCGTCCGTGAAGCTCCTTGTTCTTTCATACCTCCATGCGATCATTGGTGTCAAGCACTACTGGTTTGCGCCAGTTCTCTTTAGCCAAGGAGAGCGGAGTGAGGCCCTTGTCAACCGCGACCACATCTCGACGCATTCCCACGTCGGTTGTTAGGAAATATTCCCTGAGACTGCATATCTCGCTATTGTGGAGGGTCTTAGCGTTTAAAAAGCCTCGACCTCCACAGTTTCGCGGGAAATACAGCCTCATAACCGATGACCGTGGGTGATGCAATCGATTTGCAGTCAGCAGCGTAGGGACTCAACTATCCAGGGCATCGAGTTCGGTTTGAGTCCATTTGAGTATGCCAAAAGAGTACATCAAAACCGGCATGACCCAACCGTAGAAAGCGCGCACCTTGTTACCGCCTTATAGAAGACTATTAAGTACTTTTTTCAAGCGGCCAAAGAAGATTTTTTTATTATATGCTACTTGTTTAATATCTAACATTTCATTGGATTTAGACTTATCAGAAACCTTGGGTAAAACAGGGAAAGATTTCTCATTAAATGCAGGTGGTGGTTTCACAACGCATACGATTGCTGCAGAAATTTGGCTTTTTTCTTTTCATTTTTTTGTTTTTTAATAGGACAGTCTCGTGAAATATCAAGATGATTACCTGCGTAGTTGATGCATGTGATCTCTTCGACATCGCATTCATTGTAGGAGTGGCGACCACCACAAGAAGAGCAGTGTTGCTCGCCTCGGCAAGTCTTAGCAGAGTGATGTAATTTAAGTCATTTATAACATTGAAGTAATGGTGGTAGGTATGTATGGTTTCACCTCGTATCTGAATAGCGGTATACAGGGTGCCAGGGAAACGCTTCCGAAAACGAAGACAGGTGATAAGGCTAGTGATTCTCGATACGATACCATCAAAAAATGAGGATTTTTTTTAACAATTTTACTTAAGCATTTTTCGTACACTATGCTGTGGGAACAGTTAAATGAGTTAAATAAAACCATTATTTGCGATTAAACATTTTTTTTTTCTTTATAACTCTAACAAGCAATGCATTCGTAAATAATATCAGCTGACTTTCGCGCATTTCGAGTTCAAAGACCGCGTGCGGTCACCGACATCGCGACAGTTTCACGGCTGAAACCGAAGCGCGCGTCGCGCGATGTGCGATGCGCCGGCTGACTATTTTATTTATTTATTTATTTATTCTTTATTGTACACCAATCTTCCTAAACTACTAACCTTCACTCGATCGCTTGAAGCAAATGTCTTTTCAGTTCAATTCTACCTAGTTGTGGGATATCTGCTTACGGCATCGGCGGCATCCATTCGTGCAAGGATCGTAATGATTTTCCCCTTTAACAGGGTTACAATTTTATTTTGATCTGAATGTTCAAATTTACAAATCAGAAAAATCCAGTTTACTTTGCTTAACCTTGAGGCCCATATCGAAGGTACTTAGATACCTACAGTGTCGTGGCTGTAAGGCCATAAAAATCCTTTGTAAAGCGCCGCTAAAATAAAGAAAAATAAACATTACAGAGGCGTCAACAGTTTTAAATTGATGGACATGTCGTGAATTTAATAACAGTTTTGTATTATGTCGATAATCGATAGTAAATGAAATAAAGTAAAAGATCGCTGACATCAGCTGTAATTGACTAAAAAATTTTCATCGCATGTACATTTTTGAATTTGAACTTTATAACAATGTAATTAAAGTCACACGATGCGTGCTCGTTTATTGCAAGAACTGGATCCTTCATTTAGTAAGTAAACCTAATAAATTTAAAGTGAATAATTAAATTAATTGAATCTAAGAAACCAGTTAAATCTTATTTAAAAGTTAGAAAATGAAAACAGTTTGTAATAAAGCATAAGTACAATTTCCTAACAATTAAAATGAATTGATTTCTGATCTCGTAATTATTCTTTTAGCATTTTCGCCTCTGTAAACACACCGCTTTGACCGCGGGACTCCCCCAAAGCGTTTGATCTTCATAGTACCTCTTTAGTTAATAATAGTGTTTCTTGCGACTCGGTTCGTGAGCTTGTGCGTTACGTTTTTAACAAATTATTTAATTATTGTTTTGTTAGTTTTAAATTTGTGTTTAGTTATTAGGTATTGTTACGTTTTTAGTGCTGTTTTATTCTTTTTAGTTATAACTTTTTGTTGTTTTAAACAATGCCTGAGGCATACGTGTACAGTGCTCGTGAATATGGTCCGTCAACGTATGGGCTGGTATTTTTAATGGACGAATTCTAGGACCAGTGTTTCTACCGCCGCGCCTCAATGGATCAGCATATCTTAATTTTATAAATGGACATTTAACTGATATGCTAGACAATGTGTCTGTGGCTGAATTTCTTCGAGCATGGTTCCAGCACGATGGCTTTCCACCGCATGTTACGCGTCCCGTCCGCGAGCGTCTCACTGAGCTTTTTAATGACTGCTGGATCGGAAGGCCGTTGGACTTCTTTTTATGGGGGTATGTAAAAGAAAGAGTGTTTGATCGGGAATGTGACAGTGCTGATGAAATGCGGGGCAGAATAGTGAGTGTTTTTAATAAACTACGTGAAGAATGTGTTCACGGATCGACACAGCGACGGGCCCGGCTTTGTATTGAAATGAATGGAACTCAGTTCGAGCCAAACCTCATAAGGTCGCAAAGGATTTAGACAGGTACGTAAAATGCCTCTGTCAGCTTTTTACAATGGACTACAATTGCGATTTTGAAAGTGATGTTTGTAAATTGCGTATAAATCGGCTCTTTTCGGCGGCGGCTCTTTTAAGCGCGGGCGCGGTAGTGCGACGTCGCCTTGCGTGTCAGTGACCTCACGTTTCGTACGCTATCCAATGCTTGTTTACGAAATATGAAGTCTTGAAAATAATCAATTTAAAGCGAAAGGTTATTGGTATCCGTTTGCATTTAGGTTGTATATAATCTACGTTCTGGCTTCGGAAGCGTTCTCCTTACACCCTGTATAGGGTGTATCTGCCATCGTAACGCAAACTTCGCGAAAAGGCTACAGCGCGTGCCACTAATAAAATTATGATAGTCATTTAGGTCGTTAATGAAAGGTTACAGAAATAACAATGTTTAAAAAAAGTGTCGGCTCGGCCTTTGAACGTTGCAAGCGCGCCGCCGTGCGTGTTTATAGGTATGAAATTGATCCCTGTCTATTAAATCAACTGATAAGATAGTTTTTCGAGTTTTGTTTTCATTGCGCTTTTTGTGTAATTAGCGAATTAATTAATTTTTACTTTAAAATCTTATTGGGTTATAAAAGTATAGCACTTATGAACGGTCTAAAGTGAAAAAACTAGGTACACATTTTTTTAAATCATGAAAAAGCCGACGAAAAATTCCACCACTGGGGGGTTCAGAATCATGTACTGGATCCATGGTACTCGTTTGTGCGACGATGTCAGATACATCCTTTATAAGCATATTTTGGTAAAGATGTTGCCGTAAAGGTGACAGCAACAGTATTGAGGGGCACTAATTTTCCGTCTAGTTTACACAGGAATCTTTTATTTGCAATTACTTCAGAGTCACATACTATGTATATTTTTATAAGTTTCTTCATTGGATAGTTCTTTGGGAACAAACCTCAATACACCAATCCTTTATGTCAAATATGATGGTATAAAGGCTTTGAACTTATTTTGCCATAAAAATTCTTCCATCTTCAGAAAATTGTTTGCCGCAGCCGCCTTCCTGAATGTTATTCCAAATTTTATGCGCATTTATTCTGTGTAATACTCCCTTAACATTATCCGTTATTAAGTTGGTGAGCGTGATAGGATTTTTATTCCTTACCTTCTCCTGCTCTGTTGACTCGACATATACTACATATTCAGAATTGCTGTTTTCTATGAATAGTTTATAGTTTGGGTTTGGTGAAAATATTGTACTTATTATTTGAGTCAGAAATTTGATTCTTATTGTACTTGCGTTTCCTCTTCTCTCCCGGCTCTGACAGCTCCTCACCGCCACTGGTGACGCTCGTGGTCTTATCAGATCGTATTAATATGGTCTTTCTATGCAATTATTTAATTATTAAACTTTTTGTGAAATCAAAATTGGCGCCTCGTTCGAGTTCCCGCCTAAAGTCCAGTAATGTATACCTGCTACGGCTGCTACATTGGCGCTGTGCGGTAGATAGAGAGATATTACATCCTCTTTTTCGCCGCCCCGGCGGATCCGGATCCTTCATCTTACGAATTTTCAATCAGGTCACGTGTCCTGACGCGAGTTTAACATTTCTAGCCATTTCAAAAAGTGCACAACACCGCTTTAAAGAATTTTCACTTAAAAAATCTAACTAACACGGTAATTGTGTAACACTATCAGTAGCAATGTAGACATAGCAATGGGTTCATTTATTTTGACAGTTTAACTACATTCATTGCGTTATTTATTTACGTATAACCAGTCCAATAAAGTAATGATTCGAACATATGGAACATAAAGATTAGCATACTGCTAATCTAGATGTAGGGAGAGAGAGATAGTATTGAATGCTATCTAAGGCTTAATCAGACAACCTTGCGATCAACACAAATTCTTCGTAGACACAAACATTGCTTACACAGTATGTTAAGAAAACCCTGTCCGACCCATAAGGATAATAAAGGTTAGGTAAATACATGACCAAATATAATATAAAATTTTACGTAATCATCATAGTACCAATACAAATGAATTTTGAAATAATCTTTTTTTCCCGCGAATTAATTCCAACTTCCCCGAAATTTGGTAATTTTAAAAAAGTGACAACACCGGTGTTATTATGAGCGAATAGCGACGCGACCACGTGCCGCGTGCCCTGCCGCCCGCCGCCCGCGGTAGGGTGCTTAACGCACATTTATTAAGTTACCTCTTTTTTGCGAAATAATATTTATTTTTTTAGGGGATTTTTTTTAAGTTTAGTCCGGTTTTATATCCATTAGTAGAATCAGTTATGGATAACTAACAACACCTTCACGGGACGGACAGGATTTTCTTAACATAGTGTATAAAAGATATCGTCACGGGTCACCAACGAAGTAGTAGTACCTATAGCAGTATCAACTAATAAATAACAGTAACCCTTAAATAAGGGTCCAGCAGTACTTCACACCAGGGCAGCTTCTAATGTGTGGAGTACTGCAGCCACATTTGGGCTGGTGCTGCTAAGTGTCACCTGGTCACTTTGGATTCAGTGGAGAGGCGTGTAAAGAGGCTGATTGGTGACCCTTTCTTTTTTTTTTTTGCGCTGGGGAAAATGACAATTACGCATCCCCACCCGTCGGCGGACGGGAGGGGTATGTGGGACTCCCCGGGAGATAGCCTCCCGGTATACCGACTAAAAACCCCAGCGGTACTCCGGCATCGCCATAGTGGCGGGGGAGTGGGAAACTAGCGGAGCCTGAGCTACTACTCCGCCTAATAAGGCGGGCCCTCCTTTGCCCCTCCTAGGGAGGGGCGGCGGCTCCCACATGGTGAGAATGCAAGGCGGGCGCGGGCATCCCCGTGCCTCACGCCCGCCGCTCACCTCAGGGCGGGAGAAAGCGGGCGAAATCCCGCCTTCTCTTGCCCCTACTCCGTCTACGGAGCGCCGGAGCGAGGGGATCCTCCTCTCGCTCCCGCTCCGCGGCCTCCTTCTGCGACATCACGACCTCGCAGAAGGAGGCCATCGCCGCCCAGGCCCCCTTGCTCCCCACCATCGCTCTGACGATGGCGGACAGCGAGAGGTCCAAGGCAAGCGAGAGGACAAGATCGCGGCGCGGCACGGCCCACGACGGGCACACCGCGAGGGTGTGTTCCGCCGTGTCCTCCGCCGCGCCGCAACCGTGGCACGACGGCGTCTCCTCTCGTCCTATCCGGTGCAGGTACCTGCCGAAGCAGCCGTGACCGAAGAGTACCTGCACCAGACGGAAGGAGAGGAACCCATGACGCCTGTCGAGCCAATCCTTCAGGACCGGCCCGATGGCGTCGAGGGTACGGCGGCCGAACACCGCGGAGGCGAGGTCCCGTGTCCAATGCTGGACGATGGCCTCCCTCACCTCTGGGGCCGGACGCTCGCCCAGCGCCCTGCGCCCCGCCGTCCACTCGTACACTCTGGCGAGCACCCAGGCCTCGAGCTCCCAGGGCGGGGTGCTCGCCAGAGCGCATGCCGAAGCGAAGCCTTCCGTGCGGTAGGCCCGCGCTGCCCGCTGGGCCATGGCCCTTTGGGGCGCCCGAATAGCGGTGAGGTTCTCCCTCCTGTGGAGGGAGTCCGCCCAAATTGGGGCCCCATATAGATATAGAGTAGCCAGCCTTTCGGTGTCCTATAGGATACATTTTGGGGAGTGTGCGAGGGAATTGCATGATTTAATTCCCCCATCTGATATGGGGAGATGGGGGACAGGCACAGTAAAATGGACCCTTGTAATGGACGTTATAAAGTGCAGGTTCCCTCAGGTTTAGGATGCAGCCCAGAAACGTGCGTAAGACAATGGTTGGTGAGACTCGACGATCTCATCGCTTCCCACGGTTTGCGCCCTTGTATAAATAGGCCCCACGTTTGAGTTACAGTCATTACATTCGTCTTCGCCATTGAGGAGTCAACAGATACAGTAAGTCAACAAGACACATTCGTCTTCGCCATTGAGAAGTCAACAGATACAGCAAGTCAACAAGAACACATTCGTCTTCGCAATTGAGGAGTCAACAGATACAGCAAGTCGACATTAATCTTGTCTTCGAGGAGTCAACAGCTACAGTCATCACATTCGTCTTTGCCATTGAGGAGTCAACAGATACAGTAAGTCAACAACACATTCATCTTGACCTCGAGGAGTCAACAGCTACAGTCATCACATTCGTCTTCACCTTTGGGGGGTCAACAGCTACAGTAAAAAGACACATTCGTCTTCGCTATTGAGGAGTCAACAGATACAGTAATTAAGAGATCACATTCGTCTTCGTCTTCGAGGAGTCAATAACTACAGTGAATCACATTCATCTTTGTCTTCGAGGAGTCAACAGCTACAGTCAAGATCAACAGCAAGATCTCTACAGGATCAACAGTCAAGAAGTTATAGTCAAGAATCAATAGTAGTATAAGTTAAATAGTGACCCCGCTAATATTTGGGAGAATATACCAAGTAAGTCTACACACCGAAGTCTCACTTATTTCCACCAACCCAGCAACAGAGTGTGCATCAGTAGGCCTAGTATGAGTTTTCATTACGAAATTCGTTCGCCGATATCGAGCGCGTTTGACTCAGCGATTGGCCCGCTTCAAGGTCGTAAGAACTCTCAACCAATGAGAGCGCCAAACGCGCTCGATACGATCGAACGAGTTTCGTATTGAAAACTCATACTAGGCCTACTGAACGTGCAGAGTGCGACCGTATTCGTCCACTAAATGGTCCTGCGTTTCTGTCACGCACATTTAATGGTCGCCTATCACGAGTCGTCCGATGCATCGGACGACTCGTGATAGGCGAGTTTCCACCCTTATGTTGTTAACACCACTACGATCCGGACGAAGCGTTTCGCCTCCTCCTTTATACCGCGTACATCAAGGGACTGGAATAATTTGCCAGCGGCCGTGTTTCCGTCGGACTACAATGTGAGTGTCTTCAAGGCTAGAGTGAATAGGCTCTTAATAAACTAGTGCGCTTTACCATCAACGATTACGTCACTGCTTACCATCAGGCGGGATTGTTTATAAAATATAAAAAAAAAACAAGCGTAAAATTAATTATGTATGTAGCCCTCGTTCTCGTTGCTGACTGTACCGAAGCATTTGACTTCTACCTATAGGTAATGTTGAGGCTTTCGTTGCCAAGGCGTTATTGATTGATTTCATCATAGCTTTGGTAACGACGCATATAGTTGTAAAATCAAAATAAAAACAACAGTTCTCGTAAAAAATATAAAATAATGGATTATGATTTGTCTCGAATTGATTATACTATATGTGGTATAACTTATCCGGATACTTTGAAAATATTGCCTCCTTCTGGACAAAAGATTGACCAAAAGGTTTACTGATTTAAACGGTTCAATTTTTTATCTAAGTAAGTACCTGTATTCTTACTGTCTATCTTCTTATTCCAGTTTGCTGTTGGTGATAAAAACGGTGTCCTACAATGCTTGAGCATAAAAGAGGAAGAACCTGTGGTTCAATTCAAAACATTACCGGGGAAACCAATTACTTCTGTACAACTGGCCAGTGCAATGGGTAAGTCCACGACACCTCTTATTATCATTTAGTGGGTAGGTAATCTGTATGTCATTCTATAATTTGATAACTCGAACTTATCGCTCACCTAGTAATATATCGACACATCTACGTTTTTCATAATTTTGTTACAGAAACAAGAATCAAAGATTTTATAATTTTTTGAAATTATTGTATGATTTTTACAGTTTCATGTCTATACTGTTAATATTATTTTTAAATAATTATACAGTATGTTACGAAAACCCTGTCCGACCCGTGAAGGTATTGTTAGGTATCGATAACTGATTCTACTAATGCCTACATAACCTGGCTAAACTAAAAAAAAAATACCCCCTTAAAAATAAATAATTTAAATAAAATAAATGGGTAATTTCATGGCAACACAGGTACAGGTCATGACCTCAGTTGACCTCATGCATGTAGGTATAGGTAGTTTATCCATGTTTATCGACTCTCGAAAGAAACAATGATATTTAGGCAGCTCGTGAAAAGAACTTTTTTTAAGTGCGAAGGTCGTCTGACTCTCTGAATGTATCATTTCATTCGATGAGCACAATGGCTGTGGCGGAGATGTTGTTCCATATTTCGTTCACTAAGAACTATACAGGCAACTATACTGGCACCTTCGCACGAGATTAGCACGGTGTTTCACAAAGTTAGTCCACCCCTACCAATCCACTGCTCGCCGAACTGATAATGGAGGTACTCACGTACAGCCCGGTACAGGTCGACAAAAATATGATGGTACACCGTCGTGTCACCACATGAATCAATAAGCAGCTGTCCAACACCTGATCACAACACAACTAATTGCAGAACTACTACCTTCCATCAGAATTTTACATTACGTTAGAAAACGACATGATCACAATACACGAATAGTCTACAGCTACACGGAAGCAATGTTTATGCGAAACTGATAATTTAAAGTAAAAATGATTTTTATTTTATAAAATAGGTACCTACGCGGCTGGCCTCGCGGCATGCTTTGAGCAAATAGAGATGTGTAAGTAGTAATCAAAATATTGATTTTTCAATCGATACCGATTTAGTATAATAATTAATAGTTTCAATTATCATTCTCGATTCAACATCGCATGGAATTGTTTAGAACTTTTACAGAACTCAAATTAGTTATGTACACTGCTGTAAATGAAAACCATGCCAAAGGTTTAATTTCAGTTTCTGTCTCAATATCGATGATATTGACTGTTAAAATATTTGTAAAATTTTACTAAAATTGTGTTTCATAAGGCCTTCTCGTCTCTGTTTACTAATACTTGTGTTATAATAATATTATTAGTAATTAATCGATAATCAAACAAAAGTACTTTTACCATTGGGTAATCTGTGTTTTTACAACAAATGATAATTCAACCAGACACAAATTTCGATTAATAGCGATACAAAATAAATGTTATTACGCAAAAAATAGTACATCTCTAATTATTTCTTTTACGTCGCCGACAACGCTCACGCGCCACGCCGTCAAAGAAATAAAAAATCTAACAAAAGAATGAAAGGAAAGCCGACAGGTAGGTATACCGCCTAAAAAGGTGTTGTCATTTTTTTAAAAATTCCTATTTTTGGGGAAATTCGCGGAAAAAAAAGATTGTTTCAAAATTGATTAGTATTGCTACTATGATGATTATGTAAAATTTTATATTTTATTTGGTCATTTGTTTACCTAACCTTTATTATCGTTATGGGTCGGACAGGGTTTTCGTAACATACTGTATACTATTGCTTGACTGCAATCTCGCCTGATGGTAAGTAGTGATGCAGTCATTCGCACTAGTTTATTAAGAGCCTATTCATTCTAACCTTGAAGACACTTATATTGTAGTAATCAAACGCAGTGTTCAACGGGTTCGAGGTAGTACCTATAGAATAATAAATATTAAAGATGAACAAATATAAAAGATAAATGTAATATACTCAGTTTCATTTTTTTGCATATGTGCCATATATTAATAGGTGAGCGTTATAATACCTACCTAATTTATACTTTTATTCGTTATCGTAGGAACACAAGCAGATAAAATTTTCACGGCATCAGGTAATGAAGTCAAAGGATATACAAGAAAAGGGAAGGTGTTCCTCAGTATTGAAACTGCTCTTACAGAAACAATCACATCCATGTAAGTACCTATGCAACTTTTACAATTAAATTGCCTACGAATATTGTAGATTTTTTTCCCTAAGATGCGGAACTTTAAAGGCACATAAAGTACTAAATATTACACGATAAGAGTCCTGCCTGTCCTGCCTTCAGTCACTTTATTTTTCTTGTAATGTGGCACCAAGTTTATCTGAACGTCAAAAATTGGCTCTGTCTCATATTACACATACACTATCTACACTGTAGTGTAATAAGGAATAGGGACACAGGAGAAGCCAATATATACCGCGGTGTCGTTCGTGTAGTTACTACACACTACGACAGCTAGGCAGAGAAGCAGGGTAGTCGTGACAAGACGTAATTACCTGCGGGCAGGACCCTAAATTTCATAAAAAGTCTGTATTCACAATAAGCTTCCATGCCGACAATGTATAGATAACCTAGAGAACAATTTGTGTTTTTCATATGGTATTTTTCAGGTGTATAATTGGAAGCGATTTGATACTTTGTAGCGGAAGAACTGTGACATATTATAGAGATCTACGGGAGTATCACTCGTATGTTTGTGATGATAGAGTTCTTGATATTGCAGCATTTGCGGTACCTAATGTAATTATTTATTTCATTGCTTATTCTCTTAAATTTTAAACCTGCTGAAAATTATTTTATTGTTGACTACAGAATACAAGAATTCGATTATTGGTATTGGTTGCTAATAAAGGAGCGGTTCTTCTAGAAAATGGAAAACTTATATCTCGTACAGTGATTTCTTCGGGGCCGTCCCGCCTGGCTGTTCCACCTTCCACACACGCAACAGATATCATCGCCATCTACGGTGCCGGTGATGGTTCCATAGGCATCATTAGTTATGAAGAGCAAGTTCTTTTTTTTGTATTATCAGACACTTTCTTCATTCTTTTTTCCTAGTCTCACATGCATTTTGGGATACCTAATAATTACACTCTCAGCATTAGCTATTAGTAAGGACCAAGGTCCTTTCAATATTCTTATTGCTTCATAGTTTTTGTTAGAAGTATTGTTAGCCTTAGCGTGTCTATCGCAAAAAAAAACTGATATACAAATTACTACTGCATAACCTAGTAATACCGCAATACGAACTGCATTTACGCACCGAATCCCTATTCAAGGCACATACATATTTACTATTTTGTATGTACTGACGACAGCAGGTCAAGCTACCCCAAATTGTCAAATATTCCCAACCAACCTTGAGCCTTAATGCTCCAGAGATGACCATGAAAATCTAATAAAGAAATCTGACAGATTTTAGTAGCTTGATGTGCTGTCGTCTGTATACCTTCAAGGTAGTCTGCAACTTACTAAAGTACGATATCATCATCATCATCATCAACCTTTTTATCACCCCACTGCTGGGCACAGGTCTCCTCTCATACAGAGAAGGATTGAGCGCAATCACCACGCTTGCTCAATGCGGGTTGGCGATTTCAGACTTAAAGTCCAGGTTTCCTCAAGATGTTTTCCTTCACCTTCAGTCATTGGTGTCCAAGTTTAGAAAAGTTACATTGGTACTTGCCTGACCTGGAATCGAACCCGCGCACTCATACTTGAGAGGCTGGTGTTTTAACCACTAGGCCTCCACGACTATCGCCTACGATATCATTGTCCACAATATAGAAGAATGAGTTTTTGAAGTAGATAAACAAATAAATAACTAGGTAGGTACAGCACTCTAAATGCGTAACAAACTATTACTATTAATTTGAGGCATATTGCTAATCCATTGTTCCCAATGTTCGAAAAATGTGTCTGTTCAACAACATTGTTGTCAAATGTTGTTGAACTGTCAAAATAAAATCCATTGCAACTGATGGTGTTTCGCTATTACCTTCCAGCTGGGTAATAGCGAAACACTATCAGTACGTACCAAGTATCAGCTATACTAATATACCTACAGTATGTTAAGAAAACCCTGTCCGACCCATAAGGATAATAAAGGTTAGGTAAACAAATGACCAAATAAAATATTAAATTTTACATAATCATCATAGTAACAATATTAATGAATTTTGAAATAATCTTTTTTTTTTTCGCGAATTAACTCCAATTTCCTCAAAATTAGGTAAAATTTTAAAATGTGACATCACCATTTTCGGCGGTAAAATCGTTTGATTCTTTATTGGATATTAATGCATAAATTTATGCTCGATGTTTGGCGGCGCTCGTCTGTGAAGCCGCCGCCCGGCGAGCTTTTCGGCGTCCTCAAAGAAGAAACTAGGGACGTACTATTTTTTGCGCAATAACGTTTTTTTATCGCTATTAATCGAAACTTGTACCTGCAGCCTAATAGGCGAACACATTTTTGTGAAATGATTGTGACTAGTTGGGATCGTTTGGATCGCAGTTGATATAATTTTAGTGTAAAACAATGCTGGTTAAATGATTTATTGTAAAAACAGATTACCTAATGGTAAAAGTACTTTCGGTTCATATCGATAAATTACTAATATCAATATTATAACACAAGTACCTATTAGTAAACAGAAAGGAGTAGGTCTTATGAAATACTCTTTTAGTAAAGTATTATAAGCAATGTAAAGCATTTTAACGGTCAATATCATCGACATTCAGACAGAAACTGTAATTAAAACTTTGACTGGCATGTTATTGAGTTTTGTGAAATATTGAATCCATGCATGAGATTCTGCAATACTAAATCGATACCATAACACTTACGATCAAATCGTATCGATATCGATCCGTCAATATTTTGAACACTTACACATCTCTACTCAAAGAATACCGCCACCTGTGTACCTATTATTTTTATGAAATAAAAATACTTTTACTTGGAATTATTATCAGTTTCGCGTAAACATTGCTTCCGTATAGACGTTTGGTGTATTGTGTGATGAATTCGTTTTTTAACGTAGGTAATTTAACGTAGGTTATTTTTAAAATGCTGATGTGTCTGGATGTGAGTGAAGCTCGTAGAGACTATGACATCCGTTTTGTACCCCGGTCCCATGTGATTGTGCGTTACAACGTCTGTCCAATCGCGACTACGTAACGGGCAGTGTTGCCTTGTAAGCTACCTGTTTTTGCGAAATAATATTTATTTTTTAGAGGGTATTTTTTTTAGGTTTAGCCAGGTTTTGTATGCATTAGTAGAATCAGTTATCGATACCTAACAACACCTTCACGGGTCGGACAGGGTTTTCTTAACATACTGTATAAAGCTGAAGAGTTTGTTTGTTTGAACGCGCGAAGGCGCTAATTTCAGGAACTACTGCTCCGATCTGAATTTTTTTTGTGTTGGATAGCCCATTAATCCAGGAAGGCTTTAGGCTATATAACGACACGGTGCAACCAATAGGAGCGGAGCATATAAAAAAAAATTATCGAAACCTACGCGGGTGAAATCGCGGTGCGCAGCTAGTTAATTATAATCTTCAAATTCATCTTTTCCAGCGACATTTAGTGCTGACTATACATAATAACTAGAATGCCTAAGTACGCCTGTTTAACCATAATATTGTAATTTATTATGTTTGCAGATTAACATTATCAAGTAAATGCTTAGTTGATGGTAGAGGTTTGGGCACCGTTGTATGTCTCGGCTGGTATTTCAGTAAAGGAAACTATCACCTTAGTGTGGGTCGACATGATGGTTCAATCCAGTTGTATCTCATGGACATGGAGAATTTCGGAGAAAAACCACGTCTGAAGTACACTTATGTTTGTATTGGATATCTAAGTTTCAGTAATGATTACTTACGTATGGCCAGCAGGTCAAGCTACCTAAAACTGTCCAATTTTCCCAATCATCCTTGACAATGGTCAAGGATGATTGGGACTAATGCCTCAGGGTTAAAGTTGAAAATCCATTATATAAAGAAACTAGCTGACCGGCAAACGTTGTTTTGCCATATAAATAATAGATTAAATTACTAAAATGGCTATTAAAAAATAAGGGTTGATCGTAGAAGGGTGAAAATTGGGGATTGTATGTATTTTTGTATGTTGTATCATAAAAAAATAGAAATTAAAAATTTTGTCTAAAAAATAAAAAAAAAAATTAGGGGTGGACTACCCCTAACATTTAGGGGGATGAAAAATAGATGTTGGCCGATTCTCATAAATACCGGTTAATCACAAAAAATTTCATCAAAATCGGTCGAGCCGTTTCGGAGGAATTTAAAGCCGAACACCGTGACACGAGAATTTTATATATTAGAAGATATTACAGATTAGTAGTTTGATGTGCTGGCGTGTGTAGGTATGTAGTACATTAAAAATATGGATAATTTACGTCACGTAAGGTTTTTTCTTCAGTTCTGCGGAGAACCTGTGACTTCTGTAACGGGAGGATGCGTGGGGACCGAGGAATCTGAATTACTTGTAGCAACTTTTTCGGGAAGAATTTTTGCACTCAGATCTAGCCACTTGGTAACTGGGGCAAAAGTACCTCAAGATATTTTATCAGCGCGACGTGGAAAACTCGAGTATGTTGTTATTTAAACAGTTTTCGACACAAAAAAATCTTGTATTTATAGACGAAAACACATCAGGCTGCAACAATCTGTCAAATTTCTTTATTAGATCTTCAGCTTTATGGCTAAAGCATTAAGGCTCAAGGTTGGTTAGGAATACTTATCTGACAGTTTCGAGTAGCTTGACTTGCGGTCGTCCGTACATACAAAACGTAATGATTATAATTATGTACTTATAAATAAATAATTTTAAATATTATTTGCTAAAAATAAAATTAGCACGAGTTAACTTTGAATTAAGAGTTTAATTTTAATTACAAGTATGTATTAGAAATTGGCCACTTTTTAATCCTTTTTTACTTTTCCTATTAGGGCAGAAGTAGCGCGTTTAGAAAAACAAACTGCAAATGAAAGAGAAAAATATCAACGAAATACTCGTTCTTTACACGCTGGTTTATCAACGCCACCATTGCTGGATATTCAATACGAGGTAAGTATTTAAATAGATTAAAAAAATAAGTGTAGATAACCACTTTAATTATTTGCGATATAGATATTATGTTATATATTATTGATTAATCTTGGGTCCTATTTACAGTTGTTAGGAGCACAAAGCGATGGGTGGCAAGAAGTGCGAATGACCTGTGCAGTGCCACTGGATATGCTTTTTATTTATTGTAACAAACATCTAGAAATGCAAACCGACACTGCGGCAGTGTTGAGTATCTGTTCTTCAAAGGTAGTGAACGTAATTCCTGAAATAATTATTTTTATTCTGCATACACATATAGGTACCTGACATCTTTATACATATTTCCATAGGAAACAGGATCTGATTTGCTGGCTTCGGTGAGGTGCCAAGCTGGAACGCGAAGAGTATGGGTGAAAATGCGTGATATATCAGATTCTCCCACAGAATCAAAATTTGAGGGAAAACGTGTACTTATTTACGCTTTACCAGCAGGTGCCCCAAGAGTAGCTCGACTCATTACTTTAAAATTACCAGCACTTCCGTACTATTCTAGTCATGAGGCATCAGAAACCACAGTTCAAAGTGAAGAGAGGTACGTACGGCAGTATCAAAAATCAATCAACACTGCGACTCAAATTAATTACAAATAATCTTTGAAAATCTAAATTATACAAGGTGTGTCTGACATCGTAACGCAAACTTCGTGAAAAGGCTACACCGCATGCCACTAATAAAAATATGATAGTCATTTATGTCGTTAATGAACGGTTACAGAAATAACAATGTTTAAAAAAAAGTTATCAAGTTATCTGCGCAGCCTTCCAGTAGCAGATCTTTTTGGTCCCTTGCCAAATCGGTCGAGGCGAACTTCTGTCGGCCCTCACTGCCTCCGCTGGTTAGGCCTGATGGAACACTGGCTCATACGGCGAGAGAGAAAGCAGGTCTCTTTACATCTCTCTTTGCCCATAATTTGCGTCTTGATACTGGCAGTGCTACCCCACCTATTTTACCCCACTGCGGTACTTCAATACCTGAAGTTCGCATTCGGAACAAGGAGGTTCTGAGAGCACTGTGTCGTCTGGACGTGAATAAGGCTAGTGGTCCGGATGGTATACCAGCGATTGTTCTAAAAGCATGTGCGCCCGAGTTGTCTCCTGTATTGACACGCTTGTGTCGCTCTCATTTGGGACTGGTATAGTGCCCAAGTCCTGGAAGCTTGCCAACGTGCAGCCCGTGCCCAAAAAGGGTATTCGTGCCGATCCTACCAACTATCGGCCGATTTCGATCACCTCCATACTTTGCAAAATTATGGAGCGTGTATTGAACTCGCGCCCCTTGGCTTACCTGGAAGGTAACGATCTCCTCAGTGACCGACAGTACGGGTTTCGCCGCAATCGGTCAACTGGGGACCTACTAGTGTATGCCACTCACTTGTGGGGCGAGGCCCTCGAGAGAAATGGGGAAGCGATTGCTGTCTCCCTTGATGTCTCGAAGGCCTTCGACCGGGTATGGCACGCTGGCCTTTTGAGTAAGCTTCTAGCGTACGGCATTTCCCCTAGCTTGATTGGCTGGGTAAAAGACTTCCTGACGATCCCATGTCGACTAATGCCGGTGTTCCTCAGGGGTCTATAATAGACCCCTGAGGAACACCGGCATTAGTCGATTAGTAGTAGAGAGAATAGACCGTCTATTCTCTCTGCAACTCTGTTTCTGCTGCATATTAACGATCTGCTGTTGCCCGTTATCTATGGGTATGCAGATGACAGCACAGTTTGTGGAGAGATACCTGCTGTGTTCGGGCTAGTAAGGAATCAATCCGACGCGAAAGAGAGGCTGATTGGCACTACAGGCAGTCTCCGAATAAGGCAAAGCCAGTCTTGTAGCTTTCAATGCCGCCAAAACACAGGCGTGTCTATTCACCGCGAAAAGAAGGCCGTTCACCTTGGCTCCTACTTTTCAGAATGTATCCTTGGAGTACACCGACCGCCTTCAGCTTTCCTCGAACTTGAACTTTGGGCGGTTCATTGGGTCCAAGGCCAAGGTGCCTGCCTGGAAACTTGGCGTTATCGCAAAGGTCCGGCGGTACTTCACACCAGGATCTAATGTTATACAAATCACAGGTCCGTTCGTGTGTGGAGTAGTGCAGCCACATTTAGGCTGGTCCTGCAAAATGCCACCTACCTACTTTGGATTCAGTGGAGAGGCGTGCAAAGAGGCTAACTGGCGACCCAGATTAAGCTCTTAACGTTCTCAAAAGCCTGAAGCACAGGGGTAGATTAGAAAGCCTGTCGGTATTCTATCGGATGCATTTTGGAGAGTGTACGAGGGAATTGCATGATTTAATAGGGATGCTTACTGGATAAAAAAAAAATCTATTTAGTCGTCATTCAGATTACAGAAAAATATTGGATACGTATATTTTGTTTTATCAAATCAATAAAAAAATGACAAATATAAGAGATGGAAAACGATCTTTTCCTGATTGGCCTGGGCCTTAGATGTTTATCTATTATAAATATACTCGTAGTATCGTTGAGTTAGTATCCCATAACACAAGTCTCGAACTTACTTTGGAGCTAGCTCAATCTGTGTGATTTGTCCGTATATATTTATTTTATTTGTTTTATACCGTGTACACCGAGGGACTAGAACAATTTGCCAGCGGCGGTGTTTCCGTCGGACTACAATTTAAGTGTCTTCGAGGCTAGAGTGAATAGGCTCTTAATAAACTAATCCGCTTTACCTTCAACGATTGCATCACTGCTTACCATCAACGATTGCATCACTGCTTACCATAAGGCGGGATTGCGGTCAAGCACTACTTTATAAGAAAAACGATTTATTTCAAGTAGAACATTTTTTCGTTGAATACAAACATATATAGTGTATCTGACATCGACGCACAAACGAGTACCATGGATCCAGTACATGATTCTGAACCCCCCAGTGGTGGAATTTTTCGTCGGCTTTTCATGATTTAAAAAAAATATATGTAGTTTTTTAACTTTAGACCGTTCATAATTGCTATACTTTTATAAAGCAATAAGATTTTAAAGTAAAAATTAATTAATTCGCTAATTAGACAAAAAAGCGCAATGAAAACAAAACTCGAAAAACTATCTTATCAGCAGATTTAATAGAGTTCAAATCAGGGATCAACGTTATACCTACAAACCCGCACGGCGGCACGCTTGCAACGTTCAAAGGCCGAGCCAACACTTTTTTTAAACACTGTGTATTCTGCAACCGTTCATTAACGACATAAATGACTATCATAATTTTATTAGTGGCATGCGCTCTAGCCTTTTCGCGAAGTTTGCGATACGATGTCAGATACACCCTGTACCTACTTAAATGATTTGGCAAATCGAGGTTCAGTGGGAATTTTTACATAAGAGTTTTAGCAATAGATATGGCGTACAAAATTGATAAATTTTATGAAATAAAAAAAAATCAAGAAAAGCCATATAGGTAGGTTTTGGCAAGCGCACCGACGAAATAACGTTTTTATAATGTCATTATAGGTTCCGTATTATATATTTATTATGATTTAAAAAACTGAAAGTGACAACTGATAATGCCAACTGTACCTGCTTTATTACATAAAAAAATGTAACCTTCACCCTGAGCACCAAGTAATTAATTAACAGAACACCATCACTTATTATAGAATTTGGTGCCAACTTGAAATCGCAGGAAGCTTTTCCGTAGCTGAAATGACTTCATGGCTCACAGAAGCACTGCCGGGTGAGCTCCCTCGACCAGCTTCGAATGTTTCCTTTACCCGATCACATACTCTTCTAGAGACTGTTCTGATTTGCCAATATCAGTAAGTAGATTTTATCATTTATGAACATTATCTTAATATTTTACATTTTAGAAAAATTTATTTGTATATTTTTACAGGCGTGGCCTAGCAACTTTTAAATCTGACAATGTATCAACCATAGCGACTATCCGTAATATAGTGTCAAACTGTTCGGTTGAGAAGAGTATTCGCGTAGAAATATCCTGTGGTACATACATAACTTATTATTGCTATATTACATTAAAATCTTTTTATACTGAAGACCTATTAAGATTACTATTCATTTTTTATTACAGATATACCAGATAACTCCTGTTTGCAGTCATTTAATAAACTAGAGAGTAAATTTAGAAAAGAGCATCAAAAGAATAAAGACATCATTTTGAAAAAAGCTCTCAGGTTGCTATTTTTCAGCTAATGCACATCCAGTCTCTGCCAAAGAACTATTAATTGTTTAATTATACAAAAATGTGTTACAGCATGTTGGACTTGGATGGTTCCATGAATGAGGAAGGTCCTTTACTATGTCAGGAGTATGCTCGAGTTTGGGATTCCAGGGACAGTATCAATGACACCCAATTTAATGAACTTGTAGGCAAGTCTTATATATAAGTTGGAAAGTAAAATAGTTTTTGTTATAATGTGTTCACCAATAACTAATAAACATTAATATTTTAACAGATATAGTGGTTCAGTGGTATTTGGATTGGCGAGCACTATCCGTGCATGAGAACTATAATAATGAAACTTCTAAACTACAGGCTGCTTTAACTGAATGTAGATTGGATGCAGTTATAAAAATACTTTCAGGTAATTCTTCATCATTGAAAGAATATTGAAGCAATTGAAGGTTTCATAATATGTGGCTGCTAGCCTGAACTTTACAGCCAAGTACTGATTTTATCTTTCATTCTAACCAAAAAAGTTTTTAATGAAAAATTGACAACTTGCAATTTGGGTTTAATATCGGTGTCTTTAGTAAAAAGTTTTAACTTTCTTTTGATTATGTATTTATTAAAAAATACTTGTATGTAACAAGAATACAGTGCTTATTACACTAACCAATCAGTATCAGTACCGATCAGGTCTATCCACCAGATAGAGTAGTGTAATAACAGGTAGAAGAAAGGTATCTGATCTACTGCTAGGTTGATTGGGTGTTCCCGACCATACTTGTTTATCCTATCCTATCAATAGGGCTCTACCAAAGGTAAGGTACTGAATAAAACTTTAAATACTTGGGAAACATGCTATTTAATTCCATTTGTAAATTTGTGTGGAAGTGGAAACATTTTTTTAAGTTCTAAATCATATTTATAAAGAGTGTAGGCATTACTGGAACATGCAGTTATTCTAGTAACATGATTAGCCATTTCATTAAATGAACGCATTTGTTCTGTTAAGAAAACAGATGTGATAAAATCTGCATAGTGGTAATCTTTTACTTCTTCTGCTAGTTTTACACTCTCTTCTAAAAGCTGGTGAAATGCAATATATTATTAGTTAAAGGAAAAGGATTTAAATTGGCCTGAAAGAAAGTTTTACAGAAATGTAAATTTCAGGCCTGAGTTTAGAACTATGCTGTGAAAGTAGCAAGCCTTTTAATGATCAAGTAAGATGTTTGTGATTGTATTATTTAACTATTTGACATTAAAAAGTTCTTACCATTGTGATTTTTTTTTCCATACATAGGGCTTGTTTAAATGCTTCAAGTAGTGTTAGATTTTTATTTTGGTTTGGTGGTTCAAGGCCTAATATCAAAGGTGTTCCTCCACGTAATAACTGATAGTTTATTAGTTTTTGCATATGATCTATTTCTTCTTCATACATTTTTATGAAGAACCCTCCCGCACCAAATTGTGATTTAGAAGGATGCAGAAAAGTTACAGCCATATTTAAATAATCCTGACCAGCCTGTTGTTCTGACTTTATTTGGAAATTAATGGCTTCTTCTATTTTCAGATTGTAGTTATTTTGATAGTATTTGTTATGCCTATTGATTGTGACTATAGGTAATTGTTTGTTTAAATAAATTTTCAATAGTGTACATTCCCTCCATTTACTATTCAGGCTTAAGATCATTGTTATGTTAACATTATATATGCACAATATAAAGCTTTGAATGTAAAAATGATGTTTTACATTTGAACACATAATTTCTAGTAGGCCGAGGGTTCGTGAACTTATTAAAAGTTATGTAATAGGGAAACAGTAAAGCATGAGACACTTAATTGAAAGGATTTATAGATTTTATAAGTTTTTAATAATCTATTAACAAGTAGGATACTATATTGTATACTAAGTACTACATATTAAGACCTAAGTAATAAAAAACATTAATTATATACATTACTTCTGGAATGGATAATAATCAAGACCAGAATTATATTTAAATTTATATGTAAAGCGATTTACTTGTGTTTTACCCACTTCGATCATCTTCTGTACATCTTCTCGGTACGCTGGAGGTAGAAGTTCTTCTTCTAGAGTACAATTATTATCACAAGCTTCTTGACTTTTAAATACGCGTTGTCTTATGACATCGACATCTCTGTTAAATTCTTCTTTCAAATCCAACACACTTTTAGTTGCCGTATCTATTTTCATCACAAAATAATTAGCTTCTCTGTGAACTAATCCATGAGCAGTAGTTTTGTAAGGCATAGGTCTGAATCCCAGATTGTCTATGTTTCTGATAATACCACCTCGGTCGAAAACAGCATGACAGATTCTTTTAAGGGTGTCTTTGAGTTCTGGTTTAGGCATAGCACGTAACATTAAAGCTAGCTCGTATGTAGGCATTTTAGATTTTTTAGAATACTTTAAGGTTATGTATAACAATAAGATTTTATTCCGTGTAACTGACAGTGACAGTGACACTGAATGAATTTTTTTTTTTGGTTCACGTTCACTTCTTTCCGTACTTTTGAACAGAAAAGGCAAAGGCATAGTACGCCATGCAGCCTAGTCTTAAATAACTTTTTTTCTTGAGTAAGTTTATATCTTAATTTATCCTAGCTTAACTTAATTTACCTTATCTCCTTTCGTTTCCCGCGTAAGGCCGACTAGGATGGGTTTGGGGTAAAGACATGATGTGTCCACTATGCTACAATATTTCACTGTTCTTTATGAATTATTCACTGAATGCACTTTTTACTACTTAAGTCACGCGTTTTTATTTAGTAAACGACACTATAAATAATTTAAAAGTCCAATGAAAAATGAGCGTGGCACTCATCTTGGCTTTCCCGCCAAAAAACTCGAAAAAAAAACCGACACTGAATGAATGAATGGGAATCCTTCCTTATCCATTAGATTTTTTTTTTAATAATTATAAACTAGCGCTTGACCGCAATTCCGCCTGATGGTAAGCAGTGATGCGATCGTTGATGGTAAAGCGCGCTAGTTTATTAAGAGCCTATTCACTCAGAAAAACTGAGCTTTTGAATATAGTAGTACTCCAGCACGCTGATATTGGTTTTAGTACTGTACCTTTTGGCAAGAGAAGAAAGAATTTAGTTTGCACTAACTCACGGACGAAACATGCTTTTCCTAACAGGTTTTAGACAGAACAGATTTTAGACCGTATTTATAACAAATGTAACAAACTGCTAAAGATACACAGTGAAAGCTTAAATAAATGTTGTGTGATGCTTACTGAATATCTACAAACCCTCAGTTACACAGATACGGAAAAATTGCTAGAGGTATTAAAATAAAATGAGTAGCTCAGTAAGTTATATACTTAATAAAGAAGTAGAGGTAATGTATTATTTAAGTTTTTAGGATAGTTTGACATTGTTTAGTCTTAAATACTTATGTCATCTGTTTATTATTATTATAGCCATCAAATGATTGATGATATTGGTTGATGATAGCCTGAAACACAGGTAGGTATAAATAAACCTAGTTCGGGTGGTCCTAACATTAGTTTTAGATCGTAACTTTATAGATTTATATTATGTATTAGTCTACAGTGAGTTAGTTTTTACGATTGCTATTATTAAGATTTTTATTACTATATAAACAGATTTCTTATACATTCATTGTTTTTGTATGTATTTAATAAATTTTATTTTCATTTTCATTCCGGTTTTAGTTGCAGTACTTACTAATTCTATGTTTATTCATTAATTTCACCGCAAGCGAATAGATGGAGCACACTGTACAGTCCTACCAACTTATCTGTGAACTGAGTGGTATAGTGCGTTTCATCTAAGAGTTCCCTTGACGTCATGTTGGCACTAATGCAAATTAGTGTGAGAGAGAAAGAGACGCAGAGTGCGTTTACCTTGTTTACGATAGTGACAAAAAATGAATGCCAACATGACGGCAAAGGAACTATTAGATGAAACGCACTATAGCTACACCGTCGCTTTAGTGTTGCAAATTAATAAAATTTACCCATGATTGGGTATGTCAGATAAGAAACTAGGTAAACATATAAACATAATTTTATTATTTTAAACAATACCTAACATTGTTTTATAATAATAAAATACTAATATAAATACTAAATAGTCTTCAAAAATAAGAAAATTAATGTAGGTAAATACATACATTAGCTTTTTCTCTGGTATTCAATTGATATAATGTAGGTACCCCACTTACAAACTTTTGCATGAGTACCTACTTAGATGGATTCAGCAGTTACATGATAAGTTGATACAAAAAACCCATACTTTTTTTTTTTTTTGTTTGTGCCGTCTATCACTTCTTGCATGGCAAGAATTCTTTTTTTTGCCGTTTCTTTATATACTGCCAATTCATTTTTTTTCCGCGTCTAATTTTTTGCGGCATTGGCATTGTCATTATTTCCTTTTTTCTTTTGGGTCACTTTTTTCCCACGTCTTATATTTAATTCTTTTCTTGTCATTCTTTTGTCTTTTAAATTATACTTTTACAATTTTTATATATTAGTCTTTTCTACTATCTACTTATAATCTATCACAGTTACTTAGATCTTAAATAATTCTTGCCGACGGCACAGCGCTTGGCTGTGCTGCCCTCGTCCGGTTTCGTTCAATCGATATTTTTGCCACCTTGAGGCAAAACCGCTCCAGGTACGGCCTGGAGTGTTTGTCCGCCATAAGGTCTGCTATGGATGATTCTGTTAAGGTTCTGCCAGTACTTACCTCCAGGTCGTACCTGTCGTGGTCGTGCCTCGGGCATTCCAATAATAGGTGCTGTATCGTTTCACTTGCATGTGTGTCACACACACAGGCTGGACTTTCCTTAAGTTTAAACTTATGCAGGTACGCGGCGAAGCCGCCGTGACCCGTCAGGATCTGCGCCCAGATAGACGTCCTGTCGAGGCACTTCAGGACCTTGCGCGCGCGCACCACATCGGGGAGGAACATTCGCGTGACCCCAGCCGTGGCCCCGCCGGTGTACCTCCCGTTCCAGACAGCTACTGTGCCCTCTCTCAAACGTCTCTTGACGTAAGAGACTGGACACCTGTCATACGCTGGGGCGACCCTGGACTGGGCCGCCGCCTGCCTAGCCAGTTCGTCGGCGCGCTCATTGCCGGGGATCCCGACATGAGCTTTCACCCAAAAGAACCGGAGGACTTTACCACTCCCCTCTTGCTCCCTGATATTCTTACGAATATGGGTAGCAAGGGGATGGTGCGTTTCCGGGTTTCGGATCAAGTCGAGCGAGGATCGAGAGTCGCTGAGCACCGCCGCGCAGTCGAAGCCTCTCAGGACAACCAGGTCCGTAGCCCTGGCTATCGCGAGCAGCTCCGCCTGAAAGACGGTACACATCGGCTCCAACCTCATTCGCTTGGTCCGAATCTCGGACCCATCCCGCCAGTATGAATATGCCGCCCCGACCCCTTCATCCGATTTACTACCGTCTGTGTAAATCAGATGAGCGGGGAGCTGTAGCTGAGCCACAGTTTCGGGGAGCATATTCTCCAGACACTGGTAATCAACATCTGGCTCACTGGCGGGGTGAGGGGCCTCCGTGAAGGCCCTACGCTCCTCCAGTTCGCGGGATTCAAGCTCTTCTATCGGACGTCCCAGTTTGCACTCAAACAGCCGGGCGACCTCCAACACTCGAAGATCGAGCGGGAGGAGACCCGACAGCGTGAGTGCTGCATTGAGCGACACCGTATGATGTGACTTGGCGATCTTCTGTGCAAAGCCCCTTTGGACGGTAGCAAAGGTTCTTTACACAGAGATCTTCTCGGCGGCTTTCGCCCAGGAGCTCGCGCCGTACAGAATCGTCGGTTCGACGACTGCGGTGTATATCGTCCTGATGATCTCCGGACACAAGCCCCAATCCACCCGAGCCATCGCCGACAGTTTCCTATACAGGTTAGTTGCCTTGCAACAAGCATATGAAATATGCTTGTTGAAGGTCAACTTACTGTCGACGATGACTCCGAGGATCTTGAGCTCGGTCACCATCGAGATGTCAACGCCACCCATCTGCACGACCGGAGTGTCATATTTAAGCTTGCGCGTGACAACCATCGCCTGAGTTTTTTCGGCGGAGAAGCGCAGCTTATTTATGACACCCCACTCGTGCACACAGGCTAAAGCGGCATTGGCATCCCACTGGATCCCGAGCGCCGTGTGCCCAGAGAACACCAATACGATATCATCCGCGAACGCCTGCACGTACGCGCCCAGCGCATCCAGGTTGTCCAGCAGAGGGTCCAGCAGCATGTTCCAGAAGAGAGGCCCACCGATGGAGCCTTGGACACAGCCCTTGGACTGGGGCTTCCGCACCGTCCTCCCCGCGTAGCGCACGACTACGCTCCGGTCCCTGAAGTAATCCTCGACAAGACGTCTAAGATTAACGGGAATACCTTTCTCTATCATTCTACACTTTATAGCAGGCCACCATGCGTTGTCGAACGCCCCCTCGATGTCCAGAGAGGCTATCAGGGCGATCTCCTTCTTGTGGAGGATGCCTCTGACGTGTTGCACCAGGTCGTACAGCGCGTCCTCCGTGCTCCGCTGCGGAACGAAGCCGTATTGCCGCGCATTGGACTTGGAAAACCCATAGTTTAGTACTAGCTACTAGCATCTCTATTTAAACAAAACTCAAGTATCTAGACACTCAAGATGTGTCCTGTATTACATGACCTAGTTAATAGATAGAATAAAACAAAAGTTTCATCATCATCATCAACCCATATACCTACGTCCCTACTGCTGGGGCACGGGCCTCCCTTAACGATGTGAGGGGTTAAAAAAAAAAAACAAAAGTTTGCTTAACAATAATTTATTAGAATCCCGGTTTACAATAATTATGATCTTTTAATGAACTTGCACGCCCATCTTCATCCTGGCTGTGAGGCCATACGCCGCTTATGTCCATGTCATCATTATCACTGTCACTTTCAGTTTTCTAATCCATTACCACTTCTATAATGAACGGTTTATCCAAGTACACATCATGCTTCAAATATTACTTGTACTTTCCTCCGGATAACTCCCATGTCAAAATCATCAACATGAATAAACCCACTTTGACGATTCCTCTCCTTGCCTGGGGTCCGAATTTTTGTACCAGCTTCTTCTGCAGCATGCCCTTCTTTAACTATTTTTGAAATTAGCCCTTGACTCACACCTGAAATATAGACAAAATTAATGAAGTATTTACATACTGTAGTTAAAATATTAAATGTAAGTATGAGTAATTACCTATTTTTTTTGCGGCTTGCGTACAAATCGCGTCACGTAAGAAGAACGCTGGAAGGCGTGGAGTGGAGAGAATTTAGGCTAAGCCAAACGTAGGTACCTATGCGGGAGAGCCCCTCAGATTATTCCAGCGTTCTTTTTACGTGACGAGAACTATAGGTAGTTGAATCACTCAGCTTTTATATTTTTTAAGTTACAGTTACGTTAAAAAGTAATCAATGAAACAAAATATCGGGTAATTTACAAAAAGAAAGTAGTCAACAAAAGTCAAAATTCATGTCCATGAATTTTACTCTAATAAAAACGAGTTACCGACTGTTAAGAAGCTCTTAAAGGTCTTAAAAACAGAAATAAATTACACGGGACAAAGAGAAAGTCTACGAAAGCTGCTCCACAAAATAGGTTTTCGTTTTATAAAGTCGCAGTCTAATCGTAAAATGCTCATGGAGCGCAATGAAGTATCAGCTTGGAGAGCAAAATACTTGCATGCTGTAGAAAAAAATTATAAATCTCCACAGCCTCGGCCACTAATTTATTTTAATGAAACCTATATACAATCATCGCATACATCAGGTAAATGCTGGCAAGGTGAGGGTGTAGATGGAGTGTTAGAGCCTGTATCAAAAGGGCAAATATATATTATTGTTCAAGCGGGAGGAAATACCGGATTTGTCCAAAATGCTCTTCTAGTTTTTAAGTCTAACACAAAAAGTGGTGAATATCATGACGACATGAATAGTACTAACTTTAAAAAGTGGGTTATTGAAAAACTTGTGCCTAATTTACAAGAGCCATTAATAATAGTAATGGATAATGCACCTTATCACCGTATTTGTGTAAATAAAATACCAAATACTAATTCTATAAAGAAAGATATGCAATTATGGTTGACACAAAATAAAATTCACTACGGAGAGGAGTTGACGAAGCCTCAGCTGTTAGAAATAATTAAGAGAAATAAACCAGAACCTGTGTATGAAATTGAAAAAATATTAGAAGAAAATGGACACAAATGCTTGTACTTACCTCCCTGTCATTGTGATCTCAATCCCATAGAATTAATATGGAGCTCGATGAAAAGAATAGTTGCTAATGTAAATATTGACCACAAAAATTCTGAGATTCCCCACCTAGTTCAAGAAGCTTTTAAAAGTATAACGGTTAGTGAGTGGGCTCAGCATTGTAATCATGTTCTCAAGTTACAAGCAGAATATTTGAAGCATGATGTGTACTTGGATAAACCGTTCATTATAGAAGTAGTAAGTGATTCGGAAACTGAAAGTGACAGTGATAATGATGACATGGACATAAGCGGCGTATGGCCTCACAGCCAGGATGAAGTTGGGCGTGCAAGTTCATCAAAAGATCATAATTATTGTAAACCGGGATTCTAATAAATTATTGTTAAGCAAACTTTTGTTTTTTTTTAACCCCTCACATCGTTAAGGGAGGCCCGTGCCCCAGCAGTAGGGACGTAGGTATATGGGTTGATGATGATGATGAAACTTTTGTTTTATTCTATCTATTAACTAGGTCATGTAATACAGGACACATCTTGAGTGTCTAGATATTTGAGTTTTGTTTAAATAGAGATGCTAGTAGCTAGTACTAAACTATGGGTTTATTGTATCAACTTATCAAGCTTGTAACTGCTGAATCCATCTAAGTAGGTACTTATACAAAAGTTTGTAAGTGGGGTACCTACATTATATTAATTGAATGCCAGAGAAAAAGCTAATGTATGTATCTACCTACATTAATTTTCTTATTTTTGAAGACTATTTAGTATTTATATTAGTATTATATTATTATAAAACAATGTTAGGTATTGTTTAAAATAATAAAATTATGTTTAATGTTTACCTAGTTTCTTATCTGACATACCCAATCATGGGTAAATTTTATTAATTTGCAACACTAAAGCGACGGTGTCGCTACCACTCAGTTCACAGATAATTTGGTAGGACTGTAATATTGGAACGAATGAATTTTAAGATTACTTGCTCTGTGTCCAACTCATTCAAGAGTCAAATCAATCATGGCGACAGCGTGTGCTTTGCTTTGGTGAGATAGTAAATTGGCTGAAATCTGGAGTCTATTCGACCGATCTCAACCATGGGATCGTATGCGAAGTTTGTTACTGATTATTGTAAAACTTGGGAGAAATCCGGAAAAGAGCAGTTGTAAGTTTAAACTTTTTACGTAAAAAATAGTTTTAGTTCGTATTTAGCTGTCAGTAATATGCATATTATTTGTTTAATTACTACAATTTCTATTGAAAACAATAAATTGTATTGGCTTATAAACTAGCAAGCGTGAAAAATCCATAATAAACGGTGTCTTATTGTACTGAACATTGTTTTCATAGCATACCCATGCTGAGTAATGATTGCAAACAAATAGAAGTAAAAATAACTTGATAATTGCAAGATTTACGTGATCAAATTCGTCTAAATTGACAGTGGTCCATCTGAATACTCTATGTAGGTCATCAACTTATTGCAAGCAAGGAAACTTTGATAATTGTCTGTTAACATTACTGTTTACGATATATCTCTTTCTTTCATAAGTGATATCCACATAGGTTACATTATTGATGAAACACATATAATGTAAGGAAAGTAAGTAAACAAATTTTCATTGAGCCAGTACTGTGTGATCATTGTTAATGGTTTCTTTTGCCTTTCTGTGGTGAGAAGCTGATACTATTATTTGGCACTAAAAGAAACCTAGGTTTCTTAGCAGTTAGTATGTTACATTTTGCTTCCAGGTTAGTGAGTTAGAGCCTGATTCAGTTAGTAGTTTTTAATCATTTTCTATTATATGAATGAATACATGGCATTATTTCAAGTTATTTTATGTGTGTATTTCAATCTTTTACAGTCAATGTGGAGTCACTTGAATGATCTATTGGTGCCGATTCTGTTGTACACCCAACTAAACTAAACTATCACTAAAATTTCTAATTTTTAGTTTAGTGTATCTAAAAAGCTATTCTGCAAACAAGATTCTCTAATTTTAAAAAGCAATTTGACATCTCTAAAATTGAATTTGACAATCGCTAAGTTGAATAAACCATAGACCAAGATTTCTTGGAAATATAAATAAAAAATGAATGAAAGTGGAGCTAATGATCTGAAGTGCAAAAAAAAAGCATGACTAAAATCAAATTATCTTGAATTGTTTATCAAAAATTATTTAAATGATTTATAAGGATTATAAACACGCTATAAAACTATATTGCTGTTTATATTTAAGTAAATTAAAAACCAAAACCTATTACTATTTTTATTATCTGTGGCCAATGTAATCCTGCTAGGGTTGTAACCGAAAACGATTTAGAGCTTCGGCGGATCCATTTTTCGATTTTCAATAAGAAAAAAAGCCTTTAAGTTTTTCAAATCAACAAACTGCAGCATTTAAAGAAATGTTTCGGATAACATGATTTTTGTATTATTTATTTCAGTGTTATAGAGCTAATATAAGAATTAAATAGTGATTTTCAAAAAGAAAATACCGGTTTTTCGTATACTCGTAGTCGAAGGAAAGCCCTATCCAAGACATCCGATGATCCGAGCCTGTTTGTTTTGTTTTGACGATCCGCCATTTCATTTAGCAATTTTAGTTCTATTTTAATTATTAAGTTTTCTTAGATATAAATATTATTCTTATGATGATGTCGTCATCAAGGAAACGAGCCACAAAAAGGCAGCAGGAACTGCTCGTAGAACGGCTTCATACAAATCCACTAATGGCCCGAGGTAGGAAATACATACGAACTTGTTATTTTATTGATTAATTCATAGCCATTACATAAACCGCAGAAAATTTGAGTGCATCAAATTTTAATTACAGGTTTCATTGACATTTGTTGTTACATTAATATACCTATTAGATATCAATTTAGGTCTAATACAACCGTATTTTTTTTAGAAAATCAAGCTGATCCCGAGTTTATGGCTTTTTAGGCTAACGTCAGTAGCGAGCTGAACCAACTGGGCTACAGCAGGACTGTAGAGCAGTCAGCAGTGGCATCATGTAAGTGATTTTTATCTGATAAAACTTTAATTGGATTGCATAATTTTCATTGTGTTCTTAACTAATTTAATTTCAACAGATTTGGAATATATGGGTGGCAAAGGTAAAAACAAAGGCGAGAAAAATAAGAGACTCCATCAGGGCCACAGGTGGAGGACCGGCAGGGCCAGATCTCAGTGATATTGAGAATAAAATTTTTGATTTCATTGGGTCCGCTGCTGTTGATGGTTTCGCCTCTTTGGAAATGAAATGGTAATTTTATAAACATTACTAAGACTGTTATTATTGAGTACCAATAAACAAAACCATTAGTTATCTGTTTTGTTAGAGTCGTCAAGCTCATGACTGTGAAATTCAATTGCTGTTTTCTTTTTTATTTCAGGGAATACCTATCTCACCCTCACTACCCACATCGCCTGCCCATCCAAGTATGTCGCCCTCTCTACAGCCTGTACTGGAAGAGCAGCCTGTGGAAACTGGTAGTGGGTCTCCTGCAGTTCCACTGCCGGATTTGAGAAGTCGGATTACCCGGCGTCGAAGATTGCAGAGGAGTCCCCACCCCCCAGTGCACCACAATTTGGTACAAGCACTGAATGAGAATAGTAGATTACTTCGGGAGAGTATTGTACAGGCAGCTGAAATTTTAGCAGCTGCCATTCGCTCTTCTGGCATCCCTGGCATGTTTATTTTTAAGTTTTCTATATTTGTTGATTGTTATATTTTGTTGATTGTTTATATTTTGTTTAGGTTTAAGGATATTTGTAATTAAAAAAAAAGTAAAGTATTTTTTTAAAAAAAGGTGTACTTTAATTAATAAAGTGATTTATAATTAATGATTGCCGAATTTCCCTTGCTTCGTCAAGAAAATCTGTGCTAACTTCCTCCACAGTCTGACTCTCCTCACTTTCCTCAGTCACATCAATTTCTTCTTCATCTGTAAAAATACACTTACTTTAGATTTGTTATTTTTCAAATGTAAATAAAACAAAGAGAGTAAACTAAGTATAGTTACCATCAAATGAATCCAAAAACATATTGTACAAGGTGCAACATGCCAATATAATTTTAGCTGCGTTTTCTGGCTGGTATATATCATATCCTATGCAGACATCTAAATTTATTTTTCAGGCGCCCATTACACATTTCCACCACATTTCTTGCTCTTGTATGGCACTCATTGTAAGCAGCCTCTGCTGCAGTTGCCGGGCCCATAATAGGGGTCATGAGCCATGGCTGTAGCGGGTATCCCTTATCTCCTATAATAAATAAAACTTTATAATGTACTTAGCTGATAGACATACCCAGTAAGTAAAAAAGTTTACTTGTGGTGACCTACCTAAAAGCCACTGGGATCTTTCCCCATGCACAAAGTCATTTCTCAGGACTCTGTTTATTTTAGATGCCCTCCAAATTGCAGCATCATGGGTGGAGCCAGGGAAATTTGGATTGAGGCCAATAATCTTGCCCCTCGCACTGCATAACTAAAAAGTTTTTTAGTTTTTATTAAGGTTTCAAGAGAGTCTTAACAAAAAATTATGTATACTCACAAGTTGGCAGTTGATGCTATAATAACCCTTTCTATTATAAAATAGGTTGCCAGGCGCAATAGGGTGACTGAGTGGAGGTTTTGCTATGGCAACATGGGTCCCATCCACTGCACCTAATGTGTTGGGCATATTATATAGGTCTTGAAAACTGAAACAAGCAAAGTGTTGCATGAATAAGAGTGGGGCAGTTCTAAGTTTTGAAGATCCTCAAAATAAATATTTATTACTTATTCTTTTCAGTTTTCTTCAAATTTGACAGAAAAGAGTTTAAATAAGCCGTTTTAACATTAAACTGAGTCTTAACATTTTTTTTTTAAACTCAAAATAATAAATTGAACTTACTCAGTCTTAGCTGCTTCTTTTTCCTCACGGGTCATGGGAAATCTCAAGTAACGAGGCGATAAAGTTTTTAAAATTTCCCCTGCTGTTAGAGCTAGGCACCTGCTCACTGATGGCTGGCTAACCCCAAGTATGTTGTCTTGCCCAACAGCTGTTTGATAACTGCCTTGGGCAAACAGATTGAGTGCAGCTAGTATCTGAATATGAAATTTTATTATTATACAGATACATACTAAGTAATGACTACAATAGATATGTTACAATAAGTAGTAAATATTATAAGTAATTACTACACACCCTACTTGTAGCGTGTTACTATCTGATAAGAAAGAATACAAGAGAAAGGAACCTTTAACAAAACAATACTGTTCTAACCTTTATGTGTTTGGGGATAAATCCTTCATCCAACTGAGGATTCCTTAACACATCCACCAAATAAAGTGTCCCAGATCTAGGGAGTCTAAAAATTTTTTTTAATTTTTCTTCAGCTATATGGAATGGGTTACGGAATTGTCCCGCAATCTTTCCAACCGAATTCTTTCTTGATGGTTTCTAAAAAAAATAGTTCTTCTTTATTTCATAAAATCTCTAAGTCGATTTATCTACAATTATCTTTTAAAAATCATAATGTAGTAAGTAGTACAAAGCTAATTAGATGTTCAGTGCAATAATCTCTATATGTTTTCACAAATAATTTTTGTATTGTATTGTATAATAACAATAATATTATTATTTACCTTTCTACCGAATCGACAATAGCTACAGCCACATAAGCTTCCATAATAATTCACGGCAACTCTAAGTAGGCCTCCGAACTCAAGAATTAGCAGAGAAATGTGCTTTGTAAATTTTAGTTCATGACAACTAATTTTATTCCACATCTTTTTAAACGCGATTAGAAATAGCTAGATTTAGTTTGACAGCTTTAATTTTAGGTGAAAAACGTCAAATTCAGAATAGCGAAATAGCAAGTTTCGCTAAGTTGAGTAACTAAAATGATTTTAGAGCTGTCAAACTAAAATATAGTTAAGATGTGTCAGTTTAATCTATTTCAGAATAGGAAACGTCGTTTGACAGGAATAAACTAAATTTTAGCGATTTATAGTTTAGTTTAGCGAAATTTGTGACAACAGAATCGGCACCATTATTTTATTAATTATTTAATTAAGGATAAAATATATTTTATTTTCAGTATAAAACTTGTGACTCAATTTGTAAAAGATGAAGATAGAAGTCCACTCTTTACAAAGTCTGGTAAACTTTCTGGTTTATCCCAGACAATTTATGACTTATTGCTCAGTTGTCTTCGAGGGCACCTTAAGAAAGAAGCTGTTCTTGCGGTTCTCAGAGACATTACTGTAAGTTTATTCTCATGATCTTTGATATTGAACATTTCATTAAAAATTGCTGATTATATACTAATAAGTTATTAATTTTGCAGGTACTGCATGCAGATATACCATCAATAATTTTAGATGTAGTTAGTGTGCTTGATGCAGAGACCTGCAATGATGTGCAAAGTGAAGAGCGCACAAACTTCTGTTATATAATTAGAGAATTGGAGTCTTTTATATCAGATAAACTTCTGAAAGAAAGATTAGAAATTGACACATTGCAAGATGTTGGGACATTGAAGAATAAAGTGTTTTACACTAAGTTCATAAAAATTAAAACTAAGTTGTAGTGAGTAACCATAAATCAAATAATTGCATGATTTTAAGCTATAGTTTTGTAACTTTTATATTTAACATTTTATTATTAATTTATTTTCAGTTATAAGCAACGCAAGTTTAATTTATTTAGGGAAGAAAGTGAAGGGTATGCTAAGTTAATTGTTGAATTAAATCAGGAAGTAATAGAAAAAGCTGAATGGAAGAATTTATTGGAAATTATTCAGTCTCTCATAGGTAAGTTGCAGGATTGAGCTAAGGCGGTATACTCCCTAAGCAGGAAATCCATGGTTTTGCTGAAGATATGCGCAATTCCTACTTTGCGTCACCCACAGTTTGGGCCCGATCTAAGAATTAATGATAAAACAATTTGACTATTATCTCTAGGCTTGAAGTTTTTGAGCTGTCTAAGAAAATTAATCATTCAAGTATAAGGTTCACATCAAAGTTGATCCACTTATGGGTGGTTCCTGTCTTTGCCTGCTTAGTGAGGACTCAATCCAATAACATGTTTTAACATTTGATCGCTTTGATTTCAGGTTGTTTCAACTTAGATCCCAACAGAGCACTAGACATAATACTGGAATCCTTTGAGGCCCGCACACATGCAGATCAATTGTTCATACCTCTAATAAAGAACTACATGGGTGATCCTCAAGTTATTTCTGAAGTTTTAGGCTTCAAGTTAGGAAACATGGAAGTACTTGACAATTATAAGGAACCACCACCTCTAATGACTGTAATAGCTTTACTATTACAATATCAAGTGATATCTCTAGATGACATATATCCTTGGGTATGTATTTTTTATTTTAATAGTCTTTAAACTTTCCTAGAGTCAGTGGGATAAGCTGCTCTGGAGCTTTGTACAGGATAACCATAACATCGGCCGCCGGCGGATCTTACCACCCACCAGACAAAGCCTTGCCACCAAGCGATTTGTCATGTTCCGGCATGATGTCTGGTGAAGCCGTACGGAGGACGGGTCTGAGCAGTTGTGCTGTGTGTTCGAAGCGCCAAATGTTGTTGTGCCGGGAGTTTGGTCGTGGAGGGTCTCCAGATCCATCTCCCTTTGGCGCAGCATCGTTGGTCGTGTTGTTAGGTTTAACATTGCATCACCTCGCTCAACTGCCGTCTTCTTTTCTATTCGCTCAGTTTTTTCTGAGTGAATAGGCTCTTAATAAATTAGCGCGCTTTACCATCAACGATCGCATTACTGCTTACCATCAGGCGGGATTGCGGTCAAGCGCTTGTTCATAATTATTTAAAAAAAAAAAAAAACATAGGTATTATGCTGGGTGACTGTGCATGTGTTTGGGCATTTCTTGCAGCTCTCTGTAATGCTTTCGGTGTACTGAAAATGGAAATATTACAACCTGATTGGGAGTTTAGGCCGGGACTTCACCAAAGTGGAGACAAGAGATTTTTTTTAAACAATCATTACAATAATTGTGATATTGACACATCTCTCCACTCAGCTCAGTCCATCAAGGGGACCATTATGCATAGGCCATGGCAGCCGCTCTTGCAAATGTGCAATGGTCTCATCAGCCTCCATACAAGCTCTGTAAAGAGGGCTGTCCATTATAACAATTGTGTAAAATTGTTTGTTTAGTGAGCCTGTGATGGCCCCCATGGTATATGTGCTTGGATGATTCTATAGAGTGGTGAAGGGCCATTGAATGACCTTGGGTCTGGTTCCCCAGTTTTTCCAAGTATTTGCTTAAATTACCACAGGAATGTGCTGGCTTCCTTAGTGATGTAATTGGTGTGATTCACCCAGTTCAGCTATTTATCTAGGTATATATATAAACAGTTATTTTGTTGTCGTAAAATTCCTCTTTTTTGTGAAAAGGATCAACTCTATTTTTGTTGGATTCACTGATAGTTTGTATTGCACCTTATTGCCAACCTACAGGAATATTATTAACCCACAGTATTGTAGTCTTTATCATTTAGTATTATGATTAGACTGTCAATGACCAGATTCCATAGCAGTAGCGAGAGAATGCCCCTTTGCCATCCTTTCGTCACGATGAGAGCCATGGGGGTGGTGTCGTTTACGATCTGTTGTACGGATCTTTGTTTGAGCATATTGGTCGTATCATGATGTCCTTAGCTTACAGCAGGCATTGTATTCTTCTGTTAGGTAGTCTGACAGCTTCATCATCAAACTTTTTTTTTTTATCATCCTACTGCTGGGCACAGGTCTCCTCTCATACAGAGAAGGATTGAGCGTAATCACCACGCTTGCTCAATGCGGGTTGGCGATTTCAGACTTAAAGTCCAGGTTTCCTCAAGATGTTTTTCTTCACCTTCAGTCATTGGTGTCCAAGATATACTTAGAAAGTACATACAACTTTTGAAAAGTTACATTGATACTTGCCTGATCTGGAATCGAACCCGCGCACTCATACTTGAGAGGCTGGTGTTTTAACTACTAGGCCACCACGACTTCTGAGAGCTTTGTTACAGTGTATTCCAGCTGTGCTGGTTCTTTTGTCATGTTCATCTCAGCGTTAATCCCAGTCGCATCCGAAGATTTTTCAGCTTTGGAGTCTGGGGTCCGCTTTACCAGTACAACAGCTGAGTTTGGCTAAACTTCGATTTTTTCCGTAAAGCGACTGCCGTCTGACCTCCACGACCCGAAGGCGATATCGAAGCATTGCAGCTAGACCAATTGTTGGACGTTTTGAGGGCTCCAACAACCCTATTTGTCGCAGCGTGATGTTATATAGCCTAAAGCCTTCGTGGATTAATGGGCTATCCAACACAAAAAGAATTTTTCAAATCGGACCAGTAGTTCCCGAGATTAGCGCGTTCAAACAAACAAACTCTTCAGCTTTATAAAGGTGTATCTGACATCGACGCACAAACGAGTACCATGGATTCAGTACATGATTCTGAACCCCGCCAGTGGTGGAATATTTCGTCGGCTTTTCATGATAAAAAAAAATATACAGTATGTTACAAAAACCCTGTCCGACCCGTGAAGGTGTTGTTAGGTATCGTTAGCTGATTCTACTAATGCGTACATAACCTGGCTAAACTAAAAAAAAAAAAATACCCCCTTAAAAATAAATAACTTAAATAAAATAAATAGGTAATTTCATGGCAACACAGGCACAGGTAATGACCTCAGTTGACCTCATGCGTGTAGGTATTGGTAGTCTAACCACGTTTATCGACTCTAGAAAGAAACAATGATACCTACTTAGGCAGCTCGTGAAAAGAACTTTTTTTTAAGTAGGAAGGTCGTCTGACCCTCCGAATGTATCTTCGAATTTCATTCGATGAGCACAATGGCTGTGGCGGAGATGTTGTTCCATATTTCGTTCACTAAGAACGATACCGGCCTGGCACCGTCCCACGAGATTAGCACGGGTTTTCACAACGTTAGTCCACTCCTACCAATCCACTGCTCGCCGAACTGATAGTGGAGGTACTCACGTACAGGTCGGCAAAAATATGGTGGGGCACCGTCATGCTGGAACCACATTGACCAAGAAGTAGTCACATCCGAATCGTTCAACACTTGATCACAACACAACACAATTGCAGTTTTACTGGGTACCTTCCATCAGCAGGTTACATTACGTTAGAAAACTATATGATCACACAATAAACGATACGTCTACACGCACGCAATGTCTACGCGAACCTAATAAATTTAAAATAAAAATGATTTTTATTTCATAAAAATAGGTACTCTAACTGCACGGCGGTGCCCTTTGACTAGAGGTGTGATGATTTGGCACCGTGCATTGATATAATATTAAACAGATATGATATATTCTAACAAACTGACAAAAAAAAAAAAAATGTGCCGAACACAGCAGCAGCACACATGCATATTTTTATTCGGCGTACATTGGTGCAGTGTGAGTGAGATGGGGCGCATTCTAAAGCATAGAGAGGAAAAAGATGGGTAGTGGTAAAGTGGTGTCGTTTGCGCTTAAATGGAAACAGCGCACCAATCATGACAAGTTGCCATAGAATAACAAAAAATGCAGATAGGAAATACATAAAACAGAGTTGCTCAATTAGGTTCATATATTTTTTATGAACAGTTTTACACTTCAATAAAGGATTACAAAACTTCAATGTGACAAACATTGGAGTTTTGTAATACTTGATTGAAGTGTAAGTGTATTTAATATTTTGTGACTGTGATAAAGATAACGAAATAAAATGAATTTTCATTTTTAGCACCGAACTGAGAATAAAATTTTCTGTAAAAAATCCCACTAGGTTCTAGGCAGCCCTAGGAGTTAGCACTCTTCGCAAGGCAGTTTAAGCATAGAAAAAGAAATCTTTTTAATATAATAATATTTATTTATTTATAGATTATACATTATTATTAGGGCATCCAAAATCTGACACTTATCCAACTCCGGAGTTGGAGTTAGTGAGCTATAGTTACGATGTTGAGCAATCAAAACCGGAACTCCGCAGTTGGCTCCGGAGACGACAGCTTTTTTAGAGATGAATAAAAATGCCCTTAATTTTAATCAATAGAAAAATTTAATTGTTATGGAATCAGTTTTTTGTCTGACAGACATAAGTCAAAATAGACTACTATAACTAATTATAAAATATTAAAACAATCATAAAAAAATATACATTTACTTAGCAAGAATCAGTCTTTTTGTTTAAAAAAATATTATCTGACAGGCAGACGTTATAATAGACAACTAATAAATACGCTTTATAAAATATTTAAACAATCAACAATCCTAGAAAATAAACACTTGTTTAGCAAGCGCCTGTTCAAATAATGGGAGCAATATGTACGTCCGCGTTCGCTCCCGTTTTCGCAACATTTTTTTGTTACTGCTATGCTCCTATTGGTCATAGCGGGATGTTAAAAAGCCTATGTCCTTTCTCAGGTTCTAGACTATCTGTGTACCAAATTTCATTACAATCGGTTCAGTACTAGTTCTTAGGACACAGGCTCGAGAACAAAGTGAAACAGAACTATAGGTAATTTTAGGCATAAAAGTCACCATCAACATTATCGCTTCTGTGCAAGTAATCTATGTCTAATGCGTTCGTCTTTATCACTCCCGCAAGAAATCCTATTAGCTCGTCTCTTTTTTTTACTTATAATGGCCGTCTAAGCATTAGCATTAAGAATGTTTGACAAAATAATTGAAACTATATTATTTATCTAAATATTTTGGAATACTTTTATGATATGTGATTCCATGACTTTTGTTGGCATTTCTAAAATAATTCGTGCATTTACGCATTACACAAAACGCCATTTTGAATGCGGAAAAGATTTTCTTAGCCACCAAGGACACGCGCGTACGGAACGAGAGTATCGAATGTGACTAAAGCGAGATATTGGAATTACCATCTTTTGTACGCTTCATTTTCAGTGCGCTAGTGACTTATCTACCTTAGTTTAATATTATATCAATGGCACCGTGTCAGAAAAAGAGCAAGTATGCGCAACTTTATTTTTTCCTTGTGTAAACTAATGTGTAAAGATCGTAATTAGAGATGGGCAATCGACCGGCTTTAAACCCAATAAAAACCCATTTATAGGGAATAAATGGGTTTTTATTGGGTTTAAAGCCCACTGAGTTTTTATTCGGGTTTTTATTGTAGTTATAATTTAAACATAGTAAATGTAAATATTTGTGAATATTCTAGTACGTAGTAGCACAAACTAAAAATCACTGTGGTAGTAGTAAGAGCCCTCAGCATGTTTGAAGAAAAGAATGCTATTTTTAGATCAGCTGAAGAAGAAGAAGAAGTATAGTATACACCATACTTCTTCTTCTTCAGCCTATAGAGGTCCACTGCTGGTCAAAGGCCTTCCCCAAGGCTTTCCACGATGACCGGTCTTGTGCTGCCAGCAACCATCGGCTTCCCACGACCTTCACCAGGTTATCGGTCCGCCTTGTTGGGGGCCTCCCTACGCTGCGTCTTCCGGTACGTGGCCGCTACTCCAGAATCTTATTGTCCCGTCGGCCATCGGTTCTACGAGCAATGTGCCCCGCTCACTGCCACTTAATTTTAGCGATTCGAAGAGCTATGTCGGTGACTTTGGTTCTCTGCGGATCTCTTCATTTCTGGCTCGATCGCGCAAAGAAACTCCGAGCATAGCTCTTTCCATCTCCCTTTGTGTGAATCTGGGCCTTCGTATGAGGCCCATTGTGAGCGACCACGTTTCAGTTTTGTAAGTCATCACTGGCAACATACTTAGTCTTGAGACACTGTGGTATTTTGGACGAGAAGATGTAGCGTAGCTTCCCGAGCGCTGCCCAGCCGAGCTGGATTCGACGAGACACCTCTTTCTCGTAGTTGGACTGCTTGTATACCCAGATATTTATACTCGTCAACACCTTGGAGTGCAGAGAAACCAACTAGAATTGGAGTGGGTGCGACATGGGAGTTCGACATGGTCTTCGTCTTATCCATGTTCATCTTTAGACCCACTTGGGAAGCTCTGCTGAGGTCATTGTGCATTTTCCCCAAGTCGTCCAGGGTCTCCGCTATGACCACGATATCATCTGCAAAACGGAGATTAATTATATACTCGCCGTTGATGTTAATGCCAAGTCCTTTCCAGTCCAGGAGCTTGAAGACATCTTCCAACGCAGCAGTGAACAATTTGGGAGATATGATGATTATCTCCTTGTCTCACTACACGCTGCAATTGGATCGGTTTCGAGTCCTGATCCTGGAGACGGACTGACATGGTGGCGTTTTTGTACAAACACTTTATCACCTCAATGTGTCGATAGTCAATTTGGCAACGCAGGAGAGGCTGTAGCACCGCCCAAGTCTCGACCAAATCGAAGGGCTTCTCATAGTCCACAAACGCTAAGCATAGTGGTTTGTTATACTCCTCGGACTTCTGTATATATTTCCGTAGCGTATGTACGTGGTCTATGGTGCTAAAGCCTTTTTGGAAGCCTTCTATATAAAGCCTTTGCGGAGCGAGGCGATTCATGATGACCCTAGAAAACAGAGACATGGCTCAGGAGGGATATTGGTCTGTAGTTTTTCAGTAGGGTATTATCACCTTTTTTGGAAACAATGCCCCCACGCTCATGTGCCATGCCGAAGGCGTTTCGCCTTTGAAAATGACTGATTCAAATGACTTCTGAAACTCTTTAAGAACCGGTTTGCCACCCGCTTTCAGAAGCTCAGACGTAATTCCATCATCTCCAGGCACCTTATCGTTCTTGAGTTGTTTCAGGACCATACCAACCCCGTAAAGGCTGACGTCCGGGATATCGTCGGTGTAGTGTCGTGTTAGTCTGGCTCTAGGATCATTGGCCAGGCTTGCAACAAGTGCGTGTGTTGATGTGTATAACTCTCCGTAGAATTTCTCAATCTCACCCAAAAGCTCGGGCTTGGAAGTGACGATCCTACCATCCCCATTCTTCAGTTTTACAAGTAGACTCTGTCCAACAGACAAATCTCTTGCGAACACTTTAGAGCCTTTTTTCCGCTCCATAGCCTCTTTAATACAATTTGTATTAAATTGGCGTATATCGCGAGTCAGAGACTTCGAGATTTGTTTGTTAAGGCACCTGATACGCGAAGAGTCATCAGGGGATTTTAAGACCACCTCCCGTCTTTCTTATATTAGCCAACGGGTGGGACCAGAGATCTACATCTGGTCTTTTGAAGGGAGGGTTTTGAAGAACTTGGACCCGTTTGCAGAGTTTCCACAAACCTGTTGTTATACTGATCCACATCTACGCATTCACCGAGGTATTCAAAACGATTTTGCAGTTCGATGTGAAAGCTTTCGGGGTTTTGGAGCAAAGTTGATGCTGGACTGAGCGTAGACTTCATAAGTCGAGAGCGTTCGAGCCTAATGTTGAGATTCAAGATGCCTCTAACAATGCGGTGATCATTCCCGGCTTTAACCACATAGATCACGAAGACATCATTAAACATTTGCCTTCTCGTTGACATGAAGTCTATCTCGTTTTTGGTCTGACTATCGGGGCTAATTCAGGTCCACTTGAGGTACAATGGTTTCTTGAAAAAAGAATTCATCACAAAGAGTCCTTCCTTTTCCATGAAGTCCATTAGCATCTGACTTCGGGGATTCCGATTTCCAACCCCAAATTGCCCCACTTTCGTTTCGTCCGCTTCTCGCATGCCCAGTTTTGCGTTAAAGTTCCCCATGACAACAGTGTAGTGGGTTTTAGAGGTATATATGTCTCTACCGATGTCTTCATACATAACCTCCACCTCACTATACAGTACGCGGCACAGTGCAGCTGATTTTCGATTCTCAAATCGAAATGTGATGCGAGAACACGGCGCGGAGGACTGCGCGTAACCACATAACATCGAGTAACATTATATATTTCCGAAACTGCAATGGTTAATGAAAAAAACGGAACGCAAGAACTTAAAAGATGTAATGAAGAATGTTAATTCCGCTTCATGGGATGGACTCTTAAATCAGCAGTAGACTGTATGTCTTAAACTACTGTAACTATTATTTTAAAATATGCTTGATCATAAATAAATAATACAGTTGAAATATCACATTCGAACAGTAAGTGGTCAAACTTACTGTGATACCACTACCAGTGATATTTATACTCCAAAAAATACTAAAAGTACCCAAGTCGTGTTAGGTCCACGATCGAAGATATTAGTGATAGTAATTAATAAAGATCCGCTTCTTGGGTTTTTATTCGGGTTTAAACCCGTTTAAACCCAAAAGACCCGGTTTTAATCCGTTTCCACTCATTGGGTTTAATTCCTCTGCCCATCTCTAATCGTAATACAACAAATATCTCGACAGCGGCAAACTGGTAAGTCTCGTTAAAAAAAAGTAACCCGAAAATTATACCATTTTAAACTATATTGGTTAATTTTAATTTATTTATTTATTATACATAATATTATTTAAAAAACGTTATGAGGAGATCATAAGCATTTCAAAAATGTGTAATACTTATACATTTATATTAAAAACTTTCGAGTAATGTGGCGTTGAATTGTAGTAATGTATTGTGCCAAAATCACATCATTGAACATGAGTTAGCTTTGATGCCTTTTTATATACATTATGGTTAGCAAAAAATAATTTAAAAAATATAGAAAACAAAGCATATTTATAAGACTAAATTAATTAATTAGTTTTACTCGATAACAACGACTTTCACGTGAAACGGTTTTGAGGCTTTGTATGGGGCTTTCCCATAGTGCGCCGCGCGGGATTTTCTCGTGTTGGTAGTTAGTTTAAAGTGGATCCTGTGATCTGCACTAGAAGGTTCCCCCGGTGCGTGCCAGTTCGTAACGTGGTTTGTCGTATTTTCTGATGTGAGTGTTATCTGTATGATCGAGCTTTGGTCAATGATATTGGGGTTAATTGAGAAGAAATAGGTGGAGAGTACTTCTCCTCTGGGGTTCGATGCCTCGCTGCCTCCAAGCGCATGATGGGGCTAGCCTGTTTCTTGAGCAATGCTCACAGCGTTTTGAACACTGTTCCAGTTGTCAACGTTGTGGAAGAATTTTTTAGTGCCCTATTTTGCTTTTTTTTAAATTACATTTACATATTATTATTTTAAATTTTAGCTTAAACAATGTCTAACAGACACTTGCTATGCTTAAACACTAAAAATAACAGCTGGTATATATTCACTATACGTAAGTAGTTTTAACCCAAAATAAAATACTGTAAGCTGTTATACTATAAACTGAATACTACCGAAAATTTGGTATACAATAGCAAATTACCCGCTCACAGCTTTCTGACTGCGTCATCGCCGGCGTGGAATTCGGCTATATGGCGCTTTTAAGATTTCCCTCGGGAATACAGAGTGGTGCTGACAATACGACAATAAATTAAACATCGTGTACCTCAACACATTCTCAGTCTACCCATTAAAAATCATATAAATATGTCTATTAGTTTAGTCACAGGAAATTATTTTTCATTTTTCACATTTTCTACATGATGTACATGTTTATAAGGAAGCGCTTCAGGTTAATGACCGCCGCATCCTGTGGTACCAAACTTTAATAATAATAGCGCGAAAAAAGCAAGTCGATACAGAATCGCGCTGTCGTCGATCGGAGGTCTGTGAACCAATATTTTTAAAGGATGTTCTATTCCGATTGCAATTTTATGAGATTTAGTTTGTTTGAAATTTTTATTTTTTTATTTTTGATGGTAGGTTTTTTTCTATGGTTTAGGATTATTCTTATGAACCAGCATTGTTCGTGTTTTCATTTATTGTCGTATTGTCAGCACCACTCTGTATAAAAGTTTTCGGGGATAAAAAGTACATTATTATTTAATCCGTACTTCTAACTTCACCTCCGCAAAATTTCAAAGCAATCGGTTTAGGAGTTACGGCGTGAAGGCGGAACAAACTCACTTTCCGATTTATAATATTAGTAAGGATAAATATAGTATTAGACTTTATAAAATGAATAGAATAAAATACTGCAAATTATTTGTTCTAGCTTCGTCCTGATGACACTATAATGGCCAAAGAAGCGGATAAGGAATTAAAAACTGTCCAGGATTACATTCGTAAACTAAGCATTGTGTCTACCAAAGGACCTCAAGCCAATGGACCAACTGAATATGTTGAAGAAAAAGCTGATCCTCAGGTACGGCTTATTGCCTTGGATATTTTGCATGTTAAATATATTGCTTCTTTTGTTGAATTTCTAATGTCTACTGTCTAAGCTTATAAAATATGTAATTATGTAAACCAGGAATACTGGAGCAATCAGAAGTTGGTGCTTTGTGAAGCATTGTTGAACGTGAATGCTTGGCGTGACTTCGCGGCGCTGTCAGCTCGCTTGCCCACCAACATCATGCCGCATCGCCCTTCCGTCGCCCTTTGCAACATGCTACATGCTCTAGTTGAGCCTTTGTACAGAATGTGCGTATTTATTTTGTAAATAGCCACTACCTTGACATAAAAATATGTAGCGAGTCAAAGCACATTTGTGTAAACATAAAAGATCATTTGTGTTATATATCTACACAACTATTCAAACACTTTGCTTCGACTCCAATCGCGCGTCTTGAATGTTTTCCGTAGTTGAATTATAACCTGTCAATAAATATACACAATAATTTTATCAGTTATTACATGTATTTTGATGTCTTGGCTTTCAGTAACTGTCGAGTAGCACCTAAAATAATAGGTAAACCCATCCCACCGCTCAAGTCGAGTCTGGCACCCCCAGCATGCAAGACATTTGAAGATATGAAAGACACCGTCATTCCTGCTCTGATCTTGTTAGGACCATCACTTCATTATGATCCTATATTAATGTATAAAGTAAGTAGTACCTAATATATCTTATCCCTGTATTATACTTTATTGGAAAATTATATGAACATTTGATATAATTTTTTTAGATAATTCGTATACTGAGGACTGCGCGTTCTCTAAAAGAAGATCCTTTGCATCATGAAGCGCTTACAGTATTAGACGCCGCAATATTGCCTGCGCTGACCTTGATGGATGGTAATTGTTGTATGGCTGAAGAAGTTTATACCTTATTAAAATTATATCCATATCAATGCAGGTAAGCTAATGTAAATAGGATTAGTTAATCCAATATATTTCACTATAAAATACCGTACTTATTGTCTTCTGTCTTTCAATAGGTATTGTTTATATTCTCGCTGGAAAAATGAGGCTGCTGAAAGAATACCGTCTTTGATGCGGGTGCGCGGGAATTCTCTGCAAAGAATAAAGCACATTATGAAACGTGTTTCTAAAGAAAACATAAAACCGCAAGGACGCCTCATCGGAAAACTCTCGCATGCTGCGCCAGCTTTAATTTTTGACTACATGCTACTGCAGGTAAAAGCTGCTTCCAACATATGAGTAATTGTGACATTTTAATCCAAAGAGGAAGCCGCATTACTAGAGATATAATATTAATATAGGCGGACTGAACAATACAGATTAAATAACAACAGATAGTGGGCTTCTGCTTTCATAATAGAATGAACTCATATGTGTCACAGATCCAGACATACGACAACTTGATTGGTCCGGTGGTAGAGTCGCTGAAGTATCTGACGTCGCTGTCATTGGACGTGCTGGGTTACTGCTTGCTGGAGGCGCTGTGCGGAGGACGCGCGGGCGGCGGGGCGGCCCACCCGGCATGGCTGCAGGCACTCGCGGCCTTCGCCGGAGCCGCCTTTAAGAAACACAACATCGAGCTTACCGCTCTGCTGCAGTTCGTCGCCAACAGGCTCAAGGCTCAACAAAGGTATGGATTCTTTGGACTGCACGTCATGCCCATATTTATGACGAAGAAGCATGTGTCTACGTGGTAAAAAGCGGTTAATGTAGAGTCAATGCTTTTGCGAGATAAACTTAATGCCAATAACCAAAGAATTTTTAGTCCCTATAGTTTAAACTGAGTATTTATATTTCAGTCAAGATCTATTGATCCTGAAAGAGATAGTTCAGAAGATGGCCGGAATAGAAGCGGCTGAAGAAATGACTTCCGAGCAGTTGGAAGCTATGGCTGGTGGTGAACTTTTAAAAGGAGAGGTACGTAATTTAAAAGTCAATTATCTTTCAAGTCTTTATTGTTACATTTGTTAACTTAATCTGTAAGTAGCCATTGTTTCAATAATGTTTTCTTTCAGGCGGGCTACTTTTCCCAAGTTCGAAACACAAAACGATCGTCAGCTAGATTAAAAGAAGCTATCGTCGGAAATAACTTGGACATTTCGTTGTGCATTTTAGCTGCACAGCAACGTCATTGGTGCGTTTGGAAAGGTAAAATTGAATACTTTCTTTATATTATTTTATTGATGCATAATGACCCCTATACAGGGGTTAAATAATAATAAAAATTAATTAGTAAAATAAAAATTCTTTATTGTTGCCAGTTTATACATACGTTTATAGGCTACTGATACTCAAACTAAGCCAAAGCTTGTGTTTTAGGTAACAGCGTTCATAAATACGAATTATAGATTTATGTGTGGCTACAGTAGGCTTAATGTCCTTACGAATTTTTCTTAATTTAAGTTAATTTCTTAAACAATCTAACAGATGTGCATCAGTTGATGTGTGTGTGATCTGAGGGTGTGTGTTTCTATAGTGCGAGTGTGAGGATTTCAGTTTAAGTGTTATTTAATTGACAGAAATCTTGTTTAAATCATCCATAATGGTGTGACTTATATTGACTAAATTTTTGTCTTTCAAACAGAATATGGAGGAGAATATTCCTCAAGCAGTGAGCCACTTGGTTCACAACTAAAAGTGGTTGGCCGATTAGCTGACCAATGTCAAGATGCTTTAGTACAGCTTGGAACCTTTCTTGCATCATCGCATGCACCTGATGAATATGCCGCGAGATTGCCGCCGTTGCAGGTTTGCCTTAATATATTTCTGTCGTTCTTTGTTACTTGTAACTGGTGCCTGCAGTTAATAAGGAATCTTGTAATCTACCCAGATAGTCTATTTTTTAAGGAGCGGAGAATAGAACTTTCGGCAACTAAAATAAAAACAAACATCATCACAAATCTTTCACTTTTACGAAAACTGTTGTATGTACTAATCTGTTGTTTACAATAAATACATTTTTATTTTCAGGAATTGCTTCGAGATTATCATGTAGACGCAGACGTGGCATTCTTTCTTCATCGTCCAGTGTTGGCTCAAAAAATCTCTGCTAAAGTTGAAGCTTTACGTAAACTTTCAGACAGTAAAACTGATTCGATTGAAAAGAGCATCGAAAGATACACTAAGGCTTCGCAAGAAGCTTTGGAACCCATTATTCAATCTGTAACTCCTATTTTACCAAACAAAGTTTGGGAGGATATTTCCCCTGAATTCTATGTGACCTTCTGGTAAGTAAAGAATTATAATAAAATCCTAATCTACCTGTTATTACGATCAATATGCATAATGAATATTTATAGGTCACTTTCTATGTACGATCTGCGTGTTCCGGAGGAAAGTTATGATAGGGAAATCGACCGGCTGAAAACTGCGGCAGCTAACGCAACAAAGGATATGTCTCAAGGCACAAAAGGAAAGAAGGAGCAGGAGCGATTTAACGCTCTTATCGACAAGTTGCAGGCGAGTTTTGTAGTTCAATATTTAACCTTTAGCACTACGAGGTTTTGAGGATTCACATCACTTATGATGAATTTGATATCGAAGCCAGCAAACAAAATAATTAAAGACACAGACAGATACATACACATCAATAATCAAAATTACAAAGTTTAGTCACAGTAGTTCGGCTAATAATAGGCTAATTTTCTCGGTGGTAGAACATCGGCTGCCGCCAGAAGTTACCACCCACTAGACAAAAACTTACCGCCAAGCGATTCGTCGTGTACTGGCATGATGTCTGGTGAAGCCGTACGGAGGACGGGTCTGAGCAATTGTGTTGCGATGCGTGCCGGGTACGATGCGCCAAATGATGTTTTGTCGGGACTTTGGTCGTGAAGGGTCTCCAGATTAATTTCCCTCTGGCGCAGCATCGTAGGTCGTGTTGTTGGGTTTAACATTGCATCACCTCGCTCAACTGCCGCCTTTCTTCCTATTCACTGGGGATTGCGTTGACCGCAACTAGTTTATAATTAAATAATAATATATAAAATGGTACAGGAGGAGCGGCGCCGCCAGCAGGAGCACGTGCGGCGAGTGCGCGCTCGCCTGCTGCGTGAGTGTGACGGGTGGTTCCCGGCGCGCGCCCCCAAGTCCGCCAAGAACGAGACCGTGACGCGCCTCATGCAGCTGTGTCTGTTCCCGCGCTGTGTGTTCACGGCCGCAGACGCGCTCTACTGCGCCGAGTTCGTGCACACCGTGCACTCGCTGCGGACGCCTAACTTCTCCACGCTATTGTGCTATGATAGAGTGAGTCTTCAGAATAATAATACCAGCCTACTTTTGTTCCATTCTCATACAAAAAAATTACTTGCATTGATTGGCCCATTTGCTTGGTTGTTATTGGCACGGTTGGAGCAGTGGTTAAGAGATTGGCTGCTGCGCTGCGTGTTGCCGATTCGATTCCGGCACAGAACAAATATTTGCATAACCTACAAGTAGTGGTTCCGGGCCAGGCTGTTTGTATATGAGAGTTTTATATGTTTATAAACTCACCCACGACACAGGAGAAATTCCTAGTGTGGGGCAATATAAAAAAAAAATGTTTTTCTTTTTATCAGTAATGTTTAACATAGACTTTCTTTGTAATAGTAATTATTTGTAATGTAGTTGTTCTGTGACATCACATACTCCGTGATATCGTGCACGGAGGGCGAGGCGGCGCGCTATGGCACGTTCCTATGCAAGGTGCTGGGCACGGCCATGCGCTGGCACGCCGATAAGTTGGCCTTCCACAAGGAGTGCGCACACTATCCTGGCTTCGTCACTAAGTACCGGGTCTCCAACCAATTCACCGAGGCCAATGACCACGTGGGCTATGAAAACTACAGGTACACAGCTACTCAGATTAATTTATTGTCTTCTATCTAAACTTAATCCAATGAGAAGAGAAACTATAAATATACTCCGTTAGGTGATTTTGTAGTTATAGTTATGTAGGCTATTTGTATATTTTTGTATACTGAATAATAAATACATGTTTTATTTATGTGTTATTTATAAAATCCTTTCATTAATTTCCAGGCATGTGTGCCACAAATGGAATTACAAAATAACTAAAGCTATGGTAGTGTGTCTGGACTCGGGCGATTATGTACAAATACGTAACGCGCTTATTGTACTAATAAGAGTTTTGCCGCATTTCCCAGTACTTGCTAAACTGGCACAAATCATTGAACGGAAAATTGATAAAGTAAGTAGCAAGACTATATTTTGAGTACAATTATATTTGTAGATTTATGTATTTACCCCAGATATTATATAAATTATGAGGGCTACGTCATGTGCTGTTCTAGTTATCAAGTATACTGTCAAATACTGCACTGACCACAAAACATGTAAATCTGCTTCCTTGATCTGTCTCAAGGCTCCAATCTTATTTCCTATGACGTGCTTTGGAGTAAATTGAGGAGCAGGGGTATAGTGGTAAAACTGCTCAGTGTATTGCAGTTTTAGTATCGTAGCCGGATGAACCGTGTTAGGTGGTCCAATGGCATGAAGATCTGTCATCTCCCCGGCTTTCCAATCTATAGATAAATTACATTAATAACGAGATCAGCAGTATGCGTATCGGATGCAAGGTAAAGGGTGTTAATTGAAACAACACCAGTTAGGCGGAGGGCAGGGTGCTGCTTGGCCCGTTGCCAGGGCAACCGTAGTCACAAAAATTGTAATATTTTGGGCATTAGCAAATATGTCAGTGACTATGGTGACATTGAGAGGGAGCACAGAGCTTTGTCCATCAAGGGTAATATGTTGGCAGGAAGATTTGCTCTGTGTTTAAGATCAAGTAAAGATTACCCTTTTTAATGATAATTGTAAGATTTTTTACACTGGTAGTCTTTGGGTCAATTATTTAAAAATATTGTCGGATGTTCTGCACATCCAGTAGTTATATACATATTTTAAATTACTAACAATGGAATATAAGTGCAAAACTGTTTAAGTACTAACAATTTATAGATCTCATAGTTGTCCGAAATGAAATTATTTATTATTGTCATTATATTATTCAGCATTAATATAAATCTTTTTAGGTTAAGGAAGAAGAAAAAACACAGCGACAAGATCTTTATGTACTCGCTACGGGGTACAGTGGTCAATTACGGAACAAAGCTTCTACAATGATGCGGGAAAGTGATTTCCATCAGGTAATTTTTTAATTTACCCCCTTTCTTTGTCTAGTAACAGTTACGCGCTCGACTGCTGACTATCGGGTGCTGCAATCAATCTCCTTGATGGGTAGGGTCAGGAAAAGAACAAACACAAACAACAAATTGATGAAATGTGGGTATAGTATTGAGTTCCGTCTATGTTCCTGTGTGTTGGCAGGTGGGAGATAAGCACAAAGGGGTGGGCGCGGCCGAGGCCTTGCCGGTGAGCGCGGTGAAGGATGAGGCCGCGCCGGTTAAAGCAGAACAGGAAACCGTGGCGTCTCCTCCACAATCCGTTGGTGAGTACTTTACCATCGGCAGTTACTTATGTAATTGTAATCTGCAAATAAACACACAAATAATACCATGCTAAACCTAAAGGAAAAAAGAGATCCTTTTTCCTTTTCTTAAGAATGCAAATTCAGGTACTTGAAATATGTTCGCATTCAAATCGTAATCAGTGACAATCAATGTCAAACATGTAGGTATCTTTCAGGTATTTTTCTCAAGTAATTTAGAACAGTCTCGATATTTTTGACGTGCACTCTACATTATACCTTATTTTATAGATATTGAAAAGAAAGAATCTAGGACCAGTGACAGACGGCGCGAAGAGGTTGATCGTGACAAGGAATCAAAACGAGAATCAAGATCGTATGTACCGATAAGTTATAATTGTAGAGAAATATGTTTATTTAAATCACCCTCAAATTATAACGTAATATTTAAAACAATTTTAGGTCACTCAAGGAAAGGGTCAAAGAAGAAATCAAAAGTAAAGATAGATCTCCACGTGAACGCTCGCATAGGGTAAATAAAGGTTTCATATTATTAAAGGCATTATTTGATAAACAATAATAGTTCCTATGCACAATCTAAATCATGTTTCTGAAGGTATAAATAAATATATACGGACAAATCACCCAGATTGAGCTAGCCCCAAAGTAAGTTCGAGACTTGTGTTATGGGATACTAACTCAACGATACTATATTTATAATAGATACATATATACATAAACATCCAAGACCCAGGCCAATCAGGAAAAGATCGTTTTCCATTATGACCTGGCCGGGGCTCGAACCCGGGGCTTCCACGTCACAGGCAGGCGTGTTGACCGCTGCGCCATGGAGGACGTCAAAATGATTAGTTTCAAAATAATAAGCTATAGGTATTTATATTTAGGAGGAACGATATTTGGAAACGGTATCGCCACCACACGACCATCGCAGTGTTCCTGACGATCTAGACCGAGGTATGTTATATATTGTATACATACTATATGTTAAGAAAACCCTGTCCGACCCACAAGGATAATAAAGGTTAGGTAAACACATGACCAAATATAATATAAAATTTTACGTAATCATCATAGTACCAATACAAATGAATTTTGAAATAATCTTTTTTTCTCGCGAATTAATTCCAACTTCCCCGAAATTTGGTAATTTTTAATAAAAAGTGACAACACCATTTTGACCGTATTAATATAAGCGATGCGACCACGTGCCGCGTACCCTGCCCTCCGTCCACCCCATGTATTAAGTTACCTCTTTTTGCGAAATAATATTTATTTTTAAGGGCATTTTTTTTAAGTTTAGCCCGATTTTTTGGGCATTAGTAGAATCAGTTATCGATACCTAACAACACCTTCACGGATCGGACAGGATTTTCTTTACATATTGTATATTTCAAATTATGTATTATCGCCGACAGAATTCCACTTTCACCTTAAGTACTACTGTCGCCTGCGCTAAACCGGTCGCGGTACACTAACGCATTATTTTATATCCGTGTGTGTCATATTTCAACCAATCAACCGCATGTTGTGTAGTATCGCTACGAAGAATTAAAGATGTAGTCTATGTTAGACAAGGAAAACAATATTAGTGAACCGTTTTCTTATCGCCGTATTCGTCTTTCTTTAAGGTAATGCGAAATTTCGTTACATCAGTAGAAGTTAAATTAGCTTGGCTGCACTTAACAATACGTTTAAAAGTGTGCGATTGTGGGTTCGAATAGTTCGATCCTTAATAATGTCAAATCTTTTTATTGTTTCATATAATTTAATATTATGTTAATTGATTTGTATTTTAAATTAAAAATGTTTGCAAATAATATTTAAACGAATAGGAAAATTTATTGAATATTTATACCAAAAAAAGGTTTTTATTATATGTTTTAGTTTACTATAGATGTTTATTGTAAGTTATATAATATTAGGTGTAGACGTACTTATATTAATAAATTCAGACCAATGCCTGTTATTTTTAAACCACAAATGCAACCTACATTATTCGTACGATTTAAAGTTTTATTCAACGGTAAATATTGTCGTTTCGTTCCACTTCTCTCGACACTTTAATACCTTCGTCCTCCAACCTCTTGACCCAACGGCTTACAGTATTTCTCTAAAATTGTAACAATTTTATTACACAATTGCAACAAGCGATTGGTTTGCACCTTACCCAAATAATAATAAAAACAACTTACACAAAAGCCACAATATTTGCCTTAGCTTCGATACTAATATTAGCCGCACCATTCATCATTCCTGCATATTGATTAAAAATAAAACTAATAACAATCTCTTAACTATATGTTTACCAACCAACAACAGCTAAGCAATATTATTTGAGTTATTGCAGCTAATAGGTAGTGGAATATTTTATATAACCTAGTGATTCACTTTGTTTCAATTCTACCCTCATCTTTTTATAATGACTCTAATATAGAAAAAATCTTAAAATAAAGTTGTCGTGTTCCGGCTGTCTGGTGAAGCCGTTAGGAGGACGGGTCTGAGCAGTTGTGTTGCGATGTGTGCCAGGTACGATACGCCTAATGTTGTTGTGTTGGGAGTTTGGTCGTGGAGGGTCTTCAGATCATTCTCCCTTTGGCGCAGCATCGTTGGTCGTGTTGTTGGGTTTAACATTGCATCACCTCGCTCAACTGCCGTCTTCCTTCCTATTCGCTTAGTTTTTCTGAGTGAATAGGCTCTTAATACACTAGCGCGCTTTACCATCACGATCGCATCACTGCTTACCATCAGGCGGGATTGCGGTCAAGTGCTAGTTTATAATTATTAAAAAAAAAAAAAACTAGATTTGAACTCGAATCATCTTAAATGCTGATCACGACGTAAACCGCATAGCCATAGAGACACTGTGAACGTTGAAATTAGTAGTACCTAACAATCATAAGCGGGCAGCAAGTTGTCAAAGTGTATGAGTGTGTATCATAGTTTATTATAGAAGAAGGTCGTAACTACAACTAGTATTGCTTGGCCATAGTTTTGTGAGATTGTAACTCGACTTTTGGTCGTGATAGTACACACTTATAAATGGAAACGTGTTTTAAGAATAGATTAAATAACAATTGATCGATAGAGTTAATGTTAATATATGTTCCACAGATGCAAAACGACGTAAAATAGAAACCAGCGGCAATGGCAAGGTGAGTATTGTTGTAATAAACCGACCTTGCATCGTGCTCGCACCTGACTGAGGATTGGGCTGGACCGCGATCACGAAATGCCGCACGATCTCCAGTAAATTAATATTATAAATCAAAAAGTGTTCAAGATCATCGGGACTTAGTGAAAACCAGTGCAATAAAAACTATAGACTTAAAAGTGCAAATAAAAAAATATAAATAACGAAATTAAAATACAAACCCTAAAATTGTAAGAAGCTGCAAATAAAACGTTGATAAAAGCGTCGATTCAAAACATTAATATCGCTGGATGAAGTTTTTGAAGAGGATTTTGTCTTCAAATAAATGAAAATGAAACTACTTTCATAAAATGACAGCAATTATATTTGGAAAAGGATTCAGTTTCTAATGAAAAACAAAATAAACCAAATCAAAAATTCCTTACATAACCGGAGCAACTGAGCTGTTTTTCATTTGAATATCATCTTGTTAAATGGAATAGGATGTGATTGTTTTATTGGAGTCAACTTCTACAATTTCAAATTACAAATCACTAAGAAGAAGACCACTATGGAATAAATAAAGTTGAAACGAAAACAAGAACAGCAAACCAGCAAACCCTTCATTTCAAACTTACCAAGAAGAAAATACAAACTTATGAAAAAAAAAAACATTTCAAGAAGTTTTCATGTTTCCGTAGACATAAAAAGCAATACGCAACATACAAATCAGTGCCAAAGGAAAAATATCGTGTGTTTCGTAAGTCCATTCAGCCCAGTCCGATAAAATACGGTAAGGCTTATTATTAATAACATACATTGTAGTTAAAAGGTCCTGTGAATAAAGAAATGCCCAAAAGTTAAGAAGGAAAACACAAGATATTAAAAGTAAAGGATCACCATCACCGTTATTCTGCAGAAAGACGATAATAATCAAGAACTCCAAGTTATAAAATGTAAGCCACAGAATCAAATTCCAGCTACTAAGTAGCAATTATTGAAACAAAAAGAAAACGAAATGTATTCATTAAAATTCTCAAAACAAAGAAAGTACTAATCACAAGTAAGCTGTAATATGTAATAAAATATTAACACATAAGTGCTACATACTAAAATAATTAAAACTACATACTTTGAAGACTAAATTATCGGCAGCCTAACATCCTTGCCATGTACGGAGTTAGCCTTCAGAATCTGATGACTGTAAAGGAATTATTATTGAATTTTTATAACTTTCGGAAAATCATCGAGGGCAACTGTCAATCTCCGTTTCAAAGTGGACCTGGTATACTTGTGTAGAAGACTGGATCATCATCATGACTTATGATGGAGTAAAAAGGACAAGAAGACAATCATGAAGAATATGCCAATCGAAGTGGAAGATTTTTCTTTATTCATAGTCCCTTTTAACTTTTTGATCAAAGGAAATATAATTTCTGCTTACTTTAATCCCCTTGTACTTAGTTTGTTGTGCATTAATTAAATGTTATCACCTTTTTTTTTTAAACAAAATATTCATATTTATTTTCTGCAAAAGCAGGGTAGCAAAGAGATTGAGGAACGTTCACCCGAAAAGGAGAAAAGAAAGGCTAAATTGAGGGGCGATGAACGTAAAGAGCGTAAGATGAACCGGAAAAGGGTAAGTGTTTAATACATATGAAGAAAAAATTGAATCTATATTAATCAAACTGTATTTGTATCTCAATTTTGTAACCAGTCCTCTAGCGAGCACTACAAATAATTAAATTGATTTCCGTTCACCCAAGAATCGAGTAGCTTTCGACACCTTAAAGTGAATAAAAAGTCGAATTATGAAACCTACATGTGTGCGTCTCATATGCAGAATGGTGAGAATCGCAGTGTATTATATCTAATATAAAAACAAATTGTTATATTGTAATTTGTTTTTAATTAAATTTAATTAATATGAATATACATCTAGGCTAACTTTCTATGAAACGGACATTATTTACACTACATGAGCCATAGACGTAGTGTATGTACCTACATTTTTACAGTAGCACTGTTTTCTCAAAATTAGGGATCATTGATCCATTTCTATAATTGTACATATTGTATTTGGTCTAGGTTGTAGTAATCGTTCAATATAATGTCATGGTTTGATTGTCGACATATCTCCAGTCACTTTTTCTCGTGATTTAGCTTATTGTACTAAACGTTTTTATTATTATTATATAGGATAGAGCTGAAGAATCTGTGATCTTAGAGCAGAAGAGGCGCCGTGATGAACAAAAAGGTGGGTTATACTGATATTTTTCCTTTTTATTATAATTTCAGCAATGTGCTATTTCCAGTGTCATATCACGCAGTGTTTTGTCCGATTCCTCACATTTTTTTAACACCAGTTATTTAATTTTTTGGGTTATTGCGTATTAATCCACTTAGCCCATTGCATTTCACTGCTTGACATAGGCCTGGAGACATAAAATCACAGGAAAAAAGTCAGTGTCAAACGGTATGCGGAGGGCAGAGAGCTACAAACTTTCACGTTTATGAGTACGATGGAATGGTGCAATGCAATATTGTTTTTTTTACAAACCGTTCTGCGTAATCCGTCTATAACTTTCCTACTGCTGTGACACAGGCCTCCTCTTTGTAAGAGGGATTTGGATGTAATCTACCACGCGGGCTAAATGTAGGTTGGTAGATGTCATAATCTTCGGTCCTAGAACTTGCCGGTTTCTTGACAATGTCGAACCACGGTCCACCTTTTTTTGAAAGCAATGGTGATGAAATAAATAACACGAAGAAAAGTGCTTGTCTGGGTTCAATCCCGCAACCTATAAACTCGTTAGTCAGGGTAGTTACCACTGAGACTCTAAATCAAAATTAAATGCTGCTAAACCAACAGTATCTAATATTCCGTCAGTTTCTTTCTTACTTTTGTTTCGTTTTATTGCAAAGGCAGAGCTTCTATCTAACAATTTGTGAATTACAACTATTCTGAGTTGCAAAATTAAACCCGTATCTTATTTTAGCAGTTATTAAAATGGGAAGTCATCAAAATGGTTCGCAAGAAGACCATCACTATGAAAAATACCACAAAAGGGTAAGATATTTTAATTAACTGTTTTCGTCTATCAGTTTGTTGACTTCTAGACAAGTGTCATGCATCACAATCATGAGCTCGATAATAGATAAATCGAAGAATTCTTTCCATAATCGCGCTGTATTTTGATTCATTTTCTGGTAAGGTTTGTTTTTTTGCTGTGAAGGCCTATGTCAAAATACATCTGATATAACTTAGGTTATATCGTAACTAATTCTATGTTATCGTATAATCGTTGAAATGTTAGTATGCAACTGTTTTTTTATTACTTTAAAAAGTTATAGTGATCCGATTTATTTTATTTTCACTTTTCAGTGTCTTCAATTCTAATACATTATTATCCACAGGAAAAGTCGCCATTCCGAGATCGTTCACACGAAGAACCCAGAGATACAAAACAATATCCTTTTCAATAGTTTTTTTTTTTAATATTTATATATATATATATATAGAGAGAGAGAGAGAGATATTCCTGTTATTCATTAACTGCATTGATACATGACTGGTCGGTTGTCACAAACGCACAGCGGAAACTATACAGTCGTATTGTATCGATTCGACATCGCTACTGCAACCAATTAAAGCTAATTGCAAAATTGAAAAATTTCTGAATTTACAATGACGTGACACCATCAGATAATGGTTTGGTAGTAAATTAATGTATGTCTGAATATTGTGCCTAGTCATATATTTTTACGAAAATAATAAAAAAATTATTGCCTTAACAGATGCTTACTAGAAGGTCGAACGAGTCTAAAATAAGAAGATAAAGAATCATGCAAACGGAAGCTAAAGGAAGATATAATGCATAAATATGCAATTCTGGTACGATTTTATGATAAAAAAAAATGTCAAAACCACATCATATTGTTTTATTTAGCAGCACGAACTCATTCAGTTTTATTTCCTACACTGCGGCGAATGTCAAACAAATACAGTAAGTATAAGCAAATTGAAACTGGAACCAAACAAAAAATCAAAATCGAAAAGTCATTTACCTACTCAAGTTAGATTGAGAATCAGCAGTTTTTGAACGTCAATATTACATAAGACTGTGCTCCAATACGCCTTTGTCAAAATTGTCTTATAATCAAGCTAGAAAGATTTGTTTAAAGCGTCTACTTTCTATTATTAGGTACCATTAGTTTTTGCACAATTTAATTTGAAAATGTATATGAAATTCATAATGTCATTGTTTTTGTGTAAAATCTATACCTATGTATTTATATTCTGATAAAAATAGACTTAATATTATATCTGGAATGAAAATAAGTAAAACAGGAATGAGCCTAAGCCAGCCTAAGATATCTTCGAATTCTCGGCAGAGGCGAATTTGAATTGCATCGACACGCTAAAAAGAATAATAACAAATTTTGTGTGAGCTTTTCTATAATTTCTAGCTCACCTAATTAATTATTCAGATTTATTATAATGGACTGATACTTCCGTAATACTAGCAATCTGTGTTGCAGTTGTAAGTCGGCGTCAGATTGTACACCAATGGTAAAATAGGTTTTCGTGATCTTTGCATCCCGTAATCGTTGAATATTTTGAGTCAATACTTGATTCTTTCCTAAACATTAAGGGCATCTTAGTATTTCGGCCTAAGTAAAAGTGACTTTATAATACATACTTATTATCCAATTACCCACCTAGTTATAGACAAAAATTACCATAAGTAATAATATATTTATAAAATGTCTACGTTGATGTAAAGTGCACTCTAGAGTTTTGGCGGGAAAGTCAAGCTGAGTGTCACGCTCGTTTTTCATTGGACTTTTAAAATTATTTATAGTGTAGTTTACTAAATAAAAGTGCGTGATTTATGTAGTAAAAAGTGCATTTAGTAAATAGTTTATAAAGAACAGTGAAATATCGCAGCATAGTGGCCACATCATGACTTTGCCCCAAACCTCACACGTAAGACTGGTCACGCTGCAGTCTTTTTCTACATGAATAATTCATAATTACTTGACATTGGCTAAATGCACAAACCGTGCGGAGCCAAAAAATAAAGAAAGAAGAAGTGCACTCTAGAAATTGTCATCCGTACAGGTATTTACGTTGTATGACCCATTTATCACTAGTGGAAAAGACTAATTCGAATGACGCTATGCCACACACGTGTGGTTATTTTGTAAGAGTCATGGTAGGTTGAAAACCTGGATGGAATGATTTTGCAAGCCACAGTGAAGCGAAAATCGCTTTCAATGACACTATATCAAGATGTAAGAAATGCTTTACTTGTAACAGTTTTACTCTTATGCAGCATTTGTTTGGTAAACACGTCGGTTGCTCCTAGTTCCTCACTCGATTCTAATTTGTTTCAACTATTCAAAGATAGTTGAAGAAAAATATCTCTGAAAAATGTCTGCAGGCCAATCCTAAACCCTAAACCTAGCCCAAAGAGTATAACAATATAATATGGCCTAACTGCGTCCGCGTGACATGTCAGTAAAAAACGAAGTTAGGTTAAAATAGCTACCTAACGTACGCGTTTCAAAAATCGACAATAAGACGCTGTCAATGTTATACTTTGTACGTTCCGTTGGTGCTGGCAAGCATTATTCATGATTAAAACAAAAAAAAAAAAAAAAAAACTAAATAATCAATACGGCTTAGGCGAACTAATGCAGGAATTACACATTATTTGTATTGTTTAAGAAAAAGTTGCTAATTAACAATGAATAATACTGATAGGACGGGGCACTGGAAACATTGTGAATTGAAGGAACAAAATGGTATTACTTTATTTTTGCCACACAAAAAATTGTTTTGCTAAAGAAGGTACCCAATAGCTCACGTTTAAGTGGCACGGCTGTTTATCTGATGATAAGCTGTCGCCGAGGTATTTAGTTTAGACATACCCTCTGGTATGTCTCATCAAAGATGAGATGGACTTCGCAGAGACAAAAGTAAAAGCTTTTATTCTTTACAAAGTTCCTCGCCAATGGGCGGAACTAATTATCATTACCTAGAGCAACATTCCTACAACCACGCCTCCCCTATTTACTTTTTGTTCTGTTGTCGTGTCAGTTACTTAATTTTACTATCCAAAGCCTTTATTATATAATTACACAAAAATTTATGATTCCGTGGCGTCGTCTGCGAGACTCGTGAAATCTGCTCTACTTACTGGTAAAGATGATAAAAGCATTGGCTGAGTGTATTGAAACTGGCAACTTGTGAGATCGATCTGCAGGTTACCTCATAATCTGAGGGAAATGAGGGAATGTTTATCGCAGATTTAGGTTTATCGATAGTTCATCAAAGTCTCCCTGGAAGCAGCTGAAAACAGATTAATATACACAATGAAATCAGGTATTTAGGAGGCGTTTATTTGTACACCTATGTGTATTATGTTTAAACTTTGTGGGTCACAAACATTTCTACTTCACTACACGAAAGGAAGTCGAGTTCAAAAATGGCTTTGGTACGTAAGTAATTCTCACTACATAGTAATGTTATGTGCTTACCACCTTTTCTTAAAAAGTTTATTTTATTGTTTCAAGTATAGGTTTTAATAAATTACAAAATAATGTAAGTATGAATGATTTCAGCTATTAAGTTTCTTAAATTTTAATTTCAATATCTAATCGTATTAGACCAAACAACCATTAAAGAGTAGAACAATATAATGATAAACCCTATAATAATCTACCTAGACATTTCTGAACTTAACTAACCTCTACGCTCCGTTTTCTTACTAATCTGTGGTTGATACTGTGTTGTGAGTGAATATTTCTAACCTAAAATTGAACTTATTTATTAAAACACTTGATAACAAAATATTCGTTATTACATGATGTAGCAGAGAATAGATCCCAAAAAGTCGAGAATAAATCCAGAACAGTTATAAGGATTTATCGATTAAAACCAGTTAAATTTGTATCGAAAATGCAACGGCGGCCATCTTGTTGATTGCGCGATTATGCTGCGTGTCTTTTGACTTCCAGCTTAATTTGAAATTGTATTTAGGTAAGTGCTCGCTTCTTAATTTTTATTTAAGGTCACATTATAATTAAATAAAAAAAAAAATATAATGAGTAACCAGGTTTCCCTGAGATAACCTCTCTAATATCCTAGCTTGTATTATTTTATCGTAAGTTAGACGTAAGAAGTAATTAACCAGCACTATTTTTGTGTGATGCGTTTTATATTAGTATGTAAGTACTTGAATATAAGAATAATAGATTTCACTTGATTTATTAAATCATAATTTAATAAATCCGTGTCATCTATTGTTCATATAATATTTATTATTATATGTATAGTTATATTGAATGCTTCACATTACTACGCCATTAGATCACGCCATGTGCCTGTTGTTTACAAATCCTTACTAGTAAATCAGTATCAGTAGGTACCTACCTAAGTTTTTGCTGGTAAATCAGTTTTTAACATATCGCCGAGATCTACGTATTAGGGTACCGCACTGATCCGGAACGGGTCACAGTCATAGGACAATCCAATTGTGTCGCAGTCGTAGGCGCTTTAGTGCGCGTTTCATTTTTACGTCAGCCGCGCCCTTTTCTGTGGCAGAAAAAAAATAGGAAGATGGAAGGACACATGGTCACGTGGCGACGACCATGTGACCACGTTACCTTTTTTATTCTTGAGAAGAAAAAAACCTGGCAAAATCAAAATATACAATGGCATCAATAACCTTGTCCACAAAGTAAGCTAAATTTAATTTTAGTTCATCTTTTTCTTGACTAGATAATATTTCCTAAAGTAAATTTACGTATTTTTAGTTGCCGTGTTTTGATCAACTGTAAAATGTCTATAGATTATCTTAATTTGACAGGTTTAAACTGATATACATCTTTTGTACTTAAAAAAATAACAAGAAAACATTAGCGAACAAGGAAATCGACGCAATCGTAACGTAAAAATATTTGGATTAGTATATTAACCAGAGTGAAAACAGAAATACGGTATAGTGCGTTTCATCTAATAGTTCCTTTGCCGTCATGTTGGCATTAATTTTTTGTCACTATCGTAAACGGGGTAGACTGACTCTGCGTCTCTCTCTCACACACTATAAGTTGCATTAGTGCCAACATGACGGCAAAGGAACTATTAGATGAAACGCACCATAGTATAGAAGTATCGCCAACAGCCACGTGATCGTGATTAGTTTTAATAATATGAAGAGAAAAACGCCGAATTAAGAAACGCGGCCTCAACTTCTTAGCTTTATTTTCTTAAACAAATTCTAAGCAGCATAGAAAAACTTTTCTGCGCGATTCAGGAAAACAGTTTGCAGATTGTAGCTTTTTAACCTAAAGGTTCATGATACAGTGTTTATAAAGCAGGGCTTAGCTGTTGTAACTAGCTGCGCCCTGCGGTTTTATCTTCATAAACCCCGTGGGAATATTAGGATGAAGAGTATGTTAATACTGGTTATAAACCATCTACCGGTATGTGTCGGTTAGAAAAACAAAAACTTATTAGCTAAATAAAAACCTCTAGAAATAAAGGTCCTCGCAGCTTACATACACTGACGGACTCATAAACTGCATCAAAGTTCAGTCTTCTTCTTCTTCAGCCTGTGGATGTCTACTGCTGGACAAAGGCCTCCCCCAAGGCTTTCCACGCTGACCGGTCTTGTGCTGCCCGCATCCATCGGCTTCCCGCGAACTTCACCAGGTCATCGGTCCACCTTGTTGGGGGCCTCCCTACGCTGCGTCTTCCAGTACGTGGCCGCCACTCCAGAACCTTACTGCCCCATCGGCCATCGGTTCTACGAGCAAAGTGCCCTGCCCACTGCCACTTAAGTTTAGCGACTCGTAGAGCTATGTCGGTGACATTGGTTCTTCTGCGGATCTCTTCATTTCTGATTCGATCACGCAGAGAAACTCCGAGCATAGCTCTTTCCATTGCCCTTTGTGTGACTCTGAGCCTTCGTGAGGCCCATTGTGAGCGACCACGTTTCAGTTCCGTAAGTCATAACTGGCAACACACAAAGTTCAGTCATTACTTTGAAATGATTTTTTTTAATAAGTATGTAAACTTTTTAGATTAAATTAAATAAATATGGAGAGACTGGCTATTATGCCCCGTGTACACGCTCCGTCTTACCAGCGAGCATGCCCGTGCAAACCAGTTTGCGCAGGCAAGCGCGTATTTGTGGACGGCAAGACGGTAGCGCGCGCAGTCCTGAATGTTCCGTCTTTTTGTACATGACTGCACAGGCCTGGACTGCGCAGGCAAGACGGAGCATGTAGACGGGACTTTGATCTTTAAAAAAAAGCAAAATTTAAAAATAAAACTGCAATAAAACAAATGCATGTTGCCGGGAAAAGAAAATTTGCTCGTAGTGTCAGATTTGTGTGTTATTTAAAGTAAAGTTTTAAATTGATTCGCATTGATTTTTTATTATTTTGCCAATTGAATTATTGTTACCAGCAGAATTGTTGGGTTAGTTTTTTAATTCATCGGGAGTTTTCGAACCATAATAATATATGGATACCTCGTCCGAACAAGCGGCTCAAATTGTAGCACTGGTGCGGGAGGGCTTGGATCAACGAACGATTGGTAGAAGTTTAAATTTAAACCAGTCAACGGTTTCTAGAATATACAGAAGGTTTGTGGAGACAGGTTCTTACAGAAAGAGATGTGGTACAGGCAAGACTCGAGCAAGCACCGGTTAATTATGACTGATTTATTGTTACAACTTCCCTGCGAAATGTTTCCTCACGTCAGTTAACATCAAAACAGAGCTTAGTGAAGTGCGTAGAGTAAATGTGAGTGCAAGAACAATAAGAAGAAGGTTAGAGGAAGCGCATATCACCCCTTTTAGACCAGCAAATGGTCCAAAGTTGTCTGTAGCAGACAAGCTCTCTTGCACATGATCACCTGAATTGGACAGAAGAGCAATGGGCCTCCGTATTGTTCACGGACGAGTGTAGAACATGTTTATATGGTGCAGATGGTCGCAGAAGAGTCTATCTTCGACGTGGGGAGCGATATGCTCAAAGTTGCATTGAGGAGCATGTTCCTTTTGGAGGCGGTTCGTGGATGATCTGGGGTGGCATATCGATGAACTGGCGAACTGAACTTGTGTTCATAGACCTAGTCCGTCAAAAGGGTAATAGAGGGGGCTTGACTACACGTCGCTACATAACAGAGATCTTAGAAGATCACGTGGTGCCTTACATAGGATTCATAGGCAAACATTTTACTTTAATGCAGGATAATGCCCGGCCGCACTCTGCTGCACCAGTTCGACAATATTGCGAAGAGGTTAGGATACGTGCAATGAATTGGCCAGCACGCAGCCTGGATATTAATCCCATTGAGCATGTTTGGGACAATTTAAAAAGAGCTGTATATGCTGGAATTCCTGTGCCCTATATTTATTTCAAAGTCGTCTATTACTTTGAAGCAGTTTATAAGTCCATCAGTGTATTTATGCATTGTTGGGTTCAACATAATTATATGAACTCATATAACCTGTCAGTAAGCTAATTCTGGACAAATAAAATAAATATTTTCTGCAGTTAATATCGACGCGACCAACTATTTTTATCATTTATAGTAGTTGATTGAATAGTATGCCTTTGAACAGAGGATGGATTTTACTTGTGCTTTGAACGCATTAAATGGCAAGTCTAGCAAAAAAAATAGAGTATCTTGTTGTAACAGGTATCAAGCCCAACATGGGTTATGAACCTTATTAAGCCGGTGAAAGGGGGATCGTCGTTTGTCCTTATTTCTGGTGTTAACATTGTGAATATCACTTAGGGTACAAGTGAATATTTTGCATAGTATATAAGATGTTGGCAAAGATGAATAATTGTGAAGCACCCGTGAGAATACCAATCTCTTTAAGAAAATCTCTTAGAGAAACTGATACCCAGCTGATAAATTGATCGAACAGGTCGTTTTTGGTGGACAAATCTATTTTGTATGTCAGCGGCATTGCCACACAGCAGAATACCGTAGGACATATGCTGTGAAAATAACTAATGTAGACTAAACGAGCTGTATCAACGTCTGTGTATTGTCTTGCCTTCCTGACGGCGTAGGCAGCCGAGCTGGGCCTTCCCGCTAGGCTTAATATATATATGTAAACTTAGACATCGACTGTTATTCCCAAAAAATGAGCAGAGTCCAGTTTCAAGAACCTCTATCTAAAACGATGTTGGGTCCTAGATTTAGACATTCGGTAAGGCGAACTTTACACATTTCGTTTTCTTTGTATTGGGAATTAGGTTATTAAACGTAAACTAATATTGAATGTGTTTACTTGGTCAAAATATTGTTTATTCTTGTCAACTTTAAAAATAAGAGAGGTAAGCAGTACAAGTCATAGATGCCCATTAAATGGAATGGAAAATCATTAATACAAACATGCATGAACCCAGTATCGCGCCTTGCGATAAACTTAACGTAGATGTCACACCATTAACATCTACACACTATAGTAAGACCGTTTAAATGAGTCTTCGCCCACGGGGTACAGGGAGGCGGGCGTATGACAAAAACGGGGGCCGAGGGAGGTGCGGGCGGCATCCGCTTTCCCGTGTTCGTTCATTTCGTTCGCTACGCGGTTAGCGAGTGCATGTGTTGACAGTTGCGGACAGTCTGTGCTAGTTATACACGAGATTAAATTCTTAAGATGAGTCGAATTATCATCGGACATAAAATTAATAGTCAGCGTAAGCAAGTGGTTTTTAATGTATACGAATATTTTAGAAAAAGGAAACTGGATCCAAATTGTGCTGAATATCAACAAGATATAAATTAAAACAAAACTGTAGCAGAGGTTACTGGAATATCCGAAAAGTCTGTATCTAGAATTGCACAACAGGGGAAACTATTAAAGCCGCGTAAGCCAAAACAAATTCGCAAAAAAAGATTTGAAATAGATAATTTCACAAAAGGAGTGGTAAGGAGAAAAGTTACTCAGTTTTACACAATTTTTTAAAAAATACCCACATTGAAAACTTTAAATACTGTACTTAGAGCAGAGGATATATTACACTGCGGCAGGGAATATTTACGATTATTATTACATGACCTGGGTTTTAAATTTAAAAAATGCGGATCTAAAAGGAAACTCTTCATCGAACAGCCAAATATAACATCATGGCGGTTGAATTATTTAAGAACTATTAAAAAATATCGTAGAGAAGGAAGACATATTTTATATCTTGACGAAACGTATGTAAATACATCACATAACGTCTCAAAATGTTGGCAGTCAAAGGATGAACACGGCGTGCTATCTCATATCGGTAAAGGGGATCGTTTGATCATTGTACATTGCGGAGGCCAAACTGGATTTGTCGATGGAGCAGTTGTGATATTCAAATCCAAATGCAAAACAGGTGATTATCACGATTCTATGAACTTCGTGAATTTCAGTAAATGGATAAATGAAAAACTCATGCCTAATATACCACCAAATTCAGTCATAGTCATGAATAACGCAGCTTATCATTCCGCTCGAGAAGATAAAAAGCCGACTATGGTTTCTACTAAATTAGCTATGCAAGACTGGTGTGGACGTCATGATGTGCCTTTTGATGACAAACTTAGAAACGATGACTTATACAAATTAATAAAAAGATATTTCACAGAAGAAATTTACAAAATCGATGAGTTACTAAAAAGAAACGGACATAAAGTATTACGTTTGCCTCCATATCACCCATATCTGAACCCGATTGAGTTAGTCTGGGGTGATATTAAAGGACTACAAAGCATCGACTCTAATTTGGATTAGAAAAAAAATATCTTAGAGATGTTATTTGCTGAATATTCCGTAGAGAAATAGGAGCACTGTGTAAACCACGTAATTAAAATTGAGGAAGAATACAGCAAACATGACAATATTGTAGATGATGTAGTTGATTTTATTATAAATGTGTAGGAAGATGATGATGATTCTGATGATGGTAGCCTCGAAAGTGAAGAATCGAGTTCTAGTGATGTTGATATGGAAATAAGTGATTGATTTATAATTTTTATAGTGCAAGAGTACATTACATAATATTTTATTTTGTTGCTTCATTGTCATAAATAATACTTTTATTTTTTAATAAAATAAAGCTAAGGAATCTTATTATTTGTTTAAAGTTATTCTGGCACTATTAGGTAGTCAAATTAAACAACAATACTGTACTTTATGATTTGTTTGCTTTTTCTTCCTTTTATTCCTGAGAGAGCTTTTTACATTCAAAATAACTCTGTTTGTCTATTTATCAGTCTGTCGCGCTTTCACACTAAAACTTCTGTATCGATTAAAATGAAAAAGGACATAGGCAATTTTTTGCCTGGAAAAAGTCGCGAGAAACTAGCTAGTAAATAATAAACACAAATCTGTAGTCGTCAATTAACTACATAATAAAAAAACACACTTTCATCGTTAACTAATATGACGTCACATATCTTAAGACCTAACAAATATAAATTTCATCTCTTGTGTATCACACTAAGTGGGCCTACCGCCCGCACCTTCGGCCCCCGTTTTCATCATACCCCCGCGTCCCTGTACCCCGTGTGCGAAGACTCATTTAAACGGTCTTACTATAGAATCTTCCTAAATATGTCACTAACACTCGTATGCCCACGTTAGAATTCTAAATACCAGCGTTCGGAAGTCCGCAGACTTCATCACTGAACACAGATGTTAGCTCTTTAAAACACTGAAGCCGTGTCAGGGGTTTTCTAAAGTTGTAGAAAATTATTGCACGACCATTTTCCTTAGAAAGATGCATTTTCGTACATAACTTAACTGATTACAATCGACGCTATGACTATACAATAACATTAATTTTAATACTTTCAACATTTTTGACATTCAAAATTTAAACACATTCGAATATAGCACAGTTGTAAAATCCAAAATTGAGAATGTAAACTACAAAACTTACAGGGCATGTCTAGTATAATCGACAACACTTAGATACGGTACTGCAGCGTGCAACGTACCGCGCTAGAGCGTCACCAAACCAAGAACCTCTACTTATTTACATTCGAAAAACAACGAATTCCGCGAAATCTAAAGTGCCTATTTGTGCAATGCCCGTGCAAATGAAATTCTAACTTAAAAATACATGGAGTGTTCTGTATGTAAAAAATATTGCGACCTTGACTATCTAAAAGTGATTGAATTATAATCTGTCTATAAAGTCATGAAAATAAATGAGGGCGCTGCGGTCGCGCATATAGCAACCCTGTTGACTTGTCTGAATTCATTTTGATACTAGCACATTATTTTGTACTAGAAGCAAAACTGGTTTTAATGAAAACACAAATCTATGGTCTCTGGCGTTTAAATAAAATGAGTAAAATAATAAAAAAAACGTGTTTATTATTATATTTTTCATATTCATAGCTGTATGATTGTTCGGTTGGTAAATATTAAAGACTTTAGATAATTAGACTGGTTTATTACACTTGTAGAATTACATTATTGGAAACGACCTCTTCTAGGTCAGATCCTCAGTTACAATGACAAGACAATAGACTATATTCATAGACACTAATACATAGAGATGGTATTAGTTACTCGACTACAGAGTAGTGATGTATGATACAACATCCCCCCTGTTTAAGTTTAAATTAACCCTTGACAAACAATGTTATAGAAACCTGACTTAGTTACAATTTAGACAATGACTTAAGACTATGGTTAGGTCTTAATCTAGGATACAATGTTCTACTTAATCTATTTCATCAATTAGCCTTCTGGTTGGCTTTACAACTCTTCCAGAACGAGTTACATGTTGACTGACTGAGGATTGAGATGAGAGCTCTTGAGGTCTAGACTCCTGCCTGTTACCTTCCTCTCTCCCCTGCGACGAATTGGATAGCATAGGAGAATATTTGTGTCTTAAATGAACCCTATTCCTCCTATACCTAACTCCATTGACATCCTCAACGACATATGACCTATTATTAGCCAACCTTAGCTTGACAATGGCTTGTTCCCAATTGCTATCAGGCTTTCTTTTAAAGTATACATGATCATTGGGATACAGTAATGACAATGACTTTGTATTTCTATTATAATATTTAGACTTATTTTTATTATTTTGCTTGACACATTCTTCATAATTTTTGAATGTAACCACTTTAGGTTTTAATTTCTTATAAGACATAGGAATGTTATTTCTTAAATTCCTGGACATTAACAATTGAGCTGGAGATGGTAAATTATTCTTAGGTGTGTTTCTATACTGTAATAAAGCTATGTATGGATCAGATCAGTTTCTACTACATTTTTTTAACATATTTTTGATAATTTTGACTGAACTCTCTGCTTGACCATTTGACTGTGGATGATATGGGCTAGTTACAATGTGTTCTATGTCCCATTCATACATAAAATTCTTAAATTCTAATGACTGAAAAGGAGGACCACCATCAGACACTAAAGATAAAGGTATTCCATGACGAGCAAAAATGGACTTTAAATGTGTTATTACATTCTTTGCTGTACTGTTTTTATTTAACAAAGCTATTTCTATAAATTTAGAATAATAATCTGTGACAATTAAATAAGTAAGGTTATCAAAATACATCAAATCAACACCTACTTGTTGCCATGGATATTTATTTATTTCAAAATTTTTTAGTGGTTCCTTTGGATTATTAGGTTTAAATTGTGCACATACATAACATTGTTCTACCAAGTTTTTAATATCAGCTGACATGCTTGGCCAGTACAAAGACTCTCTAGCCAGTTTTAAGCATTTATTTATACCTTGGTGACCTTCATGAATTTTACCTAACATTTCCTTATACATTGACTGTGGTACTATTAATTTTGACCCTTTGAACAACAAATCTTTGACTACATGAATTTCAGCTTGTATGTTCCAAAATGGTTTTATTGACAGACTGACATTATTTTTATTTTTTGGCCAACCTTCATAATAATACTTTTTTAACAATTGCAAAGTATCATCTTTCTTAGTGTTCTGTAACAATTTTGTACAGTACTCCTTTGTGACTGCTAGACTTGAATGCATTAAATTGACATGACAAGATATTTCTGACTCATTCTCAGGTATATAATGTTCTTTTAATGCTGCTCTAGACAGAGTGTCAGATATAAACATTTCTTTACCTGGAACATGTATAACTTCCAAATCATATTTTTGTAAAGTTAACATCATACGTTGCAATCTTGCTGGTACATCATGTAATGGCTTTTTAAAAAGATAGACTAAAGGTTTATGATCAGTATGAACAGTTACTTTATGACCGTACACATACTGGTGAAATTTTTCACAACCAAACTGAATGGCTAACAATTCTTTCTCAATTTGAGCATACCTTGACTGAGTTTGAGTTAATGTTTTTGAACTATAAGCAATAGGTTTATTATTCTGCATAATGACTGCTCCTAATGCTGACTTTGACGAATCGACTGACAAGACTAATGGTACATTGGGATTATAATGAGCTAAAACTGGTGAATTTGTAATTTCATCGATTAAACTCTTAAGACATTGACTATGATTTTCATCCCAAGTCCAGACTGAATCTTTCTTCAAAAGATTTCTTAAAATTTGAGTTTTTTGAGACAAATTGCTAATAAAGGGACCTAAATAATTGATCATACCTAATATTCTTTGCAATTCTTTGACATTTTTTGGTGTGGGCATATTGACAATTGCTTTTACTTTCTCTTCATCAACCCTAGCACCATCTTTACTAAAAACATACCCTAAAAAACAGACTTCTGATACTAAAAATTTACATTTTGACTTATTGAACTTTAAATTGACTTCACGTGCTCGTTGCATGACTTTATGTACTCTCTCATTATGTACTGACTCGTTTGGTCCATATACCAAAATATCATCGATGAATATTAGAACTCCTTCTAAATCACCGAACAAATTCATCATGACTCTTTGAAAAATTTCAGACGATGCATTAATACCAAAAGGTAACCTTAAATATTTATATCTACCGAAAGGTGTTTGAAATGTACATAAATCAGAACTATATTCATCTAGTTTAAGCATCCAAAATCCTGAAAATGCATCTAAATGAGAAAAACAAACAGCTCCTGCTAGTTGAGATCTGATCTCATCTATTGACTTAAGTGGATAAATTTCCCTTATAATATTCTTATTCAAATTTCTAGGATCTAAACAAATTCGTAACTGACCCGTGCTTTTGACTGTTATCACTATACTGTTCACCCATTCTGTAGGTTTAAAAACCTTTTCAATGACCTGCATTTTCTCCATGCGATCCAATTCATCGCGCAGTTTGTTCAGTAAAGCGAAGGGTACTCTTCTCGGAGCATCCACGCATGGCACTGCTTCAGGTTTGAGTTTCAGGCGACAGACTTGAGGTAGACATCCAAGACCCTGAAATACATCATTGTATTGTGTAAGAATTTGTTCACTAAAATTTTGTTGAGACACAGAGAAAACTCTTTGAATTATACCTAATTTTTCACAAGTTGGTAGACCTAAAACATTCGGACAAACTAAATCTGCGACTATAAACACTATATTTACACTAATAGTGCTATTATTTAAAGATAAACTACATTTTACATTGACTTTGCCCATAATGGGTATTGATATACCACCAAACCCACTAACGTTTATTTGACATTTCTCAAGTGACATTTGACTTTGACATTTCAAAGATTGAAAAGTTTTCTTTGACATAATATTGATCTCAGCTCCTGAATCAATAATGCAATTAATTTGTGTATGACCAACTAAAATGTTTATGTTCCATGACTGTTTAGAATAGTATTTGTTTTCTTTTGACTCGACTGTATTGACCTGTTTACTATGTGTTGACTTTGCTGTAATAATTCTACAAGTGTTTGTTGTGTGAGATTCCTCAGACTTGTGTCTGTACTCATCATTAAGATATGAATCTCGGCTAAGACTTTTTGACTTTTTTGACTTGACTGTGAATCTCTCAGACTGTTTAGTGTTTTCATCATTGAGATATGACATATGACAAGAGTCTTCATTGGATCTCTCAGACCTATCAGTCACCAGCCTTTTTTCATCACTGAGGTATTTTTTATTAGACCTCTCAGATATGACATTATCACCACTTTCATCACAGAAATATGACACAGGATATTTTTTATGACAAGATGAGTCTTCATGAGATCTCTTAGACTTATCAGTCACCAGCCTTTTTTCATCACTGAGGCATTTTTTATTAGACCTCTCAGATATGACATTATCACCACTTTCATCACAGAAATATGACACAGGATATTTTTTATGACAAGATGAGTCTTCATGAGATCTCTTAGACATTGACTGCGACTGGCCTATGTGCGACCTGACCGTTGATTGTAACTTAGTATCTGACTGGGTGTATGACAACCTGCTATGTCTGTAATGATTTTGATTGTGATGACTTTGTGACACTAAATGACAATTATATTGACTAGACTTATGACTATGACTGATGTTATGACAATTTAAAATTCCAACAAAATTATCTTGACTACCAGTTGAACTAAAAGACTCTAAATGACTGACTTTTTTATTATTGGAGTAACAAAATTTTGCAAAATGACCATAAGAGTTACATGACCTGCATTTAGCTCCCTGCGCTGGACATTTGTAGCGGTGGTGTTGTCCACAGCGGCTACACGTCTTCGAGCGCTTCTCAGGACTGGGACTTGACTTTGACCTCCCTGCGCTGGATCCCTGCTGACTGACTGGTGAAGCTCGCCGTCGCTGACGCTCCGCTCGACCACGGCTCCTCCGACGCAGATGCATGACTTTTTCAGACTCTTGACTAGTGGACCTCTTGACAATTTGGTCTGCATCCTGCTGTGCGACGATGAGTGTCCTAGCTAGCTCTCGCATCCTCTGATATGTCAGATCAGGTTCCTGCAGCAGTCTCTGACGTACATGTGCTAAGTCCAAACTCAAGTTGGCGATAAAAATATCTCTGATAAGAGATTCTCTGAGCGTTCCAAATTCGCAATCTTGGCTCTTATTTTCGAGATCGGTTAAGAAATCCTCGATGCTTTCCGATTTCTGTTGACGTGTGGTAAAAAACATGTAACGATACATGGTAATATTTTTTCTGGGTTGAAAAAATTCGTCGAATTTGGCTTTGACGTCATGTAATGTGCTTTCTCCAATATTTATGTTGAATGTGTTGAAAATATTTAAGCATTTTTCACCAATGTGATGTAATAAAATGGCGATCTTGCGTTTCTCACCGGACTTGTCTAAACCCGTTGCCAACAAGTATAATTCGAACTGTTGCCACCAGCGCTTCCAGGTTTCGTAATTGTTGTTTGTTGCATCTGACGATATTTTAAGCGCCTTCAAGCCACTGTTCATTGCAGCTCCGGTGTCATGGCCGCCACCGACGCCATCCGACTTTTGCATTTTATGAATTTTCTTTCTTCGTATTGGGTTTTTTCACTCTTCTGACACCATGTATGATTGTTCGGTTGGTAAATATTAAAGACTTTAGATAATTAGACTGGTTTATTACACTTGTAGAATTACATTATTGGAAACGACCTCTTCTAGGTCAGATCCTCAGTTACAATGACAAGACAATAGACTATATTCATAGACACTAATACATAGAGATGGTATTAGTTACTCGACTACAGAGTAGTGATGTATGATACAACAATAGCGACCCGGGTAGCTCGCGATCACAAATATCGATATTAGATAATTTTAACGAGCTCGCGAACCGGCCCGCGAGTATCCTACCGGCTGCGCCAATTACATTTTCTGCCACGACGGAGGTGCAAATGGAAACTATAATCACTTATACTACATTTATTATAGTTAAGATTACATGGTAACTCCTAAATCTACTTAACCTAAGTGCGAATGCGTCCGAAGTTAGGACGACACTGCTACACTCTACTATCCTACATTATGTCTAATGCCTAATATCTAATGCCCCTGCATCTGTCGAGACTCCTCTATATATGTGCTTTGGGTTTACGTCTAATGAGGTGATTGATGATTTAGCGATCCGCGGCTGGGCACGAGGCGGCGACACGAAGAGGCGACACGAGGAGACGACTCAGCCGTTGGGATGTTGTAATACTCCGCATAGCTTCAGTTGCATGAAAATAGGTATAATATCCTGATTCGGCTGATTTGGGCCTCGTGACAAGGTGCTGGTCACGTTGAGGGGACATGTGTTAGTACCGATACGTAACATCTCCACCCTCAGAACAGCAACTATTCAAAGACTAACGTCGAGAATATTGCTGGTACATGTCTCTTACCTGTGGTTGATTCTGCATCTTCATTTCGATGATTTTCAGGATTCTAATTCATTGACTGTGGCATTTTTCCATGGCTTCTTCGGTCAGTGTGAGTTTCGTGGGTCGGCATGATTTCTTCAAAGATTGGCTGTAGATGAGTCCTTGGATACAGTCCACATGTCCTGTCGTTGGTTCATGGTTGACTCTTTCTTCGCAGAGATGATACTGGTTGAACTTCGGGCATTCTGCCTCTATGTACTTGAAGACTTTTCCATTGGTTGCAGTGAAAGGATAGGGAGGAATAAAGGTATACATATGTTTATTGGGAACTATTGCTAACCTATATAATTCAAACTTATCAGGGGAAATTACTGAGAGTTTAAATATGATAACTATATATATATAGAGATATATATTATTTTATTTGTATAATAATGGCTTGATTTTATAGTTGTATAAAATTCTTTTTGGGCAGACTTAAAAGAATATTAAGAATTCGAATTTTACAATGCTCGTATAATCGGTAACGCGACTAATGCATTCGTGGAGAATGCAATTATAGTGTATTTGCTGAGCAATCGAAACAACGCTGTCTGGATTATAAGTAAGAATATTAATTAATTTAATTATTCGAAAATTACAATATTAACTTAGATGATGATGAGACGATGCTAGTACCGAAGTGTCGAAATTTTATTATTGCTTTATTAATTACAATGTAGTAATCGATTGCAAAATTGAGTAAAATGAGCTGCTGTGTCAGCGTGACGAAAGTAGGCGATCGGCGACACGAGGCGTCGAGTCAGCAGAGTGCGGTGGTTGCCGTTTTATGTGGAAACATCCGTTTGACGTAAATAGCAATCATGTCGCTATGCGGCTGATTTGGTGTAGGCAGAACACGTAACATAATTACGGGAGTGGTTTCTTGATAAGTAGGTTTTCCACATTGATATAAACGTGTAACATTGATGTAAACATGGTAGCAAAATCCGTAATCTGTGTTCCGGTAAGCAATTTTAGATCATCGAAATAATTATGGAATCTATAGATGTACAACTTAACATTTACAGGGTTATTAAATTCACTAAAATGCGGGATAGTAATGGAATGGTTATGCTTACTAGTTACGCGAGCATAGACTAGATATTCTGATCGGGTTTAGAAGAAGTAGATGGTTGTGGAGCGTCTAGCTAGGCATTTAGCGTTAGATTGAGAATTATCCTGTACGTATTGGTAATAATTTGGGTCGTTTTGATCGTGGTTGTAATACTCAGAATAGTCCTATTTATCTATCTGAATGAGGCAGATTTCATCCTACTTTCTTGTGGATGAAAAATCTTGTCTTAATAAATATAATATAGGTAAAAGGGAAGGACAAGGTAGCAACACTTGAAGAAAGGTTCAAGGACTTACATGAACATGGTTTTCTTCGTTGTATCGATGCCTGGATACGTCTTCAGTTGTGCCAGTTTTCTAATTCGGAGGACAATGGCGATAAATTGCTTCTGTGTGACTTGACAATGAATTTAATTTTTGCTTAAAGTGTAGATATTTGATCTTCTTTCGATATAATATAAGTTTATTCCGTCGTTCGTTGTCGAGTTCAGGCTTTACGACGAGTGTGAGGTGTATCCTGCCGGGTACTTTTACTGCTCGATTCGAGGGGAGGAATTCCTCATCAATATCCTGGGGATCGGTGGTGTCACCCATTACGATGCTGAAGCGTGGGTGCGGGCGATGAACTATCAGCCGGTGGAGGCTTTCCTGGGTAGCTTGCTGCTGACCTGCACCTTTTCGCGAATGCCTTGGGCCTCGTTCATATTCATCGGTGTCATCTTCTTCTGGTGGCTCTGGAGGTGGAAGATTTCTTTCATGCTGCGCCGTACGATAGGCATGCGCCAGCGGGGTAGTTTATTCTGTGTAATATAAGTATTACGTAAGTGTAGTAAATTATTCTAAGTAATTATATCCTTGTCTTATAATATATTGGTGTTTTTTCTTTCTTTCTTCCTTCGAACGTCGGATGATTTTTGATTCCAGTTGCGCTATCGATGTATGGATATCTTCTCCTGTGCGATGTATTTCACGTAGATTCTGGATACTCGTACGGTGCTTCATAGCGACCCGGGTAGCTCGCGATCACAAATATCGATATTAGATAATTTTAACGAGCTCGCGAACCGGCCCGCGAGTATCCTACCGGCTGCGCCAATTACATTTTCTGCCACGACGGAGGGTGCAAATGGAAACTATAATCACTTATACTACATTTATTATAGTTAAGATTACATGGTAACTCCTAAATCTACTTAACCTAAGTGCGAATGCGTCCGAAGTTAGGACGACACCGCTACACTCTACTATCCTACATTATGTCTAATGCCTAATATCTAATGCCCCTGCATCTGTCGAGATTCCTCTATACAGTATGTTACAAAAACCCTGTCCGACCCGTGAAGGTGTTGTTAGGTATCGTTAGCTGATTCTACTAATGCGTACATAACCTGGCTAAACTAAAAAAAAATACCCCCTTAAAAATAAATAACTTAAATAAAATAAATAGGTAATTTCATGGCAACACAGGCACAGGTCATGACCTCAGTTGACCTCATGCATGTAGGTATTGGTAGTCTAACCACGTTTATCGACTCTAGAAAGAAACAATGATACCTACTTAGGCAGCTCGTGAAAAGAACTTTTTTTTAAGTAGAAAGGTCGTCTGACCCTCCGAATGTATCTTCGAATTTCATTCGATGAGCACAATGGCTGTGGCGGAGATGTTGTTCCATATTTCGTTCACTAAGAACGATACCGGCCTGGCACCGTCCCACGAGATTAGCACGGTGTTTCACAACGTTAGTCCACTCCTACCAATCCACTGCTCGCCGAACTGATAGTGGAGGTACTCACGTACAGGTCGGCAAAAATATGGTGGGGCACCGTCATGCTGGAACCACATTGACCAAGAAGTAGTCACATCCGAATCGTTCAACACCTGATCACAACACAACACAATTGCAGTTTCACTAGGTACCTTCCATCAGCAGGTTACATTACGTTAGAAAACTATGTGATCACACAATAAACGATACGTCTACACGGACGCCATGTCTACGCGAAACTAATAAATTTAAAATAAAAATGATTTTTATTTCATAAAAATAGGTACTCTAACTGCACGGCGGTGCCCTTTGACTAGAGGTGTGAAAGTATTCAAAATATTTCTCGTATCGATTTTTGGTATCAATTTTGTATTTCAGAATTTCACGCATCGATTCAACATCGCATGGCATTCTTTAGATTTTAGAACTTTCACATAACTTAAATCAGGTGAACTTAAATGCTTTACATTGTTTATAATATTCTCCTAAAATCGTATTTCATAAGACCTTTCTAGTTCCTATTTACTAATAATAGGTACTTGTGTTACAATATTGTTATGAGTAATTAATCGATAATCAAAAAAAGTACTTTTACCATTAGGTAATCTGTGTTTTTACAACAAATCATTCGGCCAGGTACAGTTTCGAATAATAGCGACAAAAACAAAACGTTATTACGCAAAAATTAGTACAGCTCTAATTATTCCTTTGCCGCCGTCGGCGGCTAGACACACTGACGCCGCTAAAGAACCTAAAAAAATAATCAAAAGAAAGCCGACAATTATAAGGTCTAAAATGGTGTTTACACTTTTTTAAATTTCCCGAATTTTGGGGAAGTTACAGGGTAAAAAAGATTATTTCAAAATTCATTAGTATTGTTACTATGATGATTATGCAAAATTTTATATTTTATTTGGTCATTTGTTTACCTAACCCTTATTATCCTTGTGGGTCGGACAGGGTTTTCGTAACATACTGTATATGAGCTTTGGGTTTACGTCTAATGAGGTGATTGATGATTTAGCGATCCGCGGCTGCGCACGAGGCGGCGACACGAGGAGACGACTTAGCCGTTGGGATGTTATAATACTCCGCATAGCTTCAGTTGCATGAAAATAGGTATAATATCCCGATTCGGCTGATTTGGGCCTCGTGACAAGGTGCTGGTCACGTTGAGCGGACATGTGTTGGTACCGATACGTAACATGTTTTTATCTAAGAAAAATATTCCAAGACATAATAATTGCTTTCATGATCTGATTCCAAATATTCTTAGTTAAAAAGTATTTTTATTGTTAGCTGCGTCACTAACGAAGTCTCCGCTACTGCTGTCATCAGCCTGTTATCTTCGTTTAGGCGAATAACTGACTCATCTATATCTTGATATAGGGTTCACTCTCACATTTTCCTGAAATTTAAAAAATAATAATATGTAATTTCTATCAGAACATGGATAGAACTAATTTTAATTCCAAACATGATATAATTAATTTTTAAAATCAGTGGTAACTTAAATCACCTAAAGTATTAACATTTGCAAATCATACACAAACATATTTGTAATCTAGCCTAGAAATGCGCAAAACAATCCTCATTTTAGTCTTAAATTTTTCTCTTAGTAAATTTGAAACTTCTAGTAGATAAAAACAAACAGTAACATCATTACATACCTGTTTTAGCAACTGTTCAAGCATAAATATCATCCATATTTGATAAAATTTGTCCAGCTTGGTATACTAACAAACACCGATGATAAACTTTAAAAATAATTTCCCGAGCTCCACTCTGGTTTGTTTTTCTCATATTTAACACATTTCTTCGATTTTTTGTCTAAATAAAATTGAAAATTAATACAAATTTCAATAAATAACAAGTCACAAAACAAATCGATGACTGCCGATGACATTCGATGTACTTGTACTTAGTAAGATTGAGTGTTGCCCTACTTTTAAAATTGTTACTTTATGAAACATCTATTTTCACGACTTTATAGACAAGCTATACCAGAACTATACGACTGAAATTAAACAAATTTGGGTTTGTCCAACCTGAGGACGTTCTCACCCCTAAGGTGATACTTAACTTGGTTACGCGGACGATGGCCTACCGCTTATTCATTCAAGTACCCGAGCTGGACTTAAGAACTTGGCCAATACTTACCTAAATTTAATACGAGTATCTCAGTGGGGAGATCGTAACCGCCTAGCGTTTGCGCCGCATAAAACCAACATCTACTAAAAGGTAATCTTAAATCATTACCTACTATTAAATTTAATAACGTTCCCGTTACAAAACTGCAATCCGTATGCTACCTTGGTATAGTCTTAGAAAGGAATTTTTCATTTATCGAATATATAAAAATAGTTGGAGAAAAAGCTAAAAGGAATTTTTATGCCCTAACTAGAATATCCAAAGCAAATTGGGGTCTATCATTGCTAACTTTAAAAACTATATATGGAGCTACCTACTTAGGATGTATGTGCTACGGCGCACCTGTTTGGGCCGATAGGGCCAGCATAGGGGCGGCACGACGTAAACTGCTTCAAAGCCAACGTTTGGCATTGATATTTTTATGCAAGGCGTATAGAATAGTCAGTACTGAAGCCTTACCGGTACTGGCAGGTGTACTTCCAGTCGATCTTGATGTGCAGCGACGTGCTTCAATGTACTACTCCGCGAGGGGGGAGGCCATGGATACTAATTTTGTTACACAACGCGACCTTAATAGAATTTCTAGATTATTTAAACCTCAGACTGAAGTCTGGGCGGACCTCTTATCCGAATGGCAAAGTAGGTGGGATAATTCCATCAAGGGCACCTACATCTATTCTTTCCATCCATTGGCAATCGATGGCTAAGACATGGCTGGAGGTTGACCACTGCGTTGCCCAATTTCTCACAGGTCATGGCAACTTTAAAAGTAAACTGTATTCTTTTAAACTTGTTCCTTCGCCTTTGTGTCAATGTTCTACATCGAACTGTGAATTTGAACAGTCCGCACATCACATCTTGTGGGAGTGTAATCTTTGGCAGAATGAACGCGATATTATACAAGTGTATAGGATAGTGTACAAGTTACATCCAGAGTCGTTTATTATACGGACCTTGTAGAAACTAGAACCAATTTCCGTGCGTTCATGCGCGTTTGCCATACCTATTTTGGAATCAATTGTAACAGCACACACCTACTTAGGACCCATTAACTTAATGAAATTTTATTCCTGGTGCTTGGCAATCTGGGCTTCTCCCAGTTGCAATAATATCCCTTTGTGTGGATTGGCCTAGTTCTGTTCAGTCTCCTGCTTATTATGGAGGGAAGTGGAAAAAACACCTTTTTTTGTTACTCCTCCGCTATTCTTTTCTGATTAATATCGTTGCGGGACTCAAGACAGTTGAATCGTTTCTCCGGGGCTCGTCAAGCTTCATTGATCGGCGTTTTTCTGGCGGTCTCCACTGTTGATTCTGGCTTTCAGTGGGTGGGAAAATGTGTGGCGGGTTTTGTCACAAAAAAAAAAATAGACGACTTTGAAAGGAAACTTAGTGCCCGAGATAATAAAATCCCATTGCTAAAAGACTACATTGTTCATCTTCTGCAAAAGCTGAGAACAAGAAAATATGAAATTCGAGCTGGAAACTATAGGAATCCCGGAAGAACACAACGAAAACCTTATTGACATCTCAATGTTAACGGCTAAGAAAATCGAGTTTGATATTCCACAGGAGAAGCACTGCTGCCCGCTTCTCTGGTGAGAGTTCCCTTAGTCGCCTCTTACGACACACATGGGAGGATATGGGATGGTACTATTCTAAGCGCAGTAACACGGACAACGATACGTTTTACTCGTAAGTATTTTTGGTATCGGTTTAGTATTGCAGAATCTCGTGCATCAATTCAACATCGCATGCAATTGTTCAGAACATTCATAAAACTCAACTTAAGTAGATAACTCTTAATGAAGATCTTGCTTTGCTGCAAAGCAATAACATGCCAAAGGTTTAATTTCAGTTTCTGTCTGAATGTCGATGATATTGACCTTTAAAATGCTTTACATTGTTTATAATACTTTACTATTTCATAAGACCTTCTCCTCTCTGTTTACTAATACTTGTGTTACAATAATGTTATTAGTAATTAATCGATAATGAAACAAAAGTATCTACTTTTACCATTAGGTAATCTGTTTTTCAACAACTCATTTAACCAGCATTCTAATTGTGTAAGACACTATTACTATCAATTGGAATCATTTCGAAGCATATTGTTAATGGCCATGTTAGCATGCTCTAAATCTTCGAAAATTTGTCAACTTAACAACGTAAAAAACGCAATGAATGTTGTTGAACTGTCAAAATGAAACCCATTGCTAGTGATAGCATGTTCCGTAATTAGCCTGCTGGTAGGTACAGGTTTCGATCAATAGTGATAAAAAAACGTTATTTTATTACGCAAAAAAATAGTACATCTCTAGTTATTACATTGAGATCGCCGAATAGCTCGCCAGCGCGGCGGTGAATTGCCGGCGGCTTCACAGATGGACGCTGCCAAAGTCTCAAACGAAAAGTCGATAATAATACCGTCGAAAATGAAGTTGTCATTTAAAAAAAAATACCTATTTTTGGGAAAGTTGGAGATAATTCGCGGAAAAAAAGATTATTTCAAAGTTCATTAGTATTGTTACTATGATGATTATGTAAAGATTCAAATTTTATTTGGTCATGAGTTTACCTAATCTTTATTATCCTTATAGGTCGGACGGGGTTTTCTTTACATATGGTATACAACGTTATTTTTACTTTATACGAAATTTGAATAGATTTTGTTCACAATAAGCAACTGAATCGATTCCAATCATTTTTACACCATATTATATTTTTTCCCAAATACATTTAGAAATTGTTGCAGTGTTGTTACCGAGCGCACACACAGCTGACGGTAGGATCATAGTACTAGGCGCCACCCCGCGCCGCGACCCAAGTACGATAACAAGCTCATAACTTTGTGATTCTTAATGATATCTTTTTGAAATTTTGTACATAGATTCTTTACATAAAAATACTGGACACGTGTTTCAGGTTTCGCATAAACAAAAAATAACGCTGTACTTATACACTCAAATCTAACAATGACATGCTAAAACATAGTTCATTCAATATTGTTTATATTTATTTATTAAAACTTTATGCACAAAGAAAAACATTGCACAATGGCGGACTTAATGCCTTAGGCATTTTCTACCAGTCTAGCTTAAGGTGATGCAGAGACAAAACATGTTAGGTGCAAAGATATAAAAGAGAAGTTAAAAGAAAAACACAAAAAAATATTATAATAAATACATACATACAAAATATAAACAGTAGGTAGATAGAGATAAAAAATATAGATTGAGAAAAAGAATAAATTACATGTTTGATGAATCTGCCAATTTCTTGTGTAAGCATTCCCTAGCTTTAATTTTAAAAGTGTACCGACTGGTCAACGTCCTGATTTTCTGAGGAAGATCATTCCAAAGGAATACCGCCTGGACAAGAAATGAAAACTTAAGAAAACCAGAGCGGTGAGAAGGACATCGTAGAAGACAATTATTGGAAGAGCGAATATTCCTATTATGCGCAGAGGATAAACCGTTCCAAAATTTCATATAGGCGTACTAAAAATTCATCAGCATTCTGACAATTAATTTAAAAAAAAATGTCAGATATTTTTAACACTACTACCTACCAAGTTTCCAATTACTAACTTGGCCCATAGTTCTACTTTACTCTGTTTAATGCAACTGGGAACAGCCGAAAAAAAATGACGAACTTTATATCGGATGAACTAGACAGCAGTATTGATTTGGACTGTCTGGAACTTGACAGAACTGCAATCTGACAGAACTGAAATCTGCCAGAACGCATTGACTGCGTATTACAACTTGAAAGATTTTGACTTTCAATATCCGCAGTATACAGCGTAACTTTCAATTCTTTTTGTATTATAACCTTATTATTCTTACGGAATGCTGGTTACTAGATGGTTCTTATTGGTGGGGTTGAGGGTTACACCACATATTACTCAGTAAATACCCTAAACCAAAGCGGAAGAGGTGTAACGTACCTATGCATGTTAGGGATTGCTGGAACCCGACAGTTTCAGAACCCCTGCTTCAACGCGCTGAATGTCTTTTAATTGAACTCTCCAATAACATTTAACTCTAATTGCCATCTATCGATCGCCATCACGCAAACCTGTATTGAGTAAGTTGTGTAAGTTGTATTTCGTCTCTAGATCAAGTACTTTCCTCAATAAGCAAAAATCAAATAATTATTATAAAATCCCCTTATAAATAAAGAGAATTTAAAAAAAATTGTGACCAACAGATGTCTCGAAAGTTGGATTAGGTACACCCGCATTTATTAGATCTATGAGCCAGAAGGAAACCAAACAAAAAATCTAATTTACAATCGTTAAAGGAACTTCTTCACTAGTATCCGATTGTTTTTAGCAATATATTAATTTTATTTTTCGAGTCTACATTTTTGATTTTGTTTACATTTGTGGTTTAATATTGACAAAGTTTATTTGCTGCTTTTGGTTTACAGTTTTCTTCGGTCGATTCATGAATTCGAGAAAGTTCCATCCGAGACTATAAGTTCCAGAAGGTCCCACCCGAGTCTAGAATGTTCCAGCTGGTTCAAGAAAGTTCCCGGCTAATCTGGAGCGTTCTTACCACATATTTTTTTTTTTACTTAAATGAATAAGTCACAAAATTTAAAATACAGTATTGGCCTTGATATTTGCGATGTGTGAACAGAAATCTCGCAGTATACCGCCGCTACCGTCAATCAAACAAAACGTGTCGCATCACTCCCCCAGCCTCCTACACCCCGCATATACCGCCTGCCACGCACACAATACCTATACGTTAAAATATATGTACCACGTAATACATATCCATATATTTTTACTGCTCCGTCGTCCAGTATTCGATGTCAAACGGAATGTAATTTTTTTACGGAACGATAGTTTTTACTGTATACAGACTACTGTGCCATGCGTGATGTCGCTCATACAACAACATACGCCGTCGAAGAAAAAAAACGTACACGATAAAACGGAGACATGTGTGAATCGGCCGTAACTTGTAACTTTAATTTTAGGAGTATGTAGTTTATTTGTACACCTTAGATTTTTATCTTTCAGGTAAAAGGTCGTAAAACACCTTGTGTACAAAACGAAGCCTTAGAATGAAAAGACTTAAAAAAAAAATAAAGTGAATTTGGCACTGTTAAAAACAATAATTATGTTTTAAGTAAATTAAATAGAGGAGGATGGGTCTGAGCAGTTGTGTTGCGATGTTTGCCGGATACGAAGCGCCACATGTTGTTGTGTCGGGAGTTAGGTCGTGGAGGGTCTCCAGATCAATCTCCCTCTGGCGCAGCATCGTTGATCGTATTGTTGCGTTAACATTACACCACCTCCATCAATCATGTATAAGTGATCGATGATCACCTCGCTCAACTGCCGTCTTCCTTTCTATTTACTCAGTTTTTGAGTGAATAGGCTCTTAATAAGCTAACGCGCATTACCATCAACGAGTGCATCACTACTTACCATCAGGCGGGATTGCAGTCAAGCACCAGTTTATAATTATAAAAACAATGTGCAAAAGCGCCTGTCTGTGCAAAGACAAAATGGAAAACATTTTAACAATTACTAAGTTATGTTTGAGGGTAGAGAATTATTAGAAACATTGTAAATAGTGATTAAGTAAATTATTGTGAATAGTGATGAATTACGTTTTTAAACAGGCCAAGATGGTTTTTTGTAGAAAGTTATTATTTGTACCTACAGCCTGTTGTGGTTAATTTTCACATTTCATGCACTTTGAACTTTAAGTGGTTGGCGGTAGTGCAACAAATCACATTGACTACATTTTATCACTTACGGCTGCATTGATGAATAAAGTACATAATAATATCTACGTATACTTGACTATTACGACTCTCCTGCCTGCAAGTGTGATGGAACATGTTATTACTAGTTAAATACAATAAAAACAATTTTTTTTTTATCAATGCACGTAAATTGACATCGCTGTAGGTGCGGGCGCGTGAGCGTTACGATAACGTTGTATGTTGTCACTTAAATTTAAAAAAAACCTAAGTAACATAAAATATATCTAATAATCTACATAAAATTATGTTTTGTTGCAGATAGAAGCATGGATAACTGTGCTAAAGTGTTTTCTTCGGATATTACAAGGGGCGGTACTAATTATAAAAATAATCTATATGATCTTTTGGATATAGTACCAGCAAAACCTGTGAAATTAAATGATATAAAAACATATACTTGTGACTATACCCCTAAAACAGGCAAGCAATATATACAAAAAAAAAAATCAAGAGTCAAAGTAAAGACTGTTAGAGATATTCGAAAAACTTTTGAACAAGATGTATATAGTCACTTAATACCTGACTTGATAACTCAACAAAAAATTTTATTGAAAAAAATAAGACGTGGTTCATCAAGAGAGGATAATACAAAAAAATTTGCAACAAAAATTTTAAAGGGTGATGCACCTATTTTGAGGTCGACTTGGCAGATGCTGACTAATCTGAATCCAGAACAACAAAAATACTCACGGCAGTTTGTTTTATGCAATGGAAAATTAATACAAGTGAATGGCAGTGTTGGAGGAATGAAAAAACTAATTTGTAACTATGATTTAGCAAGTAACCCCCAGTGCGTATCTACACAGAATTATATAAATAACGTTTTGAAACAGCGTGAAGTAAATAGAAAAAAACGGCTTTTGCGAAGTTCTGTGGCAGTAAAATTTAAACCTGGTCCTCTATGCAAGAAAGAATTTCTTGACAATTCACATCAAAAATATCATGTTGGCAACATCGAATTAATAAATCTCCCAAAACTTGGGCTGGATGTTCAACCTAAGTATGGTACTACTTTTGAATCGTCAATAACCCATTTTCTTAACAATTTTCGTAATGAGGACGGTATTATTTCCCGAAAATGGGCAGAATTAGCAGTGACTGTTTTAGGTACCATTCAAGATTCAAAAGCTGTTCAACTAAACAGAAATTGCGTTACATTTGATTTAGCTTACAAATATAATCAAAATAGACTGCTAATGCGCCGTGACATGGGTCGTAATACTTCAGAGGTAAAAGATACGGGAATAATTTTCACAAAGCCCCGAACAATTGAAACAAATATTGAACTTGAAGTAGAAGATATAATACATAAAATGATAGATGCAGTAGAAATAAGCTTAACTCAAGATACAATATTTACTCAAGAACAGGAGTTAGTGATATTTCCTTCTGAAAATGTAGACTCTGTGAGTACTGTAACATATGTAAAGGATAAATCTAAAAGAAAATTTGGTGAATTAGATAGACTTGACGTCACAGTTATTACATTACCTGAAAACAAAGACCAAAATTCAAAGAAAAGTTGCAGTAAAATGTATTGTTCTTTAGGGTGCATTTGCGATTCCTTAGAAAGTACGTATAATTTAAAGCAACATTGCGGCCGTGTGGAATGCATGTTTGATTGTAAATGTGAATTCGCAAAGTATAAAAGTGATTTGTCATACACTGGGAGCACTGAGAAATTTCCTGGTCTGTCAAGTATAGACAATAAAATGAATTCTAGTTTAGCAAAAGAAGAGCAAAAATTTCATCAGACTGTCATTGTAACTGGCGAAAAAACAATTTTATTAAAAGGAGAAAAAAGAAGTGTGAAAACATCAAAAAAATATGCAGATTTCTATAGTAATAGGAGTTTGAAAAAAGAAAGCCAGATAATACGAAATTTATCAATAGTCGCATTAAAACTGAATTGTGATAATATAGAACCTTGGTGTATGGTTCATGAACTATACAAGTGTTTTTGTAAAGGTAAATTCACAGACACTTGCGCATTAGTTCCAAACGACGCTCTTGGTAAAGAACCGCTATCGACAGATGGCGTAAATAGTATTGATTGTTTGGATAATTCAAAAACGAATAATATCGAAGAATGTGAAAGACGAAAAGACATTAATTTAGTTAAAAAATCTAAAATATCTGATAATACACAGATTAAACCAAACAAAATACATACATCTAGAAGTATTTATAAAACTACGGATACTAATAAAATTACAGAAAAATTAAGTTATAGTGACCCGGAGAATGAAATTCAAATAAATCACATTTCATTTAAAGACGCAGATGCAGGTACTGTTCATACAGGTAGTACAGATATTATAAACATGAATGCTGAAGAGGGTATGCTAACAAGACGTGCCGTTAGAAGTTTAAATAGGCAACAATATTCTAGTAACGAAATTCATGAAAAAGAAACTGATTTAGAAGGCAGTGATTTTATGGATAGTAGAATTATGTCTAGTTCTAGGACTAAAGCATATAAGGGAAGAAAATACAGTAATGGTTATTATAGAAATACGAATTATAAAATATCAACCATGGAGAAAAATGATAAAAGACTTCAAGAACGATTATCTTTTCTTTACAATAAATGTTGCGAAAATGATACTATTATTAAACGTACAGGAAAAACCCGAGAGACTGCTCGAATTCTGCAGTTACTTTCTTTTGAGAATAATAAAAAAGACCAAGACCTGACACCTACGGCAAAAAAAAAGCGTTTATCCAATGACTCCAATCTTGTGACTTGGTTAGAATCTAATTACAAAATGTATAGAGAACGAAATAATAGGGGCCTTTTTAAAAATGCTTTAGAACCCCCGCAGCATGGAAAAGTCGCTCTGCATTCCTGGAGTTTTATTTTAAAAAGATATCGAGAGCGAAAAAACCTTTTTTTAGTATCTCGACAACCACCGTTCAGAATTTTTATGGCAGTAAATACCGACAACCCAATTTTTGAAAACTGCATTGACATAAATGATATTCGTTTTGCGGACTTACATAAATTTCCTACAACCGTAAAAAATTTACTTATTAATGCAACAGAACTAAATGATAATTTCTGTATTTTACGTGGTTTGGCTTTCTGTTGGGAATTAATTGGCTCTGTTAGTAAGATCAAAGAGAGAAACAAAGAAGCTGAACAAGAAGATACGCCAGATATTAACATTGAAATATCTGATATGGATAAGTTAGCTGTATTAAATCAAAATAATACTGTGGTAAGAGGATCAGCAGTTAACAATATAGAACAAAGGAATATAGATACATTAGATGTAATTAATCAAGGCTCATCAGAGGATAACAATTTATTATTTGAAAATCCAGAACACACAGAAACAGAAGCTATTTTTAGCCAAAATTTAGAAATTAATTCGTTAATTGAGAGTGCAGAACAAAAGGATTTAGATAAAATAGATAATTCTGCCCTGGAAAAGTTATTACTTGAGAATTTGGAACTTAAAGATAATCTAGGTAGCTCAGAAAATCGGCTCGGAGGTAATACAGGATGTTCTGACGTTATTGGATCATCAAAATGGTTTGTCATGACTATAGAAAATGATTTTAGTGAAATCAGGTTCTTCAGAAAAGGATTTTTCGTTAAATATTTAAGTATTATAAATGCTATTAGCGTTGCTCGCTTATCTGGTAAAACTGTACGTTTGTCTTCTAAGAAATGTATAGAACAAACCGATTCTCCACAGTTCGGCATATACGCGATTCCCAATGACAATGAATATTGCGTTTTTGTTGGACCATATGAAATGGAAGACACATTAGGGATAGAGACCATTAAGACAATTTTAGACGTTAGAAGATTGAAAAGGACAAGAGGTTTTTGGATAACGACAAATAAAATAGATAATTTGAAAGTGGTAGAAAACCCGTTATCGTTTGTGGCACTAACGAATAACCGGATCAATAGCCTACCTTTAGAAACACATTTCCGCACAAATGATGAAGCAAATAAAGGCCTGGTGGAGAAGCTTGATATGCAAGAAAATCTCCCTTTAAACAAAATCGAGGAATTGAAAGAAAGTTCGTCATGTAAAAAAGGCCAAATAAAAATTGTTAAGCCTATTAAGATACGTAAAACAAATGGCTTTTATCACCTAGCATCAGACGGTGTTTTGAAAAAAATATCTTTACAATACCCTCAAAGTACTAAAGCCATGCCCGTTATATTAAAATCATCCTTAAATACGGAGGACAATAGTGTAAATTCGTTATTAAAGCCAAATGACATGTCCAATGACTTACGAGTAAATCGAAACCACATTCCTGAAACATCACAAGTACCATTTGCTGAAGCATCAACATCAGCAGCGTCTCAAATAAAGATATCCGGTGTAGTTTCTACACAAAATGACGACCAAATAGCTAAACGCACAAATCAAGAAAAGGGCATGTTTATTTTAAAACCTGAAGAAATTAATAGAAGGCTTGTCCAAAATAAATTTTCCGATAAGAAAGTTACTTGTAGAGATGGATATAATATCAACGATGGTACAACAAATATTAGTATATGCCAACCGAGTCCAGAAAATATTACTATTGAAAAACACCACTCTGTGTCCGACACTGAGTGGTGTAATCTGAATGATGTTTTTGTTATATCGGATGATGAAAGTGATAACACTAGTGATACTGTAAACTCACACAGTAACATCTGGATGGACGTATGGATAGAATGTAAAAATATTCCGAACATAGGTTGGATCTCCGGAATAAAAAATTTGGATAATTTGCTCAGTTTTAAAATACCTGGATATGAATTTTCGGAATTTTACCCTGAAAAAGAAGCCTTTACTAAAATCAACTCGTAAGTATTTTATGCTGTTATAATAAGTTTCTTTTATTTAGGTACTGATGTTCCTTGCTTTTCTTATCGACAACCATCATCATCATCATCTCATAATCCAAGTCGCATCCGTAGCTTTTCAGCTTTGGAGTCTGGGGTCCGCTTTACCAGTCTAACTGCTGATTTTGGCTAAACTTCGATATTTTCCGTGAAGCGACTGCCGTCTGACCTCCACAACCCGTAGGCGATATCTAAGTATTGCAGTTGGACCAATTGTTAGTCTTTTGAGGGCTCCAACAACCCGTAACGACTGCCACTAGATGTTCGTATGGCAACTGGGTCCAACGCCTTAACGTGCTTTCTGAGGTACGACCAGACCAGTGCAAATATTCATATTCATGTATACAAATATTTGCACTGTGCGGGGATCGAACCTGCGCCTCCTTGAGGCCACGTTCGCTACCGCTACGCCACGGAGGCTGTTTCTCATCGGCAACATTACAAGATTATTGCGTTCTAACCCCTTAGATTTGGTCCCGATAATATTTTCTTGTGAGCATGAGCCCTTACAGGTCAGAAACTTCCCTCACAGTATTGCACAAACTTGTGGGATTAATTATTTTTGGTACAATTCTAGTAAATACCTAATAAAGGTGAAATTTGTAATTTGATCGTTCTCGACAAAGTTTGGCATACTATATATCTATTTAGAAATTTTAATATTTCAGAGAATTGCGTAAAAGAATTAATATTACAAATGATATAGAATTGGAATGGACAGTTCATGAGTCGATGGTCCATCTTCAAGGACAGGAAATGAATCCTGACCACTTGTATCTTGATTATGTAAGTATTGTTGTTTTAAAAATTCACTAGGATCTTTAGAGTTTCGGTACACCAGAATTCTAAAGTTCCTAGTGTATGTTCTCTATTTTACGTGATACTAGTGCATTTTTTTATGATAACAAAAGATAATCTGGCATAAGCTTTGCCATATTTAATTAATTAAGTAAGTAGCTACCCATTTTTATGATTTGTTATTTAAATGGTAGTCAAATCAAGTTGTCACCTTAATGTCGCACCAGAGCAGTGTTTGTTTTGTTTTTATGTTAAGTTTTTAATAAATCCCATTAATTTCCTCAGATACTTACTCCAGAAGGGCTGTTCCATACCAGTGAAATAACAAAAAGTAATAAAGATAATATTAAAACATATTCAAAAAATCAAACGAAGGGTAAAGGCCGTGGGAAGAGATCCACACGTGGAATTACCAAGGTACTACATAATTTTTTTTTTTTTCGCGCCAAAGAGAGATTGATCTGAAGACCCTCCACGACCAAACCCCCAACACAGCAATATTAGGCGCATCGTACCCGGCACACATCGCAACACAACTGCTCAGACCCGTCCTCCGAACGGCTTCACCAGACATCATGCCGGAACACGACAAATCGCTTGGCGGCAAGGCTTTGTCTGGTGGATGGTGACTTCTTCTTCTTAGTTCATGAATATGAACTAAGTACTGTTTAGTTTAAGGGTTGTTAAACTACAGAAACTTCCACTGTGTGAGTAGGCACCTAAATCCACACATCGTAAATTATGTATGTTTAACCCCATGGAACGAAACGGAGGGTAGACCATTGTCAATGCCGAAAATAAATTGACATTCATAATGGAAAACCCAACATACATTTTCTGACAGCTTATGCTGCTGAACTAAGCCATCCTGCCAGAGATGTTAAATGAGGACCCCAATGTAGCCTCGAGTCAAGCGTGATCCCCAGGAAAACTGTGTTCTCAACGAATTCGAGTTTCTCCTTGTTCAACATTGTTATCAACTATGTTCTGATTTATTAATAAAAATAATTAGTCTTTTAGTCGTTTTGTCGACAAAGGTCATAAACAAAAATTCCCGAGCCTACCTATTTGACGTTCTGCCACAATTAATTGTTACAAAATATTTGTTATTTATGAATATATTGTTTAAGATATTTTAAATATACCAGGTCACTCAGAAAGTATTGCGATAAAAAGTTTTCATGTATGAGGATCTGGCCAGTTAAAAATTATTTAAAAAATATGATAATTTATAGCACTAATAATAGGTACGTTCCAAATTCATAACTTCCCTCCACATTTTTTGCGAGCTAATTAAAATTATCGTGTCTTTTCGAAAAATGGATTTGCGCCGAAATCATTTTCGCGCTATAATTTTTCACGATTTCAAATGTCGCCTGAAACCAGACAAATCGTACGATAGACTTCAAATGGCATTCATGGATGAAGGCCTTTCTAAGGCAACCGTGTATAGGTGGTACAATGAATTTAAGCGCGGTCGACTAACTTTGGGGTATGAAGAAAGAAGTGGTCGCCCTTTGTCGTCTGTTATAATCCTCTGTCGTCTGTAATAGACGAATTACTTACCAAGAAATTCAGCATAAACTGCATTCTACACATGCATCTTTGGTTGAGGATAGTTTCATGCTGGGTGCCGCACAATCTCACCGATGATCAGAAGCAGGCACGGGTAGAATGGTGCCATAATATGATAGACAAAATTGAATTGCTCACGCTGCAATCAAAACGAATGACTTGCTGGACAGTAAACCGGTCAAACTCCTGGGTTATCCACGTTACAGCCCTGACCTAGCACCGCGTGACTTCTTCTTATTCCCAAAAATAAATGATCAGCTCAAAGGGCTACAATTCTCGTCGCCGGATGAAGCGCTGGCAGCGTTCGAGCAGGCTGGTGAGGCGAGGTGTCTGCGGCGGACTGGAAAAAGTATTTCGAAAACTGGTTCAGACGCATGAAACTTTGTATAGAGGCTGGTGGAGAGTACTTTGAAAGGAAGTAATAGAAATATATATCGCTATAGATATTTTTTAATCGCAAATCTTTCTGAGTGTCCCACATATTTAATTTGCAAGTTCAAAATCGTAGATTGATTCGCCTCCCCATTTAGGACCGTATTACAGAATCTTACTCAAAATTTTTAAGCATTATTTACTTAAAACTAGCTTCAACCAAGCAAATAGCTTCAAACGAGATAAAGCTTGAGAGAGGAAAAACGAGAAGTAAAGCTTGAGTTTCGAGTGAGGTTCTGTAATACGGACCTTAGACCTTTTCTTCGGTTTTTTTTTTTTGAGTGGGTGGGTAATCATCAAATGAACTCACCCGCTCTAGGCGGAGCGATGTCAGACTTTTACTGACTAAAATCCACCCGTGTTCCTTCACATGCCTGTGCGCCAGTTTCTCTTTCAACCTACCCGTAGCCCTGGCAGGCATCGGTCTTCGTGGACTCCGTCACGATGTGCTGTGCGATGTGCAATACGCGACGTCGCCCCGGTCCTGGTCCTTACCGAGCCGCGAGGTGCCAATTGCCCGCCGCCTACAAGGCCGCCGACTGTGGCCGGGAGTGCGATGGTGTCTCCCGACCAGGGTGTCTCCTTCGGCGGCAGGAGGTGTGAGGGTGCCGAGACTCCCGCTCCCTCACACACTCCGCCTCCTGCTTTGACAGCATCACTGCTTTGTAGAAGGAGATGACGGCCTGCCATGCACCCTCGCTCCGGATTATGGCCGCCACGAGAAACCGGCGGTACTACGCCCAAGCCGGGCGGACCTCTACCTTATGCTCCACTGTGTCCTCAAGGCGATCCCCATAGAGACCACTTATCTTATCCGAAACAGGAACCTCCCGAAACAGGCGTGCCCGGTGGAAGGTGCGGGCACCTCTCTAGCCACTCCTCAAAGAAGGGACTTACCGCCGCTATTGTGGTTCCCAGGACTGGATTTGCTAAAATCGTAGTCTCCATGTCGGCGTGTGGGCGTCCAGATCCCATGTCGTCAATCCGGCAAGAAGGCTCGCGCATCGGCGGAGACTTTGCAGTATCCCCGGACTAGCCAAATGATCATCTGGGACGCGGTTAGGCGGCGGCTGCTTGCCGCCTCAGGGACTGCGTACACAACGTGCCCCGTAAAGGTTCATGGAACACCGGAGCCTGCGGTGCCTTGAGTACAGCGCCGCGCAGCCACGCTCGCCTTACGCACGCTCCGACGACCACCAGTACACTTGACGCGCACAGCGACGGTGGTCATCGGTTCCTGGCTGGAACCGAGGCATTGTCACGTCACATATTCGGTCACATCTCTTTCGGTTCAGGCTGCAATCCCGTTTCCTGTGCAATGACAAACTTAAAGATTTTGAAAAATATAAAATTGTAACTCTACTGTTAACGTTCGGCTGATTAAGAAACGTAGTAATACTAGCTGTGTTTGCGCCTTTGTTCGCGTGGATGTCTGAAAACAATAACGTGTCTCTTTGATACTTGTTCTAAAATAAAAGTGAGATACTCCATAGTCAGGCACGTCAGAGTTGGTTCTTTCACTGTTAGTCAGTGAAAGTTCCGTCAAGATTGCTACAGCCGGTTCGGAGATTAGTCCGAGAACAGGCAGGTAGACAACAAAAATTTCACAAATCTTCGCACGGGTACAATGCTAATACTAAATACAATACACAAAAACTGTGAACGTTGTATAAAAAACATAGCAGCCCGCTGCTCCCGTCCCGCCCCGGCTGGTCGGTACCGCCGTAAACGTGACGCCCCGCAATTTTTTTACACTCCATTAGGCGCGCGTTCTACAATAGTAGAACACTTGTGCATTTCGTCGAATATTATCGGTTACTTAAGGTCTACACGCACACGGTCTTATTATTCTTCTTTTACTAGTCAATGAATATATTAAGTGTCCTTGGGGCGACCGATGCGTCCAAATGCCGGAGAAATTTGGCGCCAAAAGTGAATTTCTACAACTGTAGAGCTCGCGACTACTCGCGTGACATTTTTTTCGAGAGCTGTGGTCGGTGTTTACTTGTTGTAAGTATATTTATTACCTTTTCATTTATGTTTTTATGATATATATAATTTATAAGAAGGTTATTACTAACGTGAACTAGAGTGATGATTTTCTCCAGAATAATGACTTCACAGAGTCAAGAACAGAGAATTTTGAGATGGCCTGAAGAAGAAGACACTGATGGTGGAGATATCGTGGAGAATAACCTTAAATATTTGTTCTTAGATGAAGACTACTAGAATCCCCACAGAATATGGACACAGAACAGGAAGAAAGTAGCACCGAGTTTGACTTAGAAAATATCTAACATGGCACTCAACAGTCCGATCTGAATCTGAAGATCTGAAGATGATGTACCCCTAAGTTTTTACGATGTCTCCAGAAACTCCAGACGGTGGCCGTTTACTGTATTCTTTGATATAATGAATATAAGTGCAATAAACGGTTATGTTGTGTATACAATGAACAAAGATTACAGTAACAAGTCACGAAAAAATATTTGCATGAAGTTGGTTTTGAACTCGTGGCTCCATGCATAAAGTGCAGAATATCTATGGAAAACATTCCAAAATCATTAGAATTAAAAGGTAAAATTCTTTTGCGTCTGAACGATCCATCCGAGTTGAACCCGAGTCCAGCACAACCCTCCAATACCAGTCGCGTTGGAAAATGTTCCTTATGTGGCAGAACGCGCAAAAACTCAACCAGGAAGGTATTTTTACACATGTAACAAGAGGATTTTCCCTAATCATCAGGTTCTTCTATGTCCACACTACGCTAAAAATGAAGAATTGGAAGTGGAGGATATGAGCGAATAAAAAAAAATCTTTAAATATTATAAGTTCAAATTTTGTGTCTTTTTAAATTATGTGTCATGTTTTATTTGTTTTAATTTTAAAATAAAGGTGTTCTTATAAGTACAAAAACATTTTTAAATTTATAAACATTTTCCTTAGAAAACCTTATATTAAAAATGTCCTACATAAGTAGACGTTAATAGTCGCGCGACTATTAACGTCTCAGATAGAGACGCGCCTAATGAAGTGTTAAATCTGTAATATCTTCGAAAATATTCATTTAAATCATATGCTGTAAAGGGCGCTGTAGATCTATAAATCAACAATGTATTTAAGGTATTAAATTGGATAAGGATTAATGCTGTATTGGTTAAAATCGCTTCGAAAATTAGCCGGTATTTGTCGTAAAATGTAAATGACATACAATGTCAATGTTATTGTGGGATATCCATAAGAGATAGACATACCATCGCTGACTTTTTGTAGGCCTTTTCAGTGTGTACTGAAAAGGTGGGTTTCACTCCAAACGCGGAAAAAATTTAATTATTCACGAAAACACATTAGAAACCTTAAAAATAAAAGTATTTCTCCACAATTTAATGGATGTTTTAATACTTATAAACCTTCCTTTTTAATCACTCTATCTATTAAAAAACAGCATCAAAATATGTTGTGTAGTTTTAAAGATTGAATTATACAAAGGGACATAGGGAAAGAGAAAGTGACTTTGTTTTATAATATGTAGTGATTACTATGGGTGACAAATGTGCATGCCTGCATGGAGAGCCTAAGGTCGACTTTTGCTTGTGAGATTTTGAATTACGTTTCATAAGACGACTAGATGGAGCTGTTCAGAAATTGAAATAACACCGCAAAGCTTTAAAAACCTTATTATACAATGGCTCATTTTCAATACTTAAAGTAATTACTAAGAAATACCTAATAATATAATAAGCCTGGAGCACAGGTGAAGAGTAGCCAGCCTGTCAGTGTTCTATATCATGCATTTTGGAGAGTGTGCGAGGGAATTGCATGGATTAATTCCCCCATCCCCATTCCATCATCGGACGACCCGTGCGTCGTACGGCGAGTTTCCACTCTTACGTTGTTGAAAACACAACGATCCGAACGAAGCGTTCCACTTCGTCCTTTATACCTCCGTACGTCGAGGATCTGGAACAATTAGCCAGCGGCTGTGTTTCCATCTGACTACAATTTAAGTGTCTTCAAGGCTAGAGTGAATAGGCTCTTAATAAACTACTACTTACCATCAGGCGGGATTGCGGTCAAGCACTAGTTTATAATTTATATAAAATATATATATATATGTTTTTCTTATTACCAATGAAACCACATATATCATGTATCTACATAGTAATATATTTCTCTTTAAAGAAAGTGATGACTGAACAAAAAGATTTAATTTTTATACAGTCAATATTAAACTACCCTCAATTCTTTTGAGATTTATGATACGGTTTTAAGTCGCTTAAAACAACTTCAATATAATAAAGAGTAGGATCATTTCAACTCATTGCATAATGACGCAATGATTCAGTGGCTAATGGTATCGGTAAATTTTATGCTACCATTACGTGTGTTGCTTTAGATTTAGAAGATTTGTAATGTCGCAGGAGAATTCGTGTTAAAATTAAGTAATATTGTAACTAGCAAAAAAAAAAAGTTAATATTCTTTAATAGGAGACGTATTTTTCCAATCCAACTACTATACGAAGTTTTACAAGGTTTCATCGCCTTAGTAATATGTCATTTATTACTAAGGCAGTGAAACCCTGTACATACGATTTTGGTTTGGAATTCTTAATGCACTTTTGACTTCGTTACTAGCGCCATCTATGTCATTCAAGACATTGTCTTGGATGACAATGGCTGTTAGTACTATGTACCGTATAGGTACAGACGACAGCACATCAAGCTATTACAATCTGTCAGATTTACTTATTAGATTTTCAACTTTATCTCTAAATCATTAAGGCTCAAGGTTGATTGGGAATATCTGACAGTTTGAGGTAGCTTGATCTGCTGTCGTCCGTACAACGCTATTTTTTTTATGCGAAACCTGAATACAATTTGTCCAGAATAAGCAACTGAATCGATTCCAATCATTTTTACACTATGTTATATTTTTTCCCAAATACATTTAGAAATTGTTGCACTGTGGTTACCGAACGCGCACAGTAGATCATACTATTTATTGCTCACGCCGGCGCAACAGCTGACGCCAGAGGTCAACGCCCAGCTCGCCCGCCTGAGCGGAGCGTGGACCAAACTTTGGTTCGGACAGCCAAGTAGGATGACGAGCTCATAACTTTGTGGTTTTTCATGATTTGATTGATTGATCTTTTTGAAATTTTCTAAATAGATTCTTTACTATACTAGACACGTATTTCGGGTTTCGCATAAACAAAAAATAATGTTGTATATACCTAGGTACTTTCATAAAGCTGTTATTTTGTATGGATATCGATTGTAAAAAACTTTCAAATCTTTTTAGGTTGACGACAACAACGATGAAAGCGGTTGAATTCAAGAAGACGAACATAATTATTATGGCCCTATTTTCACTGGAAGCGTATGTAATTTAGGCGACCAATGAGTTGCACTTTAAAAAAGACCGACTGATAAACTTACCTACTTAATTTTTGTCTGGATTTCTTGTAAAGTACTTTAGTATTAAGTACCTAATTAGTTTTATTTTGTTTTTGCATTTAATCAAATCTATAAATGAGGGCTTTCTTGAAAGGTAAGTAGTTAATTAAAGTTATTATTATTACACACGAACAAGTGGGAGAGAATACTGCCATGATTAAAAAATGACGTTAGATGTACAAAATGTAGATACTTACACATTGCTTTTTTATGTCATTACCATGGCTGCATCAGTACTGCGTGTTTAAGTACTTACAGCGTAGGCGCCAGTTTCCATTCATTTTTGTGATTAGAAACATAGTATTTAACTTATTCTTTGTAACGATGATTCACCAGAATTGTAACTAAAATAAAAAAAAAACAAATTATCTATATAGTTTGTGAATCCAGGAGCCATCTCGATGACATTCAGATTACCTACTACCTACTTGTGCTGATGGCGCCATAGCCTTTTTGCTTAGGTATTATTTATTGGCACGTTCTAACGCTTGTCTATGTACTTATAACATGAAGTAGGTAGTATTATTAAGTACAAATACATCATTGTCCCAGATCATATAAAATCTTTAGTGACATAATTAAATTACTTTTTGTTTTACTTTATTAGTGATGGTCATCATTCTTTGCTAACCGTGACATAAACAAGGTTAAAAAATAAATAAGGGTGAGAAGGTCCTTCACAACATGTTGAATTTTTGTACCTACGTAATCATTTTCACGTTGAGAGGTAAGTAATGCAATTATACATTCCATATATAGGTAATAGGTTCTTTAAAGACAAAATTGAATGGAAACATTTATTTGAATATTTTAAATGGGTAACTCAATCGAAAGTAATCGGCGCACACTAGGCCGGATTGCCAATTTACGATGCCAAAAATAAAGGATAAGTTTTTTTTATATTAAAAGGTAACAATGTTTAATAATAACTATTAGAAGACACAGTGAGATAAAGTAAAAAAAAAAAATCAGATAAAAAGCTTTATTTTAAGTTCTAAACCCATATATATGTCCCTAAATTACGTTATATGCTACTCACTAATATTGTGATTGTCCACATCATCATCAGAGTCTTCACTGTCTTTTTCTTGAACATCTTCGCTAAGTATATCGAAATGTAGGCATGCGCAACATTCCTACAACAATGTCATTAAATTTCTCTCCTTGTCTCTTGTGTTTTTCTCTGTGGCTAGTTACGACAGGATCCGAAGATATAAGCATCCAGTGGAGAATATCGGAATTTGTATATATTCTGGACATTTTTCGGGAGTGATATTGTCGCAAACTCTTGTAACTTTTATGAGATGTTTCTATTACATCTTCTGACAATAGACCTACGGGCAAAGTCATAGATTTAATGATGTCAGCACCGTGAATTAATATTTTATGTACACTTGCACTCATTTTGTACCATCCATATAGGTTTACCGCCATTTCAGCTGTGGTGATACAATAAGTCCTAAATTTCTCTTCGTCTATGTAATGCCCAGAAGAAACGACACACAAAATATTTGCAAATCTTTCGATAAATTCTTTATTCACACCTGTGATTCTAGAAACCTGTTCCGGGTTTTTGCAAAATTTTCGTGCTGTGTTCCCAACATTACTGTTGCCCCCTCCTTGTTTTGATTGGTCCACAACGAGTCCCATTTCTTTATAAAAATCCTTGCAGATTTGATTTTTTCGCTGTTTCAATTTTTCCTGTGCTTCTTTGCCTCTAGCTTGCCATTGCTGCAACTCCAATTTATATGATATATGTAATAAATATTCGAAGCACCGGAGATGAGAATGCAATATGGAAATCCCAAATTTATATGTATCTTCGTCACATACCCTTTGTTTGATGTTTTCTAAGTCGTTCATTTGCGTGAGCGTGGCTTTATATACGTTACACGCTTGTGTACTTGTGGTGTCTGTTAGCACATTTACTGTTTTCCCATCCAGCATTGTGCTAATAGGAGTATGTTTGAAACATATGATTCGATCTCCTAGATTAATTAATATTCGTGGGCTGTAACTGATTTATTTGTTTCGCAACCTCATTGTACTCCTCTTTAGTATTTTGGTCGTTTTCTTTTTTTAATTTAAACGAAATTGGACAACAGTATCTGGTGGAAGACAGAGTCGGGTTTTCCAATAATTATTTTTTATGTTGTTTTTTATTTCCGACTACTCTAGAGGCACAATTGTGCACAGTATTATATTAGAATCCGCGTAATTTGAATTATTCGTAAAGTTTTGCTTGTATATACTGTGACCACCACTCCCATCTAGACGTCACTTATAATAAGCTTCCAGAATGTTGTTATCGTCGGCCATGTTTGATATACTCAATTACTTCTGACTGTACTTGTGCCAGTCTCTGTATGGTGTGGTCTAAAAGATCTTGCAGTGACACCACAGCTTCATTCTCAGTAACTCTCAAATTCGACGGATAACACTTGCTTTGCGTCTGCTACCACATGGTAAGAAGGATATTTATATCAGCACCTCTTTTCTTTGCTCCTAGACGCATAGTCTTATATTCAGTTTTGGTTAAATTAAGATCCACTATGAGACCTAATGCTTCTTCGTCACTATACTGCACAATATTTCCAGAAGACGAGTGAGCCGTTTAAATTTTTTTTCAACTTCTTGGAGATGAAATTGCAAGTTTGAGAACTTGAGCTGCTTTTCTTTTACCAGCTTTTATCAGACTGGTTTCAGTCGTTAAACTAAGTTTTTCAGGCGAATAACGCGAGACAAGAGACTGAAGTTTCTCTTTTTGCTGCGTTCAGAGCTATCTGCAAACAACTTTTTAGGCCTACCTCTCTTTGAAGAAGAAGTAGGTTGGGCTGCATTTCGGGGAGTTTAAATTCTTCACTGAGCCAATTGGCGTACTTATCGTTAAAACGATCGAACATATATTTACTTTCACGCCATTTACTTAAAAGTTTTGTCACTAACACTTTTACGACTTCTTTTAATTATTTTATCAAAGTCTCAAACGGGTCCACTATGCTACACTTGTCCGTTATATATTGTAATAATCGTTCATTACACTTATATGACGAAAAACCGAAAAAAACGTTCATCTCTTAACAATATAAATAACTCAATTCTATACAACTTCCTCTGATGTGAAACCGGCTCAACGCGACTACCTGCAAATAAACAGCTCGATTTAACTAAGGGGCAGCCACGGGGACGGGATTTTTGCCTGCTTTTAATCTACATAGGTTGTAGATTAAAACGAAGTATAAAATGTAACGGAACTATGCGGAACTTTTTATAAACATATGCAAACTCAAGTGAAAATAAAATATTTTAGTTAAAAATTAGCCTTCCACTAAAAATCATACTACGTCTCGATTTATAAAAGAATTGACAAATAAACAATGAGAATTAGAAGTACGTACCTGATGTTTCACTCTCCATATTATCAAAATTGACAAGCACAGCGGCACAAAACAAACGTGGTTACTTAGCAAATTTTTGGGCGCAACTGGCCCTTATGGCAAACTGGCCCGTACGAGAAAAAGGGATACAAAGTGCGCTCGCACAGTTTTTTGTGTTGCTTTTGAGGGCGCTGTTGTTTTGTGATTCTATTGTTCGTTTATCGGAGACACTAAACAAGGTATTTTTGTTAAGTTTCCGGACATCGTAAAATGATATTATTGGCATCGTAAATTGGCAATCCGGCCCAGTGTGCGGCGCGTTAACATACCGACGGCGATGATCACTTTTAGTCAATTTTATCTTCGTTTTCGTATCCACATACCTGACGATTGTATAGGTTGAAACGATATTATACTTTATTTACTCAATGACTGTAAAATGCTTCTTATTCGAAACATTTAGTTACATAAGTACCTAGTAGATATACATAAATAAGCTAGCTATTCTGAGTATATAATGTTTCGATTTTAATTAGGTTCCTATTTTAAGTAATGGATCTATATTCTACACTATATATCGTAAGTACCTAATGGCGGCATCTTAGGGTATCTACACACCAAAGCCCACCTTACCGACCCAGGTAGGGGCTTACTCGCGAGGCTTATTTTATACTAAAGTTGCCAAATCGTTCTGAAGCCTTTGTTTTTTCTGGGGTGGACAATCATGGATGTCTGCACCCTGGAGCAGGTGGCGGGGTATGTCAGATTTTTACCAACTAAAACCAACCCCGATGTTCCATCCCACACCTACACCAGGGTTCGTGAAAACTTTAGGGGTCTGGAAGAGGGCAAAGTCCGTCCTCAGCTGACACCAGTTGCGCTTCGGGCCGGGTGAGTGGACAAGATCTCCCTCTCCTTTCAGCTCGGCTTTCTCGAAACAATAGTCTTGCAGAAAGAAACCACTGCGACCCAGGACTCTTTGCTGCCGGTCATAGATCGCGTCTGCCACAGGTCACAACTTGCTTCTGAGATAAGGGCATAGCGTCGCTTCTTCCATGCGGTACAGTCTGGTACGCAGCGCCCTGTCCTCCTGGCAGTCGACGAAGTGGTGACACAGTATCCGTAAGGTGCCTGCAGGGCGTGAGAACCTGTCCTGCCATTCCGCCACCTAGACCTCGCGAAGTTGCGACAGACGCAGAACGATTAGTTCGTTCACAACGTTCTAAAGCCTAAGCTAAGGCTAATCACGTCCAGCGTAGCGATTTTGATAAAAAAAAATAGTTATAACAAGTCCGTGCAGTGCGGTCAACAATCAATTGAAAAATTGTATTGCAATTGCAAAATTGTATTGCAATTGTAAAATTGTATTGCAAAACATGTTATAAAGAAATCGCATTGCAGTGCGCGCGTAGCTTATTTTTTTTTAAAGCTTTGCTGTGTAGACGTCTTAAGTAGGTAATCAGTCTTTTAAAGAAGATAATTGTTAGTAATAGAAGCCTAAGTATTGTTCTATCAAATTGTATATTGGTGTCATGTACTATATAGGGATTTAGGAACTTTAAATTCTGAATAGGAATAGGTAACATTATTTTCCACAAGATTTAGGTACCTATACCTAAGTTTATTATGTAAAATAAAGTTTGAGCGAACTATCAAAAGTGGCTGATGATATACAGTGAGGGAAATTCATTGTTGGGTAAATTTACACTTTACGTCAACTTTTCGTGTTACCTATAGCTATTCCTAATCCTTACTGTCAAATAAGGACAGTTATAAATTTGATTATATTTATAATTTAAGCTGGTTGTCAATTTGCTTAATCATTTATTTCCCTGACTTTACCCTACCTATCTGTTTGAGACATTCTTGAGTATTTTTGTTGCTATTATCTATTAATGAGAACATATTATAGTGATAGCGTGAGTATAAAGAATTTAGAAAAGTTGTGTTTGTGTTTGTGAATTCAGTAATCATTTTAATTTTTAAGTAAACCAAATATCTGTGATAATGTGAAATTTCAGAATAAAAAAATAATGAATCAATGAAGGTTTAATTTAAGTAGTATTTCTGAAAGGCTGACGCAATTGGTTCAAATTACCTATAGTGATACTTTACTAAAGGGAATGTTATGTATAGATTGTACCCAACTATTGCTACATAGGTGGTGTCATTATTATTATATTTAGACTATCTGCTACCTGCAAATTTGTTCGTAAACAAAATTGATAAGTAGGTACCTACTCTTTGAACTGTGTAACACACTATCTGTACCAATGGGTTTCATTTTGACAGTACAACAACATTCATTATGTTATTTACGTTGTTGAGCACACACATTTTGGAACATCTGAAGCAATAGATTAGCAATATGCTTCGAAATGAAACCAACTGATACCTAGTAGAAGTGTGTTACGCATTTGGGTTGCTGTTCGGGGCTAGAGTCACAAAGTTTGACCTTTTTTAAGTCTGTCAGTTACTTACCACGCCATTTTATCGTTTTAGACGGTTTTTACTTTGGTTTAATTTATTGAAACGATTAGCTGATCGAACAATAAGCAAAATGAATACCTACCTATGTAATTTATATCTACTGAGTATTGTTTTCAAAATATTCATTATATTAATAACACTCTAATGTGACCAACTGGAAATATTGTAAAAAGGCAAGGGTATAAAAACAGTCGGCGGCCAACGCTAGACGTAAAGTTATATAGTTTTGTATGCGAAGTCTCCGAATGGTAACCTACTGTTAATTTCATTGCAGGTACCTACTTAATTCAGTTTATTAATTGTTTTTATTTATTTAAGTGCCAACAAGCCATTACTTGACGGACTCTGTATTTGTCAGTACCTACTTACTTTTAATAAGATTACCAATAAAAAAATTAAACAGTTTATAGTTTAATTTTATTTATTTTGGCATAAAATAATACATATAACCTAAAATATCGGTATTTAGGTTACCTATGTCTTATTACATGTCTTTTCATTTTATATAGGTATGTACATGCTCATTTTAGATCGGCGTAGTAACAGCTTTATATTTAGATATCGAATAGGAACATATTACATAAGCACGTAACGTAAGTACGGTAAAATAAAACTAAAACAAAGTGCCAAGGGCATGTTTTACATGGAAACAACTGGATTTTAAATATCTATAAACTCAATATATAGGCCAATGTGTGGCGTATTGTGTCACAGCACTCCTTAATATTATAACTATCAACACTTAATGTTTCCGTCACTAAATAGAAATACACATTGCCCCGCTAGCCGCCAGTACGTTTACGAACATCACGTCGGGGTCACCAATTTGGAGGAACACTCCTAAATAAAAGTCGTGGATACGGGAACAACAGTTTAATCACTACTATCACTATTATATTATCACAATGATTATAGACGTAACATAACGCTAGGTAACATTGATAGAATAAACACTGAGATGAGTTATGAGAGCAAGAGTCTACTCTTTTTCCTATAGCCGACTGCTCGCCGTGAAGTTCGCAATCGTACTGGCGGCTAGCGGGGCAATGTATATTTAGGTCCGTATTACAGAAAGTCACTCAAAACTCAAGCATTACTTAAGTCTCGTTTGAAGCCTTTTGATTGTTTGAAACTAGTTTTAAGTAATGCTTAAACAGAGATCAATGCTCTAGTTTCCTTCTGGAATACGGGCCTTAGGTCCGTATTCCAGAACAAGTTTCAACCAATCAAATGGCTTGAAACGAGACTTAAGTAGAGCTTGAGTTTTGAGTGACTTTCTGTAATACGCACCTTAGTGTCGGAAACATTAAGTGTCCATAGTTGTAATATTAACGAGTCTTGTGACACAATACGCCACAAATGTGAAAACTTATAAGAAAAACCCTGCAGTTTTTGACCATATGCTATACTTATTTGAAATTACTTCAAAGTAGGTATTATTTGCTTGTGATCTCCGAACGGCGGTCATTATAGGTAGCTTAATGTAAAATCTGTTAAATCCTCATTTCCACTTATTAGGTATCCAGTTTTACAATTTCATAAGTTTTTATTGGCATTAATTTTCCAAAGTTTTATAGAAGTTACAGAATCTTACAAAGAATATATTTCGCAAAATATATGTACTTATGTAAATAAGATGCACACAATACGAAAACATTTAGTCAATTTGTCTCAAAATTATATTATGCATATGAAATTGTGATCAAGTAGGTATTTAAATAATAATAGGTACCTAATCATAATCATCTACCTAGTCTTTTCCCAACTAGGTTGGGGTCAGCTTCCAGTCTAACCGGATGCAGCTGAATATCAGTATTTTACACGGAACAACTGCCTACCTGACCTCCACAACCCAGTAACCGTAATGCGATACCCCTTGGCAAGAATGGTTGTGAGACTTTCTGGTTTCTGACTGCCCGTAACGACTGTCAAACATGTAGGAATGACAGCCGGGACCATGGGCTTAACGTGCTTTCCGAGACACAGAGGGGAGTCGGTATGTTGGTAAGCATACGACAGACCAACACGCGGCCAACGTAACCTGCAGCCTAATCGGAATTGATTTAACCCAACCGCAGTTGATATTGTTTTACACTAAAATTATATCAACTGCGGTCCGAACGATCCCAACTAGTCGCAATCATTTGACAAAAAAATTGTTCGCCGATTAGGCTGCTGATCGATCTACATGTGCAGCTAATATTATTCCACGGGCTCATCTATTTCATTTTTTAAAAAACGTCCACACTAGATATTTCTCTTGTATCGTGTTATGTATACGATTGTAGCGCCTGCTACACTGTGATCCTACACATGTTCTCTATTGTAGCGTTGTACAAATGCTACACGATCAAATCGTTTGACATTATGTATGTTAGATACCACACTTGAAAATAACTTGTTGTACCTAGGTAATATTGAACTGTTAAGAGGGGACTCTAGTGGCGCTTTTTCTATACAAACGTCCATCATCATCATCATCATCATCTCAGCGCATAATCCCGGTCGCGTCCGCGACTATCGCGTTGGAGCCCGGGGTCCGCTTTCGTTTTCGTTACGCCTCCATTTCGCATGATCTCTGGCATCCCGTGTTGTGAGATTGTTGGCACGCATGTCATCTCTTACAACGTCATGCCAGCACTTCTTTGATCTACCTCGCTTGTTCCGGCCTGGCGGAGGCGCCATCGCAAGACATTTGTTACCCACGTAACATGCCGATTTTCGTAAGACGTGACCGTACCAGCGTAGGCGACTCTCTTGCAGTTTGTCTTTTATGTCACGGACACGAGGGCTGCCACGGATGCGGGAGTTCCGGATGCGGTCTTTCCGCGTAACTCCACACATCCACCGCAGCATATTCATCTCCGTGACACGCAGCTCCTGCTTGTGTCGCTCAAGCACAGGCCACGCCTCATTGCCATACAGAAGAACAGGTCTAATGATGGTCTTATAGACCTGTCCCTTAAGCTTAACCCGGCATTTTGGGGTCACAGATGACACCTGTCACCTTACGCCATTTTGCCCAAGCTGCGGAAATGCGTGCCTTAACGTCGCAATCAATGTCGCCGGACGCGTGGAGCACAGACCCCAAGTATTTAAATTGGTCTGTGCACTCGACCCTGTTACCGCCTATGCACACAGGCATAGGGTCTGTGGTGTTGCTGGCCATGTACACCGTCTTCGCCACATTGAGTTTAAGACCTCCTTTCTCAAGCGAGTTCTTCCACACATTTACCCGCTGCACCAACCGTTCCTCGTCCGCGTCTGCCAGCGCGATATCATCAGCATACATCAGCAACCAGAGGTTTGCTCATGTGAATTCTTGATGCTGTCTGACAAGACGTTTAATATCACGCTGAACAGGAGCGGACTAAGGACGTATTCCTGGTGAACTCCGACGGTGATAGGGAAGGGTTTAGTGTCGCCAACAGCGGCCCTATCAACGGAATCGGAATTGAGGTACATGTCTCGAATTATGTCAACATAGGCTTCTGGTACCCCTTTGGACCTCAGTGCCCACCAGATCACCCCCCGAGGGACACAGTCGAAGGCCTGCATATCTGTAAAGAGCATATGCAGAGGCGTGTTCTTCTATCTGTATCTCTTCATGGTGATCCATAGGACGAAGATAGGGTCCGTGGTTCCGTACCCTGGACGGAACCCATATTGACACGTCGAGACAGCATACTCCTGCTGGATCCGGGAGTCTAAAATCCTCTCAAAGATCTTCATGGTGTGGGACATGACCTTTATACCGCGGTAGTTACCACACTCCTATACCGAGTCCTTGCCTTTGAACACTGGAGTGATAATACTCAGCTTCCATTGGCTCGGGATTTTGCCGGTCAGGAGCACGCGGTTCAGAGAGTTCGTTAACTGCCCACACCGCGAGGACCCATCGCCTTCCAGGCCTCAATGGGGACTCCGTCAGCTCCGACTGCTTTCCGATTCGTCATGCGACGAAGAGCCGTGTGGACTTCCTCAGGCGTTATCGGGGGTACTAATCCAAGGTTCGGAGGGAGTTCCGGTGTCTGCACCTCTTGGTGCTGCTTATTCAGCAGCTCGTGCAAGTACGAGCGCCATCTCTCCTTCACCGCGCGATCCTCGCAAAGCTGGTTGCCAGTAGGGTCTTTTACACAACGGCACTTAGATATATTCTGTGCCGCTTTGACCCTGGAACGTGCCAACTTGTAAATTAACTTCTGCCCCTCAGAGAATGCCAACTTCTCGTAGAGCGGTTGCAAGTGGTCACGTCTGGCTCTGGCTATAGCCCTTTTAGTGGTACGTTTGGCAACCTTGTATGCGTCGCGATCTTTCTATTTTCATCAAGCAGCCATCACCGGACCTGGCGCCGGCAGTGTTCTACACGTCTACTTTGGGCCTTGACGCAGAGGTCCTTGACAAGGAGACAGTGTTGTGCAGCTCTCACCGGGTATGACTTTGCAGTTGGCTACTTTGCCGATGTGGTGTCTCCTAGTTAGTAGGAATTCGATCTGGGTAGCGCTTCGCTCGCTCCGGTAGGTTTTTCAACAAGCTTTTTCTATCCAATCGTATTCCGCCGTTTTCTTCCTGGATAAAACTTTTAGAGAATTTTTTTATTTTTCTAAAATTTTACACCTTGATTATACGTGCGCCCATCATTTGATTTTTTTCCAAAACTTAATTGATAAAGAAATATGATATTTCAAAATCCCAAAAATAACCCATTTTTACAGTTTTGTTCAGACGACTATTAAACAAATGTGATAAGTTTTTGACAAAAAGAAAAATAATAGAAGCATAGGTATACTTTTCCTCTAAATGTAAAAATAATTGAAATTTGTCGTGTTTTGAAAACGAAAACAGCGGAATACGAAATGTCTTTTGGTCAAATTGTAAGTAAAATCAGCCTGAGCTGCAACTGTCCCTTTCGCACTTTTCAGGGAGAGGTTGGAAGCGGCGCGACAGCAATAGTTTCTTCAAATACATACCTATTTTTCAAATTCCTTGGCAATAGAATCCCCTCCCTTCGTTCAAAATTGTTGTCTCATGCTAACATGACCGGTTTTGATAATCTTTCCTGACAACACAAATAGACAAGCTTTCATTTATGAAAAGGTATTCTGAAATTTGTTGCTTCTCGTTTACTTGATTACACTTTAGGTACAGACGACAGCACATCGAGCTACTACAATCTGTCGAATTTATTTATTAAATTTTCAACTTTATCTCTAAAGCATTAAGGGTCAAAGTTGATTGTTGATTGGTGATTTGGGAATATTAGACAGTTTCGGATACCTTGATCTGCTATCGTCCGTACATTGTACTTAATATTTGCACCCGAGCAAAAAATCTAGGTAAGTAGTTTCTGTGCACACTACCGGTTTTTTTTCACCTTTACGATAACAGACCTAGAATCTTAATTTGTAAGAAGTGCAAATTCATCAATGGAGGTGACAAATATGGTACTTGGGTATTTTTGTAAAAGGTTAAATTGATAGGTTTAAGACAGTCTCTCAATTTCTTTTAAAATATTCAAATAAGGAACACAAACAAAGTAGCTTTGAGATATACATGCACAAAAATACAACATAACCTAATCGCGTAACGCACTATCAATCCAAAATAATTTTAAAGCAAATTGCTATTCCATTGCTCCATATGATCGAAAAATATGTTGACTCCATAAAGTAAATAATGCAATGAATGTTGTTGAATTGTCAAAATGAAATCCCATTGCTACTGATAGTGTGTTACGCAATTACCCTGCCGATCTTCCGATCATGAAAGCCATGTGGTCTCTCCACATGTATCACAAATATAAAATTTACCAAATAAACGAGTCTTTTTAATAAATTATTTTATTTAACTTTTATTACATAACATATTATGCTTTATTGTACTTTCCTGCTATAGCCAGTAAATTGTAGGTATCAAGTCAATTAAAAATCAACATCAAAATGAATATAATAATTAAAGCTCAAGCACTTTCGTACCGTTTTACAGCATTTTAAAGGAGTTTTTAAAATTCCTGTGGGTTTGTTGTACAGGTACGGCCGATCACTATTTACAAAATTCTTGAGACAAATTATTGCTTTGTGGCGTATTATTTTAATATAACATCTCAAGCTCTACGGTTTTATGCATATTTTATTGATTATTGATACCACTTTACATCCGGTTATACACATAAGGCTACTGTCTAATTTCAAACAGGGAGGGGTGAGTGTGCAGCACAGGTACACTTCTAAGGACTAAACATGCGGAACCGCCGATGAATTAACTTCTGTCAGTGGTGGAAGAGCGACGCACGTTGTTACGCTGCGGTATCACGAACTCGGCGTGGCGCGGCGATGTAAACGGGTTTGTGGACGCGAATGGCGCCGTCACCGAGGCCTGTCGTTGTGGCGGGCCCCGTCGCGCTCCGGCAGCCCCGCCAGTCACGCTGACCCCGCCCGCGACAACCGTGCCTCTGCGACAAGCGTCACCGTGGTCAGCTTCGCCACCTTGGGCCGGACAAATGTCTCCTAATACTTTACGACACAGCGTCCCAGTCGATGAGATATTTGGCGCAACGAGATTCGACGCCTGGAGGTCGCTCACCTCGGTGCGACGCCGACGTCCGCGGCTGCCGAAAGCTGGCGCGGTGGTAGAGCTGGCGGGGGGCCCGGAGGCCGCGCGCCTGTCGTGCCGGGCCGCGGGGGGATCTGCGGAAACAGGAAGTATCAGACAGCGCGGGCTGTGATGTGCTCGATAGCGGTGGCGAGTTGCAATGGACACTAACTGTTGGGGGGTCAGGCGGGCGCGCCGGCGCAACGTGGGAGTGCGCGCGTGCTAGGCGTTGGTGGGGCGCCGGCGCGGCGGGCGGCACGGCGGGCGGCGGCGGGCGGCGCGGCGGCAGACTGTCCGAGCGCGTCGGCCGCTCGCTACCCATGCGCTCGGTTCCGGCTCGCTCGGCTCCGGCTCGCTCGGCTCCGGCTCGCTCGGCTCCGGTTCGCTCGGCTCCGGCTCGCTCGGCTCCAGCTCGCTCGGCTCCAGCTCGCTCGGCAGGCGCCCGCTCACTCCCAGCTCGATCGGCAGCGACAGGACTAGTAACAAGTGTGCTGGTGTGTCCGCCTCTGACTTGCTGTCGCTCTGCCATTTCTCTTAAATCGCTGGGCTCTGCCTTTCCGGCTGGGGATCTCACCTCACCAGCTCTTCTTACAGGTGAGCGTTTCTCCATCTGTTGGTTGGTCAGGAAAGTATAGATTGAATTAAATTTTGTTCATCATCTGCCAATCCTTTTTCCAACTATGCTGGCGTTGGCTTCCAGTCTGACCGGATGCAACTGATTACCAGCATATTTATATCGTAGTGTTTACGGTAATTGAAACTAAAGCCGCCATCTAGTTTTTTTGCATAGGTACGTAAATTCATTTTTTATGTCAAGAATGCCGTGACACAGGTTTGCCTTGAGTGAAACCTGAAGGCAGGGGGAGGACACGATAAACTTTGACCACCCTTTTATATTTTAGAGAGAGAGAGACCACTTATCTCAAGGCGGAATGGGGGTCTAGGGCAGTCTGTATCTCGATATTGATAACGATCACTTTATGACCGATAGAGGTCGCAAAGTTCCGTTGATACCTTTGTAATGATATTTGGTGGTATCGACTCTCAAAGTTATATTATTATTAGATGGTAAGCAGTGACGCAATCGTTGATGGTAAAGCGCACTAGTTTATTAAGAGCCTATTCACTCTAGCCTTGAAGACACTCAAATTGTAGTCCGGATATGTAGATTGTCATCGATATTTTACCGAACTTTGTCGCAAACTTACGATTTTCCTAAGGGAAATATTTTTTATACTGTAGTCAATTTTCCCTACATTCTAGGAGATTTAGTGATGGCCAATAATTTGCCTTTGAATGAACCAAACTATGAATATGCTCTTCGCTAGGCTACCAACATCGGAATCCCGGACTTTAGTGAAGGATCCTTACGGCGATAATTTTCGGTATTATATTTTAACAATCGGTAGTTTAAGACAGCGTTGTTAGCAATTTTGAGGCTGCAACCCTAGCAAATCCCTTTATGAAAATATTGTGGAAATCTCGGAAGTGTGTGTGTGTGAACACAGGGTAGCGTACCTTGTAATGAAGGTATCCGGCACACTGACCTAATCGTTGTATTAGTTGCAGTAATTACTAGAGGGCATTAAGGGTATTGGTCACCGGATGTAATTGGATAAAACCAAAACCAAACACAAAAAGTTTATGTTAAACAAACACGCTATTCCGGCATCAATTGCTGTCAGTGGCGGTGCTCTAGAGCTTATTCGAGAACAAGTTTACTTCGAACAAACTGCAGCTTGTTAAGAACAGCTTTCTTCGGTATTTAGATTAACAGACGAATTTAGCTGGGTTGGACAAGGTTTGAGAAGCGTCGGGTATTCCGCAGAGCCTAAAGACTAAAATCTTTAATCAGTGCATCCTGCCTGTTTACGCAGCCGAATCGTGGACACACACTGGACTGGCTGGAGATAAATTAAACGTCACTCAGTAAGCTATGGAACGAGCTATGCTTGAAATTTCTCTGAAGTGATCCTGCAAAGAACCAAAATTGTTGTCATAGCTCACAGAATACAGTACCTAAGTAAAATCAAGTGGAACTTTACCGGCCATATTAGCCGTAAAATCGATGACCGTTGAGACCGCGGTTTGGCAAACGTAAAGTAAACGTCCTTTGGCACGCCACAATAGCGGCGGTATGTCTGATCCTTGAGGAGTGGTTAGAGAGGCGCCACAGCGCCCTCACCTTCCGCCCGATGCAGATCCTCACCTGAAACAGCTGTTTCGGGACGTTCCTGTTCCGGGCAAGGCGGGAAGAAACGCCAGGGTGTCACCACTGTGGGGATCGCCCTGAGGACACAAAGAAGTATACGGTGGTGGTCTGCCCGGCTTGGGCGGGCTCCGCCGTATCCTCGTGCCAGCGATATCTCGCGGCCGGCCTTCGTTTAGGCCATGGTCCGGAACGAGAGTGCATGGCAGGCCAGCGAGCAGTGGGCAGCTCGCCGCCCGGTAAAAACCAGGTCCGGATCGACTGTGCGTTTTGTTCCACACGCGGCTCAAAGATATGTCAGCACATCGTGACGGGGTCCACGAAGACCTATGCCTGAGGAGAGGCCTATGTCCAGCAGTGTATTGTTTTAGGTGAACTGATGGATGTTTAAACAGTGTTGCCATAGTCTTAGTTGAAAAGTTTTAATTATAGAAAATTTTTACATATATTCAAAGTAGATAAGTATAATTATTTAAACTGTTCGTTTGGCAGTCATAGATGACATCCTATACCATTATTTTAAACGGCTACCGGTACGTACACAAAATATGACTAAATACTACTAATTCAATAGATAACACTGCAACATTATGCGATAGGAAAACACTATCAACTATGAACCAGTGGTGTCCCTTCAACACCATTCTCTAGTACGCCTATTGTAAAAGAATCTGTGAGACGCATAACATAAAGGGTTTTAGTTTGAAACAGGCGCCTGCAAGAACTGACGTGTCGCATTTAGTTTTATTCGCACAATGTATCATGTGACCAATGTCTTTCTTTTAACGCAATTTCTCCAAAATATTAATCTAAAATGGTTCACAAAATCGCTCAATTTCATTTTACAATACCTACAAAATTCTGGTATTTTGTCTGATAATTCTGGTATATTTCCGTTCACTAGCTTATAGCTTAAATGTTTACCAGCAGCACCACCCCCCTGTGAACTTCGAGCGCCCAAAGATCCTTGTAACAGTGTAGCAACCGACCTGTGGACTGGTCCTGCGCGACTCGACATGCGCGGGAGTGGCGGGAGACAGCACGTCGTGCGGCGCAGACGACACGCGCGCGGCCTGCTCGAGTATCGCCTTCTTCTGTTCGTGGCCCGCCGCGAAGTAAGAGAATACACAAAGAACTGCGTAGCATATCTGGTCCGCCTAAAATTTTATACAATTACAAATAATATTATAGTGTTACTAACACATTGTATGTACAAATGATGAGGAAATGTTTATTGAAGCACTCTGACCGTCTGTGAACGGAATTCGTCAAATTTTAAGCTACTTTAAATAACGTGTTTATAGAACTCATTGATTGTTATGAAAAGGGGGGTTACAATGGTATTTTGTCATGTAAATGATTATATTCTATGGTCTTAAAATGTTTAAAAAACAACTTTATATGCATGTTAGTAGTACGCTTGAAATCGTATAGGTAATGCTTTTTTTTCGACAACGGTTTGGAGATTTTAAGCTATACGTGACGTTTAGCGATAACTTTAATCATCATTTATAAATAAACACCGCAGTGTTTAAGGAGTTTATTCATAGACGATGATTAAAGTTAAGTGACGTACAAACTTCTAAAATGTATGGTTAAACAATCGCTAATCACTAGTTAACTTCAAGCAAAGTTTATGAATAAGGGGGTATTTGTCCACGATATTTGTTAATATCTTATTGTTTGATATTATTTGTATACAATATGTAAAGAAAACCCCACCCCACCCATAAGGATAATAAAGGGTAGGTAAACACATGACCAAATAAAATTTGACACTTTAAAATAATAATCATCATAGTAACAATACTAATGAATTTTGAAATACTTTTTTTTTTCTCGAATTAACTCCAACTTCCCCATTGGTAAATTTTGTAAAAATTACAACACTTGTACCTAAATGATTTTTTATGAAAACAGATTACTTTAAAAGTACTTTCGTTTCATTATCGATTAATTAGGTACTTAATATAACACAAGTAAACAGAAAGGGGTCTTATGAAATACTATTTTAGTAAAGTATTATAAACAATGTAAAACATTTTAACGGGTAATATCATCGACATTGAGACAGAAACTGTAATTAAGACTGGCACGTTATTGCATTGCAGCAAAGCAAGATCATCATTTTCAGTTGTGTACTTAATATAAGTTTATGAAAAATCTAAAGAATTCCATGCGATGTTGAATCGATACCTGAGATTCTGCAATACTAAATCGATACCAAAAATAATTACGAGTAAATCGTATCGTTGTCCGTGTGCTACTGGGCTTAAATAAAAATAACTTTTACTTTAAATTATCAGTTATGCGTAAACATTGGTTCCGTGTAGACTTTTGTGACTTGATTTGTTTTTTTGACCCGCATTGTGTGATCATATCGTTTTTTTAATTTAGAGTATTTCAACAAGCTGATGTGTCTGAATAGAAGCTCGTAGAGACTATGTATGAGAGCTTGCGTTCCAACGTCTCCACAATCGCGTCTACGTAACGGGTAGTGTTCATGACCTGCAGCGCGCTGATACAGGGAGACCGCGCACCTAGAACCTCGCTCTGAGCACTCGTTTTGTGGTACGAGAGCTGGGCACTAACCATATGCAAGGTCTTGGACATAGTCGGACCTTTCGACAACGCTTACGATAAGCGAGGCTCGCGCGTGCCGCGTGCCCTGTCCCCATCGCACCCCTCTATTGCCATGTAAGTTACCTCCTTTTGCGAAATAACATTTATTTTTTAGGGTTTTTTTTTAAGTTTAGCCAGACTTTGCAGGCATTAGTAGAATCAGTTATCGACACCTAACAATACCTTCACGGATCGGACAGGGATTTTTTTACATATTGTATAATAACGTTAACGGAAAAAGTCAAGATGACAGTAAATATGATACAATATAAAGATGTGCTAGGTTACAAAATGTACAATGTGTTTGGAAATGTAGTCATATGAACAAAAAAATGAGTTAGGTAGGAACAGTCAGCAAAAGACAAGTCACCTGCGCTGGCATTTTTGCACTACGTAAGCACAAACATAGCTTGCGTCCTAGATACTAGCACAAATACAGTCCTCCTTATTACAAAACATGGATTTTGTTTAGATCAGGTTTAAAACAATGCGAAAGTAACTCTGTCTGTTACGCTTTTACGTCTAAACCACTGAATTGATTTTATTGAAATTTGGTACAAAGATAGAGTTAACCTGGAAAAATGACATAGGATAGTTTTGATTCCGGATTTTTGAAGAATTCTCTTGGAAACGCGTTTCCAAGTTTTTTTTTTTATATAAAACTAGCTGAACCGACCACGCGTTGCTGTGGATTTTTTTTGCCATATTATGTACATTGTTGTAAACTATTTAAGGGGAACGGTAGAAGAACATCAGCCATGGGCACCACTATGTTTTTTATACAAATGCCATTTACTAACAATAAAATAATATTGAGATGTAAGCTATACTATCTTTTAAGTTGGATCAAACTGCACACCATCATCTTCATCATTTCAGCCGAAAGACGTCCACTGCTGGTCATAGGCCTCCCCCAAGGACAAATTGCACACGGTGGACAAATTTGGTTAAAATCAGTTTACTTAGACATAATCTCAATAAACTCGAAGTTTAAATCTGGAATTAAAGTTTGATTTTGTTTTGTAATAAGGGGAGTGTATTTTAAAAAGGCCTTGAATTTGCTTCTTCTAAACTTGTTTATTTTGTTGACTGCACATACACAATAAACACAGTACCTACTTGAGGTGAAGAATATGGAATATATGTAGTATATAAAAATAATGGTTTTTCATAAAACAAATTAAAACAAAACACGTGCAGTTGGTACGTACACTGACTAGGAAGGTTATGAGCTAAGAAACGCAAGGTGTATAATTCAATAGGTGTCCACTCGTCTCGACAAAGTAACGGGAAAGCCACAAGGAGAAGAAACGGTGAAGATCAAGCACTACTTTTTCTGCCTACAACATAAATGAAACATGTACATAAACAATCACATCAAATGAAAATAAAGAAACAAAAAAAATAATATATGTATATTATATTTTACTTACCATTACAGATTTATATTTCCTTTGTATAATTTGTCTTGTTTTTGGATCTGAAATGTAAAATATCGTCTATTAAATATCTTTATACGAGCTAACTAGTAACTGTTCAACAAAAACAGGCTAGAAGTAATGGTATAGCAAGATGGTCAGACGCGTAAATTTGAGCCTTAATACTAAAGTATTAAGGCTCAAATTTACGCGTCTTAACTTTATCACTAAAGTGATAAAGTTGAAAATCTAACAAAGAAATCTGACAGATTGTAGTAACTTGATGTGCTGTCAGCTAACCTTTTTTTTGTTTGGGATGGGAAATCATCAAATGACCCCTCTCGCTCTGGGCGGAGTGGAAGGGCGTGTCAAGACTTTTACTGACCAAAACCCACCCGTGTTTCTTCACTTGCGTGTACGCCAGGGCCATGGTTACTTTTTTAACCAACCCGCAACCCTGACGCATAACGCGCTATTTTCTGAATCCAAATGATGTTTTTGAAGTGAAACTTCTTTACGCACGCTTGACTTGGGGAGTAAGCTGGCGAACGCGTGACGTAAGCGTTACGAAAAGTGATCGGGCAAGGCGAACGGAAGTTAAGTGGGGGATATAAGCAAAGAGGCGCCCGTGGCGCGAGCTTGGTAGTACAAGGTCTACAACGAGTTTTTTTTTTTCAATAAAAATAGAAGATCTATGCAAAAAAAATTTTTTTTTTTTCAATAAAAATAGAAGATCTATGCAAAAATATTAATTTACCAATGAAACCATGAAATAAATTTAAATATTTATTGAAAATTAATATATGTATATGTGTATACATGTATATATTGTACACACATATATATATATTCATACAGATGGAGCGAAAGAAGTTTCACTTCAGTCGTGTGGTCATATACACACTCGTATTTTTTTTTTAATACTGGAGCTGGTTTATTTAAAAACTTACTAAATTCTTCTAAAACGAAGATACCGCCATTCTGCGTGAAGCATTTCCTAATGTGATCCAGCCGCACGAAAAACTGTAACACAGACAAGTTTAATGGTAACTTTAAGAACTGATTATGGAATGTAGGTACTTATACTAGAAACTAAATAAAAGTTATAACAGACGTGCGCACATCTATATAGCGTAGAACGTGGGTAGATAAGAATAACATGACGTAATTTTCGCCGCGCAAAGAAAATTCCGTGATGTGCGTTTTTAAAGGACATGGACACGCGGTAACTTTGGTCGTAAGACGAGTTAGAAAAATCTAGCGGAAAAGAGAATGTATATAGCGACTACCACAGCAACTATTTTTAATGCTTGCTCATGTTTCATTAGCCCCTATTATCTTTTTCTCAAACTAAACTGAACTGCATCTTTATCTTTCTATTTCAATAAGAGAAGGACAAAAAATTACCTAATATTAGTTTACTTCTGTCAAATTACTCCGCGCATGACATACCTAAATTGATGTATTTTTAGTAGCCATGTTTTTAATCGCGTCTAAACTGTCCATAGAATATCTTAATTGGACAGGATTAAGTAAACAAATATGAAAATTCCATCCTTTTCTTATTGTAGTAGGTATACATATAGACAGAAAAAGATGAACTGAATTTATATTACGCCACCATTATCTACTCTCTTCTTGCTGCAGACCTATAAATAACTTAGTAAATAGTGTCCCCGATTCCCTTGTTCATAAACTAAACTAAATGTAGTGTAGTCCTGTTCAACTTAGATACTCCAAAGACAGTTTAGACTTGATTTAAAACAAAGCTACTAAATATACAATATGTAAAGAAAACCCTGTTCGATCCGTGAAGGCATTGTTAGGTATCGATAACTGATTCTACTAATGGATACAAACCGGGCTAAACTTAAAAAAAATCCCCCTAAAAAAATAATATTATTTCGCATAAAGAGGTAACTTCATACATGTGCGGTAAGCAACTCTTACGCGGGCGGCGGACGGCAGGGCACGCGGCACGTGGTCGCATCGCTATTCGCTCATAATAATAACTGTCACTTTTTTAAAAATTACCAAATATCTGGGAAGTTGGAATTAATTCGTGGGAAAAAAAGATTATTTCAAAATTCATTAGTATTGTTTCTATGATGATTACGTAAAATTTTATATTATATTTAGTCAAGTGTTTACCTAACCTTTATTATCCTTATGGGTCGAACAGGGTTTTCGTTGCATATTGTATATATAGTGTCAATTTACATATGTAAGTCAGAGACTGACTAATTTGAGAGGACTAAACTAATATTTATCTTCTGGCCTTTTATTAATGAAATAGAAAGAAAAAGATGCATTGAACGTAAATTTACTTTGGTTTGTGATAAAGGAAATCGGAACCATTATCTACTTTTTAACCGGCTTCAAAAAGATAGAGGTTGTAAAGAAATAGTATCTATAATTAAATTAAATAACAATAGTAAGGAAAAATTAAGTTAAGCCAAATGAACATCTGAATGATCATGTGAAAGTAGCGTACGTTGAAGTTCTCTAGAAGTTAAAGAATCGATGAAGCCTGGTAATAGTGTGGCCGCAATACAATTTGTCTTGAGACGAAAATTCACATCGCTTTCATAAAATAGGACAGCATTTTTTTATATTCGCGCAAACGTAGTAATAAATCTGTATATAAATATACCCACTGTATAGTAACAATAGGATTACCTATTGTAAGTATATTTGCAAATCTAATAAACACTACATTAAACTAAACACATGCATCGGAAATAACACTTATCTACAACACTTAGGTACAAAGGTAATATCTACACATCGATTAAATAAAATTGCATATTTTATTTCCTTTGGAGTCGAATCGTAGGTTGTTTAATATATGTAAATGCTAAAACTTTTAGCTTTTTACTCTCCACTCAAGTTGGTACTTAGTCTGAGTCGTATATAGCACACACACAAACAATTCATGATAATTTTAACAATAAATGTGTAAATAATGACTTTTGTACACACGAGCCGCAACTCCAAAGAAAATTAAAAAAATACATGTGCAATACATACATGCGATACGAGGGTTGGAGCCCAATACACTAACGGCAAAAATAGCCCGCCTTCATCTACCTCAGTTAGTGTATCCTTTATCGAGAACAAAAATTAAATGCCATGCCAATTTACTGTCTTCTTCAATTCGTTAATATACTAAATTGTCCCCGGTCAGGTTCAATTCACTAAACCATAAGTACCAGATTGCTTTTCATACAAGACGATTTAGTAATATTGGAATTAAAGTGGCAATATTTAGTTTCTGCAGCTGAGACATCGAGCAAAGAGCGAGGGTGAGGAGTTCGGCAGGCGGGAGTGCAGTGTGCGAGGTCAGGTGCGGTGCGGGGGCGGTGCGGGTGCGGGGGGGCCCGGGCCGCACCGGAACTTGTGAGATGGCGAATGCTCTACGACTGACCTCGTGACTCGCGTCCGGTAAGCTTTAGGCTGACGGACGCTCGCTATGGTTCCGGGTGATAGGGGACGAACGAACTAAATCTCGGCACAAAGTGCGAGAGCGAAAGATCGTGACCGCTCGCCGGACGATCCACGATACGAATGCAAGCTGTCGGGTGCGTTAATATAAACAGATAATAAACAAAGGGCGTCTATGTGCATGCACGACGGCGCGCATCGGCGCTCGCCGCACTCGGGAGAACTAATACAACGCTAACAACGGCTAAAAACAATCTGTAAGCCTCAAAACTACAAGTAAAGCCCTACGACCTCGAACGATCATCGCTAGATGCGATTCTCACGGTGACCGTGACTAATTCTTAAAGGTCATAAAGGTCGTGTCGATCATCGTAAGAGCCAGCCATTACTATGAATGAACCACTGTGTACCTCGAAATCCTTTTGCGCAGCGGCGCGTGTTCGGCGTGTCCGGAAAGAGTAGAACAGACAAAAAGATGAGATTAGTTGAGGGCGGCCGAGCGCGTGTCAAGGACCATCTCAAAAGTTCCTAGCGAGAGCACAGCGGCGCCCACGCACTCCAGCGATGTACGGGTGTTGCAGACAAATAGCACATGCACAAGTCGTATGGAGTATAAGAACGTATATCAGATGGACAACGGTTAGTCTTAAATGTAAAAAAAAGTAATCTAAACTATTACATCGAATAGTAGATAAGGATATTTAAGGGCAAAATACTGGGTCTTAATTAGACCTAAGCTTTTTCGACAATAATACGGAATTAGTAAATGCAAAATCACCTGAATTTCAAATAAAATATATAAGATAAATATAATACGAAAAAAAAATATCAGAGAAAAAATTGAAGAGAAATCCAAATAGGAAAGTTTGAGTGGTCCTTGCGTCCGGATAAGTTTTATGAGGATGAGAATTTTAAAACTAGGCATATATTTATGTGGGGCATCGAACTGAAATATGATGACTAAAACTTTTTGACAATTCTTAATATATATATATTTATAAATTCTTCTGTGCCTGTTTAATAATAGAAGGTAAACTTGTCTTGTTGGATAGATAAGCTTCATAATACGTTACGATAATAACAACGCGCTAACGGCACCGATACAATACGGATACAATGAAGCAATGGCAGCGCGGACGCTGTTGTTCTATACAGACTGTCGTACAGCGCGACTGTACAACACTCTATATTAATGTTTCACTCACTTGTATGGAGACTTTTCCCAAATCAAGCATAAACACTGACAGATATCTTACCTGGACAAACGGTTCATGATAATACCAAAACTTGTCACATCTGCTCTGACTTGTAGAATTTTGGTACATCATTTTGATAACTTATTATACTATAAATAACATAAATAAGCTGACAAAAAGAGACGAACAGATAAACGAAGCGTAGGGACGTACCTTGCTGTGGTGGAACAGAAGTCCGACGCCTTCCATGCACACCTTTGGAGGCAAAGATGTATTGTTAAAACAGTGGAGAAAATCATCATCATTCATTAGCAACACTCTCTTGATTCTTTTGTTCCCAACTAAACTAATTTTAAGTTATGTGCATCTTTTTCTTTCCATTTCATTAAGAAAAGGATAGAAGATAACATTTTAGTTTAATACTGCCAAATTAAGATATTCCATAGACAATTTAGAGGCGATTATAAATATGGCGTACAAAAATACATCAATTTATGTCAGGCGTGCGCTAATTTGACAGGTCTAAACTGACATATTCTGTTCTGTCCTTTTCTTAATAAAATATAAAGAAAAGCTTTTTACAAAAAAATAGAAACCGACTTCAAAAAAACACTTAAAAGGAAAAAAATAATTTTACTTTTGTAATGGCTCTAGAAGTTGGTGGCGAGCTAAACAACAGAAACCTCGAGATTTCATGCTTTTCAGTGTCTTAGTCGAAATTACTTTTTTTCACCTCATAACAATAGTGACAGGCATAACCAATGTTAGAATAAGTTCTCATCAATACGAAAAAAAATCCTATCACAAAAACTACTGAACCGATTTAGATTAAATTTATAGTATTCCCAACTTGAACAATACATAGTATAGCAAAAAAAGAATTACTTAAATTGGACTTGCAGTTCTGGAAATATGCGCGCACAAACATAAAAACATACATACATACATACACTTGAAATTTGGCTTACATACATACGGGTCGAATTGATAACTTTTTGAAGTCGGTTAAAAAGACAATTTAGTTTAGTTTGTAAACAAGAGAATCGACGCCAGTATGTAACTTCTATTTTATGGCATGCTTCAATGTAACTTCTATTTTATGGCATGCTTCAATGTAACTTCTATTTTATGGTATGCTTCAATGTAACTTCTATTTTATGGTATGCTTCAATGTAACTTCTATTTTATGGTATGCTTCAATGTAACTTCTATTTTATGGTATGCTTCAATGTAACTTCTATTTTATGGTATGCTTCAATGTAACTTCTATTTTATGGTATGCTTCAATTTAACTTCTATTTTATGGTATGCTTCAATATAACTTCTATTTTATGGTTTGCTTCAATGTAACTTCTATTTTATGGTATGCTTCAATGTAACTTCTATTTTATGGTATGCTTCAATGTAACTTCTATTTTATGGTATGCTTCAATGTAACTTCTATTTTTTGGCATGCTTCAATGTAACTTCTATTTTATGGTATGCTTCAATGTAACTTCTATTTTATGGTATGCTTCAATGTAACTTCTATTTTATGGTATGCTTCAATGTAACTTCTATTTTATGGTATGCTTCAATGTAACTTCTATTTTATGGTATGCTTCAATGTAACTTCTATTTTATGGTATGCTTCAATGTAGCTTCTATTTTTTTGGCATGCTTCAATGTAACTTCTATTTTATGGTATGCTTCAATGGTAAATAATGATAGGTACTATCGCCCATTCCCCTGATCAGAAATTAAACTAAAGTACAGTTTATAATTTTTCTTTCTATCTTATTAACAAAATGTCTTAAGATAAATGTTTGTTTAGTCCTATAAAATTAAGATGCACCATACATTTTAGACGTAATTAAAAACATGGTGTAAAAAATACGTCAATTTACGTCAGGCGCCTTCTGATTTGACAGAACTAAACTAATATTTTTCTTCTGGCCTTTTCTTAATGAGAAAGAAAGAAAAAGATGCACGATGAAATTATTTAGTTTGGGAACAAGGGGATCGGCGCCATTATTTCACTTATATTAGTTTAGAGAGACTAAAAATCAGTCAAAATGAAATCATCCTACAATAATGTGTTATAACTTATTATTAATAGGGTATAACTTGAAGTTTATTAGACTGCCATTGGAGCGGAACGAGTTTGCGGAGCGGAGAAACGGAGAAATATTAACCAATGGAATTTCATAAAAAATCTCCGCGTACAATCATATTGACAGTATCAATGCTATTGGTATTCCACTCCGCAGACTTGCTCCGATTAAATGGACAGGAAGCCACAAAAGTACCTGTTTCTTTTGAGCACAACTTCGAGAGTACCTAATAGTAATACACTGCTACAAGTATATTGTGGCGCTCGAATGACTTAGTGAGGGGTGTATTTTGATAAAACATGTCTATAGAATATTTCTAGAAATGTACTAAAACACAAGATGAACTAGTATTTGAATGTTAGTGTCTGTGGAAGTTCGTCACCTGTATAAGACCTCCCTCCCCGGTGGCGCAGTCCTGTATGGGGAATTCCCCGCCCAGCTCGGCCGCGTCTTGCCGCCGGCCGCTCTTCTCCATCGCTTCTTTGATGCAGTAGTACAGCGCTTTGCACTGCAACCATTAACGTATAGCTTTTTAAAATCTTAAGTCTCGTCGTTTAACAATAATACGGTTGTAAAAGATAATCTCTAGAAACACAGAGAACGAATATTTTACTGATTAACTGATAGAAAGCTACATTTTTCGCGAATGACATAGACAATTTTTATACACTATAAAATGAAGACTAGTAAGGGAGAATTCAAGATAGGATAGTTTTATGCAATTCATAAGATACCTATTTTGAAACATTATTAGGTATGAAAAAATACTCAAAAATTCTCCAACGAACACGACGAAGTTATTCGGGAACAAACATAAAAAAGCATACCTATATACGGTCGAATTGAGTAACCTCCTCTTTTTTGAAGTCGGTTAAAATTATACAAAGCTCTGAGTAACTAAATCATAATACAGAGGGTATGGAAGTTGTATCAACAAATAAGTGTCACGGACCTTCTTAGTGTAATATTTATGTAGTTGCGTCTGGCCACCGTTCTTCCTCCAAAGGCACAGGACTCGTATCTTAGGACTGTACGTCATGTTGACCAGCCGCTCGTACCACCACCTTTCCACGATGGTGCCTGGAATTATGAATACATGGTCATTTTACGGGAAACACAGCACATAACAGTATTTCTTCTATCTGTCCATGAAAAAGAAAGTGACAGTGCTCTGATATAAGAATCTTCGTGGACTAACTCGTCAACCAAGGTTTAAGGACGTCAGCAATTAAACTGAATGCGATCAGCATACCTGCATACCTTTAAACCGTGTTGACAAATCACAACACTAACAGCTCTGGACGTGGTTTACTATCACCGTTTTCTAGCAGGAGTCCCTTACAGACATTTACTGTGTAGGTGGAAGGAGGCGGTGTCTACTGTCTGTATTCGAAAGTCCCATGGTAAAGTTTAGGACATTAGCTAAATTTGTCATAAAAGTCCTGATTTATCAATTCTTATAAATTCTTCTTTGATTTATTTTGGTGTTTGACTCCCCCATGACGTCTAAAAGTACCCCGCGTGGAACACTTCGCGGTGCCATATAGGGTCCTGATATTTGAGGGCGACAGACGTCCCTGAGTCTGTCACCCCTGGACCCAGGGTTGGAAGATGGCGTTAACCGCCCTCCGTCGACGCCCGCTTCGCCTGCTGCAGACCGGGTGAGTCGATGAAATCTCCCTTTCCCTTTCCGCAGCCTCCTTCTGTGAGATGACTGTTTCGCAGAAGAAAACCACCGCATCCCAGGACTCTTTGATGTACATCATCGACTCGATTACGGCCGGCAGCGACAGGTCACTGCCTACTTCAGCAGCTTGCTTCAGTTATGCCGCGCCGTTTCCGCGTTACCTTAGCCCCACCCTTTGAATACAGACGTGAAGTTATTTGAAAGAGTTTACCTTGCGTGGAGCGCAGGATGAGTCCGTCATCGCGCACCTCCATGAAGCGGAGCTCGCCGGCCGCGTCGCCCTCGTGCACCGTGAACGTCGCGCGCCGGAGCAGGCGCGAGCCCAGCGGCTTCAGTTCTATGTCGTTGCCGTGCTAGATACAACACCAGCGTTCACGTTATTGCGAAAACGAGATGAAAGTGGTTAGCACCCCTCGACGATTATTAATTGTAAAAGGGTGCAAACATTCTTAACACTTATTTAAAATACACTTCTCATCAGAAAAATCGAAACAATTCCCTTATTATGGTTTCTATCCTAATTTTACACAAAAGAGTATTTATTCCAAGAATAAAAAGCACATGTTTGGCCATTAAAAAGGTAAGCGAAACTTTTAAATTCAAAATTAGAATTTCATTTGTTTATCTACAAACGAAATGCATCACTGTTTTGAAACAAAATATGTGTTTAGAGTTAGAGTACATTTCACCTTTGTAAATAAAATATTGGGTTTATCTTGAAAGTTTTTGTTCTTTTTTTGTTTGCTGGCACACGTCTGAAAAAGATTTATTTTTTGTAAAACATGGACACGTCATCGGCAGAGGCCGCCCAAGTGGTGGCGTTACTGGATTCTGGACTTAGTGAGCGTGTTGTCGCTGAAAGATTGAATTGAATGAAAGAAGAAACGCTATCGCAAGACTGGTTTATTCACGCGCCTTTCAGGATCTGGCATAAATTGCTTTACTTCGGAGCGAGATGATCGATTTATTGTAACAACTTCTTTACGAAATCGACGTCGTTTCAACTACAGCAGAAGCATCATGTTGTACGTGGTGTGGCTGTGACTCTACGATTAGAAGAAGGTTGAAAGAACGTGGATTGGTACCGCACAAACCAGCAAACAAGCCGAAATTAACTGCAGACCATCGAAGAGCACGGCTTAGCTTTGCACTTGCAAAGCTAAGCCGCACCTAAATTGGTCATACGTCCAATGGAACAAAGTCCTCTTTTCTGATGAGTGTAAAATTATGCTATATGGAAACGACGGAAGAAACAAGGTCTATAGAAGAGATGGAGAACGCTTTGCGCAATGCTGTATTGAAAAAAAGATCAGCTACGGTGGCGGTTCGTGGACGGTTTGGGTAGGAATCAGCGCCGAAAGTAAGACAGAGCTAGTGTTCGTGTCTGAGCCACGTCTGCCTGCACTAAACTGTTATCGGTAAGTCGAACAGTGTCTTGAGCCTCACGTGATGCCCTATGCACATTTTATTGGCAACGGCTTCATATTTATGCACGACAACACTAGGGCGTACACCGCGGGCGTCGTAGGAGATTGTCTTGCCGAAGTCGGTATCCCCATTATAGTCACCGTAGAGTGAAAACCTCGGGAATGCATTTTTGCTCAAATTTATTTTATTGCGTTTCTGGGAAGAAAACCTTACTACGCACACCCTGATCTGACTCATTTGTTCATTCGATACTCGTAGCGACATCTATGACACTAAATGAGAACCTCGTAAACGTGCGCAGCTGTCAGTTTCGTGTGAATACCTAGCAACGAACGTGTAGTTTCATTTTATTTTCATTTTCATTTGGGCAATCTTATAGTACTGAACCGATTTGGGTATGAAAGCGGGTTAGATTTCCATATTAATTAATAAAAAAAATTATAAAAGTCGCCGTACAAAAATTTTACAGCACGCAGTTTTTTCTTCTTCCTGAAAAGTTACTATTTTTGCACTTACGAGGTTTTCACTCTACGGCGACGTTATGGAAAGGCCAGCAAGAAGCCCGGACATGAATCCCATTGAACATTTATGGGAGCAGTTAAAGAGACGTGTTCGTGCTAGAAATTCGGCCTCGGAATCACTCAGCCAGCTGCAGCATGCGATCCAAGAAGAATGGAATGAAATGTCTCAACATTTGATTGTCACTCTCATCCGATCCATGGAGAACCGCATGGAAGCAGTTATAAGAGCTCGGGAAGGGAATACCAGTTACTAAATAAACTTTTCCTAGCTTTTTTTTAAATTTAAATGTATTGTTTAATTCATATCCTTCATACTCCATACAGGGCAAAAATTACCTACTCGTTGTCAAATACGAATCCTATGAAAATTTAATTTGAATTTAGAATGTTCTAAATTATGATAAAACATTGGGATTTTAAAAACCCATTTTTTATTCACTATTAAACGACATATGACATATATTTCTAAATATGTATATCTTTCTGAGAATCTTGACATAACATAAACTCGTAAGCTGTTTCGATTTTTTTTGATGAGAAATGTATTATACCAAATCGAGTTGACGAGACCAAATAAAAAAAGAAAACCTTTTATTTAAATTGCAGTGTCTAGAATTACAAATCTGCACACCATTAAGTAGGAATATTCCAAAATACTTTCTGTAATTACCAAAGTATGCACGACATCCAGCAGGTGGTTGACTTCTTGGCTATAGACCAGTCCGATGTGGCTCTTAGCGAGTAGGCGACGCACTTTGTTCCTCACGATGTCGGCGTCCACGCACATCAGTACCATGGCAGCCGTCAGGTTGTACAAAGCAGTGGACAGTAACCTGTCTTCTTCATGCTCGAGTCGTTTGCGCTCTGTTTCACTTAGGCACTTGTATCGCTCCATCATCTCGTTGGCGCCCTGGTCCATCCCGATCATATCACGTTCTTGGCTCACCGCGTCAAGGAATGCATCCTCCCAGAATTGCATTTGGTCCCATAGATTTGATCTTTCTTTGCCTTTAATTAAGAAGGTAAATTTTATTAAGAATTTGTGAATAACGTGGCTATACAACTGTGGGAAATTTTGGCGGAAAATTGCGAGTTTTGGCGGGAAAGTTAAGCTGAGGGTCACGTTCATTTTTTATTTGACTTTTAAATTATTCAAAATCAAAATCAAAGCATTTATTTCAAATAAACCAGTTACATGCAGTTTAGAATAGCAGCATAAAAAAAACAGCAATTCAGAAATTAAAATAACCGAACAAATAGATGCTTTACAGCAAGTACATTGTGCTCATACTTGTGCCGTGCAATTATAAATAAATAAATATATATATACTGGCAAATCACACAGATTGAGCTAGCCGCATAGTAAGTTAGAGAATTGTGTTATGGGATACTAACTCAACGATACTATATTTTATAATAAATACTTATATAGATAAACATCCAAGACCCAGGCCAATCAAGAAAAGATCGTTTTCCATCATGTCCTGGCCGGGGATCGAACCCGGGGCCTCCACGTCACAGGCAGGCGTGTTGACCGCTGCGCCACGGAGGACGACGAATGAAATTAAATTAATCTAATTAATTAAATTATATAATACTAAAAAATTTATAGTGTTGTTTAATAAATAAAAGTGCGTGATTTATGTAGTAAAAAGTGCATTCAGTAAATAATTCATAAAGAACATTAGAGATATCATAGCATAGTGGCCTCATCATTACTTTGGCTCAAACTTCAATCGTAGACGGTTCACGCGGCCGTTTTTTTCGACATGTATGAAAATTCATTACTTGACAATGGCTAAATGCACAAACCATGCGAAGCCAAAAAAAGAAAGAAATAAATAAAAACTGTAGGAAAGTGGTGCAAAGACTTTTTTTGACTCTTCCAAGTTGAAAGAGCCTTGAATCTTCGAGTCGAAAGAAGCTTCCACTTGAATATATTATATTGCTGCTCTTGATATTTTACACAAGCTTATTTAAGTATGTAATGTTTTTACCAATTAATCCTTGGTACAGATACGTTCGTGTGGTGTCCGGCGACGTAATAGGCGAGGTGACGGGCACGCCCACGACGGGCGGCCGGTAGGCGCTCACCGACGACTTGGACGAGAAAACGCTTGCCGCGCGAGGCTTGCCCGCCGCGCCCTGCCCAGACCCGCCGCGATTCACCTGTATTACAGCACTCACATAGCTTTTAAATGTATAGTAAATATTACGCATGGTTGACGTAGTAGCATACAAATGCAGCGATGAATCATACATTTATATAAAATCAAACAGTCTGTCTATTCTGCAAAAATGTTACCGTGGAACTCTTAGTCGTAGTGAGCGGTCATGCTAACTTTATCCTAACGATTGACAGTCATGATGGCTCATTACAACTAATTTTAACATTGAGATTTTAATAGAATTGATCAGCTGGACTTGTTACGCATGTGATCGGTAATTTTTAGGACACATCTGGCACAGTCGTTCGACTATATATACAAATACATTCACCACATACATTTGTACACTACTCCGAGCCATAGTCAAACGATAGTTTCTGAATGAGCTTATGCTGTGCGTTCTATTTTCTTCAGAAAAATAATTGTGTATTAGACACCGATGGCTTGAAAAATTACCAGAAAAATATATTATTCTAATGTCATTAGAAACATATATTGAAAGTCAAACAATACTATTTAATAAATACCGGCCAAGAGCGTGTCAGGCCACGCTCAATGTAGGGTTCCGTAGCTGTCTGTCAGAATAACTGGCCCCACTTAAGAATTAAATACGAGATAAAAATAAGCAATTTGTTACATTAAGTTGACATACTACGTACGGAATCCTAAAAACGAGCCCACAAAGGACGGTGATAAATAAAGAAAGAGTTCCATTCCCACTATTAAATATATCATACCCATTTATATGAGGTATATGGGCTACTTCGCGCTGATAAGATTTTTTTTTAAGATTTAAAAATCTTACCAGCGCGAAGTAGTCCAAATTACAGAGCAATCTCTGTGGAAATTGGGTTACTAATATTGAGTGTGAGAGTGTCTTTTGGAGTGTCATAAAGATACTATATGGTTTTGTATGATAAATTTTCGGTGGTGATTTTGTTTTTTTTTTTTTTTTACTTGATAAAAAAATACATAAACTAAGATAAAAATGCTTGCATATACGGTTATGTACGTAGTTCAGAATTTTTCAAAAACAGTTTAACCCATCAAGTTTAAAATAACTTACCTAGAAAGTTTTTATGAAGTTCTACTTTGAGATTTTTAAACACATGGTTCAAAATTTAGAGGTCACGTTTGTTTTTACTTTTGGAGCAATTATTTAAGAATATATTATCAATGTAAAAACTTCTTTCAGGTAAACCCCAGTTCATTTTTATCACATGTTAGGGTGGACATAACTTTACGTGTGTGGGATACAACCTTTATCCTAATAAAACATTTATTTCCACCTTTTATTTAAACACTTTATCTGCGTGATTGATATACATATTAGTAACAAATTTCAGATTCTAGTGCTAACAGTCATGGGACTATCCGCGGACGGACGGACAGACAGATTGACTTGGCGAAACTATATGGGTTCTTAGTTGACTACGGAACCCTAAGAAAGAATTTTACTGTAAATAATGAATTAGAGACACGAAACATGCATATCTATTATCTATATATACTGCAGCGATAATAGTAGCCTTTATTGACAAATTTTGAGTAAAATATTCCAATTAATCTTCGGGCTATTGTTTGATCGCATAATACAAGCTCGGCAAGCGTCTAAGACGGGTGACTACAAATCGCACTAGGACTTACATTGAGGAACATGACGTCAGTGTCAGATAGGTTGGACTTAAAGGAGGCGCGGTGGTCGTAGATATTGGCTCGGTTGGTGGTGATCGAGCCGCTCTCGTCAGCCGAGCAGTCCGACGAGGGAGGGGCCTGCCACGCACACAAACAACCCGCCTGTACCATGTCTCATTTCACAACTCACCAGACCAACGGCACCAGCCGAACACCAAATGTACATTAAACATAATATTAAATTGCATTTTTTATTAGCACTATAATTTCAAGAGAGTATTGAGTAGGTATGTTTTTACTCTGGCATAATTAAGTATGTGTCTTTATAAGAACTATTTGTGTAATCTAGAAAGAATAAGCTGTTGATCTGGGTTTCCCACTGCTTATCACAAGTGTAGTTAAATGAAACATGTTACATTTGTACTTACATCTTCAACTAGCATAATGTTTACTAATATTTCGTTATACACTGGGCTATTCCATTGCTCACAAACTAAACTAAACTGAACTAAATTTAAGTTCTGGGCATCTTATTCTTTCTATTTCATTAAGAACAAGTGTGTGTCGGACTCACGCACAAAGGTTTCTGTACCTACCATTGATTTATGAAATTAAAGCATTTAAATTATTTGTATGAAAGGTTACGAAGTAATAAGCGGTTTACGATTTACGAGGTATTAAAAAAAACTACTTACTAGATCTCGTTCAAAACAATTTTCGTTGGTAGTTTTTATAGTAATGTACATCATATGTTTTTTTTATATTTTTACTTTCTTGGTGACCAACATTTTCCAATTTTCCACATTGGAAGCGTCCGTCACGCAAACTATTCGGTTTAGAAAAAAAATGTTATGTGTTTGATGAAAAAAAAAAAAAAAAAAATTTGAGTACCAGTTTTAAGGATGGGGAGCGCCCAATATTTATTATATTTTTTTTTATTTTTGTATCAAAATTTTAATGCGGTTCACAGAATACATCTACCTACCAAGTTTCAACTGTATAGCTCTTACAGTTTCGGAAAAAAAATGGCTGTGACATACGGACGGATAGACGGACATACAGACATGACGAATAAGGGTTCCGTTAGTTTAGTTCGTGAACGAGGGAATCTGCGCCAATATTCTACAACATTAATCTGATATGGGTTATACTTATGTTATACAAGCATGCAGGACATGGAATAGGTACCTTCCTGGTTTTAATTATTGAAGTTAGTTTCTTGCAAGAAGGACGTGACAATGACATAACAATGTAGGTGGATAAATTAAATATTGAAATAATTATCATGTTTATTATTGTGTATGAAGTGTGTGAGTAGAAAGTAGAAAATATAGCAATTCACCATTGCTCTAAGCGAAGACAAAGTTTGGTTGATAGTTTACCAATTCGGTAAGTTAATATAATTTGGAAAGGCATTAATTAGGTCATAATTATATAAGAGCTTTGCTGGTATAGGGTCTGAAGTGGCATCACGCCTAATAATAACTGATGTCATGCTCAAGAACTTTTCCTCAAATTACTTAGGTATTTAGATATATATATTTTTCACACAGATTATGTACTTGAGAGCAACAAGACCATGCAACATTTTTGCAACACTTAATAACACATAAAATATCGATTGAATACTTACATCCGAGTCGAAGGATGTTAATTTGCTGAAAAGCAAGTTCCTCTTCTGGTTCAGCATGTCTTTAAACATTTCCGTAGTGCTCTGGGCTTCGGATGAATCCATTTCAGGATAATTCACTACCGGTACATCTAAAATTTGCATACAAAATTATCTGACGGATAAAGAGATGGAAAAGAAAAAATCGATGTTTGTATAGTCAAAATTATTTCACTTCAAGACATCAAAAGCGAAAATATAACTAACCAGATTGTGAACTTTTCCTAGAAGATGGTGATGACGAAGGCGTTTCTAAGTCCTGCCGTCCATAGTGTTCCATAAGTGCGGAACCGGCCATGCCACCATGCTCCAGGCCTGCGATCTCCTTGCTCCAGTAATGGGTGTGGGCCATCTCTGCTAGTTGGAACACAGAAGCCATGCCACCCAAGCCGAAGTTGGAGTACGTATGCTCGAGGCCGTGGACCACGGATTGCAGCACCTTCAGCATGCCCTTCCAGACAGGCTTGCTCACGAACTTGAGGGAAGGTTTTGGAAAATTTTGAAAACGTTTTTTACTCGAGATTCGTTTGTATTCAGTGTAATGAATGCTGGTGGTCCTTGCGGACATATTATGTCCGAAAATCAGCCATAGACTTGTTAGTAATTACAAAACGTCGTGACTGCATTAAATAAGTGTAGGTATTAAGATATACTCACCACATCATCTACTTTATCGTTGGGCGTGTTTTTCCTACTGAAGTTCCGGTTAAGTTTGCTGAGGACCATGTTTCTGTAGGACTCGTCCTCCATTAACTTCTTGAGACGGTTTAGCTTCAGCCAGCCTACGCCCTCGCCTTCCAGCACGTGTTGAACTAACTGTAATATCAGAATGTTTATTGTGACGAAATATTATCAAGTGTTCTTAGGGATCGATCTTACAAATTAGCATAAGAGCTTTACCCCATATCTTGGTTAAAGGCTTCAAATAAAATCGATGATGTGAACAAAAACGTCCCTTTAGTATTTTTTAGGTAATTAGGTAGTAATAGGAAATTAGAATTCACGATTATTTACTATTTGAGTGTATATTGGACAATACTAACATCGATGGGGAAAAAACGTCGTGATGAAACTGAACTATAGGGCTGATATATATCTCCAATCTGTTTCAAGCAAGCACTTTAATCAATTTTCATGCCTTCTTTGACTACCTATGAGTAGAGGCCTTTGCAGAGACAATAATAGGCTATTATTATTATATTGATGACTACCTGCGCCACGCGGTTTCACCCGCGTCGGTGATATGTTTTTATAGATTTTTTTTTATATGCTCCGCTCCTATTGGTTGCAGCGTGATGCTAAAGCCTTCCTGGATTAATGGGCTATCTAACGCATAGAGAATTTCAAATCGGACTAATAGTTCCTGAGATTAGCGCATTCAAACAAACTCTTCAGCTTTATATAATGGAATGAAAGTGGAAGAAGAAGAAGTGGAAGAATGAAGTGAGGATAATGGAAGTGTCTACGTACGTCGTTGAGGAAAGCCTGGTTCTCCGTGTTGGCGGAGGGTCGCTGGTGCGGCGGCGTGGGCGGAGGCGCGGGTGGCGCGTGACGGATGAGTGGCGAGCGCGCCACCAGGCCGCGCGCGCCCTGCGAGAAGGGCCCGAACGACGCCAGGGGCGCCGCGCCACTAGCGCCCCCTGTGCCCCCCGCGCCCCCTGCTCGCGGGCTGGTCTCACCTGCCCGGCCCTGCTGCTTGTTGCCTAATGAACGGTCTACAATTAGGGCTAATTTATGAAACGAAAATAAACTATTTTACTTTACAAAATAGTCTATAAGGTTTTGAAGTCGGAATACTGTAAATCTTGTATTAGATTATGATGGGGCTGGCATGGTCGTATTGTGACCAAAAGCCCCTAAATTTACAGTAGAAAAAAAAAAGAAAATGATATGATATAAGGAATAAGGAAATAAGGAAATAAGGAAATAATAATAAAACTTTATTGTTCAGAAAATCATTACAATATTTAAATAGCACGATATGGATATGATGTTATAATTTGGATCCAGTGGAGAGACGTGCAAAGAGGCTGATTAGCGTCCCAGATTTAACTCAAAACGGTCTCCAAAGCCTGGAACACAGGCGTAGAGTAGCCAACCTTTCGGTGTTTTATAGAATGCATTTTGGTGAATATGCGAAGGAATAGCATGATTTAATTCCCCCATCTCCGTTCCACCATCGGACGACCCGTCTTAGGGCGCGTATCGACCTTTACGTTGTTAACACCACTACGATCCGAACGAAGCGTTACGCCTCCTCTTTTATACCACGTACATCGAGTGACTGGAACAATTTGCCAGCGGCGGTGTTTCCGTCGGACTACAATTTAAGTGTCTTCAAGGCTAGAGTGAATAAACACTTAATAAACTAGCGCGCTTTACCATCAACGATTGCATCACTGCTGACCATCAGGCGGGATTGCGGTCAAGCACTAGTTTATCACTAAATATTATAAAACAAAGCCACTTTCTCTTTCCCTATGTCTCTTTGTATGATTAAATCTTTAAAACTAAGTACGCAACAGATTTTGATGCGGTTTTTTTAATAAGTGGATAGAGTGATTAAAGAGGAAGGTTTATATGTATATCTAATAACATCCATTAAGTAGTGGATAATTGGCAAAATACTACCTATTATTTTTGAGGTTTCTAATGTGACGTCGTAAATAACTAAATTTTTCCGCGTTTGCAGTGAATCGCAGGCCTACGAGATTTATCAAAATAATGTCCTTAATATTGTACACATTTAAAAGGTCTAAAAATCCGCGATGGTATATGCCTATCTGTTATTGATATCCCACAAGATATTTTTTTTGTAATTTACTTTTTACGACAAATACCGGCAAATTTTCGAAGTGATTTTAACAAATACAGCATTAATGACATCCTTTGCTTATGTGCATTTAGACACTTTTTGTATAAATTGAATTTCGAAACTGCTTGCCGTTTTGCACCCGGATGTAATTCAAGAAATATTTTCAACAAAAACAACTTGTGGTGTTGGTTGCCATGTGGAGTTTGTTGAATTTGCATTGTCCTGTCGGTGAATTTGATCTATACTTGTTATTTTTACACACACATATTCTACGACCCGCTGGGAAGGGTTCCTATAAATCACATTAGGATTGCGGAAGTCAGGACGGCCCGTTACTGCCACCGTGCCCGTTACGTGCCTATAAATCTCACCCCGGATGCACATCTGTTGACCATCGTCGATGTGCGTGGGAAACTATAGCGAGCTGTCTTGCACGTGTACTGTAAATTGGCGCACTTTCTGCACCGACCAATCACACGCCGCGGCAACGCGGTGATCAACTCAATGAATCAACATCGAGAACGCACGCGCCACTCCGAGGATTTTTGCGGCACAGCAAGCTGTGTTCCTATTGGTTAACCTACTATTGTTTAGAGATAGCTAGTTTATTTAAGCGAGTGCATAGCTTGTAACATTCTATTACTATACACATTCATATTTAAATTCTATTCCTGTTCACACTCTTGTACATAATTATCTTTCATCACGTTATTGTACACGTCATATACATTGTACCCTTTTACATACGTGCAATACACAACATTCGATTCATCCGAGTTTTAATTACGTGACACGCCCTACGCGCTACACTGGGTTTTCACAGAAACAATGGAATGTTTTCTGGTTTCCTACCTTTGTTTCCAAAAAAGTCGCTGAACATGCTGGAGGTGGACGCAGCCAGACCGTTGAGATCAGAACTGATGTTAGAGAAAAAGTCGCGATGCGTGGCTGTCAGCAGGTTAGTGGTCTGTAACGCTGTGGAGTCGCGACGCGAAGATGAGCTGCCGTTGGAGTCTTGACTTTCACCCTGTTGTGGAAACATTAAACCACCAATCATCAATAGCACTGTAATATAACAATTATTAGACGCATTTGCCAGTAGTCGTGCAGATTCATTGGAAAATCTAGAGTTGTAAGTTCATACTCACACTTATTTGCATTCATTATAGCAGGTAAGCATGGAGCAAATATAGAGAGGAGGCGGCCTAAGCACCTGACACTTTATGTCATGGAAACTAAAATAAATAGGTAATTAGAGCAGTATTAATATACTTTAATAATCATACGTACTAAAATTTGTTCTACTGACATCCCTAAAGACTTTTTAGCCGCCATAAATATAATAATTTTTGCAGTTTTTATAAATATCTTTTAAACATACCCGCCATCTATCGTTATCCCTTGAATTTAACAAAAAGACAGGGTCGTAATTAGAATACAATTATTTTACCGCGTTTTCCACGGCTATTGCAAGTACTTTTAATAAAATATTTAATACTCAGGAAATAAACCTCCTTTAAATTAAATAATATGCTATCTACATTATTGAAAGTACTTTCTCTTCGTGAGACAATTATCATCAAAGTTTTTGCTTAAATTATGTATGTTTCAGATTTCCATCCGAAAAGATACTTAAAAAGCAATGGATCACTAAAATTAATAAATAAGACTGGACTCCGACAAAATATACAGAGATTTGTTCTTGCCATTTTAATGATGAAAACTTCTTGATGACAAAAAAAAGACTTCGAAAATTAAAGAAGGGAACATTACCTTGTATTAAACTAGATATATCAGTTCGTTTCAATGTAGTTTGTATTTACCAGTTTCAATAGGATATTTGATAAAAAAAAACTAATTTGTCCGTCAGTCAGATTTTCAAAAAATACTAGACACGTATTTTTTGTTTTATCAAAACAATAAAAATTGACAAATATAAAAGGCATCAAAGATCAGGAGTGGTGGCTGGTGACGTAACTGGTCGCTAAAAAGTGTAGCGTGCAGTGACGTCACACGAGTTTTCAAGACACTGTATCGTCTTCATTTTTTGTTTATGTGAAAAAAGAAAAAAATACGTGTACACGTATACGTGTACGTGTATACGTGTAATAGTGTTTGTAAATAAAATTTAATTCGATATAATTTGTTTACTATTTCTTCTGCCTCTGAAATTAACATTACCTGGCCATACACACACACAGCTTCATTCACTTCATGCTACTTTTGATTTAGAAAAATATTACTTGTTTACATAATAGGTAATATACGAAAATTCTGAGTACGTCTCTGTAGTAGTAGATGTTATGATATATAGTGTGAGGTAGTTAAACTACGTAGTTACATCGATAGAGATCGAAGCAAGCAGTTTTGCTTTTGACCGGTAGATGGAAAACATAAAAGGGGGCCGGATCTTGTTAGATCCCGCCCACTTTTTGTACCCCTCATCCCGCAAATTGTCACGCATTGTTTCTTAGAGAAATCTAATTACATCTCCTCTCTATATTTGCTCCATACAGGTTAGTCACACCAATGTCTTATTACAAGGTGAAGGAAAACATCTTGAGGAAACCTGGACTTTACGTCTGAAATCGCCAACCCGCATTGAGCAAGCGTGGTGATTACGCTCAATCCTTCTCTGTATGAGAGGAGACCTGTGCCCATGATGATGATGATTGCAGGTCAGAATAGGCATTCCATGCTAAGTCATTGAAACTTAGCGTTAAAGTTTGTGTAAGCTGATGAGTAATGAGTCCTGGTGTCGTGAAACATAATCAGAATAGAATACGCCTAACAGTAATGGAATTTAGAAGAGTAAATTTAATTATTGTGACCTGTAGGAATGAATGCAAATAAGTGTACATAAGTATGAACACAACGCCAGATTCTCCAAAGAATGTGCACGACTACTAGCAAATGTGTGTAATATTTGGACAGATCAGCTCAAATTAGTGAGGTTCTTTTCTCAGATTCATTTCAGACACCACATGCTCATCACATGATCTAACCAAGATTATATTTGGAATTCGTGAGACTGTAATCTCGGAGTTTGTTACGTTTGTTGTGTTTCTTCTCAGAGTTGTCGAATACGAAACTTCGCCGTCCACAATTTATATAAAATAACTAAAGTGTAATTTCTTTATCTATACAAATTTACAGCAGTACTATTCTGTAACTTATCTCACAATGAAAACTCAGGTGAAGTGAGAAGCGTGGAGTAAGATGTCATTCCAATTAATGCTTGACACTATTGCAGGCGATTGACAATGCTCAATCTTTTTTTTTTACAAATTTTCAAGGCTTTAAGGGAATTGCTGCCCTTTTACCTCTACAATTGTCATGTCCTAGATTATTATTACAACTCAATAATTTCTTTTAATGTAGACTTCTAACTGTAATACATCAGAAAACAGTAAACCGTCATACAGAAATCTTTTTGATTTCTATGAGGTGGGTAGCAAAAAAAAACGGCCCCAAATTTACCGCCGCTAAAATCTGCCGCCCTAGGCTCAAGCCTACTCAGCCTGCTGGTAAAATCGCTTCTGTTATTGACAGTTCATTCTAACCTCTCTTCATCCGACTTATCACGGTGAGATTTTTACAGAATCAATCGGCAGGAATAAAGTCATTTATCAACTGTACCTTCAACAATAATCCTTTTTTAGCGGCAGCTTCTTTCGCACTCTTAGTAAAGTCTCCGAGGGTCGACTTGCCAACATATGTGAGATCGTCGAAAGTATTCTTACTGGCGGCTGTAGCCGTTTTACTTGCTTCAAGTGCGGTCTTGGACGCCTCTTGCATACTCTTTGAAGCTTCCTCCGCAGCCTTTTTCGCGTGCAATGTAAGCTGTTAAAAATTATAAAACATTTTTATGAGCTTTTCTACGTTTTGTTTTTTCAAATAGATGAAGTGAATGGCAAAAAACTCAGCTGCATGTAAAAATCTTCGGTAAATCAGACGTTAATCTGAGAAAATTATATAAGCAATTTGATTTTAGTACAGGAAATGTTGTGAAAACATATATGGCTAAGTATTAACTCACTCGTATTTCAAATTGAGGTATTCTAGAGCGTGATTTTAAAAGATGAAAAGGTTGTAAGGTAGTGACTCACTAGCGTTATCAACTGTTTCATAACACAGTAGGTAGGTACATACTTAATGCTAACTAAGCTATTGAATATTAAGTACTTTCTACGATTAGTGCTATGCAGCTTCTACATTTCGTTGCTTAGCTCCACACGGTGAACTGTACCTGACCGAATGGCGCAAACATTTTCTTTTCCTCTCCATCTGCTACTTTTCCTTTCTTCTTCATTGGTTTGAGTAAGTAACATATAGTGTTGTAAATAAATTATAATTAGGTAATACAGATATGAAGAAACAAAAAAAAAAAAAAATACTGCGACACATTTAGTGAGCCTAAACGCCAAAATTCGCGGTAGTCGCGGTCTTAATATGTGTGAAATACCTTTACTAAATATCCACCATACCACATGAATCATATCATCATGAATCATAGTGAGTTTAGTGTCGTCTTGCTTCCACGTCATATGACGGCGCCTACCACGAACGTTGGCGTTTACTATATTAGCTATAAGTGTTTCTATGTTACCTTGTCCATGTGTGCAAGCAACCCTTCCTGGCTGCTCTGGCGTGTCGTCTCCCTCACCAATTCTTTAGCTTGAGCGGCGAATTGTTCCAAAAGGGATGATTGTGACGCTTGTCGGGACACACCACTACTCACGCTCTAAAATATAAATTGGTAAAAACGTCTTATATTCATAAATGCTGCAACATTAATTAAAATATTATTTTGGCATTTTTTTTTTTAACTTCTATTGATGTAATTCTGGCATTGTAGGTATTTTGTTTAACATTGTGTAATGCGAAATGTGGGCTGTTTTAAGCAATGAGTGTAAGGTAAGTGTCAGACGAATGGTACTACGTACGAGTATGTAAAGTACCTACTCTTTAAAAATAACAATCATCTATTCGATAATATTAGGTAGGTCAACTTCGGGAAAGGGGTCAATCGTCGAATCCAACTAGGCTGGGCTGCTTTCGGGAAGCAACGTAGATGCTTCTCGCCCTAAATTCCGAAGTCTTCTGTGTGTGTTGCCAGTGATAACATATGAAACTGAGACGTGGTCGCTAACAATGGGCCTTTTAAGAAAGCTCAAGGTCACTCAAAGAACAATGGAGAGGGTTATGCTTGGGGTTTCACTGCGTGATCAAAACAGAAATGAGAAGATCCGCAGAAGAGCGAGAGTAACCGATATAGCCCGAAGAATTGCAAAACTTAAGTGGCAGTGAGCTGGGCACATTGCCCGTAGGACCGACGCCCGATGGGGCCGACGGGTTCTCGAGTGGCGACTACACACCGGAAGACGCAGCGTGGGTAGGCCCTCGACGGCGGTACCGTAGAATTGGGAGGATCCGGTACCCCGGAAAGGCAGGTGACGAACGCGTAGGTGGTTTTTTACCCAATAAGAGTCCGGCACACCCCTCCGCGACCCTGAGCGGACGATAGTCCATGAGGAATTTTCCACCTTCGGAAAAAAGGTCCCCGACAAGGTGGACTGACGACCTGGTGATGATCGGAAAACCGCTGGATGCAGGAGGTGCTGTAGGTACCGGTCTCCGATGTCCAGCAGTGGACGTCTTTTGGGCTGAAATGATGATGATGATAATGGTGATTCGAACAAGGAGCTAAGAGGTAAGATAGTAACAAAATTTGATAGTGGAGTTGTTAGCTTAGTACATGTAAGGAGAGGTTGTGTAATTGGAAGATTGGCATTCCTCTGAATGTGGTGTCGGGAAATAATGATGGTAGCACTTCGAGTGAGCGATTTTAGACACTGTTAACACGACTTATTTTGATGAAATTGCCGTAATATTATAACGACTCTGCTTTATTAAGAAACCCAAACTTAAGGTGAGGAGGTAGTGCATACTTCGCCATGTTGATGCGCGAGTAGCAAGCTAAGTCGTTGGTACTGGCGTTGTCGGCTCAACAGTGTTAGGTGGTGGTACACAGGTAGCAGTTAATACTCTAAACTAATGAAACTTGGGGCAGCGAGTCACTGGTAGTTGCATTGGCGGTTCAGTGTTATGTAATGCGGTGTAGCCGGTACTACTCGCGCGAGTTAACTGTGCACCTCGCTGGAATGCGACCCATCTCCCGCTTTCCTGCGCGACGTAAGCGCTTAGTAGCGATAGCATCTTTGTTACAATTGTCTAAATACAGTTTAAATCCCCTGTTGTTATTACTGTTTCTGTGGAGTTTTTACTTTGTTAAGTTTTGTTTTAGGTATTAAGTTTGTTTTTGTTGCACCAACATTATATTTTAGTCCATTAATGTATCAGTTTATTTGCAAAACGTCATGAGTAAAATGACCTAGTATTACGACGCGCGCTTTATCATCAACACGACCTTTAAGGAACATATTTTTTTTAAATATTTTTTTAACATAATTCTAATTTTGTGCAAATGGTATCGTCCGAATGACGTCACAGAGCGAGGTGCACAGTTAACTCGCGCGAGTTATAGTGTAATGTAAGGAGTGCGTACTTTTCCATGGGGGTGCGTGGGGAGCGAGTGGTGCGAGGGCGTGAGCGCGCGGTCCGAGTCGCTGGTGCTGGTGCTGTCAGCGGCTGCGCGCTGCCGACTCACGACCGTCTTCGGCGTCGTCGTCGAGTTCGAGTCCGACTCGCGACCGAAACTGCCGCTGTCAGTGTCCTAATGATTGTGCTGAATTAGCTATGATATATTACCACAGTCTACCTACATTGACTCCTTACGGTAGGTCATCACGAGCGTTTCGCAGACTTTGAAATAGGTTTAGCTGTAATGTAATTAAATTACAAAGGCCATTTTACAAATCTAAAAGGCACCCACTGTAAGCAGTATACAACGTTATTTTTTTCTTATACGAAACCTGAATATAGTTTGTTCAGAATAAGCAAACTGAATCGATTCCAATCAATCATCAATCATTTAGAAATTGTTGCAGTGTGGTTACCGAGCGCACCACGCAGCTTACAGTAGATCATGCCCGCGCAACAGCTGACGTCAGAGGTCAACGCACTGCTCGCCCGCGCCAACGGAGCGTTGACCTTATTTTTGTTGGGACAACCAAGTAGGATAACAAGCTCATAACTTTGTGGATTTTCATGATAACTTTTTGAAATTTTGTACATAGATCCTTTACTTAAAAATACTGGACACGTGTTTCGGGTTTCGCATAAACAAAAAAAATAATGTTGTATTTGTATGTAGGTTTACTGTGTACGAGGAGCATTAAACTAAGATGTATGAATAAAATATAACGTTTTTGATCAAAAATTCAGTAAAACTAGTGAAATCGGTATGAAAGCCTAAACTAAATGATTCTAACAAAAACTACTAGAGAATAAAGGTCGAAGTAGCGAAGCTTTGAAACTCCTTACAAGAACGAACGTTTCTAAATGCTTTCAAATATAATCCTGAATACAGAACACATAATGACCTTCACTAGATAGGCATGGTAGTAACGGTATCAGTGCTGTTAAATACAAGTTTTGTCAACACACACATTGAGTCCCCCCCACAAACACAAACTAATCATCATTCAACTTGCCTTATCCCCACATGTATGATTCAGGTTCCAGTTTAACCAGATGCAGCAGAATGCCAGTATTATTATATCAAACGACTGCCTATCTGACCTTCATAACTCAGCACCCTGATTGATTAACACACTGCTGCTATAAATTGGAATCATTTTGAAGTATATCGCTAATCCACTGCTGCATATGTTTGAAAATGTATTTTCTCAATAACGTAAATGACACAATGAATGTTGTTGAATTGCCAAAATGAAATTCATTGCGTGTGTTACGTATTTACCCTACAGTTATTGAGTAATACGAGACCACTTTAGTAGGGCTGTCCATTCACAAACCTAGTACTTACTTCCGCGCAAACTTACACTTTTCTTAACGGGTGGTGGATGGGTAGCATCGCTGGCTTCCACGGCGACGTCTCCAGGAGGCTCGTCATCCGAGAGGTCACTGTGGTCAGAGCTGGAGGCTGAGGGGGAGGGAGAAGTAGAAGCACGTCCTGTGTCTCTGTCTAGTGCCTCCTCCACGTTACCGAACATCAATGACGATGGTGGACTGTAAACCTGTTGATGTGTGAAAATGTTGTTAGATTCTGTTTTTTTTTTTAACATAAGGTACAAAGTACCTTTATAACGACGTCATCATTGTCGTCAAACGGTCATTATTGAGTGTATTTATGTATTTTAGGTTTGTTAATGATCTCTTATACAGTATAACATAATCCATCATCAGGGCCAAGTGCAGCGTTTCCCAAACGTTGTTCTCCTGTGACCCAGTAAATTTCATACTCCTCCTTCGTGATCCACTTAAGATTTTGGACCCAAATAAAATCGGTATTAGATAAAATAAAACACAAATATTGCTAATATGTATGTATTACAATAATCAGTGAGAAGTATGAAGCTGATTATTTTTGTCCAAGACATCCAAGTCCTTCGCTAACGATGACAATTATATCCTGAGGTCTGGTTCGACTTCAAGTCTGTTTCTACATTTATTTTCAGATAAACTAGTATTGTTGTCTTGTTAGTCAAGAAATAAAATCGACCATCTCATAGTAGGTACTTATTTAAAGTCGCAGCATTCCCTCCATAATGCTGCAACCCGGTATTTTTTTTTTGCGACCAGCTACCGGTTCGCGTACAACCTATTGCGTACCAAAAAATATCACCGTGGTGTGTAAAAATGATTCGGCTTCGTGGATCAATTATTACACCCGTTACTAAAAACTTAGAACAATTTTCATCCATAAGAAACAACGTAGGGTAAGAGATAAACTACTTACATGGTGTTTGAGAAGTATTGTAAGTCGAAATAGTTACCGTTTTCGGATCCAAAGATGATGACAGAGTCATTGGTACTTGCACAACAGCGTTATAAGTCTCGCCAATGACGTGTTGTTGATGTTGATTTCCGCCTGTAGATTCATTAAAAAGGTCAAGTAATGACAAAATTTAATAGGTAAACTGTAGTAGGAAAGTAATTATGGTACCTGGAGATAAGTCAGAAGAAGCCATTTCGGACACAAAGTCACTCAATGATGAGTACGATGAGCTTGTACTTTCGGCAGCTTCAGAGTCTGATCCACTCTCATCTGCAAAAAAACAAATTGTTAACATCCAAGAAAACTATATACTTGTATTAAGAAATATTTTCATTTTTGATTCCTATCTGAATGTGCATGCATCCAAATTTAATTTTTAATTTAATAAAGGAGATTTGAAAGCAACTGTTACTATGTAAGTATCCAAGAACCAGAAATTACAAACCTGTAGGCTGATTCTCTTGCCGCTGTAGCTGCCTTAATGCTCCATTGAGGGAACTGCCGTCATCCCAAACAGGGAACCGGATAGGTTGCAGTTGATCAGCGAACCATTTGGGCTTGTCGCCCACCTGCCGCGGGTCGAATAGTCCTGTCTGCACCCGCAGGAAAGCCACGTTGCCAGGAGTTAAAGACCACTCCGCTAAGAACTCCACTGCCTAAGAAGATACGTGTTTTTATTACAAAACTGAGAACTATTGAGAAGCAACCTAAACTCTTAATTAGAATCCATTAAGAACCGAACATCAATAACTATGGTGGACTGTAAACATGCTAATGTGTGAAAGTGTTGTTAGATGTAGTTTTTTTTAACATCCGTCGTTACAAAGGTATTTTGTCCCTTCATCATCATCATCATCAGCCTCCACTCGTCTACTGCTGAACATAGGCCTCTTCACTGGCACGCCAACAAGCTCGATCCTGAGCAGTTCTCCGCCAGCCACTACCAGTCACCTTATTGATGTCGTCGCTCCGTTTCGCCCGAGGGCGTCCTACGCTACGTTTGCCGAGGCGCGGTCTCCACTGGAGGACTCGTTTACCCCAACAGTTGTCAGTCCTGCGGCATATGTGACCAGCCCATTGCAACTTCAGCTTGCTAATCCTCTCAGCTATGTCGGTGACTTTGGTCCTCTGTCGGATCACCTCATTTCTGATGCGGTCCTTCAGAGAGACGCCCAACATAGCCCGCTCCATAGCTCGCTGAACGGCTTTAAACTTATGGACTAGTCTGACCGTTAGTTTCTACGGTCCGTATTACGGAACGTCACTCAAAACTCAAGCTCTACTTAAGTCTTGTTTCAAGCCTTTTGATTGGTTGAAACTAGTTTTAAGAAATGTTTAAACAGAGATCAATGCTTGAGTTTTGTTTTGGAATACAGACCTACGTCTCGGCTCCGTAACTCATGACGGGTAGGACGCACTGGTTGAAGATTTTAGTCTTCAAACATTGGGATATGGGCGACGAAAACACCCAACGAAGTTTACCAAATACTGCCCAGCCCAGCTGGATCCTTCTATTTGCCTCCATCTCGAGGTTGTTTTTCCCTAACAACTTCGAGCGGCATTCCGTTTACGGCAACCGGTCCTGGAGTGACCCGTTCATTGAACATAATTTTGGTCTTGTCTTTACAAAGTAGCTTTTTATCTACGGTCATTATAGTCAAAGGGTCATTATTGCGTGTATTTATTTTAGGTTTGTTAATGATCTCTTATATAGTGCAATAAAATCCATCATCAGAGTCTAGTGCGTACCAAACTAATTTTAAGTTAAGTGCATCTTTTTCTTTCCATTTCGTTAAGAAAAGGATAGAAGATAACATTTTAGTTTAATCCTGTCAAATTAAGATACTCCATAGACAGTGTTTAGATGCAATTATAAAACATGGCGACAAAAAATACGCCAGTTTAAGTCAGGAGCGCACTTATTTGACAGGTCAAACTGACACTTTATCTTCTGTCCTTTTCTTAATGAAATATAAAGAAAAAGATGCATTGAACTTAAATTTAATTTAGTTTGTGAACAAGGGATCGGCGTCATTGTTATCAAAAAAGTTCCCTAACAAAACACTCACTCAATAAGATTGAGTAATTAATGTAAACAGCAAAATAAACAAGGCCTTGATTTTCTCACTAACCTGTGTTCGAGCGAATTTATTCAAGAAGGACGTGGTTCTCGGCCGTGAACGCAGGAAGCTGTTGATTTGGAACGCTACCACTGGGCGCGGGTACAAGCGCAGTGTCCGTGTGTGTTCCATGAAATTGGCCAGGATGTTATGTGAGTTGAAAAACCGAACCTATAAAGAAATTCATATTTACCACACCAACGCTGAGCCATCTCGTGAATTTCCGTACAAGTAGATACTTGTGTGTGTGGTGTGGGTCCAAATCGAAGGAAGTAAAAATGTGACTTTTTAAATTCGATCAAAAAATTTCCTCTTTCTATAAGACCAGCCAATAGATTCTGTAACCATGTAACCGTGAAAACGTAGGTGACATGAGCGTGAAGTTGCTGCAGCTGTCATTCTAACAAATGCTACGGATTGACGCTATTAACAGATCTCTAAGCTCACTACAAATAACTATTCACGTTGAAATTTTTATACAATCTATCGGCCAGTCTTTGTCTTGAAGCGGGACTTAATAGGTTTGTATTATTATGATTTTATAAATTAATCTGTTTGATTTTCATTTCAGTTATGACGTACTGACTAAAACAGCCCTCTCAGAGGCTTTTTTGGTCGGTACATCATAACTTCCTTTATACTTGATCAATATACATAAATGGGGCATCATTTTATAGCTTTCCTGGACCGCTACACAGGAAACATATACAAATCACTCACATTTCAGTGGTTTAAAAAAAATTTACGATTGAAAATCAAGGATATGCGAATACTTCGCACGGGTCACCTCTTTATTAAAACGTTGTATAATCACCATAGCGACCCTAGTAGCAACATCAACAGAATCCACGTCGTGTCCATATATGAGTGGGTTGAAGGGTTGCGCCTGGTGCGCGTGGTGCGGCGAGGCCAGCGAGTGTCGCTGCGGCGTGTGTCCGGCGCTGGCGGCGCCCGGCCCGCTCACCGACACGCGCCGGCTCTCCGGCGTCGAGTGCGGCGCCGACTGAGCGCCGTCACTGCCGCGGTAAGCTGCGGGCTGCACCCTGGTAACAGAGTAGAGTGTGACTATATATATATTTTTTTCATTTGGGCAGGAGTGTGAAATCCTCATTGACGCCCAGACTGCCTCACTAGTGAACCAATCTGGGCAGTGCCGGGCTCTTACTGGCTAAAACCCACTTCTGCCTTTGCTCAGTGTCCCTCTGACATATCAGAGACCTTGTTTGGCAATAGGTATGTTCTGTCTGCGGCCTCTTATCGTTGTGCCTGCCAAGCATGGGGATTATGGCAATGACCCCCAATGGAAAAAGAGCCTTGGGGAAGGCCTTTGAAGGACCTTTAAAGGCTGAGAAGAAGAAGAAGCTCAGAACAGCTAATCTCTATAGTCGATTGTCACGTAATCCAAAATGTCGATTAGAAAAGTGCTGCTATGGAAGCGTGAGGGCAAGTGCCTGATCTGTCTGAATTAGATATTGAACGTCATAAAAAAATATATATAGTGACTTGTAATTTGATTTATTCCTTCTATATATATAGATAGAAGATCGTGAGTCATGTATGTACTGTATCTAACATAATCATTTTTATCAGCATCTCATCTACATATATAACTTCAATATACAGTATGTTAAGAAAACCCTGTCCGACCCGTGAAGTTGTTGTTAGGTATCGATAACTGATTCTACTAATGGATACAAAATCGGGTAAAACTTAAAAAAAAACCCTAAATTATTTCGCAAAAAGAGGTAACTTAATAAATGTGCGATAAGCACCCTTCCGGCGGCGGGCGGCAGGGCACGCGGCACGTGGTCACATCGCTATTGGCTCATAATAATACCGGTGTTGTCACTTTTTTAAAAATTACCAAATTTCGGGGAAGTTGAAATTCATTACTACTACTATGATGATTACGTAAAATTTTATATTATATTTGCCCATGTGTTTACCTAACCTTTATTATCCTTATGGGTCGGACAGGGTTTTCTTAACATACTGTATGTAAAAATCAATAGCACTTTCTTTGTAATTTTACAATCCACCAAAACTGTGTACTGGCACCAGATTGGCAGTGAAAAACTTATTGTTAAATTTAAATGAAGCTACGAACTTAACTGGTAAATCAAAAGGAGAAGTTTGTTTGATACCGCGTATCCCTATGATCCCAACTGATATGCCATTTGAGTTCAAACGATTACAATATCCTGAGCGTTTATCATTTCCTATGCACATCAACAAAGCCCAGGGGCAAACGTTTGTTCACGTTTGTGGTCTGAATTTGGAGGAATCGTGTTTTTCAAATGGTCAACTTTATGTTGCCTGTTCGAGAGTCGGTACCCTCAGTCATTTGTTTAATAATCTAAATGTTTTTGATTCAGTTTTAAAATTGCTAGCAATTAAAAAAAATATTTTATATTTGAATAAATAATTTTGATGACCAATATATATTTTTTTTAATTTCAATTTATACGTAGCGAAGCACGAATCGAGCCGCTAGTCAAAAATAAATAAAATTGTGTTTTCTCGAAACTCGTGAAAGTGGGTTCGGTAATAAGGGCTATATTAGGTAAACGTGAACAGACAGAGGTAAACGAAATCAAGGTCCTTAATGACCTTAATTAAACATTGGCGCCGATTCTGTTGTTCACAAACTAAACTAATTTTAAGTTATGTGCATCTTTTTCTTTCCATTTCGTTAAGAAAAGGATAGAAGATAACATTTTAATTTAATCCTGTCAAATTCAGATACACCATAGACAGTTTAGACGCGATTATAAACATGGCGACTAAAATACGCCAGTTTCGGTCAGGAGCGCTTTAATTTGACAGGGCTAAACTGACATTTTATCTTCTGTCCATTTCTTAATTAAATGGAAAGAAAAAGATGCACTTAACTTAAAATTAGTTTAGTTTGTGAACGCGAAGTTTTTCAATACAAGTTATGTTTGCGCCATTGTGCAAACATAACTTGTATTGAAACACTCTCTCTCACTCTCACTCTCTCTCTCTCACTCTCTCCATCTCTCTCTCACTCCACTTCTCTCTCCCTCCCTCTCTCTCCCTATCTCTCTCCCTCTCTCTCCTTTCCCCCTCTCTCTCTCCCCTCCCCCTCTCTCTCTCTCCCCTCCCCCCTCTCTCTCTCTCTTCCCCCCCTCTCTCTCTCTCTCAGCAAGATATGTTTCTACATAAATCCTATATAACTTACTTGAGCGTAGCACCTCCCACGCTGTCTCTTCTAGAAGGCAACAGAGGTGCGGCCGCCTGCTCAGCCGTACTGCTCGTCAAACTGTTGAGGGCCTGCCAGCGAAATGTATATTTAAGAACAACTTAAATAATTCAGATAACTCGCGTGTCATCCAGTTTCTGTACAAAAGGCAGATTTAGATTTAAATAAAATAACGCCATAATAGAAAAGTGGGCCATTATAAATAGGTAGCAAATATTCAATCGAAAATCGCAATACTTATTATTCAATCAAAATCTAAGCGAAATCTTTAAGTTGTCAAATATAACTAGCACAAAACAAAAAAGGACTTTATTTCATTTGCAAGTATAGCTACTCATATTATAAAGATTAGTTTATAATTTAGTTTTAATAGTCAACGATTCAAACTCTCTACGTATTAATAAATACTGTATATTATACTGGAAGCTATACTGTTCCCAAATATTAGCGTTAGCACAATCACAACAAGTCAGACAAAACATGCCGTTCACAAAACACAAGACATAAGTACTGAAACAGTGTTACAGTCTGATAAAGTAATAAACTATAAAAAGAAAAATGAAGTTGCCAAGGAGGATATGTCCGGACCTAAGAAATGTGTTATGTTAGACAGTAACACGTATTTCAGATAAATATTTATATGTGCCACTATTAGCAGATTTTCTTATCTTGTTTTCTAGGCAAAATATTCAAATTTAGCACTTTAAAACATTTTTATTTGTGTATCTTTAATCCTGTTAATTATGAAGTGCAAACAAAGTTTCACAAGAGTGATACACACGGAGAAAAAAAGAAAATAACAATTTAGGTTTAACATTAATATTTTTTTTTAGTCTCAGCTTAGAAAAACTCAGACGAGCATTGTAAAATCCAGTTGAGGACTACGACAGGCTGAGTTGAATTTTGTAATATTCCTTTCTTTTATATGTTTTCGATGCTTTGAAACAGTAACTCTAATAATGAGCCCCATGATAAGAAAAACTGGTTTATAATGATAATATTCAATATTATAAATACATACTAACTTCAGTGTCAGGTGCAAGTTAGCTGTAAAGTATTATACTAAATCGGCACATACATAAATATATATCGAGTAGTAGGAATATGTCGTGAATAATAGTGAAAGTGTGCAATGTAAAAAGAGTAGAGATATTTACACCACTCCCGGTACTGCCCATGAGATGCACGGCCTAGCGTTAGGAGAAGAAGTGAGGGCGTGTTAGTGACACAAGTTAAAGGAAAAAGTGTGAAATCATAAAACCTGAAAATCATAAATAAATAGAACATCCCATAATCGTCATTACTTAATATATCATAGTAACAGACTCGAGGTTATAAGCATGCTTTCAACTGTTACATTATTTTTATTTTGAATTTGGTAACTGCTTGAATAATATATTTTGTTCTAATGTATAACATTTTAGACTTAGACATATACAACGTGTAACATAAAGGGTATATACATACCAAGGCCATGGCATCTTTACATGATATCAATCGATATTGGAAGGGTTTTTTAATCCTATCTATTTATGTTACGAAGTTACGAGAAAAAACACCGCCTGTGATAGGCTACTACCATACTAGGCGCACAGAATTTTTGATGACATTTATCGTGATTTTGCCAAGTAATGTGACGTGTAACGAGTAATTATTAACGTATGTATTGTGGCGCACGTTTGTTATGATTTGAATTTAAAACACGAAACGGAAAATTTAGCATAAATTTTTTGAGTATTTTATTTTGAGTTGAAAACCTTCAGATATCACTTGATATCATGTAAAGATGCCCTTGGTATGTATATACCCTTTATGTTACACGTTGTATACTAATAAGATGTTCATTAACATGTAGAAAACACCATGAAACAATAATATTACATTAATCGTCACAACAGCTCAGCGACATCGATAGAACTGCGCTCACAAGTGCAAAGTATTAGAAAAAGTTAAGGTGGTAGGATAAAATGTACTATTATGTAAATATTAAGGAAAACATTCATAGAAAAACGTGAAAATAAAATAAACCGAAGTAATTTGTACCTGCTTCAGGTGATTCTTTAGTACAGAACCTTCCGGTTCGGGCAGTGGCGGTAAATCCTGGTCGTTTCCGGAGGGACATATCAATTTAGTTGCATCCAAGTCTACAAGCCATATGTCGTCAGGCATTCTGTGAACAAAATCAAACGTTTAACGTTTATTTGTCAAAAGAGTACTGCACTACCAAAGCAAGAAAACAATAAGTATATGAAGATGAATATACATACCTAAAATTCTTCTTATATGTTAGAAAAGTAGCAGGTATCCCAATAAGGAAGGGCGTTGGTGCCAACAGCAGCTGTTCGGCGCAGCTCATACAGCTGGGTAGCAGCGGGATGGCCGGGAACATATACTCGAGCGGGTACAGCATAGATACAAGCGCCATCACGGACATGGATAGCGCGTTGTAGTCGCGCGACTGAACCACCACTTTGTTTTCCAGCAGGATCAGAGTCAGAACTTTCAGGCATGTGTCTACACCTGTTAGGAAAACAAAACTTGTGTTAAAGATTCAAAACTTATGTATGGTCTGCTTGATCACTCACTGAAGGGAATGAGTATAAAATTAAGATGAATACTGTCTTGTAATTAGCAGGTGTCATTAATTTCATTCTTTATATCTTTTGAAAAAGTGATGACGTGCTTGGCTGCGATTCCGCCTGATGTAAGGTGAAAGAGTCGTTGATAATCAAGCACACTAGTGTTTAAGAGCCTATTAAGTCTAGCCTTAAAGACACTTAAAATGTAATCAGATGGGAAGCCCGTCTTAGGCCAATTGTACCAGTCATTTCGTCAAGTCGCTTTGTCTGGATAGTAGCGGTGTCTACAACGTACGGGTGGATACGTCTTCTCAATTATGTTTTTGATCCTTTTTGTTAATATTTTTATCATATTTTTAAAACGGTCTATACCGTTGCATTGAATGTTTATAATTTTAGTTAAGGCTGCTTGACCTATATTTGGTACTGGATAGGTCTTCGCGATGAAGCGTAAATAAATCTAAAAATAATGAAAAGTGATAACTCTTAAAAATGGCAGATTCCATTTATAGGTATTATGTAAAAAAAATCACTTGCCTAAAAGTTCCAAAGGTAGATGCAGAGGAAAATCAACGAGTGAAAATCTCGTGTGGTCCGGTAGCGCGAACAGCAGCGGTGAATGCGCTGTCGGCGACAGTACTTCTAGCTCGAGCCTGGTCTTGCCCGGGACTGGTACAGGTGCAGACAAAAGTCGCAGGATCCACGTCTCGATCTCTTTGACATCGTGCAACACGATAGTCGGAGTGTTATCGTATGCTTGACCAGTCAATACTGACCATACCGTATCTCTGAACAAAATAAAATAATTTATTTATTTATTTAGGATCTCCAACAAAGGATAAAAAAAGTAAAAAATGGAGGACAATATTATCACGAAGATGTACTCCATCACTTACAGGAGACCACAGCATGCATAAAAGAAATTACAACTAAGCAAACAGAATTAAAAGTTTAAAATAAAAATAATAAAATTAAAATAAAAACTATTCGGTGTTTATATAAAATAAACTAAATACGTACATGAACAACATCAAAACCATGATTAAGATCAAAATAAACATCAAAAACTAACAACTAGTTATTTCGTTGAGACACTTTTTATACCTTGCAAGAGGTTCACAAATGTCTAAGTTGGTTGTCTAAGCTAACTTGTTGTATTGCCTACAAAGTCTTGGCACTGCGGCGAAATGACTCAGGTTGCTTTAAATCGCTTTTAATAATAAATTATTTTGAAATGTTCTGATCAACTTTTCTCAGTGGGTCTTAACGTGTAATCATGGTTGAAGTTATTATAAAAAACGCTCGAAGCAATGTTCTGATCAGAATAAAACATTCATTCTTATCTTCATTTGAAATAATGTTAGCAAATTACTTATTTAATTAAATATTTAACATCAAAAAGAGAATTACTTGTAAAGTAGAATGATAAATTGTAATCATAAGAACATTAATTATATTTTTTTTTAAATAACTTACCTAAGGATTTGTCTGGACGCGCCGACACGTCGTGGACTGGAAGACTCGTTGCATGCATCGATCAATTTCTTTAGGATAAATAGGCACTCTCGGAATGTGGAGAAGAATGGATGATGTGAAAGCAGGCATAGAGATGTTAAGGAATGATTACGAACTCTCTGTAAACAAAGAAATGTTAAAGAAAAGTTTAGTAACACACATGTTAGCGATAAACTAATAAATAAAAGTTTAGTAACACACATGTTAGCGATAAACTAATAAATAAAAGTTTAGTAACACACATGTTAGCGATAAACTAATAAATAAAAGTTTAGTAACACACATGTTAGCGATAAACTAATAAATAAAAGTTTAGTAACACACATGTTAGCGATAAACTAATAAATAAAAGTTTAGTAACACACATGTTAGCGATAAACTAATAAATAAAACAGAGTTATCAATCAGCCACATTGGTCATTACCATATAACCCATCTCTCAATATCACATCAATCACAAGACACATACATCATACTACACACGCATATATATGCACTCCTCACGCATCTAGAGCTACTTAATAATTAAGTAAGTATAGTTTTTCATAATATATCCTTTTCTTTCATTATTAGCTTCATCACTTTATTGTTAAAATAGCACATGGGAAAAGCGAGAAAGCTCCCACACAACTACTATTGTAACATACTAGAGATCATCAAAGTTGTTATATACTCGTATATATATTTTATTTATTTAAAAAAGTACTGCCACATCACAAACATTTAACCTTGAAAATAATTTAAACTATTCAATTTATGGCCTGATGCATGTAACAATAATGGCGTACCTACATGACACTGGCAGTTAGTTCATCGGCTCGAAGATGGAATACAATAATCAATTTAAAAAAAAAAAGAGTACCTAATGAGACCATACTTTAAAATTCAAATTTAGGAAACTATATTCATTTCATTAATCAGTTATTTATTTTACTTTTTTTTTAATAATTATAAACTAGCGCTTGATCGCAATCCCGCCTGATGGTAAACAATGATGCGATCGTTGATGGTAAAGCGCGCTAGTTTATTAAGAGCCTATTCACCCAGAAACACTGAACGAATAGGAAGGAAGATGGTAGTTGAGCGAGGTGATGCAATGTTAAACCCAACAACACGACCAACGATGGTGCACCAAAGGGCAAAGGGCTGTTATTATTTCTATCTACCTGTCGCTTTCTGGTCGCTCTCGGGCTGGGCGAGTGTGAGTGCGAGCCACCGCTCTCGGAATCGGGTGCAGGTGCCAGTCGCGGCGCCAGGGTCGCACTGCAGTCGCGCTCCGAGTCACTCGGGGCCACGTTGCTGCTCCTATAGTCACTGGAACATTCGCTACGTCTTAGTCTAAATTCCAGTGCTAATGAGTCATGTAAAAGTGAAGTGTACAGGGACACGCCTAGCTTTTCAGCTTTGGAGTCTGGGGTCCGCTTTACCAGTCTAACTGCTGATTTTGGCCAAACTTCGATATTTTATATAAACGCCTATCTATCTATACTAATGCCTATCTACCTATCGATTTTTTATATAAACGCCTATCTGTCTATACTAATATATAATGCTGAAGAGTTTGCTTGTTTGTTTGTTTGAACGCGCTGATCTCAGGAACTACTGGTCCGATCTGAAAAATTCTTTTTGCCCATTAATCCAGGCTTTAGGCTATATAACATCACACTGCGATCAATAGGAGTGGAGCATACAAAAAAAAGCATATGGAAACCTACGCGGGTGAAACCGCTGCGGGCAGCTAGTATAATATATAATTAAAATTTGAGCCGTGACAAACTAACTCATCATCATCATCTCAGCGTTAATCCCAGTCGCATCCCTAGCTTTTTCAGCTTTGGAGTCTGGGGTCCTCTTTACCAGTCTAACTGCTAATTTTGGCTAAACTTCGATATTTTCCGTTAAGCGACTGCCGTCTGGCCTCCACAACCCGAAGGCGATATCAAAGCATTGCAGTTAGACCAATTGTTGAAATTTTGATGGCTCCAACAACCCGTAACGACTGCCATTAGATGTTGGTATGGCAACCGAGACCAACGGCTTAACGTGCTTTCCGAGGCACGACCAGACCAGTGCAAATATTCATATACAAATATTTGTACTACGTGGGGATCGAACCCGCGCCTCCTTGCGCAGCGGCCGCGTTCGCTACCGCTACGCCACGGAGGCTGTCGTGACAAACCAACTAATACATATTTTTGGGGAAGAGAAATTATCACTCTGAAATCGAAGTTGAAAAAACCCTTCATGTCTCGATTTCAATAGGAAAGTTAACTGCTGGGCAAAATACGCATAAGTAGTGTAATGCATGATATTGGCGCCGATTCTGTTGTTCACAAACTAAATTAAATTTAATTTCAGTGCATCTTTTTCTAACTATTTCATTAAGAAAAGGACAGAAGATAAAATGTCAGTTTAGACCTGTCAAATTAGTGCGCTCCTGACGTAAACTAAAGTATTTTTAGTGGCCATGTTTATAATCGCGTCTAAACTGTCTATGGACTATCCTAATTTGACAGTATTAAACTTAAATGTTATCTTCTATCCTTTTCTCAACGAAATGGAAAGAAAGAGATACACATAACTTAAAATTAGTTTAGTTTGTGAACAACAGAATCGGCGCCATTGATTACATTGATCATCTTTAAAAGTCCCATTTAGCAATAAGCAGAAGTAGTTTATGTTCACCTGGAGAATGCGGAGTCGGAGCTCTTCTCCATAGACTTGCGCCATGACTCGCGGCGTAGCATGCTGCGCTCGCGCGGGCCCGGCACTTGCGCGCGCTCCACCGCGCGGTAGAAGTTGACACAGATGCCGAAACGCGTCTTACCTGTGGGGCATCATTGCTTTTATAAATCAGCAGACAATATCTGTAGTGCAAGTTCCTAATAATTATGGTAACTGTTTCTCTAGATTATTTAGTCAATATGTATGAATGAATATATAGATGGATGTTTGTTACACTTTCACGTAAAAACTACTGAACGGATTTGGATGAACTTGGCACACAGATAGTCCCCAATATTCCCAAGGAGTTGAAATTGCGTGGCTGAAATCGCGTAAATGTGAAAGTAACTCTTTCTATGTGTCGCTTTCCCGCCTAAACTACTAAACCGATTTAAATGAAATTTGGTACACAGATAGTCTAAAGATTGAGAACGGACATTACGTTACTTTTAATTCAATGTAAAAAGTATTATCATTTTCAAAGCTAGAAGCATAAAACTTATAGGCTGTAGTTAGATATAAATAAATATGGCATTCAAAGGTTGTAAAAATGTTACCCTTAAGGGTATAAAATAATCACTGGGGACCACATTTTATATGGAAATTTGTCATTACTGAAACTAGAAAAATAAAAAGCTTTTCTTTAGCCTTTGATTCGATATAAGTTTCCAAGAATTTTACCCTCAAGGGAATAAAAAATTAGGGGATGAAAGTTTATATGGAAGTGTGAAGCCATACTAATATTACAAAGAATAAAACTCTTGTCTTTCTGTAACGCTTTCCCGTCTAACCTATGGAATCAATTTTGACGATATTTAGGATAAAGTACTTAAGCTTAAACTCCAAAGAAAGACATAGTTGGTATTACTTTTTGTCCAACCGTGGTGAAGGAATCGCGGTTGGAATTTGATTGATCGTAAGGAAACCGGCATGTCCTAGAGGCAAAAACTTCGAAGACATGTGACATCTATCAACACGCACTGGGCCCGCGTGGTGGATTACGGCCCACTCCCTCTCACCGAGAGTCCCAGTATAGTGCGTTTCATCTAAGAGTTCCTTTGCCGTCATGTTGGCATTAATTTTTTGTCACTATCGTAAACAAGGTAAACGCACTCTGCGTCTCTTTCTCTCTCACACTAATTTGCATTAGTGCCAACATGACGTCAAAGGAACTCTTAGATGAAACGCACTATAGTGGGAACATTATAAGCTGAATATGTACCTATGTATTTAACCGCAATTACCGACATTCACGAGAACGTAGGCGCGGGCATTAGTAGCTAGTAAATTATATGTAAAAGTGAGCATATTCACCAGAGTCTTTATCGGTAAGTTGAAAGACAAAAGAGGTGGTATCTCTGGAGGCGAGGTGGCCGGGGGCCCGGCGTGGCCCCACAGAGACGCATCCCTCTGGTTGGCAGAAATACACCATGTCCAACGGCAAGGGGAAGTCATCGTGATTGGTCAGCGGATACCGGCGCAGCAACTCAGGAGCCTAAAAAAAATAATTTATATTGTAACACAAAATACCTACAGTAATAGATCATCTCGATAAACGAGCTCATTTAATGGACCTTCTGAGTCATCGTCCTTCGCAAATCCCAAGAGTCATCCATTACACACGCCACAAATAATATCTGAAGGCCGTAAGTAGTCGAAGGACGAAATAATTACTTATTCAGAAAGCTATAGACATCTTTGAAAAAAAAAAGTTTGACTACGTTTTAATACATCAATATCTACATAAACACTATTCTTTTGTAAATCAATTGTATTAAAAATATAGAAAATAAAGTGTTAGTTACCTGAACAGGGGCGAGGCCTTTCCCTGAAGTGTAAGGTTTAGCTCCAACAATGGTTAAATAATCCACCAGTCGCGGGCATAAATGTTGCTTCTGAATGTCCATATTTGTACAGGATACAAATTTATTGTTTTACATAAGAGTCTTTTCGAACTCATTATAATTTAAAAATATATTGCTTGTCATAATTATCACTTTTTATTAATATGCCTGAAACAGAAACAATATGAAATAAACCCTGTTGTTCTTTTTCGTCTTAAGTCCTAAACAGAGTTTGAATATAGGTTCCCCTTTTTTTTTTTTTGTTGGGATGGGAAATCATCAAATGACTTCTCCCGCTCTGGGCGGAGCGGAAGGGTGTGTCAGACTTCAGAAAACCCACCCGTGTTTCTTCACTTGCCTGTGCGACGGCCAGGGCCGCGGTTTCTTGTTAAACCAACCCGCAACCCTGACCCAGGAGGCATCGGTCTTCGTGGACCCCGTCACGATGTGCTGACATCTCTTTGAGGCGCGCGTGAAACACGACGCGCCGTCGACTCGGGCCTGGTCCTTACCGGGCGGCGAGTTGCCCACTGCTCACCGCCCGCAGGCCCGCGCCTACGGTGGCTGGGAGTTAGGTGTCGTCTCCCGACCAGAGCGTCTACTGCGGCGGCTAGTGGCGTGAGGGCGCTGGGATTCCCGTTGCCTCACGCGCTCCGCCTCCTCCTTTGCCAGCATCACTGCTTCGCAGAAGGAGGTGACGGCCTGCCATGCACTCTCGCTCCGGACCATGGCCTGGACCAGGGTCGGACGCGAGAGATCGCCGCCGATCGCCGCTACAAGGACACGGCGGTGCTCTACCCAAGCCGGGCAGACCTCCACCGTATGCTCCACCGTGTCCTCAGGGCGATCCACACAATGGTGACACCCTGGCGTTTCCTCCCGCCTAATAAGGAACAGGAACCTCCCAAAACAACCGTGTCCGGTAAGGACCTGCGTCAGGCGGAAGGTGAGGGCGCCGTGGCGCCTCTCTAGCCACTCCTCAAAGAGGGGACTTACCGCCGCTATTGTGGCGTGCCCAATATATAGGTTCCCCTGGGAGCTAATTATGCCGAGAGAATACAACAATGTTTTGTAATTTATGTCTTTAAATTAAAGACCTAATTTGTTTTGTGCTACGAGTAAATTTTCAGAGAGTAGAGTCTGTCACAAAATATCTATTGATATACAAAAAATCTATATCAACGTACCTACATAGATATGTAGTTAGCAACATTCCTACAACAACCATAATACTACAGACACTTTATCTAATAAAATGTGTGGGTGTTTTACTAACCAGTTCCCGTAAATCCTGTAAGTTGTGTAAATATGATGTCGAGATGACTAAAGAAATCATTATTTATCTTTATGTCGCAAAACAAAGGCGCGGCGCCGCCCGCCATGTCTACGAGAATTCTTTCGTGAGACGAACTCAAAAGCGGGCAATTTTTAGCTCCCAAGCTCCACTTTCTAACATTCTATGTTCATAAAACGCTGATTTTCACCCTAATTTGAACAAAAAAACTTTGAATTGTAATCTATATTACAATTTTCAATTGTATTAATTATAGGTACGTATTCTCTGTACCTATGTACAGAGAATACGTACCTATAATTAATACAATTGAAAATTTCCAATTCAATTCAAATGTAGGTTTCATTGGATTTGGTGTTATAAACCAATGTCGTATTGCCTTCATATAGAACACAGAAGCGTATCGTGCCTTAGCCCCCGTATAAAAATTTGTTTGGGGGCCCTTAGAAAGGATAAAGAATTCTCACAAAAGAAAAAAAATGCATAAAATTAATAGAAATATTTATTCATCATAAATTATCTGTCTGTCACTTTTTCCAAAATTTGAGAACTTCGCGTCCCCCGGAACCGTTCGGAAAATCAGAGCTCTCATTGGATATCACTCGTCGCCCGTCGCCCGTCGCTCGTCACGAGCATTGTGCAGAGGCCATTACGCGGGAAAAAGAGAAATTGCTTTCTTGACTATTGTCATTTATGAAATAAAAAAAAAGTTGGTAAGTTTTTATTAATTTTTGCTTACGCGAGTTGGGGGCCCCGTATAATTGATACGGCAGATACGGCGGTAGCTACGCCCCTGATAGGACAGCATAAAATCAACCATATTACTCAAAGACATTAAAATGATTATTTGCATCTTAAATCTCTTTGATTTATGTTATCTATCTATAATTTATGGACGCCACGAAGGGGCGGAAACCCCCACAATACACGGTACACGCCTTTATTCAAAGAAAAATGAAATGAGACATTCCATCAAAAAGTGTAAATCGTATTCAAACATGTCATAAACACAATGTGATTTGACCGAGATTTATTGATTTAAGGTAGCCGGTATGAATGTAGATGTACTGTAACTCAGGCCCCCTTGACCCATTTGTTGCCTTGACACGTTTCCGAGCCCGCCCGCGCTCGCACTTTTCTGGTAGCAGCAATAGCTAACTTTACAGTCCATGTTGCCTATAAAACCACCTTAGTTAAGAGCCTTCATAAAGTTTATTCATTACCAGACTTAATGAAGTGAAAGATTACAGGAAGGCACATAAAATGAGGATAATGGTGAACATGTTCAGTAGGCACCAGTAAATAGAACGTAGAAAATAGGTGGCTATTTTCTTGATGGAAATATTCCCAAACAACGAGCAACCAGTCTTTAAAATACGATACCTACACGTCGTTGGAATTTATCCATTGGTGTTTTATCGATTATTTAATTTTATGTTTTCCGACAAGCAATATCTAATATTCAGAAACATAAATGGTAGCAGACAGTTTTACATCTATGCATGTAAAAGTGCCGATTTTATGTCGATAATATGAACTCAAATAATTGACATTAAAAGCCTCCTGCAGAACATTTTATTATCCTATCTGCGTAAAACGCAAGTAGGTTAGCATTGGCAAACAATAATGTACTTACAACCCAGGGCTGGCAATACATAATATGAGATAATAATTTATTTGAGTATCAAGGACATGAATACTCTATCGCGTGGACAGATAAAGCCTTGAAAGTAGTACCGTAGAATAACCTACAACACAGCTGTTCGTAGTCGCTCGTATCACACTACTTATTCGACTCGATGGCTATGTTCGTTTATATATTATATTTGGTACGTTTTAAGGTAGGTATTTCGTAATGTAACGTTAGTGCTACTATAAAATACTTATACAGTATGTTAAGAAAACCCTGTCCGACCCGTGAAGGTGTTGTTAGGTATCGATAACTGATTCTACTAATGGATACAAAACCGGGCTAAACTTAAAAAAAATCCCACTAAAAAAATAAATATTATTTCGCAAAAAGGGGTAACTTAATAAATGTACGATAAGCACCCTTCTGCGGGCGGCGGGCGGCAGGGCACGAGACACGTGGTCACATAGCTATTCGCTCATAATAATACCGGTGTTGTCACTATTTTAAAAATTACTAAATTTCGGAGAAGTTGGAATTAATTTGCGGGAAAAAAAGATTATTTCAAAATTCATTTCTGTTGGTACTATGATGATTACGTAAAATTTTATATTATACTAGCTGTTACCCGCGACTTCGTCCGCGTGGAATAGTATCTTTGGGTGTATTTTTGAATCATTAGTAGGTATATTTAAAAAATAAAATTTTATTGTTCTCTTATAAATGTCCAAGAGACACTTACTGGGGCCAGCGTCACGTTGTGTACAAAAATATTTTTAAAAAACCTAATTTAAAACATTTTTATATACAACGTTTGCTGTTTTATTGTTGTTAGATAAAATGTGGAGATTTTTGGGATTTGATACACGTGAGCAGGCCACGTAGAGTTGCCCATGCGAAAAACAGTTCTTTTCTAAATTTACACCCGCCACTTTCAGTGTGGCCTTGCGCTTTGTTAATGGTCATTGCGAAGGCTGGTTTGAGGGGAAACTGGATTCTTTTGAACTGAAAAGGTAAATCTGTAGGGATCATGGGTATGCGAGGAATCAAAACTTCTTCATCTTTAGCTATTCCTGTCATTATAAAATGAATCTAACCAAAACAGATGTACAGATTGAGATTTACTATCATAAAAAATCTTTACTAAGCAGCTACGTAGTAAAAGTAGTTTTATACCTACTACGACTTATAATTAGATTAATTAAAAAAAAGGAATTAAAAGCAAATCTTTTTTTTTTCAAGTAACGGAAATTATACATATTACCTTCTATTAACTATGAACTAAAATATCCCGAAATATTATGTATGTACAAAATTAATTTACAGGACCTAACTAATAAAAAATACTGAGGTAGTTAAAAAAATAAAACTTAATCGTATTTTTTTAACGTAACGAGAACATCTTACCTACTATGAAATAAAATGAACTAAATATTATCCCGAAATATTAAGTATGTACAAAATTAATTTACAGGACCTAACTAATAAAAAATACTAAGGTACTTAAAAAAATTAAACTTAATCGTATTATTTTAACGTAACGAAAACAATCTTACCTACTATGAATTAAAATGAACTATGAACTAAAATATCCCGAAATATTAAGTATGTACAAAATTAATTTTTAGGACCTTACTAATAAAAAATAGGAACTAAAAAAATTATGCGAAGCAATCAAATATTTTTACTCTATTGCAAAATGAATTTCTCTGTAGCGCAAATTTCTCTAATCGCATGCGTCCGGCAACGACGTCTGCCCTCACGTGTCTGCCCGTTCGGGTAGGCATAGTTAGATTCGTGCCGTGCGCTACCCCACCACACGACCGCCCCCCGCGCTCGCCCCACTTCGGCGAATGTGCGCGACGATGACCGATGACCGACGGCAGGCGGCGGCGATGAATAAGTATTCGTAACTTCAAAAGTCGATTTTTTTATTGATACAAAACAAAAGTTACAATTTCTGGAATTCCTTTGGTACCTACTTATATAAAAACTTTGCACATCCTAAGAGACCTATGTACCTATGTACATGGTTTTATCTCCAAAAATGACGAACACCCACATGCAACCCCTATTTCATCCCCACGCTGGTGTAAATTTTAAAATGCTAGAACAAACGATTTTTTGTTTATTATTTAGTGCCTAAATGCCTAAATATAAAATGTAAGGTATCTTCAAGAATGACGAACTTCATACAAACTTTCAACCCCTATTTCATCCCCTCACAGGTCGAAATTTCAAAAACGCTAGAACAAATGTTTTATTATTTTTTATCAAGTGCTTAAATATAAAGTTTCATGGTTTTATCTTTAAAAATTATGAAATCCCATACAACTTCCCCCCCCCCCCCTTTTAACCCCTTACAACCCCTTTTTCGCGATAAAAAGTAGCCTATGTTTTATCTCGGGGTCTAGAATATCTGTATACCAAATTTCATTCAAATCCGTTCAGTAGTTTTGGCGTGAAAGAGTAGCAGACAGACAGACAGACAGACAGACAGACAGAGTTACTTTCGCATTTATAATATTAGTTAGGATTTGGTCATGTGTTTACCTAACCTTTATTATCCTTATGGGTCGGACAGGGTTTTCTTAACATACTGTAGATGCATTGAGAGATGTTATTCTATAAAATAATAATTTGTGTAATGTGTGTGAATGATGATTGTGTTATTTAAATGGACAGACAGCTGTGCTGCTGGGGAATTTGTTTCGGCCACTTGTTCCCAGCGAAAGCACTAGGAAGTGACGAAGGGCGGGCGTTTTGGGGGACTGTCTTATGTACCTAATATTCATGTTCAAAAAGCTGACTGGTGATTGTTAGTCTAATTTGAATAAATGACTTTTGATTTGATTTGATATTTTCCTTATTTCAAATAAACTTGATTTGTAAGCGTAAGACAAGTTTAAGAGAACCATGGAATTAATAAGTAGAATTAAACTCGGCCTGTGTAGATAACACATTTATTTAAAATTTATCTGGCCGCCAGTTGTCTACGTAACATCCAACTTTCCTGTGTTATGTCATGATAGCCATTTCATGCTCCAGGACATATATTTTGATCAAACACCCTGAATTCGTTACGGCTCAACAATTTATTTGCGTCTATTTGGGGATAATCCGTTTGAGGTATGAGTAAGCTTTCGGCGGTTGTGTGAATTAATTTTTTGGGTATGTACCTACATTAATCATATTTAATGCGTATTTATTATCTAAACCATCGACACTGACGGATGTTTATTAAGGACAGTCTGAAATAGAGATGGGCAATCAACCGGGCTTAACCCTTTTACTGGGTTTAAACCCAATAAAAACCCATTTATTCCCTCCCACGGGGTTTTTATTGTAGTTATAATTTAAACATAGTAAATGTAAATATTTCTGAATATTCTAGTACGTAGTAGCACAAACTAAAAATCACTGTGGTAGTAGTAAGAGCCCTCAGCATGTTTGAAGAAAAGAATGCTATTTTTAGATCAGCTGAAGAAGAAGAAGAAGTATAGTATACACCATACTTCTTCTTCTTCAGCCTATAGAGGTCCACTGCTGGACAAAGGCCTTCCCCAAGGCTTTCCACGATGACCGGTCTTGTGCTGCCCGCAACCATCGGCTTCCCACGACCTTCACTAGGTCATCGGTCCACCTTGTTGGGGGCCTCCCTACGCTGCGTTTTCCGGCTCGTGGCCGCTGCTCCAGAACTTTATTCTGGCCCCGTCGGCCATTGGTTCTACGAGCAATGTTCCCCGCCCACTGCCATTTAATTTTAGCGATTCGAAGAGCTATGTCGGTGACTTTGGTTCTTCTGCGGATCTCCTCATTTCTGGCTCGACCGTGCAAAGAAACTCTGAGCATAGCTCTATCCATCGCCCTTTGTGTGACTCTAGGCCTTCGTATGAGGCCAATTGTGAGCGACCACGTTTCAGTTCCGTAAGTCATCACTGGCAACATACACTGATCAAAAACTTTAGTCTTGAGACACTGTGGTATCTTGGACGACGAGAAGATGAAGTGTAACTTCTCGAACGCTGCCCAGCCGAGCGGGATTCGACGAGACACCTCTTCCTCGAAGTTGGACCTACGTAGTTGGACTGTTTGTCCCAGGTATATATACTCGTCAACAACTTCGAGTGCAGAGAAACCAACTAGAATTGGAGTGGGTGCGACATGAGAGTTCGACATGATCTTCGTCTTATCCATGTTCATCTTTAGACCCACTTGGGAAGCTTTGCTGAGGTCATTGTGCATTTTGCCCAAGTCGTCCAGGGTCTCCGCTATGACCACGATATCTAATTATGTACTCGCCGCTGATGTTGATGCCAAGTCCTTTCCAGTCCAGGAGCTTGAAGACATCTTCCAACGCAGCAGTGAACAATTTGGGAGATATGATGATTATCTTCTTGTCTCACTCCACGCTGCAATTGGATCGGTTTCGAGTCCTGAATTCCTGATCCTGGAGACGGACTGACATGGTAGCGTTTTTGTACAAACACTTTATCACCTCAATGACACATTGTATGATAGTCAATTTGGCACCGCTGGAGAGACTGTAGCACCGCCCAAGTCTCAATCAAGTCGAAGGTCTTCTCATAGTCCACAAACGCTAAGCATAGTGGTTTGTTATGCTCCTCGGACTTCTGTATAAATTGCCGTAGCGTATATATGTGATCTATGGTGCTAAAGCCTTTTTGAAAGCCTGCTATATAAAGCCTTTGCGGAGCGAGACGATTCATGATGTCCCTAGAAAACAGCTTATAGACATGGCTCAGGAGGGATATTGGTCTGTAGTTTTCAGTAGGGTATTATCACCTTTTTTGCAAAACAATACCACCAACCTCATGTGCCATGCCGAAGGCGTTTCGCCCTTGAAAATGACGGAATCAAATGGCTTCTGAAGCGCTTTAAAAACCGGTTTGCCACCCGCTTTCAGAAGCTCAGACGTAATTCCATCATCTCCAGCCGCCTTATCGTTCTTGAGCTGTTTCAGGGCCATACCAATCTCGTACAGGCTGACGTCCGGGATACCGTCAGTGTAGTGTCCGGTTAGTCTGGCTCTAGGATCATTGGCCAGGCTTGCAACAGGTGCGTGTGTCGATGTGTATAACTCTCCGTAGAATTTCTCAATCTCACCCAAAAGCTCGGGCTTGGAAGTGATGATCCTACCATCCCCATTCTTCAGCTTCGCAAGTAGGCTCTGTCCAACAGACAAATCTCTTGCGAACACTCTGTGGAGTCTTTGTTCCGTTCCATAGCCTCTTTAATACAATTTGTATTAAATTGGCGTATATCGCGAGTCAGAGACTTTGAGATTTGTCTGTTAAGGCATCTGATACGTGAAGCGTCATCAGAGGATTTTAAGACCACCTCCCGTCTTTCTTCGTGGGACCGGAGATCTACTTCTGGCCTTTTGAAGGGATGGTTTTGAAGAACTTGGACCCTCCCGTTTGCAGAGTTTCCACAAACCTGTTGTTATAGTGGTCCACATCTACGCAAGTTATTCAATTCGATTTTGCAGTTCGTTGTGAAAATTTTCGGGTCTCAAATTGAAATGTGATACGAGAACACGGCGCGAAGGACTGCGCGTAACCACATAATATCGAGTAAAATTATATATTTCCGAAACTACAATGGTTAATGAAAAAAAGGAACGCAAGAACTGAAACGACCGCCATTTTGGTTCAAGTTATATTCCGGGTACCTACTTTATATTTCTTTGGATACCCTTAAAAGATGTAATGAAGAATGTTAATTCCGCTTCATAGGATGGACTCTTAAATCAGCAGTAGACTGTATGTCTTAAACTTCTGTAACTATTATTTTAAAATATGCTTGATAATACAATGGACTGTGAAATACTTGTATAATTAATACAGTTGAAATATCACGTTCGAAGAGACAAACTTGCTGTGATGCTAAATGGTGGTGCATTGCATGCATGGTTATCAGTGATATTTATACTCCAAAAATCACTAGAAGTACCCAAGTCGTGTTAGGTCCACGATCGAAGATATTGGTGATAGTAATTAATAAACACCCGCTTCTTAGATTTTTATTCGGGTTTAAACCCGTTTAAACCCAAAAGACCGGGTTTTAACCCGTTTCCACCCATTGGGTTTAAACCCTCTGCCCATCTATAGACTCTGAAATATTGGCTTTTAACGTGTCTATAATACCAATTAGCCATAGCATCTTCCTTTTATTCATTCAAGTCTTATAAAATTCTTGTAACTAAATCTAATAACTGCAAACTCCCAAAAGTAGACTACATTCAACTTCTACCTTTTTCACTAGATTCCATATTATATATTTCTATATATTTCAGTATATCTTAGAATTTTTCATAATCATTCTGTTACCATTATATTTATTTTTGCGCTGACGTACTTTTTAGGGTTTCGTACTCAAAGGGTAAAACCGCGACCCTATTAGTAAGACTCCATTGTCCGTCTATCTGTCATCACGCTGTATCTCACGAGCCTTGATAACTAGCTAGTTGAAATTTGCGCACATGATGTACCTAATTCTGTTACCGCTATAACAGCACTTACTAAAACCCAAATATTGAAGGTACTAATACAACAAATCCGATTTTTACAGATACTACGGATCCCTTCCTGTGCAAGTCCGACTCGCACTTGCCCTTATTTATTCCCAACTTTTTTTTTTAACAATATTGAATTTTATACTAAAAAATGGTGGTGCTACTCTCATTTTAAGAACTTAGAACAACTCGTACACAACTATATGACAGACGTACGCGTAAAAGGCATCTTAGTTACTTCTAAACATGCTCGAAGTGCCTTATTGAGCAGCGTTTCAATCCACACTGATCATTAGATCGATAAACTCATACGTCAACTACAATGGAACAGCGGGAGTCCGTCTATTGCACTGACATAACGAGCCCGGATAATTGGCGGCTCCGTTTGCGTATCATGTTACGTCATTGTGGACTGTCGTGGGCAGCAATCAGGGTGAACATACCTATTATTATATGGCTAATACACCATACAACAGACTATTGTAGCTTCACATAATGAAGATACCTACATCATTCTTAATTCAGCTGTGCACCTACTCTCCTTGGTTTAATACGCACTAACTCCTACATAACAATTTTTTTTTAACTAAGCAAAGTGTTTTATCGCCCTAATCTAAAAAAAACTTTAGGGATAACACAAATTTATAACTTGTAAGTAATGTAATGAGATTTAAAGGGCAAACTTTGGCCAAACACAATTAGAGTAAGTACATAAGAATGAAATTGGATAAAGCACAAGAAGAACTTTCTCTACTTTTTTATTAGTTTACAGACTATAATCAGTGTGAGTAAATAGTGGAATAAAGTTTTAATTGGATATCAACGACAACGTCAATAATATATGTATAATAAAATTTACTGCTGATGCTAAAGTTTTCCATAAATAAGGTACCTACATTTGCTTCAACGGTTTTATGAGTAGATATAAAAGAGTATTCCTGTATATGCAGTTAACTTTAACTGCATAGATAGTAATACCTACGCTTTACCCACTGCTCTACTGAACCATTTAAAATGAAGTTTAAAGTGCACAGAAGGATAGAGGTACCCATACCATTGCCCATGTTCAAGAGTGTGCCAATAAGGGCTTATACAGCTTTTGATTCACCAAGAGACAGGCAACCAGAAGCTGTAAATTTTTTCCAATGAACTTTGAAACTATGTGATAAAGATGAAAATCTATTATATAAATTTGACATATTGTAAGTAATACCTCGATGTGCTGGAGTCTGTACCAAAGAGGAAAAACATGTTTTATCTATACCTACATACCAATAATTAGGAATTCATCATTATCAACCTTTTTATCGTCCCACTGCTGGGCACAAGTCTCCTCTCATTCGGAGAAGGATTGAGCGTAATCACCACGCTTGCTCAATGCGGGTTGGCGATTTCAGACTTAAAGCCCAGGTTTCCTCGAGATGTTTTCCTTCACCTTCAGTCATTGGTGTCTAAGATACACTTAGAAAGTACATATAACTTTTAGAAAAGTTACTTTGGTACTTGCCTGGCCTGGAATCGAATCCGCGCACTCATACTTGAGAGGCTGGTGTTTTAACCACTAGGCCACCACGACTATATTATAACCTCTTTAAGTAATATACTATCTTCTTCGATATAATGTATTTAACATTATATCGTCAAAAATAACGTATTTTTTTAAAAGTTTTTTGGTGTCGAAGTCATTTACTAAAATGAAAAGTATTAATTTGTCATGTAGGCAATGATGCTTCTAAGTGATGTATAAACAAAACCATTAAGTTATAATGTATATACTACATTATAACTCAATGAACAAAACCCACCTCTGCTGTACAATAGCTGTGAATGTAACTGCAAACAAGCGAAACATTACTATATCTATATGTCGGCCAAATTCGATAAAAAATAGAGGTAAACAAACTGTTGCTAGGCAACGAGTAGTTTACGCCTAAAAGACAGATTTTAACAACCTTTTCTAGATAGATGGTTTTCATAAAAGTGATAATTCTACTTCCTACTAATGTAAACAGTTTATTTGTTTAGATATTTATGATTTGCATGGATCGCTTAACCCATTTGAATGAAATATGACACACATGTAAGCTAATTTCCTAATAGGTTACATTTTTGATACATATATATTATACTTAGTCCATACTTGAAAGTATTACAATGCATGTGTTATGCAGTTGATTTCAAAGTAATTCAAATACGCAAAATTGAATTGACAAATGCCTCAACTTTATTCATTGGTTGAATTCCACAAAATGTGTTTAATACCTGGATTTCATCCATCTTTGATTTTTTGTAGAGCTATCACTTAAATTAATGTCGGCTTTTTAATGGTTTTTCGATATACCTAGTTATTATGCATGTTATCTTAGTGATTCTATTGAAATATGCTGCAATAGGAATTGTTAATAAATAGTTAGCATGTAAAAGTCGATAATCATGTAAATAACAGGAGACTTGTAAAACGTGAGTTGTGATAACCTTAAATTGGTTTGTTTACCTCTATTCTTTATGGAGCTTGGCGAGAATATAGATTATATTATTAGAGCATCACTCGTCCGGCGCTTTGGACAAAATCAATAGGTATGTACATTACGTCAGACTATCTCCAAATTAGTTTACGGTACTTAACCGGTTAGGTTTCCCATGTGGAACATTTTCTGATTGGTTTATCAATACTATGAACTAGGTATTCTAAGTAATCAAACTAAGTGGCGTAAGTTATTTATCTGGATTGATTATGCAATCACTACTAGAAGATGCATAACATAACAGCATGCCTAGTATGAGTTTCCATTACGAGACTCGATCGTCGATATCGAGCGCGTTTGGCGCTCTCATTGGTTGAGAGTTCTTTCTCAGTGAAGGTTGTAACCTTGAAGCGGGCCAATCGATGAGTCAAACGCGCTCGATATCGACGATCGAGTTTCGTAATAAAAACGCATACTAGGCCTACAGCTCGATGGTTAGGATATTATTGTGAACGTATAATAATAAATCTTCTTTGTGTAATGTTGAGTTTTTAATGACTTTTACAAATGTAGGATAGGTCACTGGAACAGATGACATAAATTGCATAATAATTTCTCTAGAGCTTTGACAAATGCATAAAAAGTTATATCTATAAATAATAAATATAACAGCTTATATTCAGTTGAAATGAAAGGGGCTAGGCAGGATAGTGCCCCGGGGCTCTCAAGCTCAGAGGGGCCTTGAAACTGTACCAGAAAAGTCTTCCTAAGGAATTTCCTAAATTCTTCTGTGGGTTGGCAGTGTCATCAATTTAGTGGAAAGTGATGATATTCGATTTATTGTTTTTTTTTTTTTTTTTTTTTTTTTTTTTTTTTTTTTTTTAATAATTATAAACTAGCGCTTGACCGCAATCCCGCCTGATGGTAAGCAGTGATGCGATCGTTGATGGTAAAGCGCGCTAGTTTATTAAGAGCCTATTCACTCAGAAAATCTGAGCGAATAGGAAGGAAGACGGCAGTTGAGCGAGGTGATGCAATTTGATTGTGAATTCGAGTCAGATTATTTTTCCGAGAACGGTTAAAAAAATTAATGGTTAATCAGGAGTAAGTAAGCTTATGTATTGACATTAGGCACTAACAACTATTAACCACTATACAGTATGTTAAGAAAACCCTGTCCGACCCATAAGGATAATAAAGGTTAGGTAAACACATGACCAAATATAATATAAAATTTTACGTAATCATCATAGTACCAATACAAATGAATTTTGAAATAATCTTTTTTTCCCGCGAATTAATTCCAATTTTTTTTTTTTTTTTTTTTATTAAAGTATAAACCAGCGCTTGACCGCAATCCTGCCTGATGGTAAGCAGTGACGCAATCGTTGATGGTAAAGCGCACTAGTTTATTAAGAGCCTATTCACTCTAGCCTTGAAGACACTCAAATTGTAGTCCGACGGAAACACCGCCGCCGGCAGATTGTTCCAGTCCCTCGATGTACGCGGTATAAAGGAGGAGGCGAAACGCTTCGTCCGGATCGTAGAGGTGTTAACAACATAAGGGTGGAAACTCGCCGTACGACGGGTCGTCCGATGGTGGAACGGAGATGGGGGAATTAAATCGTGCAATTCCCTCGCACACTCCCCAGAATGTATCCTATAGAACACCGAAAGGCTGGCTACTCTACGCCTGTGCTCTAGGCTTTGGAGACCAACTCGAGTTAAATCAGGGTCACCAATCAGCCTCTTCGCACGCCTCTCCACTGAATCCAAAGTGGCCAGGTGACACTTAGCAGCACCAGCCCAAATGTGGCTGCAGTACTCCACACACGAACGGACCTGTGCTTTGTACAACATTAGAAGCTGCCCTGGTGTGAAGTACTGCCGGACCTTTGCGATTACACCAAGTTTTCTGGCAGCCACCTTGGCCTTGGACTCAATGAACCGCCCAAAGTTTAGGTTCGAGGAAATCTCAATACCCAAAAGCTGAAGGCGGTCGGTACACTCCAAGGATACATTCCGAAAAGTAGGAGCCAAGGTGAACGGGCTCCTTTTGGCGGTGAAAAGACACGCCTGCGTTTTGGCGGCATTGAATGCTACAAGATTGGCATTGCCCCATTCGGAGACTGCCTGAAGTGCAACACTCGTTCGCTCTACCATGGCCTCTCTTTCGGACCGGATTGATTCCCTACTAGCCCGAGTATCCGGCAGGTATCTCTCCACAACTGTGCTGTCATCTGCATACCCATAGATACCGGGCATCAGCAGATCGTTAATATGCAGCAGAAACAGAGTTGCAGAGAGAACAGACCCCTGAGGAACACCGGCATTAGTCGACATGGGCTCAGATGAGCATCCGTCGACAACAACTCGGAGGGACCGTTCAGTCAGGAAATCTTTTACCCAGCCAGTCAGGCTAGGGGAAATGCCGTACGCTGGAAGCTTACTCAAAAGGCCAGCGTGCCATACCCGGTCGAAGGCCTTCGAGACATCAAGGGAGACAGCAATTGCTTCCCCATTCCTCTCGAGTGCCTCGCCCCACAAGTGAGTGGCATACACTAGTAGGTCCCCAGTTGACCGATTGCGGCGAAACCCGTACTGTCGGTCACTGAGGAGATCGTTACCTTCCAGGTATGCCAAAAGGCGCGAGTTCAATACACGCTCCATAATTTTGCAAAGTATGGAGGTGATCGAAATCGGCCGATAGTTGTTAGGATCGGCACGACTACCCTTTTTGGGCACGGGCTGCACGTTGGCAAGCTTCCAGGACTTGGGCACTATACCAGTCCCAAATGAGAGGCGATACAAGCGTGTCAATACAGGAGACAACTCGGGCGCACATGCTTTTAGAACAATCGCTGGTATACCATCCGGACCACTAGCCTTATTCACGTCCAGACGACACAGTGCTCTCAGAACCTCCTTGTTCCGAATGCGAACCTCAGGCATTGAAGTACCGCAGTGGGGTAAAATAGGTGGAGTAGCACTGCCAGTATCAAGACGCGAATTATGGGCAAAGAGAGATGCAAAGAGACCTGCTTTCTCTCTCGCCGTATGAGCCAGTGTTCCATCAGGCCTAACCAGCGGAGGCAGTGAGGGCCGACAGAAGTTCGCCTCGACCGATTTGGCAAGGGACCAAAAAGATCTGCTACCGGAAGGCTGCGCAGATAACTTGTTGCCAATATGGGTAATACGGTCAAAGCGAGCCTTCTTTAGCGCCTTTTTGTAGGACTTGGCAGCACGGTTAAAGGCTCTCTTCTTTGAGCTTAGATCCGGAGCTCCGCGGTCACGAGCGTCAACCCAGGTGAGAAATGCCGTGTGCTTACGCTGTTCAGCTTGGGCACAATCGGCATTGAACCATGGGCGAGCCGAGCCACCGACGGGCACGACATTATAGGGAATAAAATATTCCATAGCTTGACGCACCACATCGGTTATAGCATCCGCACAGCTCGACGGATTGCTAGAAGAGAAGCAGACCTGCTGCCAAGGATAAGACGCAAAGAAATGGCGCATCTCATCCCAGTCTGCTGACCTGTATCGCCACATTCGCCGTTCACCACGAAAGTCGTGATCTGGTGGGGAGAAGGTCGACACAGACTTCACCAGACAGTGGTCTGAAGTTCCCAACGGTGAGGAAACTGTTACGACACACCTGTCCGGATCAGTGGTCAGCAGAAGGTCCAGACAATTGGCAGTATGACCAACTACATCAGGCACCCTAGTCGCTTGCTTTACCAGCTGGGAAAGGCCCATTGAAAAAAAATTCCAATTTCCCCGAAATTTGGTAATTTTTAAAAAGTGACAACACCGGTATTATTATGAACGAAAAGCGATGCGATCACGTGCCGCGTGCCCTGCCGCCCGCCCCCCGCGGGCGGCAGGCGAAGGGTGGTTAGCGCACGTTTATTAAGTTACTTCTTTTTGCGAAATAATATTTTTTTTTTTAGGGGATTTTTTTTTAAGTTTAGCCCGGTTTTGTATGCATTAATAGAATCGGTTATCGATACCTAACAACACCTTCACGGGTCGGACAGAGTTTTCTTAACATACTGTATTGACCAGTACTAAAAAGTTATAAACTAAGATTTCTGTGACTCGACCTTTATAAAATAAACCCTTGAATATTATGTAATTTCGTTTTATTGTCCAATACTTACGTATTAATTGTAATTTATGTTGTTACTTTTTAATATGTGAATGAAAAAGAGCTAATGCTAAACTTAGCATTCTTAAAGTATTTGTATATTATTTTACTTCATAAAGCCTAACCAGTTTAGATAGCAGTGAGACCTCATTTTTTCCAGGGCCCTTGGTTACTTAGCTACGCCGTTGTTGGCAAATAAATATTTCTGTATCCATGGGCGTACCCAGCTTCTGGTCTAGGCGGGCCAACCAGGGCTAGAGGAGGGCAACTCAGATTTTTGGGGTCGAATCATCCCCGGCTACTACAAAAGCACATCTATACGAGACATTACATGTATTTATAGTGCAAATAGACGCAAATGATTAGTAATTAGGGAGTTCATACATGTTCTGCGAGATTTCCAGGGGAGGGGTGGGGGGGGGTCAGTAGCCTCCCCCTCCCCCTGGGTACCCCCATGTCTGTATCTTCATTCTTCAAATTTTCTTTCACGTTATAGGCTAATTTAAGATAGATTTTTAGTGAATAAGCATAGATACCTTTTGGTCCAATCCATGGACGTAATATATCACTTAGTTCTCAAGGTTGTATTTGGCACATTCATCATCAACCATATTTATTATTACAACGGTCACGTCCATAATCCCAGAAGAGTTTAGGACAAGTTACAATTCACATTTTGTGATAAGGGCCGTGTTACGTGACGAGGAAAGCCCCTCGGGACGGGCGAGATTAAGCCGTATTTTTTACCGAAATACGGTTTCAATATTGAATTTACCAGATCAAATAGATGTTCCTATGTACGGTCATAAATTGAGGCCAACAAATTCCTTTAAATGTCGTCTTTATACGTTATGTAATATCCATAAGTACACTTTATCCAAATATTTAAGAACCTTGGTTGCGCATACCTAAAAGAGCTCTTTCAGGTACCTATTAAATGTTTAATGCTGACAAATGTCGATTCCAAGTGACTGAAATTCCAATCTATTTGATCATTTGTATTTTGAAGACTTTCCTAGTCTTGTTGAGTCAACAAACCTATTCACATCATAACCAATCTTCGTTTCAAAAGGAAAGAGTGAGTAACTTCCGAGACAGGACATTACTCGCCAGAAAATTAAGAGTAAAAACGACGGAGTTTCGCAACGAGACTAATGGGCTTGAAAGCCACTAAGTAATGAAGGCTTTTGAGACAATATTTCTGTAGGCGCTCGCCTCCATAATTGGCTTCTCGAGTGACGCGCGGTTCTATATTGTCAAAGTACCAACGAAAGTGTTGTTTAGAAAGAGAAAGAGTAGTTCTAGCAACTACTCTCCCTTAAATTACATTAAGTCAATGATGAGATCAAATCTAAGGAACATTTCTGAGGTGAAAAGATGTAGAACCGATTCATGACATTAGAATGTATCTACCATCCATCTAACACCAATAAATAATCTATCTCTTGCCTATGTCACACTCAGAAATCGTAATTCACTAAATTATTAGGGCACCCTAAGGTAGGTTCGTGATAAGGGTACTCGCTTTTCTGACACTTTCAGTACCTATGCTAAAACACCTTAAAAGCATTTTTAATGTAATGATACCGGGGTTGGTATCAAGCATGAACCAAATTGCTGACAATGGATTGAATTTTCTCTTGTTAAGATGTTGAAACCATAGCGTCTGTCGTATATTAAATTCTTTGGTATTCTCACGTAAAAGATAAAAACAGCAAATTGTTATGAAATAGAAAAATGCTACGAGATAGGGAAATGTTTCGGAATAGAAACAGATACATATTTGCTACGAACAGAATAGAAAATTGCTACAGCGCATTTATCCCGAGTATGACCTCTATTAGTCCTTGTCCTCGGCTGAATGTGTAGTAGATAAAACGGAATAATGAATCCATTTTCAATTGCATTTTTTACAATTCACTTGTGGATAATTTTACTAACAGTTGAAACTTGTGATCGAATTTTCACTCTTGATTATTTATAGATATTGTCTGAATGAGTTGAAATTCTTCTTACAAGGAAAGCTCGGGTAACAATACAATTTTGTCTCGATCAGCTAGCTGAACAGATGCTGTATAAAAGTGGATGGTAGACGTGAAAAAGATAGCCTAAATTTAACTTATGAATCAGTTACATCGTCATGCTTTTTTATATAAATAAAATGAGCACACTAGTTTATTATGAGCTTATTCAATATAGCCCTGGAGACACCTGCGGGCAAATTGTTGCAGTCTTTTGATGTACGCGGCATAAAGGACGTGATGATACGCTTTGCCAGTGGTGATGTCAACAACGTAAGGATGGAAACTCGTCGTGCGACGGATTATGGAGCGTTGATGACGGAATCAAATCATATGATTTCAAAATGCTTCCTATAGAATACCGAAAAGCTAGCTACTATACAGTATGTTAAGGAAACCCTGGCCGACCCGTGAAGGTGTTGTTAGGTATCGATAACTGATTCTACTAATGGATACAAAACCGGGCTAAACTTAAAAAAAAAATCCACCTAAAAAAATAAAAATTTTATCGCAAAAAGTGGTAACTTAATAAATGCGTGTTAACCACCCTTCGCCTGCCGCCCGCGGGCGGCGGGCGGCAGGGCACGCGGCACGTGGTCGCATCGCTATTCGCTCATAATAATACCGGTGTTGTCACTTTTTTAAAAATTACCAAATTTCGGGGAAGTTGGAATTAATTCGCGGGAAAAAAATATTATTTCAAAAATCATTTGTATTGGTACTATGATGATTACGTAAAATTTTATATTATATTTGGTCATGTGTTTACCTAACCTTTATTATCCTTATGGGTCGGACAGGGTTTTCTTAACATACTGTATACCTATGCTCTAGGCTTTGTAGATTGGTCTTAACCAAATCTGAATCAACAATTAGTCTCTTCGCACGCCTCTCCACTGACTCCAAAGCTGCTAGATAACATTTTGCAGCACTACTCCTTATATGGCTGCAGTAGTAACTTCACAAAAGATCAGACTTGTGCATTGTAGAACATAAGAATCTGTCTTGGTGTGTAGTACCTTTGCAAGAGCGCCAACTTTCCCAGAAGCTTGTTTTTTACTCCGCCCAAAGTTTAGGTTTGAGGAAATTTCTACTACCTTGAGCTGAAGGAGGGCGCCAAGGTGAACGGGTCCTTTTGACAGTGAACAGACACGCTTAGATTCTGGCCGCATTACCGTACCTATTGTCAATATATACATACATTAATATACTAGCATTAACTTCCGCTCAAATAAATATTTCATAAAATTATGTTGAAAAGCCTATCCAGATTATACTTTTATGCGGTAGGATAAGTAGGTATCTACAAAGGTTGGTTAGGTACTCACAGTCCTGCGGGTAGCCTCTACGAAAAAGGAACAGATTCTTTTCATCGTCCACAAAATACCTAAAGTTATCTATAACCCATGTATTATGTCCGTATTTTTATATACAACTGACATTGATAAATTTTATTTATACAATGGTATTTGATACTTCGTAGTATTATTTTATTTATTGTGAATGTGAAGACTATAGTGGATAATTTTATTTATTTTTACTAACATACAACATAGCAACACATAACATAAAACTAATAATCATAATATAACTATAGGTAGCTTTTGTAATGTCTGGCAGTTTGAATGATTTATCTGGCCAACCCAAATGTAATTTCTTTGGTATTCATCAAATCGTTGAGCTCCTTAAAATTCTAGTTTCGTTGCACAATTGCTGATAAATGCGAGTACTGACTGGACGGGTTCACTTAATCTGTTTGGTTATTTCCTCAAAAGACAATCTTAGACACCGATCTACATGGTCTTTATATGATCTGACCAAGATTCCTTTCTGGCCTCTGAGTTTCTTTAGACCTTTTTTCTCAGAGTAGTCAGATAGCAAAACGTTGAACCCATCTATTTAAAAAAAAAATTGACTTATAAAAATATTTGTATTAATCTACTTAAAGAATATAAATCATTTATCATTTTATCAGTAGCAGTTTGGGAGCTAGCAGTATGTCCTTTCAAATAAATGACACGAATAATCTTCCTTACACAACACTACATTACATAGGTACAATAGACATCCAATGTTACAAACAATCGATGGTGTGAAAATAAATGTAGATATGCAAATTCATGTTCCATTTAAGTAATCGCACCAGCATTTTGGCTTCCAAGTTAATGCTGCTACAGCTGATAACGCAAGATAAGTGCTAGTGGGTGGCGATAAAAAAAATGGGTATATATATACGTATAGCTGCGAATATATTTAAATTAGTTATGAAATTATTGCAATACTTCAAAATGAAATATCAAAACATCAGTTCAAGAGTCTACGTTGATCATGTGTACGGATTTTACCGATGAACATTCGTTTTGCTGTCAGCTGCAGTGTTATTATGTAAAAATCTGAAAATTGACGTAACGTAAGCTGTTATTCTAATGAGCTCAGCTTATTACACCTAGGTTTTCATGATAAGATGCTGCTTAGTTTACGTAACAAACAGAATTTTCAACATATTCCCGCCTGGCTACAGACAAACCAAGTGTGAACAATAATAGATATCTAATAAAATATACGCGTGCCTATCTATACCTATGGCAAACAATAGCCTACGCCTTTTATGAATCGAACACAGAATAAGAGAAGAATAAATACGAGTATACAGGGTGTTGGTGCATCGTGTGCCAAATTGAAATGGTCGACTGAAGGAGCCATCTGCAATCCTTTCTAACCCTTTAGACCCCTTTACCCCCCAAATGCCCTATGGTTTTTTTTTATCGACTTTTTATTTTTTCCTAAAAAAAGACCTAAATTAAAGCTGTACCTACATGTTACAGCTGTTTAATTTCCACAAAAAAAAAACGACTGAGATCTTCCAACTCCCAACATTGATTCTCCAGTCTATTCTCTTGCTAATGATGTTCCACATGCCATACATTTTTTTAACAACTTCTTGAATTCACTAGAATGGTGAATCGAGTCACCTACGACTTTCAACCTTACAAACCTATAAATCTGTTATCTCATTAGTATAAGGTAAAATCTGTCTTGTATTTCTATGTTTTCGTGGGATTTACTAATGTAAAAAAAATGCATTTTTAACATGTCAGTCATGTCACAGTCAAACGCCAATGCGCGGTTTGACTGTGAGGGAGTATCTTAACAATGTGTTCCTCAATATGTGGATTCGGCGCGATGACCCTATTCCATGGCCGCCACGTTCCCCAGATCTAATTCCATTAGAATTTTATGTCAGTGGACCTGCCAAAGAGCTGACATACCTACGCCACGGAGGTAGGGACACTATGGAGATACTAGCCCAACGCATGGAAGCGGCATTCAATACTATTAATGAGGAAATAAGACTACTGAATATTAGTCTTAGGTGACCCGATTATTAATTCTACCGAATTCACAAAGCTCTTTAAAGATTTTTACGGTATGTAGAACATCATTAGTAAGAGGATAGACTGCAGAATAGGGTAAATTTAACTAAAAAAACTAATTATTCCGTCAGTCAGATTTCCAAAAAATACTAGACACGTATTTTTTTCTTTTTTCATATAAACAAAAAATGAAGACGACACAGTGCGTTGAAAACTTGTGTGACGTCACTGCACGCTACACTTTTTAGCGACCAGTGATGTCACCAGTCACCACTCCTGATCTTTGATGCCTTTTATATTTGTCAATTTTTATTGATTTGATAAAACAAAAAATACGTGTCTAGTATTTTGTGGAAATCTGACTGACGGACTAATTAGTTTTTTTAGTCAAATACTATAATAATTTAATGAAGGGTTGGAAGATCCCGGTCGCTTTTTTGTAGCCATATAAACAGCTGTAGCATGTATGGCTTTAAGAATTTAATATTAACTTTGCGTATAAATTAGAAAAAAAAAATTGTGATTAATGTCACTATTTTTTTATGTAAAAAGTGCTCTTAAACGATACATATAAAAATTAAATTAAATTTCAGAGTCTATGCCTTATATTTATTTTGAATGTAAAATTTGGGTCTTTTTTTAGTAAAACAATAAAAGTCGATAAAAATCCACAGGGCATGCGGGTGTTAAGGGGTCTGAAAGGCTTGCAGATGACCCCTTAAGTCGACCATTTCAACTTGGCACACGTGCATCGTGTGCCAAGTTGAAATGGCCAAACACTCTGAAGTAAAACTAATCAGGTACTTATTCGAAGAATAAATCATCATTCTCCCGCCCTTATCCCAATTGATTTGGGATCGGCGCAACATATTTTTTTCTTCCATTCTGGTCTATTACACGTCATCTCGGCAATCACCTCCTTTCTAACCATTATCACCATTTACACATTCCATCCATATTTAGATATTCTCAAATGAAATCATTTATTCGTATGCAAACATGGGTACCTAATTAGTACAGATTTTTTTTTTATAAGTGCTCCGCCGTCTAAATTCTACCGTCATACGTGCATGCAATATACCTAGAAGCCTCGTATAGATAGGTCTGTATGGGTTAATAGATATCAATATTATTGCATAAATATAGTAGGTACTTATAGACAGACCGCTCCTTCAAATCGAAGCTTAGTACGACGTATCGGGCTTACGACATTAGAACAACAAAAAACACCAATTCCAAATGCTACGATAACGTTACATGAACATAATGAAATACAATTAAGGAAATTGAAGAGAGCAAAATACGGTAATACATTAGTCAAGGTGAAAAGGGTCTCTACGTGCCTACAGTAAGCAAAATTAATGTTTTCACAGCGACAAATATAGCCCTATTTTCCTGTATTTCTATGGGTTACGTCACGTACACGTCAACATGACGCACTTGAACCACTTTCCACCAGTCCGTGGTAATGAACATCGTAGGGCAATTAGAGAATCTCATTGGGGTCGTGACGTGCAACAAAAAGCAACGGTGCTATAATGCAGCTAGGGCTTACCTTAAGTTTACATGAGGTTGTATAGTTTCTACATCGTAAGCACGTCGCGCGCAATAACGTGATATCGTGCGTTTCGGGTTTTAGTACGAGAAGTAACCGCGTAGTAGTGCATATCGCGGGATGGCGGAGGCGAATGGAGTGGCATGCGCGGCCGCCCACGTTCGATACGCGCCGCGCCGTCGCCCTACGCGCTACTCATTCCACCCCTCTACCTAACCTCGTAATTGAAGTTTCAGAACAACTTGACAATCCATTGCGCCATAACTTTGAACATGAACGAGTCTTTTTGAATTGATTTTACTGGAAAATTCAATGTAGTTGAATCAGATTAGAAATGTCGCCCTACAGATTTAGGTATAATCAAAAGGTATAGGTTACGCTTGGTTGTAGTTTCAGCTGATGGCATTTACTGTATTTTATGTGACACTTGTAGATTGTTAGATGTGCACTTAATTCCGAGATTTTACATTAAGTATTCGTTTTTTTTTTTCCTTTATGAAATTAAACACAACAAGTAATAAATAATACAAAATTTATTAAATAGAAATTGTTTAACAATTTTTCATAAGCATTTATTTTCCTGTATCTTCTTTTAGAGAAACAGTTCTGTTGAACACCATCTGCAAAAAAACAAATTAAATGAGAATTGCTATTGGATTAGTATCCTGAAATTAAATAACATATACATATTTTCTACCTACAATATTCTAACGAATAAATCTATAGCACCAAAATAGGTACTTACTAGCACACTTGCGTCTTGTGTTTTTCTGATGATGCAACTATATTAATGGTACAATAATCCTGATCAATACTGTCGTACTAGCTATTCGTGGGGTGAGGTTCTTAAAATTCTCCCAACGCGAATACCTACCTAATAAACTTGCGGGGCGGCTACGTAGGAGTTTGACAGAAAACTTAATTATGAATCTTCATTTTCTAATCCCCGAATAGCGAAGAACGATAGTATTTTCCAAACGTGCAAAAAATACGAACGGAAAACCAAGCACAATAACAAAAATGGAAATGCATAAAACCAAAAAACAAGCGTCATAAACTCACGTGATTGGAAGTGGTATCAGGGTCAACGGAGAAAAAGCCGATCCTTTCAAACTGGAACTTGTCGTACACCTTGGCTCCCCCAATGGAAGCGTCGGCGTATGCGTTTACTACCTTCAGGGTGTCATCGCGACAGTCCGACAAGAAGCCACCCGGCACCTCGCTCGGGTCTTCTGGGTTCTTGTGTTTGAATCTAAATGAGCAGAATTATAACCGAATTAGTACTGAAGATCGAACTTTGCCTGAAACTTTTATTTACAGTACGAGTGTGTATTGGTAGTGCCGATTATCGAACAATGTTAACATTTCATTTAATTGTCGATCGAATATGTAAATACATTTTATAAAATAGAGGAAGATATCAACAGGACTATGTGGAGGCCACCTCTGTCTTAGGACACCAAGTTTTTGTCTAAACCTCCGGTTATACTTACAATGGCTCATATAATCTGACTTCAATGGTCACAGGGTCGGACACCCAGTGGATGAAAGCTTTAGGCTTCTCTGCTGATTCTGAAGTCTCCGCTGTGCATTCAACCTCGACAACTTTACCAGCAGCATCCTTGACTACCTTGGATACCTGGATATACAAAACACATAGAGTTCTTCATGAGATAGGGTGGGATATAGTTCTAGGTTACGCCGATTTTCACAAGTTATCCTTTTCTGATTTTAAAATAAATTGCTCGAAAGTATTATATAGTGCGCACCTAAGAAGGCTATAAACCCGACAAACAATGATTTAGTTAATGGACTTTTCCACCTTTACACAAAAAACAAGAAATTTGAAATCTATAAAAATGTTTTACCAAGAGACTTTAAAACTTCGTATTTATCAGGTTTCTGTTGAAAAAAAGTTTGTATATTCTAATAATACAAAGGGAAACGATTAAGTAAGATAGCGTTTATTGTGTAAATTTATATTTTTATATCATATTTGATCACTTAATTCGTAATACGTAATTAATATATTGTTACCTTGATGACGTAGCCTGCATGCCTTAGGCCCACGGTTTGTTTCGGGGTCAGCCTTCGGTATCCTTTCTCGGGTTCTTCTTTGAAGTCCGTGGACTCAATATAAAGGACTTTACTAAGTGCTACTGTGTGGGATCCTTTGTCGGGCTCGTTGGGGAAGTCTGGTACCGTAATTTGTATTGGTTTGTCACTAGGGAAGTTTGTGATTGTGATCCTTAATGGCTCTAGTGCTACCATTACTCTGGAAAAAAACGAACATTGTTATGACCACATTTGACAACATGACAACGTGCGTTCACAACTACAACCTGTCTCAAAATACTTATAACTTAAATTGTTCATGGTACATAATAGAAAAGTTGTTTATTTATTACGTAAATTTTTTGTGGTCGTGGTCCCTCCACTTAAGAGGTCTTAAGAGCCTGTCAGATTGTTCGTACATAAGATCACAAAAGTAAACAAATTAAGTAATTTTGTTACCGATTTGTCCATTAATGGGTCATACATAATATTGAAAGATGTTACGTACTTAATATTGAAAGGGATAGAAGGAATCTTCTTACATTGGGGGAGGGGTACGAAAGTGGTGAAAAATATCATATAGGTGTATAGTAAATTAACATCCCCTATGTACTATGCTACAATATATCCCGGACGAGCACCCATCCTAACTATTTCTGACGCTAACCAGCGTCGCTCTTCAGTTTAAAAAGTAGGTACAGGTGAGAAAGAGCAGCCAGCGTGATTCTGGCAGCGTGAAAAGTTTCAGTTTAGTCTCTATGATAGCAATATATGTAGGTACGGACAACAGCAGGTCAAGCTATCCCAAATTGCAAAATAACCCCAATGAACCTTGAGCCTTAATGCTTTAGGGATAAAGTTGAAAATCTAATATAGAAATCTGACAGATTCTAGTAGCTTGACGTGCTGTCGTCTGTACATGGAATGACTAGTATTTTAAATGTCCACACTGTAGCGGCTATGATTATTATAAGGTGGGTCCCCAAGTTGTTCGCCCCTTAATAGACTGGTAGAAAGTTTTTGATAAACCAATATTAACACAAATATACTGACGTCTATATTTATTACTTAACCATTTATGTAGGTACATAATTATGTACATGTATAAACAGAGAAGAGAAAACAACAGAAAAAAGGTACAGATTAAGGCTTATTTCATAAGATATCGAAAGGATGATAAATATAGAGATGTAGATAGACAGCGTGTGAAAAGTAAGTTTCCACGCACAATGATCATACTAGAAAGACTAAGTGCGAAAATCAAGCCCATAACATAGAACATAAATAGAAGTAAAGGAGGGCGTTGTTTTCTCTAGTCTGTTTCCATTTACAATTTCAAACACAATCAATTAAAACTTTATTGTGATATGTAGTTTTTATTTTATGCTTTATAATTGTGAAAAGTACTGGAATCCCGCTGCATTCGGGATTGGACACTGACCCCATCATAGTTGGGAAAAGGCTAGCAAGTAAACGAAGCAATTTACACTTAAATACTTGAATTTTTACCAGTGAAGGTTAAACTACTGAACCGATTATGATAAAATGTATATGGGACCAAACTGGAAGTATACCTTTCACATAAAAAAGAATCATCGAAATCAGTTTTCGGTTCGGATTCCAATTATTGTTTTAAATACTCGATAGTTATTCGTTCATTTGTCGCACACATAGCGCCCGCCTCCTTTAAGACCTATACGGTTTTTCTATGGATGTCATTATCAGAACTGGATCAAAGTAAATGTGACCAAACAGGAGGCACTAGCTTTCAAATAAGAATCATCAAATTTTGCTGAATAAGTAGAAAATTCTGAAGTATAAACACACAAAAATAAATAACATCCGAATTGACAAACTACTTATTTTTATGAAATTAAAGTTAAAACTACGTTGAGTACGTTATTGAACAAAAATAAATTAATCATAATTAAGGTATTTTTCTTTGGAGGGGAAAACTCTCGCCCACATGTGGGAGTGGCGAGCGGAGGCAAAACGCGGCGAGCATAACTCCGCTGCCGCGAGAAATCTCGGTACTGCGGACAGACCTCCGGCGGAATCTCATGGCGACATGAAGTGTGCGATTGTCGCAACCCAGTGCCGGGTACGCCACAATAGCGGCGGTAAGACCCCTCTTTGAGGAATGCCTAGAAAGGCGCCATGGCGCCCTCACCTTCCGCCTGGCGCTTGACGGTTCCTGTTCCGTATAAGGCGGGAGGAAACGCCAGGGTGTCACCACTATGTGGATCGTCCTGAGGACACGGTGGAGCATACGGTAGAGGTCTGCCCGGCTTGGCTAGAGCACCGCCGTGTCCTCGTAGCGGCGATCACTCGCGTCCGACGACAAAAAAAAACCGTGGCCCTGGCCGCAGCACAGGTAAGTGAAGAAACACGGGTGGGTTTTAGTCAGTAAAAGTCTGATACCCTTGATGCCCTTCCGCTCCGCGCAGAGCGGGAGAAGTCATTTGATGATTTCCCATCCGAACAAAAAAAGGGTATATTTCTTACTATCAATTAGACAATTAGGTATATAAAATTATTAATCATTCTTTGTAGTATTTTATAATTCAAAAGAGTGTCCATGGAATTTATTGTCCGCGCAAGATAAGACTCAAATTTATTATAAAAGAAAATGATATTTTTATAACTATGTTATGTACCTAATTTATATGGCGTACATAATAATGAGTAATCTATTCTATGCTTCATACTACATCATTCTGACTGATCGGACCTTTGACAATTCTAAAGTGTCTGTAATTGGTTTATTTATAACTAGCTTTCCGCCCGCGGCATTATTTACCCTATTATTTAATCCGGACTTCTAACTTTACGACTGCAAAATTTCAAAGTAATGGGTTCAGTAGTTACGGCGTGAAAGCGGAACAAACAAACAAACTCACTTTCCCATTTATAATATTAAGTAAGGACTAGCGACCCGCCCCGGCTTTGCACGGGTGCAATGGTAGGTACTAAATACACTACGTACAGAAAAACTGAACGTTGTATAAAAACCGCAGCGAACGCCGCGCCGTGTACCGCCGCCAACGCGACACCCCGCAATTCTTAAATCTGTAATATCTTCGAAAATATTCATTTAAATCATATACTGTAAGGGGCGATATAGATCTATATTAAATCAACAATATATTTAAGGTATTAAATTGGATAAGTATTAATGCTGTATTGGTTAAGATCGCGAAAATTAGCCGGTATTTGCCGTAAAAAGTAAATGATAAAAAAAAATATTGTAATATATAAATAATAGTATTTCTCTATTATTTAATTGATGTTATTATACATTATAAACGTTCCTCTTTAATGATATCTATTTAAACAACCGCACCAAAATCCGTTGTGTAGTTTTAAAGATTTAATCTTACATAGGGACATAGGGAAAGAGAAAGTGACTTTGTTTTTATACTATGTAGTGATGCTTTTGAGCGTAATGTAAGTATTCTATGGCTACCTACATCCTTGCAGCTAAGAGCTCGTCGAGTTACTATCAACGGTAACCTTGAAAATAAAATACATGTTAGACTGTTCACATGTCATGATAATATTATCAGTGAGGACAATGGCGGAATACTTAATGCCCTTTAAACTAGCCTCTATTATACATTGTCCTTGTGACTTTTCCATAAACACCTGTTAATGTAAAAGTAAAAAACTGGCCAAGAGCGTGTCGGCCTACGCTCAGTGTAAGGTTCTGTAGTTTACCGTCCGTCACAATAAGTGACCTCACTTTAAGAGTTAAAAAATCGGCTATTTGTTACATTCAGTTAACTACGGAGTCCTACTCTATCATATTAAGTAACGTTGTCAGAATCTTTAAAACGGATATAGATTTCAAATATTGTTTAGCTCATTTCCCTTCCCGACCCCATTAACCCATTCCTCCCCACTGTCCTATTTTTAGGACACTATATTCAACATTTTTTTTTTCTATGTTAGGGTTATTATTTTTATTGGTTTTGATGAAATTCGTATTTTCACACTATTTTCCCAATAAAATATATTTTTTTCGCTCTTAAAAAAGTTATCGTATTTATAATATACATATTTTTAAATTGAGGAAATTCGTCAGCTTAAAAAGAGTATTATGATTTGATTATAAAAAACCGAAAATAAAAAGTTATCAGCTTCAAAGTCCATCAAATAGATTTTTAGATCTCTACTGAATCTATTATAATTAAAAACTAAAACAAAATATTATTTGGAAGCTTGTGATACTGATTCAAAAAAAGGCGTACTATAAATATGACACTGGGAACATGTCTTTACAAGTAGCCGTGAAAGCGTGTTCGATCCTGTTACGCTCGCTATAAGTTCAAACGTGTCTATTGTTTTGTTTCTTGCAAGTGTTTCGTAAACTTTACTTTAGTCGATAAGTCTTCGTCAAGCACAACACATCTCGTAATATAAAAAATTGTGATTTTTTTATAAGATTGAGGAAAGCAAAGGAGGTAAGCAAAAATATTAGATTTTGTTTCTTATCAAGTGGTTAACGATATATTTGTTTAGTTTGGGATGGTATATGTATATATATATTTATATATATATATAATATAATTTTTATACTTACTATATATGTATAATTATTGTTTATAGATCATGGATGCAGTGAGAAGAAAATATAAAAAAGCATTGATGGTGTCTGAAATCACCGAGTATCTTCAAGATATTGAAGATTGTAGTGACGAGGAGTTCAATGACTTGGAAGTTGCGATATTGCCCCCGGATGAAGTGGATGAAATGACTGATATAGAAGAAGGTAATGACGACGATATGGGAGTTCTGCCAGTGTCAGATGTGGCTGGTCAAGTGGAATTTTCATGTACAATTGATAACGTCGAGGAAGATCTTCCTACTCAAACCACATCTCGGACCAACAAGACAGTCATTTGGCGTAAGTGTGAACCTGTATATTCTGAAATTCAGCCGGAATCTAATACTGCTAAACAATGTTTAGAAAATATGATTACGGAATTGGAAGGAAAATCTGCGGTAGAAATATTTGAACACTTGTTATGTGACCAGATTCTAGAATATATAGTGCATGAAACAGTAACCTATGCCAAAAATTATAAAAATGATTTGAACTTCAATCTTACCGTGAATGAGCTAAAAGTATTCATAGGAATTTTGTTTTTCTCTTCGTATCTCCACTTGCCTCAAAGCAAACTATATTGGTGCAGAGATGATGATGTACACATTCCATTTGTTGAACGAGCGATGTCTCGGAATCGTTTTGATAAAATTAAATCATATTTACATTTCAATGACAATTCAAGAATTGATAATAGTGACAAAGCTTTCAAAATTCGCCCATTTATCGATAAAGCTAATAAATCATTCCAAAAGTTTGGTGTTTTTGAATCCAACTTAGCTGTTGATGAAATGATCGTCAAATACTTTGGTCACCATGGTATCAAACAGTTTATAAAAGGTAAACCAGTAAGATTTGGATACAAGCTTTGGGCACTGTGTGGAGTAAGCGGATATTGTTATAACTTTTCGCTTTATACAGGAAAGGATCCTCAAATATCTTGTAATACTGGTGATGGCTTGGGTTCAAGAGTGGTAAAAAAGTTGCTTACAGTATGTACTGATCCTAGTGCACATGTAGTCTACTTCGATAACTTCTTCAGCAGTATGCAATTGTTGATTGACTTGAAATCTGAAGGGTTCAGAGCTACAGGGACAGTCAGAGACAATAGGACTAAGAAATGTCCAATCATGACCAAACAAGAAATGAAGAAGCAAGAACGTGGTTATTCCGATCATCGTTTCGATAAAAATAATGAAATATTATGCGTGAAATGGCATGATAACAATGTAGTATGTCTCTTAACTAATTTTGATACTGTTGAACCTTTTGTAAAAACTAATAGGTACTCAAAGGTAGAAAAGGCCAAAGTTGCTGTGAATCAGCCAAAGCTTATTCATAATTATAATAAAAACATGGGAGGAGTGGATAAACATGATTGGCTTATTTCTAAGTATCCAATCCGCTTTAGAGGTAAAAAATGGTATTGGCCTCTAGTAATCCGTGTTTTGGACATGACTCTAGTCAATGCATGGATTATTTATAACCAGGTAAATAAAGATGAGACCATACCTCTGCTTGATTTCAGAAGAAGGGTATGTTTTTCTTGGATGAAAAAATCGGAAGGCAAAGTAAATAAGCTTACATCAGGTACTTCAGAAGTTCTTTTACAACCTATAAGATTTGACAACTATGGTCACTATATGACCAAGAGGGACAAACAAAGACGTTGCCAAGGACAAGGCTGTAAAAAAAAGCCTTTAACATTTTGTTCTAAATGTGAAAAAACACTCTGCAGTGATTGTTTCATACCTTATCATACAAAATAAGCTTTTATTACATTATTTCTGATACTGTTACTGGTCCTATTTTTAAATAAAGCTGATTTCCATATAATTCTTATCTTTACTTTTTCCTGACCATATGTTCCCACTGTCCTATTTATAGGACATGCTGAGTCAGCGAAACCGTTTTTTTTTAATTTATTTTTTTGCCATATTTTTTTTTCTTAACATATTAAGAGCCCTAATACAAGATTTCATCAAAAAAATCCAATATTTTCAATGCTTGGGAAGTAATGGGTTAACTCAGTAAAATCCTTAACTGCGCGAAGTAGCCGAAAGTATAGCGTCGTCTCCCGAGAAATTAAGTTAAGAATTTATACAAACTAGACGGGTTTTGTATGTTGGATTTTCGGTGGTAATTTTGGTTTGCGTAAACTGATTTTAAAAATTCTTTTTATTTGAAATAAAATACCTACGTTCATTCGTATACTATTAGTTTACACTACAATACATCATACAAGTTCCATCCATCAAACCCATCTGGCTCGAAAGTAATTTTCCTAGAAAGCCTATACAAAGTTCCACTTTTCAAGATTATTTAAAGTTATAGTTCAAATGTTAAGAGGGGTGGAACGCACATTTTTTTTTTATAATTTTGGAGTAATTATTTCCGAAAATATTAACATTATAAAAAAAATATCACACTTTAGGGTCGAAAAGAAATAAAATCGAGGAGGGCACGATTGACCACTACCCTTGCTCAGGTCCAAGAAAAATGAATTACCTTGGCGCAGTGTTATTGAGTACGTCCCTAATGCTGGCATCCAACATGGCGGGATCTACGGCTCCCACAGCTCCCGTAACGCCTAACGCTGCGCAGAACGAGTTGACAGCTGAGGCTGGCACGCCGCGGCGACGTAGCGCCGTCAATGTGTATAGCCTTGGATCATCCCAGTCTGCATAAATATAAAAATATTAAGTAAATAAGACTGATTTACACGGTGAAATTTAATTGCCTATGGCTTTAATTAAGTTGAAGCAAAAATAAAAGTCGCATTGTATAAACACCATTTAGACTATGCAAGTCATTTGTTGCATCAATTTTATTGTATGCCACAGGCAATTAAATTGCACCATGTAAATCAGTCTTTAGTAGACAAGAGGAATTCATTAAGTCTAAAGCCCAGTTGCACTACAAAACACCAAACACATTTAACATTAGCCGAATTTGAAACATAGCTCTATTTAGAAATAGAACTGAACAGAACTACTGAATAGAACAAATTGGTAGACCAATCATATGAAAATAACATATACACAGCGGTTACCTTATGCATATAGTTTAGCACTAAACATTAGTATTCTATGGTGCAAGTGGGTGTAAATTGCTAAAACTCCATTTTCGTGATGCATAAACCGCCTTATTCATAAAAGCTGCTTAAAGTTAACTAGTGATTAGCGATTCTTTAAACATACATTTTAGGCCTTTTAACGTTATTTAACTTTAATCATCGCTTATGGATAAATCCCTTAAACACTGTGGTGTTTATTCATAAAGGATGATTTAAGTTAAGTTACGTTAAAAGGTCAAAAATGTATGGTGAAAGAATCGCTAATCACTAGTTAACTTTAAGCAGCGTTTATGAATAAGGCGGAAAATAAGTATCAAACAACTTACATTATCTAAACAGTGCATGTTCTACTGTTTCTTCGACATAATTAAGGTGTGCCGTGCCACAGACTATGAAATTGCACCATGTAAATCAAGCTTTTGTTATTAAACAATGAATCCTGGTCAATCAAAGAAAGTATGTTTCTATTAGTAGAAATGGCTGTGGTATCACAGCCTGACTTTGAGGTCAGTAGAATACTCCGGTGCAGGTAAGTACCGCACTATAAAGGTAGGGAACACTCTCCCCCTTATTCATAAAAGTTGCTTAAAGTTAGCTGTTAAACAAGCGGTAATCACTAGTTAAACAACCTCTGACAGATCTGTTAACACCCCAATTGGCCTAGGGCTTACGACTATAAAAAAAACCGACCAAGTGCGCGTCGGACTCACGCACAAAGGGTTCCATACCATTTATATATAACATTAAAGGATTTTAAGTTATTTGTATGAAAGATTACGCGGTAATAAGCGGTTTACGATTTACGAGATATTAAAAAAACTACTTACTAGATCCCGTTCAAAACAATATTGTTGTTGGTAGTTTTTATAGTAATGTACATGATAATTATGTTTTTTTAGATTTTTCATTTTCTTATTTTAGAAGTTAGAGAGGGGGGAACCAACTTTTTCCACTTTGGAATCGTCTGTCACGCAAACTATTCGGTTTAGAAGAATTTTTTGAGTTTCAGTTCTAAGTATGGGGAACCCCAATATTTTTTTTTTTTTCATTTTTGCATCAAAATCTTAATGCGGTTCACAGAATACATCTACCTACCAAGTTTTAACAGTATAGCTCTTATAGTTTCGGAAAAAAAATGGCTGTGACATACGGACGGACAGACGGACAGACAGACATGACGAATCTATAAGGGTTCCGGCTTTTGCCATTTGGCTACGGAACCCTAAAAAATGCCGTTCAAGTCACGCCAAGCAAGGTTTATGAATAAGGGAGAAAGTCACCGTATCTTCGTAAACTCGACCCAAATTAATATCAAATAAGGGCTTTAATAACTTACCATTAACAATTCCTTCATCAATGAGTTTCGCTATTTTCCTCTTGGACACTACTGTGTAGTTAACATTGAGGCGCCCATACTCCCACTGTACAGGACAGTAGATTCCGAGCGCATTGCATAGCCAGTAGTATGACGACCTGAAAGGTAAAAATTACAAGTTAGAAGGAGTTGGATCAATATGATAAAACTGACTTAAACTACCTATATTATGAACATATACATTGTACAATTGATTTGTTAAAGATGCAACAGTAATTAATAGGGGAATGGCATTTATGTTTACTATTAACCGTCCAACTATTTAATGCAGCATTTTTTGTGTATACCAATTTTTTTTTTAATTTCTCAGCACAATTTTTACGAAGTAGCGCTGAGACTTTCCATTCAAGCGTAATTTTTTTTGGACACACTGGTATGCACTATGTTGTATTCTCAATGCTCGCTTCAACAAAAAGAGTTAAAAATCCAGTCCCAGATAAAAAAAATCGTCCATGTGTAGCCATGCTTAGAAATAAACAAATAGCAAATCATTACCAACCTTCTAGATTGAAACTCCTTGGTACACAGTGAATGAGTGATGTGCTCTATACTATCACACAGACAGTGAGTGTAATCATATGTAGGGTAAATGCACCACTTGTTGCCAGTGCGGTGGTGAGGCTTGAACCGGATCCTGTAAGCAACTGGGTCTTGTTTGCCTTCTTCAAGAGTTATCTTCATTCGTAGGGTAGCATCTCCTTCATCGATTTTACCATTTTTCATGTCCTGGAAATAATTTTGCTTTAGAATTTATTATAAATCCTGTGACAGTAGACAGTACACTAAACAACATTATTTTTTCTTTATATAAAACCTGATATAGTTCATTCAGAATAAGCAACTAAAGCGATTCCAAATATATTTAAAATTGTTGCAGTGTGGTTACCAGGCGCACAACACAGTTCACGGCAGATCATAGTGGTCCTAGGCATGTGCATATAGCGGGATAGAGCCCACGTCTCGTTGTGCAAGGATACAATATATTCTAAGTAAAATTATCATGTTATTTTATCAGTTAATTACAATACAAACAGAAATTGTCAATAAACGCAAAACGACGCCGTATTCAAACTTAGTATAGAATCTAATTCACATTTAGTAATCATTGTTGTTTGCACTTATTGTAATAAGTGCAAAACGAAATGATGTCTTAAAAAAAACTAAATTTAAAAAGAATTGAATTGCTTCTAATTATAAAAATTGTACTTACTTCAAATAGTTGTAAGCTTTCTTCAACCGGCCTGTTCCTCCATGGTGATGGTGGTGGATTGAAACCCTTGATTTCTTCAGACTTCTGATGACACACATATGCAAGATCCTTCCTGATCAACTGAACGGCCCATTCATAAAGCTGATCAAAATAATCTGATGAATGAGTGATTTTGTATGGTGTGTAACCTGGAAAGATCATTACAGTTTGTGAAATAATCTTTCTTGCTAACATTACAACACTTAATTCTAAAAATATTGTTTGTTTAGTTGGTGCATATCGAAAACATGTGTGAATTTTATGAATGTTGACATAAGATTCTATGTTACAGGCTTGGTTACCATACTTAGTCCTGTAAGTGGGTCATTGTAAGTGCTTTACATAAGTTTACGGGAAATGCAAGTTGGCTAGTAGTAGCTGGAGGAGACTTGCCAAATATCAAGTTAAATAATAATAAAGCAGCAGCAATAGACTACCATAAGCTGATGCTTGCTGATTTGATGTGTGACATTAAGCTTAAGTTGCTATGCTTGTATGTTGCTTTTCACTAACTAAAGTCTGTAAGCAGACCAGGACATATAAATACATTTTAATAATATTTATATTTACTATGTAGATTTTTGACTCACCTAACCACTCCACCATATCTTTAATACCCACAAAGAACTTCTCTTCCTCTTTCTCTGGGTTGGTATCATCATATCTTAAGAAGCAGATTCCATCATGAGCTGCAGCATACCCAAAGTTAATGTTAATAGCTTTTGCATGTCCTATATGCAAAATACCATTAGGTTCAGGGGGAAATCTAGTTCTTACTTTCCCACCAGTTATTTTAAGATGTTCTTCAAGTAACCGTTTTGTATCATTAGTAACTACATAACCGTCAGACTTGAAGTTCTCTCCAGGTGCATGGAAAGGCAACTTTTTCATCAACTCTGATATAGATGATGCACCACCAATTTCATCAGGAGATTCAGTCTTTCCAGGTGGTTTTGGTGCTGAAATCAAAAATTAATTAAAATTCAATGTTTGAAACTTGTTCAGATAATACCTAATTATTGGTTGCTAGCTAATAATGTAGGTACCTTTGTCATCAGGTTTCTTTGGTTTCTTTCCTGCATCACCTTTAGGTTTCTTTTCTGCTTTTGGTGGAGGTGCTAGGTCAGCTTCTGTTTTAGGTCCCAATAGATCTAAAATCTTGGGAAAACAAAACAAATAAGAAATTATAATAAATTGTTGCATAAAGTTAAATGGTAGGAAAAATGGGATAGTTTCTTTCAAAACTTGAAAAATAATATGTGGGTTCACCACAGATGGAAGAAGTTCAGAGAGGTCTTTGTGCAGGATTGGGGCAGCTTGGGCTAATAAAAATAAAGTTTCATTATTGCTTATAAAAAAAAATGTTAGTTGTAATATTTGGTTCTAACCTGAATATCAACTTCATTTTTGATAGCTTTGCCATCAGCCCACGGTAGGTCTGCTCGCACTGCTTGCATTACATTACCAGCATTAAACCTGTATCTTTTCTCCAATAACTCTGTCTTGTACTTGGCCATATGTTTCTCCACAGCCTGCTCGACTTGCTCTGGGGTCACAACAACACCAACCCCGCAAGCTTTCTCAAATGCATCAATATCTACCTTGGCCTCATTCACATGACTGATCAGATACTCCAAAGCCGCATCTACTCTTAGGGTCGAGTCAAGTGCGCCCTTAGCTATATAATCACATACAAACGAAAGTTTAGCCGCGATCTGGGGCTTGATCTTTGTTGCCAGATGGTATATCAACATACCGGTGCCAGTTGGCAGTTTTGCTACCTCAACCTATGGGAACAAAAAAAAATTGTTGCATTTATATATTTGTACTTTTAAAGATTATACTAACCGCACGTATCATAAAAAGACTGTCTAATAGGAGAATTTTGAAAGTTCTAACCTCATTTAAAGCGGCAAGTAGAAACTTGGTGACATTAGCGTTTTTCAAAGTTTCCTTTGCTTTTTGATCATTCAAACCTAAAAGCTTAAACCTCTCTATAGTTTCCTCCGGTGTCATGTTGATTTTAGTTTGAATTTATTAATAATTGAAACTGAATACGAATCACGACCTACAGTATCAGAATGACACTGACAACCAGGGGAGTAGTGTTGCCAACTCTGATTTTGAAAAAGGCGTAGACCTGTCGAGAAAATTACGTAGATTTAGTAAAAATGACTTACTAAAAGTTCGTAGATCTACGTATTTTTTTTTTTTCAAGGTAAAATGAAGAAGTTTGGGTAGGTGAAATTAAATAAAACGAGTATTTTATAATATATAACTTCACCTTGTAATCAGTCATTGGTGACATATTTTTGTTAAAATATTCTATGTGTTCGTGAGTAGGCTCAATGTTTCTTTTCAGGTCACTTTTGGACAAAAAGTAAGTCTGTTAGCGTGTCAGTAGTAAGACTGTTTCTGAAGTCATTTTTCATTACATTGATGGACTGAAATCATTACAGGGACTGACGATCCTCTCCTTATCCTTAATCCTCTTTCTATGTATCTAATTAAAATATCTGTGCCAAGAGGAAGCGTTCTTCGTTATCAAAAATAGATTGTCACAAAAAATAGAACCAAATCCGATCTATCGGTTGAATTTTGAAATGAAATACTTCTTTGAATAGAAATAAACACCTATCTATGTTTTGGATAGTTTTCACGCGGCCTCTGACAGAACAGAACATAATATGTAACTGCAAATTTGTCCCGTCTGATGGCGCCGTAATGTTTCCGCCAACTGTCACTGTCAATTTCATGTTGTTTTTCTTGTGATAAACTATATTAAATTTCTGAGAAGACATGTTCAAATAATTAAATGTTATACCAATATTTGGTTAAAACCACTGGATAATAATAATAGAAAAAAAGAGACCGGAAACTCTTTGAATGACAACAACTTCCTTTACTTTATAGGAAAAGCAAAGGTTTAAAGCCCATACAGTCAAGTACAAAAACACTAGCGCCCCTGTAACAGTGAGAAAGACAGTGCGACAATATAATTTTTGCATCAGTTCAGTTACTTTGCATACTTTTACAAATTGACTAAAAGTACGTAGATTCTGGGACTGAAAGTCGTAGGTTTTCTTGAAAGACCTAAAATACGTAGATCTACGTAAAAAGACGTAGAGTTGGCAACGCTGAGGGGAGAGACTGTTCCCTTGAACGAACGTGTAGCAAAGAAAGAAGCGCCATCTACACTTCCTGACCTAATACCATATCATAGATGTCTCTGTAAACAATTTGAAAAATAAATTTTTTGCATTTTTATAAAAAAATACGATACATTTTTAATAATTAGAAGGAGATCATTTAAATTACCAATTTCAATTAAATTTCCTTTTTAAAAATCCTTGTTCTGGCAACCTTATCAGATCATTTAATTAATTGGTAATAGGAACCTAACATTAGTTCAACAGTTCACAAGTAGGGTTACCAACTATTTTCACAAAAAAACATATAAAGTGGTTTGGATAGGAAAAAAATAAAGTATTAGGTAGAAAAAAGTATTTTTAAAATTTTATGTTTTTATTACATTAAAAATGTATTTTTGTGTGCTTTTAGCACATGCCAACAATTTTTTGTCATCTTTAATGGTTACAAAGCTTGCTTGACAATTAACATTTAAAGGAGAACGGTCACGACCCATACAAAAAAAAAAAACCCAAGCCTGACCCAAAAATTTAATTTAACAGATTTTAAATTGAAATTAGTATAGTTGTTCTCAGTTATGATCGTTGCTGAATTCAGTGGCTAACATGTTTTTTGGCCATTAAAAGTTATTAATAATTAGCATAGGCGCTCAATGTATTATTTATAAATTGACATTATTTCATATGATTACTATACAAAAGGACTCTAGAAAGTTAACAATGCTTGTAATGTACTACTTATATATAAACATATTAAAAATAACAAAAGTATTGTAGTATCGTATTTAATAGAACATTATTTACAAAAGTTTTACAATGGTAATACAATATACATAAGATAATTAGAATATTATATTACACAACAACTCTCGCTTGCATCGTCTAGCATCACTATCTTGCTAGCTCACTCACATCCACGTCTCTAATCACTTGCTTATTTTATTGTTATGGCCAGACTTACCTAATACAAGAATCATAATAAATAATGTGAATTAGGTATTGATAAGTTTACTAAAAAAACATTGTTTGCCTCAAGCGCCAGCTAAGCAACTACTATAGGCAAATAAAATATGTTAGCCACTGAATTTAGCTATGATCACTAACTCAGACGCTAATCGGAAGCTTTGTTTACTAAATCAGATCTAAAATCTGAAATATAAAACTTTTGTGGCGAGCCTGGGTTTTTTTTTGGCCATTCTCCGTTAAATAAATAACCAACTCGTTTTGGATTAAATTTATTGATACTCTATTTCTCTCTTCTCGCCACTTTAGATTTATTAAAAAAAACTCTTTCAGTGAAAGCTAAAATCGCAGGAACAGAGAGTAGGTAAGAAATATTTTGTTCATTTCAAATTATTTCCATTATCCGTTTTAAACATTTCGTTCAGCAATTACAAATCGTTAAGTACCCATAATGAGTATTTTGTTTTACGCTTCACAGTAAAGGTTAAAAATAAAGTATTTTTGCATACTTTATTTGTAAAAAAGTAGAATTACCAAAAATAAAGTAGAATGTATGGTTAATTGGTTGGCAACCTTATTCACAAGATGGCCACTTTTTCATTTTATTTGCCTTAGCGTAAAAAAATTTGGTTCTACAAGACCCGATGCCCATTAACAAGTTATTTTGTTTAATTTTCTTATTGTAATGTTTTGCAAATGTTTGTCAAAGCATAACAACAAGAAAATTAAACATAATAACTTGTTATTGGGAATGGAACTATGCTTATGAATACCTACTTTTAAAGCAAGTATACGTATGTATAGCATACCTATAACTCTGGTTAAGAACTCTAGATGGCGCTTCAAAATTGCTTGCATAAACACAGGGCTCTCTTTTTCCCTAGTATTATTATACTCTTTGTTGACAACTGTTGTCGTTAAGTTGCTGACAATGACACTGCACCACTGTGACAGATGACAGAAAGCATATCATACTAATGGACATACCGTACGGGGCTGTTCCCAGTAGTCTTACCCAGTAGTCTTACCAGTAGTACTAATGGGAGTTTTCTTCCCAATAGACTTACTCATAGTAAGCCTTCGCGGTTGTCATAATGGGGCCAATTTTCCCAGTAGTACTACTGTAAAAAGTAACAATAACACATAGACCTCGGAGTTTACCGACAGTACAGAAAAAACAAAAATAGATATTGTGTAATCAAAAAATGTTGAGTCCTGATCATCATTTCTGCTCCACGTCGACGACAACGATAACGACCGGTCCTGCGCCTCCCACATCCAGCGGTTTCCCGCGACCTTCACCAGGTTGTCGGTCCACCTTGTCGGGGGCCTAACCGCGCTGCGTCTTCCGGTGCGTGGTCACCGCTCGAGAACCCGTCGGCCCCATAGAGTATCTGTCCTACGGGCAATGTGCCCGGCCCACTGCCACTTTAATGTTGCAATTCTTCGGATTATGCCGGTTACTCTTCTTCTGCGGATCTCCTCATTCCTGATTAGATCACGCAGTAAAACCCCAAGCATATCCCTCTCCACTGCCTTTTGAGTGGTCTTGAGCTTTCTTGTAAGGCCCATTGTTAGCGACCATGTTTCAATTCCATAAGTCATCTGACTTTGACACTGCGGTATTTCGGACGAGCAGATTCTACGTAGCTTCCCGAAAGCAGCCCAGCCGAGTTGGATTCGACGATTGACCTCTTTCAAAGTTGCCAGGGGCACTTAAAAACTAAACTAAAATTAAGGCGACTACGCACTAAGGGCACCCCCTGTGGGTTACGAGTCTCGGCTTAGGGCGTCGCTAGAGAGGACAGCAAGGGACGGCTGGATCGAAAGGGTAATACTTACAGTGCTACTCCACATAATTTATCATTGCGGAACATCAATGCCTGAGGTGCACAAGGAGGTTCTGAGAGTACTGTGTCGTCTGGACGTGAATAAGGCTAGTGGTCCAGATGGTACACCAGCGATTGTTCTTAAGGGATGTGCACCCAAGTTGTCTCCTGTATTGACGCGCTTGTATCGCCTCTCATTTAGGACTGGTATAGTGCTTAAGTCCTATAAGCTTGCCAACGTGCAGCGAGGCGTGACCAACAGTACGAGTTTCGCTGCAATCGGTCAATTGGGGACTTACTAGTGTATGCCACTTACTTGTAGGGCGAGGCCCTCGAGAAAAATGGGGAAGCGATTGCTATCTCTCTTGATGTCTCGAAGGCCTTCGATCGGGTTTGGCATACTGGCTTTTGAGTAAGCTTCCAGCGTACGGCATTTCTATTGGCCTGACTGGCCGGGTAAAAGCCTTCCTGACTAAACGGTCCCTCCGAGTTGTTGTCGATGGATGCTCATCTGAGCCCATGTCGACTAATTCCGGTGCTCCTAAGGAGTCTGTTCTCTCTGCAACTCCGTTCCTGCTGCATATTAACAATCTGCTGATTCCCAGTATCTATGGGTATGCAGATGACAGCACAGTTGTGGAGAGATACCTGCCGGATGCTCGGGCTAGTAGGGAATCAATCTGGTCCGAAAGAGAGGCTATGGTAGAGCGTACGAATGTTGCACTATAGGCAGTCTCCGAATGGGGCAATGCCAATCTTGTAGCAATCAATGCCGCCAAAACACAGGTGTGTCTTTTCACCGCCAAAAGGAGCCCGTTCACCTTGGCTCCTACTTTTCGAAAAATATCCTTGTAGTGTTCCGACTGCCTTCAGCTTTCGGGAGTTGAGATTTACTCGAATCTAAACTTTGGGTGGTTCATTGGGTCCAAGGCCAAGGTGGCTGCCAGGAAACTTGGAGTTATCGCAAAGGTCCGGCGGTACTTCACACTAAGGCAGCTTCTAATGTTGTACAAAGCACAGGTCCGTTCGTGTGTGAAGTACTGCAGCCACATTTGGACTGATGCTGCAAAGTGTCATCTGGCCACTTTGGATTCAGTGGAGAGGCGTGTGAAGAGACTGATTGGCGACATTGATTTAACTCAAAACGGTCCCCAAAGCAGTCTGCAAAGGTCACCAAAGAGCACAGGCGTAGAGTGGAGAGCCTTTCGATGTTCTATAGGATGCATTTTAGTGAGTGTGCGAGGGAATTGAATGATTTAATTCCCCCATCTCCGTTCCACCATCGGACGACCGGCCGTACGGCGAGTTTCTACCCTTAAGTTGTTAACACCACTACCATCCGGACGAAGCATTTCGCCTCCTCTTTTATATCGCGTACATCGAGGGATTGGAACAATTTTCCAGCGGCGGTGTTTCCGTCGGACTACAATTTGAGTGTCTTCAAGGCTAGAGTGAATTAAAGGCTCTTAATAAACTAGTGCGCTTTACCATCAACGATTGCATCACTGCTTATCATCAGGCAGGATTGCGGGACAAAAAAATAATTCATATTTTCACCAACGGAGCTTCTTCCAAAAATGACATTCACATCTATAAGTTTTTCGGTCTACATTATAATATTGTTTTGTTTTACTGGTAAGTCTACTGGGAACAAAGTTCCCTGTAATCTTACTAGTAAGTCTATTGGGAAGAAAACTCCCATTAGTACTACTGGTAAGACTACTGGGTAAGACTACTGGGAACAGCCCACCGTACGCGTATAATCTGCAGTATTTTTTTGATTCGAAAAGGGTGAGAGATGGCCTAGGCTTTCGTTATAGCACTATCTCTTTCCTCATAGATGATTGATGATTTTGAGTGAGATAACGATAGACGAAACTTCGTTTCCTCTCATTCTTTCGGAATGCTACAATTCTCATCTTTAAGGCATGTAAATAAATAAATACCTAAATATATACAGACAAATCACACAGATTGAGCTAGCCCCAAAGTAAGTTCGAGACTTGTGTTATGGGATACTAACTCAACGATACTATATTTTATAATAGATACATATATAGATAAACATCCAAGACCCAGGTCAATCAGGAAAAGATCGTTTTCTATCATGACCTGGCCAGGGATCGAACCCGGGGCCTCCACGTCGCAGGCAGGCGTATTAACCGCTGCGCCACGGAGACCGACAAATGTCCATTAGTATTTATGTTGATGGACAGACAGCGAAAGATCATTTGGTTTGTGCCAGTGCTGGTGTCACCTTTTTTGGGGTGACACCCACCCATTCTCTAAAACTACCTAAACCGCTAGCACAAATATTTCTTTTTCAGGGATACCTTCACTAGCACTAGCTCAGCTGTATTCGTAGATTTATTTTTTTGGTTTACTTCTTTCCATTCAGACGAACGGAAAAGGCAAAGGCATAGTACGCCATACAGCCTAGTCTTAAGTAACTTTTTTTCTTCAATTTCTATCCTAACTTATCCTTTTTTTTTTTTGGTCTCGCTGGGGAAAATGTCAATTACGCATCCCCACCCGTCGGGGGACGGGAGGGGTATGTGGGACTCCCCGGGAGAGAGCCTCCCGGTATACCCACTAAAAACCCCAGCGCAACTCCGGCATCGCCATAGTGGCGGGGGAGTGGGAAACTAGCACAGCCTCAGCTACCTCTCCCCCGCCGGCGAAACCCGCCTAAGAAGGCGGGCCCTCATTTGCCCCTCTTAAAGAGGGGCCTTGGCTCCCGCGTGGTGAGCGGTGCAGGGCGGGCGCGGGCACCCCCGTGCCTCACGCCCGCCGCTCACCTCAGGGCGGGAGAAAGCGGGCGAAATCCCGCCTTCTCCTACCCCTACGCCGCCTACGGAGCGCCGGAGCGAGGGGATCCTCCTCTCGCTCCCGCTCCGCGGCCTCCTTCTGCGACATCACGACCTCGCAGAAGGAGGCCATCGCCGCCCAGGCCCCCTCGCTCCCCACCATCGCTCTGACGACGGCGGGCAGCGAGAGGTCCCCTCCTACCGCCGCGACAAGATCGCGGCGCGGCACGGCCCACGACGGGCACACCGCGAGGGTGTGGTCCGCCGTGTCCTCCGCCGCGCCGCAACCGTGGCACGACGGCGTTTCCTCTCGTCCTATCCGGTGCAGGTACCTGCCGAAGCAGCCGTGACCGGAGAGTACCTGCACCAGACGGAAGGAGAGGAACCCGTGACGCCTGTCGAGCCAGTCCTTCAGGACCGGCCCGATGGCGTCGAGGGTGCGACGGCCGAACACCGCGGAGGCGAGGTCGCGCGTCCAATGTTGGACGATGGCGTCCCTCGCCTCCCGGCGGACGGCCTTTTTTTTTTTTTTTTTTTTTTTTTTTTTTTTTTTTTTTTTTTTTTCTCGAGTGGAAATGCCTTTACGCACCATACCCGTCGCTAGCTAGGCGACGAGCGTGTGTGGGACTCGCCCGGCCGTAGCCGGGAATACCCACTAAAACCACCCGGTTACCGTCGGGCCCTGTGTTGAGAGTGTCACGGGGCCGACCCGAAGGCCAAGTACTCCGTGACACCCTCAGGGCTTGCCGGCCCTCCCCTGTAGGGCCGGTTTCCGCGCCAAAGGGGGATTACCCGGTAACGGAATAATCCCCAGACGTGGTGACCGTTGTGCAATGCACGTGCGGGAGCTACCCGCACGCGCTGGTCACACCCTGGGGCTAAAGGAGACGGGGGTTCGTCCCCCGCCTTCTTCGCCCCACCCGTCTACGCCGGAGGGGAGCGGCAAGTACGTCCTCTTCCCGCTCCCTCTCCGCAGCCTCCTTCTGCAAGAGGACGGTCTCGCAGAAGGAGGCGGCAGCCTCCCATGCCGTCTCACTTTCAACCATGGCTCGTACCATGGTTGCCAGTGAGAGGCGTCCGCCTCCGAGCGCCGCAACGAGATCGCGGCGCTCGTTCCGCCAGGCCGGGCACTCCACTAGGGTGTGCTCGGCCGTGTCGTCGGGGGAGTCGCAGTGATGACACCGCGGTGACTCCTCCCGACGGGCGACTCGGTGCAGGTAGTGACCGAAGCACCCATGTCCGGTCAGTACCTGCACTAGGCGGAAGGTAAGGCTGCCATGCCGGCGCCCAACCCATCCCTCCAACACCGGACGAATCGCTCCAATCGTCCGGTGGCCGGCAGCTGGGGAGCGGAGCGCCTCCCTCCACCGGCTCAGGGCCTCCCCCTGAGCCGCTAATCTGACCCGCCTTACTTCCTCGAAGGCGGGTCGTTCCCCCCGTTCCCGGGCCGCGACACGGTGTCGATGCACCTGGGACAGAACCAGGGCATCGACCTCCCACGGGGGCGTGCCCGCGAGCACGCAGGCCGCCCCATGACTTACCGTGCGGTATGCCCGCACGGTCCGTGTCGCGATGACCCTCTGCGGCCTCCGCAGCAGGGCCACTGTTGCCCGGGAAAGGCGCTCCGCCCACACCGGGGCTCCGTAGAGCGCCATCGACCGTACCACTCCCTGGTACAGCCGACGGCACGCCGAATTCGGCCCCCCAAGATTGGGGAGGAGCCGTCCGAGTGCGGCTGCGAATGAGCACAGCCGCGGAGCGAGGAGCCTAAAGTGCTCCTCGAAACTCCAGCGGGGATCCAGGATCAGGCCGAGGTACTTTATATGCACCTCGACGGGAACCCGGACCCCCTCCACTCGGATACGGAGACCCGGTGGGGTTCTGCGTCGTGGGGCGTGGAAGGTCATGGCCCTCGTCTTCTCGAGAGCCACTTCCAGCCCCAGGAGGCGGATGCGCCGGACGACCAATGAGGTGCCGACCGACGCAAGGTGAACCGCCTCCTCCCAGTCACGCGCCCTGGCCGCGACTAGGGTGTCGTCCGCAAAGCAGACGACGTCCATACGCGGCAAGAGCGCGCCACGCAGAACCCAGTTGTACCCCAGGTTCCAGAGCAGGGGACCAAGCACCGATCCCTGGGGTACTCCTACTGATACGGCCCACGACTGGACGCGACCCTCTGCGTCCTCGTACAGCACCCTCCTCTCACGGAGGTAGTCCCGCACGAGGGCGCAGAGGTAGAGGGGCACTTCATGGTACTTCAGTGCCGCCTCTATGCATTCGTGGGGGAGGGTGTTGAACGCGTTCGCGATGTCTAACGACACCGCGACTACACCCTCACCCCTCGCTGTGGCCGCCTCAGTCCACCTCTTGAGGCGAGCCACCGCGTCCATCGTGGACCGGCCGGTCCGAAAGCCGTACTGGCAGTCCGCCAACTGCGGCCCACGGCTTTCCAGGTGCTCCTGGATGCGAGAGGCGATGATTCTCTCAAAGCATTTTCCGCTCTCATCCAGGAGCACGACCGGCCTATAACCCGACGGTGAGTCGGCAGGACGTCCGTCCTTGCGAAGGAGGCAGAGCCTGCCCACCCTCCACCTCCTGGGGAAGCGGCCCGTCGCGATGCATGTGTCCATGACCGCGCGGAACCGGTCCCCCAGGGGCTCTATGGCAATTGCCATCACCTTCGCAGGGACGCCGTCCGGGCCCGGAGCCTTGTTTTTGGCTCGGAGCCTCTCCCTGACGGAGTCCAACTCACCGTCGGATACGGGAGGCCCATCGGTCCACACCTCCAGAGTGGATGAACTGGAGGCGGGCATCCTGGGGGGCGTGAAGGGTCCCGGGTTCGGAAACAGAGTTTCCAGGACCCTTCTCAATAGGCCCGGCTCCATACAGGATGTGGGGGGTGCCGCTCCCTGCAGCTTCCCCCTCACCACCCTGTAGGGCCTTCCCCAGGGGTCGCTGTCGAGGAGTGCGAGGAACTCCTCAGCGGCAGCGACCTTTGCCCTGCATATGGCGGTACGCAGGGCTCGATGAGCCTCCCTGTATGCCCGGCGAAGACCGTCCTCTTCGCCGGGCGCCCTTACGGCGCGCCTCCAGCACCTCTGGTAGGCGCGCCGTGCAGCCATACTGGCGGCACGCAGGTGAGCGAGTTCCTGCGTCCACCAGTATGTCTGCTTTTTTCGGCGGGGTCCCTGGGCCCTCGGCATGGCGGCGCTGCAGACCACTTCCAGGTCCTCAGCGAGTAGGTCCGCCATGCCGTCCGCGTCTCCAATGAGGTGGGCCGGTGGTTCGGCCCACGCTCGGAACGTCGCCACCTCCTCGGCAACGTCCCTCCGGAGATGTGCAAGCGCCCACCTCGGGAACGAGGAGGCGCCTGCCGCTGGGCCCAGGTGGAGCGGGGCCGCAGGCCCCGCAGTGGAGATCTCGAAGCGGACGTACCTATGGTCCGAGATCTCCACCGCCGTCTCTACCCGCCAGTTCCGAACTCGGTCGGCTAGGGTCGAGGTGGCCAGGGTGACATCCACTATTGATTCACCCTGCCACCTCACACACGTCGGGGTGTTGCCCCGGTTGAGGACCTGGAGACCCAAGCAGTGGGCCCACTCCACCAGGTCCTCACCGAAGACGTTCGTGACGGGAGACCCCCACGCGCCATGCTTGGCCCGGCGGACGGCCTACCTCAACTCCGGGGCCGGACGCTCGCCCAGCGCCCTGCGCCCCGCCGTCCACTAGTACACTCTGGCGAGCACCCAGGCCTCGAGCTCCCAAGGCGGGGTGCTCGCCAGAGCGCATGCCGAAGCGAAGCCTACCGATCGGTAGGCCCGCGCTGCCCGCTGGGCGATGGCCCTTTGGGGCGCCCGAAGAGCGGTGACGTTCTCCCTCCTATGGAGGGAGTCCGCCCAAATGGGGGCCCCATATAGGGCCATGCTCCGCAGTATGCCGGCGTATAACCGCCGGCAACGACTGCTCGGCCCTCCCATGTTCGGCATGAGCCATGAGAGGGCGTTCGCAGCCTTCAGCAGGCGCGTCGACAGCCCGCTGAAATGCGGGCCGAAGCGCAGCCTGCTGTCCACAATGAGGCCCAGATACTTCATCTGGGCCTCAACCCCGACCCTCACTCCCTCCACAAATATGTGGGCGTCGGGTGGGGGGCGCTGCCGGGGGCCGTGAAAGAACACGGCCTCCGTTTTGTGCAGCGCCACCCTTAAGCCCAGGCGGCGGATCCTCCCCGCCACTAAGGATCCGCCCGCCGATGCCAAACTGGCCGCCTCCCGGAAGGTGCTCCCGCGGGAAGTGAGGAGAGTGTCATCCGCGTAGCAGATGACACTCGTGCCTCGTAGGAGGGTTCCCCGCAGGAGCCAGTCATAACCGACGTTCCACAGAAGAGGCCCTAGAACGGACCCCTGTGGAACGCCGGTTTCCACGCCATACCGCCGGACCTGGCCAGCCCCGTCCACGAGGAGGACGGCACGGTCCTCCAAGTAGCTGGCCAGGAGGCCCCGCAAGTACAGGGGCACACCGTGGAACCGGAGCGCCTCCAGGATGGTGGAGTGGGGGATGGAGTTGAAGGCGTTGGCAATGTCGAATGACACAGCCAACACTCCATCCCCCACTCCTACCGCCTCTGTCACCTGGCCCTTTAGACGGGCCAGGGCGTCCACTGTCGAACGCCCACCTCGAAAACCGAACTGGGCGTCCGACAGGTCCGGTCCCACGTCCCGCAGATGGCGCTTCAGGCGGGCGGCGATAATCCCCTCGAACATCTTACCGGCCTCGTCAAGCAAGACGATGGGCCGGTAAGCCGAGGGGGAATCCGCCGGCCGCCCTTCCTTCCGGAGGAGGCACAGTTGGCCTTCCCGCCAAGGTTTCGGGAACCTCCTCGACGCGAAGCACGCGTCGAAGAGGTCCCGAAACCTTCTCTCCATCTCCGTGGCCGCGATGGCCACCACCCGAGCGGGAACGCCGTCCAGGCCGGGAGCCGTCTTTTTGGCGCGGAGACGAATAGTCGCCGCGCCAAATTCCTCCTCTGAAACCGGAGGAGGAAGAGCTTCCTCCTCCGGTAGAGCCGCTGCTCTTGGCGGGCCCATCGCTGGTGGGGTGAAGTGTGGATCCCTGCGCGGATACAGGGACCGCACCACCCCATCCAGGAGCGCTGGTTCGAGGGTCTCGGCAACCGGGGGACCAATGCGACGCAGTTTGTTCCGCGCCGCCTTATATGGCCTCCCGAATGGGTCGTTGTCGAGACCCTCCAGCAGCTCAGCCCTCGCCGCGTCCTTGGCGGCGCCGATGGCCGACTTGAAGGCCGCCCTCGCCTCCACGTATCTGGCGTAGAGGCGGTCCTCGTCAGCCAGATCCCGTCGACGTCGCCGACGCGAGCGGGTGTAGGCCCGCCGTGCCGCCACGCAGGAGGCCCGCAGCTCCGCCAACTCCTCCGACCACCAGTACACGGCACGTCGGGGAGGTGGACGTCTCGACCGAGGCATGCTGGCGTTGCACACCTCGGTCAATGACCCCCTCAGTCGGGCCGCCGCCGCGTCCACGTCCAGGACGTCCACGCCGGGACCTGGCCAAAGCCAGTCCTGGACGAACGCGGCCTCCCGTGCCGCCTCCCGATCCAGGTGGGTCAGAGCCCACCTTGGAAACGGGGAACGGCCCGACGATGAGGGGGTGCTGCGGCGCCCCCGTGGATTCTGGGGGGAGATCTCGAATCGCACGTAGCGGTGATCCGAGATCGTCTCCCCCAGTTCCACCCTCCAATTTCGAATGCGGGCGGCCAGTGCGGGCGTGGCAAAGGTGAGGTCCACAATGGACCCGCCCTGCCGCCGCACGCACGTCTGGACGCTCCCCCTATTCAAGAGGGAGAGACCAGACGTGGCCGCCCACAATTCGACTGCTCGTCCGCGAGCGTCGGTGGCCGGGTTTCCCCAGACCACCGACTTGGCATTCAGGTCTCCTAGCACGGAGACCTGTCGTGGCGCCGTCCTCCCGATGACCGTCGTCAGGACCCCGAGGAAATCCTCGAAGTCCTGGAGAGGGCGGTTTGGGGAGAAGTAGACCCCCACAAGGGCCAACCCTCCCCACGCGGCGGCCACGTATCCCGGTCCCCTATCTAAGAGCGAGAGGGGAGGGGAGTCCGAGGAAGACCGCGCCACGATTGCCACCGAGCCGTCACTGTCTCCCAGCCAATTGCTGGGAGTATAGTACGGCTCGGCCACCACTGCCACATCCACCAACCACTCGGCCATTGACTGCACCAGCAGGTCCTGAGCAGCCCGGCAGTGGTTGGTGTTTGCCTGCAGGATGCGATGGTCGGCACCCATTACTCGACCATCGCATCACCCTCAACGGCCACCGCCGCTGGGATCACAGCGGGGGTGGTGGCAGCAGCGGCAGGACGGCTTATAGCCGCCTGCGCCTTGCCCTTCTTTTTGGGAGGTCGGCATGCGCTCCCCCCCATTACGTGGTCCGCAGGGCGGCCACTTTCAGCGCATGCCGCGCAATGCGGCTTGGCGGCCTCGCACAAGGCCACCTTATGCCCCTGTTGCCCGCAGCGGAAGCAAGTGTCCGCCCTATCTACTGTGGACGGACACATGGCTCGGGTGTGGCCGATCCCGAGGCACTTAAAGCAGCGCATCGGCGCGGCCTCAAGCACCCGGATCACGGCCCGGCTGAATCCCACCAGTAGCCGCCCCTGGCATTTAGTCTGGGCGGCCAACACTGCGGCGACTGGGGACACCAGCCGAATAGTGCCCATTCCACCGCGGCCGGGTCTAATATCCCGAGCCTGCACCGCTGCGGGTTCGCACCCTCCTGCCGAGGCGATAGCCGCCACCACCTCCTCCTTGGTGACCGAATCGTCGAGACCGGTCACCTCAATGGTGGTGGTCTTGGTCGGCCTGGCGACCTTTGCCACATCGGCAAGGACCTCCCGCACCTTGCTGGCAAACAAATCGGCATTTTTGCCGCCGTCCTTCCCCGGAAACTCAAAGAGTCGAGCTCCGGTCTGGGTCCGGCGGCAAGCACCAATCCCCAATTCGGCGGGGTCGGCGACGGCACGAGCTCGTCTCAGGACGGACTCGTACGTGATGCCCCTCTCGGCGGCCTCGGGGACGATGGTCACCGTGACCGCCGCGGTCTTAGGAGGGACCAGCTTCGGGACTTTTTTGGCTGCCGAGGCAGCCACCGGGGTAGTTGCCGGGACAGCCGGGGCCTGGTTCCCCTTCTTCCTGCCCTTTCTCACCACCTCTGACCACGGCTGGTTGGACGGGGTGGTGGAGGGAAGGAGGGCATCGATCTCCTGAATCTGCGGGGCGGGTGCCGCGATGGCAACCGGCCCCGGTTCGGCGCCCACACTCGTGCCGGGGGGAGGCAGAGCCCCCGGCGACGTCTTCCCTTTGCCCTTGCCCTTGCCCTTTGAGGGCTTCGGGGCCTGGGGAGCCGCTGTAGGCGCCTTGTCCGCCGCTAATGGCGGACGGAGACGCTTTTCCGGCAGCAGACGGTCCTCGATGCCTGCAAAGCAGGCCCGGGTAAACGCCCTCTCCTCCATGACCACCTTGCGGATTATTTCCTCAAGGTTAGAGGAGGAGGGGGAGGGAACCGCTGCCGTCGGCACCTCCGGGGGCGGGGCTGTAGCCTCAGCCAACTTCTTGTGAAGCTGGCTGACCTCTGCTTGCAGGCGGTCCACCCTCGCCTGCAGCTGCTTCGTCTCTTCTGACGCAGTGCGCTGCGTCAGTTCCGACACAATGCCGTGTAAGCTGGTTGCACGGCATTTCAGGGCCTTCTGAAAGGTACCCTTCAGATTCGAGGACTTGGAGGCGACCTCGACGATCTCCTCCATGTCCTCCTTAGCCAGTCGAGCCAGCTCCTCCACAGACAAGCCGCCGAAGGAGACGAGGGCCGAACCGTATCCAGCCCTCGACTTCGCCGCGCGCGCCTGTCTCTCCTTCGCGGCAACCCTCTCCTCCAGATCCAGCTCGAGCTCGGCCCGTTTGGCCAAGCCGAGCTGGCGCTGGGCGTCCGCCAGACCCACATCGTGGGTGCCGGCATGAGAAGAAGTCGAAGGCGAAGCAGTCTTCGCCCTCGGCTTCCTCTTGGGCTTACTCTTGCCCGAGTCCGAGGAACCCTCGGACCCGAGCGCCAAATAGGCCCTCTTCAGGCTGCTCTCTCCAGCCACCTCACACACGGACGAGTCCAAGACTACGGACCCGATATCCGAGTCCGAGAACTCGTCCGCAACACTCGTACAGAGGCTCGCCACAGACGGTGCGCGGCTGACCTCTGACGCCGACATCTCGGAGTGGTCCTGAAAAGGGCCTTTGGGTTGGCCCTGAGAAGGGCCTTTTGGTTGGCCCTGAGAAGGGCCTTTTGGGGCGAAACGCCCGGAGGCGTTTCTCTTATGTTTCGGCATAGCGTCAACCACAAGATCCACAGTAAAAAGTAAAACAACAATAGAACGAAACCCACAATAAAATAAAAACCTACGATAGAATCCACAATGTACGCAATCGCCCTCAGAATACAATAGTAAGATCGCGTAGGTCACAGCGCTCGTTAGCCACCGGTCTGCCACTCCGTTACGGTGGTCAGACACGGCGTTGCCCGGGGAACACTACGTGGAAGTCAGCGCTGTGGGGGGGTCCCCCATCCTAACTTATCCTTTTTTTTTTTTTTTTTTTTTTTGATGTCGCTGGGGAAAATGACAATTACGCATCCCCACCCGTCGGGGGACGGGCAGGGTATGTGGGACTCCCCGGGAGAGAGCCTCCCGGTATACCCACTAAAAACCCCAGCGGCGCTCCAGCATCGCCATAGTGGCGGGGGAGTGGGAAACTAGCACAGCCTGGGCTTCCTCTCCCCCGCCGGCGAAACCCGCCTAGAAAGGCGGGCCCTCATTTGCCCCTCTTAAGGAGGGGCCGTGGCTCCCGCGTGGTGAGCGGTGCAAGGCGGGCGCGGGCACCCCCGTGCCTCACGCCCGCCGCTCACCTCAGGGCGGGAGAAAGCGGGCGAAATCCCGCCTTCTCCTGCCCCTACGCCGCCTGCGGAGCGCCGGTGCGAGGGGATCCTCCTCCCGCTCGCGCTCCGCGGCCTCCTTCTGCGACATCACGACCTCGCAGAAGGAGGCCATCGCCGCCCAGGCCCCCTCGCTCCCCACCATCGCTCTGACGACGGCGGGCAGCGAGAGGTCCCCTCCTACCGCCGCGACAAGATCGCGGCGCGGCACGGCCCACGACGGGCACACCGCGAGGGTGTGGTCCGCCGTGTCCTCCGCCGCGCCGCAACCGTGGCACGACGGCGTCTCCTCTCGTCCTATCCGGTGCAGGTACCTGCCGAAGCAGCCGTGACCGGAGAGTACCTGCACCAGACGGAAGGAGAGGAACCCGTGACGCCTGTCGAGCCAGTCCCTCAGGACTGGCCCGATGGCGTCGAGGGTGCGACGGCCGAACACCGCGGAGGCGAGGTCGCGCGTCCAATGCTGGACGATGGCGTCCCTCGCCTCCCGGCGGACGGCCTCCCTCAACTCCGGGGCCGGACGCTCGCCCAGCGCCCTGCGCCCCGCCGTCCACTCGTACACTCTGGCGAGCACCCAGGCCTCGAGCTCCCAAGGCGGGGTGCTCGCCAGAGCGCATGCCGAAGCGAAGCCTACCGTGCGGTAGGCCCGCGCTGCCCGCTGGGCGATGGCCCTTTGGGGCGCCCGAAGGGCGGTGAGGTTCTCCCTCCTGTGGAGGGAGTCCGCCCAAATTGGGGCCCCATAAAGGGCCATGCTCCGCAGTATGCCGGCGTATAACCGCCGGCAACGACTGCTCGGCCCTCCCATGTTCGGCATGAGCCATGAGAGGGCGTCCGCGGCTTTCAGCAGGCGCGTCGACAGCCCGCTAAAATGCGGGCCGAAGCGCAGCCTGCTGTCCAGCATGAGGCCCAGATATTTCATCTGGGCCTCGACCCCGATTCTGACGCCCTCCACAAAAATGTGGGCGTCAGGTGGGCGGCGCTGCCGGGGGCCATGAAAGAACACGGCCTCCGTTTTGTGCAGCGCCACCCTCAAGCCCAGGCGGCGGATCCTCCCCGCCACCAAGGATCCGCCCGCCGAGGCCAAACTGGCCGCCTCCCTATAACTGCTTCCGCGGGAAGTGAGGAGAGTGTCATCTGCGTAGCAGATGACACTCGTGCCTCGCAGAAGAGTTCCCCGCAGGAGCCAGTCATAACCGACGTTCCACAGAAGAGGCCCTAGAACGGACCCCTGTGGAACGCCGGTTCCCACAGTGTATCTCCGGAGCTGGCCAGCCCCGTCTACGAGGAGGACAGCACGGTCCTCCAGGTAGCTGGCCAAGAGGCCCCGCAAGTACAGGGGCACTCCGTGGAACCGCAGCGCCTCCAGGATGGTGGAGTGGGGGATGGAGTTGAAGGCGTTGGCAATGTCGAATGACACAGCCAACACTCCATCCCCCACTCCTACCGCCTCTGTCACCTGGCCCTTGAGACGGGCCAGGGCGTCCACTGTCGAACGGCCAGCTCGAAAACCGAACTGGGCGTCCGACAGGTCCGGTCCCACGCTCCGAAGATGACACTTCAGGCGGCCGGCGATGATCCCCTCGAACATTTTACCGACCTCATCGAGCAGAACGATGGGCCGGTATGCCGAGGGGGAGTCCGCCGGCCGTCCCTCCTTGTGGAGGAGGCACAATTGGCCTTCCCGCCAAGGTTTCGGGAACCTCCCCGAAGCGAAGCACGCGTCGAAGAGGTCCCGAAACCTTCCCTCCATCTCCGTGGCCGCGATGGCCACCACCCTGGCGGGAACGCCGTCGGGGCCAGGAGCCGTCTTTTTGGCGCGGAGACGGAGCGTCGCCGCGCCAAATTCCTCCTCTGAAACCGGAGGAGGAGGAGCTTCCTCCTCCGGTCCTTCCCTTGGCGGGCCCATCGCTGGTGGGGTGAAGTGCGGATCCCTGCGCGGAAACAGGGACCGCACCACCCCATCCAGGAGCGCTGGTTCCAGGGTCTCGGCAACCGGGGGACCAATGCGACGCAGTTTGTTCCGCGCCGCCTTATATGGCCTCCCGAATGGGTCGTTGTCGAGACCCTCCAGCAGCTCAGCCCTCGCCGCGTCCTTGGCGGCGCCGATGGCCGACTTGAAGGCCGCCCTCGCCCCCACGTATGTGGAGTAGAGGCGGTCCTCTTCGGCCTCGTCCCGTCGGCGCCGCCGACGCGATCGGGTGTAGGCCCGCCGTGCCGCCACGCAGGTGGCCCGCAGACCCGCCAACTCCTCCGACCACCAGTACACGGCGCGTCGGGGAGGTGGACGTCTCGACCGAGGCATGCTGGCGTTGCACACCTCGGTCAATGACCCCCTCAGTCGGGCCGCCGCCGCGTCCACGTCCAGGACGTCCCCGCCGGGACCTGGCCAAAGCCAGTCCTGGACGAACGCGGCCTCCCGTGCCGCCTCCCGATCCAGGTGGGTCAGAGCCCACCTTGGAAACGGGGAACGGCCCGACGATGAGGGGGTGCTGCGGCGCCCCCGTGGATTCTGGGGGGAGATCTCGAATCGCACGTAGCGGTGATCCGAGATCGTCTCCCCCAGTTCCACCCTCCAATTTCGAATGCGGGCGGCCAGTGCGGGCGTGGCAAAGGTGAGGTCCACAATGGACCCGCCCTGCCGCCGCACGCACGTCTGGACGCTCCCCCTATTCAAGAGGGAGAGACCAGACGTGGCCGCCCACAATTCCACCGCCCGCCCGCGGGCGTCGGTGGCCGGGTTTCCCCAGACCACCGACTTGGCATTCAGGTCTCCCATCACGGAGACCTGTCGTGGCGCCGTCCTCCCGATGACCGCCGTCAGGACCCCGAGGAAATCCTCGAAGTCCTGGAGAGGGCGGTTTGGGGAGAAGTAGACCCCCACAAGGGCCAACCCTCCCCACGCGGCGGCCACGTATCCCGGTCCCCTCTCTAAGAGCGAGAGGGGAGGGGAGTCCGAGGAAGACCGCGCCACGATTGCCACCGAGCCGTCACTATCTCCCAGCCACATGCTGGGAGTATAGTACGGCTCGGCCACCACTGCCACATCCACCAACCACTCGGCCATCGACTGCACCAGTAAGTCCTGGGCAGCCCGGCAGTGGTTGGTGTTTGCCTGCAGGATGCGATGGTCGATACCCATTATTCGACCATCGCATCACCCTCGGCCACCGCCGCTGATGGGACATCAGCGGGAGTGGTGGCAGCAGCGGCAGGACGGCTTATAGCCGCCTGCGGCTTGCCCTTCTTCGCAGGAGGTCGGCATGCGCTCCCCCCCATTACGTGGTCTGCGGGGCGACCACTATCGGCGCATGCCGCGCAATGCGGCTTGGCGGCCTCACACGAGGCCGCCTTATGCCCCTGTTGCCCGCAGCGGAAGCAGGTGTCCGCCCTATCCACGGAGGACGGACACGTGGCTCGGGTGTGGCCAATCCCCAGGCACTTGAAGCAGCGCATCGGCGCTGCCTCAAGCACCCGGATCACGGCCCGGCTAAAGCCCACTAGTAGCCGCCCCTGGCATTTAGCCTGGGCGGCCAACACTGCGGCGACTGGGCACACCAGCCGGATAGTGCCCAGTCCACCGCGGCCGGGCCTAATGTCCCGAGCCTGGACCGCTGCGGGTTCGCAGCCACCGGCATTTGCGACCGCCTCCACCACCTCCTCTTTGGTGACCGAGTCATCAAGACCGGTCACCTCAATGGAGGTGGTTTTGGTCGGCCTGGCGACCTTCGCCACGTCGGCAAGCACCTCTCTCAACTTGCCGGCGAACAGGTCGGCGTTTTTGCCGCCGTCCTTCCCCGGAAACTCGAATAAACGAGCTCCGGTTTGGGTCCGGCGGCAAGCGCCAATCCCCAACTCGGCGGGGTTGGCGACGGTACGAGCCCGTCTCAGGACGGACTCGTACGTTACCCCCTTCTCCGCGGCTTCGGGGACGATCGTCACCGTGACCGCCGCGGTTTTGGGGGCAACCAGCCTCGGAGCCTTTGCGGCTGTCGCGGCAGCTGCCGGGGCAGCCACCGAGGCAGCCGCCGGGGCAGGCGTGGCCTTGGTCGCCTTTTTGCCCTTCCCCTTTCCCTTCCTAACCACCTCTGACCACGACTGGTTGGCTGGGGTGGTGGAAGGGAGGAGGGCGTCTCCCTCCTGCACCTGGGGAGCGGGTGCTGCGATGGCAGCCGGCCCCGGTTTAGCGCCCGCACTCGTATCGGGGGGAGGCAGAGCCCCCGGCGACTTCTTCCCCTTGCCCTTGCCCTTTGAGGGCTTCGGGGCTTCGTCTTGTCCGCCGCCAAAGGCGGACGGAGGCGCTTCTCGGGCAGGAGACGGTCCTCTATGCCCGCAAAGCAGGCCCGAGTGAACGCCCTCTCCTCCATGACCACCTTGCGGAACAATTCCTCAAGGTTGGAGGAGGAGGGGGCGGGTACCGCTGCCGACGGGGCTGCTGCCGACGGGGCCGCTGCCGACGGGGGCGGGGCCGTAGCCTCAGCCAGCTTCTTGTGAAGCTGGCTGACCTCCGCTTGCAGGCGATCCACCCTCGCCTGCAGCTGCCTCGTCTCTTCTGACGCCGATCGCTGCGTCAGCTCCAGGACTATGCCGTGCAAACTTGTTGCACGGCACCTCAGGGCCTTCTGCAGAGTGCCCTTCAGGTTTGAGGACTTGGAGGCGACCAAGACGATCTCCTCCTTGTCCTCTTCAGCCAGTCGGGCCAGCTCTGCCACGGAGAGGCCGTCAAAGGAGACGAGGGCCGAACCGTATCCTGCTCTTGACTTGGCTGCGCGCGCCTGCCCCTCTTTCACGGCAACCCTCTCTTCTAAGTCGTGCTCGAGCTCGGCCCGTCTGGCCAAGCTGAGCTGACGCTGGGCGTCCGCCAGACCCACATCGTGGGTGCCGGCCTGAGAACAAGTCGAAGGCGAAGCAGATGTCTGCTTCGCCTTCGACTTCCTCTTGGGCTTACTCTTGCCCGAGTCCGAGGAACCCTCGGACCCGAGCTTCAAATAAGCCCTCTTTAGGCTGCTCTCCGCAGCCACCCCACAAACGGACGAGTCTAAGACTACGGATTCTACATCCGAGTCTGAGAGCTCGTCCGCTCCACTCATGCAAAGGCTAGCCGCGGATGGTGCGCGACTGGCCTCTGGGGCCGACAATACGTCGGGGTGGCCCTGAGAAGGGCCTTTTGTTTGGCCCTGATAAGGGCCTTTGGGTTGGCCCTGAGAAGGGCCGTTTGGTTGACCCTGAGAAGGGCCTTTTGATACGAAACGCCCGGAGGCATTTCGTAGTGGATCCTAACTTATCCTAATATATCCTACCTTATCCTAGCATAACTTAACGTAACCTATCTCCTTTCGTTTCCCACGTGAGGCCGACCAAGAGGGGTTTGGGGTAAAGACATGATGTGACCACTATGCTACAATATTTCACTGTTCTTTATGAATTATTCACTGAATGCACTTTTTACTACATAAATCACGCGTTTTTATTTAGTAAACGACACTATAAATAATTTAAAAGTCCAATGAAAAATGAGCGTGGCACTCATTTTGGCTTTCCCGCCAAAACTCCTGTATTCGTAGATTTGCTGTCGTGGCCTCGTGGGGGATTCCTCGTCCCATACTCTCTTGACGTCTCTCATCTTTGACGTCTCAGTCACGTAAAGGCATCAAGGAGGTGTCAACGTAAAGGCATCAAGGTCAAGGTGTCAAGTACAAGACATCAGGGCGTCAAGCCGCGAAGTCAAAGCGTGAAGGCGTCATGGTGTCAAGGCGTCAATGCCACGGCGTCAAGTAGTCAAGACGTCAAAGTTAAGGCGTCAAGAACAAGGCGCCAAGGTCAAGGCGTCAATGTAATGGCGTCAAGGACAAGGCGTCAGGTACAAGGCATCAAGGTCAAGGCGTCAAAGTCAAGACGTCAAAGTGAAGCCGTCAATTTGATAAAATCCAGTCTGAAAGAGAGGCCATGGTAGAACGTACGAATATTGCACTAGAAGTTGTCTCTGATTGGGACAAAGCCAATCTTGTAAAAATAACATCAAAACACCAGCGTATCTATTCACCGCCATAAGAAGCCCGTTCACCGTGGCTCCTACTTTTCGGAATGTATCCTTGGATTGCATCGACCGCCTTCAGCTTTTGGGAGTTGAGATTTCCTCAAACCTTAACCTTGGGTGGTTCATTGGGTCCAAGGCCAAGGTGGCTGCCAGGAAACTTGGCGTTATTGCAATGTTCGCCGGTACTTCCCACCGGGACAGCTTCTAATGTTATACAAACCACAGGTCCGTTCGTGTGTGGAGTACTGCAGTCACATTTGGGCTGGTGCTGCAAAATGCCAACTGGCCACTTTAGATTCAGTGGAGAAGCGTGGGAAGAGGCTAATTGGTGACCCAGATTTACCTTAAAACGGTCTCTAAAGGAGAAGTAGCCAGCCTGTCGACGTTCTATAGGATGTATTTTGGAGAGTGTGCGAGGTAATTGCATGATTTAATTCCCCCTTCTCCGTTTACGAGTTACCACCCTTACCTTATTGACACCACTACGATCCGGACAAAGCGCTTCCCTCGTCTTCATTTTTCATCGCGTAAATCGAGGGACTGGAACAATTCGCCAGCTGCGGTGTTTGCGTCGGACTATAATTTAAGCGTCTTCAAGGCTAGAGTGAATAGGCTCTTAATAAACTAGCGCGCTTCACCATCAACAATTACATCACTGCTTACCATCAGGCAGAATTGCGGTCAAGCACTAGTTTATAATTTATAAAAAAAAGATTAGAGCGATTGATTCCTATCGAATATTTTACAGGTAAGATAAACAATTCCTTTTCTGTCTTTGTTATTATTTTTATTTCTTCAGTATTATATATAATGATCCATGTCCTTTATCATATAAAATTTATTGTTTTTTCTTTCCTTGGGGTGACACCACCAACTTCCGCACCGGGGACCACCCAAGGTAGCTACGCCGCCCTCTTTGAGGAGGGGCTAGAGAGGCACCATGGCGCCCTCACTTTCCGCCTGACGCAGATCCTCACCGGACACGGTTGTTTCGGGAGGTTCCTGTTCGGCTGTTCCGTATTAGGCGGGAGGAATCGCCAGGGTGTCACCATTGTGTGGATCGTCCTGAGGACACGGTGGAGCATACGGTGGGGGTCTGCCCGGCTTGGGCAGAGCACTTCCGTGTCCTCGTAGCGGCGCTCGGCGGGGATCTCTCGCGTCCGACCCTGTTCCAGGCCATGGTCCGGAGCGAGAGTGCATGGCAGGCCGTCACCTCCTTCTGCGAAGCAGTGATGCTGGCAAAGGAGGAGGCGGAGCGCATGAGGCAACGGGAATCCCAGCGCCTTCACGCCACTAGCCGCCGCAGGAGACGCCCTGGTTGGGAGACGACACCTAACTCCCAGCCACAGTAGGCGCGGGCCTGCGGGTGGTGAGCAGTGGACAGCTCGCCGCCCGGTAAGGACCAGGCCCGAGACGACGGCGCGTCGTGTTTCATGCGCGCCTCAAAGAGATGTCAGCACATCGTGACGGGGTCCACGAAGACCAATGCCTCCTGGGTCAGGGTTGCGGGTTGGTTAAACAAGAAACCGTGGCCCTGGCCGTCGCACAGGCAAGTGAAGAAACACGGGTGGGTTTTAGTCGGTAAAAGTCTGACACGCCCTTCCCCTCCGCCCAGAGCGGGAGAAGTAATTTGATGATTTCCCATCCCAACAAAAAAATAAAAATAAAAAGGTAGCTACGCCGCTGATTGCTACTGTGCGTTTGCAGAATGGCTTAGACTTCACACACGGCCAAGTCAGTAGGTATGCTAGTTGATTTATTATATTTTATAAATAACTAATTTCGGAAGTCGGTGTCTTTGGTTTTTGTATATTCGTTTTTGACACTGACTCCCGATATTAGTTATTTTATTAACGTCGTTTCAGTTAGGCAGTTTTCGGCACGGTGTGTTTGTGTGCGTGCGAGTTTTGATAACAATTTATAGATTTTCAAAAAGAGCAAATGTGTAGAACTGAGTTCGTGCTAAGCAATACAAGGCATAAACTCAGAAAAGATAATAATTATCGCGATGTGCTAAACTTGCGATTAATTTTCACACTGAAATAGGTCATAAGATGTAGAATTATAAAATACAAAATAGTTCGTTACGACGCGGCCGACACCAATTTTATGGTATTTCGACATGGGTGTCGTGACATGGGTTTTCAGGGGTGCTGATCACGCAAATGACGCCATTTTTGAATTCCAAGATGGCTGATATCAAATTTCATGATATTTTGACTTAGGTGTTGTGAAAGGAGTTTTCGGGGATGCTAATGACCAAAATTATATCATTTTTCAAATAGAAGATGGCCGTAATTTTGGTTTAAAAACCAAACTGCTGAACCGTTTTATAGAAAATTTCTAAGGGACCAAAATGAAAGTATGAGATGTGATTACGCAACTGAAATTCAGTCTTTTGATTTTAATTGATTGTTGCATCAGCATGACAGCTGTTAGACCGGCTCTCCTCTACCGCAGCGAGGTATGGGCTGCGAAGAAAAGTCATGTACCGAAGCTACACACAGCCGAGATGCGAATGCAACACTGGGCGGGCGGAGTTACGGGAAAAGGTGCGCAATCAATATGTGAGAGGTACCTTTAAGGTTACACCAATTGCAAAAAAAAAATCACTGAATCTAGGCTGATATGGTACGATCATATACAGCGAAGGCCAGACGACCATGTCGTGAAGAAGGCCTTTTTATGGCTACAAAGACGAGAAGGAGGGGAAGGCCCCCAACAACATGGATGACGAATGTCCGCAAGAATACGAAGCAGTTGGGGCTTTCAGATGACGATGCATATCAGCGGAATAAGTGGCGCCTCAGCACCAGGAATGCAGACCCACGAAATGGGAAAAGGCGAAGCGAAAAAAGAAGAAGAAGAAGTTGCATTAGCATGACAATAAGGTAGTGATTGTCCTATGATGAACTTCAATGCTGTAAATTATTAAGGAAATCCCTCGACTGTCTTCAGCATCAGGTCTACTGCAGATCTTGATTTAAACCCACATGGGTGCGAAGTTCTCATCACTATAAACACATTCAGTCCCAACACAAAGTAGTTACTATACACCGTTGAGGAGTTCCCTTAACTGTCCATCGTCTTCGTCATTAGACCCTTAATAACAATCACGACAATCCATCTAGATCTAAAACTCTTATCAATACAAATTTATCAAGCACAAGGTAGCCACTATGAATCGCTGAGGAGTTCCCTCGACTGTCTCATGGCTCTGTCGTCAGATTTACTTCAGACTTCATTGTAAACCATATGGATGAAAAGTTATCATCAATATAAATTAATAAAATCTGAACACAAGTGAACTACTTACTGTAAACCATTGAGGAATTCCTTGAACTGGCCTTTGTCTTCGTCATCAGAACCCTAATGACAGTCACAACTCATCTAGGTGGAAAGTTCTTATCAATACAAATTAAATTAATCAAGCACAAATACAAAGTAGCTGCTGTGCATCGGTGAGGAGTTCCCTCGGCTGTCTCCCGGCTCCATTATCAGATCTACTCCAGACCTTTGTTAAATTGTAGTGCTTTAAAATATTTATTAATGAAAATACTTGGATATGCAATAGTCGACCCTACAATTTTTTAAAGTTCCCCTTGATTTCTCTGGTCTTCCATCGTCAGATCCTGACTTGATGACTATGGGACCACCTGGAAAGTATACCCTAAAAAACAAAAAAAGAATTTTGCTAATCGGTCAAGGCGTCAGACAGTAGTCAGTGAACACACTTTTTGAAGTCGGTTAAAATGTGCTCCCAACAAATTTTGATTATCTGTCAATAAAATAATGATTAGGTACTTACAGCTTAACTAGCTTTAAAGGACTACATTCGCCTAGTAAAAAAAAAAACGTCAAGTACGAGTCGGACTCGCGCACAACACGGAACCTATGTTCGACTAACCTTGTCAAAAGTATACACAAAAAAAAAGTTCTGTTGTAGTACTTATTGTTATAGCGGGAACAAAAATCATTTGTGAAATTTACAACTATCTAGCTCTCACGGTTCATGAGATACATCCTGGTGACAGACAGACAGTGGAAGTAATACGGTCCGCCTTTACCCATTAGTTACGGAACCATAAAAATCACCTAAAAATTACAGTGTCTAAAAATTAGGTTACTTTTATATGGCCGTTAGGCTTTGATCTAGTCGCAGTATTATTCAACATTATTTTTTGTTTATGCGAAACCTGAAACACGTGTCCAGTATTTTTAAGTAAAGAATCTATGTACAAAATTTCAAAAAGATATCATGAAAAACCACAAAGTTATGAGCTTGTTATCCTACTTGGCTTTTCCAACAAAATTATGGTGCACGCTCCGCTCGGGCGGGCGACCTTTGTCGTCAGCTGTTGCGCGGGCGTGCGCTATCGTAAGCTGCGTGCCGTGCTCGGCATTGCAACAATTTCTAAACGTACCTATTTAGGAACAAATATAACAAAAAATTATAATTAAAAATTAATGGAATGGATTCAGTTGCTTTTCTGAACAAACTGTATTCAGGTTTCGTATAAACAAAAAACAAGGACACAGGAAGACATAATGCTACAACCCACGCTTTTCCAGACGAACGTTCTTTACCTTCCACATAATTATAATTTAACTAAACAACTTTATTCTGTAGCTACCTACATAGCTTTATTAAATCTAAAGTGATGGCTCATTGATCCGTGAATATAATTGTGCGACAGTTGTCGCATCTTATTAATACCAAGAAGTGTATATACAAGAGCATGCTTCAACGCCTACTGTTTTTCTTGGAAACGGATAATGAGATCACTTAAAATGTGTGCCAATTCAGTAGTGTTCTTTAGAATTTGGTCCTCGAACAAAGGTCACAACAAAATATAGGTATGGATGACATACCTATTGCTATATAAATATGCTTAACTATGTACCTACCAAGACCTTCTTTTATATGTTTGATTTTGCATTGATTACCTATAGGTACTTATAAATGCGGTAAATCGCTCATGCTTATAGTATCTAATTACCTAAATTACCTAACAGAATTTAGGAACCATATTATACTAAATACCAACGAACCGATCTTACTTTCCAAAAAATATATTAATAAACCTCATATAATGATTGCGCGTCTTTTTGTGAACATCAAATAATTCCTGGAGCAAACTTGAATGTAGCTTGGTCACAGTTCTAAACTACTCTAACCCTTTTAATCGGGGTGCCCTAGCTTATATACCTAGTTACTGTGACCAGTTTGGCTTGCGCGTGGCTAGTCACAGTCCCAAATTAATCTACACGGTTTGTTGTTAAATTGCAATTATGGTACTAACGTAACCCTTTATTCATAAACGTTACTTAAACTTAACTAGTGCTTAGTGTCTGTTCAACCATAGGTAAGTACATTTTTGACGTTTAACCGTCACTTCACTTTAATCATCTTTATTACTTAGTGCGCTTTACTATCAACGATTGCATCACTGCTTGCAGTCAAGCACTAGTTTATAATTTATAAAAAAACATCGTATAAGTATCAATAAATCTTATTGTTACAACGATCAACCGTAAAACAATGTTAGAAATAAAAAAAAATATTCCACTTATTTAAATAAGAATCTGCATCGTTAAAAGCACAAAAAGTTTGTAAAAGTCCGTTGAACAAACATTGTCCATCATTTGAAGATTAATAGGTTCTTTAACGACCAGTTAAAAACTTCCCTTTAAAAGCCAGACTGATATCACCGCAAACGCAATTGGTATGTTAGTATAACAGCTAACAAAAGAAACGTCTTTTATAGCATCTTTCTATCAACAGATAGATAAATAATCGATTGATAGATACAAAATATAAACAAGACCCGCACTAGTGAACCGAAGGTCGTCCTGAGGTAACCGATAGCCGTCATTACGATCTTGCGGGTCGAGTTATATCGAACAATCGTAGGTCGTGGAAGAAGGTAACCTAATCCTCCTGCGGAAATTAAGCCAAGTGGTACCTAAATTGGAGTCTGCGGCAATATTAACTGGTGCCTACGTACAGTAATAAAGTCAATATAATCACTTAAATTTCGTGTATACGATAAATGACTACACCACATACCCAAACATTATAACGAGAGACTGATGGGCCCTTAAGCAGATAATAGATAATTGATGAGGACAGAAATCGATACCTGTTGCTATTGGCTGCTGATAGTACCTGTAGGTATTAGGCATGCAAAATTAATGAAAATGTACGTTATTAAATACAATGTTTGTCCACATTTGATAAGAAAGAACCGTGGGAGGTAACAGCTGACTAAATGGTTCACTGTCTATACAAGGAACACTTTAGTCAGCCTATCTACTGTAACTGGGACAATGTGAACTTTCAGCAGCAATAACTGGATCTCGCGGAATGCTCTGCGTCTGTTTTTGTCCAACTTCAATGATATTACTATGTTTATCTCTGGTTTCATACAATTTCCATCAGTTTAATCAAATAAAATTTTATGAATTCAATGTAACACGACCCCTTGTCTCCTTATACTTAATACTGTATTGTCGCTCTCTAGACAGGAACCACGGGATCACACTGAAAACCCAAGAACGTAGTGTCAGTAAACTCGATACATGGCGTTGATGTCAAATTAAATCTCACAGTGATTTAATTTTCAAATCGATCTTTACATAACTTAAGATTGGAAGAGGAGAGGGTGAGGGGTGCGAAAGGAGCTACCGCCCCGGGCGCCTTAAAAAGGGGTAACCTAAATCATCTTGAAGTCAACTGCATGGCCTTAACTACCGACGTATCAGCAGTTTGAATGATACAAAGCCGCAAGCTTCACTTCACCTCTTCTCTTCAAGATTATTTTTAAAAAAGGCCGAGAGCGTGAAGAATACGTTCAACTACGGACTCATTTAAACTGACTCGTTTATTTCGAAAAATCACACAGAACACCTAACATAATCGAGTCAAAGATTGGAACTCTCTTCGTTCACTCTTGAATTCTCTTAGTAAAATCAGAATGACCTCCAAACTTAGTATCATAGTTAGGATTTTTCAATCTTGTAGCTCGCTTCGGCTTGCTATGCATTCTCATAGTAAAGTTACAATCAAACCGTAACCTATCTCGGTCCAGGAGTTTACTATTCAGGTCCCGATCCGGATTCAGAACACAGCAAATTTCTAGCGAGCTTCGTTCGCTCTTGTATTCTTTTATTAAGATGACATTAACAGCATTGATAGACAAACACACTGTCGGTGTCTGTGAATTGACTTGGGAATCCTTTTTCAGACCGTGTCTTCCCTGGGTAGGCGTTTTGCAGAGGTAACCGACATCCACGCGGGCGGAGCTGCGGGCGACCGCTATGTATATAGTATAAAACAAAGTCGCTTTCTCTGTCCCTATGTCCCTATGTATGCTTAAATCTTTAACTAAAACAAAGCAAAAGATTTTGTTGCGATTTTTTTTAATAGATAGAGTGATTACACTATACATATACGGACCCGTGCGAAGCCGGGGCGGGTCGCTAGTATTTAATAAAATTACCAAGCCACATATAAAACCCAACATCCCACGGCCATAGCCACGACTTTGGATAACCCTTTGTAACAAAGAGAAAAAACTACTAACAAGTAACGTAGTAATAGCGGAAGCACAATAATTGTGCTAGTAAATCAAATAATCAAAGCGAAACCCCTCAAACCAATAAAAGAGATGTTGTCTATATTTATTTATCAACACCATTAGTTATTGGGTAAGACATAGTGTTCCATTTCTGACACAGCTGCAAATGGCCCCGATTGCCTTGTTCACAAATTAAATTAAATTTAATTTCAGTGCACCTTTTTCTTTCTGCCATTAAGAAAAAGACAGAAGATAAAGATTAGTTTAGTCCTGTAAAATTAGTCCGCGCTTGACGCAAATAGACGTATTTTTAGTCGCCATGTTTTTAATCGCATCCAATTGTCTATGGAGTTTCTTAATTTGACAGGACTAAACTAATATGTTATCTGCTAGCTATTCTTAATGATATATAAAGAAAAAGATGCACTGAATTAAAAATTAGTTTAGTTTGTGAATAAGTGAATCGGCACCAGTGTTTCCAATACTTGGGTATTTGTGAGGTAAGTAGAAAAAAAAACGGCGTTACAAGAATAAAAGTTTTCTATTCCCGTACGATATTTAAAATTGATGACTATTATACTAAAGCCGGTGCCAGACATAGTTCAAATATTTGATCACTTATTTAAACACTTGTTTGGACACGTGTAGCACAGGTATTTGTTCAAAGCTTTGTTAAAACATTTGTACTTTGCCATTCGTTGTCGGTTTCGAGCGCACATCAAAGCGTTCGGAGTTGTCTGTGTTCAAATGTTTGCGTAGCCTGCTACACACGCGCAAATATTTGTACATATTTGTATATGTCTGGCGCCGGCTTTATACGAAGACAAGGCTGAATAGCGAAGCGACCTCTTTTGTCATTGGGCTGAATGATGTCTATTGCCAGTATGATGGTTAGATTTAACTTTTTGAAAGAATGTAGAGTTTTTTTTTAATTACTTACCGCCCTAGGGCTAATTGGTCACCTACAAGCCCAATAAGGACCTACTTATCGAATATGGGAGATGTAAATAAATTTTACATCTCTCATATTTGGTAAGTAGGTCCTTATTATCCCAAAATGGGGCTTGTAAGTGATCAATTAGCGCCCAAGGGTAATAATGTAGCTAGAAAAGCCCTAGGGCGGTAAGTAATTAAAACAAAACTTCACTCTTTCAAAAAGTTCACGTACATCTAATGTTATCATCATACTGGCAATAGACACCATGCATGTAGCCCAATGAAAAAAGAGGTCGTTACGCAATTCAGCTTTTTCTTCTATGAGTATAATAGTCATCAATTTTAAAAAAATCGAACGGCGAAGCTCAATTTAGTTCTTGAAAAAATTATTTAAAAAAAAGATGAAAAAAGGTCCCGCCTTTTCGTTTTCATTTTTTTTTTATGATACATGATTTCTGCAAGTGATGAATATATATAAGCTGCACTCCAGATTCAATGAAAATGGAAGCTGATGCAGCAATTAACAATATTTTTGAAACTTTGTTCAGAACTAAATTTGCCAGAAAGTAATTAACTTGTCACATAATATCTATTCCCGAGTATGCAACCCACCTAAAAACTTGGGAACGTCCATAACAATTTTACACGCCTTAATGGATAGGCAATTATGGCTGCCATCACGGATTGGTGAAGAAATAAAAATATATAAAATATGGTAAAAATAAAACCGCCCCGTGTGGTACCGGGCTTAGAATAGTACCAACTCATATCCTCCCGTGGGTATCGTAAGAGGCGACTAAGGGAACTCTCACCAGGGAAGCGGGCAGCAGCGCTTCTTCTGTGGAATATCAAATCCTGCGATCCCCAACCCGCCTGCCAAGCGTGGGGATTATGGCAAACCCCCCCCCCCCCCCCCCCCCAAATGATGCACACGACTAAGCCAAGGCCCCTAGTCCCCGGCAGTTCCGCTATTCCTGGTCATTGTGGTAGCGGCCAAGGTAACGGCGAGGCAAGGGGTGCGAAGAATCTCCGGAAGAGATCCGGCTACCACAAGCAACGACGGATCGACCTGGCAACACTAAACATGCGCACACTGCGGACCGACGAGAGGGTTATTGAACTGGAGGAAGAATTGAGCAAGTTGCGATGGGGTGTCCTGGGATTATCTGAAGTCCGAAGAGAGGGTGAGGACTCGATAATCCTTAAATCCGGTAACTTGCTCTATTTCCGGGAGGGCGACCATCAGTCCCAAGGTGGTGTCGGGTTCCTCGTCCACAGGTCCCTTGTGGACAATGTAGTGAAGATCGAGAGTGTGTCGACCAGGGTGGCGTTCCTGATACTCAGAATAACCAAACGGTATTCGCTGAAGGTCATTCAGGTATACGCCCCGACCTCGACCCACTCCGACGATGAAGTAGAGACTATGTATGAGGACATCTCTAAAGCCATGCATAGCCCTAAAACTCACTACAGCGTTATCATGGGGGACTTCAACGCTAAACTTGGAAAACGGAGTGGTGAAGAGCTCGGACTGGGAAATTTTGGATTTGGGCGTCGGAACCACCGAGGCCACATGTTAGCTGGCTTCATGGAGAAGGAGGGACTCTTTATGATGAACTCCTTCTTCAAAAAGCGTGAACAGCGAAAGTGGATCTTGGATCAGTCCCGACGGGGTCACTAAGAATGAGATAGACTTCATTTTGACGACAAAAAGGCACATATTCAATGATGTCTCAGTGATCAACTCGCTCAAATGCGGCAGCGATCACCGTGTGGTCAGAGGCACATTGAATCATTGAATCTGAACATAGTGTCCGAAAGATCTCGCCTGATGAAGTCCACGCTCCGGCCAGCACCCATTCAGATCCACAACTCCGAAGGTTTCCAGCTCGAGCTCCAAAATCGCTTCGAATGCCTAAGTGGCGACGTGGACGAATATAATGACGGGTTTGTAGAAGCTGTCCGTACGGTCGGGACTAAGTATTTTAAGACCCGCCGTACAAATAGAACTAAAAAGCTCTCGGACTACACTCTCGAGCTCATGGAGGACAGACGTGAGATGATTTTGCGTTCGTCAAGTGATGCTTGCAGATACCGGCAGCTCAATAAGCAGATCTCAAAGTCTCTGAAGCGCGACCTACGTCGGTATAATACCGAGCGTATAACGGAGGCTATAGAGCGAAACAGAGGCTCTAAAGTTTTCGCTAGAGATCTGACTATTGGGCATAGCCGGCTAAGCAAGCTGAAGACTGACGACGGAAGGATCTTAACGTCCGGGCCCGAGCTTTTGAGGGAAGTCGAGAATTTCTATGGACAGCTCTACACTTCAACGACAAGACCCGCATTAAATCTTGCTGAAGACCCTAGAGCAAGATTAACCCGACACTACACTGAAGATATCCCGGACGTCAGCCTGCAGGAGATTCGATTGGCTCTGAAACAGCTTAAAAACAACAAGGCGCCAGGCGATGACGGAATAACGGCAGAGCTACTGAAGGCGGGTGGTGAACCGATCCTTAGGGCCCTTCAGAAGTTATTTAATTCCGTCATAGATAAGGGAAAAACGCCACAGGCATGGCACAGAAGTGTGGTGGTACTCTTTTTCAAAAAGGGTGACAACACCCTTTTGAAAAACTACAGACCTATCTCACTTCTGAGTCATGTCTATAAGTTATTTTCAAGAGTCCTCACAAATCGTCTCGCCTGCAGGTTTGACGACTTCCAGCCGCCCGAACAAGCCGGTTTCCGAAAAGGCTACAGCACAGTAGACCACATACATACGCTGCGGCAGGTTATACAGAAGGCCGAGGAGTAGAACCTACCCCTTTGCTTGGCGTTTGTGGACTACGAAAAAGCCTTTGATTCGATCGAGACCTGGGCTGTACTGCAGTCTCTCCAGCGGTGCCAAGTAGACTATCGGTATATTGAAGCGCTGAAGGGTTTGTACGAAAACGCCACCATGTCAGTCCGAATACAGGACCAGACCTCGAAACCAATACCTCTGCAGCATGGTGTCAGACAGGGAGATGTTATCTCTCCGAAACTGTTCACCGCTGCATTGGAGGATGTCTTCAAGGTTCTGGACTGGAAAGGACTGGGCATCAACATCAATGGCGAGTACATGACACACCTTCGGTTTGCTGATGATATCGTAGTCATGGCTGAGACCGCGGAGGACCTGAGTACAATGCTCGAAGACCTCAGTAGGGCCTCCAAGCGAGTCGGTCTTAAAATGAACATGGGCAAGACGAAAGTCATGTCTAATGCCCATGTTGTACCGACTCCTGTAAAGATTGGAGACTCTGTTCTCGAAGTTGTTGACAGCTACGTGTACCTGGGACAAACTATCCAGTTAGGAAGGTCCAACTTTGAGAAAGAGGTCAATCGTCGAATCCAACTCGGCTGGGCTGCTTTCGGGAAGCTACGTAGAATCTTCTCGTCCGAAATACCGCAGTGTCTCAAGACAAAAGTCTTCGACCAGTGTGTGTTGCCAGTGATGACTTATGGAATTGAGACGTGGTCGCTAACAATGGGCCTTATAAGAAGGCTCAAAGTCGCTCAAAGGGCAATGGAGAGGGCTATGCTTGGGGTTTCACTGCGCGATCGAATCAGGAATGAGGAGATCCGCAGAAGAACGAGAGTAACCGACATAGCCCGAAGAATTGCAACACTGAAGTGGCAATGGGCTGGACACATTGCCCGTAGGACCGATGCCCGATGGGGCCGACGGGTTCTCGAGTGGCGACCACGCACCGGAAGACGTAGCGTGGGTAGGCCCCCGACAAGGTGGACCGACGACCTGGTGAAGGTCGCGGGAAACCGCTGGATGCGGGAGGCGCAGGACCGGTCGTCGTGGAGAACCTTGGGGGAGGCCTATGTCCAGCAGTGGACGTCTTTCGGCTGAAATGATGATGATGAAAAAAAAAACACAGCTTACTTCATACTGAATGTATTAGCCTTGCTAGAGGTAACATCATTGTGTAACTTGAATTCAGTCTCTTGATTTTGATTGATTGTCGCATCAGCATGACGAGTAGGTATAGCGTTTGTCCTACGTTAAACTTCAATGCTGTAGCCAAACCCATAGGAGTGCAAAATTTTCATCAATATAAATGAATTAATTGTAATACAAAGTAACTACTGCAAACCAAGGAGTTGCCTGAACTGTCCCTCACCTTCATCATTAGACCCCTAATAACAATCACAATCGATCTATATGTAAAACTCTTATAAATACAAATTAATTAAGCACAAGGTAGCTGCTATGAATCGCTAAGAAGTTCCCTCGACTGTCTGTCGGCTCTATCATCAGATTTACTACAAAAGTTCATTGTAATCCATATGGGTGCAAAGTTCTCATCAATATAAACGAATTAAGTCCAAACACAAGGTAACTATTAAGTAAACTGTTGAGGAGTTCCTTGAACTGGCCTTTGACTTCATCATCAGACCCTTAACGACAATCACAACCCATCGAGGTGTAAAGTTCATATCAATACAAATTAATCAAGCACAAACACAAGGTGGGTACTGTAAACCGTTGGGGAGTTCCCTGAACTGGCCTTTGTCCCCACCATCAAAGCCCTAGTGACAGTCACAATCCATCTAGGTGTAAAGTTCTTATTAATATAAATTAATCAAGCACAAACACAAGGTGGCTACTGTGAATCGTTGAGGAGTTCCCTTGACTGTCTTCCTGCTCCATCATCAGATCTACTCCAGACCTATATTAAATTGTAGTGCTTTAAAATACTTAATGAAAAACTTACAAATGAAAGAGTCACCTGAAAACCCTGATTTCCTTATCAGGGGACCACCTTGAAATATCTTCTTTCCAACATAAAAGATTCAACAAAATCGTTTCATAAACGACGAAGTTATCCGCAACAAACATAAAAAAGAAAAATACTTTATTATATACGATTGAATTGAGTAACCTTCTGCTTTGTGAAGTCGGTTAAAAAAAACCAGTGCGGAACCCTAATAATGTGTACAGTTGGGGGAACCCCATCAACAGGAACAAAGTGCGGACGACAGCAAAATCAAAAGTCATTTATTCAAATTAGGCTGAGAATCAGCACTTTTTGAACGTCAATATTACATAAGACAGTCCCCCAAAACGCCCACCCATCGACACTTCCTAGTGCTTTCGCTGGGAAGAAGAAGTGGCGGAAGAAACTCCCCAGCAGCACAGCTGTCTGTTCATTAAAAAAAAAAACACATGACTTTATACAATACTATGTGTAGTGATGAACACAAGAAAATACAACAACAATGAAATTATAAATACCAGCAAAGCAAAACAATATAAGTATATATATATTTAAATGAAAATGTAAATAACTAAAAACTTATTACTTCAATAAAAGCCCTAGGCATAAAGGGCGTGACAGCTTACATATTTAGGTATAGTAAAAAAAGTGAATTATATGAACTCATATAACGTGTCAGTAAGCTAATTCCGGAGAAAGAACACTAACATTGTCCTGAGTTAATCAGAGCGACCAGCTATTTTTATCATTTAAATAATCATTTACGGAATAATATGCCTTGTAACAAAGCTTGGATTTGATTTGTGCTTTAAGTGCATTGTAAGGGAAGGCTAGCAAAGCAGAGGGTACCTTGTCATAAAAAATTAAGTTAGCAAGTTAAGCAGATCAAGCTACCCGAAACTGTCAAATATTCCCACTCAATCTTAATGCTTTACAGATAAAGTTGAAAATCTAATAAAGAAGTTTGACAGACTGTAGTAGTTTGATGTGCTGTCGTCTGTACCTTACGCAATACTCGCACACAAACTCACTCACTTCTATATTATTTATTGTTGAAAGAGAGAGAATCATGTGTGAAACGATACTTTTTGAATACAGAACTATTTAATATAATAATACGGTATTTGACTATAAAAAACTAATTAGTCCGTCAGTCAGATTTCCAAAAAATACTAGACACGTATTTTTTGTTTTATCAAATCAATAAAAATTGACAAATATAAAAGGCATCAAAGATCAGGAGTGGTGGTGTGGTGACGTCATTGGTCGCTAAACGTGTAGCGTGCAGTGACGTCACACCAGTTTTCAACGCACTGTGTCGTGTTCATTTTTTGTTTATATGAAAAAAGAAAAAATGCGCGTCTAATATTTTTTGGAAATCTAACTGACGGACTAATTAGTTTTTTTTTAGTCAAATACCCTATTATATCTAGTAAAAGTAGGTAGTATTGCTGCTAAAGTGTCACCATCAATTTTTTTGATGTGGATGGGAAATCATCAAATGACCTCTCTTGCTCTGACTTTTACAGTCGTGAGGACCTGCGTCAGGCGGAACGTGAGGACGCCGTGGCGCCTCTCTAGCCACTCCTCAAAGAGGGGACTTACCGCCGCTATTATGGCGTGCCCAGAGTACTTACTGCCTGACTTCTACAATAATTCTACTACGAATCTTTTATTCTATTCTATTAAATTCTATTCTAATACGACACCGGCTGGTAAAGCCTAATTGTTACACTTTCGGGTTTCTGATGTCCCGTAACTACTGTCGATGACAATGACTGTCAGGTTCAACGGAATAACGTGCTTTCCGATTGTGATTTCGATCTTGATATATAAAGTTATCCATCCATGGACCATGCGCGGCAAGCGTAGCTTAACCTGATCAATCGACCCGTGCGGTTGTTAACTTACTGAATATCGTCTCTAATGACTTGCTTTATCCATCAGCAGAAAAGCGGTAATAAACGCTCAACCCAATGAATAAACACGTGTACTACCGAGTTTCTATTATTATAAGATTAGTTGAAGACCGAACATATTTTCCTACTATTAATATTTCAACACTTATCAAAATATTTTCAATATAGTGAGTCGTAAATTTTCTGTTATGTGTATCACGACCTTTACTCATGCTATAAATCTCAAAGCGTTCGCAATCAAATTCAAGTCAATGTTTTATTTAAAGAGCATTTAATAGTTATTAGTTTCTTTGTTTAATTATTGTTTTGCTTAGCATTCTTTCTATTTTCCTTTTTGTTCCTAAGAGTTGTAGAGTGATGCTAAATAGTCTGTAACCTTCTTCTTGAAAATGCCCTTAAATGCTTTTGACAATAGACTTACTAATCCATTCACAACAAAGATTTTTATTGTAATCTGGCGGGCAAAGAAAGAAAAAAAACATTTTATGGGTTAGCTCCAGAGAATAACTCGTTCAAATAAAAAAACCGGCTAAGAGCATATCGGACTACACACATTGAAGGATTCCTTAGTGAAGGCGAATTTGATGAGCGTCAAAATAAACTTAACAGTGTACCTAATCAAAAACATGTTCTCGCATACATACGTCATGGTAATTTTTGGACTAATTTATTATTCTTTTTCTATTAACGATCTTCAGACTATTTCCTTTACATTTATGATGATTAATAATTCATTTTCTGTAAGTAGGTTTGTAGTACCAACACTTTTACTAGTATCTTTTTTAACTAAGTAAATGAGTTCGGCGTTTCCTATCTGACTACTCTTTCACTGTGAGACCTTGGCTCTTGTCGCAGCACCACCGTGTCCTCGTAGTGGCGATCGGCGGCCATTTCCGAGGAGGTTCCGGAACAAGAATGCATGGTAGGCCGTCATCTAATTTTCGGGAATCTCAGCGCCCTCACGCCTCTAGCTGCCGCAGGAGACGCTCTGGTCGGGAAATAACATCGAAATCTCGGCCACTGTAGACGCGATTGCGGAAGTAGTGGCCGTTCGGTAAGGACCAGGCCCAGGTCGACGGCGCGTTGAGTTTCACGCGCGCCTCAAAGAGATGTCAGCACATCGTGACGTGATAAGAACAAGTCAAATAAATGATAAACGTGGGGTATTAGGTATTTTTTTTTGCCCAAATGAATACAATGAAATCATCATCATCATCTCAGGGTTAATACCAGTCGCATCCAAAGCTTTGGAATCTGGGGTCCGCTTTTCCAGTCTAATTGCTGATTTTGGCGAAATTTCGACATTTTCCGTGAAGCGACTGCCGTCTGACCTCCACAACGCGAAGGCAATATCGAAGCATTGCAGTTAGACCAATTGTTGGACTTTTGTGGGCTCCAACAACCCGTAACGACTGCCACTAGATGTTCGTATGGCAACCGAAACCAACGGCTTAACGTGCTTTCCGAGGCACGACCAGACCAGTGCAAATATTCATATTCATGCATACAAATACTTACACTGCGCGAGGATCGAACCCGCGCCTCCTTACGCAGCGGCCGCGTTCGCTACCGCTACGCCATGGAGGCTGTCAAAATACAATGAAATGTAACTAACTCAACTGTAAATAAGTAATAATTTATTTCTCAAAAAACTAAAAAAAAATATTTTACTATCTATAAATTAAATCAAAGCGCCTATCCATTTTTAAATAACTCTGTAAAAATTAAATATATATAAGATCGTTTTGAAATCGCTAAAAGTTCTTTTAAAATGGAAATATAGACAAATCTATGAGTCTGCTTTGGCCCTGTGTGTTTCATAAATATGCGTAATGCACTACTCATTGGAATCATAAATATTAAATTTTGCTAATTTGTAAACTTCTGGAAAATTATTACAATATAAAGTATAGTATTGAAATTCAAAAGCAAGTAGGTTGAAAAACTTAAGGTCTTTTAAGTTTTTATAACGACGAACTGTCAATGCCGTGTTTTAAAATAATATACCTACACGAGAAACAAAACATTTTATTTGTGTGTACACACTACAAAACCTGCTAACCACATATAATTATCATAATACTTTTTATAAAGACAACCTTTCTTTTGTGTTAAACCAAAAACTCTGAAATAAATGAATATTCAATTCCGCTTAAAACAATCAATATAGGTACATATTTAACCAAATACACCAATAATGAAACAACATAAGCTGCTAAAATAAAAAGGTATTTGAAAGAACAACAATCATGCTATATTTCTGAACTTCTTAAATTCGTCGCATTATTAGAAGCTGTGCTTATCCTGGGCTTTAAACCCAAAGAAATTTCACGCACACGTACACAACAGTTTAGGCACACAAGCAAATAATTTTATACACAGACAGATACGGAAGAGGCACATTTTGTAACTGCTTACGCCGCTACGAGAAGTGGCGCGGGCGTCGCGACGAAGGCGACTGATGTGTCTCGTAGTTAGCACTAGGCCCAATAGATGGCAGTGTTATCAATAACTGATTAACAAAGTCTTTCAGTTTTAAGTTTGTAGTATATAAATTATTTTACTGTAGTATATTATAAATTATTATATATATTTTTTAGAAGACTATTAGGGTATGCAGAGCTTATCTGCTTGTATGGAGCGCACGCGCCTGGTTATAAGTAGATACCTACGTGTTGTACCTACTTATAACCAATGCCAAACTCGATAAAGAACAGAGCTAAACAAACCAATTTAACAAATTTACCTATTATTTCCGTGATAATCACGGAAATAATAGGAGATTGGAATGCCTTTTATATGCTAACTATTTATTAACAATTGCTATTGCAGCATATTTCAATAGAATCACTAAAATAACATGCATATTAACATGGTATTTCGAAAAACCATTAAAAAGTCAACATTAACTTTACGTGATAGCCCTACAAAAAAGAAACATGGATGAAATCCAGGTATTAAACACATTTTGTGGAATTCAACGCATGAATAAAGTTGAGGCATTTGTCAATACAATTTTGCGTATTTTAATTACTTTCAAATGAACTGCATATAACATGCATTGTAATACTTACAGGTTTGGACTAAGTATAATATATATGTATCAAAAATTTAACCTATTAGGGAATTAGCTTGCATGTGTGTCATATTTAATTCAAATCGGTTAAGTAAGCGTTCTATGCAAATTATAAATATCTAAACATAAATAAACTGTTTACCTAGAAAGGTTGTTAACATCTGTCTTTTACGCGTAAACAACTCGTTGCCTAGCAACGGTTTGTTTACCTATATTCTTTATCCAATTTGGTTTTTATAGGATATTTGATATTAATTTCACGCTTGTAGGTACGGACGAAAGCAGTAGGCCTAGTATGAGTTTTCAATATGAAACTTGATCGTCGATATCGAGCGCGTTTGGCGCTCTCATTGGTTGAGAGTTCTTACGACCTTGAAGCGAGCCAATCGCTGAGTCAAACGCGCTCGATATCGACGAACGAGTTTCGTAATGAAAACTCATACTAGGGCTACGGGTCGAGTTACCCGAAACTGTCAAATATTCCCAATCAATTTCAAGCCTCTGCTCTAGTGATAAAGTTGAACATTTAATGAAGAAATTTGACAGATTGTAGTAGCTTGATATGCTGTTGTTTGTTCCTGATACCTGCACGTGTTACTTAGAAAAAGGGTTTTGAGACAGACAACGAAGACGGACAATGAAGTGATCAGCTATTGGAAAACAATAGACTAGAAACTAATCCAACATACTTTTAAGTCAATTAAAACAATTCTTATTTAATAAAAGTAATTACACAGAGACACTATATCTATTGAATAACAAATAGATACATTCAGATAACTACCTAAATAAAAACAAATGAAAAATATTTAAGCGAATAAGCAACTCAACCTTATAATTTAATACAAATTAATCATAAGATTGACCTATACAAAATTATGTTTAGTTCTTCCATCTGGTGAGATCCATGTCCACCTTCAAGCTTTTTAAGAAAAAAAAAACTGTAAACTAAGGCACGCTTGGCGTAGTGGTTAATAATGTTTGACTGCTGCGTAGCGTGTCGCGGGTTCGATTCCCGCACGGAATAAATGTTTGTATGACCTACAAGTAGTTATTCTGGATCTGGTTGTTTGTGTGTGTAAGTTCATAAGTTTTTAAATGCACTCACGATACAGTAGAAATTCCTAGTGTGGGGCAACGTTTTTTTAATAAAAAATAGGTAAAAAAAAAATGGATCCGCGTCCAGTTTGCATGAGGAAATACGAGTGCCTTTCCTAGATTATTTCTGGTTTCTAGGCCATGTGGACCGAGAATTTGTGATCTCTTGTTTTACCCCGATATTAACATTATATTCTATTCTATTTTTGTTTATGGCAATGGTTCCGATAATGTGATATGAGAAAACGTGAGAAGACAACTAAATAAAAAAAATCTGATCCAGTAATAATTTGATAACACTGTGTTTAATTTGAAACTTGTAGACAAGTGTTAGTAGATACACCGTAACAATAACAAAAATAAAAAAAAAAACTTAAATATATTATGGTTAAATACAAAATTTGAACATAGACAAACACACAAAAATAATCATAGTTTGAGGCCATTAATACGGATAAAATCCATCAAAGCTCCAAATAGCTTTGGGGAAGAATGTGTTAGTAAAGGCGGAAAGTTAGTTGGGACAGGGGTACTATACAGATCATGGGCTGGGTTATTATTGGAGCACTGGAAAAATATATGCTCCAATGTACCTTCATCCAGCCCACATTCACAGAGCGATGTGTCACTAACCCGGATTTTGTGGAGGAATACCAGGGAACAACAATGGCCTATACGGAGATAAGTAATAGAGATATTTCTCTTTGAGGTTTTTTTTATACAGGTAAAACCAAGGTTTGGTTGTAACATTAGGCTGTATTGCGTGATAAAAAGCACCTTTCCGCTTACTTGTATTTCCGCCACTGTACCTGCCATGTGGATAGCAAGTTCTTTTTTGGAAGGCTCAGCAAATCATAACCCTGGCATTTAAAATACTTGAGGTCAGCGTCTTGGGATGTGACAGCGTCCTTAGCAAGAGGATCAACACACTCGTTCCTCTTATGCCACAGTGGCTTGGAACCCAAACCAAGTGGACGGTTTTAAGATTCTTGGGACAAGATAAAAGGGACTTTTTGGTTTGGAGCAAGATTAGGCTGTGCAGTTTGCTCTTGAAAGGACTTTGCTCCAAAGCTTGCAGGCAACTAAGGCAGTCCGTGAAGATGACACCAAAATATATGTTATGGGCTTCTATAAATAAACGAGCTTCCAGTATGGCTACGCACTCACCCGTAAACACTGATGACTGTTTAGGGCATCTAAACTTCAAAACAATTTTTGGGTTTTGGTAGTATACCAGTGCAGCTTTAATCTGAGAATTTAGAGACGTCTGTGAAGAATCTCTTAAAATTTCGCCCACCAACCGCCGCATTGAAAATAGAGTTAGCCGAAGAGGACTTTTTAGATATGCCTTTTGTTTGAAGATGAAGAAACTGAGCGAAAAGAGAATCTAAATTTTGGTACAAACGAAAAGAATTTACAAACAAAGGGACTTCTTTATGTTACCAATAATTGGAATTTCGGCATGCGATATCCAGGTCTTTCACTCTTTCAACAAGCGGGTGAGAGTATTTAGTAGTGACTCTAGCCCAAAATCTCGACGCTAGATACTGTCTTCTCAAGGCCAAAGGTAGTTCAGCGCACTCTACCTGCAATACATTGATTGGTGAGGATTTCATACAACCCAAAATAATCCTTAGACACTTAGCCTGAATATTATCCAACCTTGCCAAAGCGCCTTTGTTGCAAGGAATTAAGAGGAAAGATCCATAGTCCAGAACACTCCGGACTAGAGCGTTGTATACCAGTTTCATGGTGTAGGGATGAGCACCCCACCAGACACCGGCAAGAACTTTAAGTATGGGAATAGTTCTCCTGCAGCTATTAGGTAAGTAATTTAGATGGTGTAAACCAGTCAATTTAGAATCTAAAACAACGCCTAAAAATTTAACTTTTGCAGAAACCGGTACACAATGCCCTTGGATGCTAACCGAAATTTGAGGTATCAATCTCCTGCGAGAAAATACAACCACAGCACTTTTTGGGGCAGACAGATTCAGGCCGTGGAAATTTAGCCATTGGTTTAGAGAGAGTCCAGGGATATGCATCAGTGGCGAAGAGTCCATACAAGCCGATTCCCACCGGGTTACCTTTCAAAAATCAGTTCCATATTCATACAAAAGTATTTACATTCTATTTCATTAACAAAGTATTATTAATCAAATGCCGGCGCGATTTACAATAGCAATCGTAATTTTTAGCAATACCCTAAGTATCACATTTCATTTTATAGTCGTAAATTAATCAGCGCTTCAATTTTTCGTACATTACATTGAAGGCAACTCGACGAATTACAGCTTACCTCGGTCAACGTTTTACTATGAGGCGAAAAGAGACAGAGCGTGTCAGACCATCTCTTTCTAATGCTCGCTAACCGTCGGTAAAACTTGATAAATATAGGCTAATGCCAAACGGCTTGTAGTTCTCTCCTCTCCTCTATTAGAAAGAGACAAAGAAACCACGCCACTACGAGAAAGGAAACACGACAAAATTAAAAAGAATTAGCGTTATAATGAAATCCTTCGCAAGTCATATTCTTTTTATTTTGGCATATTTTCGTGTTCCATTTCGTTTAGTTGAAAATAAATTATTGTTAGTATGTGTTCCTCTATACCACTGGTGCGTGAGTTTTTCGTTTGTTATATTTTTGAGTTTGTCCGATTTGGCTATCATGTCAATTGAAAAAAATTTGCTTAATAAAATGAAAAGTAATCCGAATTTTTATAACAACATTTTAGCTCATTTTGTTAAAAAAAAAAACAGACGCATTGCATTAGAATATAAATAACGTTGTGATTGTGTATAATTTGCTTTACTTTTGCTTAATATTTTTATTGGTTTTGGATCGGTGTTTGTGTGGTTCGGTTTTTAACACTTTATTATTTTTGGAATTTTTTATTTTATTTTTTCTTGACTCTTATTCCCTAACAATAGGTACTTAACTTAGTACTTAGTAACAAGCATGCATGTGTGGTATGGAGATGCACGTCGAAAAAGGCTTTTCTCAAAGCCGCTTTTATCATACTTGAAAGACACTGTTATCAAATCATCAGTCCTTTTTTGTATGGTGAAGGTGGGGCTTTTGATATTATTCTTATCTGAAGACCTCCTCCAAGATATCCTGCAGTAGGTAAGTGTTTAAGTGTTTATTTTTTTGGACCGGCTTCCCTTTGTCAAAATTACACCCTTCGCCACTGATATGCATAGAGATGTTGTAGCGTCGCTAACAGAGTGATTGGTGACATATAAAACCAGGTCATCAGCTTACTGAAGAATTTGACAGGCGTTGTTGAAGCATGAGTATACGTCAGCTGTATACCTACAGATTGTATAGTAAAGGACTAAGCACAGATCCTTGTGGTAGGCCCTTCCATGATGTCCTGGCGTCAAATTCTTCCCCCGAGACTCTTAAAACCAAAGACCTAGACATGAGTAAACTGCAGATGCACTGTAGCAACCTTTCCGGTATTCTCAGCTGTTGCAGTTTTTGCCTGAGAATGGGAAGAAGGACATTATCATTAGTATGCAGAGGAAATGTCTAAGAAGGAGGTGACTACAGATTCATTTTTGGAAAACGATGTGCGAATATCTGATACTAAAACTCCAACACTATCCATGGTACTGAGTCCCTTTCTAAAGCCAAATTGACACCTAGGAAGTTTGTCTTTTGATTCTACTAAAAATTCTAGTCGGTTTTTAAGCAAGTGTTCAAAAATTTTTGCATGGACTGATGACAAAGCGATTGGTCTGAAGCTGTTTGGGTCATCAGCGGGTTTGCCTGGTTTCAAGATAGGTAGGAATAATGATTTGAGTTTTCCACTGATCGGGCACCCAGCCAATAATGTAACAAAAATTTAAAATATTTAAAAAGAGGGTTTTTGTTCCATGACCCGCATGTGACAAAAAGGAATAGGCAATCCCGTCTATACCGGGGGCAGAGTCGTGGACATGGTTTCAAACTAAGTTAAGCTCCGGCATAAAAAATGGCGCATCTAGAGGATCATCAGAAGGAAAGGGAGCTGGCTGATTGAGTTCATTTTCCGCTGGTACATACGGAGGAGCTAGTTTGACAAAGAACCGCTCAGCAGTTTCACGAGGGATGGGAGAGAAAATTGTAGGAGAACACACGGATCTAAACCACTTAATCCTCTTCCATACAACCGATAAAGAAGTGGATGGGGATAAAGAACCACAAAAGTTAACCCAACCGGCGCGTTTCCTCCCTCGCAGCAATCTTTTAGATTTAACGAGGATCCTGTTGTATGCCATTAGGTTATCGCTAGTCATCGCCCCACTGTAGGTCCTTTCAGCATCGTTCCTTTCCTTTATGGCTTTTGTATATTCCTGGTCCCACCAGGGCGGAGAAGGAATTTTTCCACAAGCAGAGTTTTTAAGGGGAAAGCACGAGTCAGCACTGGCTGTTATAGAAGAAATTAGGTTTTTATAACAGTTTGACGCTTGTAAGGGACTAAGAAACTTAAAATCCTGTGAAACTAAATTCGGAAGTGAGTTAATTTTGTCCTATAATAGTGAGGAATAATCCGTCCAATCAGGGTTAGACAGATTATACCTCAAGAGTGGAGGGGTCGATTTTTCTAAATATGTTTTATCAGCCAGAGATAATAAAATTGGGTAGTGGTCACTTCCATGTGACAAGCTGGTACACTCCCAGTGACACGACGCTGCGATATCCAGTGAACAAAATGTAAGGTTAACACAATTCTTATGCTGTCCAGGAAGAGACCTACGAGTTGGGTAACCATTTTTTAATATACACAAGTTAAGGTCATCTAAGATTTCCACTAAACCTTCCCCAAAAGACTCGCAACGTTCAGAACCCCACCTGAAGTGATTGCAGTTGAAGTCTCCCATAACAAGTAGAGGGCCTTCTATGTATTCCAGGGTACGCTTCAGGATTGGGAGGAAACTTGGTGAGGATGAGCAATATAGACTGATAGGAGGGTTATACCCTCCACCCTGCCGTTCACAATGCTAATATCATCCCCCACAAAAGGCAATCATACAGCCACAAGTGGAACACGATTGTTCATGCAGATAGCCGACCCGCCATAGCCATCAGATCGGTCGCATCTGAGAATATTGAAGGAAGGTAAACGGAAACTAAGACTCGAAACAAGCCAAGTCTCAGCGAGAGAACAAGCTAAGGGTTTGAATTTGTTTAAAAGGAGAGTGAGCTCGTGCTTTTTATGCAGCACGCTCCTCACATTCCATTGAAGTAAACACTAGTTGAGGCATTGTTGTAACTTTGAAGAAAGTTGATGAGTGATGAGGCAACGTTGGACGGTAATTGAGTTTTATTAGAAGAAGACATTAAAGTTAAAAGAAGTTTACTGAAAAGTTCAATTATTGAGGACAAGTTTTCAGGAGATTGTGTAAGTTGAGTATTGAGAGCACAGCCATTAGGCTGAGAAAATAAAGGATTGCTAGTAAGCTGATGTACAGATTTACTATAGGAGGGGGAAAGAGAAGCTTGGGTCTTTGGCATAGGAAACACAGTTTTGCGGTATGACTGGGTTTGTGACTTCGTGATGTCAGCATAGCTACGAGTAGAATTATGGACTATTTTACTTGCTTCGGCATACGAAATCACTTTCTCAGCCATAAAGGTTTTAATAGTCCTCTGCCTGCTGTACTCCGAACAGGACTTGCTATTAGCAAAGTGACCCCCAGAGCATCAACACGCAGAAGGCTTCACTCTCAGCAATGCTGCAACCAACACTGGGGTGGTCATTGCCACACACTTGCTGCAGCGGGGTTTGGAGCGACACAGGGATTACAGGGACTACAGGGTCTACATGCCCAAATCGGCAACACTTGCGGCATTGGATTACTATCAGACCATTGGATTTATATACCCTACTGGGTATATATATTGCTCTACGGTAAGGGATGTGTAGAAGCAGAAAATGCGGTTAGGTAGAACTTGGCCATCAAATCTGATGACGCAAGTTTCTGTTTGCCTGTATTCTATTAAACCGTCTTTATGGACTCTTCGATTTATCCTCTTAACTTTAATTATAGGTCCACAGCCAGCTGGTACTTTTAAATACACCAGGACTTCATCCTCCGATAATTCTGTAGGGATACCACTGACAACGCCCATGCGGGTTATGTTAAAAGATGGAATAGTTGCTTCATAGTGATTTGAACCCAAAACATATTAGATAAGAAGGCGTCCTGAGGCGATTTAAATTCCACGGATACGCGGTTTCGGCCAACACGCTTGACGGCAACTATATTACTTAAATTTAAATTTGCTAAAAAGCGACCAAATGTTACCGGATGTAAAGTAGATCCAGAGTTAGTTTGCGTTTCCAGACGGGAAACGTGGAAAATGAAAGGTCCTTTATCAGTGACCGAGTATCTAGCTCTGCCTATATGGGATCTAGGTTGATTTGTAAGTTGATTAGAAACATCCTCATCATTACCGGGACGTTTTCGGATGTTAGTCTGGGAAGTAAAAGTTAGGGACTGGCTTAATGGGTTGGAGGTGGGACTTAGGTTAGAAGGGGAGAAGCCGGATAGGGCGGTTGTAGGTATATCATCCGGAGGTTTAGTTTTATCCATATTCCTTGATATACATGTTTGAGGTTATAAATAATAAAATAAAATAAAAAGGGATAAATTAACTAAAAATAGATACACAACAAACCTGACACCTGGTAACAGCACAAAAACAAAAACACAAGTCACAACAAACATAATATAACCGAAAAACAACCAAAATTCTAGCGCACGTGTAGTCAAAACCATCTGATGAATGTAGAAAATAATCTCGACTATAACAAAGCGCCGATATTAACATTAAAGTCGCTAGTTATGACAATCCATGTTCTACGGGTTTCCTCACACGCTTTATTAGGTACGTCATAAAAGTCATTCGTGTGTAACGATGTTTGTGCGTAAACTTTATTATATTTTATAAGGTATAAGTTTATCAACGCTCCTTGTTTACTGACACCTATAAAATTATTTATTGTTATTACATTATTAACCCAAATATGATGAACGTGTGAAACGGAGCAAATATGTCACAAGTCATGGATCTAATATGTCCTGTTCATTAGTTACTAAGCATACCTGTAGCTAGATAACTATGTCATTATTTGTATCACAGCCCATTAGTCTAACCTCGCAAGGGCAGACATGTGCAGTGTTAACACTTCGTTTTATCACATCATTTGGCAGGCTCAGGTATTGGTATTGCTAATGCTAACCCGGTAAATCTACTCAGGTAGGTCAGCTGTATTCGTCAAGTTTCGTGAACAGGTGGGGAAGGCATCGAATTCCTTGCATATTAAATATTCACAATACTTACTTTCACTGATTGAAAATTTTAATAAGTAATGCTTAATTAAGTTAATCGTAAAAGGGAACACCACAGACCGTTAAAATTATTTCGGCCCCTTGAGAATTGCTTGAGGCTACAGTCACATCTTAGGGGAACCAATTTTGGGCACGCCACAATAGCGGCGGTAAGTTCCTTCTTTAAGGAGTGGCTAGAGAGCGCTATGGCGCTCGCACATTCCGCCTGACGCAGGTCCTCAGCGGACACGGCTGTTTCCGGGTGTCCTATTCCGTAAAAGGTGGGAGGAAACGCCAGGGTGTCACCACTGTGGGTATCGCCCTGAGGACTCGGTGGAGCATACGGTGGAGACCTGCACGGCTTGGGTAGAGTAACGCCGTGTCCTCGTGGCGACGATCGGCGGAGATATCTCGCGTCCGCCCCTGGTCCAATCCATGGTCCAGAGCGAGAGTGCATGGCAGGCCGTCACCTCCTTCTGCGAAGCAGTGATGCTGGCAAAGGAGAAGGCGGAGCTCGTGAGAGAGCGGGAATCCTAGCGCCCTCACGCCTCTAGCCGCCACAGAAGACGCCCTGGTCGGGAGATAACATCGAACTCCCGGCCACCGTAGGCGCGGGATTGCAGGCAGTGAGCAGTGGGCTGCTTGCCGCCCTGTAAGGACCAGGCCCGGGACGACGACGGCGTGTTGTGTTTCACGCGCGCCTCAAAGTGTTTTCAGCACATCATGACAGGGTCCAAAGGGACCGATGCCTCCTGGGAAAGTGTTGCGGGTTGGTTAAAAAAGAAAACGTGGCCCTGGCGCACAGGCAAATGAAGGAACACGGGTGGGTTTTAGTCAGTAAAAGTTTGATAGGCTCTTGGAGAGTTAGAGCGGGAGCGCTCTGGGCGGAGCGGATGCGGATGGAGCAGGACAAAGGATAAGGGGAACGTATTTCATAATTTACCTAAGTATACCCAGTAATAAACATTATGGTTATATCTGCGTATCATATGTTATACGAATACCTACTGTACATCCACTAAGTATTACGAAATTGGATAGGTAAGTTTTTTTTTTTTTAATATTCGCATTTAAATATTTCAATATCTAAGGATAAACCGAATGAATGCCCAGTATTAAAAACTCCAATGCGAGAGGTTTGTTTTCAAGAAAACTTAAGTAGAGTTTGAATTCCTGAAACATAATATTTGCACATGATGCCAACGTTATCTTGCTAACTAAGTACAAACATACCTACTTACATACATAGTAAGTTTTGATATAAAAACAAAAATACACATCCTCGTCGGTATCGCAGAGTTCACGCAACAGCCCTCTCGACGAGGCGAGGGAGGCATCGACAACAATAGTCATTCGAGTTGGGCCCGCGCGCGATCGCGCCCGCATTCATTGCACTCACACGAAACCATCTGTAATTTCTTCTACAAAACATTCGGAAACGAACACTATTTCCGTCAACACGTATACGTTATTATATACTCTACTAATATACAAGAAGTATATATTCATCAAATTGTCTATTAAATTCAAGGTGTATTTTTAACTTTAGTTTTCAAGTGTTTTCTGCATACTTGTGTGAAATATGTTTCTACAATAATTTTCATTTTGTATCGTAAGTACCGTTTGATTTTAGTTTAACAGAGTAACTGTACAAATTGTAGAATATTAATGAGGTAATAAAAATAAACTAGACTTAAGCACAATTTCCGGACTTTCAAACAACGCCAAACATTTTCTAAAAAATATTTAGAAATAGAAAATACTTATACAAACAAGCGCTATGTTCTTGACTTCTCTATTAATGAATTTTCTCTCTATTATCTTAATAAATTTGAATAGTGGTTAACCGTAACCGCCTTTGTGTATGGTTGTACTAGCTTAATTAATGTCAGTGTTGTAGACGTTTTGCTATAATATTTACGCAAAATGGATATTAACTCTCGTAAAAGGTATATAATGTTTCGGAAGGAGGTGTTTCTTGAAATACGTCGATTACCGGTATTTTAGTCCCTATAATTATATATTTTCGTTTAAATTATCATTACCTGCCCGTACCACGTACGAGCGGATAAATAATTAATTTAACGTAGGTGCACCAATGACTTATATAGTGAAAACAGGTGAAGGAAAACATCTTGATGAAACCTGGACTTTAAGTCTGAAATCGCCAACCCGCATTGAGCAAGCGTGGTGATTACGCTCAATCCTTCTCTGTATGAGAGGAGACCTGTGCCCAGCAGTGGGACGATAAAAAGTTGATGATGAGGTACTTAAATAACAATTCTAGCGACAAATTTTTTAAAACGTTTCTGCATAGAGATATATTCCGAAAATAAACACTACTCACTTACCGTAAGAAACAATTAAATATTTCCAAGAATTTCCACCAACTTTTCTTTCGATCACGGTCAGATTGACGTCGGATTTCCGGACAACCTTGGCCCCATATTTTTCTTCAATCATTGTTGTTTCACGTTTTACAAGCTTTTAATTAACTTGTTTCCACTTTTCTTTGTTCTGTGATTTCTACTATATGATATTTCTGTCTCTGACTGGCGGTTTCGTAAAGTATCTTTTTTTATTTCTGTTTTTTTTTAAGGCTACAGTAAATAGGTTCAAATAGACTAGTGCGCTTTACCATCAACCATTGCTGTTGGTCACTGCTCAAAATGAGTCGCCATCGAGAACAAGCACCAGCACCCTAATTGCGTGTCACACTATAACTATCAATTAGAATCATTTCAAAGCATATTGCTAATCCATTGCTCCATGTGTTGGAAAATGTGTCTGCTCAACAACATAAATAACGCAATGAATACTGTTGAACTGTCAAAATGAAGTCCATTGCTTCTGATAGTGTGTTACCATGGTGTCATCATCATCATCATCAACAACCTTTTATCGTCCCACTGCTGGGCACAGGTCTCCTCTCATACAGAGAAGGATTGAGCGTAATCACCACACTTGCTCAGTGCGGGTTGGCGATTTCAGACTTAAAGTCCAGGTTTCCTCAAGATGTTTTCCTTCACCTTCAGTCATCGGTGTCTAAGATATACTTAGAAAGTACATATAACTTTAGAAAAGTTACATAGATACTTACCTGACCTGGAATCGAACCTGCGCACTCATACTTGAGAGGCTGGTGTTTTAACCACTAGGTGTGTTACGCAATAACCCTGCAGTGTGTAACATTAAAATAATAATATATATTTGACTAGCGTCCCGATATGTCCGGTCAGCACGTATACGTAGCGAAGCACATATCGGGCCGCTAGTCACATAGGTTAATAAAATAAATAATAAATATTTAATAAATACAAATTTATTGGATCATCAAAAAATATATATTTTTTCAAACATATATAGTTTTTAAATAGTTAGCAATTTTAAAACTTAATCCATACATTTAGATAAACAATAATCTTTGTTTTTCCATTTCTAGCATATTCTATAAACAAACGACTGGGGGTACCGACTCTCGAACAGGCAACATAAAGTTGACAATGTGAAAAACATGATTGCTCCAAATTTACACCACAAACGTGAAATTTTTGCCCTTGAGCTATGTCCAGCACAAGCTGGACATAGCAAATGATAAACGCACAGGATATTGTAATCGTTTGAACTCAAATGGCATATCAGTTTTGAGATCATAGGGATACGCGGTATCAAACGAACTTCTCCTTTTGATTTACCAGTTAATATCGTTGCTTCAATTAAAATTGACAATAAGTTTTTCACTACCAATCTGGTAACATTACACAGTTATAGTGGATAAAATTACATAGAAAGTGGCATTGATTTTTATATTATATGTAGATGACACGGTTGCAACAGTGGCTGAACGATCAACTGCTGCGCGTTTCGCGGGTTTTACTCCCGCACTGAACAAATTGCGGATCTAGTTGTTTGTGTACGTGAGTTTAAATGTTTGTAAACACACTCCTGATAGTAATAGTAATTCCGAGTGTTGTTAAATCAAAAGTATTCCGTTTATAACTTAATCATGAACTTTTGTTTCTATATTAATTACTGAAACTAGTACAACCTATCTTATCGCCCTGCTTGACGTAAAGTTTCGGGACATCCTATATAATAATATTAGTATGCGAACACTTTTAGCTAAATTAGGATATAATATTGTTTAACGTACCTATGTACTAAGAGTTCGAACTAGTTTATTCTTGCTTCAAAGATTAATGAACAAGTATACAGTATGTTAAGAAAACCCTGTCCGACCCATAAGGATAATAAAGGTTAGGTAAACACATGACGAAATATAATATAAAATTTTACGTAATCATCATAGTACCAATACAAATGAATTTTGAAATAATCTTTTTTTCCCGCGAATTAATTCCAACTTCCCCGAAATTTGGTAATTTTTAAAAAAGTGACAACACCGATATTATTATGAGCGAATAGCGATGCGATCACGTGCCGCGTGCCCTGCCGCCCGCCGCCCGCGGAAGGGTGGTAACGCACATTTATTCAGTTACCTCTTTTTGCGAAATAATATTTATTTTTTTAGGGGATTTTTTTTTAACTTTAGCCCGGTTTTATATGCATTAGTAGAATCAGTTATCGATACCTAACAACACCTTCACGGGTCGGACAGGGTTTTCTTAACATACTGTATATCAATAAACTTTACTTAATTAATTCTATCTCGGGACATTGCTTCTTGTTATTAGTTATTGTAATTGGAAAATAATTCAAATTGAACCAGTGTTCTATTTAGCCCTGAATGGAAGTAGCTCGTGGTAATGTCATGGGGGCCTCTGTCAACATGACGGAGGCCCTGATGACTTCCCCACGAGCTCCATTGACATGGAGTTTAACAGTAACAAAACATATAATAAGTTAAGTTTTGTACATGGGAATTGTGATTTCCTCAACCCTAAACTTTGAGCGGTTCATTGAATCCAAAGCCAAGATGTCTTCCAGGTAAATTGCGTTATTGCAAAGGTCTGGCGCTACTTTACACCGGGACAGCTTTTAAAGCGCAGGTCCATTCGTGTGTGGAAAGTACTACAGCCACATTTGGGCAACACCAGCCAAATGCCGCCAGACAACTTTGGATTCGGTGGAGAGGCGTGCGAAGAGGCTGATTGATGACCCTGATTTGTTCTCCAAAGCCTAGAAGCGTAGAGTAAGCCACAGGCGTAGAGTAGCCAGCCTGTCAGTGTTCTATAGGATGCATTTTGGAGAGTTTGCGCGGAAATAGTGTGACTTAATTCCTCCATTTCCGTTCAGTACGGTGATTATCTACCCTTACGTTGTTGACACCACTACTATCGAAGCGTTTCACCTCGTCTTTTATACCGCGTACATCGAAGGGCTGGAGCAATTTGCCAGCGATGGTCATTCCGTCTGACTACAATTTAAATTTCTTCAAGGCTAGAGTAAATTGGGCACGCCACAATAGCGGCGATAAGTCCTCTCTTTGAGGAGTGGCTAGAGAGGCGCTACGGCGCCCTCACCTTCCGCCTGACGCAGGTCCTCACCGGACACGGTTGTTTCGGGAGGTTCCGTTCGGCTGTTCCGTATTAGGCGGGAGGAAACGCCAGGGTGTCACCATTGTGTGGATCGCCCTGAGGACACGGTGGAGCATATGGTGGAGGTCTGCCCGGCTTGGGTAGAGCATCGAGGTGTCCTCGTAGCGGCGATCGGCGGCGATCTCTCGCGTCCGACCCTGGTCCAGGCCATGGTCCGGAGCGAGAGTGCATGGCAGGCCGTCATCTCCTTCTGCGAAGCAGTGATGCTGGCAAAGGAGGAGGCGGAGCGCGTGAGGCAACGGGAATCCCAGCGCCCTCACGCCACTAGCCGCCGCAGTAGACGCCCTGGTCGGGAGACGACACCTAAGTCCCAGCCACCGTAGGCGCGGGCCTGCAGGCGGTGAGCAGTGGGCAGCTCGCCGCCCGGTAAGGACCAGGCCCGAGTCGACGACGCGTCGTGTATCACGCGCGCCTCAAAGAGATGTCAGCACATCGTGACGGGGTCCACGAAGACCGATGCCCCCTGGGTCAGGGTTGCGGGTTGGTTAAACAAGAAACCGTAGCCCAGGCCGTCGCACAGGCAAGTGAAGAAACACGGGTGGGTTTTAGTCATTAAAAGTCTGACACACCCTTCCGCTCCGCCCAGAGCGGGAGAAGTCATTTGATGATTTCCCATCCCAACAAAAAAAAAGGTTAGAGTAAATAGGCTCTTAATAAACTAGCGCGCTTTACTATCAACGATTGCTTCACTGCTTACCAACAGGCGGAATAGCGGTCAAGCATTAGTTTATAATATTAAAAAAACATAAGCAAATTATGTAAAAATGTAATAATAATAATTTAGTGATAGGTAGATTAATTTAGGTGTAATTTTTGTCATACATTCATATTTAAACACAAACACAACAGGGTCAACGTTCGAACTTTGAAACTTCTCCCATAAATATTTTCCAACTCAAATGAAAATGGACATTTTCTGACTGACACATTGACACCGAGGTCAAGCAACCACCTCGTAGCAATAAATAAACATTTTTTTTATAACGCGGGGGTTCTAAAGTACCTAATATATTAGTATAAACTCATATAAACATTATAAATATAAAGATGTTATTTTATACAGGCTGGCGGATGACATCAAGACGCTAAATGCAATCATAATTCAACACATGGTTAAATTAATTAAAATTGAAATTATACGTCGGATAAAAAAAAGCAACGGCTTACACTCCAAAGTGCTGCCGGTAGAAGTGAAAAATTGAACGCTAGAGTCGTACTGTTTTGAATATTTGGAATGATAAGGGAATCATTTTGCAGGTATCGTTTTATTTATCAATAAGTAATAAATGAATATTTTATTACACAAACATACAAATTTAACACTAGAACTATTAACTTAATTTTTTTTTAAGGATTTTACAATAAAAAGTTTCATCTCACGGAAAAATGAATTTTCCTCCGTATTTCAGCATAACGTAGTACAAACGCCCTGTAGGTACCTCTTAAACAAAACAGTAGGGGCGCCTGCCCCTGCTGTTTGTTGCATGTAGGCCTGTATATTTCCTCCGTCTTACGAATGTTCGATCAGGTCACGTGTAATGTCACGTGTTTAATATTTTTTATCAATCCAAAAAAAACACAAAGTAGCTAAAGAATTATTCACTTGAAAAATAGGTTACAACGTTCTAACGAAATGTATACCTAGTCCGTCTATAAAGTCGTGAAAATAAATGAGGGCGCTGCGGTCGTGCATATAGCAACCCTGTTGACTTGTCTGAAACCATTTTGATACTAGCACATTATTTTGTACTAGAAGCAAAACTGGTTTTAATGAAAACACAAATCTATGGTCTCTGGCGTTTAATTAAAATGAGTAAAACAAAAAAATAAAACATACATATTTATTATTACATTTTTAACATGTTTTTACCAATAAAAAGTATTCCAAAATATAATAATTGCTTTCATCGTCAGATTCCAAATATTCTTCGTTAAAAAGTATTTTCATTGTCAGCTGCGTCACTAACAACGTCTCCGCTGCTTTCATCAGCCTGATTCAATTAAGCGAATAACTAACTCATACATATCTTGATAAAGGGTTTACTCTCACATTTTCCTGGAAGATTAAAAATAATAATATGTAATTTGTATCAGAAGATGGATATCACTATTTTTTTATTCCGAACATGATATAATTCATTTTTAAAATCAGCAACGGCTAAATTATCAAAACAGCTACACTATGGCCCACTTATATTTCCAATCTAACCTACAAATGCGCAATGTAAACAATCCTCATTTTAGTCCTAAAGTTAGTGAATTTGAAACTTCTGGTAGATAAAAACAAACAGTAACATGATTACATACCTGTTTTAGTAACTGTTCAAACATTGATGATAAACTTAAAATAATTTCTCGAACTCCACTCCGGTTTGTTTTTCTCATATTTAACACATTTCTTCGATGTTTTGTTTAAATAGAATTGAAAATTAATACAAATTTCAATAAATAAAAAGTTACAAAACAAATCGATGACTGCCGATGACATCCGATGTACTTGTACTTAGTTTTTTTAATCATTTATTTCATGACCATGGCCATACAAGTCCTTCAGTCGAATACATAAATGGATTTTAACTTCGTAACTTATCCTAACTTAATTAAACCTAACCTATCGCCTTACGTTTCCCGCGTGTTTCGTTTGGGGTAAAGTCTTGATGTGGCCACTATGCTAAAAAAAATCAATGTTCTTTATAAATTATTCACTGAATGCACTTTTTAGTACTTAAATCACGCGCTTTTATTTCACTTTGTTCAAAGTTTTTTGTCAGTCATTTTACACGGGCGGTCTGTGGGTTAACTGTACGCGGAAGGCTGTAGACGCCCAGCGGGTGCAATATAATAATGGTTTTAGGGTGCAGTGCGTCCGGCATGTTCGCTTTGGCGCCGGTTGATGACTTTCATGCCATCGTGAGGAAAAAGGCGGCATCGTTGCTGGGTAGAACTAGGACCAGCGCTAACAGCATCCTACAAGCCATAGCCGACAAGTACGATGCGCCGGTGCTTAGGCGCTGGTTAGCATTGCTTGTACGACAGGCATGATTAGTTTTTAAGTGTTACTAACTATTAGTAGATAAGTTACTAACCATTGGACCATTATTGTCTTTAAATAAATAAATTATTATTATTATTAGTAAACAACACTATAAATAATTTTAAAAGTATAATGAAAAATGAGCGTGACACTCAGCTTGATTTTCCCGCCAAAACTCCACTTGTACTTAAAAAGATTTAGTGTTGCCTTACTTTTAAAATGTTTAGTTCAAGAAACAGCCATTTTCGCGAAATTATAGACGGACTATAATAGGTATAAACAAAAAAAAAAAAACAATCATATTATCAATAAAACAAAAACGTGTTTACAGGTTGCAAGTTAATGTCTCTGCTATCCTGTATCAAATGAAAAAATACACAGCATACATAAACATCAAAATTGAGAAATTCCTCCTGTTTTAAAGTCAAACGAAAAACGAAAAAACGAACGTCAGAAAAAAACGAATAAATTTACAAATATAATATTTTTTTTTAAATAAAGTTTTTTTTGAAGAATACAAATTTAAGTTTTTGTTTATTGAAGAAACAACAGCGAATTCAGAAAATCTACTTTGCTCTACCTACTAATTAATTCTAAAGGCTTTTATTCAATACGCCTGCCTGCTACGTGGAGGCCCCGGGTTCGATCCCCGGCCAGGTCGTGATGGAAAACGATTTTTTCCTGATTGGCCTGGGTCTTGGATGTTTATCTATATATGTATCTATTATAAAATATAGTATCGTTGAGTTAGTATCCCATAACACAAGTCGCGAGCTTACTTTGGGGTTAGCTCAATCTGTGTGATTTGTCCGTATATATTTATTTATTCCCTGTGCCTGAAACTAATCATACATACATATCTACCTACAATATGTTTCACAGTAAAAGTATAACAAGAAAAGTTTCTAAAAATCTATCTGAAAAGTGTCAATTCAAAAGTAAGATAAAGCTTTGTGGTTTTCTCGTTCCTCTTCTTCGTCTATCTACATGACGTTATCCATTCATTCAAATCCGCGACTCAGCTTTCATTGCTTTTATTCAATCAACATAAATTAAAATGTTTGATGATATGATACAAGATTTATTTTGGCGTCTGCGAAGAAATTTTTTATTGTTTTAGTTTTAATTTAAATACAAAGATATATTTCTACTATTAACTCTCGCTAAATACCCTCCAGCGTTTGATGGTTTATTAACAGTTCGCACGTGTTATTGGCAAAATTGTGATGTCTCTTCCACAAGGCCCATTTTTTCTGTCTTTAGCGAGATTTTTAGATAGGTAGTGTAAATCTATGAATTTATTCTGTATTCGACCGCACCGGCCTTGTACTGAATTTAGATCCCGAATCTGTTTCGTACATAGCTTTTGATGTTAATTCCACCCATCTTTTAGGACCAATTACTTACTTCATTGTTAAAACAAAATGCGGTAGCTTCCACTAAAACAGATATTCAACTTACAGATATAGGTACATAATTAATTTATTGGTTAGTAGGTACTATAGGTATAAGAAAGATATACTAGAGAGTGTCTATAGTTGCTACATGCAAATTGGTGTTAAGGCAATTAGTTACTCAAGTGTTAAGAAATTTACGGCTTCCACTAAAACATTTTTTCTATTTACAAAGGATTATAATTATTATTCAACCAATTTATTTCTTAGTAGGACCATAGACATAAAAAAATATTAAAGTATTTCTATACTCATTACAATATCAAATGCAATTTGGTGTAAAAACTTGCCAGGGTGTGTTCTCTACCATAGATTTCCTATTATTAGAATTTTGTAGAAGGGTTATAATACACTGGCTTTCCGCCCGCGGCTTCGCCCGCGTGGAGTTCGGTTATATCGCGTTTCCAAGAGAACTCTTTAAAAGTCCGAAATCAAAACTATCCTATGTTATTTCTCAAGGTCAACTCTATCTTTGTACCAAATTTCAATAAATTCAGTTCAGTGATTTAGACGTGAAAGCGTAACCGACAGACAGACAGACAGAGTTACTTTCGCATTTATAATATTAGTAGGGATAATGATTATTGAAATTTAATACCAAACTATATACTCATAAACTTAAATTACATACTAATTGGATATAAGATGGATAGGTATATTAAGAACAGCTAAGTGTAGGCAACTACGTAGGTAATATATAATTCCACTTGACAGCAGAATATAAATACGTATTCTTCTACGTGTTAGGAAAAAGATTGGTTGTAGGTAAAGACATTTGTTTTCATCTCAGCCCTTGAAACACAGTCACTTGTTTCTATTACATCCGTTCTTGAGGGATTTGATAATAAATAAGCCAAAATGCGTTAATACAGAACAGTTTTGTACGAGAGACAAAATTTATGTATGGAGCTTGGGCCAGCACATTGTCCACTTAATGCTAGGTATAGTTACGGTATAGTTAGCTGTTTTTAATGTTAATTTCCTATATCTTGGCTTAGTTTTTATATAGATTCAATTTAACTCGGCCAAGGAGTGCAACAGAAATACTAATAAATATGCTGGTCAGCAATAAGCGAAATAAGATTTTGACAGTGACATTTGATTAACGTGTGATGTATCTATATGATCTACTATATGACTGGGAAAAAAACAAAACATGAATTCCGAACATACGGCGCAATAAATAAACGCAATTAACTCATATTAACACTTGCCACGAACACAACGGGAAAATAGAACTGTCAAAGTCGTCAATCAAACGTCTTAATCACTGTCATGGCTACCTTAAAAAAGGGTTATGTCACTAAAAAACTCTTCAAATAATAATTATACATCTACTAGTATTTTTATTCAAATTAATTTAGTAGTATTTTTATGAAAATCTATTTTTTTTTCCTTTTTATCTACAGTATGTTAAGAAAACCCTGTCCGACCCATAAGGATAATAAAGGTTAGGTAAACACATGACCAAATATAATATAAAATTTTACGTAATCATCATAGTACCAATACAAATGAATTTTGAAATAATCTTTTTTTCCCGCGAATTAATTCCAACTTCCCCGAAATTTGGTAATTTTTAAAAAAGTGACAACACCGGTATTATGATGAGCGAATAGCGATGTGACCACGTGCCGCGTGCCCTGCCCCCCGCCACCCGCGAAAGGGTGGGATAACGCACATTGATTAAGTTACCTCTTTTTGCGAAATAATCTTTGTTTTTTTAGGGGGATCTTTTTTAAGTTTAGCCCGGGTTTGTATGCATTAGTAGAATCAGTTATCGATACCTAACAACACCTTCACGGGTCGGACAGGGTTTTCTTAACATACTGTATATAGCGTACATACCAATGGCGTATAACTCAATGTGGCGAAGATGGTGTACATGGCCAGCAACACGACAGACCCTATGTCTGTGTGCAGAGGCGGAGACATGGTCGAGTGCACAGACCAGTTTAAGTACTTGGAGTCTATGCTCCACGCGTCCGGCGACATTGATTGCGACGTTAAGGCACGCATTTCCGCAGCTTGGGCAAAATGGCGTGAGGTGACAGGTGTCATTTGTGACTCCCAAAATGCCGGTTAAGCTTAAGGGACAGGACTATAAGACCATCTTTAGACCTGTTCTTCTGTATGGCAGTGAGGCGTGGCCTGTGCTTGAGCGACACAAACAGGAGCTGCGTGTCACGGAAATGAATATGCTGCGGTGGAAGTGTGGAGTTACGCGGAAAGACCGCATCAGGAACTCCCGCATCCGTGGCAGTCTTCGTGTCCGTGACATAGCAGACAAACTGCAAGAGGGTCGCCTACGCTGGTACGGTCACGTTTTACGAAAACCGGCATGTTACGTGGGTAACAAATGTCTTGCCATGGCGCCTCCGCCGGGCCGGAACAAGCGAGGTAGACCAAAGAAATGCTGGATTGACGTTGTAGGTAAGAGATGACATGCGTACCAACAATCTCACACCACGGGATGCTAAAGACCGTGCAAAATGGAGGAGTAGTTGTAGAAAAGCGGACCCCAGCGCGGATCCCAAAGCGGTCCAGAAGAGCAGCTGGGCGTCGAAGGGCGCTTAACGATCACCGGTCACCATAGGAAAGACCATGCGGACGACGAAATTGGGGCCGTGTCGTCGCTCGAGCGCTAAGGCTCAAGGAGGGGACATGCAGTATGTGCGTCTTAGTGGTGGTCTGTGCGGTCGTGGTATTGGGTGCACTTGGTGATGGCGCCCGCTAGGGATGGTGGGCTGATACCGGACGGGGGTGCGGCGAATGTAGTAGTATATCCCGGGCCCCCGTCTCATGGTACTCGAAGGAATAGTGGGGTTTTGGTCGGTAGGAGTCCGACATAACCTTCCGTTAATCGCTGGGGGTATCCATGAGGATTTCCCCACTAACAAAAAAAAAAAAAAAAGGAAAGCGGACCCCGGGCTCCAACGCAAAAGCCGCGGATGCAACCAGGATTATACACTGAGATGATGATGATGATGATGATGAGCATACATATTAGTGGCCCAAAATGAAACATCTCCTTTGCGTGAATGTATGCAAAAAGAGAGGAAATTTCATGTAGGTTCGTTATTTTTTTTTGGATTATAAATATACTGACGGCTTGAACTGGATTTTGGGTCCACATCGGGAACATCTACATAGTTGACATTAGAAAAACCCGACAAGTTAAAATGTTTAAATTTCTAGTCAACTTTTATTAACTTAATTTTCAATCACTAAGGACAATTCGTATAATTTCCGGTGCATAAAATGCGATTCCATTTTGAGTTTTCAAATAAAATCTTATGTTATTAGTTTCTCACCTAATTTTTTTAATAACCTAAGTTATTTTTAAACCTTTATTACTAGAATTTCTAAGTCTCAAACATTGTCAATTGAACAATCACCCAACCTATCTATCTAGATAAATTGTTTCGTCTTCTTTGAAAATTACCCAGCTGACATATTTCTACCTACAGTACCATGCCATACAAGATACTTTTATCTTCTTTCTAAATGGGTAATATTTATCTGATTAGATTCCTTTATCTAACTGGGTAAATGTTACCTGTTATTATCCTTAGAAAACTAAGACAAAATAAACATATTAATATTTGGGTTATTATAAATAGATCGATGCACAAAGTTGAACATTATTCGTAGTAAAACAGATACGACGAAAATAAAAGTGCCACAAGGCGGGAATTCGAACGCAAACCATGGCAAACGAGGCCGTTAACTTTTTACGCAATGGCAATTTGCGGTCGCCGCCACCGAAGTATAAAACATGAAGGTTGTTTCGTCAAACTATATGAAATGAGATGAACGTATCTCAGATGCTTGACCAAGATTTGAGATTTCTTTGGCTAGAAAGACCTAGTCTATGTTTGACGTATGGTATAAATAAATAAATATATACGGACAAATCACACAGATTGAGCTAGCCTCAACGTAAGTTCGAGACTTGTGTTATGGGATACTAACTCAACGGTACTATATTTATAATAGATACATATATAGATAAACATCCAAGACCCAGGCCAATCAGGGAAAGATCGTTTTCCATCATGACTTGGCCGGGGATCGAACCCGGGGCCTCCACGTCGCAGGCAGGCGTGTTGACCGCTGTGAGATTGAAATTTAACAGTATAAATGGTACCTTATTAGATCTTTGTCCCATTCAGGTCAGCGTAAATCGATGCACTTGTTCTGTATAAAGTGGCCACTAGAGTATAATGACAGCTTTAGTGGCGATGAGCACCACGTCACCCAAGACTTCACTTGCCAAGCTCGTGCTGTATCCTAAGGCCAAACCCTTCAAGATTATGGTGTTAGGCCAGTCTGGAGTTGGAAAATCAGGTAACAAACATGAATACCTATGTTAACATTTGGTATTATTAGCATTGATACCCTTGCAAGTTTGTACAGTCACATATGTATAATCATATGCATAATGCTAATTAGGTAATTATTCGTATTTCTTTTTTTTTAAGTACGAGTATTTTGTTTAACGAGTTCAGATTATTGAAGTATCTTGTGAATTAATGATCATTTTTCAGCAATAAACAATTTCCTATAGGTTTTATTAATCGTAATTTAACATCGAACTAAAAATGATTACTTAAAACTTTGAACTTAAAGCTCAAGTTATAAAGTTGTGGTAAACTCCTTTCTGTCAAGTTACATTAATCATTAGATAACTTTACTTTCAGCTCTTGTGGTAAGATTCATTACAAGAAGATTCATCGGCGAATACGATCCCAATTTAGAAAAAATCTACGCATTCCAAACCGTCATTGATAACGAGATGGTTTATTTTGAAATATTGGATTCAGCTGGAGATTCACATGTAAGTTTACCTACTGACGTAACATCATGTATTTTATTACCTATACAATAAAAGATATAAAACCGTAGTCTAAACATTTTTCTACAATCACACATTACGTGCGAAATCCATCGCTTATCACTCAATTATGCACAAAATAAACTGATATTGGTTCTGTTATAGCTCCAGTATGAAAATAAACACGATGATTCATATATGTATTTTTATTGCACTCAGGAAAGTGAATACGCGAATCTCGAGAACAACATACGTTGGGCGGAGGCGTTCATTCTAATGTATTCCGTCACGGACAAGTGTTCGTTCGACGAGTGCCACCGGCTCAAATTCCTCATCAACTACAACAAGAGGAGACGCCGACTCGCTTCCTCCATGAGGGTTAGTCACGCACGGCGGCTTCCAAGAAAAATGTTCCGTTCCTTTTTTCCAAGAGAAGATACATTCATATTCTGTTGTCTGAGGATTTGAGGAGATACATTCATTAGCAATACCGTCATCGTAAATGGTTTAAGAGGTACACCGAACCTATTTCCGAATTTCTCAATAAATTAAGGTAAAAGTCTTCGTTAAGGTGAGATTTTTTCAATCAACCGTAATGCTAATTTTTGTCAGTATTAATCAATTTTTCCAATCGTCTTTAAATACTTTACGTGACGGAACTCGATAATTCACATAAAATCACCAAAATGCTGAACAGTGAAAGAAAACCAAATCTTGATTTTTATTTAAATTACACTACTAATTTCATTAATAACGTTGAAGGTTGCTTTTACCGATTTCACATTCCTCCTTACTTTCGCCCTTACTTCGCTTATCAGTCTGTTTTTATAAAGTAGAATATTCATGAAATATGTGTACATATTGATTTACTACGTTATAATCCAATGTTAAAACACCATTCTGACGCTACCGATATGATACCTACCGCTTTTAATAAGGCTTCATTGTATTTTAAAGGAGATCGAGTGATCTTGTTTCAGGCGGCAAACGATGGAGAAAATAAATATAAACAAAGGAGTTGGTAGGATCGTAATTCGGACTAATTACTGTTCTTTATTTTATTTTGGGATACCCACTTTGTTAGGTAGGAGCTTTGGGCGTTCACCTTTCTTATTAGACCTTTATCTACTACATAATGATGGTAACTATTAATAAGATGGGATAAAGGATTTATAGCTAGCTAATAAATAACTCTAGTGTCCTAAATTTAAGTCAGCGACGCTGTTTCAGAGCTCAGGTTTCTGTTGATAAATGAATCCGTCGGTAATTCAATTTCAGATCCAGACTTCCAAGAATCTAAGATTACATTAAAACTCGAATAATGTTCTTTTCTAAACTGAATACCTCTGAAGCATACCTAACCTACCTACATAACAATTTTACAAGTTTTGGGTCACAGTCAGTAAATCAAATCACCAAACTTCTACTTATAAATTCTGGGAGCAGATTGACACACTCGATAAAGGGGAAAAGAGTATTTTTACTCCACTACAAATATATCAAAATTATGTGTGTTTAATAGTGAGCTTTCTCGGGGTTCTCGAGTGATGACCACGCACCGGAAGAAGCAACGACAAGGTGGTCCGACGACCTATTGACGGTCGCGGGAAACCGCTGGATGCGGGAGACGCCGGACAGTCGTGAAGATCCTTGAGGGAGGCCTATGTCCAGCAGTGGACGTCTTTCGGCTGAAATGATGATGATGATGATGAGTAGTGAGCTACATACACAGGGTGCGAATATCCTTTTCATAGCTATAGTTATATAAAACTAAGAATAACTTCCTAAAACCAATAACCCTGGGGCAGTGTTCAATATGAAAAAAACCTTTGTAGCAATAGTTAACAACATAATATTATTTCAAGCTGAAAGACATATTGATGGCCTCATTTATCATTCTTATGTGTTAGTAGGTTATGTTTGTCTTCCGTCACGCAACGGGAAATGCTAGTGATAGATATCTTTCCTACGAACGTAAAACTTATCACCTGTACCCTAATTACGCAACTCACTGATCAATCATAATTTGAAGTATTTTGAAGAACATTGTTAATCCATTACTAGTTCAAAAACTATTAATGTAACTAACTAGTAATGGAATAACTCAATGAATGTTGTAGTGCTGTCAAAATGTAAGCCATTTCTACTGCTAATGAATTACGCAATGACCCCGCTGGCTAGAGCAAAGCTAAAGAAAGGATATCAGGCTATGTGGATATGTTCATCTATTCCCTCATAACTCCTACTTAAACTACTCGTCATATTTTGTTTATTTACAGGACAGTGCGATAGAAACCCCGGTGGTGATGGTGGGCAACAAGGTGGACCAGGTCGGAGACCGCATGGTCACCACTGAGGAAGGCCAGCGGCGTAGTAAGGAGATCGGCTGCGTCTGCTTCCACGAGATCTCCGTCAGAGAAAGTATTGATCAGGCACGTCGAATTTTTTTTATCGGTCAGTAGCCTCAACTGCCGAGGATTTTAGAGATAAAACTGGGAGAATGACCTTTAACCGCACGAAACCATCCCATTGGTCACCGCACGCGAACTCAAGTTACATAATTAATTTCACATTAAATAATTGTCGTTAGCACTTTTCCATAAATTTTCTATTGTACCATTTGACTAATGTTGTGTTTGTATCTTTAAATAAGCACTCTAATAATATTTTGGAACGGGTTTTAACTGTCAGCGTTTCTCCTCACAATTACAGTAATAAATTAAGTCTCCGACATATGCACTCAACATTACATTCATGCATGTTTAAAGTTTGAACTACTTACCTACTCCAAAATTACACCTAACCCCGTAAATAACATAGTGTGAGTCAAACTCAACATCATTTCTAAAAGTTTTCAAAGGAAATACAGTTAATGCTAATCCAATTTTAAACTAGTCGCTTATAAAATTCAAGTCGGAAGAACAGGATTTTCAATTATGTTAAAATTAAAAATTCCATCGCGTTCCCAGAAAGCCCTTTTTATTATTTCTGTCAGCGAACGTTACAATTGGATTGATGGAGCGAAGTCTAAAAAAATCATATCTGTTTGTTCTTGTTATGACAAGCTTTTTATTAGCTAGCAATGTAAGTATGGTGGGTGATATCTTGCCACTCGATTTTGAAGCAGATGTCTTTAACCGATTAAGAGATATCGGTCAATCACTTTTAATGCATTCCTAGAATATGGGTATCAAAGAGTTTAAGAAAAACTAGAGAAATTATATGACGTCACTCTTAATCCAATATGGCGAACGTCTAAAGCTTGAAAATCAATTTTGAAGCAAATATCTGCTGAAATCTTTTATACACGTTCAGTTTAGATGACAATGGCCTCGATTCTCTTGTTCACAAACTAAACTTTAAGTTCAGTGCATCTTTTTCTTTATATTTCATTAGGAAAAGGACAGAAGATAAAATATTAGGTTAATCCTGTCAAATTAAGATACTCCATAGACAGCTTAGATGCGATCCCTGAGTACTTTGACACAACTACACTAATATTTATCTCATGTTTTTAATCGCTTCTAAACTGTCTGTTTAGACGCGATTAAAAACATGACTACTCATAATTTGTTTAATTCATTAGAAGATCTCCTTATGGAAGAGCCAGGCTGCATACGACCTTGCCACAATGATCCGTTGAATGAAATAACCTACTTCCAAAAAAACACTACAAACCGAAAAATAACTAATTGCGGAAGTCAGTGTCTTTACTTTTTGTATATTCACTTTTGACACCGATTTCCGAAATTAGTTCTTCTTCTTCTTTCTTTATTTTTTGGCTTCGCACGGTCTGTGCATTTAGCCAATGTCAAGTAATTATGAATTATTCACGTAGAAAAAGACTGCAGCGTGACCAGTCTTACGTGTGAGGTTTGGGGCTAAGTCATGATGTGGCCACTATGCTGCGATATTTCACTGTTCTTTATAAACTATTTACTAAATGCACTTTTTACTACATAAATCACGCACTTTTATTTAGTAAACAACACTATAAATAATTTTAAAAGTCCAATGAAAAACGAGCGTGTCACTCAGCTTGACTTTCCCACCAAAACTCTCAACCGAAATTAGTTATTTTCCACTTTGTAGGTAGTATTTTTTTTTTTTTGGATGTTGGTAGTTTTATTTTGTAAAAAAGTTTTTATTTGACATTTTTACGCAATCGTTGATGGTAAAGCGCACTAGTTTATTAAGAGCCTATTCACTCTAGCCTTGAAGACACTCAAATTGTAGTCCGACGGAAACACCGCCGCCGGCAGATTGTTCCAGTCCCTCGATGTACGCGGTATAAAGGACGAGGCGAAACGCTTCGTCCGGATCGTAGAGGTGTTAACAACATAAGGGTGGAAACTCGCCGTACGGCGGGTCGTCCGATGGTGGAACGGAGATGGGGGAATTAAATCGTGCAATTCCCTCGCACACTCCCCAGAATGTATCCTATAGAACACCGAAAGGCTGGCTACTCTACGCCTGTGCTCTAGGCTTTGGAGACCAACTCGAGTTAAATCAGTGTGTTGTGTAAATTACTATTTAACTGCAACCGCTTAGACTGGACGCTGACGCTAACATAATTGGGAAAAGGATGCAAACTTCTCAACAATATAAATGATTTAATGGCAAACACAAAGCAGCTATTGTAAACCGTTGAGGAGTTCCCTTAACTCTACTTCGTTTTCATCATAAGACCCCTAACGACAATCACAATCTATCTAGGTGTAAAGTTATTATCAACACAAATTAATCAATCACATACATAAGCTAGCTGCTGTGAATCGTTGAGGAGTTCCCTCGACTGTCTCCCGACTCCATCATCAAATCTACTCCAGACCTTTATTAAATTGTAGTGCTTTAAAGCATTTAATGAAAACACTTAGAAATACACTAGTCGCCCCTACGATTTTTGAACGTTCCCCTTGATTTCTTTGGCCTTCCATCATCAGATCCTCACTTGATAACTATGGGACCACCTGGGAAGTGTACCCTGCCAAACAAAAAGAATTTTGCAAATTGGTCCAGGCGGTGAACATACATAAAAAATAAAAAAAGATTCGACGAATTGAGAACCTCCTCCTTTTTAAAGTCGGTTAATACTGAGAAACGTGCCCAACGATAACTACACAGTAAAAAATAAAAGAAAAAGCCTTTTTAAAAACACACTTCTTATGAAATATGCTAAAAAGAAATAAATATTTTTACACTAAAACTTTTACTATTAACTTATAAGGGCTGTGTAGTTATCATGAGTTTTCATTACGAGATTCGATCGTCGATATCGAACGCGTTTAGCGATCTCATTGTTTAAGAGTTCTTACAACCTTGAAGCGGACCAATCGATGAGTCAAACGCGCTCGATATCGACGATCGAGTCTCGTAATGTAAACTTATGGTAGCTACACTGTTCTCATTTAACACAATTTATCTACACTAATATTATATAGAGGAAAGATTTGTATTTTTGTATGTAACGAATAAACACAAAAGTAGGTACTGGACCGATTTCAATAATTCTTTTTTCATTAGAAAGCTACATTATCACTAAGTAACATAGGCTAAATTTTATTTTGGAAAAAAATAGGGTTCCGTAAGATATTTGGGTTTTTTGAACACAAGGTGTAAAAAATCAACCAGAAAAGTTACTTATTTTGCGTACGCTGTCTAAACTATAAAAGATATAACCATAAAATGTTCCAATTAACTGTAGATCTTATAAATATCTACAAAAAAGTCTGCGACACACTATACCTATCTATGTCGAGTGAAGCACAACAACCATTAATTGTTTTTTTTTTTTTTTACTACATTTAAATGCATTTATTTTACTCATGCTATTTATCCTTATCAAAATAAATTATTTCATCACTAGGCACAGTTTATGTAGAAAATGTTTGGTCATTGAATGATTAAAATTGGACGTTTACTTTTGAAGTTACGGCGAAATTAAAATATTACGATTTCTTTCGACGCATGTGGGAGGGGAGTTTAGCGCGCGGCTTAAAAGCGAGGTCAGCTCCCTACGCAGCGGTGGTGCACGAAGTCTAATAATTCTCGTGTGATTTTTTTTAGATTTCGTTGTTAAAACTACACCTACGCAAAAGTTCTTCTCAGAACTAAACAACAGTTCTTCTCGTAGCTATTTAACAGTTCTTTACAGGGCTAAGGCCAATAGTTCTTTACAGGACTAAACAATTCCTTTTCAGAGCTAGAATATTACACGCTATTAACATTTTCTTAAACATTTGAAAATGCCTAAGAGAGCCAGGTTTCAATTTTCTAAACATAGTTCTCAAGCACGGGCAGCAAGAATACGTCGTATGGGTGAATCTTCACCTGAACGTTCACAACGCCTTGCTGAACAAAATCAGAGAAACTCTCAGGTACGCACACGAGAGTCGAGTGTCGAACGTTCGCATCGCCTTGCTCAACAAAATCTGAGAACCTTTGAGTTACGTGCACGAGAGTCTAGGCTGGAGTGTTACCAACGTCTTCATGAACAAAAAGTAAGGACCTCGACCGCTATATAGTATAAAACAAAGTCGCTTTCTCTGTCCCTATACTTAAATCTTTAAAACTGCACAACTGATTTTGATGCGATTTTTTTTAAATAGATAGAGTGATTCAAGAGGAAGGTTTACATGAATAATACATCCACCCCTGCGAAGTCAGGGCGGGTCGCTAGTATGATATAAAACTAAGCTGGTCGCAAAATTTACTTACCTTTACAAACAAGTAAATTAATTTGATGTGAATAATTTTATCTATTAAATTATCAAACTATGTAAATACAAAGCCGACTTTAATCTCGCGACAAGCTTTTATATCATATGTAAGTATATTCCGCAAATGTAAAATGACGTTACCTATAAGTTATCAGTAGGTAAAAGCTTTTTTTTTTCATTGTCATATACAAACTTTATTTTTTACAAAAGGTTTTTACCTTTTCATTTTAATTTATACTGCAAGATGTAGTTTAGTTGCTGTAGTGCGCTTAAAAGAGAATAACAGTCATGAATAAAATTTAACTACGTAAACGCAGTGTGGCGAACTCTCTACACTTCTACAGCTTTCAAGGAATTCACAACGAGAAATAGGTTTCCTCTGGTATTTGCTTTTATCAGCAAACATCGGAAGTGTGACAGCTTGGTATGTCCGCTTGGTAAATGTTTCCGCATGAATAAACCCGTGTTTCCGGACCCGACGCCCGAATTCGCAAGCTCCGTTAATGTCAATAAAGCCTCCGAAAACCAAATCACATAAAACCAATATGTCGCCATGTATCAGGTTAATACCGGAGCCATATTTTGCTAATGAACACGTATGAAGCATCTGTTGACGCAATAAGGTGTGCCTATGTTCTTCTCTCGCCAACCAAAATAAAAGTAAAAACTAATAATGTCAAGTTATTAATAAGCCCTTATAATAATTACGGATGTTGTGTTGTATCCGTTAATTTGATAATAGGTACCTATCGCAATATCATTATAACTTAACTTGCGTATTCAATTATGTGTAAAGATAGATCATTATTAACTGATAGTGCCTATTCAGATGCAATAAGACAAGCCAAACGGACTAAGTAGATCGTTATCCAGTTAAGAGTTTACTCATCCCTGACGAGAATATTTTAATATCGGAGCACATTTTTAGCTTTGAGACCAAATCTATTTCGTCCAATGTATTATATTGATCTATTGTTACCTAAAATAGCGTTACCTCACGAGTGGTTTGACGTGGGCAAAACTTAGAACAGTTTGAGGTCACGATAAGAAAAAGATGAAAGAGATATTTATACGCACCTGAGCTCCCACAATAATCCCACAATAATCCGAACATTGGGAAAAAGCAGAAGAACACTTAAGTCGAATCCTTAGTATAAGGAAAACGGGACTACCGTAATGTAGATTAAAGTACACCCGTCAGCAATTTGTTTTATATTCTAAACGAACAATGACGTCGATTCCTTTGGTTTTTTTTACATTATAATTCCTGCGCACACTCTCCAAAAAACAATATAATACCGACAGGCTGGCTACTCTACGCCTGTGCGTTTTAACCAAATCAGGATAGCCAATTAGCCTCTTCGCATGCCTGGCCACCGAATCGAAAACTGCCAGGTGGCATTTTGCAGTACCAGTCCAAATGTGGCTACAGTACTCCACACACAAACAAACCTGAGCTTTGTATAACATTACGATGTGTCCCGGTATGAAGTACCGCCAGACCACGCTAGACCTTTGCTCTTGCATTACATTATGAAAAAGACAGAGAGAGATAAATATTTGTTTAGTTGTGTCAAAGTCGTCCATCCTGTCAGGGATCACAACATCTAAGCTCTCTATGGAATATCTTAATTTGACAGGATTAACCTAATCTTTTATCTTCTGTTCTTTTCTTGATCAAGTAGAAAGTAAAAGTATAGACTGAACTTAAATTTAATTTTGTTTGTCGAACAAGGGAATCAGCGAGAATATGTTACATCTCCCGTCGAACAGAATTGTTGTACAAGTTTAAACTTTGACGAGGGTTTACACGAGCAGAAATTAAAGGCAAATTATCACAATGAGACTATCTCTAGGCAACAACTTATCGGCTTCCAGTTCATGCGTTTGGAAAACCAAGCTTTATCATGTGAATGGACCTGTTTACCAACCAACATAGACACGTATTCCGCATAAAAACTATATTAGAAATAAATTTGCGACAGAATCTGTGAACCTAAGTAACTAGTAAACCACATATCCGGAAACCCTTGTACCTAACTGAATTGGTAGAGAATTGGTTTATCCGCGTAAGCGCGTACTTACTTAGTAACTTACTCAACGGCCGTGTAATTTAACTTTGCAAGCCCACCCAATTTATAAACGAGGCTGTTGCTGACACGTTCGATTAGTTGTGAGGTGAGCCGGTACGATCATCGGTATCCGTCAGTCAATTGGGCTCAGATTATTCCGAAATACATTTCGATTGTCAAATTTGTTATTTTTTAACCCTTAACCTTCTTTGAATTTAATTACTCTTCCATTTAATAGCAGGCACTTGTAACTCTTGTAAGTAAATTCACATTTCAGTAACAAATTGTTCAGATTTGCCTACTTTATAATTATTGAGCCCGACTTGGGACCTATGTATTTATAAGCCTGTAAAAAAGGAACCTTTTTATTGGGGATAGATTGGTTCTTCCTGTTGACACGCATGATACAGATGATGCTGGCCAGATGTTTTATTTTTATCACTCACCTCCGTAGGTGTTAGTTAAACGTAAGGCTGGGACAGCGAGTTTTATAACATCGTTTATGATTAGTATCTATAAATGAGTGCGGTACACAAATCACCTTTTACGATACATATGTATTTCTACTACGTTGTTTTTGATAGTCCGAGTGTGACCAACTACACCTAATTATAATATCCTACTAACCTATATTACTCGTACAAAGTTTCTCGTATATCCTTTTTAAGACAAGAATTTATCGATACATTCTATCCTAGACGAATGCAATCTAAATACGATTCCTACAAGAAATTCTTACATGTGTGTGTCGGACCAAACATATTGAAAAGTTTCGTAATCGAGATCTAATATAAACTTAACATTGCAGTTGACAAACATGTTCTACGGCTATTACTCTACAACCGTTAAACCTGCGCCATTGCCATTTAACTTCATTATACACACATCAAAAAAGTCTAAGCACCACATGCTATTTCAAATTATTAATCAATTATTATATAACTTCTTACAAAGTAAGTAATACCTATGTACAATTTTTTGATCTAGATGACATACTGGCTGGTTGTAAAAAAAATCTAGTAAGTACCTATTATTTGTTTTTATTTTTTCACAAATTCAAAAGCGATTGAAAAAACATGCAATGCAATGCATATATATGTATTTGTTCGAATTTTATAGCGTTTTCTTTGCTTATTAAAATTTTGTATTCTATATCAATTTTATGATGTAAATAATAATTTGAATATAAATTTGAATTTTGAGACATTTTTTACGTCATGGAGCCACTTCATGACGACCGCAGATGAAATACAAAGAGCTGTAAGGGATGTTGCAAGCGGGAAGAAGTCAATCTCAGATATCTCTGTATTTGAGCAGCACCCAGGTCCAGAAGGGTGTACTTTATGAGTTTGGCTTATGAGCACGAGCACGACGGCCAATTAAGTGCCCACCGGATACGTTACGGCAATCGCGCTCGTCGAAATGGATGGTGTAGGGACCATATTACATGAACACGGGAACAATGGGATAAAATTTGATTTTACCGTGACTCTCGATTTGGGCTCAAGCCTGGTACTAGATTGGTAAGTGTGTACCGTCGTCTTGGAAATACTGAAACTCAGGTGCGTCATAAACTGCATCCATACAACGCAACGGCTCCCCAGTTATGATATGGGCGGTTATTAAGAAGAATAGACGAACTGGAGCTCGTGGTTATAAATGGTTACATAAATGCTGTAAATAACGTTGAGGATGCTCTGAGGCCTTATGTCCGTTCATTCGCACAAACACTTGGCTCCGATTTCACGTTGATGCATGACAATGCGCGTTCGCATACAGCTTTGCAATACTTGGCAAGGGAAAGGAAGGGCATCCTGGTATTGCCTTGCCCATACGGCAGACCTCAGCCCCATCGAGCATGCATGGCGTGTTTTAAAGGACTTGGATGGAGTGACAGTAACCCAACAATTGGTGGACTTACTATCATTGCGAGCAATTGCCGCATTATAACATTAACGGTCACATCGATTCTATGAATAATCGGTGCCAGCAAGTTCTCAATAACAGAGGAGACACACTTTGTATAAATTTATGCAATTTTTGTATTACTCTTTTAATTTAAAATTAGTTGATTAGATTACCTACTAAAAAACGCAGTTGTTATAAATAATGTCATTAAAAAGAATATGAATAAGAAAAAAATACTAAGGATTTCAAACGAAAACATGTTAAAATTGAAATTTGTATGCATGTGTTGCTTAGATTTTTTTTTTAATAATCATCCCCCTTATTCATAAAAACTGCTTAAAGTTAACTAGTGATTAGCGATTCTTTAACCATACATTTTTGACCTTTTTGCGTCACTTAACTTAAATCATCCTTTAGGAATAAACACCACCGTGTTTAAGGGGCTTTTTCATAATCGATTATTCAAGTTAAATGACGTGCAAGCGTCTAAAATGTATGTTTAAAAAATCGCTAATCACTAGTTAACTTTAAGCAGCGTTTATGAATAAGGGGGAATATCTACAAAGACTCTTTGCAGATATTATTATTCGTATACACCTGCCGTGTTTATTTACATGCCTGAAAACAACATATTTTACTGGCAATGAGTGAGAAATCGTGTAAAGATTAAAGTGAAAATTTTTATTAGTTAAAATTGTTCCCACTTTACTCAAACACTTCCCAGCTGTCGTTGACTGGTTTTGTGTAAAAGTGATCCATCATAAAATTACCGTATCCCTCCAAATGTAGTACATACACAAGTTTATTTTCTGCTACGTAAAAAGTTTTAACTTTTTTGGAACTCACGCACCACGCGTTGATATGATGGATACCCAGAACCGCCATAAACTTTGAAAGAATGAAAAAAAAACACATCATCATCATCATTTACAATAAATAATAAGTATATAAAAATATTCTGTTTACAGCATTTCGTTATTTAAAAAGGGTTTACGATTGAACAAAAAGTAGTCCCAACATCTTATTTGCCTTTCTAAAATGCAATAGGTACTTACATAATAAGTAGTAGTTTGACCATTCCAATGTCATTAGATTGTATGTACTATAGATATAAATGTTTGCAACGCAACTTATAAGTTGAGATGAGTTTTGGCGGGAAAGTCAAGCTAAGTGTCACGCTCGTTTTTCATTGGACTTTTAAAACTATTTATAGTGTAGTTTACTAAATAAAAGTGCGTGATTTATGTAATAAAACGAGCATTTAGTAAATAATTCATAAAGAACAGTGAAATATCGCAGCATAGTGGCCACATCATGACTTTGCCCCAAACCTCACTCGTAAGACGGGTCACGCGGCCATCTTTTTCGACATGAATAATTCATAATTAAGTGACATTGGCTAAATGCACAAACCGTGCGAAGCCAAAAAATAAAGAAATAAATAACTTATAAGTTTTAGGTCCTAGGCTCGAATCACATCAGACACTTTACTTTATGTAGATACATTATTTCATCATCAGTGCTCTCAATAACGGTGACGGAAAACATCGTGAGGAAACCGGCATGTCCTAGAGCCAAAAATTTCGAAGGCATGTGGCGCCTACTAACCCGCACTGGGCCAGCGTGGTAGATTACCACTCGCTTCGTCTGATTGAGAGGAGACCTGTGTCCCAACAGTGGGGACACTAGAGGCTGCATGTATGTATGTGTACCACAGCCAGACCACCTGGAACAGCCCAGAAACTGCGAACCCGCGACATACACTATACAGTAGTCGATCGCTCGGTCACTGTGCCAACCACGAAAGCAACAAATGACTTGCCACGTCGTTTAATCGCTGTTTATACTGTCTGCAACATTTTGGTCGATTCGACTAAAACGCCATTTACGTTATAAAGTTTGCTTACTTGTAAATAGTACAGACGACAGCACATCAAGCTACTACAATATGTCAGATTTACTTATTAGATTTTCAACTTTATCTCTAAAGAGTTAAGGCTCAAGGGTGATTGGGAATACCTGACAGTTTGGGGTAGCTTGCCATGCTGTCGTCCGTACAACAAAATTAAAGCGACATGACATCCGTCGTCCAAACACTGTTTAAACCATGTAACTTTGATCGTCAACGCGTAAATCATATTTACCTGCTTTATTCATATCTATACAGTATGTTACGAAAACCCTGTCCGACCCATAAGGATAATAGAGGTTAGGTAAACACATGACCAAATATCATATAAAATTTTACGTATTCATCATAGTACCAATACAAATGAATTTTGAAATAATCTTTTTTTCCAACGAATTAATTCCAATTTCCCCGAAATTTGGTAATTTTTAAAAAGTGACATCATCATCATCATCATCATCATTTCAGCCGAAAGACGTCCACTGCTGGACATAGGCCTCCCCCAAAGTTCTCCAGGACGACCGGTCCTGCGCCTCCCGCATCCAGCGGTTTCCCGCGACCTTCACCAGGTCGTCGGTCCACCTTGTCGGGGGCCTACCCACGCTACGTCTTCCGGTGCGTGGTCGCCACTCGAGAACCCGTCGGCCCCATCGGGCATCGGTCCTACGGGCAATGTGTCCAGCCCACTGCCACTTTAGTGTTGCAATTCTTCGGGCTATGTCGGTTACTCTCGTTCTTCTGCGGATCTCCTCATTCCTGATTCGATCGCGCAGTGAAACCCCAAGCATAGCCCTCTCCATTGCCCTTTGAGTGACTTTGAGCCTTCTTATAAGGCCCATTGTTAGCGACCACGTCTCAATTCCATATGTCATCACTGGCAACACACACTGGTCGAAGACTTTTGTCTTGAGACACTGCGGTATTTCGGACGAGAAGATTTTTCGTAGCTTCCCGAAAGCAGCCCAGCCGAGTTGGATTCGACGATTGACCTCTTTCTCGAAGTTGGACCTTCCTAACTGGATAGTTTGTCCCAGGTACACGTAACTGTCAACAACTTCGAGAACAGAGTCTCCAATCTTTATAGGAGTCGGTACAACATGGGCATTAGACATGACTTTCGTCTTGCCCATGTTCATTTTAAGACCGACTCGCTCGGAGGCTCTGCTGAGGTCTTCGAGCATTGTACTCAGGTCCTCCGCGGTCTCAGCCATGACTACGATATCATCAGCAAACCGAAGGTGTGTCATGTACTCGCCATTGATGTTGATGCCCAGTCCTTTCCAGTCCAGAACCTTGAAGACATCCTCCAATGCAGCGGTGAACAATTTCGGGGAGATAACATCTCCCTGTCTGACACCACGCTGGAGAGGTATTGGTTTCGAGGTCTGGTCCTGTATTCGGACTGACATGGTGGCGTTTTCGTACAAACCCTTCAGCGCTTCAATATACCGATAGTCTACTTGGCACCGCTGGAGAGACTGCAGTACAGCCCAGGTCTCGATCGAATCAAAGGCTTTTTCGTAGTCCACAAACGCCAAGCAAAGGGGTAGGTTATACTCCTCGGTCTTCTGTATAACCTGCCGTAGCGTATGTATGTGGTCTACTGTGCTAAAGCCCTTTCGGAAACCGGCTTGTTCGGGTGGCTGGAAGTCGTCAAACCTGCAGGCGAGACGATTCGTGAGGACTCTCGAAAACAACTTATAGACATGACTCAGAAGTGAGATGGGTCTGTAGTTTTTCAAAAGGGTGTTGTCACCCTTTTTGAAAAAGAGTACCACCACACTTCTGTGCCATGCCTGTGGCGTTTTTCCCTTGACTATGACGGAATTAAATAACTTCTGAAGGGCCCTAAGGATCGGTTCACCACCCGCCTTCAGTAGCTCTGCCGTTATTCCGTCATCGCCCGGCGCCTTGTTGTTTTTAAGTTGTTTCAGAGCCAATTGAATCTCCTGCAGGCTGACGTCCGGGATATCTTCGGTGTAGTGTCGGGTTAATCTTGCTCTAGGGTCTTCAGCAAGATTTAATGCGGGTTTTGTCGTCGAAGTGTAGAGCTGTCCATAGAAATTCTCGACTTCCCTCAAAAGCTCGGGCCCGGACGTTATGATCCTGCCGTCGTCAGTCTTCAGCTTGCTTAGCCGGCTATGCCCAATAGTCAGATCCCTAGCGAAAACTTTAGAGCCTCTGTTTCGCTCTATGGCCTCCGTTATACGCTCGGTATTATACCGACGTAGGTCGCGCTTCAGAGACTTTGAGATCTGCTTATTGAGCTGCCGGTATCTGCAAGAATCACTTGACGAACGCAAAACCATCTCACGTCTATCCTCCATGAGCTCGAGAGTGTAGTCCGAGAGCTTTTTAGTTCTATTTGTACGGCGGGTCTTAAAATACTTGGTCCCGACCGTACGGACAGCTTCTACAAACCCGTCATTGTATTCGTCCACGTCACCACTTAGGCATTCGAAGCGATTTTGGAGCTCGAGCTGGAAACCTTCGGAGTTATGGATCTGGATGGGTGCTGGCCGGAGCGTAGACTTCATCAGGCGAGATCTTTCGGACACTATGTTCAGATTCAATGTGCCTCTGACCATACGGTGATCGCTGCCGCATTTGAGCGAGTTGATCACTGAGACATCATTGAATATGTGCCTTTTTGTCGTCATAATGAAGTCTATCTCGTTCTTAGTGACCCCGTCGGGACTGATCCAAGTCCACTTCCGCTGTTCACGCTTCTTGAAGAAGGAGTTCATCATAAAGAGTCCCTCCCTCTCCATGAAGCCAGCCAACATGTGGCCTCGGTAGTTCCGACGCCCAAATCCAAAATTTCCCAGTCCGAGCTCCTCACCGCTCCGTTTTCCCAGTTTAGCGTTGAAGTCCCCCATGATAACGCTGTAGTGAGTTTTTGAGCTATGTATGGCTTTAGAGATGTCCTCATACATAGTCTCTACTTCATCGTCGGAGTGTGTCGAGGTCGGGGCGTATACCTGAATGACCTTCAGCGAATACCGTTTGGTTATTCTGAGTACCAGGAACGCCACCCTGGTCGACACACTCTCGATCTTCACTACATTGTCCACAAGGGACCTGTGGACGAGGAACCCGACACCACCTTGGGACTGATGGTCGCCCTCCCGGAAATAGAGCAAGTTACCGGATTTAAGGATTAACGAGTCCTCACCCTCTCTTCGGACTTCAGATAATCCCAGGACACCCCATCGTAACCTGCTCAATTCTTCCTCCAGTTCAATAACCCTCTCGTCGGTCCGCAGTGTGCGCACGTTCAGTGTTGCCAGGTCGATCCGTCGTTGATTGTGGTAGCCGGATCTCTTCCGGAGATTCTTCGCACCCCTTGCCCCGCCGTTACCTTGGCCGCTACCACAATGACCAGGAATAGCGGAGCTGCCGGGGACTAGGGGCCTTGGCTTAGTCGTGTGCATCATTATGGGGGGGGTTTGCCATAATCCCCACGCTTGGCAAGCGGGTTGGGGATCGCAGGATTTGATATTCCACAGAAGAAGCGCTGCTGCCCGCTTCCCTGGTGAGAGAGTTACAACACCAAAAAGTGACAACACCGGTATTATTATGAGCGAATAGCGATGCGACTACGTGCCGCGTGTCCTGCCGCCCGCCCCCCGCGGTCGGCAGGCGAAGGGTGGTCAACGCACATTTAATAAGTTACCTCCTTTTGCGAAATAATATTTATTTTTTTTAGGGGGATTTTTTTTTTAAGTAAAGCCCGGTTTTGTATGCATTAGTAGAATCAGTTATCGATACCTAACAACACCTTCACGGGTCGGACAGGGTTTTCGTAACATACTGTATGTGACAATACTAATAAATTGAGCTTATAGCATAAAATAACTCAAGAAATTTCAACGATTATTGAATCCTTAATACACGTGTATTAATCTAACGTGAATTCAATGATTATTGAATCCTTAATACACGTGTATTAACCTAACGTGAATTCAATGATTATTGAATCCTTAATGGATACAATAATCATTGATTAGTAGAGAAATACATATAGGTACAACATTATTTTTTGTTTATGCAAAACCTGAAACACGTGTCCGGTATTTTTAAGTAAAGAATCTATGTACAAAATTTCAAAAAGATATCATGAAAAATCACAAAGTTATTGGTTGGTTATTGGTTTTTGGTTGTCCCAAAAAATATGGTCAAAGCTCCATTCGCGCGGGCGAGCGCGGGGCGCCCACAAGTACTATGATCTATCGTAACCGCTCGGTGACCACTCTGCAACATATTTTAAATGTATTTGGTAAAAAAATATAACATGGTGTAAAAATTATTGGAATCGATTGGTAACAAACTACATTCAGGTTTCGGGTAAACAAAAAAAAAAAAAACATTGTATAACGTAAAGATTTTACGTAGGTGTGGGGTGTATTCCGTGACGCACGTCGTTTCTGGCGCGTGAGCAGCAAGTGGTCGAGGCGCGACGGTGACCGACACCCGGCGGCGCTGGGGCGGCCGCTGGCGAGAGCGTCTTCGGATACCACGCCTGACACTAACGCTGCACCACCCTTCTGTAAGTACCTAGTAACCACTTTAACCTAAACTCGTCGACATAATATAAGCGGATCGATAAAAAATTAGGCACTTTTCTTAATTATTTTAAAGCCAATGTTTGCTAATCATTATTTTTCTTCCATACCTTCAGTAATACTGCAAATGTGACGTATTCCTGTTAGGACGGATAATGTTGTGTGTAATGGTTCCTGAGTTATTTAGGATTTTGTATTTTTTAACAACAGCCGGTGTAATCAAAATAAGTATATAATTATTTGGTCAGAACCTAATTACAACATCAATCATAAAAATGATCTTTAAATACCTTATTTTTTTTTATCTTATAAATATATATTAGAGCTTCAAAGGTATCTCTATTTATCTAGATTTTAATAAAGGCTTCAAGCTTGTAAATATCTTAAATAATAGAAGAGAAATTACAATTAATTATACCTATAGTTATGAGAATTTCCACCTTTTCCATATTATAAAATTGTTATAGTTTCTGGCCCAATAGTTACTCATCTTGATTACATAGTTTGTTTTTAATAAGATGATATTTAAATAACAGAAATAGATGTGGTGTTTTAATTAATTTCCCGGTTTTAGAGGTCAAATCTGGATCGCAGTTAAAAAAAAATACAAAATCTTAATTCTACGAACCATTAATTTTGGTCACAACATTATGTGAGAAAATCTGTTTGTTTTGACCTCATCTAAAATTTCCTAACAAGAATACGTCACATTTCCTTACTTATATTATAAATGGGAAAGTGAGTTTGTTTGTTTGTTTGTTCCGCTTTCACGCCGTAACTACTGAACCGATAGCTTTGAAATTTTGCAGACGTAAAGTTAGAAGTCCGGATTAAATAATAGGATACTTTTTATCTCGGAAATAATTGATATTCACGAGGGAAATCTAAAAATCGAGATATAACCGAATATCACGCGGGTGAAGCGACGGGCGGAGAGCTAGTAATAATATAAGGCCTACTTTCAACCTCCTTTCCGACATGAAACCTTACACACAATCAACCCTTTTATCTTTTATCTGCTTCTTGTCTTATAACCAGTGTTACAAATCACCAGGCTTTGCATGCAGTATTAGTCACACCGCATCATCTTGACTCGCCAAGTGCCTTTGTAACCTACTTATATGTAAATTCTTTTGTCGCGGAGCTTAGTCCCCAAAAATACTTTTAGGTAAAATCCAACACAACATCCGGGTTTCAAAGTTCGCTAAACAATGACCCTGTCAAACCTCTTCGTCCTAATGAGACTCGTGGGAAACGATAAGCCTATGGGAACAGATAGAGACAATACAATAGCCGCGCTTTACTGAAAATGTAATGCGCAGAAAGAAAAATATAAAGATCGTAATTATTATTTTGCAGTAGCCCCTCGCGATTTCCCGAACTGTTCCACGTCGACATAACGTACTCGCCACAACTCTAGGATATATTCTAGGGAGTTATTATCTCAGTCATAATAATACGTCCAGGTTTAGGGAGGCGATATTAAGTGGGTTGTATGGGGCCTTAGGGATTTGGGCATGTATCTGAAGTGTTGTTTGTACTGGAAAAAATATCACCGTACCTACGAAATAACCGAGTATAACCTAATGTAGGTGTAGGCTTGGAATGTGGTTCTCCAAATATAATAGAGTAGTTTAAACGGAATTAATTGAAATGATAAAATGCATTAACTAAAAACTAGCAGACTGATTAATAAATGTACAACTAATCCGTTTTCCCTGAAAAACAAATCTTACGGCGTTCGTGAAGTACGTAGTAGTAATAATAATAATAATAATAATAATAATTATTTATTTATTTTCTCACCACAATACATGTTTAGAGCTACCAATTATAAATTTAAGGCATACAATTTTCGTATTGTGGGAGACTGGTGCCTAAGCTAAGCTATATGCTTGTATTTCAGGACACCAGGTCTCCACCCCTAATTACATATAATGAGCCATAGATAGATATTAACAATCAGAAAAGTAATTCAAAATTATTGTGGTATTACAAAAATAAAATTGACAAAATAAAATAAAATAACAAAAAATAAATGCAATAAAGGTAAGTGAGCAGCACGTAGGTGCATGTGTGAATGAGTGAGTGGGTGAGTGAGTGAGTGAGTGAGTGGGTGAGTGTGTGTGTGTGTGTGTGTGTGTGTGTGTGTGCGCGTGTGTGTGTGTGTGTGCGTGTGTGTGTGCATGTGTGTGTGTGAATGTGATTGGGTAAAAGTGCGTGCGTATTGATATATACGAGTGCATAAGCTATGTGTCATACTGGGCTGATGAGTAGTTTTTCCGTGTCGTCATAATTAAGGTCTTGTAGCCAGATCGATAATTTCTTCTTGCAAGCAGATTTGGTCAAATTATATATTTCATGAGAGCTGTTGACCCTGTTATACAAGAAACCACCAAGATGACAAAAGAAATGCTTGGAAAACATTTTCGATAAGCGGGGACGATGTCCTACAGGGTTATAGCGTCGTTTTTTAAGAGTTATCAAAGGACAATACGTTAACAAGGAATGCTGCTTTAGAACTGTATTTAGAATAAATAGTTGGCGGACCGTTAAGACTTTCGATTCTTTGTACAATTGTGACGAGGGATAGCGATAAGACTTGAAATAAGACACTTTAAGAACAGCTCGCTGAGCCCTCTCAAGTTCAATCACGACAGTTTTTGAGGCCCCACCCCAAGACGTGATGCAGTAAGTTAACAGAGACTGGACTAGTGCAAAATAAACAGTTTTTAGTAGGTTATCGTCCGCCACATGTCTAAGTGTCTTAAATATGTAAATTAACTTGCGCAATCTGCTGCTCAGCGTATGAATGTGTTCTTGGAACCGAAGATTGCTGTCAATGATGACTCCCAAGTACTTTATTTTTTCAGCATTTGCAAGCGACGCGCAAGTGCAGAAGTCAGCAGATGTTGTTGTACAACAGTGAGCAACGATAGAGTGTGTTATTGGGAATCGGTTTTTGTCTTCATTTTTTAGCCTAAAATTAACGTACTTTGTTTTATCAGAGTTCAAAGTAAGGATATTAGTTTTCAGCCAATTTGATACCATATTAAAACCCGATTGAGCATACGTGTAAGCTTCCCTCCACGTTCCTGCACTGAATAAGAGAGCAGTGTCATCCGCAAATGCTATAATTTTACCCCTTGGGAGGCTAAGCATACACAGGTCATTAATATAGATGAGGAAGAGCGTCGGACCCAAAACACTGCCCTGGGGCGTGCCGTAGGTCAGCGTGCACTCATCACTTAAGAATTCCCCAACCTTAACTCTCTGTGTACGCTCAGTCAAGTAGTCTTCAAAGATTTTGAGTTGCAAGCCTCTTATTCCCATATGTTCCATCTTTTTAATCAGAGTGGGGATAGAAATCGTGTCGAACGCTTTAGCTAAATCTAGGAATATACCTAAGACTTTCTGTCCAGCATCCAGGTTGATAACCACATGATTGGTTAGATCGTGAACTGCATCTGATGTTGACTTGCCAGAGCGAAATCCATACTGTGACGGTGACAAGAGTTGGTTTTCTTCTAAATATTTAGTTAATCTTTTGTTCAAGATTCGTTCCAGTATTTTTGACATTGCAGAAAGTACAGCTAAAGGTCTGTAATTAGAGACACGACTTCTATCCCCCGCTTTATATATTGGATGAATAATTGCCTTTTTAAACGTATTGGGAAATTTACCGGTGGCAATCGCGAGGTTACAGATATAAGTCAGAGGAGGCGCAACTATGGCTCTGTGTTTTTTGAGGAGATTGCTGGAAATCCCATCATAACCTACCGCACAGTTAGCGCGTAAGGAGGTCAATAATTGGGTAATTTCTTCTTCATCAGTAGGAAGCATACCCATTGATTGTGAACAGTTGCTTTGGGTGGTAGTGGGCTCTTTGGTTTCAATGACTGTGGTATTTTTCTCGGCTAGTACTTTGCCTACTCCCGCGAAATATTCATTGATTTTGTTTACTGAAGACTCTGGCGTATTAGAAAAGGTTAGGAGATTTGATATGTAATCTTCTTTTTTGGTTCTATTAGTGATATCATTTATGACTGTCCATATTTGTTTAATGTTCTTGCCTGCGTTAAATAATTGCGATTTTTCATAGTCCGATTTTATTTTTCTGAGTAACCCGCTGCAGTAGTTACGATATCTAGTAAAAGTTAATTTAAGTATCTCGTTAGTAGGTGTCTTTTTAAGTTGTTTGTGCAAATTGTCTCTATGCCGAATGCATCTAAGTAGACCAGGTGTAATCCATGGCTTAATGATAAATTTGCGATTTGGAACCCTTACTTTTTTAGAGTTGGACTCTAGTGCATTTATGATCAGGTTAGTCATTATCTCGGCCGCTTCATTTACATCCTGAGTATTGTATATTGGACTAAAGTCGAGTCCTTCAAGATCAGCATCCAACTGCTCATAATCAATCTTAACTACAGTAGTAAGTAGTACGTGACGGTACTTAAGATAAAGTTTTATAGAAATCCAAAAACCCATGAATTCTGTATAAATGAATCCTACAGACTATAGTAGACAAGTGGCAACAAATGAAGGATTTCATTTTGTTATGGAAAATATAGATGCCTATAGGTTAAGTGCTTATGATAATATAACACAAGAGAGGCACCTTTTCTTTCATTTATGTACCTACTGAAATAAGATTCGGAATAAGTACCTACTCATACTTTATTGCCTTCCAACCTTTCTAATATAAAAAAAATATCTACCTCCCACCCCATCGCGCATTATTTTACATTCCATTAAACTGCCTTTCTCTGATCTGGGGTAAATATAGAATTCTTTATTTATTTTATTTATGTGCAAACACAATCAATCTACACTGAGTTTTGGTGAGATCACTGAGAAAAGGGTATGTTACAGACCTTAGAAAAATACATCATCATCATCAACAACCTTTTACCGTCCCACTGCTGGGCACAGGTCTCCTCTCATACAGAGAAGGATTGAGCGTAATCACAACGCTTGCTCAATACGGGTTGGGGATTTCAGACTTAAAGCCCAAGTTTCCTAAACATTTTTTCCTTCACATTTTAAACAGTCTTTGGTGTCCAAGATATACTTAAAAAGTACATATAACTTGGAAAAGTTACATTGGTACTTGCCTGACCTGAAATCGAACCCGCACACTCGTAATTGAGAGGCTGGTGTTTTAACCACTAGGCCACCACGACTAAAAAAAACATAGTAGGTATAAAATATACAATTTTATTTTTTGTTTATACGAATTCCGAAACACGTGTCCATTATTTTTAAGTAAAGAATCTATGTACAAAATTTCAAAAGATATCATGAAAAACCACAAAGTTATGAGCTTGTTATCCTACTTGATTGTCCCAACAAAAATATGGTCAGTGCACCGCTCGCCCGCCCGCGCTTACATTGGCGCGGCGAGGGAGAGGGCTGTCCAGCTATGTGCACGCGCCTTGTAGTATGATCTACCACCAGCTATGTTGTGCGCACGGTAACCACACTGCAATAATTTCTAAATGTATTTGGGAAAATTATAACGTGGTGTTTCAGTTGCTTATTCTAAACAAAGTATATTAAGGTTTCGTATATAGTAAAATAACGTTGTATATAAATAATAGTAGGTATTACACTGGTCAACACTAAAAAAATATCCATATACTTACTTTTTTGGGTTAAGTAAAATTAAGTGTTTGCGAAAATTCCATTGATTAATGTCTAGCTCTAGCAGCTCTAGTTTTCATGTTACACCCAAGTTAAACTCTTCACTATAATCAGGAAATATATTCAAATGATAATGTAAATAAAGCAGTTTAATGCTCATGTTACATCCTAAATCTTTCAAATTAGACAATATATAATTAACTAATTGGGCATAGTTATCTGATTTATGATTCCCGAGAAAATTATGAAAAACTAAAACGAAACATTTTCATGTTCGCTTTTCGAGTTCGTTCATAGATTCGACAAAAGTTGGGGTTTTATCAGTTGTCTAATCTGTAGTCCATTGAAAATGCCTGCTTTCAACTTTTCATTTCAAATCAGAGTCAGATTGATGCTTTTCTTCTTAAATTTCCATGTTATCGGGCTCAAAACATGGTGATGATGTCGATGGTACTACTTACTGGCACTGGGGACTGGTCGGTGGGTCGGTGTGTGTGACAGGCCTTTGAGCAGAAGACAACATAGGATATGTCCACTTATCCCAATTTGCAGAGTTTATGCCCCTAATATTTACCAAACAAAAATAGCAATCATGGAGACGGTTATGAAATTCCCCCCAAATCATTGGTGTCTTGAACTTCAGGGCTGATCTTTTTCCACTTGACCATTGTCCCAAAAAGACAACACAATTTTGTCACACAGTATTTGACACCCATGGAAATTCTGTAGATTGCAAATATTCACTCCAAAGTAGTTACGCAGATTTAACGAAGGCCGTGATAGATTTAGATACTTACTTTCCGAGGGTCTACATGGCACATATAACACAAAAGTTATTTGGATCGTCCAAACAACGTCTTCTCCTTCGTAGCCATTGTTTTAAATGTGACTTTTCATGGACCGGTTTAAAACTGACAAATAATGAACCGTGAACTTAAATACAAAATCAAAAGATAAATAATGAAAAATCTCCAAAACTAGAGCTGTTATGCAAATACTGGTGCATTTTTTTGAAATAATCATGGACAGTGTTATTTATATGTACTGGATAATATGCTCTATGCTACAGGGTTTGGTCTCCACATTTAGTCCTTGAAGTGGCCCATTATACTTACTAAGTACCTACATTAATTAAGTATTCGCCAAAGTGTAGTTTTGGACAAAATATGTACTAACTGCCCAGTAATTTGCCAATAATTTGGCCAATAATTTGCACTCTCTCATTTACGTTAAACTTAGAAAAAAGAGGTATTTAAGTCATCCATTTTATATTTTCCAGGTCGTCGATGGACGGAGATGGAGTTAGACGAAGAAGATGAGGTATGCGTCGGCCGCAGTGACTCCACGTCATCATCGGGTCGGTCGGAGTGCGGCGACGAGTTTCGAGCTAGAGCCAGCACGGACTCGCGCCTACCACCGCGACCTGCTCGACCCCGGCATCCCTTACCAACGCGACCTTTTCCTACCCCCGTCAGAAGAATGAGCGTTGCTATGAGAGGGAACAATGCTAGCACATATTGAAACATGACTGCTATGTAATGCGACCAACTTTATATAAGTGTGGACTGTTATTCCAGTGTTAATAAATGTGTAAAATTCTAACATGTCTAATTCCTAAAAACGAGGCTTTGAAAGATAAACTGCAATTTGGAACTGATCTCCTATGACTTACGATGTCAATATGTAATTTAGTTTATAGTTACATATACACATATGAAATACTTAGGTATTTACTTAAGAAAATCGCTAAATCTGTTATTCATTGTGTCACTCCATATACCTACAAAGTCAAAACTGTTCCTAGAAGTTTAACAGTTTTACTTTTCCAGACAAAATATACTACTTATAACGAGGATCAATTTCAAAACCCAGATTTCCAGAACTTTTGTTTTTTCCGTACCTATATGTTTTCCTAAATACTGTCGAAAATTTCAACGACTATGAAAACTTCAATAAAATACAACAATTCCCCTATAATACATAAAACGATCCCGTATTTCAGAACACATTATCATAATAAATCTGTATTTCACCAAACAATACTTTACATAATTTCAGCAGCCGAGTAGGTATGTGAAGCCCCTGGTATTAATATTAAACTTTGTTCAGCGGTCGAAAAACGGGAAATATTTCATAAAGGCGAGGTCCACGCTTCACTGATTTTGTCATGTTTATAGATAAGACTTTTAATTAAAAGTGTAATAAAATTAAAGCATTTCCATTCCACGTTGTTGTACTTAATTGTAGTTTAAAATATATGTATTGTTTGTACGGTTCAAAATGGTGTCGGCGGCCAACCGCACGATATCATAACACTTCAACTGTGAAACGTAACTGATACGAAATAAGGACACAGTCAAGATCATATTGTCACCATGGACTTGCGGTTGACTGTACAGTCACCAACAATACTCGATTAACACCATTGTTTTCGAAATCTTAATTAATGAGCATAATAATTTATTAAAGTCGAAATCGAAATAACATTCTCTCTCTCTCTCTCTCTCTCTCTCTCTCTCTCTCTCTCTCTCTCTCTCTCTCTCTCTCTCTCTCTCTCTCTCTCTCTCTCTCTCTCTCTCTCTCTCTCTCTCTCTCTCTCTCTCTCTCTCTCTCTCTCTCTCTCTTACTCTAAGTATAAAATACCAAAAAGACATTATAGGATCAATTCGTGTTAATCAAATTTTGTTATTGACCGTAACAAAAATTAGATACACAGCAACAAGCAGCCTACAAAATCCTCGAATTATGTATACTTAATTAAATTTTTTACTGTGTTGATGTTCGATTCGCAAAATCAGTTTTCTGTTTACTCTCAGTTCGCTGCAAGGGCCTTAGAAAATTTAACTTGATATTTAAATTACAATATTGGTTGGATGAAAAATCAATACCAAAACCAATTAATATATCTATCTATTATCTTTTCTGATCTATGTAAATTTGCATTAGACTTATTTTATATTACAATAATATAATCAACGAAAAGCTGTCCTTTAAGCGGAGAAACAGCTGCTGGAGCCACGTCCGAGAATAAATTGCTCCAAGTAATTCAATATTGTTTCTGGACGGATGAGGTACTTGTAAGTGCGAATCAACCCTCGCCCTTGGTAGCTAATAATAACAGCAAAAGTAAGTTTAAGTTATTGTCTGTGTTCATAAATTGTAATCTCTACCAATTTTGTCTCTAGCTGATAAAATGTTGTAATGTGTTGTTTGTGGGAGAATTGAATCAGTTTACTACGGTACCTTTTAATTTTATTTTTGTTTTTTTTTTTGTTTTAGGAGTCGAAAGTGGTCCGTAATTTTGATTTTTTATCTAGGTAGACAATTAGGCTGTTTTGCAGTAGCGAAAGAATGATTTGAACTGTTATTCCAAAGGCATACAATTTTTTTTTTTAGGATAATAAGCATTTTATTTAACACACAATATTAGACTTTATAATAACTTCAAATAAACAAAAATGTATTGTTATTCACTATTGTGAAAAATATAATAATAGGTATCTACTTCTAGATAAGTCTTACTATGGAATGTTATGCCAGTCGATAAGAAAACGTACCCAATTAAATAAATGTCAGATGTTAACATAGACATGATGATTATGAAATGATTTAACACAATCTTTTATTTTTATTTTCCTAACAAAGTCATTTTGTATCGTACTGCTCGTCCACACATCAATACACAAAGGGATGATGTGACTGGGGGTGAATCCTTATAACATTTCATTTCACCCGTAAAGATCAAACAGAAAGCTACGGAACGAAGCGGACTTCCAGCCATCGCTTCAAGAATTTCAAATATTTCCTAATTGCCAATGTTTGATTTCATCGAAGGAATATGTGGGTCAGTAGGTTACGTAGTAAATAATATATTATGTAAGCGTCTTTTGTAACCGATATGTCCATTATATTTCAAGAAGTCAAATATACCTACACAATTACTTGAGAATCTTCTACTTTAAACATAAGAAAAATAAATAAAAAAGTAAGTTTGTGTTTAAGTTTTTTCTTTTTTTTTGTTCTGTGTAAATGTGACCCCCGGAAGGAACCCGACAGTGCAGCGCGAGTTATGACCCCTAGATATCCTTTGTTATTTAAACAAAATGAACATCGATTTGGGTTACACGTATGTATATGGGTTATATCTGAGTTGATAAATAAATGAGTTATTAAATGGTGAGAAGTGTTTTATTTCAGAACATTATGACAATTTGATAACAAGCAGCATTTTTATTCCTAATATATTCCTTCTCTTCACACATCAATAGCAAGTTTAGGAAACATTCGCATTATCATAACAAAGGAGTGTGATTTGCGTACGGTGTTCAACATTCACTTTACCAAATATATTTAGGTACGCACGAATCTACAGGATCGAATCTACAGGAAAATTACTCATCTCATTAAAGGTCAAAATGATACGCCACGTGCATTGATTAGTTTTATCATATTACCTATTAAATGGTATTTCATTTATTTACATTTTCACATGAAAGCAGAAGCTCTCCCTGACCCTGGGTCCCGTCGAGACAAGATTACAACTGATCGCATGGTACACGACATTACGTTACGTGTCTGGGAACGATAAAGTTAAGAAACAAAGCTGACGGTAATCTAATCGCTTGCTCACCTACGCTGAACTGAGCTCTTATACGTTTTTCATTGTTGCTGTTATCAGCTTAAACTAGCACACGCTTCCAGCGTTCACGCACCTCCTGAAGTACCTACACATAGTTATACCAACCTATTCATAGTATTCATACATTCCTGAAAGTATTTTCTGTTTTACTTTGTTTTGCCTGAGTCGACACAAATAGGGAGGTATTTGTGTTTGTACTAAGTACAAGAAAAGAGAATGTGATTTGACCCAGTATATACACATAATCATTTACTTTTGTTATTATTCCAGAAGTCGGAATAGTAAAAGAAAACAGCTTAATTGCAATAAGTGGTATTTTAGGATTCGTCGAACCGAAACTAGCGAGGGATTTTTGAAGAAAGCAGTAGTTTACATTACAATGTAAGTGACATACGTTTCTAAATGGTCCTGATTCCCATGTTCTCACACTAAGGTGCGTATTACAGAACGTCACTCAAAACTCAAACTCTACTTAAGTCTCGTTTGAAGCCTTTTCATTGATTGAAACTAGTTTTAAATAACGCTTGAATCTTGAGTAAGGTTCTGTAATACGGACCTAAGACCCGTATTACAGAACCTTACTCAAAACTCAAGCTTTACTTAAATCTCGTTTGAAACTATGTGGTTTTAAGTAAAGCTTAATTCTTGAGTAAGGTTCTGTAATACGGTCCTATATTAAATTTAAGTTCAATGCATCTTTTTCTTTCTATTTCATTACGAAAAGGACAGAAGATAAAATATTAGTCCAGACCTGTCAAATTAGACAGCTCCTGACGATATTGAAGTATTTTTGGTCGCCATGCTTAAAATCGCTTCTAAACTGTTTATGGAGTATCTTAATGCGACAGGATTAAACTGAAATGTTATCTTCTATCCTTTTCTTAATGAAATAGAAAGATAAAGATACACTTAACTTAAAATTAAGTTAGTTTGTGAACTAGAGAAACGGCGCCATTGGCGCCGATTCTGTTGTTTCTTTTTCTTTCCATTCCGTTAAGAAAGGGATAGAAGAAGATAAAATTTTAATTTAATCCTGTTAAATTAAGATACTCCATAGACAGTTTAGACGCGATTATAAACGTGGCAACTAAAAATACGCCAGTTTACGTCAGGAGCGCACTAATTTGACAGGTTTAAACTAACATTTTATCTGCTGTTCTTTTCTTAACGAAATAGAAAGAAAAAGATGCACATACCTTAAAATTAGTTTAGTTTCTGAACAACAGAATTGGTGCCATTATCGATTTGTAAATGTAAAGTTTACACAGAGAAAATTGCTCGTGAAAATAGCACAACTTAGGTACTAAATAAACGGTTTCTCTTTGTAAAATTTACATGCAAAACACATTTATTTCCCTAATGGTATTAATTTACACGGCCAGTACCTACCTACGCATGACGGCCGTGTAGGTATATGCCTAAATAAAGATGTGTGTGACAAGGAATTAATTAATTCTACGATGACGTGCTGTGGTAGGTTCTCCCACAGCACAGTTATCCGTGGGTCTTCCCATGTTTCCAGGATGGTAAGACTGCAGTTTTCAGTTCCTGTAAAGCTCTTGCAGGTTGGTTAGTTTAAACACGCCTCTTCAACTCCATTTAAATTCATACCAGCATTCTTGATAGCCATTCCATTACTGCAATGCTAACGTCATGTAGGTATTCCTACTGCAGTGTGTGTCTTTGTCTGCAAAATCAAAATATGGCCTATTCTTGGGAGCTCGTCAGTCCCCAGGTATCAATAATAAATTGTTTAAAGGTATGTAAGTACTTACGTTTCGGTGACTAAGCGCAGACTGAAGAAACAAACTTTATTCTTCTTACTTCTTTCTAGAACAAGTTTCTAGTGCAAGGCTTCTGGCTTGCATGGTTACTTCAAGTGGGTTAAAATAAAGAAAACATTTTCGATACTCTTTTTTGTGTAGAACAAAACATATAACAAAATAACTATTAACTTCTACATTGTTCTAATCAAAGTCTGATGATTTTTTATGAGCAGACAAACGCTAATTTACTCAACTTTTCAAATTTTTAAAGTCAAAATTGGAACAACAATGATACCGTAACGATGACCAGTAGCTATATGAAAAAAACAGTAGGTACTAACAGTTTTTTTCTGACTTTTCATTATTTTTGTTTAGGTTATACAGTATGTTAAGAAAACCCTGTCCGACCCGTGAAGGCGTTGTTAGGTATCGATAACTGATTCTACTAATGCATACAAAACCGGGCTAAACTTAAAAAAAAAATCCCCCTTAAAAATTAATATTATTTCGCAAAAAGAGGTAACTTAATAAATGCGCGATAACCACCCTTCGCCTGCCGTCCGCGGGGGGCGGGCGGCAGGGCATGCGGCACGTGGTCGCATCGCTATTCGCTCATAATAATACCGGTGTTGTCACTTTTTAAAAATTACCAAATTTCGGGGAAATTGGAATTAATTCGCGGGAAAAAAAGATTATTTCAAAATTCATTTGTATTGGTACTATGATGAATACGTAAAATTTTATATTATATTTGGTCATGTGTTTACTTAACCTTTATTATCCTTATGGGTCGGACAGGGTTTTCGTAACATACTGTATATAAAAAATGCATGGTGGTGCGGTTTAGGCTGGAAGTGTATACTTTATGGTATAGTCTATCCGGCAGTATTTTTCAACCTATAGGTCACGACCCCCTGGGAGGAGCTTCTTCAGAAGAGTCGCGGAACCGCTATTGGGGTTTTCATAAGGTCGAGATAACTCAAAAGATAAATAAAATACCTATAAAAGATTTATTAAGAAATGAGGTAACATAATTAAAAGAACAAACTAAACTAATATTTGTTAAGTAAAACATTGTTACTAAAACCTCGTGGTTTTGTGTAATTTTCTCGCATAAACAATTTTTATACACATACATACACACATATTTTTACACGTTTTTGGTTGTATTATTCTTCGAGGTTTTTTATTACTTTAGTAAGAGCCAAGTTATACTTTATCCTCTGGGAATATTATAGTAATAAATTTCTACTTTTATCACCCCCATATTAAGTGTAATTATTTAACATACCTCTCAACTAACTTAACTCCTTTTCTGTAAAATTCTAAATAATAATTATAATTTTTTTAAAACACGGGATCTCGCCAGACTGACAAGGTTTTCACGTAACAATTATAAAGATGAATAAGAATCCTGTATGCCGTAAAAAATTCCTAGTGGGGCAAGGTAAAAAAAAAGAATGTCGCGGAGTAGGGGGTCGCGAATTTTTTTTAATATACTAAAGGGACCGTGTCATTAAAAAGGTTGAAAAACACTGGTCTATCGTAATTACTGGATATACAGATATATATTCCAAAACAGTAGGTAAAGAACAGTGTTCAAAAGTTCGCCGAAACAAATAAGCAACGACCTTAGAACAAATGTATTGTCTTCACTTTATAAATCATGTGCATGATATTATCAGATGATTAATTTGATCTATGGCCCGCAGATTACACGGGACTAATACTAAAACTACTAATTGCTAATTACTGAAACCAGACAATCACAATAATAATTGCATCGACAAGTTATTTATATGCAAATCATATTAGTTGAAGATGAGTGACAGTAAACCTAAAGGTCGAAAGATTATTAATGGCTAATAAATTACCTTATTTAGAATGTTTCGTATAGAAATAGGAAGAAAGTCAACTTATCAATAGGTACGGAATGGTAGAAGCGAAAGATGTCACTTATTAGGTTTCAGTTCCCGTATAGTAAAACGGGAAAAGTGTAGTTATAGAATTAGATGACACACTATGCATATGCACTATGGTATATGTAGATACTTATTTATGTTTACAATGTTTCATTGGAAGCGTCTGTGTGTGACATTAAGGCATATGTAAACAATATGACTAACCTAGACGTGCATGTAGAAAAAATGAAAATGAAAACAGCTAAGGATTACAATGCATACATTGTTTACGTTCCTAGAACGAAAATGGAAATATTCTTAAATGATGATTTTTGGCCTGATGGGGTACTGTATCGCCGTTTTGTTGAATTCAATCGAAACAAGGCGCAGCGTACCTATCGGCAGTTGGCTACTATGACATCTACTACTAATGAGTGTTGAGAATAGCGTGTCTAAATTTGTTAGCTTCAACTGTAAGAGCGTCACTCGTTCAGTGGATTGTGTAAGGAAATTGTGTGGATCGGCTGACATTGTTGCGCTTCAGGAGACGTGGCTTCTTCCGCATGATCTTCCGTTCCTGGGTTCAATTGATGACGAGTTCTCCTACACCGGTAATTCTGCTGTGGATACGTCAGCCGGGATTGTTAGAGGTAGGCCGTACGGTGGAGTTGCTCTGTTGTGGAGAAAGTCAGTCTTTCCGTCAGTGTCGATTATAGCGTGTAAGAGTGTACGACTCGCTGCGATTAAAATAGTGATTAACGACAAGTCGATGCTAGTCATAACTGTGTATATGCCGACCGATTCATTTGAGAATTTAACTGAGTTTACTGAGTGTTTGAGTGAATTAAACGCTATAATCGAGAGTTGTGATGTGGAGACCGTGTATATACTTGGGGACTTCAACGCGCACCCAGGTGAGCAGTTTTCTTGTGAGTTATTAACTTTTTGTGCAGAACAGTTGTGGTCGTGTGTAGATATTGAACTTTTACCACCTGACACGTATACATTTATTAGTGATTCACACGGTTGTTGTCGCTGGCTCGATCACTGCGTGGTGACTGGCTCAGCGAGACGCTCGATAGTTAATGTGTCTATTCTGTATGATGTCTACTGGTCTGATCACTTTCCATTGGTGGTTGAATGTAACTTGAATCTGATTTTACCTAAAACCAAGAGAGGTATCTCGCCTTTTAATAGAATAAGTTGGGGCACTAGAAATGATAATCAAATTGAAACTTACCAGCATTATTGTAATTCAGAGTTAAAACTTATTGATTTTCCTTCTGAGTTTACACATTGTGCCGATGGAAGGTGTGATGATGAGGCCCACAAGCTAATGATTAGGAAATTATATGAAAAAATAATAAATATTTTGTCTAAGGCGGCAGAGTGCAGCAGTAATAGGTGTGCACCTTACCGTAGAAAATATAAACAGGTAATAGGTTGGAACGAGTTTGTCGCGGGCGCATATAGGAGGGCTCGACTTTGTTTTCAAGCCTGGGTACACCATGGTAGGCCTGGTATGGGGCCTGTCTTCAAAGATATGCGCGAATCTAGGAAAATATTTAAATCGAGATTGAAATATTGTCAAAATAATGTAGATCAGATTAAAATGAATAACATAGCTGAGCATCATGCAAACAAGAACTTTAGGGATTTCTGGAAATGTACAAAAGACTTGAATCCAGAGTCGAGCCTTCCTGTGAGTATCGGTGACGCACTTGAGCCTCGGGATATTGCCTGTGCCTTCCAGCGACATTTCAGGGTCGAGACACCGCTCGGGTCGGCGTTGCGGGTGCTGGATGCTGGGGCATGTCCTGGGGAAGTTGCCATTAGATTCTCTGCCAAAAATGTGGCCGCAGTTATTAAGAAGATGGTTCGAGGTAAGTCTCCAGGACATGATGGGCTCAGCATCGAGCATCTGAGGTACGCTGGTGTACATCTGCCAAGAGTTCTTGCCTTGTTCTTCAATCTGTGTATGAGTCATAGTTATTTGCCTGACGATTTAATGTTTACTGTAATTGTTCCTGTTATTAAGAATAAGACTGGTGATTCTGCTGATATTGCTAATTATAGACCCATCTCGTTAGCAACAGTCATAGGTAAGGTATTGGACAGTTTGCTTGATCAACAGTTGTGTGAGCACCTAAATCTGAATGACGCTCAATTTGGTTTTAGGCCAGGTCTGTCGACTGAGAGTGCCATCCTCTGCCTTAAGCAAACTGTTCAGTACTACACATCTAGGAATACGCCTGTGTACGCATGTTTTTTAGACCTCTCAAAGGCTTTTGATATGGTGTGCTATGATAAGCTTTGGCACAAGTTGCGACACGAGACGACATTGTCACATGATGTCATATCATTGTTTGAGTATTGGTACAGTCATCAGCGGAATAGTGTCAGATGGGCCGGATCTTATTCGGATGTATACGGGTTGGAGTGCGGGGTGAGGCAGGGGGGGTTAACCTCGCCGCGTCTCTTCAACCTGTATATGAACCAGTTGATTGGGGAACTTAGCAGCACTAAAGTCGGTTGTTCTATTGATGGGGTTTGTATGAACAACATCAGTTACGCGGATGACATGGTGCTGCTGAGTCCCTCGCTCTCTGCACTTCGTAAACTTTTGAGCGTTTGTGAATCCTACGCGGAGGCCCATGGACTTAGATATAATCCGAGGAAGAGTGTATACATGGTCTTTAAAGCGGGGGCTAAAAGCTACTCAACTGTGCCTCCGGTCACTCTTTGTGGGTCACTGTTGACCAAGGTGGATCGGTTCAAGTATCTGGGTCACTGGGTCACTGAGGATTTATCTGATGTTGCGGATATTGAGAGGGAGCGTAGGGCGTTGTCGGTCCGCTGCAACATGTTGGCTCGCAGGTTTGCGCGTTGTTCTAAGCAGGTGAAGGTAACCCTATTTAAGGCATACTGCCAGACCTTCTACACGTGTAGCCTGTGGACCAACTTCACTCAGCGGGCGTACAACGCTCTGCGTGTCCAGTACAACAACGCGTTTAGGATTCTGTTGGGGCTGCCACGGTTTTGTAGCGCGTCATCGATGTTTGCCGAGGCTAGAACCGAGGATTTCCACGGTATCATAAGAAAACGGAGTGCGTCGCTTCTGTGCCGTACCCGTGGCAGTTCGAATGGGCTCCTGAGGGTGTTGTCCGAGCGGTGGGACTCGCCTTTTTTAAGAAGGTGGCTGCAGTTGCATGCTAGCCCCTGTGATTATTATTTAATGTGATTTTATTAATGTGGTTTTAGTTTTAAATGATTATCTATTATTATTTAAATTTTGATTTGTGATTATTTTTATTTTTTGTTTTCGGATTTTTTTATTTTAACTTCTGATTTTGTGTTCATTGATTATTTTCATATATTTTTGACATTGGATGATTATTAATGTATTTTTTGATTGTTATTAATTTCAATTTATTTCATTTAATCTCATTTTATGTAATTTATGGACGTTTGTCTGAAATAAATGATTATTATTATTATTATTATATATATGTTGTCGAGGTTTGCTCCATTCATAGTTCTGTAGGTCATAAAACATACACACCGACCATCTCCAGCCTCGATAAAAATCCTCAAGAAATACGTACCTATTGGAAGTATGTCATCAACAACCTTTTTATCGTCCCACTGCTGGGCACAGCTGTCTCCTCTCATACAGAGGAGGATTGAGCGTAATCACCACGCTTGCTCAATGCAGGTTGGCGATTTCAGACTTATAAAGTCCAGGTTTCCTCAAGATGTTTTCCTTCACCTTCAGTCATTGGTATCCAAGATATACTTAGAAAGTACATATAACTTTAGAAAAGTTACATTCATACTTGAGAGGCTGGTGTTTTAACCACTAGGCCACCACGACTTTGAAAGTATGTACTTAGATAATATTTTGTACGTAGGCCTTCTTTACATTTACTCCTTGGTAACATACATTTCGTAAGCCTCTAAATTGACTTTATGCTGCCGGATATTGTAGGTATTGTATCCATACATATCGCTAAAACACATGACAAATCTATATATTACGTCCAGACCGCACATCAAACTACTACAATATGTCAGATTTACTTAATAGATTTTCAACTTTATCTCTAAAGAATTAAGGCTCAATGTTGATTTCGAATATCTGTCAGTTTGGGTTAGCTTGACCTGCTGTCGGCCATACATAAAATTCAAAGTCGGGACTGACTGGTACATCAAGGCACAGTATAAACCGCAGGCTAATCATAGGGACATCAAACTTGAAGGGTGTGTTAATGCGATTCATTTTTATAAAAAAAAAATCTATAGAACCTAAAAGGGGATTAAGTTGGTTTGAAAATTTTTATGGAAGAATTTCAGCGCGCGGTCCAATAAAAATTTAGCAGAAACTTCGAAATCGAAGAGCTATGCATTAAAAGAAAAAGAATGGGACACAATACTTCTGCAATTTTTGTCACAGCTATGTTGGGGTCCCTCAGGCTAATTTATAAATAGGTACGCAAATAATAAAATGGAAGTGTTCATATGTCATATCAAAACCACAGATTTACATACCCTACCTACTCACTTACAAAAAAATAAACATTTTGTTTTTGTTTTTCTGTAGATATGTTTTGATCCGGCTAATCTTGATTTTATAGAGAAAACATACTTTTCGCACACAAAATTGGTACAATGACGGACTCAATGCCTTATTAAAATTCTTTTAGTCTCAGTAGCGTGTTCTCGTGGGATAATTACCGACATCCTCTCGGGCGAAGCCGCGGGCAGAAGCACAGTAGAAAAGAAATCAGAAATCAATCTTAGATGTAAATAACATAAAGCCACACCTACTTGCAAATAAGTAATGATTTTTAACCTAACTTTAGTTTTGTGAAAAATCTTTATTAGAAGTTCTTAAAACGCCCCAGCGTAAAAAGGAAGCATTTCTGGTCCCTTCGAAATAAGGTCTGCTAATGTAAATATAATAATGATATATGAAAGCGACATGGTCCACCTCTAACCACGATGTTTGTTTAATGGAGCAGACGTGAGGGCCCGGCCTGACCGCAGGATATCGGCAGGGCCGGCACTTGCTGCGGATTAGCGAAACCGGGTCGCGGCGGCACGCATCGCACGCGCACCCAGTAAACCAATTATTTTCCATCTTTATTTTCAGCTTCTTACATGGTGTTCTGATTTATTGTCTGGTTCAGCATCTGTCGTTTGGTGGCTGTCAGACGAAGTGGTTTACCTGCGACCATACATATCTTTAGATACCTACATCTTGATATAGCACTGTGCTTGCGACTTATAGCCTACTTATACCCTTATCAGAAGTAAACGAACCGGTGTATGACGTAATTAACACTGAAGATTAGCTTAAATTGTTCATTTTAATCATTTCCTCAAAATTGTATTCATGGTCATTCTACATGACGTTGACTGTTACAAACAACTCATGGTAACCCGTCACCTTGTTGTATTTTCCCTGATTATGTATTTTACATTGTTTTCCGTCGAAACAAAGCAAACGTTTGTGAAAATAATGGTATGATTCAGAATTTCAGAATCAATAATGATTTAATGAATCAGGAATTGTAATATTTGTGAATTTTCTTACTTGTTGTACGTAGTCCTCTATTACACATCATTAAATCGTAGGTATGAGAATATTAGCAATTTGCCACTGGTTGAGACCGTGTCGTTACATTCCGACGGTCTTTAAATTTATGATGTCCGTTGTGTAAGTGTTATGAAAGAAATTACTTCAATAATTGACATACTGCACTTTGTTCCACGATGGCCAACTGTCTAGTAAGTAGTAACTCACCAGTCCCACGACCCACGCCTCATGTCGCTCTATTTATAGCACATTTGGCTTATGATCTTAGCAAAGCCGCTTTATGGTTTATACCTACCTAATGAATATGCATACAAGAAATAATTCCATAACGGTAAAAATAATACTCCTACCTTTCCATTTAGATAAGTATCTAATGCCTGCATGTGTGTGCGTGGTTCTTTTTTTAAAGTTGAGGACTTATTTACATACTTACTGGCCATAATTTCAAAAGAAGGAAACAATTTCATGGGAAAAAGGTTTTTGTATGTCTAAGAAATTTTTATTTAGTCATGAAAAATAATAAATTATTTTATTACTGTAAATAGGGGCAAACACTTTCACACTTTAATTACTCATATCTTAAAACTAAAAGAGATGAGTTGACGGTTCTTATCTAACTACTCTAATAAGAAGGTTGGAAGTCACTAAATAAGTATAGTATCTAAGTATCTACCTAATTAGGTATACTTTGTCACCATTCTCTCTGTTTACGACAGACGTCCATGAGATCCCATCTTCAGCAGAGTACGTACATATACATAAATGGACTGAAAATGATAACTAAACAAGGCACAATACTCATTCCAATGGTCAACCACAGTAAGTACATAACATGATAGAAAATAACAACATCGCAATAAATAGGTGTTACACAGGGCCCGATCTAGAGGGGGGGCAGGCGGGCATTTGCCCAGAGCGGCAAAATTGTAGGGCGGCAAAATTGACTTATTCTTATCTAGACAATTACCCTTCTATCAAAGTAAACAGAATTGTTCTCTTGCAATAAACGTATCTCAAATTATTTAGTCTCTTTATACCGTTCGTTCACCGACCTTTCCACATAATCAGCTCCTCTACTCTACGATAAAACAATCGTAGAGTCAACACAGTCTGCTTACGTTTGATGGGAATTTCCCTCAGATTTTCGGGGGAATACCCTTTATCTACATTCGTACAACGTGAGATTTTAGGGGAATCCCTATATATTAACTATAAGTAAAAGATTTAACTATTTGTCCATTACTGATTTTGAAGCCACCTAGTAAAAATGTTCTGCCAAAGAGGCAAATTTTCGTCATATTCATAAGTAATGTAGTGGTTAATAAGTGATACAGAATTAAAATGTTTTATCCATTTATGTGAAATATATGCTAAGTCTACAAGTCGGTTCTATTCTTAAAAGTGACGTGATTTTTGTGGTACAGATTAATCATATAAATATTGAAGTGAAGAAGAATTTACTACGTAAGTACTTATCTATTATATTAAGTAAATTGTAGGAAAAAATACGTAATATTGAACACACCTTGCTAAAAAGTGTACTTACTTACTTTTTGTTCCTTGGTAAATAGATAACTACTAGTTTTAGTACCGATTTCACCATCTCCGGTTAGCCTATTCGTCAATTAAATTTTCAGTTTTTTGACAGTTCTTGTATGAGTTTGACAGTTCTTATAGGCTATTCGGGTCTTTAATAAGAGCTCTTAATTTATCATTGACTGCAAGATATGTTAAAAATGTTCTAAATGGTATGTAAATAATATGAAAATTAACATTGCTCCTCTTCCGGCTTGTTAAATTCCACTCGCCCACCATAATTATTATTTTTGTGAGAATGCGTAATTAAAGTAGCCTATATCAGTGTCCTTTATATCTAGATACCAAAATTTATCCTAATTGATTTATTGGTTTAATCAAAAAAACGTAGCAGTCAGAGTCAGACAAACAGAATAACTCTCGAATTTTAAACATTAGCAATATTATTAGGTACGTCTATTTAAATTTATTACATATTTTTATTTTATTTACCATACAGAATGGCTGACGGTAGATCACGCTTGTCGGGACACCAATATAAAAAACGAAGGCTGGAAAAAGATGCAGAACGACAAAAGCAAGCGGGGGCATTAGAGTCCTTTTTGAAGAAAGGTGAGCTTAACAAACCATCGACACCCATACCAGAAACCAATGCTATAGCTGAGATTCCGCTTAAACCTCGAGAAGAACATACATCCGATTCCAATACAATTTGTGAACCTGGCGCTTCTACTTCTGGGTCAAGCGCTATGGCAGGTGAAGCTGTTATTGTTGGTGAAGGTGCTATTGCAACTCCAAGTGTTTCTACACAATTAAAATCTATTTTAGATTTCGACCCAACTACGTGGCCCAATAGATTAACAGATGCAGAAAGAATATATTTGGTAAATAGAGGTCCTCCAGACCCACTGCATGAATTTGAATTTCCGCAAGATATCAATGGGCGGAGGTTTACTTCGAGATACTACAAGAGAAAGCTTAATAACGGTGAAGAAATTTTGAGAGATTGGCTTGTATATTCTGTGGTAAAAAATTCATTGTATTGCTTTTGCTGTAAAATCTTCAATACAACTACAACTTCCGGTCTATCTGAAGATGGCTACAAAAATTGGAAGCATGTAGGTGATATGCTTAAATCTCATGAAACATCACGAAACCATGTAGAAGCTGTAAAATCTTGGGTAGAACTTTTACTTAGGCGAATCGTGACGTACGATAGATGCCGATTCACAGAGAATAATTAAATCAGAAATAGAACACTGGAATGGAGTATTGCTACGAATTGTCTCAATCATCAAAATGTTGGCTAAAAATGGCTTGGCTTTTCAAGGTACTTCTGATAATCTGTATCAACATAACAATGGTAATTTTTTTAAACTAATAGAGTTGTTAGCCGAATTTGATCCCGTTATGCAGGAACATGTACGTAGAGTTTTGAAAAAAGACGAGAAACAAGCAACCTACTTAAGTAAAACAATTCAAAACGAGTTCATTAAAACAATTTCAGACGGCATAAAAAAACATATTGTGGAAGCTATCAATACATCAAAATATTATTCTATTATTTTAGATTGTACTCCAGATGCAAGCAAAACAGAGCAAATGACCATGATAATTAGGTATATTTCTATTATTCGATCCCAAAACCATTCAAGAACGTCAGAGATTGTTATAAATGAAAGCTTTTTAGGATTTATACCAATAGAGAAATCTACAGGTCTGGCACTAACAGAAATTATCCTGGAACAATTATCAGCACTTAGATTGTCTTTAGAAAACATAAGAGGGCAAGGGTACGATAATGGATCTAATATGAAAGGTATTCAAAGTGGTGTTCAAGCCAGGATTAGAAACATTAATCCACGGGCATTTTACGTTCCTTGCAGTAGTCATTCTTTAAACTTAGTGGTAAACGACATGGCAAAGTCCTCACTGGAAGCTACAATTTTTTTTAATACTGTGCAAAAAATATATGTCTTTTTTTCCTCTTCAACATTAAGATGGTCGATTCTTTTGAATAATGTAAAAGGTCTTACTCTAAAACCACTTAGTGCCACGAGATGGGAAAGTCGAATCGAAGCAATAAAACCACTAAGACATCAAGTAGGACAAATTTATGATGCATTGTTTAGTGTTTACCAAGACACAGATATGGATTCCTCCACACGAGATGAAGCTTCGAGTTTGTTGAACCAAATTAAACAGTTTAAATTCTTATGTTCCATTATAATTTGGTACAAACTTTGAATCGCATAAACCCTGTTAGTAAATTAATGCAAAGTAAAGATTTTGACTTAGTTTCCGTCATCAAATTACTTTAAAATACAAAAGATTTCTTTGAAAACTCGCGTTCAGATGAGTATTTTACTCAAGTTCTTGAAGATGCCAAAGCCTTAGCTTCTGAAATTGATTGCGAGGTGTTAGACTTTGAAAATGTAGCTAGACCTCGTGCACGATCCAAGAAAAAACAATTTACTTATGAGTATATTGACGAACCAATCATTGAGCCTCGTCAAAAATATAAAATTGAAGTATTTTTTCACATTATGGACACAGCTATAAACTCCTTAGAATTAAGATTTTCTCAGATTTCTGAGCATAGTAAGCATTTTGCTTTTTTGTATAACATATATGCTTTAAGAGAACTCCCAAAAGATAAATTGTTAGAACATTGTAAGAACCTCGAGGCTATATTAACTCATGAGAACTCGAGCGATATAAATGCATTAGAACTTTATGAGGAATTGTCAGTCCTTAGTATGTTTTTAAATAGTAATTTATCTCCTCAAGATGTTTTGAAATTTGTAACAGATTTAAGATTTGGTCCAAATATCAGTATTGCGCTCAGGATTCTTTTAACTTTACCGGTAACAGTTGCAAGTGGTGAAAGAAGCTTTTCGAAATTAAAAATAATAAAAAATTATTTGCGATCCACCATGACACAAAATAGATTGTCTGGATTGGCTATGATTTCAATAGAACATAAGGTTTGCGACAGTATAAATTTATCAAATATTGTTAAAGATTTTGCAGAACAAAAAGTGCGAAGAAAATTATTCTAATTAAGATAGGATTTAATACTTATTCTCCGAAAAATGGATAATTTACACAATTTCATTATTTAAATAAATAACTGTTTTGTTATGTTGTAACATAATTGTTTTTTTATTACCTATTAAATTTTAAAACAAATCTTTTGTTGTGTCTTTTATAAACGTAGGTATGAACCATATGAACCTCAACTTAAATACATTATGAACCGATTAACTCGACAAACTAAATGCTTGGACCTAAGCTTTTTAAGTTCTGAAACGATTTTAATAAACAATGTTTATTGTTCCCTTAGTTAAAGGACCATTATAGGTACATAAGCAAGATTATACCGAAACAGTAAGAAATAGCACAAGAAAAAAGAGGCCCATATGAAGTAATGAGTCGCAATAGGTGTATAATGATGATAAAGTGGAAAGGTACATAACTATGTCGGTAAAACATATCAATCCATTCAGTAGTTACTGTGAAATTCGTTTAAAGATATACATTGTATAGTTACTAACATAGAAACACTCATCAACTTTCGTACAGGTACTTCTTCAAAGGCCCAATAGACTGATGTGAACACGTGAATAATAATATTCACGTCAGTCTATTGGGATGGGCCTTCTGTATACTTAACATCCCCCAACAACACTAGCTCATGACTTATATGGTTTTGTGTATGTAAAGGGCGGCAAAAATTATCTTTGCCCGGAGCGGCTAAATAGCTAGATCGGGCCCTGGTGTTACACTTCTAAGGAACGTGTAACGTGGGTCACGTTGACATGTGACTGATGAATATTTTATTGCCTCCGGTGCTACCCACGGCCCACGGGTGCCACAAGTGCACTGGGACACTTCACTTACGACAAGTAGTAAACATGTACTTGTGTACCTTCTTCGAACGAACCGTCTTGAGCGCCACGTGGACGTAAACATCTGTCAGTAACAACTACAAAAGTAATATTTTACGTGTTTCAGCCTAAACATTGTAGTCGTTTGTGAGCCAGACATAACATCGTCATCATAAGTCTCTCTTGACGCCCCGACCACGGACGGACATCCTGAAGGTGAACACTCAATCGGGTTTTTGACTCTTGTTAATAAAACAAATCGTTCCTTGTTTTGGTCAGATTTAGACTCAAGTCGGATTTGTCCTCAACGTTTACGGTTGTACTATAAACAGTTTTAATCAACGACACTGGTTATTTGTTACTTAATACTGGTTCGTCACACTGACTCACTGTGAAGGAAAACATGACATTACGGGCACATGACGCCAAGTTTGACTTTACCGTGAATTCAGTCTCTAATTGACAACACACTGTAGGCAAGTGTGATGATTACGTTCAGCGGGCTAATTGCGTAAACATTATTATTAAAACCGGCTTTCATTCATTACGTTATTGAACAGATATTTTTTTCAATCATATTAAGCAATGGATTACCAATATCCTGAAAATGATTCAGATTGACATAAATAGTGAAGGTATAGGATGCTGTTTCGGTACGAAAGCTAGCGTTTTGTTCCAAATTGGAACGAAACTGATATTTACAACAGTAAACTTGAAAGTAAATCAGAATTATACAGAACCAGATTAAATTTGCTTTATTGATAATAATTTTATCTTTATTTGAGGGAAGCGTACATATATACACTTATACAAGAAACGCAGCATTATTTAAGTTAACAAAACAAGTTATACAATAATAACAGTAAGTCTTATTTCTTTATTATTATGATATAGTATTATCATATTTAGATAGACCCATTACGTCTGCGAAGTTCCGCTAGCTAATTAAATCTGACCATTTATGTCGTAGGGCACTACAAGTTAATTATAATTAATTCTAATAGATAATAAATAGCCATAATAGACATCTTTAGAAAGGATCGCGAGGCTAAATAAAAACAGCCTTACGATATTCAGAAGCGCGAACTCTGAGAACCAGAGTTACTAAGGGGTATCGTATTACCCAGTAACCGGGTCGTGGAGGTCAGACTGGCAATCGTCCCGTTTTTAGGTGTACTACAAACAAGTTTCCGCCGTTTTTTGAACAACGAACATTATCATGTAGGAGAGATTTTGTCATGTCTGTAGTAGTAGGTAATGGGCGCGTTGTTCCTCTTTTTTCTATCTTCCTCCAATAACGCTTCCAATTCCGTGTCTTCGTACGATTTCGGCCTTCCACTACGTTCTATGTCATTTACATTAAAGTCACAGTTTCTAAACTTTTGAAACCACTTACGACTACTTCTATCGCTTCAAGCAGCTTCACCATAAGCTTCTACAAGCCATCGATGAGTTCTTCAAATTAAAGGAGTAAATCAAAGGCTCTCGCAAATTACGCTTATTCAGTACAAAACTTGACATTTTTGTACTTACGAAAAGAAATATGTGATACTGATACAGAGTCACTAATACTCCAAGTACATGTTTTACCAGATATCCGAACTTAAGATATCACATTTTACATCTGACAATTTCAACGTAACCTCTTAATGAGGACATGTTTTGTTAAACGGCTCAAACTTATTAGTATTCAGCTGAATCCGGTTAGACTGGTAGCTGACCCCAACACAGTTGGGAAAGGCTAGGCAGATTATGAATTAGACCCTGTACCTAACTGGATTGTGAGGATCAAGATGGCAGTCACTCCTTATAAAACCCTGATAAAAAATGGGCCTGGATTCTGAAAAGGTTAGTCAGATTGATACAATAGATATATTTAGTATAACACAACAAATAATAGCTGTTACTAATGCTAATAAAATATCTGACATTCTACAAATATCTTAGGATAACACGTGTAGTTTATTATCAACTGCGCCAAAGTTTACGCTGCGGTCATTGTAATCTACTACGACGAAAATACGACACTAAATAAAAGAACGTTGGTCCGGTAAAATCTAGTAATAAGCCGACTAGACATTAAGAAAGCTAATAACTATTAATGTCATGGGAACACAATTGGACACTATATCATTGCAAGTTATAAATAATATTTCTCAATTGTAAAACTAAACGAGATTTCTAAATTAACCTTCTTGTATGTCTCCGAAGTGAAAGGCATATACAAAATACGACTAGGAAATGGGAATATCCTTATATCAATCAACGATCCCGTGGCCATTCATGACTCTAAGTTTATATGAAACGTGAATGACGACACGGTTAGTGCAGTGGCTGAGCGATCGACTGCTGCGCTGCGTATCGTAAGTTCGATTCTCGCACGGAACAAATATTTGTGTAGCCTACAGGTAGTTGTTGCGGACCTGGATGTTTGTGTACGTGTATTTAAATGTTTGTAAACGCACCCACGATACAGGAGTAATTCTTAGTGTGGGGCAACGTTTTTTTTAAAGAATATAATATATAAATAAAAATTGTTTTCAATTATTGCAAGAACTTTGTAAATTACAGGTAACTAAGATATACCTAATAACGTATAGTCGATGGTACCTTACGAGGATAATCGTTTCGTGTGATTATAATTTCGAAAAAAACAAAAGTGTAGGGTGCCGTAGTTTCCCGTCCATTACAATAAGTGGACCCCTTAGGAGTTAAATAAGAGATAAAAATATTTATTTGTTACTTTAAGTTACATATATATAGTAAGTGCGGAATTCTAAAGTTAGGCCTACAAAGAACAGTGCTAAGATACACGCCTGACTGCGACGTGGAGGCCCCGGGTTCGATCCCCGGCCAGGTCATGATGGAAAACGATCTTTTTCTGATTAGCTTGGGTCTTGGATGTTTATCTAGGTATCAGTGGCGAAGGGTCCATACAAGCCGATTCCCACCGGGTTACCTTTCAAAAATCAGTTCCATATTCATACAAAACTATTTACATTCTATTTCATTAACAAAGTATTATTAATCAAATGCCGGCGCGATTTACAATAGCAATCGTAATTTTTAGCAATACTCTATATCACATTTCATTTTATAGTCGTAAATTAATCAGCGCTACAATTTTTCGTACATTACCTACATTGAAGGAACCCGACGAATTTCAGCTTACCTCGGTCAACGTTTTACTATGAGGCGAAAAGAGACAGAGCGTGTCAGACCATCTCTTTCTAATGCTCGCTAACCGTCGGTAAAACTTGATAAATATAGGCTAATGCCAAGCGGCTTGTAGTTCTCTCTTCTCCTCTATTAGAAAGACACAAAGAAACCACGCCACTACAAGAAAAGAAACACGACAAAATTTCAAAACAAGACGCATTGCATTAGAATATAAATAACGTTGTGATTGTGTATAATTTGCTTTATTTTTGCTTAATATTTTTGATGGTTTTGGATCGGTGTTTGTGTGGTTCGGTTTTTAACACTTTATTATTTTTGTAATTTTTTATTTTATTTTTTCTTGACTCTTATTCCCTAACAATAGGTTAGTACTTACTTAGTACTTACTAACAAGCATGCATGTGTGGTATGGAGATGCACGTCGAAAAAGGCTTTTCTCAAAGCCGTTTTATCATACTTGAAAGACACTGTTATCAAATCATCAGTCCTTTTTTGTATGGTGAAGGTGGGGCTTTTGATATTATTCTTATCTGAAGACCTCCTCCAAGATATCCTGCAGTAGGTAAGTGTATAAATGTTTATTTTTTGGACCGGCTTCCCTTTGTCAAAATTTCACCCTTCGCCACTGCTAGGTATATATGTATCTATTATAAAATATAGTATCGTTGAGTTAGTATCCCATAACACAAGTCTCGAACTTACTTTGGGGATAGCTCAATCTGTGTGATTTGTCCGTATATATTTATTTTTATTTTTTATAGGTACCCACCATGACCCCATCAACTCCGGAAAAATCTTAGTAGCGCGAAGTAGCCGAAATACATAAGTACATCGCCATCGCACGGGAAATAGAATAGAATAGAATAAAATATTCTTTATTATGTACACCATATAGATTACAGAACATAAATATAAAGATTTTACAAAGGGTGACACAATGGGCGGTCTTATCGCTAAGAGCGATCTTTTACAGACAACCTTTGGATGGAATTTTACGAAGAAGAAGAGAGAAATATTGTAGGTAGTCTACAGTGTACTATTTACATAGAGTATACAATAAATATGTATGTTAAATATAGGTATCATAGTAGTTTGACTAAATATATAGTTCCATCTACATAATTAATAAACATTTTTTTTTATTCTACATTTTATTAAGGAGATTTAAACCCAATGTGGATATGTCAGCCCCATCGTACCTTATTATACAAATTATTTAACAAATTTAAACTTATAATCTAAGAAAAAAATAAACAAACAATAGATTCAATATGACGAATCATTGCTGAGCGACCGCTATCAAACGACATAATTTTCTGGCTGCCTCCGATTTCGGTTTTGTTGAAATACTATGGATCAGACTTATTTAATTTCAGTTCGCTCAGCAATGAATCGCGTTCATCTTTATTTCGAACACATTCCATCAGCAAATGTTTTACAATTTTGTTACATTAACACAATTAGGTGAATCGCTCTTCTTCATTAAGTATGCAAACTTTGCCGATGGAAAATGTCCGGATCTAAGTCTAAGGGCTAATTTTAAAATAAACATCATACAAGAGCAAATAAAATATAGTGACATGTTTAAAGAGAGAGGAAGTGCTTTTTTATCATAGTTTTAAAAGTGGACGGAGTTTGAGCATTTATGCCTTATGGACACGGGCAAGTCATTCCATAGCTGAACTGCTTGTACACTAAAGGATTTATCGTAGAAACTAGTGGAATGCATCGACATCTCTGACATCAGGTTTTCTGATGACCTCAAACATCTATATGTGTGTCATGAAGGAACTTAAAACGTTCTTTAAGATAAGAGGGGGTTTTAGAATTAAACAAAATGCTGTAGAGCTGAAATAGTATATGAGAATTCCGGCGAAGACGAATGGGAAGCCACTTAACCTTTGTACGAAATTCAGATATGTGATCATATTTGCGCAGGCCAAATATAAATCTTATGCAAAAGTTTTGAATTCGCTCAAGTTTATCTAGTTGTGCCTCAGTAAGCTCTGAATAACTGACATTTGCGTAGTCAAGGATGGGGAGTGATTATGCAAGCTGAATTTTAATGACAGTTGGAAGAAAGTTCCGCAATCGTCTCGGATGACGATGATGACCAGATGCAAAAATTTTGCGACTGACATCCTGTAGCTCTTGATCCCAGGAAAGATGCTTGTCGAACCAAACCCCAAGGTTCTTAACTGTAAGGAATAACAGTTCCATTCAATTGAACCTGGGGAAGTTGCGACCAGTTTATCTTGGGGAACATCCTTGAACTGCCAACAACAATGACCTGAGTCTTCGATGGATTAACATGCAACTCATGCGCCTCACTTCACTCACATATTGAGAACAAATCTTTATTGATAATTTAAATGGCATCATTCAAATTTGAGTGGCCAGCTTGTTGATAAATCTGCAAATCATCTGCATAAAGGTGGTAGGAGGAAAGAAGGTTTCTGGTGATGGAGTTGATAAATATTGCGAAAAGTAAAGGAAATAAAACCCCGCCCTGACGTACACCGGCAGACGTATAGCACCACGAAGAGCAAAACTCTTTTATGCATATACGTTGTCGACGGTCATACAGGTAACTACGAAACATGTCAATCGCCGTTGGAGATATGTTAAGCGAGCGAAGCATGCCAAGCTGGGTATCGAAATCGACAGTGTTGAATGCATTACTAAAATCCAGTATGCAAAGAACCGTCAGATTTTCCTGCACCATACCTAAGCGTATATCATCAGTGATATTAACTAAGGCTGTGGTGGTACTGGGACCAGATTGGAAAGGATTCAGTAGACTATTCTTACAAAGAAAAGTACTGAGCTGATTATGGACAAGGCATTCTAGGACTCTGGAGAGGAAAGGCAAGATGGAGATGGGACGGCATTCAGAAAACGAAGTTGGATTGGATTTTTTGGGTAACGGAATGACTTTAGCATTTTCCACATCGATGGAAAGACACCATAGGATACAGGTACAAATTAATTATGTTTAATTATATAAACTAGGCTAATTTTGGATTACCTGAACCGATTTTGTTATTTTTTTATATGAAAGAATATACGTTCAGGCTTATAAAATATGTAAATTAAGATGTAAAAAAATGCAGATTGCATAGAGAGTCAAACCTAGTTCGGTTAGTACAATTATTCAAATTGTTCAACCCATTAAATAATTTTCCAAGAAAGTTTTTATAAAATTCTACTTTTGAGATTTTTTAAACGTAAGGTTCAAAAGTTAGAGGGTGAGGCACATTTAGGTACTTATTTACGAAAATATTAACATTATTTAAAAATGATTTTAGTCAACCCTTATTCATTTTTAAATACCTATGCAACTATATACAATATGTAAAGAAAACCCTGTCCGACCCATAAGGGTAATAAAGGTTAGGTAAACACATGACCAAATAACATATACTTAAAGTTTTACGTAATCAACACAGTGAATTTTAAAATAATCTTTTTTCCCCGCGAATTAATTCCAACTTCCCTGAAATTTGGTAATTTTAAAAAGTGACAACACCATTCTGACGATATTATTATAAGCGATTTGATCACTTGACGCGTGCCCTGCCCCCCGTCGCCCGCGTATGGTTTGTCTACCGCACATGCATTAAGTTACCTCTTTTTGCGAAATAATATTTATTTTTGTAGGGGATATTTTTTTAAGTTTATTCCGGCTTTTTGGGCATTAGTAGAATCAGTTATCGATACCTAACAATACCTTCACGGATTGGACAGGGTTTTCTTTACATATTGTATACATATGTATATCACACGTTAGGGTAGAAATGAAATAGAATATCACTCCCCACTATACGTATTTGGGGGGTACCGTAATGAAACATTTTATTCCACTTTTTATTTTAGCACTGGCGGCGTGTTTAATATGGTATCAATTGTCAGCTCTCTAGTACTAACAGTGACTGAGATTATCCGCGGACGAACACACAGACTGACTTGATGAAACTACTTATAAGGGTTCCAAGTTTACTGAATTGACGGAACCCTAAAAATGGTGGATTTCTGACTTATTTGTGACATATAGAAATGTCGTAGCGCGTAGCGATCCGTAGCAGTTTTTTTAGTTGAGAACATTGAACATATTTTTTTTATTTTCTAGCCAAAAGATATATTCCCTTATTCAATTAGTGATGAGCGATTGTTTAATAACACATTTTAGACGTTTGCATATCACTTAACTTTAATCGACGTTTATGAATGACTGGGACATTGTTCGCAGCGAGTAGCGCACCATAGCAGATTTTCGCAAATTTTATGACTCCTTTTCAAAAGTTAGAAAACGTGTAGAGCTTTACATTTAATTGATTACTTCTTGTCAAAACATAGGTAATTATAGTGGGTGCGTAGCAGCGTCTCTATTTTTTTTTTTTTAAAAAGATTGCGTGTCAAAAGGAAATCAAGACAAAATGAAAGTTTACAGCGCGTAGTGATTCGAAGCAGTTTCCAGAAGGCAACATTAAACATTTAATTTACGACTTCTTGCCACAAGATAAAAAGACCGTATACCTACGGTCTTTTTAACCTAACCTAACAACTTTACACAAAAATAACTTTACAGACTTATTATGGTTTAAGTAAAGCTCAACGAATTTTCTTTATTTTAAGTAAGGCTTAAAAAAAAAGAAAGTCAGACCTAACATTTTGAAAGTCCGTAAAGTGAAACGTTCTGAAGTAGCTACAGAATATACAATAAATAGAAATTCTTGCTTCAATCATATGAAAATATGTCATTTCATAGGTTCACAACAAGCTAAAAACTATAAAATAGTGAAGCACACTGAATGTACCAGCAGGTAAAATAGGTATTTATTTTAAATTTAGCCTCACTGATAATTCTATTGATACTTTATTACATTGTCGTAATCATCTTTATTCTCCTCGTACCAGATCAGCCTGGAGGTTAGTAGTAGGTACCTTGAACGAAACCACTGACCTCCACCACGAAACTAAACAAGAATCGGATTTCCGACTGTCTGTGACCACTATCAAATAGTCGGTTTATTAGTACTGATGATAACAAGGATCACTGGCTTTCTGATCTCGCCTAGACATACACGCAAAAGGTCACCCCGACTTTATATCGTAACAATAATCTGATTTAAGAGCTGGTTAGCTCAGGTCAGTACCCCACAAAATGTACCACGTACGCCACTCTTAGACATCGCGGGGGGAGTCAAACACCTCACTCCCCCCTCTGACCCGAAAAGGCCCACAGTGGCGGGCCAGCACCAGTCGGGGGTTGCGGACACATCGTTCGTTATCACAACCCCCAAAGGTAAACCGGGGTGGTTTTAGTAAGTAAGAGTCTGACAGACCCTACCACCCACCTCAGGGTGGCAGACATCGCATCACTGCATCACTACTTAGGGGTCGTTCAAGTATTACGTAAGCACTATTGGGGGGCGGAGGAGTCTAGATGATGATTACGTCACCGATAGTTATTTACTTTTTTACACGAAGTGCAACCCTCACATTATCTATATTTTTGCCCCTTACTCTATGTTGAATACTGTATAAGTAAAAGCTAATATCTATCTTATATCTATTTTCTTATTTTTAAAATTATAAATATTATATAACATTATATTTATAAATATAAAAATATACATTTATAATTGAAAAATGTTTACGTAAGCATAGGGGAAGGGCGGGATTGCGCTCAACCACTAGTCTATGTATAATTATAAATATATAGATATATAAATATGTATATGATAAAAACTTATTTATAACATATTAAGATACCTAGGCATTATTTAACTACAGATTAGATGGTATAAGATGATGTGATGAGTCTCAGAAGAGCACTCAGAAATTCTCATTACTTACTTCGAAGAAGAAACGAAATAAATCTAGAGAAAAAAAACACTACCAACAATTTAAGTCAGAGAGAAGTACCGATCTAAGAGCTATTAATATCACTTAGCTGTACATTATTGAGACGATGTTTATTAGCTGGAACCGAACTCGATCTGCAGTGTGATTCTGGAACCAACTCACCGAGAAAAAGTCGGTGAAGTAAGTACTTAGTAACTATAGTAAATATAAGTGAGCTGTCTTTCCAATTAACGCTAGTGATTTACATTATTGAGGTGTCACTCTAAATTCAGTTTACCTAACTTTTAACCGAGTGATTTTCACAGAATCGATCAACTGGCCTTATCACATCCTAGATTTTGGTGATCAGTCAAACACATTTTAGTTCACTTATGTATAATAACACATTGTTTTATAATTACCCCACTCTAGGAATTTGTTCTATATGTACATTTACGAACATTTAAATTCACATACACAAAAATGCAGACCCGGAGCAACTACTTGTGTCATACAAATTTTTATACCGTATAGGAATCAAACCCGCCACACATAGCGCAGCAGTCAATCTCTTAATAACTGCGTCAACCATGCTGTTAAACTGCACAGTCATTCTATAAATAATAAGTATAAGTTAGTTCAAATTGTTAACGTCTAAATTAGAACAATTAGATAATACTAGGATATCGTCGTGAAGGTTCGATTTAAAACTGTCTGTCAAGTTAATATTGTACGAAAATCGTGAGTGGTACAGGAGCTCCTAACTATAAATAGATGCGTCGCCTCACATATAGTTTTTATAACCTTTGCATTATATAAAAAAAAAACAAATGACAGCTTCGCCCACAGTCGTACATAAATCCCATATAAAAAGAACGTCCCAAGTTTTCAGAATTTAAGAAAATGGGTCATTTATAATGTTTCTCAGAAAAATTCCCATAAAAAAATATATTTCTTCCCATAAAAACTTAGGTAAAAAGTTAGACGTTTACCGACGAACAGTATTTCTTTTTTATTTATTTAAATACTAAGGATAATCCGCAAAAATATAATAGGAATTTAATGATTATGTAAAGGCGCCTGAGATAGAAGAGAAAATTGTCCAGACTGTCGCAACTAGTTCTGTCTCAGTTCACGATTTTATAATTATAGCATCTTCATCCTTCTCTATAAATAGCGACAAGATAGGCGAGCACATATCCCCGAACATGCAGGTCTGGAGGCGCCATCATGACAGCTTTCAAGCGTCTCTTCACTAATTAAATTGTAGAACAGACAGGAGTGATAACGAACAGATTATATTTACGTAAACAACATTAGCATAGTTATCAGATTTTCCACCTACTACATAACAAATATGAGAGTGTCTTTTGTATTAGCTAATTGATGAATAAATTATATAACTCACCTGAAATTGTTGGCCCAATAATTTATATTTCCCACAGCAGCTGTGAAACTTCGTGAGGATGACGGAACAGACCTTATCCACACATGGTATCACAACTTTTGTAAAATTTTAATCCATCAGGTGAGAAATATAAAATTCCTATCGATCTCTTCTGTAAAATCTCAACGTGATAACTTAGATGGAGTGACCATGGAGTGAGCTATCATTCTACCTGATGATTGCCACCATTCATCTAACTTCACCTAAGTTTTCACGGTGAGATTTTCACAGAACAGATTGGCAGTGCACATTCTTGTGCCCACTCATAGGTCGGCTGTGCTCATTCTTGTACCAACTCTTTAATAAATAGCTTAGCTGTGCTCATTCTTGTGCCAACTCATAATTAAATAGATTACTACTTTTTTTTTAATAATTATAAACTAGCGCTTGACCGCAATCCCGCCTGATGGTAAGCAGTGATGCGATCGAGTTTATTAAGAGCCTATTTACTCAGAAAAAACTGAGCTAATAGGAAGGAAGACGGCAGTTGAGCGACGTGATTCAATGTTAAACGCAACAACACGACCAACGATGCTGCGCCAAAAGGAGATTGATCTGAAGTCCCTCCACGACCAAACTACCGACACAACAACATTAGGCGCATCGTACCCGGCACACATCGCAACACAACTGCTCAAACCCGTACTCCGTACGGCTTCACCAGACATCATGCCGGAACACGACATATCGCTTGGCGGCAAGGCTTTGTCTAGTGGGTGGTAACTTCTGCCGGCGGCTGATGTTATGGCCTACCACCGAGATAATTATAGACTATAGGTAAATACCTACTATACCCATTAATAAATAGCTTAGCTGTGTTCATTCTTGTACAATATCATAAGTAAATACAATGGTAGTGGTCATTCTTGTACCAATCCATATGTAAATAGACTGGCAGTGCTTATTCTTGTGCCAATCCATATGTAAATAGATTGGCAGTGCTTTATTCTTGTGCCAATCCATATGTAAATAGATTGGCAGTGCTTATTCTTGTACCAATCCATATGTAAATAGATTGGCAGTGCTGACTCTTGTGCCAATCCATATGTAAATAGATTGGCAGTGCTTATTCTTGTGCCAATCCATATGTAAATAGATTGGCAGTGCTTATTCTTGTACCAATACATATGTAAATAGATTGGCAGTGCTGACTCTTGTGCCAATCCATATGTAAATAGATTGGCAGTGCTTATTCTTGTACCAATCCATATGTAAATAGACTGGCAGTGCTTATTCTTGTGCCAATCCATATGTAAATAGATTGGCAGTGCTGACTCTTGTGCCAATCCATATGTAAATAGATTGGCAGTGCTTATTCTTGTGCCAATTCATATGTAAATAGACTGGCAGTGCTTATTCTTGTGCCAATCCATATGTAAATAGACTGGCAGTGCTTATTCTTGTGCCAATCCATATGTAAATAGATTGGCAGTGCTTATTCTTGTACCAATCCATATATAAATAGATTGGCAGTGCTTATTCTTGTACCAATCCGTATGTAAATAGATTGGCAGTGCTTATTCTTGTACCAATCCGTATGTAAATAGATTGGCAGTGCTGATTCTTGTAACCACTCATAAGTAAATAGATTGGTAGTGCTCATTCTTGTAACCACTCATAAGTAAATGTTGTTATGCATTATTGATATATGTTCATCGCAATAACAGATGATTTAAAAAAGGAATAAACCAGGACTTTGTAAGAGTACACAACAACATTCTATCATTTCTGACACGAGGAGCAACACAATTTCACTGCAATTAATTCTCATTAGCATCCAATGCAGACGACCTGTCAGTAAGTTGTCACCTTGTTTGTAAATAGCACCGCTATATTGAGCACTACACAATATTGCAAAGAATCCGATATAATTATATGGGTAGTGATTAAAGTGTCGATGAAGTCAGTGACTCGTAGTAGCTGCACGTAGTAAGCGCAACAGCTGTCAGTGAACCCCACATGAGCAGGATATTCCACTATTTACTAACACAAAGCCCATCCCTTACTATACTACACACTTGTTTACCCACAGATAATTACTAATCGCACTTTTTAATTGATAAATTGACGTCTCTCCAGGTATCGACCTCAGAAGTCTAATATCTAATATTTACACCGGAATTAGTTTTTGTAAACATGCTTAATGCTATTCTTCTTATACCGCGATAATTGCGATGTACCTAAGCTTATTGATTCTATGTATAACGGATAGCCGGAAGATATCTATTTATTTTTTTATCTTTTCAGTTTATCATCTTTAGTGTTATTCCGTATTCCAACGCAATAAAATTATACCTACGTTCAGTTTTTATTAGGCATCCGTCCATATAAATAAAGGAAACTGCGATTTACTTTTAGAAGTTTGTTATTTAAAATACCTATCAAGAAGCTGTGACGTATCTTTATAGGGCAAGAACATCGAAAGAATTGCAAATAGAATATTGTTTACTACTTCAACCCGTGACTTCGCCCGCGTATAGGGCAAATGAGGCCAAAGGAACGTACCCACTACCGAAATAAAAAGGATATACAATATGTAAAGAAAACCCTGTCCGACCCATAAGGATAATAAAGGTTAGGTAAACACATGACCAAATATAATATAAAATTTTACGTAATCATCAAGTAACAATACTAATGAATTCTGGCATAAGCTTTTTTCCCGCTAATTAATTCCAACTTCCTCGAAATTTGGTAATTTTAAAAAAAGTGACAACACCATTTTGACGCTATTATTATAAGCGATGCGACCACGTGACGCGTGCCCAGCCCCCCGTCACCCGCGTATGGATTGCCTACCGCACAAGTAGTAAGTTACCTCTTTTTGCGAAATAATATATATTTTTTACGGGGTTTTTGTTTAAGTTTAGCCCGGCTTTATAGGCATTATTAGAATCAGTTAACGATACCTAACAATACCTTTACCGATCAGACAGGGTTTTCTTTACATATTGTATAAGTTAGGTCAAAACGGATGTCGATGAAATTTATCACGTAGAATGTGTGCGAAACATCGCCATCTGTTCAGCTATTAGACAAGACGTGAATGTGTAACTGGCAGAAAGATACAAAACTTCCAATATATGATAGTTAGTTTAACTAAGTAACCCGCAGGGTAATTGCGTAACATACTATCAGTAGGAATGGGTTTCATTTTGAAAGTTCAACAATATTCATTGCGTTCTTTACGTTGTTGAGCAGACACACTTTTCGAACACACGGAGCAATGGATTAGCAATATGCTTCGAAATGATTCCAATTGATAGTAATAGTGTGTTACGCGATTAGGGTGCCGTGCGAAGTATTCGCACTTCCATTTCGATATAATTATCTCGATGTTCACGATAGAGGATCGTTAGGTCGAAGAATTTTATTTTTATCATCATCGACCTTTTAATCGTCCCACTGCTGGGCACAGTAGGCCTAGTATGAGTTTTCATTACGAAACTCGTTCGACGATATCGAGCGGGGCTTGACTCAGCGATTGGCCCGCTTCAAGGTCGTAAGAACTCTCAACCAATGAGAGCGCCAAACGCGCTCGATACCAACGATCGAGTTTCGTATTGAAAACTCATACTAGGCCTACTGGTCTCCTCTCATACAGAGAAGGATTGAGCGTAATCACCGCGCTTGCTCAATGCGGGTTGGCGATTTTAGACTTAAAGTCCAGGTTTCCTCAAGATGTTTTCCTTCACCTTCAGTCATTGGTGTCTAAGATATACTTAGAAAGTACATATAACTTCAGAAAAGTTACATTGGTACTTGCCTGACCTGGAATCGAACCCGCGCACTCATACTTGAGAGGCTGGTCTTTTAACCACTAGGCCACCACGACATAATTTGTATATATAGAGCTATTTGTATTTATTTGAAAAATATACAAATAACTCGCATTTTTAGAAATTACTAGAAAGCTCCTGAAAAACTTTTGAAAACGATGCCTCATTTATGTATATTGGTAAAATGTGAAGTTATGAAGTAAGGACAAAAAAAGCCCTATTCCATACCAAGTTCCGGACTTGATACCTACTATGTATGAATTATAGAGTTCCTTTTTAAATATCGACTTGCTTGCAAGATTGTCGAAATAGAAAAGATACTTTCCTGATCAGTACCTATAGTCACTATTCATGACGTACGACGCAGGTAATTCTACCATTAATAGTAAATGGTTATTACTAACAGAGTTCAAAAAAGAAGAAGCTCGCTCTCTCTCTTTTCTCGCTTCATTATTTTTTTAAGTTTTTACTTCAGATCTCCGTTATATTATCTACAAAACAATTTGAAAAAAAATATTGTTGTTTCAATATGAAAAAATCCTTAAAATTTGGCTAAGTTCTAATCTGAGGTAATAAGAGAGGTAATTTTTTAGGTAGTAGGTTGTTTTCTTTTTAATGTAGGTAATTAAGTTTTTTGTCTCCACAACAACAGCGATCGCTTTGTATATGGCTTGTGCGTGATAAAGTCGTAACTGCTGGAAATAAGTCTGTATTTCTGGATAAAACCCTTATGTAAAAGAGTTTCCTCTCTGGAGCGACTTTCACGCCTCTCTATTGTTTTCAAAAATATTTAATTGTCTTCGTCATTTAATAACCAAATAAAAACATCCTCCACATGCCGTTATTGTTTCACGTACTTGCAAAATGATCTACGTCAAGAGGTATAGGTACGGCATTTATTGACTGTGTGTCACCTATATAGAAATGCTTATATATTGTAATTCAATGAACTGTTATTACCTACCACGAACTGTCTATAAATACCTACTATATCTATTAGTAAACTCCAAGGTAACCAACATCCACCTAGCAACCCGGGGTACCAACTCGTTCTGCAAGTACCATCACGGATAACGGCAAAATTTAATTCTGCACATGACTGTGATTTACAAAAACCTGATCTGCAGCAGATCAAACATCCCAGTAAACATTTGATAACCAGTTACTTTGTGTACCAAATAACTTTATGAGGGCAAGAGCTAGGAAGTATAATATGGTGCCGATATGACAACACTCACTGTTGTCCTGTCTTGGGAAGACGAAGTCTTTGTCTGGAGATTAATAGTCTAGTGGGACTCTAACTAGAACTTAGTAGGTACATGAACTACTTCAACGTAGAAATTGACCGCAGAATAATTTAACATACTTAGAATGATTCTGTAGGGTAATAGCGTAACACGCTAACAGTAAAAAAGACTTTCATTTTCACATTCATTACGTTTTTGCACAGACACTTTTTTCGAATTTTGGAGAATATTGCTAAACACTTAGGTACCCTTCAAAATGATTTTGATTGTGATTAAACTGTGTCTTTCCGGAACCATAACTTAAGGGACATCAGAAAGAGCTCGGGGACTGTCGACAAGACACAGACCCCATCACACATACATTTCATATTTTTAAGCTTTGTGTGTGTAATAAGTATGAACGCAACCATGAAAAACCAACTCGCAGCACCGTTTTCCCGCCATATGATGAGTAACAAACTGCAATCACACGCGAACGTAGAATCGTATCGAATCAACGTAGTGCCCCCCTCTGATCGTTGATTGTGATCGTTATATGAGACCCATGCGCAGGATTGTTGTCTGACTGCCAGGGGCTATGCGGTGACCCCACGTTAGTTTATGAAAACATAAATTATGGAACATAAGACATTTAAACACCTATTACCTACTTTGTAAAGCAACTATATCATATCGGGCCTTCCTACTTCAGTTTAGAGCGCAACACAATGGTACTGTTCATGAAAGCCCATTACAGTATTCTAATTCTGTATCAAACAAAAACAAGGCCGGGCTTGGGAACATTACCATCAAACAACATGCACTTGGTCAATGACTTGAAGTCACCACTTTAGAGAGGTCATAAATGTTTTTATTGCGGAATCAGGGGTGAGTTGCGCGCGGGCGGGCGGAGCGCGGAGCGGCGCGGGGCGTGGCGGGTGCGCGCGCGCCGCCCATCGCCGTCTACGTATAATAAGCGCGCGCAACGCACGCGGCGACTCGCCAGCGCGACCACAGCGGCGCCGGTGCACGACGCGCGCAGTGCACTCCGCGACCTCCTCTCAGCTCGCACAAGTTACCGCGGCAAGCGATCCCGGCGCCAACAACGACCACGCTGTTTCGTGACAAAACTTTACTACCGTACAAACAACAACAGATTACTACCATAGACAACGGATTAAAGTACCTTACAAAGTAAGTGACCAGAATCACTGGGATTTTTTACTAAAGAGTGACCTACAATATGTTTAGTCTATGACGTTAATTTGTGTTTTAACTATCAAATTTCTGGTTTTAGTTAGAATAGTAGGTAACGGCTGTTGCTAAAGATAAACAAATCATCGCTTAGATTTCACATTAAATTCTCGTCTTCGCTTCGCGGTATCATTTAAGTATTTTGGTACATTAAAACATTATTATTTTTTAAAACTAAGTACATCTTTATTTAACATGAAGATATACTTGACTTGACGTGCTTCAGAAAGTCAGGATTCAAATTGTGTATCATAAAAGCAGACTAAAGAGTACATTATTTAATCATTAATCACCTTACTGCAAATTATAGCCTACCTAATATTTAATTCTTGTTGCTAGTAATTGAAAGCAAAACTTTCCCTGAAATTTTCCTCAGTAGCTTCCGTGATACGAAAACTTTCAGTATCTTATCCGCATATGCCTAATTCCTTTCCACGGGATATAACTTCAATTATTTCACAATTTATCACTTGTTTGAGTTCAGACTGTTTTACAAAATTGTTTTTTTTTTTGTAATTATAAATTGGGCTTAACTGTAATCCACCTGGTGGAAAGCAGTGAATCAATCGTTGATGGTAAAGCACGTTAGTTTATTAAGAGCCTATTCACTCAAAAAATGAGAATAGAAAGGAAGCTTCCTCTTGATATAAGGATGGCCGCCAGTCGGTATTGCAGAGTTATTTTCGCAACAGTTAAGGTAGAGTAATTTCAACACCTCTCACCCAAATTTTTAGTTTTGTATGTATGTATATAAGTATATATTTTGGTAATAGTATGTATTTATTTATTTATTTATTTTATTATTTATATACACACAATAAACTACATAAAGATACAACAAAATTCAATAAAAACACCTGCCACTAATCTCTTCACCACCTATGGTTGACTGTTAGAGAATGCCTAAGGCATTAAATCCGCTTCTGTACAATTTATGTGCGAAAGAATAAATAAATAAAGGAAAACGGCAGTTGAGCGAGGTGATGCAATGTTAAACCCAACGATGCTGCGCCAAAGGGAGATAGATCTGGAGACCCTACACGACCAAACTCCCTACACAACAACATTTGGTGCATCGTACCCGGCACACATCGCAACTGCACTGCCTAGACCCGTCCACCGTACAGCTTCACTAGACATCATGCCGGAACACGTACCTACTTACATGTCAAGTACTTAGTAGGTACAGTATGCCTAGTTGCGAGTTTACATTACGAAACTCGATCGTCGATATCGAGTGCGTTTGGCGCTCTCATTGGTTGAGAGTTCTTATAACCTTGAAGCGGGCCAATTGACGAGTCAAACGCATTCAATATCGACGATCGAATTTCGTAATGAAAACAAATTATACTAGGCCTACTGAAATATTCCGTTTAAACTGCCTCATTTACAATAATTTTCCGAATAGTTTGACAAAACCATAGTCATGAAAATGGCATAAAACCTATATATGTTAATAATGAACAAACACTGGCGTTATGTTACAATGTTGCGAATTAATAAACATTTTGCTTTTATTTGGAAAGATTTTATAAGAATTTGTACCCAAAACTGTACCTGCTTACATGATTTAAAGGATGCTATTCAATAAAATTTATGGCTAAATTAAGTTACACTAAAAAAAATCAGAAATCAATTTTCTCAATCAGTCTCTAAAACAGCCGCCTGATTCAGTTTGTTTGACAATCTTCTATTTTAGTGTCCATAAGCATAACTCGCCCCTAAAATTATTAGCACCAAAGTTAACTCACCACGAATACTGAACCAACCACAATAAAATTTGACGTACAGGTAGCCTGGGTAACCTTTACAAGGTCAAGCCTACTTTTTATTGTGAATATTTATGAGGAACTCCACGCAGGCGAATTCAAGGAATACTGGGAACAAACACAAATTTATTGTTCCGACAACCTGGCTTAAGAAAATAGGTAACTCGTTTAGATGCCAATATATTCATACTAATGTTACCTACTTATTATAAATGGCAAAGTGTGTGTGTGTGTGTGTCTGTTTGTCCGTCTGTCACGTCGGAGTAACGAATTGACTTGATTAAGTGTCGATAGTTGAAGGGATGGGTTACTTACTGGACATACATCCCTTTTCGTCTCTATCTAAACCACCATTTCCCTAAAATGGAGGAAATTTGAATGCAGTATTCGTTTATTTTAAATTGTTCTAAAATAATATTCTGTTCCGAGTTCTCTTCTATGTTCTAAATTGTATTGTGTTAACGCGAGCGAAGACGTGGGCCAAAGCCAATACGTTTTTAAAATAAACTTCCAAACAACATTCAAAAACATCATTTCAAAAGTCTTAACAAATTATGTTATGAAGCGAAAATTATGCCAGAAAGCCTATTGTAGGTACTGTAAAAGGCTGTATTGAGGACAGAAAGACTTGGGATTGTGCTGCTCAGATAGATTTAGACAGTGAAAGTTAATTTTTTATTAATTTAAATTTTTTGTTAATTGTTATTTTCTTGCCATTTTCCACTTTTATTTTTAACTTTTGCAAGATATCTATTTACATTGGTTAACAATAGCTTAAACATTATTTTAATTCATATAAATTTAATAAATTATATTATTTTAATTTATTGATGACATTTCATGTATAAAATAACACGATATTTGATTTGTAAAATATTAGGTACAGACGACAGTACATCAAGCTACTATTACACAAGGGAACAGCATTTTTGTTGCATGAAACATTTTTTTTGTCCAGTATTATGCATTTTCGGGGTGCTGATTTCAGATTTGAACTCAGATTGTTTGTATCAGCTTTCATTTTTCAGTTACAATAAAACGCGTTTATAAAGAAAAAAATATTTTTTATTATAAAAAATCATTAGAAAAGCAAACTACTTTTAAAAAAATTTCTTTTGTATGATTTTCTGGCTTGGGATGGTTCACAAGGGCTGTTTTTAATGCTCCAACAATAGTCCGCCATCATATGAGCATTCCAGTGACCCTGGTAAAGTTTCTCTATATGTAGTTCGAATGTCTTGATGGAACCGTTCCCCTTGTTCTTCACTCAGGGTCTTTTCTTATTCCATAATCTCAAAGTCTCCACACATGTTTTACAAACCATATGAGGGACCCAGTATTTGTCACGGGTGTCCAAAGGGAATCCAAAGTAATAAAAAATACACTTGTTTTATGAACTCTGACACACTTAGTCTACAATATTTAAATGTATATTCACCACAGATGTTACAAAAACAGTTGGGATCGTTGTTACAATTTTACAATCGTCGTTGACATCGTTAAAAAAAATTTTTTTTAGTGAATAGCAAGATTGATTTGTATTTAAAGTGTAACTAGTAAAAAATACGTCTGACCGCTGTATATCAAGAACAAAATCTGTTAGAGAAAAAATAAGGGTAGATTTAAAATCAGCGACCCCAAATTAGTAAACAACAGGCATGATATGCCATGCAACAAAAAAAAGTCAAATTTTGTTCCCTTGTGTTATCTAACAAATATCATTATTAGATTTCCAACTATCTCGCTAAAGTTGATTGGGAATTTTTAACAATTTCGAATAGCTTGACCTGTTGTCGACCGTTCATAATTTCATTTTATTATTTGATGTGAGGAATATGTGGGATATTATTTGTTTTCTTTATATTTCTTTCTTAAATAATAATTTGGTAATTTGAGTACGTTCTTACACGGCCTACCCAAATGTCTTTTCTGTGGTATTGTTCGCCAAATCGTTGAGCTTCTCAACTGCTCAGTTGAGCTGCCCAATTTTTGTTCAAATGCGTACATTCCACTCAAACTTTATGGTTCTTTTCTCAAATGACTATTTTACATGGTTTTTAGATAAAAATTAAAATCCGGACTTAATCTTGGACATGATATCCATCGAATTGTTGAACTCCTTAAGTTTTGAGCTGAGCTGCACGATTTCTGACAAATGTTCCACAAAAAAATCATGTCGGACATCGATTATACATGGTTTTCATAATTATGATCTGACCCATATCCTATATCTGGACTTTAAAAGAGATGTAACCACTGAGTTTGTTTCGGTCTTTCATCTCGGAGTTGTCAGATAGAAAACGAAGAAGTCATCTAGTTTTAAAAAATATGATTGTAAAAGTGTTTGTATAAACGCTTTAAAAAATTAATGATACAGAAAATAAAAGATTTATAAATTTATCAAGGGGATAGCCATACACACAAGGTATCAGTCCTTTCCCGACGACGGTATGAACACTTTAGAATACTAGAGCTATAAATAGATACTTATATACCTACCTTAGTACTTATCCCAAAATAAAAAGAGTTCATTCACACGACGTATTTAAATCTAACACATAGGTACATTTTACACACACACATACACAAAAATTTATAAAAAAAAAATCATATTTATGTAACTCTATTTGAATTTTTGCTAACAGCAAAAATTCTCTTTACATAGATAATAGTTTCTCTTATAGGCACTATTGTAATAAACAACGACTATTTAAAAAAAAACTCGATAGCATATCGTATTTATAAAACAGAATAAACATCGTTTAATTTTTATTTTTATTCCACAGCTACTTATTTAATTAAACCGAACTAAAGTTTTATTTAGACACACGCGATGCGGATTCTACTAAAATGTTATCTCAGTATAACGATAAGTCAGAAACGTACAGTTTTAATTACATGCTTCAACATCTCGCCTCGCAAGTTGTAATATAGTTACAATTAGAAACCATTCGCGATAGGAATTCTAAGAAGTGGACAAATCCAGCCAGTTTCACATTTACCGCCAGGGTTTTTACTGTAGCTCGTCGCCCACGCCTGCCGCTCAGACACATAACTCAGTTTTTATGACTTATCCCTTTAAAGGAGTACCTATAGAAAATTTGTGAAGTATTTAAAAAGAAATGTATGATTGATCGATTACGCAGTTCAATACCAAGATCAAATTCATACAAACAAAAATGGCTACCGACAAACTTATTGTTGTATGGAAGTGTATTTGCTTCGACCATATAGGTGTTTGAACTTTACCAGGTCAACGTTTAAATTGAGGTTGAAAGCGGTCACTACGGACCTTGTAAATGTAGGCACACACTACACGCTACGCCACCCTATTTGATTTTTGCATGACACTACGATCTTGCAGTTGGAGCATAGCAGGTACGGACACGCATTGTAATTGCTTTGTAATGAAACGTGATTACATGACAGACCACCAGGCCACAGCTCCCCACCGATGCACCGTTGTGTCGTAAACATTCTCAAAATACGACCTGCTTTAGTGGAACTCGTTGAAAGATCAGTAAAGGTAATTTGCATACTATGGATAGTGGAAATAGTAGTTTACTGCAATCCGCTAATTAAATATATACGATCATAAATACTAAACATACTTTGATACTTATTTAGCAAAGTATTATAATTAGTCCACTTATACTTGTAAATACCTAAGATACTGCATTCTATCTATAACTATACTGACCTAACTGTATATTTAGTTTAAAATATATGTAGTAATATATAGTATGTTATTAAACGTCAATGGAAAGGTGTCCGGTGCGGTGTAAAGCCAGTGACCGACTCGTCTCAGCAATTGGGCAAGCCGACAATACACTTGACCCCGCAAAGTCTTAAATTATCTTTTGTTACCTATCGTCTGCCGCCGTGTGCCGCGTCTATCGTGTCTCGTTGCTAAGAGACCGATACGCTGAACTGCAGGGCTATTATGTAACACACTATCAGTAGTAATGAGTTTCATTTTGACAGTTGAACAACGTTTATTGCGTTACGTTATTTACATTGTTGAACAGACACATTTTTCGAACATTAATGGAGAAATGGATGAACAATGGACTTCCAATTGATAGTAATAATTAGTGAGTGTGTAATTTATAAGGGTGCTCGATATGTTGTGATGTGAAAAATATTAATCTTTTATAATTATTGCTTTAATTTAAATATGTATATTTAAATAGTCGCCAAACATTACATAATTTTAAGCAACGTTTATAACAAACTCCTTCCTTTCTTTAACTTGTGAAATTTAGGAACAGTTTCTGTGAACGTGACTTTACATTTGTTGTGTTTATGTAGGTAATTTCGGTCATGCGATTTCATGCCCTCGTAATTAACATTCAATAAATACTTACATTTCTAGAATAAAATAAACAAGGTAATAAAATTTCAAAACAATAAATGCTATAGATATACTATTAATAACTTAATTAATAGGTACATAGTATTTAGCTAATCCGAGTTTTTTTGTAATTTATTTTACCCATATAACATAATCCACATTATTTTCGAAAAATCTTTGTCGTACCTATCTATATTTTTCATAGCATTTCACCGCGATTTCTACCTTATCCACATTACCAAATTTTGCACTAAACGAAACCTAGTGTGTACCACAGAAAAGTTTAAGAGGTACAATAAAAGAAAGTAAATATGCACTTAGGTATTTACTAAGAACATACAATAGATATACAAGGTAGGTAATAGGCTAAAATTAAAAATTTGCTTTGACGCACAGTGCGTGCGTCTGTAGATGGTTTCGCTACCTAGAGTGGTCGTGAATTTAATTTAAAAAGGATGCATTCACTATACTTAATTATAAGCTCCAATCAGTTACATGTGACGATGCAAATAAACATGCACCTTTTGATGATGATATATTAACCACTAGGTACACGTAACACGCCTTTAACAAACTCCAGCCTTCTTGGCAAAGACCCCACCTAATTACTTACTTTACATTATCTAAAAGCATGGACAGTTTGATTAAATAAATTCTGCCTTTTGTTGGGCTAAAATGTATATGGAAACAGAGAATAAATCTATGAGCTTGAATCCGTGGCGTGATTATTTAAATCGTAAAATACTAATACGGAGCTTGAATGTCCCGCAGACTCAATATAAGTATTGAGTATAACTCATTAAAATTAACGACTTCGTTCAAGTATCGCCTCATTATACCACGGAAAATATAAATTATATTGCTTAGTTTGCTAATCCAATCAATTTTATACATGAACTTACCTAGTCTAGTAGGTAGTAATAATTAGTTCGCAACCTTTGTAACTAAACGATAAAGTAGCATCATGCGCTATTTCTAATACCCGATAATTATCTCGGCTATAGCAAAACTTTAGTTAATAGATTTCGAGCTCTAAAATGAGGTAATCAATACTGCTAGCATACGGTGCGTAAGCAAAAATAGTCAGAGAACAACATTAAAGCAGGAGCAAGGCTACAGATACAATCAGAGATTCACGTAATTATTCAATCGAGTGCTCGAGCACGAGGCTCATCGTGCTCACAACGACGACGCGCTAGCCGTGCGGGCGCGCAGTGCACGCGCCCTACGAGTGACCGATCAGCCGCTGAGTATTGTGTTCTAAACAACAACCTTCCATGTCTTATTGACTACTCCTTGATCACAAATTGAAAGAAGATTATGTATAGTTAAAGAAGACGAGTTTTAACCCTTTCTTGTTTTGATGTAGCATTATAAGACATCCAGTTTTATCTCCAATTACTATAATTAAATTATGTAAACTAGTAAATGCAATTACTTAATTAGTACTTATTTGCTTTTAGCTTCTGTGGACATTAAGCTTGTGAAAGTTATAATAAAGTTAACTCAAGCGCACTACCAATCTACATTGCCACAAACATGGAGAGCGATCGAGTGCAGACGAACGTAGTCGTGTTCGCGTCTCCTGTGTGCGAGTAGCTTGACTACATGCCCTACATGTGTATGTAGATTAGTTAAGTGGTTGCACTGCGTCTACTAATACCTACTAGGTAGGTGGCACGCCGTGCTTAACTCTCAGCTTACCAGCACGGTAGTACAAGCCTTTAACTGTCTATAAATAGAACTTATCCTCAATGCGTTATACGTAGAAACATTTATCACACTACGATGAGGATAAGACAACGTCATGTGGCACCCACCCTGGCATACTCTCAGAACGGCAATTTACAAAAGGAAGTCGTTGATTTGCATTTTTATGAACGGGGAAGGTGAAGTGAAATCATCGTCATTACTGACTCAGCTTTATTCCAATGCTAAATCCTACTCCTACAAATATTATAAACGTGATAGTTTGTATGTAGGTATGACTGTATGTTTCTTATTCTTTCACGCAAATAATGCTGAACAGATTTGAATGTAATTTGGCACACAGTTGGCTTATAACCAGGATTAACATAACAACTTATGCAGGTGAAACCGCGGGGCGCAGCTAATGCATAATATTTGTGATACGAATAACGTTTGTAGGGCTGATATAATATAATTATTATGTATGACACCAACATTACATGACAAACAACTGTGATCATTGTCTATTTGAGTCCGTTGCAATATTTTTATCTTCACGGGGTCAAATCAAATTAGCTAGCGTTACTCTGCAGGCCTGGTTGATATGGATATATAAGTAAATATAAATAAGATAAAACGAATAAAATATAATTGATTTTATTGAGGCCAGCGACTGTAGGAAGTGTAGTTAGTTCAAGTCCAAAGACCAAAGCCTGGAGCAGAGTCGTAGAGTGGCTACTCTTCTGTGGAGACTTCTACTAGTGCCTAGTGGCTACTCTTCTATAGGGTGCATTCTGATGAGTGTGCCAGGGAATTGCATGATTTAATTCCCCCATCTCCGTTCCACAATCGGACAACCCGTCGTACAGCGACTTTCCACCCTTACGTTGTTGACACCACTACGATCGACGAAGCGTTTCGCTTCTTCTTTTATACCGCGTACATCGAGGGACTGGAACAATTTGCCGGCGGCGGTGTTTCCGTCACACTACAATTTGAGTGTCTTCAAAGCTAGAGTGAATAGGCGGAATTACGGTCAAGCGCTAGTTTATAATTTATAAAAAAAAAGAAAAGTATGTGAAAATAAATAGTTTTATCTTGTTTAGATATTGGTACCCGTCAAGCATGTGTAGTCTACAAAAAAGTAGTTTCCTAAAATCATACTTCAAGTACCTACATAACTGCAATCTCCAAGATCTGTAGTCGTTCTACATATTAGATATTTTTTGTTTTCGTTTTATCATGTTTAGATATCGATACCAGTCACGCCTGCGGAGTTATGCTAGCTTATTTGATTTAACCCTGTAAAAACAATAAAAACACATGCTCTGTCTAACTTTTGTGTATACTTCTGCTTGTGCATCATCATGTTTTTTGAGAGAATTATGTTTACGTTCCTTCTATAATGCATTCTCTGTGCAGTCATAATATTGTAATTCATTCATAACTTGTGATAACCTGAATTATAAATTTAAGTATATATATAAAAGAAATACTATATATTTGTGTAAATAACGTGGTCCAAGGAGAATATATGTACATAGGTCCAGAAGTCCAACGGTAAAAAAGATAATATCTATCATTTATAATATTTAGCTGCTTCATTAGTAAACATCGTGAATTTAATTAATGTATATCAGTAACACTTGAACTTAGCTACGCATCTACACAAGTCTTCACAGGAACACTTATTAATTTCGAGCAACATTTGCGATATCGCACCTTCGATCTATTATTTCCTAATGTGAATTGATAAATGTGCATTTTACCGCAGAGTCAGTCAGTACCTAATGCACTTAGGAAATGAAAAGTCCTTTGAGAGATACGTATCTGGTATCAAATGGGCGGTGCCGGTGTCAGATTACACGTTTGCCCCAAAATGTATAAAAGCAGAAAGCCTCCTCGAGTTACTCACATTAACTGTTTGTTTCTAGCAGCAAGGCATTGTAAAATCTAAATAATATGTGAATCTTTTTTATATTTTCCAGATTAGTAAATATGCTAGTAAACACGGCAGTTCAGTTAGCCGTGCTGGCAGCAGCCATGCTACTCGAGAGTAGAACAGATGCGGCCACATCTCCTTCGGTCCGATTTTGTGGCCGACAGCTGAGCGAGATCATGAGCAGGGTCTGCCATGCTTACAACAGTCCTTGGGACACCCCTACAGGTACTAAGATACATTTTTAATTTTTTTATTCAAAGTTAATTGATAAAACATACTTTAGATATAATATGTATTAAATACTCGCGGCCGCCAGCGACTTCGTTCGCGTGGAGTTAGTTATGCTCCGCTCCTAGGTATTGGTCGCAGCGTGATGTTATACAGCTTAAAGCCTTCCTAGACTAATGGGCTATCCAACGCACAAGAATTTTTCAAATCGGACACGTAGTTCCTGAAATTAGCGCGTTCAAACAAACAAACTCTTCGGCTTTATATATTAGTGTAGATTCACAAACATATCGAATTATAGCATTCGACTTAACCCTTAGATAGATACATTATTTGCAATAAAAAAACGATACTTAATAGGAAATAGAGTTAAACCGAATTAAATCATCCTGACAGAAATATCGAGAGGATGTACTAAAACTAAATTTGAATTTAAAATCTATCAATTTGCTAAAAAATTACATAGGGAGTACCGCAAGGAAGTGTCCTTGGACCATTATAAATGTTAAGCTAAGTGACCAAGCTTGCCGAATTCATCACACTATGAAACCTTTTCCAGATAATAAGGCAACTACGTTCCTCACTATAATAGTAATATAATTTATTTGTTAGAAGTGCGTGTGTGTGTGTAAACTAAACCCTTATGAACTATAATGACCTTATGCACACAGCTTAAGATTTGTATCCGGAACGTAACAGATATTATCGCAATTGCTAACAACAATATTCAATAACAAATCATGAAAGGTCAATTTATAAATCAATCGGTAACATAAAAAATTATAACAAGCCAAGTTTCAAGTTCAACATGGAATACTTGCCAAATATGTAATTTAATTAGATATTTAATAGAAGCGTCACAGAAATCTAAAATGTTTACTAAAATATTTTCTTAAAAAGACGTTTAAGTATTCAAATTTTTTTTTAAACTAAAATCTAACTAGAATCTTAATAAGTGATGGCGCGTTCTGCATTCATTTAACGTCAAATCAAAACAAATATAATACCTAATTATTATAAAAACTTGCGTTTTTATCAGTTTGAGCACGGGTTCAACCGATGTAACGAGTTTATAACACATGTAACTCGTTGAGCGGAGCTCGTGGGAAAAAATGCTTTTGGTGTTAAGTACCTAATATATTTCTGAAATACCCTACAAACATGGGTGTATCCAGCTTCTGGCCTGGGGGCAAGTCACGCCTAATGGGGGCAAGTCAAATTTTTAAAGTGGGTAATCTTTGTGCGCTATAGTCGCATGCGGTTTTATGGGAATTAGGTACACCGAACATTTTGTTAAGTATCTGCTGCGTGGTTTATTTAAAAGTTACAGATAAGTCCTTATTTATACTTTTTCTAGTAATTAGGGGAGTTCATATATGTTCTGCGAGATTTCCAGGGGGGGGCAGCTGCCTCCCCCTGCCCCCATTTGGGTACGTCCATGCCTGCAAATATTAATAAGTAAACAATTGTTTAAAAGCCAGTAACTGATACGAAAAGAAAAGTAACAAAAGAATACGTAGGTGCAGACGACAGCACATCAAGCTACCAATCTGTCAGATTTCCTTACTAAATTTTCAACTTTATCTCTAAAGCATTAAGGCTCCAGATTGATTAGGAATGTTTGACAGTTTCGGGTAGCTTGACCTGCTGTCGTGCGTACATACTTTTATTTTAATAGACCCCTGCAACACCCAGGTAACACAATATCACACTGCACCGCGCTCCGTCGCGTAGCGCGGGGCAGCCATAATATGATATGGCTAGCGCGACCTACGCGCTTATTATATTTTCTATATGGCACCATAGCAGTTTATAATCCAGTCGGTTAATATTATGAACTGTACCACATATATTGCTTAGAATACAACCTATTAACTTTCGATAGTAAATGAAAGTTGTTTTTACGGAACATTGTATTTTTTAAAGTTAGGAACGTTCTATTTTTAAGTAAAAGAGTAGCATCATCGTTTTTTGAAAGCACGTTGCCGACGTGAAATCCAATCGGACACACAACTTGTAAAATGAGAATTTTCCTGGACTGGTAATACCTAATTGTTATTGAGTTTAATATTAATGTTACTATTTATAGATATAGCATATGATACATAACACAGAAAAATTATTCAATAACAACTTACTTGAACGTTATATTGGTAATTGTAATATTAGTCAGTATGTACATTCAATAACAGGAAAATGAATTGTCAACATTGTTCCTTCTTCAACGGGCGGTTACTAAGTTTATGTAGAGTAGCCAGGTATGACTCATTAGCTAAGACTTCCAAATCCATTCATTGGTTTTTATATCAATTGATTCCCGCCAGGGCCAGGATCTATAGTAGACTTAACATATCTTCCGTTGTAAAGCAGATGTACCATAAACCCTCACCATGGCGTACCCAGTGGGATGGGGGGGGGCAGGTATATACACTAATCCCTTCTGTTACAAAATGTTAACCTGCGAGCACTGTCTGTGTTGCCCAGTACCAGTAATCTTATCTCCGACATTATTCCTTTAGTTAAGTACTTCTAGCCAAGCTTTAATCTTAATACTAATACTAATTTCCAGTAGTGGAACAACCTAGCTCTGTGGTGAGAAGAAGACGACAGGTGGGGAACGGTATCGCTGATGAATGCTGCAACCATGGTTGTACGTGGGAACAGCTTAGTGAATACTGCTCTATCAGTGCCAAGTAAGTTTCTGTTATTACTTACTTCTTTAAATCGGATAAAACGTGAGTTTCTCCGAAAATTTCCTGCATGTGCATTATTACGTTCTGTTTGCCTTTTTTATATAATTTTTTTAAGGTATTTTTTAAGAATGATTAGAATAGGGCTGTTTCCTGGGTTTTAAAAAAAATATTCTATTTAGTTCGTCATTCAAATTACAGAAAAATATTTGATACGTATATTTTGTTTTATCAAATCAATAAAAATTGATAAATATAAAAGGCAACAAAGATCAGGAGTGGTGGCTGGTGACGTCACTGAGCGCTAAAAAGTGTAGCGTGCAGTGACGTGTCACGAGTTTTCAACGCACTGTATCGTCCTCATTTTCTGTTTATATGAAAAAAGAAAAATAGGGGAAAGGAAGGCAAAGCGGACCACTTAAAAAAAAACAACTATAAAAAAGAAACTATTCGGTTTTATTAAACTTCTTCAAAGTAATATTAATCAACATTCTTTACTCTACATTAGGTACGAATCAGACTTTGATAAAATCACAGACAATGAGGATATTAGTTGATTTCTAATACCTTCAATATGTCCGTTTTACCTTCATGTGGTAGGCAAAATGGACCACACATGAAGGCAAAACGGACTTACATAAAATTAATCAGTTAGCACATTTTCCACACGTAAATTCTGTCTCCTCGTCCTCATCTTCGACTCCTGCGCAAAGGCAGTGTGCCCATAAACGACATACTGGACATTGCACCCAACCCCCGGTTGATTCTGAGTACAAATGAGAACAGTACAGATACTCAGTGTCATCTTCCTCAGATGAACTATAATTGTTTTTAGTTTTTGACCTTTTTACATCAGACGTCTTGCTAGCTTTTCCTTTTTCTGAAATTTTTCGTTTATTTTTCTTGATTTTCTTTTTTCCTGTCTTACTTTTTGCTTCTCTTTTTGTAGGTTTCATGTCTTTCTGGAAAATAAGTGCTTTCTTGATCTTCTCAGCCTGTTTATTTTGAGAAGCTACCACTTCAAGGCGGTAGGGTGATGACGTAATAATTGCTGTTTTACCTCGTTTGACGTTGGCTCTTTTAGTCTTACTTGTTTTCGGGAAAGGCATTATATCTTTTGGTCCGAAATGAAATACACTGCTAGTTTCATTGTCCATAATTGTAGAGGAAGTGGAAAGTTCAGTATCACCTTCATTCAGAAGTGATGGCCGTGAAACTGTTAGTTCGCCAGCATTTTTTGTTGGAGTGGTAGACAATGCAGGTTGGTTGTCAATTTGACTATCATTTAATATAGACGGCGATGACACCCTTGAATCAATATCCTCGATGGAAGGAGTAGTGGATGCTGAAATATTTTCAACATCGTTTGCTGCCTCGTTAGCCCTTGATGTCGAGGGCTGGTTATCTCGTGATACTAAGGGCTGAAGATCTTCGGTGCTCAAAACTGGTGGTGAGGGCTGACTAGATTTTGATGTTGACGGCTGAGGATCTTTGGCGCTTGAAACATCTGTCGTGGAATACGGGTTCGAACTTGGATTCGGTAGCTCGATGTCAGTAGTTGCTGCTGCTAAAAAGTCAGCTTCTGTGAATACATCACGATTTAAAGGCCAGATTCCTGTGGCACGAAAGGCATTGAAAGCTGTTGTCATTGTAGCAGCTTTCTGAAAAGCTCTGTCAACCAATTCTGCAATCTGAAATTGTGTAATAACCTTTCCTGGGTTCATCCTCAACCAATTCTGTGCTGCTTCCGAGTAATAAGTTGACAAAGGTTTCATAAAAGCCACATCCAGTGGTTGGAGACGGTGAGTGCAGTGCGGTGGGGTTGCCAAAATTTGGACTCCATTCTCTCGCCCTAGATCAATAATGTCAAGATTCATAGTATGACTTTTATGTCCATCTAATATCAACAGCACCGGGTTGTCTTTGGAAGCTCTAGAAAAAACAATGAATTTCCGAAACCAAGAGGTAAAAATATCTTTCTGAATCCAGCCACTCTCATGGCACTCAGCCCAAGATCCACGAGGTGCATTATTCATCAATTCAGACTTCATCCTTTTACGGGGAAAAATAAACAGAGGTGGCATATAGGACCCATCTGCTCCAAAACAAAACACTACAGTGACTAGTTGACCCCGCTCAGCAGAAGTTAATAAGCCGATTTGTTTTTTCCCTCTTGTGCCAATAATTCTTGATATACTCTTGGGGACTGTTGTGATTCCTGTCTCATCTACATTAAAAATTTTATCTGGAGTCAGATGATAAGTTTCAATTGCATGTGACAGCAAATCAAAAAAAATATTAACTGCAACTTGATTGAAGCCAGCTGCTCGGGCTGCAGATGTTGGTTCAGGTTTACGCAAGCTAAGATCTGGGTTACGTTTTAAGAAGTTTTCTAACCAAATTCTACCTGCCATCTTCTTGCAAGTATCAAAATTGTGACTTATGTTATTTTTCTCAGCTAGATCATATGCCAACTTCTTTAGATTTTCCGTGGTTAATCCAAACAAACGACTTTCCATCTGTTTCACATAAGTAGCTAATTCAGTCTCTTGAGCCTTAGTAAAAACTTGTTCAAATCTATCCAGTTTCTTATGTGTGGCTGTATCAATATTTTGAGTAGCCTTATATTTCTCTAATTTTCTCTTCAGAGTAGTCTTTGGTACCAGGAATTGATTAGAAGCCTTATTGAGGCCCATTTCTCCAGCTGCCACTTTCTCGATTGCATTTTTCATGCTGGCTTCATCCCAGGAATTTCGATTGGATTTTCTTTTATAATTATTTACCATCTGAAACCAAATCAAAAAAACAAATGAAAACATTATTTTCTTCTATTTTTATTGCATTTAGATTTATTAACATTCACATTACTTTATAGAAGGCAAAACGGTCCCAGTGAAGGCAAAATGGTACACCGGTCCATTCTGCCTGGGTCCGTTTTGCCTTTTTGGTACTTACAAGAAAATCGAATAATTTAAAGGTTATAAATTTGAGAAACAGTTGGCTTACTTTGTTATTCGTTTAATCGTATATCAGTTTACATGTGGTTATCATAAGATCACCTTATTACAAACCTAATCAAACTGTAGGCTAATTGAAAAATGCAATTTTTACATCAAAATCTAAAAAAATCAACTTACCTTGCTAAATCGGTGCACGTGCGGCCGGTGGAACTGAGTACACTGACCGAAAACGGCAACATGGCTTCCAATAATTTGACGTAACAATCAGATAGATGGCGTTACATGTTTCATTATAATCAAGGTGGACCTTTTTGCCGCCAGGGTCCGTTTTGCCTTCCTTTCCCCTACGTGTCTAGTATTTTTTGGAAATCTGACTGATGGACTAATTCGTTTTTTTTAGTCAAATACCCTATTCAGGCTAGAAAATAGCAGCTATAAAACAAAAAAAATAAACCATTCTGCACCCTAATTGCATAACATTATCACTATTAATTGGAATCATTTTGAAGCATATTACTAATCCATTGACCCCTATGTGCGAAATTGTGTCTGTTTAACAAAGTGAGTAACGCAATGGATGTGGTTATACCTACTGTCAAAATGAATTTTTTTGCTATTGATCGTCTGTTACGCGATTACCCTGCTGGTCTACTATTTATTTCTTATTTTCATTACGACCCTCCTCAACTATGGGTTGAGCGACATTAACGTGGCATTTTATAATCAATAGTTCAGAATCACCGCTGGAAGACTTGGAGACCCACAACATAGCAGACAGATCAGCGGAGCAGACGGCGTCAGAGTCCAAGGATGCAGCGAGTCCAACGGCGGCGCCAGCGGCGGTAGGCAGCGCGGGGTATGCGGGACGCGCGGCGGGCGGGGCGCGGGGCCACGCGCGGAGCCGCGGGTACGGCCGCGCACGAGCAAGGGGCCGCCGTTGTTGGTGCCGGCGCAAGCGGCGCTCGGGCCGACGGCGATCCTCCCTCATGGGTAACATGGTGTGTCTGTCCTTCGCCGCCGACATATTCTCTTAATTACAATTAGGAGATAAATTCCGAATCAATATGTTTAAACTGGACATTTTTATGACTTGAGATTATAATTGGATTTTTTTTTTAATTTATAATTTCAACAATCGATTGTAATGAACCGATATGTATTTAAAAAAAAAATATGATTTATCCAGTTTTATGAAAACTACGATGATTTTGCAGTTAAAGGTCTAAAAAGGCCATTTAAAATAAATACATTTGAACATGTTGCGAAATGTCACTACTTACTACAAAAATATAAAACATAGTTCCGTAAAAAGAGGAAACAAAGAACAAAGAGAATACGAAGGCAGCGAGTAACTAACCCTCATATTAACGCTTCTAGCATGTTCACTAATCGATCAGTAACTAACATTGTAATGGATCTCTAACTCATCATTGTTATGGACATAGACGGTTATAGCTGCCTAATGGAATGATCTGGCTTGTTACTTTGTAATGAATGTAATGTAACTGAGAATGCCGCTAGACTTGCAAGTATGTAACCTATAGGATGTTAAAATTAAGTGCATGTCATTAAATATAGAGTCCATTATATACGACAAGATATTATAAGGTTTATGTTTAGAAATTAATTGGTCTGACCTTTCCCCGTCTGATGTTGCTGTTTATGTCTCTTAATACTAGATAATACTTACGACCTGTAGTCTGTCGTAGACAGGAACTAAAGTCGCATTGAAGACGTATGTTTATAACTCTAAAAATGGCCCAATAAGCTTCATAAACATAAACACAGATTCCGTGGATTAATAGAGTCGGTCTGTACAGTTATCTATTTATAGTTACTGACGTCGAATTGGGTCACTGGCGCTTAATTTGAGCAATTTATTAATTAAACACTAGTGGTGTATTATTTGGGCTACTACTACTGGGTATTTCTGTAATTTATATTTTATATTACATTTTGTATGATTTTAAATTTGACACCTACGATTAGATACAACAAAGTGTATCTTTGTTATTTTAATCAAGTTTACCTAAGTATAGTTATTTTTAAATATATAGTAGTATCCGATAACCGGTGTAGTTTATAACCGATCTCTGAAACACAGGGTACAGAAGCCTGTTTGCAAATTACTCACTAAACTGCATTAGAGATTTATTTTCCACACATGTTAACAGATATTATTCTGGAAAAAACAAACCAAATAAAGATTAAATTGGTTTGATACAAAAAGTGGAGTACTTAGTCATCCTGGAAACAAAGATTTGAATAGACTTTAGAATCACTATGAGTAACCTCCTTTTGAAGTCTAATAATAATTAATCGAATACAAGTTTATTAACTAAGATATTTATGGACTATTCCATGTTTCAAACAGTTTTTGATGGAATTATAAAGGTATACATGTTTATGTTAATTTATGTTGTTTCAGGACCTCGTAAAAAATGTAGCACGCGCTGCTCCCGTGGTGGGCACCGTGTCACCGCTAATCACGTGGGGCAGGACACTCAACACTGACCTCTCGACGTCCAGCCGGGACCAGTACGCGTTCGTCGTGTACGCCTAATAAAACCCCTGGTTGTTAGCAACCGTTGACAACGCCTGCGACCATCATTTTCCGTGTCCATTCGGACGAGACGGAGGTCATATCGTACGTAACTGATAGGACGATGTGGTAAGGTACAATGTTTTAGTGTTCATTATTATTTAGCGATTCATATGATAAGTATTCTTTCCTATTGCAATCATTTGCACTGTCAATTAGATTAGGGACGACTATTTATATTCATAATCAAGTTTTTAGTTTCTCATTTTAGGAATAATACTTTAATATAATCTGAGAAGTAGATCACAAAGTATTCTTCTATTTGGTTGGTATGGTTTTTAGAAGTCTATGTAAATCTTTTTCTAATGTTTATCCAAGCATTTTGTATTATATTGCCATAAACAATAAAATAGTAGGTAAGTAAGAAGCTTGAACTGCATACAGGGTGTATCTGACATCGTAACGCAAACTGCGAAAAGGCTACAGCGCATGCCACTAACAAAATTAGGATACTCATTTATGTCGTTAATGAACGGTTACAGAATTCACAGTGTTTAAAAAAGTGTCGGCTTGACCGTTGAATGTTGCAAGCGTGCCGCCGTGCGGATTTGTAGGTATGACGTTGATCCCTGATGTGAACTCTACTAAATCAGCTGATAAGATAGTTTTTCGATTTTCATTGCGGTTTCTGTATGTAATTAGCGAATTATTTTTTACTTTCAAATCTTATTGGGTTATAAAAGTATAGCAATTATGAATGGTCTAAAGTAAAAAAAATTACACATATATTTTTTTAAATCATGAAAAAGTCGACGAAAAATTCCACCACTGGAGGGTTCAGAATCATGTACTGGATCCATGGTACTCGTTTGTGCGTCGATGTTAGGTACACCCTTTATATACCTACGTTCATTGTGCTGTATTGCAAGCCTGTTGTAATAAGCCAATTTTCCATTCTCTTTGTTCAAATATCATCTTAGCTAATTAAGTAACGTTATTATTATATTATAAAACTTAGCTCTCTAGACTTTTAATTAATTATATTCTTACACAGCGTACAAATAGAAAGGAAAATTGACCATTCTTAAAATATTTGTATTTACAATTGCAATAAAATTATCATTTGCCATAATAGACTCCCAATTAATAATTTATTATCGTCTAAGATGTGTACCTTTATGCTACCATAAATAAATCTCCTACCATATAAGAATTAACGATCTCTAAAACATCTGTGATAACTCCAACTGATAAAAATAAATCATTAATTTATGAATTTTAGTTATTTCAGAATTTTGAATGTATCTCCTTGTGTTAGAAAATGTATGTATTTAGATATTAAGTAGTTCTAAGTTCAGAGTAGACATGTGTATATTAGCAGGCAGATCTGTTTACGACTGCATAATTGGCTTGTATCCTAAAAAATAATTTAATGTCCATCAGATAGGTTTATAAAAAATATTGAATACGTATTTTTTATTTTTTCTTTCATTCAAATACTTGGGAAGATATATTGATTTGAAACGTCGCATGCCCCCACTCCGTAACTTTAATACGCTATATCTCAGTAGTTTTTGGTAATTACGACAAAATAAAAAATATAGATCTTAATTTTTTTATTATCTATAAGACGGACTAATTATTTTTTTGATTTTCATACCTTGGATACATCCCTATTATGATGGAGCAGTCCTCGAACAAGTTTGCTGTAAGCTTGAACATGCTTCTACTGTGACTGAACTGACTGACTAGGTGGATGCTGTATTAAATTTGTCATTTATTTCTAAAATAATTGTTTCATTTCAACAAACGTATTAGTTTATTTATCACAATCTTGCGTTACGTTTACAAAAATATTAGGTAATCCTAATTAAAAATATTTACAAACAGCTGCGAATCGTATTTAGAAAACTATTTACAAAAGCCTAAATGCATACCATAGATATACATAGCATAGAGTACCTAAAACTTTATTCAAATCCAGCTTAAGGTAAGGATGCCTTTGCGTAAATAAAACTCCCACTCAAACAGCTTTTTAGGTATGCAGATTCATAAAAATAAATGCCGTAAAATAAATAAGTATAATTGAATTCTAATAGGAGATAAGGGACAGTCAAAAATTGTACTGTGGCCAAACAAACTCATTTTTATGAAGTAAGTAGAAGATCGCAACAATGGATGTAGCGCTATAAGACTGATAGGTACTGGTCACAATTTCTTTTATATCAAGAAATATTTGTACTATTATCTATTTATTATAATCTCAAACATGTTTGTCCTATTAACTAACCCAATATTTTTTTTAAATTCACATTGAAAGCAATACATAAAATATGAAAAAAATATATGCATTTATAATTTATGTCGAGTTTCGTTAAATTGAAAATGTAATTATTTTAACCATTACATTATCGAAGGCTCGCAGGCCAGAAGGCTCGAAGTTCAAGAAAATTACGTAAACGAATAAGGACTGATTATTCCATCGCAAGATGATAACTTTTATTCGAGAAATAATAATACTTAGCATATCTTTCCACATAAAGATAAATTACAATGTAGCATTCCAGAGCGAGGATAAAAATAGCATTTATCTTCTTCGTTTTTGAATTTTTTCAGTCATAAAAAAGAACATTTTATTTTTGAAAATGGAACTAAAAGCGGGGGTCTCTTCGGTAAAATGTGTCGCGGCTTTCTCTCTCTCTCTTTAAACTTCTTCTTTCTAAATTTTTATTCTTTATTTTTTTTTTCTAATTGCACGTTCTATTTTATTCTAAAAGGTGAGAGTAATTTATGTGTTGTGTGGGTTTATTTTTTTATTTTCTCGCAATCGTAGTGATAAGTAGAATGTAAAAGCTAAAAACTAGTGTCCGACCGAAACTGGTTTTTCTGCCGAAACCGAAACTGAAACCGAATCTTCGGCCAGGGCTTCAGTTTCGGCCGAAACCGAAACCGAAACCGAAACTCACGTGTCTTAGTATAAAATTTCTTAAAATACTGAAATTTGGAGAATTTTAAGTACCTATTATTTTGCATTAATGGCAACACAGTATATTAAGTTTGTTGTAATCATTTATTTAACATAATATAAAAAAATATATCTATTAATAACAATTTTATTATTTTGACAAATTAAATTTTCATAGCAAAATTTTAATCATCATCATCTCAGCATTAATCCCAGTCGCATCCAAAGCCTTTTTCCAGCTCTGGAGTCTGAGGTCCGCTTTACCAGCCTAACTGCTAATTTTGGCGAAACTTTGACATTTTCCGTGAAGCGACTGCCGTCTGACCTCCACAACCCGAAGGCGATATCGAAGCATTGCAGCTACACTAATTGTTGGACTTTTGAGGGCTCCAACAACCCGTAACGACTGCCACTAGATGTTCGTATGGCAACCGGGACCAACGGCTTAACGTGCTTTCCGAGGCACGACCAGACTAATGCAAATATTCATATTCATGCATACAAATATTTGCACTGCGCGGGGATCGAAACCGCGCCTCCTTGCGCAGCGGCCGCATTCGCTACCGCTAAGCCACGGAGGCTGTCCAAATAGCAAAATTTTAATCATTTCACAATAATCAAATCAATAATTTGAAATTATGTTTCAAAATAATATATAATAATAATAATTATGTGTCAAAATAATAAAAATGTTATTAATAGATATTTTTTAGTTACCACATTATTAATTAGTTACTGTTTCATTAAATACTATGTATTGGTATTTTTTTTAAATATAAATTGGGACAACATCACATACATTGTCCTGGAACCCAAATTAAGGTTTTCCCTTGTGTTATGGATGACCACAAACAATTTTGAGATCTTGCCGCGGGAAACGAAGTTAGGCGAACGCGATCGTGCGGAAACTTTCGAAACAAGTTTCGGTTTCGGCAAAAGTTTCGGCCTATTTTGGCCGAAACCGAAACTGCCACCGAAACTTGATTTTTGGCCGAAACTCGGCCGAAACCGAAACCGAAACCGAAATTTCGGTCGGACACTACTAAAAACCCATTGTAACTTGGTTTTTACTCCCGAGCTATTTACTGCTTCTAATATAATGGGTTAGAAAAACCCATTATATTATATTATACATATAATAAATATAAAATAAAATCATTTATCATTTGTTGGTTGTAAATTTCATCCTTATTCCTCAAAACAAAGTTATCACTTGATTGCAAAATCTGCCCAAGAACAAATTTATATAGTCCTATACCGTTCATCGACAATGACAGACAAGATAAAAGTGCATATCAAGTAGAAAACAAAGCATTAGATATTTTACAAAATATCTATAACAAGAAAATAACAAAATATCTACGTATAACAACACAACTTAATTTGTGCCACAAATTAAGTCTTTTATATAGTGGAGCGCCTGGGGGTTTTGACCTCGGAAAATTGCTACAGTGAATGAATTTTTTTGGTTGAGGTGGCATTTTCTTTCTTATACTATATCTTGCAAAGTTTACCAAAAATTTTTTTGTGCTTTCAATTTTTTCACTTTTTAATTGAAAAATAATAAAAAATTAATATTCCAGCATATAATTTAATTTCAGATAGAATTTATTTTTATGTACACGTAGAATTTGTCATTCATCAAATGTCTCATGTCAAAAAAATAATTATAATAGTAATGTCTACGTGGTTTTCGACGGATATAAGATAGATTCTATTAAATCGGCCGAACGGAATCGTCGCGCATTGAAAAATAAATGTGCAGATATTGAATTCAACGCAGATATGCCTTTAAAAATCGCTCAAGATAAATTTTTGTCAAATAACAATAATAAAAGTCGCTTAATAGAAATGTTGAGAATAAAATTAGCTGACAACAATATTTTTACATGTCAAGCGGAAAGTGATGCAGATAAATTAATTGTTGATACAGCAATTTATTTGGAAACAAAAAATGTTGTAATAGTTTCAGAAGATATTGACGTATTAGTTATATTAACGGCTTTAGCGGATGAGAGTTGTGAAATATATTTTCTAAAACCATCCCGAGGCAAGGTCGAACAAAAAATATTTTCTTCGAAGAGTCTAGAGAAATCTTTACCAAAATGTAAAGAACATATTCTTTTTTTACATTCCTTAACGGGTTGTGACACTACTTCGGCATTTTTCAATAAAGGAAAAATTAAGTTTGCCAAAAATTTTGAAAAACATCATGATTTGCATGAATTCGCAAAAATATTTAAAAACAAAAACGAAGACTTCAATAATATATTTCGAGCAGGTGTAACATGTATTTTGGCTTTATATGGAGCTCCTGCAAAAATCAAAGACTTGAATACATTGAGATACAATTTTTTCATTAAAGCTACAACCAAAAATACCAGTGTTATTCTGTCATCATTACCACCTACAACTGATGCCGCAATTGAACACCTGAAAAGAGTGTACCTGCAAACCCAAATATGGTTAGGAAACGACATAAATATTGGAGATTGGGGGTGGAAGTATCTCAATAACATGTTCATCCCAATAACCATGAACCAATTTACCAGCACCGGATAATCTACTGCAAATGTTATTTTGCAATTGCAAAAAGGGGTGTGGAGCTGCTTGTGGATGTCGGAAGAGTGGTTTATATTGTAGTGTAGCATGTTTACATTGTAACGGAGATAGCTGCCTTAATACTTTACCTACCATACAAATGACTGAAGTGGAAGAAAATATTTGATATATATCAATAATGTAAAATGCCTTAATAAACAAAAATTTTATTTTAAATGTTACCTTTTTTTCCGATTTTCCTTGAATTACTACATTTACTCACTTATTATGCATATATAAAAATATACCTGAACTTAATTTTCATATACAAAATCATTTTACACAATAATATGCCTCATACTATTTGAATTATTATAATTATCCATTTTTTTAATTTTAAAATCAAAAGCACAAATTTTAAATTGGTAAACTTTTTTATTTATGTTATTAGCTAAACATTCATTTTTTTTTTTTTTTTTTCATCCACTGTAACGGAAGTCTGAGGTTTCTATGATTTTGACGCTCCAGGCGCTCCACTAATATTATTTCATTCATTTCATCTTCATTGCAAAAAACAAAGTTCACTTGGTAGTAAAAATATACTCAATTAAATACTTAAACCAAATGCGGTATGTTTCTTTGTTTACAGAATCAGATTCCTTAGGATTTTTTTCTATATTCTTATTAAAAGCAGAATAATATTTTGTAAATATCACATACTTTGTGAATAATATAACTAAAAGGAAAGATCCTAGTCATAGTGGACCCTTTTCATTGTCATTTTGATTAGAGTCTGTGTTGTTAACATTTTGGGAACTCATATCTCTTATTGGTAATAATTGAAACCTTAAACTGTTACCCTTCATCCTTTTTTGCACTATTTTACTCATATTCTTCACTTCCTTTTCTATCACCTGGTATATTCTTTCCTGAAAATTTAAAAATGTCTATATTAATAAATGTATTTTGAATAATGAAATGTAGCTAATGACGGACTCATAAACTGCATCAAAGTTCAGGATTACTTTGAAATGATTTTTTTTAATAAGTATGCAAACTTTTAAAATTATATAAATATGGAGAGACTGGTTCTTAATCTTAAAAAAGGAAAATTTAAAAATACAACTACAGTAAAACAAATGAATAGTGACGGGAAAAGGAAATTTACTCGTAGTTTCAGATTTGCTTGTTATTTAAAGAACTTAAAGTTGTAAATTGATTCGCATTGATTTTTTATTCTTTTGTCAATTGAATTATTTTTACCAGCAAAACTGTTGGGTAAGTTTTTTAACTCATCGGGAGTGTTTGAACCATAATAGTGATACTTCGTCCGAACAAGCGGCTCAAATTGTAGCACTGGTGTGGGAGGGCTTGGATCAACGAACGATTGGTAGAAATTTAAATTTAAACCAGTCTACGGTTTCTAGAATATACAGAAGGTTTGTAGAGACAGGTTCTTACAGAAGGAAACGTGGTACAGGCAGGACTCGAGCAACCACCGTTCGTGATGACCGATTTATTGTTACAACTTCCATGCGAAATCGTTTCCTCGCGTCAGTTAACATCAAAACAGAGCTTAATGAAGTGCGTGGAGTAAATGTGAGTTCAAGAACAATAAGAAGAAGGTTAAAGGAAGCGCATATCACCCCTTTTAAACCAGCAAATGGTCCAAAGTTGTCTGTAGCTCACAGACAAGCTCGCTTAAGATTTGCGCGTGATCACCTCAATTGGACAGAAGAGCAATGGGCCTCTGTGTTCACGGACGAGTGTAGGACATGTTTATATGGTGCAGATGGTCGCAGAAGAGTCTATCTTCGACGTGGGGAGCGATATGCTTAAAGTTGCATTGAGGAGCGTGTGCCTTTTGGAGGCGGTTCGTGTATGGTCTGGGGCGGCATATCGATGAATGAGCGAACAGAACTTGTGTTCATAGACATGCTCCGTCAAAACGGTAATAGAGGATGTTTGACTGCACATTGCTACATAACGGAGATCTTAGAAGATCACGTGGTGCCTTACATGGGAATGCCAGGCCGCACGCTGCTGCACAAGTTCGACAATATTGCGAAGAGGTTGGGATACGTACAATGAATTGGTCAGCACACAGCCCGGATCCTAATCCCATTGAGCATGTTTGGGACAATTTAAAGAGCTGTATATGCGACAAATCCATAACATCGGCCGCCGGCAGAAGTTACCACCCACCAGAACAAGCCTTGCCGACAAGCGATTTGTGTTCCGGCATGATGTCTGGTGAAGCCGTAGGGAGTACGGGTCTGAGCAGTTGTGTTGCGACGTGTGCCGGGTACGATGCGCCAAATGTTGTTGCGTTGGGAGTTTGCTCGTGGAGGGTCTTCAGATCAATCTCCCTTTAGCGCAGCATCGTTCGTCGTGTTGTTGGGTTTAACATTGCATCACCTCGCTCAACTGCCGTCTTCCTTCCTATTCGCTCAGTTTTTCTGAGTGAATAGGCTTTTAATAAACTAGCGCGCTTTACCATCAACGAACGCATCACTGCTTACCATCAGGCGGGATTACGGTCAAGCGCTAGTTTATAATTATTAAAAAAAAAAAAAACGAAAAGCACTTTCAGAAGAATGGGACAATATAATAATAATATTACGCAAAATCTTTAAAAACCCAAATAAAATCTATGCGGAACCGATTAGAATCAAATCAAAAGTCATTTATTCAAATTAGGCTGAGAATCAGCACTTTTTGAACGTCAATATTACATAAGACAGTCCCCCAAAACGCCCACCCTACGACACTTCCTAGTGCTTTCGCTGGGAAGAAGAAGTGGCGGAACAAACTCCCCAGCAGCACAGTTGTCTGTTCATTTTTAAAAAAACACATGTCTTTAATAATCCGTAATAAGGGCACATGGAGGTAATCTTATTAAAACATAAATAAACCCTTGCATTAAGTTTGTGTCTATTGTTAAAACCATTTTTTTTATTAAACCCATTATCTAAACTTTCTGTGTTCAAAAAAGTCTTAAAATCCTTTCCAGTACACAAACTTATTTTGTAGATATAAAGGTCGACGGGGTTCGTGGCACCGTGGTAAAAAAAATATTTTAAAGGAAAGATGTTGTTCGGTGAAAAGTTTATATTGAAGTAAGCGCTAAGGTAAACAAGGCTTTCAAATAAAATAAAAATAGAATAGAACACAATGAAAATAATAAAACGTGCCAGTAGGCTCTAAGGCCTGGTTTACACAGCTGAGATTAGGCATAATCTACAACAGCCCCACATAATCGAAGCTGTGAAACAAAAAAAATCTGCACAGAAAAATTAAATTAAACCTAAACCAGCTACACATCTCTTGTGTGCTATAGGCCCCAGTGTTTTAGTGAGAACATCTGCAGGCATATCACAACTCTGAAGATATTCTAACTTAACAACATTAGAAGAGACCTTTTCTCGAATAAAATGATGTTTCGTATCTATGTGCTTCGTCCTGTTGTGGTGTACAGGATTGTGAACGAGATTTATGGCACTCTGACTATCTGAATACAGCTTAACTGGCGTAAGTTTACCTGTTATTTCATGGATAAAACGGCGTAAATAACAAGCTTCTTTAGTAGCGGACGCAAGCGCCATATATTCGGCCTCTGCAGAGGAGAGCGCTACCGTGGGTTGTTTTTTCGACTCCCATGACACAGGTGCTCCACCTTGTACAAAAACATAACCTGTGTATGACCTTCTGTCGATCGTACAGTTTGCCCAATCAGCATCACAGAATCCTTTTAAGAGTTCTCCATTTTTTCTATAAACCAATGAGTAGTTGAGAGTGCCTTTCAAGTATTGTAAAACTCTTTTTGCAGCATTCCAATGCTCTTTAGTATAACACGTATTAAATTGACTGAGATAGCTCGTCGTATACACGATATCTGGTCGTGTGTTTACAGACAAATACATAAGAGAACCAATAAGAGTTTGGTATGGAAAATTCTCACTAACCTGATCATCACAACGCTTTTCCATCGATTTCTTTACAAGTGGAGTATTTACCGTCTTACACTCTATCATATTAAATTTTTGTAGTAGTGAACTTATGTATGACGATTGATTAATTTCTATAACATTTTCCTGTATATTAAAATTCAGGCCTAAATACTTTTTCAAAAAACCCAAATCTTTTAGTGAAAAATTACTCGACAAATCCTTTTTGACAATGTCAAATGTCATTTCAGAGTCAAAAAATACTAAAAAGTCATCGACAAAGACACTAAGAATAACGAGTTCCTTATCAAAAAGTTTAGTGTATACGCAAGATTCAGAAGGAGTTGGAACAAAAACTATTTTTAAAAGTGTTTCATTTAACTTTTTATTCCAGGCACGCGGTGCCTGTTTTAGGCCGTAAAGGGATTTCTTTAATAGGCAAACCTTACTTTCGCCACCCTTTTCTATGAAACCAAAAGGTTGTTCCATATAAACTTCCTCTTCCAAGTTTCCATTTAGGAACGCGGTATCTACGTCCAAATGTTTTATTTTTAAACCAATTTCTGCAGCCAACGCAAATAAGGCACGTAGGGAAGAATGATGAATTACTGGCGCAAACGTTTCGTCGTAATCCACTCCTTTAACTTGCTTAAAACCTTTTGCGACCAGTCTAGCCTTGTATTTCAGTATATTTCCACTAGCGTCCTTTTTCAGTTTATAAACCCACTTGCATGGTATTACTTTCTTGTTTGGTCTGTCAACAAGATCCCAGGTCTTGAGCTTCATAAGAGAATTGTGCTCATCTTGCATAGCATTTTGCCATTTTTCGGCATCGTCAGCATGAACTGCTTCATAGTATGTCGTCGGCTCATCCAAATCATCAGACAATACATTATAAGTAAGAAAATCTGGTGGTTTCCTGTTTCGTGAGGGGTACCGACGCTCCTGGATAAATGGCTGCTCTTCCAAACTAGCTGGTTCTTCATCAAAACGCTGTGTGTTTATTGGTGAAGACGTTTCAGCTATAGGGTCGATACTCTCAACACAATCGTGAAATTCAATTTCATTTTCATCTCTTTCAGCATTTTCTTCAAAAAGTAAAACTGAGTCCGACTGTACCTCAGGTTCATTCTGCTTTCGTTTCAAAAATGTAAAGCAGTTTTCAAAAAAGGTTACATCCCTAGATTTTAGGATTCGCCGTGGGTTAGAAGGATCTCTAAAAATATAACTATTTGGATCTTCAGAATAACCCACAAAAATAGCTTCTTCAGCTTTCATGTCCAACTTTTTTCTATTACATGAAGGTATATGGACAAGGGCTCTGCATCCAAAAATTCTTAGATGACTAAGATCACATCTTCTGCCACACCATTTATCATAGGGTATATCCCCACTTAAGGCTCGATGAGGGGACCTATTTTTTAGGTATACAGCTACGCGAAATGCGTCTTCCCAGTAAGCCTTAGGTAGTGAGCTTTCAGCCAGCAGCGATCTCGCCTTCTCGGTTATAGATCGGTGGGTTCGCTCTGCAACTCCGTTTTGTTGAGGGCTGTAAGGCGTCGTTGTTTGATGCGCGATACCTTTTGATGAAAGATAATCAGCAAAAACTTTATTAACAAACTCTGTGCCGCCATCAGTCCTAATCCTTTTTATTTTAAAACTTAATTGATTTTCAACTAAAGTTTGAAAATGACAAAATTTATCTTTTACTTCGGTCTTTGAACTTAAGAAATACGCAAAAACTTTTCGGGTATAATCATCAACTAAAGTTAACATATATTTATTACCTTGAAAAGAGGTTGTAGACATAGGTCCACACAGATCACAGTGGATCAACTCTAAAGGTGAAGTTGCTCTATTAAAAGCTATCCTTTTAAAAGGTTTTCTTGCTTGTTTGCCTTCTACACAAGCGATGCAACTTGATTTATCTACTACGGAAAATTCTACCCCTACCTGGTGATTCTTCAACCGATTCATGCCTATTCGACAAAGGTGTCCAAGTCTCTTATGCCAGATTTGATACCTATCCTGACAGTCAGAGTGCTCATCTTTTGTTAAATAATTATCAGCCACAGTGTTGGAAACATTTGTAGAGCCATTAAGTACATACAATCCACCACAGGGCGAAGCATGAAGAAGCGAATCACCTGTAACACAAAAGGTATCATTTTTATAAAAGTTACATCCATTTTTATTAAAAACACATATAAAACCCTTATCTACAGCTTTTTGTACAGATAGCAAATTAGCATTTAAGTCTGGTACATAAGCAACATCAGAAATTGTATTTATTTTATTTTTAGGTGTCGAGATCGAAATATCTCCTAATCCTAAACATTTGATCTTTTCACCATTTGCGACAGTTACGGTTCCTCTATCAGTCAACTTTATATGTTGAAACCAATCACGCCTTGAAGACATATGTTTAGTTGCACCTGAGTCTACATACCAAACATCCTTGTTTTCAGATCCAGAAGTATTCAAAGCAGTAAATGAGGAGTCATTTGTACTCGTAACATTACCCTTTTCCTTCTTCTTTTTCAATGGACAGTCTGGTCTTTTATGTCCGGGTACATTACAGTCATAACATACTACTTCCTTCTTCTTTTTGGATTTAGGTTTCACTTTTGCTTGAAATACCGAATCCGTCGTTAATGTGTCGCTTTTAGACATTTCATTAAGGAGTCTCGTTTTTACCAGGTCAGTAGTTACATCAACATTGCAATTTTCAAGCGCCATAATGAGGGGCTCATATTTTGGAGTGAGTCCACCTAAAAGTATAGCGGCAATCGACGTATCTTCTATCACCTTCCCAATATCTGCAAGATCCTGTGCAGTTGAAGTAACTGCATTTATGTACTGTTCAATGTCTGCATAATCTGCGAGACTTAAGCGGTACAACTTACGTTCAAGAGCTATTCTTCGTCCTATACCGTTATCCTCAAAAGCTTTCTGTAATGATTTCCACGCTTCCGATGCAGTCTTTGCACTTCTAACGTGAGTTATAGCTGCACCATCTACAGTTAGGCAAATCTTAGCAAGAGCTTTTGTATCGTACTTTACCCTTATAGCCTGAGGAGTTGTGTCTCCTTCTGGGTATCCAGTAACGGCAAACCAGAGATCCTCGTGGAGTAGGTAGTTTCTCATTTTAAACTTCCACGTCGGATAACCCTCCTTGTTTCTTAAGCCAAAGGTTGGTAATGACGAAGAGCTTGACTTCGCCACAACATTACTATCACCAGTATCATGTGACATGTTTACGCACACCAAAAAAATACAAAAAACAATATTTTCCAAAAAAATACACTTTTGTATATATTTCACACACGGATTTTATACTCCACAATTTCGTGCTGATAACGTTTTGTAGATATAAAGGTCGACGGGGTTCGTGGCACCGTGGTAAAAAAAATATTTTAAAGGAAAGATGTTGTTCGGTGAAAAGTTTATATTGAAGTAAGCGCTAAGGTAAACAAGGCTTTCAAATAAAATAAAAATAGAATAGAACACAATGAAAATAATAAAACGTGCCAGTAGGCTCTAAGGCCTGGTTTACACAGCTGAGATTAGGCATAATCTACAACAACTTAAAGATCTGACCCTACGCTGTTTAAAAGTTCACGAATCAATCTAGAGGTTTCAATTTAAATCTGTACAGAAAGTTTGCATACTTGATTAAAATATTTATTTCAAAGTTGTCTATTACTTTGATGCAGTTTATGAGTCGTCAGTGTACATATGAGTATACATTACACCATACTAAGAATTTCTCCTGTATCTTGGGTGCATCTCAGACTCAAACATTTAAAGTGGCATACACAAACAGTGAGACCCCGAACAACTACTTATAGGCCATACAAATATTTAATCCAGGATCAAACCGAGAGCAGCACAGCAATCACATCAGTCCTTGAGACTAAGCAGAAATCACAAACAAGTCACATGTTATAATACAATGATTTATTTCACTCTGGTCGGAGCGGAAGGGTTCTGAAAATCTTTTGTTCAGCAATCATATTTGTAAAAAAATATGAAACATCTAACTACATTTAAAATGTCAAATCTTATGTTAGTTAGATATTACTTGCCAGCCAGTTGGCTGTTGACCTATATCTTAGGTACAGCTAGTTAATATTTAATAAAATAGTCATTGAAATAACTTACAAATTTGTTAGCAGCATCAGCATCAACTCCAGTAATAACAACTTTAACCTCATAATGTTTTTCTACCAGTTTCATCATTTTCTTCACTCCAGTCATCAAGTCATGATCTCCTATCCTCGAGGAAAGTGTTATCACTTTTTCACCTTTTATTACATTATTTTGTCGGGCTGCATGCTTCTCCTTTCTTTTTAAAAGCTCTTCTGAAAGGTATTCTGCTTTTGTCATCAACCTAAAGTAATAATATTCAATAATTACTGTAATGATTGATTGTATCTCAAGCTCAATCAATACTAGAAGGCATTGTTAGACTTACCTCAGCAGTTTTAATAATATATGAATCTAATCATATATTATTAAACAAACAAGTGTTGTAGTGTGAAAATAATACAACCATAGTGTTCTCAATGGGTAAAAGGCACAAAAACTAACAGCTGCTTGTGTTTTACAAGACTGGCTGTATTTTTGTTACCTTTCAGAAACGCCTTTATCTTTCAGGCATTATTGTTATGGACTAAGGCCCAGCATCAACTGACTAAGCTGCAAAACTTTTTATTTATTCCAATTTTGTGATTGACAAATTCCAAAAAGTGACATATCCAGCATGGTGTACAATGAGCCAGCCAGTCTTGGGGAATAGTGCTGGATCTAAGATATTTGAATGAGTTCAAACCTGACCACAGGATTTAATTTATGAATATTTAAGATTTCTCATTTTTCATTTCTGATGTCCCCTGTGGCACAGCAGTCAACACGCCTGCCTGCGACGTGGAGGCCACGGGTTCGATGCCCGACCAGGTCAAGATAGAAAACAATCTTTTCCCGATTGGCCTGGGTCTTCGATATTTATCTATATATGTATCTATTATAAATATAGTATTGTTGAGTTAGTATCCCATAACACAAGTCTCGAACTTACTTTGGGGTTCAATCTGTGTGATTTGTCCGTATATATAATATAATAATAATAAATTTATTTTCTTATTGTTTTACCCATATTTGTTTATGTTTATCTTATTAACTTTTGTTTTCAGTTAGTAAATAATAAATTGTTAAATTATTATTGATTCTGCCTTTTTCTTTCCATATTCAGGTACTTACTTGAACCGAGAATCATTACATTACAGGCTAAACAATAATGTCGTATCAAAATTTATACTTACTTGAACACAGGTCGTCTGGTCTTCGAGTCTACATCTTGTATTTTAACAAGCTTCAAATCCCTTCTAACAGACAAGTTCTGAGCATTCTTCAGATCTGTAATACTAACTGAATTATCAGTGCTTATCAGAGTTATTCTGTTTTCATAATTTTTCTTTTTCGGTACATCTTTTCCATCAGCGCTAATGATTGTTTTGGTTGTAGCTGTTCGACATTCCAAAAATTTTCGCACTACGAGTGTCGTAACTAATTTGCTCAGGTTAAAGTAATTCATTTTAAAATACTTTTTATATATATAGTAACTACTATTCAACCTGTAATTTTTTTATCAGCTGACACAAACTACCTACGTTCTTTGGACACAGTTCACACAGTACATGGAACATATTAAAGGTGGTCGTTTCAAACCATAAATAGTTTCAATAACTATGTATTGGTTCAATACCTAAAATACGGTATTCGATTCTACAATAACTATTTATTTAGAAAAACTATTTATTGGCGAAAACGTTTTACTCGCCGCACCAACACTGCGAGTCGCGTCCGTCAGGCGTCAGTACTAAGTATATTCTTACTCGGTTACTCGGTTCTGTAATACCTAATACCACCTAATAACTATTTATCGGGAAAAACTATTTATTTTGCGAATACACGATATACGCTTTACTCGTCGCACCTACTGCGAGTCTCGTCTCCTCGATGTAGATTGTGGGCGTACCCGATACCGAACCGAAATATTCCGACGGCGCACGACGAATGGCGATTACGATTTACGATGAGCGAGTCCTAGGAAAAAAAGGAAGAAGGGATTTGACTTGTAATGCGTATGCAATAAATGCAATTATCGAAAAAATGTATTTAGGTCACGGTTGAAAGTTGACCTTCAGGTTCACAGAAAGGGGCACTTGTTTGGGTAAAAAGTAAATTGCAAATTTTACCTATCTATTTTTATTTTAGTTGTGTATGTTTTGTGTTCACGTTCTAATGCAAAACTTTCTACGCGCGTGCGATACTTTTTTGTTCTTTGTGTTATTTCTTTTATTATTATTTCTTTTTCTTATTGCTTTTATAGTATAACTTAGGTGTGTAAAAATAGACACACGTAAATTATACTTATGAATATGTAGTTATATGTTATAATAACTAAATATTTTCACAAATATTGTTTTATAATTTCTAAAATCCATTCAAAACTAATACCGAAAACCACTGAAAACTTAGTTACTCTAGTTATCCACGAAACGAGTAATGTCAATACCCTCCAAAGGTACCGGTACACCGCCACCGACCTCGGTATCGGCAATAAATAGTTACTAAAATAAATAGTTTCAATACCCGTTATCGGGTGTCAAACCAATACATAGTTTCGGTATTGCAAAAACACGTACCGACCCACTTCTAGAACATATGTTCTTTGACAGCAACAGTAGGCCTAGTATGAGTTTTGATAGTTTTCTAAAACTATGATCGTCTCGTCTTGTTTCCATACATTGCACACGAGCGCCTCTAGCGGAAACTATTGCTTACTAAAAATGGCAGTATGAGTTCAAATCGAATTAAACTATTCGATTATTTTGTAAGTTTTCGAAAGGCAATGATAATTTGGCAGTATGAGTTACTACTTTGACAATACGTTTTTAGTATCCTTCAACGAAAACGAAAACTTTTGTACCTAGGTAGTTAAAGTTGTCACCTATAAATTTTTAGTGAGTTGTTAAAACTTTTATAAAAAGAAATGTCTGCCCGTTGGTATTTTGCGTGGCAAACAACGCAGGACGAAGTAGCGAACATAGAAAGGCGTGACAACATTCGTCAAAGAGAATTATTCTCTATCAGCCGTATTTCCGATACCCATTTTGTCCAGCGGTATCGGCTGACGAAAGCTGCATTTAAATATTTATGCAGCACCCTGCGCACCTATAGTGACCTCCGAAGCTCGCAAAGAGTCTCACTTGAGACAAAGGTATGATTGGGTTAGGTGTACTAGTGGGAACGAAGGAAAAAATACCGGTATGGTTTGTTTAACTTAGGTACCTAATATATAATAATTGTTTTACTTGTTGTTTTAAGGTGTTGTGTGCGCTGTTGTTTTACGCGAATGGTGACTACCAACGTGTAGTTGGAGTAGCCAACCATTTTTCGCAGGAAGCCATAAGTAGGTTCATAAGTGAAGTAACCGCAGCCCTTACTCAACCTCAAATTATAAAAAAAAATATAAAATTTCCTAACACAAGAGAAGCAAGGGAGCAATTACAACAAAGGTAAATTTGAATACATTAATTGTTATGTTGTGTTTATTTGTTTGTATGCTTTCAAACATTTTATACCTTCATTTATGTTATAGATTTCTGAATAATTATGGTATTCCTGGAGTTGTGGGTTGTGTGGATGGCTCACATTTTAGGATTTTTAAACCTAGAAAGGATGAAGAACATATTTATTACTGCAGAAAGCATTACCACTCCCTTAACATTCAGATGGTAGGTGATACAAATACTGTAACAGAATCTTAAAAGAAATAATTCTTCATATCTAATATATCTACCTGTTTTAACTACTATTTCAAGGTTTGCGATCATGAATGCCGTATCCTTAGCATTAATGCTAAATTTGGAGGTGCCAGCCATGATGCATTTATTTGGGATAATAGTGCCATAAATTCTTATATGCAAACTCTGCATCAGACTGGTGAATCAGCATGGCTTTTAGGTTTGTTATTTATTCTCAACATTTGGATTTGTTTTTAATAAATTACTTATAATGAATAATCATTATTTGCAGGAGATTCAGGATACCCACAACGTCCATGGTTAATGACCCCTTACACAGACCCAGTAATTGGTTCAGAAGCAGAGGCATATAATAAAGTGCATAGTAGAACCAGGGTCTTAATAGAGAACACATTTGGGGTCTTAAAAATAGATGGCGATGCGTATGCAAGGATAGAGTATTGCATTATAAACCCGAAAAGTGCACCCAAATAATAATGGCATGTTGTGTTTTACACAACATTGCTTTGGATTTTGGTGTGCCACTTCCACAAGATGAAGTAAATGGTAAGTAGTTACTAATTTTCTCACAAGCTAGGTAATCCATTTAATGATCAAATGGACGGATGACACTAAACTTACCCTCTGTGCCATGGTGGAGGGTTTGATTCCTACAAGACCAAGACCAAGTACAAGACATATCTATTTTCCCATCTCGATCCATTTATGTAAGAAATTGTTTTAATATTATTTAGTGTTATGTACGATGTTACAATTTATCCATAAGGAATGCCTAAGCATTTTTCTGCCTTTGAAAGTGTATCAATGATATTTAAAATACTCATACTTAACTATTTCGTGTTTCTTTACAGTTGGTCCTGTATTCCAAAGACATGAAGTGCCACTGCAAGCAGACCAATCATTACTCACATTAGGACGCCTAGTACGGGACCGGCTGGCTAGCATTATTTATGAGAATCAGTAGTTTAATTTTGTAAATAAAAACTAAGCAAGTTATTTAAGGTGTTTTAATAAAATTTTCTAATATAACTAACAATTTCCCAAACAGAGTTTGCCACTGAGACTGTTGTTCGAGCTCCCGTTCTCTAAGCCTTACATGCTCATTGGCAAACTCTGTAGCGAAATTCTGCCATCTTTCTTCGGTGCCAGCAAAGAGGGAAGCTGCATCAACAGGGCGTGTATGGCGGTGGCGCGGTGAGGTGCGGCGTGGGCGAATGACACGGCGAGCCCCGACTTCGATGTGTCTTGGACTCGCAAGAGCGTAGTGGGGAGTAGGGGAAACTGCAACTCCCTCTATCTCCTCAACATAGAACTCCACTTGCTCCTGGCTTGTGCCTGGCCGATTTTCATTAACCGTTGCTGAAAATAACAGTTACTAAATTATGTACAAGACAAACTTTATAATACTAAAAGCATTAACAACTTATCATGGCCTTTATTTATTTAATAACTAGCAGCTGCCCGACTTCTTTCGCATGGAGTTAGTTATTTGAACATTTTATTTTAACCGCAAAAGAGTCGATTTCTATAGATACATTATTTCACTTCTAGATCATAATATACAGCACAATTTTTATATGCTCCGCTCCTCTGGGTTGCAGCTTGATTTTATAGGCAAAAACCTTCCTCGATTAATGCGTTATCCAACGCAAAAAGAATTTTTCAAATCAGACCAGTACTTCTTGAGATTAGCTTTTTCAAACAGACAAACTCTTCAGTTTTATATATTTGTATAGATTATAAAACAAAATTTATGTGCATTTGTCATAAAGTACCTACACACTTTCAACAAAATTTTATTTCAATATAGTTACATATTATGACTACTTACTGTTCTCAATATGGATATTCTCACGGGGAGATGTGAAGTACTGCGGTGGAGGTGGAGGCACCTGCTGCTGCTGTTGCGCTGTATAACATTCAGCTGAAGTTGTCTGTAACATGCATTAAATATTGTTTGAAGAATGTGATAGTGAAGTCTTAAGAAAGAGTGTTGTGCAATAAGTATATTTAATGTATAGAATATAAACTTGCAAAGGCAAATGGATTATTTAGTCCACACACTTTAATGCTGATTATACACAAAGCTACTAATATGTATTATTACCATTGCAAACGTTAAAGTAAAATTATATTAATAGTTACCTCAACACCAACTTCAGGTTTGCTTATTAGACCTGTCGCAGCTTGGGTTCCTGTTAAGTTGAGGACCCTCTGCTCCAGGTCTGTTAAAATTAATATACATGCAGGGCCATGCACCAGCTGTTCCACTGGCAGAATGATGAATTTTAGCTGCCTTCCTTTTTCTGTAGGCCTAGTATGAGTTTTTCAATACTGTAAACTATGAAAGTTTTAGTTTAAACGTCAAACTGTTAGTTTTCGATGATATTGGTAGTACGAGTTCCTTTTTTCAAATAAAGTTTAAACTATAACGTGCAACGAAACGTTCGATTGAACGAATTTCACACCGCATATTTCTGTCTCTTTTTTAAATTAGAAATTAGAAAGAAACACTAAATCTGTCACTTTTGAAGTTTCGCCGTTAGTTTTGTCGTAGATTTGAATTATTTGCTTTTTAAGATTTTGAATTATTTAAATATACTTACTTAATATACATTATAAAAGTAATTAGTATGTCGGGAACAAGTTCTTCACAATTCGAAGTAATGGTGGAGTATATGGAAAGGTAAATAGCTTCGTTTATTTTACTAAGTAAACATTCAGTCAAAATATATATTTGTTCATAATTAAAATATTCCTTATTATTGCAGTAATGGAGACTTGAATAAATTTGCAGATGGCCCAAATGGCCGCATTACGGCTCATAATAAATGAACCGAACTAATCAGAGTCCTCAATATGGATACAACTGGTTCTTATAAGCCAGTTGAAAAGTGGAAAAAGGTACGGCTTTTTAAATTAAACATTACATTAAAGCTTACTAATGAGTGTTATTAATGATTGTTTTGCTATTTACATGTGAAGGTGTGGAGTGATCTGAAGAACAACACAAAAAGGAAGGCAGCTAAAATTCATCGTTCTGCCAGTGGAACAGGTGGTGCATGGCCCTGCATGTAGATTAATTTTAACAGACCTGGAGCAGAGGGTCCTCAACTTAACAGGAACCCAAGCTGTGACAGGTCTAATAAGCAAACCTGAAGTTGGTGTTGAGGTAACTATTAATATAATTTTACTTTAACGTTTGCAATGGTAATAATACATATTAGTAGCTTTGTGTATAATCAGCATTAAAGTGTGTGGACTAAATAATCCATTTGCCTTTGCAAGTTTATATTCTATACATTAAATATACTTATTGCACAACACTCTTTCTTAAGACTTCACTATCACATTCTTCAAACAATATTTAATGCATGTTACAGACAACTTCAGCTGAATGTGATACAGCGCAACAGCAGCAGCAGGTGCCTCCACCTCCACCGCAGTACTTCACATCTCCCCGTGAGAATATCCATATTGAGAACAGTAAGTAGTCATAATATGTAACTATATTGAAATAAAATTTTGTTGAAAGTGTGTAGGTACTTTATGACAAATCCACATAAATTTTGTTTTATAATCTATACAAATATATAAAGCTGAAGAGTTTGTTTGTTTGAAAAAGCTAATCTCAAGAAGTACTGGTCTGATTTGAAAAATTCTTTTTGCGTTGGATAACGCATTAATCGAGGAAGGTTTTTGGCTATAAAATCAAGCTGCAACCCAGAGGAGCGGAGCATATAAAAATTGTGCTGTATATTATGATCTAGAAGTGAAATAATGTATCTATAGAAATCGACTCTTTTGCGGTTAAAATAAAATGTTCAAATAACTAACTCCATGCGAAAGAAGTCTGGCAGCTGCTAGTTATTAAATAAATAAAGGCCATGATAAGTTGTTAATGCTTTTAGTATTATAAAGTTTGTCTTGTACATAATTTAGTAACTGTTATTTTCAGCAACGGTTAATGAAAATCGGCCAGGCACAAGCCAGGAGCAAGTGGAGTTCTATGTTGAGGAGATAGAGGGAGTTGCTGTTTCCCCTACTCCCCACTACGCTCTTGTGAGTCCAAGACGCATCGAAGTCGGGGCTCGCCGTGTCATTCGCCCACGCCGCACCTCACCGCGCCAGCGCCATACACGCCCTGTTGATGCAGCTTCCCTCTTTGCTGGCACCGAAGAAAGATGGCAGAATTTCGCTACAGAGTTTGTCAATGAGCATGTAAGGCTTAGAGAACGGGAGCTCGAACAACAGTCTCAGTGGGAAATTGTTAGTTATATTAGAAAATTTTATTAAAACACCTTAAATAACTTGCTTAGTTTTTATTTACAAAATTAAACTACTGATTCTCATAAATAATGCTAGCCAGCCGGTCCCGTACTAGGCGTCCTAATGTGAGTAATGATTGGTCTGCTTGCAGTGGCACTTCATGTCTTTGGAATACAGGACCAACTGTAAAGAAACACGAAATAGTTAAGTATGAGTATTTTAAATATCATTGATACACTTTCAAAGGCAGAAAAATGCTTAGGCATTCCTTATGGATAAATTGTAACATCGTACATAACACTAAATAATATTAAAACAATTTCTTACATAAATGGATCGAGATGGGAAAATAGATATGTCTTGTACTTGGTCTTGGTCTTGTAGGAATCAAACCCTCCACCATGGCACAGAGGGTAAGTTTAGTGTCATCCGTCCATTTGATCATTAAATGGATTACCTAGCTTGTGAGAAAATTAGTAACTACTTACCATTTACTTCATCTTGTGGAAGTGGCACACCAAAATCCAAAGCAATGTTGTGTAAAACACAACATGCCATTATTATTTGGGTGCACTTTTCGGGTTTATAATGCAATACTCTATCCTTGCATACGCATCGCCATCTATTTTTAAGACCCCAAATGTGTTCTCTATTAAGACCCTGGTTCTACTATGCACTTTATTATATGCCTCTGCTTCTGAACCAATTACTGGGTCTGTGTAAGGGGTCATTAACCATGGACGTTGTGGGTATCCTGAATCTCCTGCAAATAATGATTATTCATTATAAGTAATTTATTAAAAACAAATCCAAATGTTGAGAATAAATAACAAACCTAAAAGCCATGCTGATTCACCAGTCTGATGCAGAGTTTGCATATAAGAATTTATGGCACTATTATCCCAAATAAATGCATCATGGCTGGCACCTCCAAATTTAGCATTAATGCTAAGGATACGGCATTCATGATCGCAAACCTTGAAATAGTAGTTAAAACAGGTAGATATATTAGATATGAAGAATTATTTCTTTTAAGATTCTGTTACAGTATTTGTATCACCTACCATCTGAATTTTAAGGGAGTGGTAATGCTTTCTGCAGTAATAAATATGTTCTTCATCCTTTCTAGGTTTAAAAATCCTAAAATGTGAGCCATCCACACAACCCACAACTCCAGGAATACCATATTTGTTCAGAAATCTATAACATAAATGAAGGTATAAAATGTTTGAAAGCATACAAACAAATAAACACAACATAACAATTAATGTATTCAAATTTACCTTTGTTGTAATTGCTCCCTTGCTTCTCTTGTGTTAGGAAATTTTATAATTTTTTTTTATAATTTGAGGTTGAGTAAGGGCTGCGGTTACTTCACTTATGAACCTACTTATGGCTTCCTGCGAAAAATGGTTGGCTACTCCAACTACACGTTGGTAGTCACCATTCGCGTAAAACAACAGCGCACACAACACCTTAAAACAACAAGTAAAACAATTATTATATATTAGGTACCTAAGTTAAACAAACCATACCGGTATTTTTTCCTTCGTTCCCACTAGTACACCTAACCCAATCATACCTTTGTCTCAAGTGAGACTCTTTGCGAGCTTCGGAGGTCACTATAGGTGCGCAGGGTGCTGCATAAATATTTAAATGCAGCTTTCGTCAGCCGATACCGCTGGACAAAATGGGTATCGGAAATACGGCTGATAGAGAATAATTCTCTTTGACGAATGTTGTCACGCCTTTCTATGTTCGCTACTTCGTCCTGCGTTGTTTGCCACGCAAAATACCAACGGGCAGACATTTCTTTTTATAAAAGTTTTAACAACTCACTAAAAATTTATAGGTGACAACTTTAACTACAAAAGTTTTCGTTTTCGTTGAAGGATACTAAAAACGTATTGTCAAAGTAGTAACTCATACTGCCAAATTATCATTGCCTTTCGAAAACTTACAAAATAATCGAATAGTTTAATTCGATTTGAACTCATACTGCCATTTTTAGTAAGCAATAGTTTCCGCTAGAGGCGCTCGTGTGCAATGTATGGAAACAAGACGAGACGATCATAGTTTTAGAAAACTATCAAAACTCATACTAGGCCTACTGTTGTTCTTCAGATCACTCCACACCTTCACATGTAAATAGCAAAACAATCATTAATAACACTCATTAGTAAGCTTTAATGTAATGTTTAATTTAAAAAGCCGTACCTTTTTCCACTTTTCAACTGGCTTAGAAGAACCAGTTGTATCCATATTGAGGACTCTGATTAGTTCGGTTCATTTATTATGAGCCGTAATGCGGCCATTTGGGCCATCTGCAAATTTATTCAAGTCTCCATTACTGCAATAATAAGGAATATTTTAATTATGAAAAAATATATATTTTGACTGAATGTTTACTTAGCAATAAAACGAAGCTATTTACCTTTCCATATACTCCACCATTACTTCGAATTGTGAAGAACTTGTTCCCGACATACTAATTACTTTTATAATGTATATTAAGAGTATATTTAAATAATTCAAAATCTTAAAAAAGCAAATAATTCAAATCTACGACAAAACTAACGGCGAAAATTCAAAAGTGACAGATTTAGTGTTTCTTTCTAATTTCTAATTTAAAAAAGAGACAGAAATATGCGGTGTGAAATTCGTTCAATCGAACGTTTCGTTGCACGTTATAGTTTAAACTTTATTTGAAAAAAGGAACTCGTACTACCAATATCATCGAAAACTAACAGTTTGACGTTTAAACTAAAACTTTCATAGTTTACAGTATTGAAAAACTCATACTAGGCCTAATTTATAAATACATATTTTATTTCGTATCAACTGGAACGCGCACTACGGTTTACTCTGAATACAATTTTAAACTTTGTGACATTATAATAAGGTTATTTTACCGCAGCATGTCCGATCAAGCCGCCTGAGATAGCACCACAGACTACAGAGCAGTGTTGCCAACTCTGATTTTGAAAAAGGCGTAGACCTGTTGAGAAAATTACGTAGATTTAGTAAAAATGACTTACTAAAAGTTCGTAGATCTACGTATTTTTTTTTTCAAGGTAAAATGAAAAAGTTTGGGTAGGTGAAATTAAATAAAACGAGTATTTTGATATACCTTCACCTTGTAATCAGTCATTGGTGATATACTTAGAAAGTACATATAACTAAGAAAAGTTACATTGGTACTTGCCTGACCTGGAATCGAACCCGCACATTCATACTTGTGAGGGTGGTGTTTTAACCACTGGGTCACCACGACAATTTATAGATACTTTTGTTAAAATATTCTATGTGTTCGTGAGTAGGCTCAATGTTTCTTTTCAGGTCACTTTTGGACAGAAAAGTAAGTCGGTTAGCGTGTCAGTAGTAAGTCTGTTTCTGATGTCATTTTTCATTACACTGATCGACTGAAATCATTACAGGCACTGATGATCCTCTCCTTATCTTTAATCCTCTTTTTATGTACCTAATTAAAATATCTGTGACAAGAGGAAGCGCTCTTCGTTATCAAAAATAGATTGTCACAAAAAATAGAACCGAATCCGATCTATCGGTTGAATTTTGAAATGTAATACTTCTTTGAATAGAAATAAACACCTATCCATGTTTTGGATAGTTTTCATGCGGCCTCTGTTAGAACAGAACATAATATGTAACTGCAAATTTGTCTCGTCTGATGGCGCCGTAATGTTTCCACCAACTGTCACTGTCAATTTCATGTTGTTTTTCTTGTGATAAACTATATTAAATTTCTGAAAAGACATGTTCAAATAATAAATGTTATACCAGTATTTGGTTAAACCACTGGATAATATTAATAGAAAAAAGAGACCGGAAACTCTTTGAATGACAACAACTTCATTTAAAGGAAACGCAAAGGTTTAGAGCCCATACAGTCAAGTACAAAGACACTAGAGCCCCCGTAATAGTGAGAAAGACAGTGCGACAATATAATTTTTGCATCAGTTTAGTTATTTTGCATACTTTTACAAATTGACTAAAAGTACGTAGATTCTGGGACTGAAAGTCGTAGGTTTTCAGGAAAGACCTAAAATACGTAGATCTACGTAAAAAATTGGCTGTCTGTAGAACTCCGTCTACTGCCGATATTTGAACGTGATAACGTCTATTACATGGTAATTTTTTCTGGGTGCAATGAAATCATTTAAAATAAAGTAATGTATAACATTTATATTTTTATTTAATAGTTTGTTTAAATTTTCTAAAAAATAAAAAACAAAAGCAAAAAGAAAAAGAAAAAAGAAACAGAAAAATTAAAAAGGAAAAATTAAAAAGGATAAAAAACGTCCGTTGCCGTCAGGAATCGATCCGCGGGACCTCTTGAGTGAGTCGATATTAAGCGTTTCACCACTCGGCTATCAATGCTTTAATCATGTATGCGAAAAACTGCTACTAATTGTTTACAACTGTGCTTTTAGGTAAATAATATTGCACTCTAAAGCTACAAGGCTAAGGTTAGTTTTAGTAGGCGTGGACTCCGTGTAGCGTCAGATTCGGCCGTTACGCAGTTTTCGCGAATGACTCCCAGCATACCGATTTAATAGACGTTATCACGTCAAAAGACGTAGAGTTGGCAACGCTGCTACAGAGCAAGAAATCTAATGGCCTTTGTGGGAGAGATGCCGGAGGTTTTTGACAGGAAAGCTGAAAAAAAAGCGCGGGAATCGTTGAATTTCGCGGACGCGGATTTTGTGGAAAAAACAATTTTAATTGCTAAATAGTTGATTTTCGTATTGGATTGGATCATTTCATGAGTATTTTTAGTTTTTAGTTATGTAAATACTGTAGTTTTGTCTATTTAAGTTCCGTTACTTATATTTTTTGTGTATATTGTATATATAGTTTTGCCGCCTAAATTGGTAAGTTCTTAAAATTTTATTTTTATGGATCCTCCTCAGGATCCAGGGCGTACGGCCCCCGACATTGGTTATGTCGTAACAATACAAGGCAATGACATGGATTGTGATGACCCCAATGCATCTGTCAATGAAAGTAGTTTTGATACTGATAGTTCTCTGTCCTTAGCAAATTCCAAACGTAAAAGAATCAGTGCACATCGCATTTGTAAACATTGCAATAAAAAAGACGAAAGCATGGCAGTAATAAGAAGACAAGAGATTCTGATTGCCAATGTCGTTCATCTGTTGATGATAAAGTGCTTGTTGAACTTACCCAACCTTCATCTTCTAGCTCTGATAACAAGACACCTAGATTGACAAGGAATCAGGAGGATGAGGATTTATCTGTTCTTAAACATGTTCCAACTACTGTTGCTCGGCTTTTATATGAAAATACTGACTCTGCCCCTTACATAGTACATGTACAAAGAAAGCAGCAATCCCCAGATGACAATATTACATTGCAACCCATTTCTTTCGGCCACTTTTTAAAGAAAAATAATATCCATTCTATTGTAAACGGGAGTTTAAAACGTATAGGACGTAATAGACTTTGCATATCATTTATAACATACCATGAGGCTAATTTATTCTTGACAAATAGTACTATTAATAAAGATTACAAAGTTTTTATACCAGCATTTAGTGTAACCCGGCTAGGAGTAGTTCGTGGTATTCCTGCTGAGTGGTCTGATGAAGAAATAAAAGAAAACATTAATGTTCCCATCGGTACCGGTGCAATTCTTAAAGTAAGACGAATTAGGAAGAAAATTACTGTTGAAGGCAAGTATGAATTCAAGCCAACTGAGACTGTTGTTTTAACTTTTGATGGCCAAGTTTTGCCAAAACGTATATTTGTTTGCTATACATCTCTATTGGTAGATCTATACATTTACCCTACTATTCAATGTTATAATTGTTGCCGCTACGGTCATGTGAAGATTCAATGTAGGTCCAAACCTAGATGTTATAAATGTGGACAAGGGCACTCTGGGGATAGCTGTTCAGTTACTGAGGATGATTTATTATGTTGTCTGTGCAAGGGCTTTCATCTTGCCACTAGTAAATCTTGTTTGCAATATGAAAGGCAAAAAGCCATTAAAGAAACTATGGCAAAAAGTTGTATTTCATATGCGGAAGCATTTAAGTTGCACCCACCTATTTCAAAGATATCATATGCTGATGCTTTGGTTTCTAGACCAAATACTTTTTCTTCAACTCAAAATTCTACTTCTCAAAGTCAAACTTTGACTTCACATAAAAAGACAGTATTTCTAAAACCGAGATCTCCTCCTAGATTAACGAAAGGATATGACAAAGACAGTCATAATGATATTATTAAGGATTATAATATGCCCACTCCGGCCAATGGGTGTGCTTTACAAACTCCCAATAACTCTTCAAATAATTCAGTTGCTGAAATAATTGTTGCTCTTATTAACTTATTGTCTCAATCTAATATAATTACACCGTCCATCGCTGCTTCATTATCTGGAATACTATCACAAATCCTCAAATCCTCCAACAATGGACAACAAAAGCCTTCTCAAAGCCTTGCAGTGTCGTAGTGAAGTCTCGAAAAAAAAAGTGATTTAATATATCAGATTAATAAATATAAGCCTTCTCTTGTTGTTATACAAGAAACTTTCCTTAAGCCTCCAACTTTAGTTAGAATTTAGAATTTCAGGTTTCAGGTTTTAAAATTTAAATGAATGTTTACGAGAAGATCGCATTGACGGGTATGACGATGTTGCTACACTTGCTGAAAATTCTACTGATTTTGAACATTTTCCTATACATGCTAGTTGTATCATAATATTAAGATTGGGTCATTTTTCAACTCCTGCACATTTATATAAACTTAGCATAGTCACTAGTACCTAATATTTGCTATTGTGGTACAGATATTGGCGAACCGAATCATATCTTCTTTTCTTGTTCATTAAATAACTGTACTGCGTTCATAGAATCACTGATCTCTCTTAACGTTCCCCTCCCAATCTCCGTTCCTATATTATTAGCTTATCGAAATTTTTATATTTAGGTATAAAAATATTTCCCTCTTTATTGAAAGTAATAATATTCGCGTATAATTTTTTCCGCTATATTTTATTAAAACATATCACATTTTACCTATCCGTACAACTGTTTTGATCCATTTTCCTTTTCCTACCGCAAAATTTCCTTACCATATCATATCGATTCCCTACCTTTGTACTAAAATCTACTGAAACAAAATCAAATACTCGAAAATGGCAATACGCAAGCAGCGTCATGCCAAATGAAGAAAAGAAAGAAAAGAAGACAGGAAAGCTAAGATGAGTGTCACGCGCATTTTTCATTGGGCTTTTAAAATTATTTATAGTGTCGTTTACTAAATAAAAGCGCGTGATTTATGTAGTAAAAAGTGCATTCAGTGAATAATTCATAAAGAACATTGAAATATCGCAGAATAGTGAAAACCAATTTTTTCCATCATGGCTTTGCACAAAGACATTAAAATTATATTTACAATAGACAGGACATCACGAACAAAATTGTAAGCCAATACTTTTGTCGACTTGGTTAAAAGTCGCTCAGTCTAGTGTCCGCGTCAAGACGTAACATGTGTCCACCAAGAATAAACATTTTCTAAGGAAATATGCCCTGTTGCGCTTTGCGTTACTGTACATCTCGTTATGGTAAAATGACTGGACCTAACTTCGGAATATTTTTGTATGAATTATTTATATTTAGTCTATAATTAAAATTTTAAAAAATTCTTAAATAGTTCTAGAAACTTTTTTATTATTGTAATAAGCGCCTTCTATTGTTGAATAGTTTTACTATTTTCACGTAGAGATGTAGTAATGTTGTTTATCGATTTAGTTATCGATAATACTTATTAAGTTGAAAACATATAGCTATATTTTATTGACATTTAAAATATAGCTAAATAAACTTAAAATATTACTATATTTCAAGTTTATTTATTAGTAACTCTATTTGAACATAATCTTGTCATATTAATGAACAAAATTGAATAGGTTTTATGTTATTTTAGGTTTTCGAATAAAAATTATGTTGTACGGGAAAAGTGTATACGATTTGTCCAGATAAACCGTAGAGAAGAAAATTGGCTTCCGTCTACTTCGTCGAAATTATGCTCAAAGCATTTTAAAAGTGAAGATATCTACTTTTTAAAGAAAGAAGATTTGTCGATCAAATTAAAAAAAAAAAAAGGATCGGTACCTTGTACTAGTAATGAATTAGTAAGTTATTAATTTCAGAACTTTTCCACTTAATCGTAAAAATTGGGATAATATTTATGGTTAAGTGGATAAGTACATAAATTAGATAACTTATTTATAATGAAATATATTTATAAAATATGTAGGTACGTATATGTAGTACAATGATTGCAAGCTACTTTGTGATTTTTAAGATTCCGTACCTAAAAGGTAAAACGAACCCTATTCATGAGACTTCACTATTCGTCTGTCCCTCTGTCACCAGGCTGTATCTCATGAACCGTAATAGCTAGACGGTTGAAATTTCTAGAAATTATGTTAGTATTTCTGTTGCCGCTATGACAAGCGCTAAAAAAAAAATTCCCATACAACAAACATGATTTTTTGCTCCATATTAATAACAGAAACAGATAGACGCTTAAAAGGTTCACAGAATATTTGGTTATATATTCAAATTAAAAATAAAATAAATATTGAAGGCTCCCATTTTAAAGATAATGAATGGTACGGAATTAGTTCGCCAGATCTTGCTCCAGCAGACTACCATTTTCGTCGTGATTTGGACAATTAATTCATACATTAGACAGTTCTGCTTTCACACAGTTTATGCAGTCTAGATCCTCAGAATTCTATCGCAAAGGTATAAACGACTTTCCTATTAGAAGGCAGCAATGTATACATAATAATGGTAACTATATTGATTAAATGTGTTAATTTAAAATGAAAAAATAAACAATTATTTAGATTTTCAGTATTAATCGGTAAATTTAAACTTTAACGCCCGTTATATTAAAAGATTTATATAAATAGAAACTTGTAAACATTGAAAATATCTATAATTTTTCTGCTATCATAATACGAATAAACATCGTCGTAGTAACTTCTTTGAAGATTTATCGATAATTTTATATCGAAATGATACAAGCCCTACCACAGTTTTTTGCATTGCCATTTAAAAATATTTTCAAACAAACGTGTAGAAAAGAATCATTTTGGTAAAAACGAAATGCAAACAAAAATTTCAAAACAAAATGCGCTTTATGGCCTAAAAAGTCTATTATAGTCAAAAATCGCAATAAACTGAGTATTAAAATAATTCGTAAGCATAACACATCTAAAATGCCAATAGACGGTGTCACGAAAAATGAATAGTAGCTAATAAAATTCTAAAACAGTTTTTCATCTCTGTACAAGACAAGTTTCACTTAATTTGTTTACTTTTCCATATTTATTTACCCGATTTGAACTACACTAGGGTATTAAATCGGATCTGGCAACATAGACCACACTGGCCACCTACCGCGCAATAGCTGAATATATTTTATGTAAACTTATTTCAGTTTTACTATTTGATGTCTCCAATTGTCGATCTAATTTTGCTATATTGTACTAGATGGCGGAACTGGGCCATGGGATCACAGTTTTTCTATGCGATTTTGACACATTGCCCTCTCTATTTATCTTAAATCTCTTTGGCTTTGCACAAATCTCCTAGTAGTCGGCAAACGCGGCCGTTTTTTCAACTGTCAAAATGAAAAACAAAATCAAAAGTCATTTATTCAAATTAGGCTGAGAATCAGCACTTTTTGAACGTCAATAAATATGTCATTGGCGATACCCGCCAATGACATAGGTATTTATTTGTGAAATATTTTTTTTAAAGAATTTCTATAATTTGTTACACGTGTTATTGGCAAAATTGTGGTGTCTAACCACAGAGGCCATTGAAGCGTTGAAGTTGTATTCACTCTTAAGAAAAAAGGGAGAGATGCCACAATTTTGCCAAGAACACGTGCGAACGATTAATAAACCATCAAACGCTTGAGAATATTTAGCGCGAATTAAAATAAAAATATTATATTTCTTGTTAACTTAAAATAAAAAATATTTCTTCGCAAATTGAGCAAGGAACCACTACGTTTTAATAGCACTAGTATGACCACAGACTACTAAGAGGATACTAGAGTTTTTGCGGGAAAGTCAAGCTGAATGTCACACTCATTGTCATTGGACTTTTAAAATTATTTATAGTGTTGTTTACTAAATAACCTACTAGTGTATGCCACTCACTTGTGGGGCGAGGCCCTGGAGAGAAATGGGGAAGCTATTGCTGTCTCCCTTGATGTCTCGAAGGCCTTCGACTCGGTATGGCACGCTGGCCTTTTGAGTAAGCTTCCAGCGTACGGCATTTCCCCTAGCCTGACTGGCTGGGTAAAAGACTTCCTGACTGAACGGTCCCTCAGAGTTGTTGTCGACGGATGCTCATCTGAGCCCATGTCGACTAATGCCCTCCTCAGGGGTCTGTTCTCTCCGCAACTCTGTTTCTGCTGCATATTAACGATCTGCTGATGCCCGGTATCTATGGGTATGCAGATGACAGCACAGTTGTGGAGAGATACCTTCCCGGATGCTCGGGCTAGTAGGGAATCAATCCGGTCCGAAAGAGAGACCATGGTAGAGTGAACGAGTGTTGCACTACAGGCAGTCTCCGAATGGGGCAATGCCAATCTTGTAGCATTCAATGCCGCCAAAACGCAGGCATGTCTTTTCACCGCCAAAAGGAGCCCGTTCACCTTGGCTCCTACTTTTCGGAACGTATCCTTGGAGTGTACCGACCGCCTTCAGCTTTTGGGTGTTGAGATTTCCTCGAACCTAAACTTTGGGCGGTTCATTAAGTCCAAGGCCAAGGTGGATTCCAGAAAACTTGGCGATATCGCAAAGGTCCGGCAGTACTTCACACCAGGGCAGCTTCTAATGTTGTACAAAGCACAGGTCCGTTTGTGTGTGGAGTACTGCAGCCACATTTGGGCTGGTGCTGCTAAGTGTCACCTGGCCACTTTGGATTCAGTGGAGAGGCGCGCGAAGAGGCTGATTGGTGACCCTGATTTAACTCGAGTTGGTCTCCAAAGCCTAGATCACAGGCGTAGAGTAGCCAGCCTTTCAGTGTCCTATAGGATACATTTTGGGGAGTGTGCGAGGGAATTGCAGGATTTAATTCCCCCATCTCCGTTCCACCATCGGACGATCCGTCGTACGGCGAGTTTCCACCCTTATGTTGTTAACACCAATACGATCCGGACGAAGCGTTTCGCCCGGGCCGCCTTTATACCGCGTACATCGAGGGACTGGAACAATCTGCCAGCGGCGGTGTGTCCGTCGGACTACAATTTGAGTGTCTTCAAGGCTAGAGTCCATCAACGATTACCATCAGGCGGGATTGCAGTCAAGCGCTGGTTTATAAATAAATAAAAAAACTGCGTGATATATGTAGTAAAAAGTGATGTTGGATATGAGTCAGGGAAAAGAAAAACTAGTTGAGAACGAATTTTTTTTTATTCTACCATCACCTAAAGAACATCGTCTCTCACAAACAAAAGCCGAGCTCCCACAGCTTACAAATCGAAAACCAAACCACAGACTACAAATGATGGGACATTGCTACTCCAACAAAAAGTGCATTCAGTAAATAATTCATAAAGAACAGTGAAATATCGCAGCATAGCGGCCACATCATGACTTTGCCTCAAACCCCCCTCGTAAACGGTTTACGCGGCCGTCTTTTTCGACATGAAAAATTCGTTACCTACGTGACATTGGTTAAATGCATAAACCGTGCGAAGCCAATAAAGAAAGAAAGCAAGAAAAGAGGATAATGGCCCGATTCCCTTGTTCACAAACTAAATCACATTTAAGTTCAATGCATCTTTTTCTAACTATTTCATTAAGAAAAGGACAGAGTGTGGAGTGTGGAGTGTGCGAGGGAATTGCACGATTTAATTCCCCCATCTCCGTTCCACCATCGGACGACCCGTCGTACGGCGAGTTTCCACCCTTATGTTGTTAACACCTCAACGATCCGGACGAAGCGTTTCGCCTCGTCCTTTATACCGCGTACATCGAGGGACTGGAACAATCTGCCGGCGGCGGTGTTTCCGTCGGACTACAATTTGAGTGTCTTCAAGGCTAGAGTGAATAGGCTCTTAATAAACTAGTGCGCTTTACCATCAACGATTGCGTCACTGCTTACCATCAGGCGGGATTGCGGTCAAGCGCTGGTTTATATTATAATAAAAAAAAAAAAAAAAAAAAAAGATAAAATGTCAGTTTAGGTCTGTCAAATTAATGCGCTCCTGACGTAAACTGGCGTATTTTTAGTCGCCATGTTCATAATCGCGTCTAAACTGTCTATGAAGTATTTTAATTTGACAGGATTAAACTAAAATGTTATCTTCTATCCTTTTCTTAACGAAATGGAAAGAAAAAGATGCACTTAACTTAAAATAAGTTTAGTTTGTGAACAACAGAATCTACGTATAGTAATACTAGTTAGTTTAGATGACAGACGTATAATACGTCTGCGGTTTAGATTATGATTTTTTTTTGGAGTTTTCTTCGTAACTTTTTTTTTATTTCGCTGTGGAAAATGACAATTACGCATCCCTGAGGGGTATGTGGGACTCCCCGGAAGATAGCCTCCTGGTATACCCACTAAAAACCACAGCGGCACAACGACTTCGCCTTAGTAGTGGGGTCATGGGAATCGGGCAGAGCCTGAGTGACTAATCCCCCGCCGGCGATTCCCGCCTAAAAGGCGGGCCCACAGTGGTCCCTCCATAGGGAGGGGCCGGGCTGGGTACGTCTTCTTGTGCGAGAAGACGCAGCAGCGAAGAGTTTTTTAGGGAGGTGTCCTTCCTCTTAGCCCCACTCGTTTGCACGAATGCAAATGGGGCTCCAGCTCCTCTCAATGAGGAGACCGGGTTATCCGACGGTGACCCGGGGTTCGGGTCACGTTAGCCACCTGGAGTGGTGGCTAACCCGTCGCACTTGTGACCGCAGAAGAGGTCCCCGCGTCTAGCTTTGGTCCGCGCCGGTAAACCGGTAACCCCCATATCTGGGGGCCTTCCCCCTATCCGCCACCTAGGGATGCATCCGATGGCAGGCCAAAAACTGCACACGGATTTCTTTCGTAACCTTTCCTAACTTTACCTAATCTAAGCCTATCTCCTTTCGTTTCCCGCGTGAACCGACTAGGAGGGAGGTTTTAGACAAAGTCATGATTTTGCTACTATGCTACAATATTTCAATGTTCTTTATGAATTATTCACTGAATGCACTTTCTACTATATAAATTACGCGTTTTTATTTAATAAACGACACTATAAATAATTTTAAAGTTTAAAAAGTTTAGAGTACTGACACGGAAGAGGCATAGCTTGTTGCTTTGGGTGACGCGTAAGAGGTTGGTGGATTCGGAAAGATTTAAAACGACCTTAACTAAAACAAAATAAAATTTATTTATTTGTACACAGATGTGTTATCACATGGTATAGAAAAAAACAAAAATACGTTGCACTATGTGTTGCCTTGAAAAGTGTACAAATACTTATTATGTAGCCATATACACCCACTATGGGTACACATTAATAGCTATATAATTATAAACATAAGTACCTTACAAAATAAAATCTTTAGCAATTAATTCACAGAACATACACGATGAGAATAAATATATAGAATAATAAAGATATTCCAAAAGACATTAGAAAAAAATTATTTTTCGTACATTAAGTAAATCTTGACCATTATTAAAGCGAGATTTAAATAGGAACATAATTATATTCTTTACACATATTATTACCATTTTGTAAGCAAAATTTAAGACAATTTGGTATTTATTAAAATAATTTTGGGCTAGCTAAAAGACTCGTACTCGTAATCATTCTAATGTTACCTGTGTTTGTAAAAACGCAATTTCTGTCACTTTGTTTTGACTGTGATCGGCAAAATGGTGCGTGAAAAATTTCCACGATAATCCTTAAATATTTAAGTAATCTTGAATCGAAAAAGAAGTATTTACTAACTAATTGTATTGTTTATATTTCAGTCGGCACACAAGACCTTTATTATCAAGCGCAAGCTTGCCAAAAAGTTGAAACAAAACAGGCCTATCCCACAATGGGTTAGAATGCGCACTGGGAATACTATTCGGTAAGTTTGAATGATTATTTCACAAGTAGTCATAGCTGTATGGGTAACTAAAATAATCATAATCAATTCAATTGGTAAATTCTAGACGGTCTAATACTAAAAAAACAACCCTTATAATCGGCCAGTTCAGTATTGTGCATAGTTGTGATTGATTACACTGGTTAACAAATTTTAAGGTTTTGTTAATCCATGAAATGAGTTGTGCTAATTGCGAAAGAATACCTCTAAACATACATTTTGATGTAAGTTTTAAGGTCGAGTTAGCTCGCGTTTTTTGTGGAATCAAATAAAAATGTTTTGACTTAAGATAACATTATATTCATAAATCACATATTATAAAATTTAAAAATGAGTTAATATATTGCTTTTCCGATTATAAGTAATATGTACAGCCTCTCTCTTCAACGTCCAGCAGTAGTCTGCTAACATAGCAGGACTCCATTTGCCCTGGTATCGCTCTTCCATGCCTGAAATATCCTGGTGAAAACGTTCACCATGTTCGTCGCTAATATCTCCCATATTTTCAGGACAAACGTCCAAATGTGAGTCGAGAATATGTATTTTGAGGGAATGCCAGCGCAATCTTAACGTTCTTTATGATGTATTAAATCTAGTAAAGTAAAGCCGTGCTGTAATAACGAACAAGTCGAAACTTGCGAGAGTGCGGCGAACGCAATACAAGATTAAACTTGTATAGCTCGATAACTCGAGCTAAGACACTTGTAATATTATAACTGATGATTAGTATTCACCAAGTACTGCCTATTTTTGTATTTCATCATTCATGGGCAAAACCATTGTTAACCAGTGTTATTAGTGCTACTCAATATCATGCATGTACTGTAAAGAAATATTCTGTTTTTAAATAGTTATTCGTAGAGTTGTGACATTTTTATTTACCTAGTAAATTCTGTTATAATTTTATCAAGTCTTAACAGCCACTTTTAATATTCTTCAATATAAAACTATTAACCCAATTTTGACAAAACTGAAGTTTGTAATACATTAACTATAGTTTTTGTGATTTAATATATTTGTGCAATTTTTTCAATTTTCATTAAGTATGTGTACTTGGTCAATGTTTCAATAATAATAATATTGTGCAATTTTTTAACAGTCATGGTGAAAAATGTTTTCAAACTTGTTTTACTTAAGTCTAGACATGGTCATTATTTCATGTAACTAGTTACAATCAATGATGCGATATGTAACTGAATTCCTAGTGACGAGTCAAATTAAAAAAGGAGTTATTTTTGCAAATGCATTATTTCATACACACATTATCTGTAGCAACTTGCATCACACATAATTTATTGATTTAATTATATAGCTACACACTCAAGGAACTGATTTAATTTAGTTTCTTTTTGTGAGTAACTCTATAGTTGGTGGACATAATGTTATGTATCTAACCAATTATAGTAGCTGAATGAAAATAACTTGTTTAATAACAGGTACAATGCTGACCGAGTAACTGTTTATATTAAGTTTCTTGAAAAAGGCGTAACAACTCTCGCCTACTTAAGTCTCATCTATCATTAAATAAAAGTTATTTAAATTTCATATAAATTATATAAAATAATAGTTGGTCTGAAGTTGATCTCTTCTACTGCTATCAAATACTGTTTTTATCATTGTATTCTGATGATACAAGATAATTTTCTAAACAGTTTTCAGTGTGTTGTGTTTAAAAGGTATTTTGTGTGGTGGCTTGAAAAAGGAAAGGATTTGAAAATGCATTTTCCAACTACTCTAGTTTTGCCTAGTCAGTTAAGACTGGCATGAGCTTCAGAAGAGTAATAAGAATCTATAACTTGTTTAGTTATCACCACCCTCAAGCCTAATTTTTAACCTCTAGTGGGAACTAGAGGTAAAAAATTAGGCTATATTAACATATAGCCACAAAAATAGTAACCTATCTTTGTGGCTATAAGCTATGGCTTTACATACTACGTTGTTATCGTTTGTCAGAGTACATACACAAGTGTTCCCACACTTGTGTATGTACTCTGACAAACGATAACACCTGGTATGAACAAACTTTAGTTTCATTTCAAATGAAGTACAGTCTTGTGATCTTGAACAAATAATTTACCCGTTTTTGTTTCTTTTCAGCTACAATGCTAAAAGGCGTCACTGGAGGAGGACAAAGCTCAAGCTGTAAGCTTGATGCTTGTAGAATAACAGTTTTAAGCTAAATAAATTCCCTTAAACGTCTTATTTATTATTTTTATTTATTCATACCTTATCTAATTCTGTGCACTATACTACAATACACCTACATTATACAACATTTTTTGTTTATGCGAAACCTGCAGGTTGTTGTGAATGAGCAACTGAATCAATTCCAATCATTTCTACACCCAGGCGCGTGCGCTCCTTACAAGCAGAAAAGCTCTGCATACCCTAATAGTCTTCTAAAATTATAATATACTGTAAAATAATTTATATACTACAAAGTTAAAACTAAAAGACTTTGTTAATCAGTTATTGATAACACTGCCATCTATTGGGCCTAGTGCTAACGAGACACATTAGTTGCCTTAGGCGCGACACCCGCGCCTCTTACGGCGTAAGCATAAACAAAATGTGCCTCTTCCGTATCTGTCTGTGTATAAAATTATTTGCTTGTGTGTCTAAACTGTTGTGTACGTGTGCGTGAAATTTCTTTGGGTTTAAAGCCCATGATAAGCACAGCTTCTAATAATGCGACGAATTTAAGAAGTTCAGAAATATAGCATGATTGTTGTTCGTTCAAATACCTTTTTATTTTAGCAGCTTATGTTGTTTCATTATTGGTGTTTTTGGGTTAAATATGTATTGATTGTTTTAAGCGGAATTGAATATTCATTTATTTTAGAGTTTTTGGTTTAACACAAAAGAAAGGTTGTCTTTATAAAAAGTATTATGATAATTATATGTGGTTAGCAGGTTGTGTAGTGTGTACAAATAAATTGTTTTGTTTCTCGTATAGGTATATTATTTTAAAACACGGCTTTGACAGTTCGACGTTATAAAAACTTAAAAGACCTTAAGTTTTTCAACCTACTTGCTTTTGAATTTCAATACTATACTTTATGTTGTAATAATTTTCCTGAAGTTTACAAATTAGCAAAATTTAATAGTTATGATTCCAATGAGTAGTGCATTACGCATATTTATGAAAAGCCAAAGCAGACTCATAGATTTGTCTATCTGTCCATTTTAAAAGAACTTTTAGCGATTTCAAAACGATCTTATATATATTTGATTTTTACAGAGTTATTTAAAAATAGATAGGCGCGTTGATTTAATTTATAGATAGTGAAATATTTTTTTTTAGTTTTTTGAGAAATAAATTATTACTTATTTACAGTTGAGTTAGTAATACCATTTCATTGTATTTTGACAGCCTACATGGCGTAGCGGTAGCGAACGCGGCCGCTGCGTAAGGAGGCGCGGGTTCGATCCTCGCGCAGTGTAAGTATTTGTATGCATGAATATGAATATTTGCACTGGTCTGGTCGTATCTCGGAAAGCACGTTAAGCCGTTGGTTTCGGTTGCCATGCGAACATCTAGTGGCAGTCGTTACGGGTTGTTGGAGCCCACAAAAGTCCAACAATTGGTCTAACTTCAATGCTTCGATATTGCCTTCGCGTTGTGGAGGTCAGACGGCAGTCGCTTCACGGAAATTGTCGAAATTTCGCCAAAATCAGCAATTAGACTGGAAAAGCGGACCCCAGATTCCAAAGCTTTGGATGCGACTGGTATTAACCCTGAGATGACGATGATTTCATTGTATTCATTTGGGCAAATAAAAAATACCTAATACCCCACGTATATCATTTATTTGACTTGTTCTTATCATCAATCACATACTTAGATGTTCATTGTAGCCACGCACAAACATCAATTCAATGTTGACATGCGAAAAAGTACGCGACTATGTTAAATTGAAACTACGTCTAAGTTACGTTTTTTAAGTTTTACCATATATAAGCACAGAGATTTGGATAGTAGGTATATTTATGCATACCCCCAATAAAATCTTTGTGCACGCCCCTGTCTACACCATGATATATTTTTTTCTAAATACATTTAGAAACATACAATATGGTTACCGAGCGCGGTACGCAGCTTAGGTCGATCATCGCCCGCGCAAAACCTGACGTCGGAGGTCAATGCTCCGCTCGCCCGCCGCAGCGGAGCGTGGACCATGTTTTTGTTGGGTCAGCCAAGTAGGATAACAAACTCGTAACATTGTGGTTTTACATGTTATCTTTTGAAATTTTGTACATACATAGATTCTTTACTTTAAAATCTGGGCACGTGTTTCGGGTTTCGCATAAACAAAAAATAATGCGGCGGATGATGCCGCACAGGCACCATGTAAATCTATTGCGTACCTATGGTACCCGAGGGGATACAAAACAACTCTGCTTAAACGACTTTTGTCAAAGAGGCCCGTAGGTAAAAGTTCTTTATTTGTCACGCATATTATGCCCACAGTGTTCGTTTCAGGTAATTTCCTGGGTCGTTTTCAAATTTGTGGCCTAAAACTTGGCATTTTCATGAATTTTAACGTTGTTCTTATTTTTGTATTTGGGTCAATTCCGAATAAGAAATTCATCATAATAATCAAATTTAACCACTCATTTATTGCACTCATTCGCTAAAATACAATAATTTAAGTGACAAATGAGACATAATTAGTCAATGATATTTTATGAAATACTATTGAGATATGTACTTTGTTACACTAATGATAATACTATTTTGGAAAATGATATTGAAAGTTATTTGTATTGAATGTAATAGAAATGTCAATAAAATATAAAACATTTAATATAATCATCGATCAAAAGCATTTTACCTAATATAACTGACGAAAGTCATGTCTAATGCCCATGTTGTACCGACTCGACTGTTCTCGAAGTTGTTGCCAGTTACGTATACCTGGGAAAAACTATCCAGTTAGGAAGGTCCAACTTCGAGAAAGAGGTCAATCGTCGAATCCAACTCGGCTGGGCTGCTTTCGGGAAGCTACGTAGAATCTTCTCGTCCAAAACACCGCAGTGTCTCAAGACAAAAGTCTTAGACCAGTGTGTTGCCAGTGATGTCTTATGGAATTAAGACGTGGTTGCTAACAATGGGCCTTATAAGAAGGCTCAAGGCCACTCAAAGGGCTATGCTTGGAGTTTCACTGCGTGATCGTATCAGGAATGAGGAGATCCGCAGAAGAACGAGAGTAACCTAGATAGCTTGAAGAATTGCAACACTAAAGTGGCAGTGGACCGGGCGCATTGCCTGTAGGACCGATGCCCGATGGAGCCGACGGATTCTCGAGTGGCGATAACGCACTGGAAGACTCAAGAGTGGGAAGGCCCCCGACAAGGTGGACCGACGACCATAGAGAAGGTCGCGGGAAACCGCTGGATGCGGGACGCGCAGGACCGGTCGTCGTGGAGATCCTTGAGGAGGCCTATGTTCAGCAGTGGTAGTCTTTCGGCTGAAATGGTGATGATGGTGAATATAACTGCGCCTAGGGATGTCATTTAGCTATAGGTACCTAGTCAGGTAGGTACTAGAATCGCTAAACTAACAAAAGAATTAAAAGGTGAATATTTGCACAACAGACTTGCATTATCAAGTTCTGGCTGACTTTTACATCAAAAATATTAATTTTATTTAGTTCATATCAATAAGTTAAATTGTAATTTGTAATGTACGGACGACAGCAGGTGAAGCTACTCGAAACTGTCAAATGTTTCCAATCAACTTATAAAGCTACACCTAAAGCTGAAAATATATTATAGTTTGACAGATTGTAGTAGCTTAATGTAAGGTCGACTGTACATACAAGCATAATGTATCACGATCATCAACTAGAAGAGAAATCCAATGTAATACTGAAGTGATCGCCGTCTCCCTAGATGTCTTTAAGTCCTTCGACCGGGTATGGCACGCTGACCTTTTGAATAAGCTTCCAGCGTACGACATTTTTCCTGGGTTGGCTGACTTGGTAAAATATTTCCTGACTGTACGGTCCCTCCCAGTTGTTGTCAACGAATGCTCATCGGGGCTCATAGCGACAAATGCCGGTGTTCCTCGGGGGTCTGCTGATGCCCAGTATCTATGGGTATGCAGATGACAGCATAGTTGTGGAGAGATACCTGCCGGGTGCTCGGGCTAGTAAGGAGCAATCCGGTCCGAAAGAGATTCTATGGTAGAGCGTACGAATGTTGCACTACAGGCAGCCTCCTAATATGGGGTGACGCCAATCTTGCTGCATTCAACGCCGTGAAAACAAAAGCGTGTCTATTCAGCGCCATAAGGAGCCCGTTCACCTTCAGCCTTCAGCTTTTGGGAGTTGAGATTTCCTGGAACCTAAACTTTGGGCAGTTCATAGAGTCTAAAGCCAAAGTGGCTGCCAGGAAACTTGGCGTTATTGCAAAGGTCCGGCGGTTCTTCACACAGCTTCTAATGCTATACAAAACACAGGTCCGTTCGTGTGTGGACTACTGCAGACACATTTGGGCTGATGCTGGAAAAAGCCACCTGGCATCTTTGGATTCCATAGAGAGGCGTGGGAAGAGGGTAATTGGCGACCCAGATTTGGTTCAAAACGTTCTCCAAAATCTGGAGCACAGGCGAAGAGCAGCCAGCCTGTCGGTGTTTCTGTAGGATGCATTTTGGAGAGTGTTCGAGAGAATTGCATGTATTTTTCCCTTCTAGCAACTCTTCGTCTTTATGATTCTTCTTCGTTGTTTCTTTGGTTTAGTTATTGTTAAAAATCAATATTTTCCATAAAAAGTTTAAAAAAACACAAGTCTTTCAAATTTATCAGTTACTGCGTCTTTTTGTATCATTCGTGTACCATGTTTAACTAACGAATGAAAGGGACATGAATGAGAATTTTGGAAGTTTTTTTAATATATCAGCCAAACAAAACAGAACTTGTTAGAACATTAACTAACATTGAAATTGAAGCATGCAAGCACTTACCTTAACAAATACGATAAAAATAAAACAACGAATAACCGATTCACAATATTTGGCCTGACACTAATGATGTAAATTTATTCAACATTGCGAAACCTTACCTGATATTCGGTTTTTTTCTTAAAATAATGAAGTTAATGTGTATACATTAAAGTCGTTGGTGACTACCTGAACATAATATAGCTCGTGTAGGGGATAAAATGACGATAACATAAATGAAATATCAAAAATGTCCTTTTTCTAAAAGCCTGTAGGTATATCCTACTTCCTTTGTTTGTAAAAATATCTTAGTGTTTTATTAATGTTCTTTTATAGTTATATTATAAAATAAAAAGATAACATTCCAATTTCCATTACAGTTTTTTAAATAAAAAAGAATAGTTATACAGAATTTGAATTTGGAGACAGTCATACGAATGAGATTTGCAGAGGTGTAAAAGTAACGAAAAAAAGTGTACCCGCATGTATTCGTTACTTTAACAATCAGTACTCGTTACTATCGTATCGTTACGTTACTCGTTACTTCTGACACCTTACGCGTACTGTGCGCGTACGCAATACGACTGAATTCGTTATATATCATACGACTGTACATCGCAATACATTACGCATCGATTATACTAAAGAAAAAGCAACAAATACTACTAGGAAATATAAAGTAGTAACGATGTTTTGATACTATACTATATGATGACTTTTCTGATGCATTATACTAGCGTGAACTGAAACAGTGTAGGTGCTCATACGAAAAGTACGAGTAACGAAATGCATTCGAGTGTAACGTTTCGTTACTTCATACTAGATAAAGCACCCGTTACTCAGTAACGAATACATACGGTTTGTCACAGGTCTGCCAGATTTGTGCTTGTTTTACAGCAATAACTTAAAATCTTGCAATATTTATGAAGATAAAATGATAGGACAACTTGCGTGACGTTAATATATGTAATTTATAATACTCAAGGCTAGAGTGAATAGGCTCTTAATAAACTAGTGCGCTTTACCATCAACGATTGCGTCACTGCTTACCATCAGGCGGGATTGCGGTCAAGCGCTGGTTTATATTTTTTGCCCCAAATTTAAAAATTACCCTCGTTATGTAGTAGTAGACTTCAGGGGTTGTAAACCAAGTTGTCGAGTCACATTTTATTATTGTAGAGTTAATCACTGGATAATTCTAACAGCCAACTTTCTGGAATGTTTGTTATTTTAAAGTTCCACTATTCTTATTCCCAATCGTCATAAGTTTGTGAATTCTCATAAAACATGTCTTCGTCGTCGCACTGACTTTCGACGTCTGACTGAGGAATATATTTCATTTTTTTTTTCTGAGTAACTCTACAAAACAAAAATTCATTTACATTCTTACCCAAATAAAATACTTCATACTTATGTAAGTGTATGTAGGTACGAGTAGAATATTTTTGATTAATTAGAATCGGGACTTTCCATTCAGGTATATGTACTTTATTATAGTGTTTTATAGACAAACAATTTTACCATCAAAATAGCGGATTTCAAATTGTTTCCCTACAAAACACTGGGATAAACATGTACAGGTCTCCCAAAGTGATAATGCGCTTTAAAATCTTCGTCACTGTTCGGCAACGGTCGTATTCCCCGAGCGTTCGGAAGAAGATATGTATATTATAGAGTGGTGCACTTAACCACTTTTTATGCACTTAACCAAACCAAAACCAAACTTAACCAAATAATACAAAAAGGTTTACATTGGCCACGACTCCCTTGTTCACAAACTAAATTAAACTTACCAGTGTTTGAGGGAGTTATTCATAAACGATGATTGAAGTTAAGTGACGTGCAAACGTCTAAAATGTATGTTTAAACAATCGCTAATCACTAGTTAACTTTAAGCAGCGTTTCAATGAGCGAGGTCAATCGTCGAATCCAACTCGGCTGGGCTGCTTTCGGGAAGCTACGAAGAATCTTCTCGTCCGAAATACCGCAGTGTCTCAAGACAAAAGTCTTCGACCAGTGTGTGTTGCCAGTGATGACATATGGAATTGAGACGTGGTCGCTAACAATGGGCCTTATAAGAAGGCTCAAAGTCACTCAAAGGGCAATGGAGAGGGCTATGCTTGGGATTTCACTGCGCGATCGAATCAGGAATGAGGAGATCCGCAGAAGAACGAGAGTAACCGAAATAGCCCGAAGAATTGCAACACTAAAGTGGCAGTGGGCTGGACACATTGCCCGTAGGACCGATGCCCGATGGGGCCGACGGGTTCTCGAGTGGCGACCACGCACCGGAAGACGTAGCGTGGGTAGGCCCCCGACAAGGTGGACCGACGACCTGGTGAAGGTCGCGGGAAACCGCTGGATGCGGGAGGCGCAGAACCGGTCGTCGTGGAGAACCTTGGGGGAGGCCTATGTCCAGCAGTGGACGTCTTTCGGCTGAAATGATGATGATGATGATGATGAGCGTTTATAAATAAGGGAGAATATCACCAAAAAAATGATAAAGTTGCTGGTTTTTTACTGGAAACACCCGAGTTTGCCATAAAAAAAAAACGTTTGAATTTATCCCTAAATGTTTCTCTATTCCCCCCACTAGTTCTATTCACCCCGTTTTACGGTATCGCTACAAATGTTAGGTCACACAGGATGTACAATTACTGTCTCACCAATAATGACATTCAACATATCGGCACCAATGTCGTAGTAGTACGAAAACTAAACACGCTACAACATCGGCGGCAATCTAAATTTAAATTCAGTGTAGCTTTTTCTCAATTGCCATAAGGAAAGACTGAAAAATATACCTATTAGTTTATCCGTGTCTAAGGTCCGTATTACAGAACGTCACTCAAAACTCAGCTCTCTACTTAAGCCTCGTTTCAAGCCATTTGATTGGTTGAAACTAGTTTTGATTAGATGACTGGTGAAGCCGTACGGAGGACGGGTCTGAGCAGTTGTGTTGCGATGTGTACCGAGTACGATGCGCCAAATGATGTTGTGTCGGGAGTTTGGTCGTGAAGAGTCTCCAGATCAGTCTCCCTCTGGCGCAGCATCGTTGGTCGTGGTGTTGGGTTTAACATTGCATCAACTCCCTCAACTGCCGTCTTTCTTCCTATTAACTAAGTTTTTTAAGTGAATATATAGGCTTAATAAACTAGCGCGCTTTACCATCAACGATTGCATCACTGCTTACCAACAGGCGGAATTGCAGTCGAGCACTAGTTTGTTATTAAAAAATTTGCTGCAAACAGGATAGTCCTAACAGCAGTCAATTATACATTTAGACTATAGTACATTATCTATCGCTGCATACTTACGAACTTGACTAGTAAATGACAAATCTTCTTGATAACGTGAGATGCTGGTATGGCAGAGCTAACCAATTATTGGTAAGAAGAAAAATGAAACAACAGATATGGTAAAAATAATTTCTATATTTACAACTTTTAATATCAAATCCAATGCACCAATAAAAAGTATCACAATTTGCTAATACTGAACTGTGCTAAATTGTTCAGAAATCCGCTCCTTCCCACGGAAATATAAAGCTTCTGCTGTGTCAAGTAGTGTTGTCTTTGGGGTCACTCTTTGATTTCTCGTCTTTTTTTTTCTGTGCTGCTGATTGGGACAAAAGGTCTTCTAATAATAAATCATTGTCCATCAATTCCGTACTACCCGTTCTCTGTAAAATAATTATTGATGCATTAGGGATTGTTTGATGTATGGCAACTTATGATAACACTAAACCGTCTAATAGTATGTACTAGAATAACACTAGCCTGGAGCCTTGACAAAATCCCACTTATACAGTATTGTTTATTATAGGTCAGTGCAGAAAATCATCAATAGGAAACAGCTGTCTACATATTATATTGTTGTACCGATTTGAAACGAATGAAAACCAACCTTAATGGCACGACGTAAGGCGCAGATATGACACGATTGAAGTCATATAGAGAAGTATAAATCACTATAATTATACCTACCCTTCTTTCATTACGACAACAATAATTACATCTCATTATTATAAATTTTGTATAGAATATACATAGTAGATTGGTAACCTAGGGTCGAAAGAATCAATTCCCGAGGTATTTAAACCATAGTCCGAGAAGGAATACATTCTTTTGCCCATGGTAAACACACTTTTCATTTCAAATACGAGAAAAATAAATTATATTCTTCTCTGCTCGTCACATCATAAAATAATTACCTATCTAATATATAAAATTCTCGTGTCACGGTGTTCGAACTTAAACTCCTCCGAAACGGCTCGACCGATTTTGATGAAATTTTTTGTGCTTATCCGGTATGTATGAGAATCGGCCAACATCTATTTTTCATCCCCCTAAATGTTAGGGGTAGTCCACCCCTAAATTTTTTTTATTATTTATATGGCAAAACAACGTTTGCCGGGTCAGCTAGTATTATTATGTTTTATATTCATATATTATAAAATATTTTCTACATCATCACCTACATCTATACTAATATATAAAGCTGAAGAGTTTGTTTGTTTGAACGGCCTAATCGCAGGAACTACTGGTCCAATTTGAAAAATTCTTTTTGCGTTGGACAGTCCATGATTCCAGGAAGGCTTTAGGCTATATAGGCATCACGCTGCGACCAATAGGAGCGGAGCATAACTAACTCCACGTGAACGAAGTCGCTGGCGGCCGCTAGTTCTAAATAATTGGTAGACACTTTTTAAAATATAACTCTGATTGAATAATAAATATTGAAAACCACGAAATATGACACTAAATTGCGACGTTGCCAGTCTTGCGTAGTAACCGCTCTTAAGTGGGGTCACTTATTGTGACGGACCTACACTGAGCGCCAGTTTTTTTATACATAAAACTCTTCACAGCTGCCAGCAGTTCAATTTTTAAAGTTCATCTGGCCCTTAGGTGGGAAGTTATTTTTATTAATTTTTCCTCTATGTGGAGGGAAGCAGCATTTTCCACCCAATAATCAGATCAAACAAGATCAACACTACTTTTCGAGTATGAGAAATGAAAAAGTATTTTGTAACTGAACAGTAGGCCTAGTATGAGTTTTCAATACGAAACTCGTTCGATCGTATCGAGCGCGTTTGGCGCTCTCATTGGTTGAGAGTTCTTACGACCTTGAAGCGGGCCAATCGCTGAGTCAAACGCGCTCGATACGATCGAACGAGTTTCGTATTGAAAACTCATACTAGGCCTACAGAGAGCTGCACTGTTTAACGGACTCTAATTTGGATATTTGAGAAGTTCTGATTCTTAACCTAATATGAATAATATTTTGAACAATAATCGTTTTACCTGCTGTGCACTCACAGAACGGGCCATGAGTTTCTGTAGATATTTATCTCTCCGATGTTGCTCGCGTATGCTGCGCAAGCGATCGAAGTCATCTAGTTCCGGATCCTCACCGCCATCAACTTCATCCACTGAAATCAAAAGTGAATAAAATAAATATCTATAGGACAACATATTTTGTTTCTATAGGCATTAGGAAACTAAATCGCTCAGCGTGATAAACAGTGGGGTAAATACGCTATCAGTAACAACGGGTTTCATTTTACGTTGTCAATAAATGTTGTAAAATTGCCAAGTTCAACAACATCCATTGCGTTATTTATGTTGATGAGCACACATATGAAGGAATCGTAGGATTGTTTCATAAGGAAACATATAAACCTCCATCCTTCAAAATGAATCAGGTTTAATTTGATGGCGTGTTACAAAATTACGATATAGGGGCGTAAGTTAGTAAGTAATTAAAAGTAATAAGTAATTTTGTAATAATAAAGACCAAGGGAAGCATTCGTACTGAGGATATCGGAACTAAATATTAGAGGCGGCAACGAGTAGTGGGCATCTACCTGCTTGCATTCGAAGAAACCGGGAAACTTATTTGGTTTTTCCATTCAAGGTCTTATTTGTTTTCACCGTATTTCAACAGTGAAATATGATTCAGACGGTATCTACACTTGCACAAGTAATTCCCACTACGAGTCAAGTAATTGATTACTATAGAATGATATTATAACGTACACAAAGTCTGACTCCCAGCTGCGCTCAACGACGGGCCAACATCGCTATCGAGTCGAGGTCGTTCATTCGGCAAACTGAAAGAATCCTGTGTGTTGAGGGACTGGGCCGCGGGACTTAAGTCCCCTCTCTCGCTGGGTCGCACGCTCCACGGCGTCGGCGCCGATGATGACAGCCGAGTATCTGTGGACGTATCCTCTAATGAGTAACTGACAAAAACAGTAGACATCCATCGATAAGCCCAAATACAAAATATGTTAAGCAAAAACCAAAGACGTAAAGCGTTCTTGTGGTTCTTCAGTGTATTCAGCAGTCCCTAATGTAATGATTTAGTGAAAACTTCGAGATGTTAGACGTACAGATGACAGCAGGTCAAGCTACCAGAAACCGACAAATATTCCCAATGAAACTGGAGACTTAATGTTTTAGAGATTAAGTTTAAAATCTAATAAAGAAATCCGACTGATTGTAGTAGCTTGATGTGCTGTCATCTTTAAAATTTCGCAACGTTACATGTACCTATACTCTATAGTATACGTACATGTAACATTGCAAAATTTTCACTAAATCTCTTTTTTCCCCGTGAAAATATGAAATTCGTACATCATAATATAATCTCGTTGATAAAAACAAACAAAAGTATGCGATGTTTGTTAAAGAACTTGTCTAGTGCACAGTACGTTACTTCCTATGCGAAATAACGTACAAGTTCCATGCCTCCAGATAGTGATGATATCATAAAATTAGTTTTCATTAGCACTATGCACAACTGCATCGCATGTTGCCTTGTAACAATTGAACAGCTAAATGCACTACTTTTTATTATCTTAAAAGATGATTTATTGTATACAGTGTGAACAATTAAAAAAAAAAGATATAATTATGTAGATGATGATTCAGTTTGTGATTAAATATTTCCTTGAAATGAACTTGAAAACATTAATCATAGGCAAATTATGAGGTCATGAATACTTATTACGCCTACTTGTAACATTTGTGCTCCATAAAGTAATAAACAAGAGGAAAACATAACCATAAAATAGAGTAACTGTAACGTACTTGAGTTAGATTTTGTGTGGTTTGAATTTCTTGAAGGGACATCTACTGGGTCACTGGGCGCTTGAGGTGCTGGGGGGAATAAACTCATCGCCGTGGGCCTAAAAAAACAAAAACAATATTATTACAACAGAACCTTTACACATACTGTTGCCATAGACCAGAAAAAAGAGTAAATAGGTACCTAATACAGTCTAGTGATCTAGTCGGTGACATAGCCGTTTATCATCAGTTTAGTAAAATAGTCGGCGATCTTAGAACGAAACCAACTACAAGTATTAATCGTCGCGCTGCAGAGTAAAGAAGGCACGAGCATTGATCACAAAGTTTCTTCAAGAAGGGTTCTCAATTACAGATTTATCTTTTAAGCGATTCGTCGTGTTCCGGCGTGATGTCTGGTGAAGCCGTACGGAGGACGGGTCTGAGCAGTTGTGTTGTAAAGCTTGCCGGGTACGATGCGCCAAATGATGTTGTGTCGGGAGTTTGATCATGGTCCATCCAGATCAATTTCCCTCTGGCGTAGCATCATTGGCCGTGTTGTTGGGTTTATAAATTTGCATCACCTCGCTCAACTGCCGTCTTTCTTCCTATTCATTAAGGTTTTTAAGTGAATGGGTTTAATAAACTAGCGCGTTTTACCATCAACGATTGCATCACTGCTTACCACCAGGTGGGATTGCGGTCAAGCGCTAGTTTATAATTATTAAAAACAAAAAGTCCAGCATCCCAATCGCGTAACGCACTATTACTATGAATTGGAATCATTTTAAAGCATATTGCTAATCCATTGCTCCATGTGTTCGATAAATGTGTGTACTCAATAACGTAAATAAGGCAATGAATGTTGTTGAACTGTCAAAATGAAACGCATTGCTACTAATAGTGTGTTACGCAATTACCCTGCTGGTCACGATGATTTCCTTCATCGATGTAATTAATGTCCAAGAAAAACTAAGGAAGTACACTGAAAAACTGGCCTTGATTACGTCACAGCCAACTAAGTTTATTAGCTCTTCATTGAACCACCTAGGCCTTCAACTAACGGCCTAAATGGTATTCAATAAATTATTGTTTACTTTGAATTGTAACCAATTACGTGCCAACTAGGCCAGGGTATCCCGACCGAATGGGATAGGTTAGGTTGACTATGATCGCCCGCGTGCTAGGGCATGTACAGACGACGGCACATCAAGCTACTATACAATCTGTCAGATTTCTTTATTTGATTTACAATTTTATCTCTAAAGCATTAAGTCTCAAGGTTGATTGGGAATATTTGACAGATTCGGGTAGCTTGACCTGCTGTCGTCCGTATCTATGGTGTGTAGGACTAGGATTTTTGTTGAAACTACACACATCAAAAGTGTCTAGGGATCAACATATATTTTTGCAATAACTTTTCTCCTGATTGATATTAATTAAAAGTTTCTTTAAGGATTCATCAAATAAAGTGTTTTCGTTTGTCACAGTAACGATAAACCAAGTCACCTTTGCATTAATAAAGAAATTTGCCATTTTCCTAATAAAGGGATATTTGACATTTGAACCACTAACACAAAAGTTCGAAAAAAAGACTGAAATAACAGTTTTCTCTAAAATTTTATTGGGTAACTTAAACAATTAATAATCCGTGTTTCTACCGCGAAGACTAACAACACAAGAACATCGGTTTGGCATACTCAAAATGAGTTCATCCAAATCACGCTGTGGAATGGCCGCCCATGTTCGTTGCAACAACAAAAAAAGGTCTTCTTGCGACTGGATACCCTCCATATTCGGCAGAGCTCTTCTCTGTAGCATATCCCATGCATGCTCAATCGGGTTCAAGTCTGGGGACTGAGCAGGCCAGGGCAGGACATTGATGTTAGCTGCGGCGAGAGTCTGTCTTACATCTCTTGCGGTGTGCGGTCGTGCATTATCATGCATTAACTGAAATAAGGGACCGATTTGCACTTGTAGAGGAACGATGACGTCTGATACAATCGTCTCAGCATAAATTTGAGCGTTGAGGTTGCCTGTGATCCAAATCAACTCAGTTCTTCCGCCGATCCAAATACCCGCCCATACCATGATGGTTCCACCACTATAAGGATGGACTTCCTGGCAGGATTTTAATCGCTGTTGGCGTCCAGGGGTTCTCCAGTGTCGTATACGTCTTATATCCGGTCTCATACCAAAACGAGACTCATCAGAAAAATTACAAAGCCACATCTCAATCTCAAGAAATCCGCATAAAAATGCTTGATCCCTAGACACTTTTGATGTGTGTATTTTGTAAAAACTTGAATTAAGAGTTTTTTTTTATAATTATAAACTAAGTAGGTAGTGGTTGACCTGATGGTAAGCAGTGATGTAAAGGGCGCTAGTTTATTAAGAGCCTATTCACAAAAAAAAAAAACAGTGAATAGAAAGGAAGACGACAGTTGAGCGAGGTAATGCAATGCTTTACGACAACCAGTTTGGTTTTCGTCGGGGGCGCACCACTATAGACGCCATCATGCGCGTGAGGGCTCTGGCGGAGGATACGGTGTCCCGTGATGGAGTGGTGTTGGCGGTGTCCTTGGACATCTCCAACGCATTCAACACCTTACCTTGGAGCTGTATTAGGGAGGCTCTGAAATACCATCGGGTGCCTCCCTATCTCCGCCGCATAGTAGGGGCTTATCTGGAGGACAGATGCGTCATCTATTGGGGACGTAACGGTGCCGCTCGGCACCAAATGTCGTGCGGTGTTCCACAGGGATCGGTCTTGGGACCGCTCCTGTGGAACATCGGCTACGACTGGGTGCTGAGAGGCGAGCTCTCATCGGGCGCCGACTTGACGTGTTATGCGGACGACACGCTTGTCACCGCCCGAGGGAGCTCGCACAGGGAAGCGACGTTGGTAGCCACGGCTGCGGTGTCACAGGTGGTGAACCGCATCCGGCGCCTGGGCCTGGGGGTGGCCCTTGACAAGTCGGAGGCCATGGTATTTCATGGCCCCCGGCGTGCGCCAGCGCCGGAATCACATATCGTGGTCAGCGGGGCCCGGATAGCTGTCGAGTCCACCATGAAGTATCTGGTATTGGTGCTCGACAGCCGCTGGGAATTCGGGCCTCACTTCCGGCGACTGACGCCCAAGCTGATGGGTGCAGCAGGCGCGCTATCAATGTTGCTTCCCAACATGGGAGCCCGAGCGCCGCCTGTAGGCGGTTATACGTGGGAATCGTGCGGTCCATGGCCCTGTATGGGGCCCCTGTGTGGGCGATGGACCTGACGGCCGGAACTCTCGCCATTCTGCGTAAACCGCAGAGGGCGATGGCCGTCAGGGTCGTCCGCGGGTATCGAACGATATCCTACGAGGCGGCTTGCGTCCTGGCCGGATCCCCGCCCTGAGACCTAGAGGCGAAAGTACTCGCGTCATTGTACCGATGGCGCGAGGAAGAGCGGACACGGGGTTCCAGTCCGGTGCAGCAGCAGATCGAGCTGCGCCGAGAGGAGCTCCGTCAGGTCCTGTTGGCGGACTGGCGGCAGAGGCTTATGCGCCCTACTGCCGGCCTCGGTACCGTCGAGGCGATCCGGCCAGTACTCGACGACTGGCTCGGGAGGAGGCACGGCTCCCTGTCTTTCAGGGTGACGCAAGTGCTGTCGGGGCACGGCTGCTTCGGCAAGTACCTGCGACGTATAGACAGGGAGCCGGACGCTCGGTGCCACCACTGCGTCCAATGTGGGGAGGACACGGCGCAGCACACGCTCTCCGAGGCTTGGGAGGAGCAGCGCCGTGTCTTCAAAAACGAAGTAGAAGGCGACCTGACGCTGCCGGCAGTAGTGCAGAGGATGGTCGGTAGCGCAGAGTCGTGGGACGCGGTGGTGTCCTTCTGCGAGGACGTGATGTCGCAGAAGGAAGCTGCGGAACGGGAGAAAGAGATCTCAACTCCCTTCCCGGGCCGGTGCGTCTTGCACCGGGCGCCGAGGAAGGGCGGATAACGCCCTTTCCGGCCCCCATGAATGGGTCCAGGGGCGAGGGACATGGGGAAGTCCCCGCCCCCTATTAGTTGAACCCCGAGCGAGTGTCGGCGCTCGCCTCAGAGGCGATGCACGGGGTAGTATAACACCTCACTACCCCTTGCAGGAGGCGAGGCCCGGACAGACCGGACCGGCACGAGAGTGTGGGGCCGCGGCAGAATCAGGGACTCCCGCGGCTCCGTGCGCACGTGACCAGTAGGAGTCTGACAGATCCCGTCGCCCACCCCAGGGCGGCGGACATATCCGTTGAGGATTTGAGGATTTTCCACCCCGGAACAAAAAAAAAAAAAAGGTAATGCAATGCTAAACCCAGACATCATGCCGGAACACAACGAATCGTTTGGCAGCAAGACTGTCTGGTGGGTGGTAACTTCTGCCGGCAGTCGATGTTATGGCCTACCACGGAGAGCGATCTGAATGAAAGTGAAACAGCTATCTGTCCGTATAAGAATTCATAAGTACCTACTTAATTCTTACCTATCTTCATTCGGAGCGAAGTTACCGAACTTACGTCACGATATATATATGACATAAGTTCGGTTAGTTCGCTCCTTATATCACACATTGATATCAAGACGGCAACAAGAACTGTTTAATTACTGTCTAAATATGGAGTGCAATGTCTTTGTTAACGTTCAGGAATTTCATTAGCATACATGTATTATACACATTGCTCATGGCATACGATATCATTAAATGTTCTTACTATACAACGTTATTGTTTTGTTCATGCGAAACCTGAATATAGTTTGTTCAGAATAATAAGCAAATGAATCGATTCCAATCATTTTTACATAATGTTATATTTTTCCCAAATATATTTAGAAATTGTTGCAGTGTGGTTACCGAGCGCCCCATGCAGTTTACGATAGAAGTACTGGGCACAGCTGACGTTCAGAGGGCAACGCACCGGTCGCCCGCCCGAGCGGAGCGTGGACCATATTTTTGTTTGGTACAGCCAAGTATGATAACAAGCTCATAAGTATGTGGTTTTTCAATATATCTTCTTTAAATTTTGTACATTTCTTTATTTATAAATACGCGACATGTTTGGGGCTACTGAATTGCTCTCTCACTGATTGTAATGTTGGCTGCACTTGCCCGTGTTCCGGTTTATTGGTAAATCCGAACATCTATCCTAGTGCATCCTAGGACTGCCGAGACGCCGGACACAGGTGAGGTGCACTGGCATACTTTTGGTAGGAGATAATTTTGTGGGCATCCGCTGTCAGTCTCTAAACCTTCGAAATATACAACGTTATTTTTTGTTTATGCGAAAGCTGAATATAGTTTGTTACAATGTTATATTTTTTCCCAAACACATTTAGAAATTGTTTCAGTGTGGATACCGAGCGCGCGCACGCAGCATACGATAGATCATCGCGCGTGCAACAGCTGACGCCAGAGGTCAACGCGCCACGCTCGCCCGCCCGAGCGGAGTTTTGACTATATTTTTGTTAGGACAACCAAGTAGAATAGCAAGCTTCATAACTTTGTGGTTTTTCATTATATCTTATTGAAATTTTGGTACATAGATTCTTTACTTAAAAATACTGGACACGTTTTTCGGGTTTCGCATAAACAAAAAATAATGCTGTATATTGAACCTAAAATCTTAATACAGTCCACTTCTACCACCAAGGATTCATTCTGATTCTTCTAGCGCCATCAGGACACGTGTTTCAGGTTTCGCATAAACAAAGAATAATGTTATATATTGAACATAAAATCTTAATACAGTCCACTTCTACCTCCAAGGATTCATTCTGATTCTTCTAGCGCCATCAGGACACGTGTTTCAGGTTTCGCATAAACAAAGAATAATGTTATATATTGAACATAAAATCTTAATACAGTCCACTTCTACCACCAAGGATTCATTCTGATTCTTCTAGCGCCATCAGGACACGTGTTTCAGGTTTCGCATAAACAAAGAATAATGTTATATATTGAACATAAAATCTTAATACAGTCCACATCTACCACCAAGGATTCATTCTGATTCTTCTAGCGCCATCAGGACACGTGTTTCAGGTTTCGCATAAACAAAGAATAATGTTATATATTGAACATAAAATCTTAATACAGTCCACATCTACCACCAAGGATTCATTCTGATTCTTCTAGCGCCATCAGGACACGTGTTTCAGGTTTCGCATAAACAAAGAATAATGTTATATATTGAACATAAAATCTTAATACAATCCACTTCTACCACCAAGGATTCATTCTGATTCTTCTAGCGCCATCAGGACACGTGTTTCAGGTTTCGCATAAACAAAGAATAATGTTATATATTGAACATAAAATCTTAATACAGTCCACATCTACCACCAAGGATTCATTCTGATTCTTCTAGCGCCATCAGGACACGTGTTTCAGGTTTCGCATAAACAAAGAATAATGTTATATATTGAACATAAAATCTTAATACAGTCCACTTCTACCACCAAGGATTCATTCTGATTCTTCTAGCGCCATCAGGACACGTGTTTCAGGTTTCGCATAAACAAAGAATAATGTTATATATTGAATATAAAATCTTAATACAGTCCACTTCTACCACCAAGGATTCATTCTGATTCTTCTAGCGCCATCAGGACACGTGTTTCAGGTTTCGCATAAACAAAGAATAATGTTATATATTGAATATAAAATCTTAATACAGTCCACTTCTACCACCAAGGATTCATTCTGATTCTTCTAGCGCCATCAGGACACGTGTTTCAGGTTTCGCATAAACAAAGAATAATGTTATATATTGAACATAAAATCTTAATACAATCCACTTCTACCACCAAGGATTCATTCTGATTCTTCTAGCGCCATCAGGACACGTGTTTCAGGTTTCGCATAAACAAAGAATAATGTTATATATTGAACATAAAATCTTAATACAGTCCACTTCTACCACCAAGGATTCATTCTGATTCTTCTAGCGCCATCAGGACACGTATTTCAGATTTCGCATAAACAAAGAATAATGTTATATATTGAACATAAAATCTTAATACAGTCCACTTCTACCACCAAGGATTCATTCTGATTCTTCTAGCGCCATCAGGACACGTGTTTCAGGTTTCGCATAAACAAAAAATAATGTTGTATTTATATTTACGTAAGTTTCCTACCATGTGCCTAATTCATATAAACGTAGTTTCTTAATCAACAACGAAATCCAGAAAACCAGAAACAACAATATTATTTCCACACTTTATCAGTTGTAAGAAAGTAGGTAAAGGTGTTAATAAAAGGTAAATAATGTAAGGCGGTACACTCACCTGACTTCAGATCGTTTCCCCATGCTAGTGATGGTCGTCTGCTCATCGACCTCTTCTATAATATCATTGGCTATCTTCATACTGCCTCCGCCGGCCGTGGCAGGCTTGTTCAATGTCGGGTTGCTCGCAGATATCGTAAATCGTGAACCTGCATTATTAATGTATCAATAATCCTTAAACACATTGAAACATCAGATTAAAATACTTAGTAGCTGTTAATTAGAAATGCATTATCAAAGATGACGTGTGTATTAGATGGATAAGCACAATGAGTGTTAGTAAACAGATAAGAGGCTCACTCGATCGACATTTCTGCAAACAAATCCCGACTACAACAATGTGCAATATGCCACCAGGAGCAATTGTAATTGCTTCCAACAATACCCATATATTTTCTATTTGCCAAACCCACTTTCTTTTTTAATGTTATCTTTTTGCAATAACAAAGGTATTTTCGTAAAGAATAAACTGATAAAAGAGCGATAAATGTTGGCATATGTAATCACTGTCTCGACCTTAACCTGAGGTTTAGCAGAGAAGACACCAGTTGCCATTTGTTTGAAAGCTAATTCCCACGTTTCAGTTAAGCCAAACAAACTTAAAACAAACGGATGACAATTACACTCTAGAGTGCGTTATGTTATTGATGTGGAATTGTGCATGAACAGTTACCATCGTGTCTCAACAGCCGTAACATACCACCATCAGTCTGAGTTCCTGATGCGTTTCTTTGCTCCTCCTTTGAGAACAGTCTCTTTAACATAGATGTGACGGAGGCGGTTCGCGCCATGGGTGTCTGTTGCAGGGATGCCATAGAATTTGTGGAGCCCATAGAGTTTCTGTCGTCACGTTTCCCGCGCTTACTGCCACGGTTCACGATGAAGTGGATGCCAGACACAGCGTCGTCGTTCATTTGTAATTGCTGTTAGGATAAAAATATGTTAATAACACAAATCTTTAAGATTTCTATAGTTAATAATAACATTCAAAATGCATATAAAACATCGATAAATTTCGATTTATAAATCTAAATATGTACATATTGGCTATGCTGTTATTTCAAGGAGGCCGATATTCTTAACCACAAACTAAGTTAAATTTAAGTTCAGTCTACCTTTTTCTCTCTATTTCATAAAGAAAAGGATAGAAGATAAATGTTAGGGTAGTCTGTTTAAAACTGTTTACTTGACGTGTTTTTAGTCGTAATGTTTTTAATCACGTTTGACTGACTTTCATTTATTACATGCTTTTTATTAGCTTCACTTGTATGTTTGCTTGTTTGTTTGTCCGTCTCTAAATCAAATTTTCAACCTTACCTTTCATTAATTTGTGCAGGCAAAGTATTTTTTAGTTTAGATTTAGCTACTTGGATAATGCATCATTACGAATTTTAGCACTTGCTGTTCTGTCTGTTGGAGATCAAGAAAAGTTTGGTAAAAACAAATGAGCACCACTTAAGCGTTCTTTAGTATATTATTTAAAAAAAGAATATCGAACTAGTAAGTTGAAAATAAATATAGTTTAAAAAACTAAAAAACATGGTTTTAAAGAATAATTTATGACAATAGTATACAATATGTTACAAAAACCCCGTCCGACCCATAAGGATAATAAAGGTTAGGTAAACACATGACCAAATATAATATAAATTTTTACGTAATCATCATAGTACCAATACAAATGAATTTTGAAATAATCTTTTTTTCCCGCGAATTAATTCCAACTTCCCCGAAATTTGGTAATTTAAAAAAAAAGTGACAACACCGGTATTATTATGAGCGAATAGCGATGCGACCACGTGCCGCGTGGCCTGCCGCCCGCCGCCCGCGGAAGGGTGCTTACGCACATTTATTAAGTTACCTCTTTTTGCGAAATAATACTAATTTATAGGGGGATTTTTTTTTTAAGTTTAGCCCGGTTTTGTATTCATTAGTAGAATCAGTTGTCGATACCTAACAACACCTTCACGGGTCGGACAAGGTTTTCTTAACATACTGTATAAACAATACTAGTATAAATGAAAAAAGCGTGAGGCGCTTTGTGCCATAATTTTTGTATATAAAGCGCCTCACGCTTTTTTCTCATTTATACTAGTATTGTTTATAAACTATTGTCATAAATAAAATTTTAAAATTATTTTTAACTTTTTAGTTTGATATTCTTTAAAAGCACGTTTTTTTTAGATTTTTAAACTATATTTTTTAATGAAATTGAAAGAAGATTTACTGATCTTAAATTTACTTTAGTTTGTGATCAAGAGAATTGGTGCCATTATCAACAATTCTTTGCGATACTATACCAATTTAAAGATAAGATTGTTGTTGACTAAATGACATAATCTTCGTAAAAGAACAAAATAAATACTTAATAAACTTATTATAGGCAGCCATAAAAATGCAATAAAATAAGATAGTAGATTTTATAAGGACCTACATAAGTACCTCTACCTAGTTAGATTACAGAAGTACAACGGACAAGTAGAAGGTAACATTGACGACGTCAAGTACACACAGTTAAGAAAGGTTAAATTAAATAACACATGTACACAAACAGTAATAAAAATTATCGAAAAAAAAAACCAGTTTAATAAATATTGATTTATTTGTGACCGTGACTTTCGATCGCAATTTGGATTCGATGGCTCTATCGTCTGAATGATGTATTCATATGCAATGGAACATCAAACACTATGGCATAAAATTTGCCCAGCGTGCATACATAATGTAACAAGTAATAACTTTATACAGTTTGCCATATAATTATTGACTATAATAATTTACATAGACTCTGCTAAAATAAAATTAACCAAGGCAGTTAATATAGTATAATGTGTATATGTACAGATTAGTTATTAATTTGAAAACATGAAAATTACTAATTTTATTAAGGAAGAAAAGGTTCGTTAAATATTATAACTAATGTTTGCAATTATGTTAGTTAGTCATTCTAAAGCAGATCTTAGTAAGTGTTATTTTTATCGTTATTTATTGATGATTATGTATCAATATATAATGTTAATATTCCGCATGATTTGACAAAATGTGCTAATTAAATCACCTGAATATTAAGAAGGGATTTTCTCAAATAAAAACTGTTGTTAATAAAACAAATTTGAAGTAAAACCTTAGTTGGTTTGATGGTCTTAGCCACATCAAACATAAAAATTAAGTGTGACGCAAGGAAAATATTGTGAGATACAATTAAATATGACCTGCAACCTGAACACCGACACACTGCCAAGCTCCATAGAATCCGGGCGTGCAGCATGCTTATAAAATGGTCGAATCTAACCTCTGGGGGGTCGAACTTGTAACTCACGGTGTTGGAGGGATTCATCTCGTCGATCTTGACTTGCGACGGTGCGGACAGCACCATACTGCGCTGTCGCACGGGCACGGCCACGCGCGCCGTGGAATGCTCAGGGTGCTCCTCACGGTTGTTCTCCGTCGCGATTGTGTACGGCAGCTCCGAAGGGAACACTTCATCCCAGTACTGATCCCTTATCAGTTCCGGATGCTCGTGGTGCATCTCATCCACGATCATATATGAAACCTATATACGCAAGCATATTTGATTACTTTCAATCGAAAATTTTAATAGGCAAAAATTGGCAATGACTTTACTAATTCGCCTTACCTGCAAATCTCTGTCTATCAACCAGTTTACTTCAAAGTCATCGTCATCTTCGCCGAAAGGATTAATAAGTGATTCGGCCACTTTCAACCAGCCCATATAAAAGAAGAATTCTAGCGTAGTAAATATAGGAAAGTAGAGGTCTATATTGCTAATGTTGGCTGAATCGTTGCGCTGTAACTTATTGTCAACCCATTGACTGCCCAAGGCCGACGTTATAAAATATGAGTATACTGCTATGGTAACGACCTGAAAGTTGAATGAAAAGCTATAATTCGAAGTGCCGATTTTAAGCAATTATTGATTGCTTGCGGGTGATAAATTAGTACAAACCTGAGTATATACTAGTGGTACACTTATAGTATCGTAACTGAGGAGAAGCCCAGCTTGTCCTCTGAATTTATTTAATTCATCTATAATCGTCTTAACCGCAAAATCGTCTCTTATTCGGCCCTCTTTACGAGCTCTAGTTACAATGCTAGTGGCCCAAACTATCGGCAACCTGTAATTACAAGCATTATTAACACAATATGATCAGTAGGTAATGTTTTGGTACCTAAATGAAAATCGATAAGTTATAATAAAATGATTAAATCATTTCCTTAACAGTTTATCAGTAAATTGCTTGACAATTAATGTGTAATTGTCAAGCAATTTACTGATAAAATGTTTAAAAGTTCAGTGATAACCTTGTGTGAATCTAACACACCAAAAAGACTTTGAGAATTGATATTCATATTATTAACATTTAACATACATATAAGTAATACAAACTTTTTAGGAAATTGGATTAGATCATCAATTATAGTGCGCTTCAAAATAAATGAAAAAAATATCATAATTACCAATGTTTCGAGGGCTTGGGAAACTTGTCATTCAAATTGTCAAGGATTGTCTTTTCATTTTCGAGAAGAAGTCCAGCATCCACGAAATTGTTAAGCGTCGGAAACCGTTTCTTGACTCTGGGTGAGATCATCGTGAGCACCATCGTAAGGCACAGACAGACGTAGCGGACGATGGTCCGCCGCATCAGACGCCCGCGCTCATCCTGTCCTCAAATGGCATGATTAACTAAATATGTCCCTTCTGTGATACAATGCAAGTGTACATTAAAGTGGTTTTACTTAGTTCATACAGATTCTAACTACCATATAGTTAACAGCTACCATCGAATTAGTCCCCAGTGCCTATTACATAAAAAATATTGTCCCACCTATTTACAGTATCATTATTTAATTTTAAAGATTCAGATTTATTTACTAATCATGTTTTTTAAGTAAGAATAAAGTTCTTGTGTTCTGTACAATGTTAACTTTTAGCAGTATTAGATTTTAACGATAACAAAGCGTAAAATGGCTACATTATGTTAAAATACAACATGAGTAAATCCGGAAACAGATAGCAAACACGTCATCGCGTTTTTGCCTTATCCTGAGTGCTATGTCGCTGAACTAAATTTCAATCAAGGCTAACACACTTCTAACACTTGAGCGTGCTAATTATACTAATTCTTTGTACTTATCTATTTTTATACTTCGCCGAATTTTGGTCTGCAGTAAAATTACCTAACATATAATTATCTTTTGTCGGTGTTAGTACCGCAGAACGTATTCGCCGAACATATGTTTCCTTTTTTTGTGAATACATGTTTATTTTTGTCTCGTCTGCAGCATCGAGCGATATCTATATTTATTACTATTTATTTGAAATTGCTTTTGTATTTGGTTAGTGGTTGGTACTGAATCGGATAACGGAGTTAATATGTATCTTAAAAGAAAACCTTAGCACTCAAATTAAAATCCTTATCGGTGCAAGTGACAGTGGCGTAACTATACCGTTCGAGGCCCGTGGCAAATTCATCGAATGGGCCCTCCCACTTCCCCAATATATAAAGAAGCTGAACCAACAACAATAGTATTTTTTATTTTATAATATTTATTTACTTATACACTTTTATTTGTAAGAGTTAACTAATAAATTACTACGTGAAGTAGGTACATACAAACTTTATAATTATAATTTCTTGATTTTCTAATTATTCACTTTTAATTAAAGGTACCTAATTTAAAGTACATATTGAACTGAAATCACAATTTTATTTTAAGTACACAATTTTAATTATTAAAATTCCTCTCTTCGGATTTTCTGTTCAGCAAAAGTGTTAATGACATCATCAAAGTTCAAATTTCGGGCCATAGAATTTTCGATGGATAGAATAGCCAAATTACTTAACCTTTCTTGTCCCATAGAATTTCTTAAATAAGTTTTTATCAATTTCAGTTTTGAAAATGATCGCTTGGCGATCGCATGTTTCCGAAATTATTACGAGTAATTGGATTTTGACCATTCTTTCTAAAACTGGGTTAATTTTTTTTTTTACTAATGCATTGAAAGTTTAATACCTAGGTATATTTTTTTTACTTGTGTATGCAACTAAGAAGGTAACAAATAAATTAAAGACCAAACATTTTTTTTTTTTACTTAAGTAATGTGTATGTGTAATAATAAATGTTGGGAATTGAGATTTCCTCTGACCGGGGGCCCCTTCGGGCTGGGGGCCCGTGGCATTTTGCCGACTTGCCACCCTATAGTTACGCCACTGGCAAGTGATAACTCCTGATATTTTTGATAAGCTGGATAAGAATATTTCCTCAAATTTTATTTATCAGCTGATTGTATTGACTGTTTCCGTCATTGTGTTTGTAATCTAGTATCACCAAAAATCATACTATCACATCATTCATTTTGTTACACATATGTATAAGGTTTACGTAATTGTAAATGAAGAGATAAGATTACCTACTCAAGATTGCATGTTATAATGTACGTCGCTTGTGTTAAACTGAATGGAAGAATAATGAATAGGTAATAAGTAATACATGCGGAAGTTTCGTCAACATAGGTACTACGGGTACAGAAACAACAAAGTAGCATTTTATTATGTCATGCTATGTGGCCATTGAACACCGACAATAATACTACTAGCTTACTAAACTACTGACTAATATATTACCGGTGAACACTATTTCTTTCTTATCTTAAAAGCTGGCTTTACATCACATAAGATTGCTGACTGGCGATTGGGACCAGAACACTATATCCACCTGCAAATCGATAACACCAAACTGCGTCAAGTTGTTTATATTTATTAATTTTATTATAAGGTTCGAAAGGTTAAATGTAATCGTACCTTAAAAAAACTTGACCTACTTGTGTAAAATGGAAGGAAATTCCACTAATCAGAAATAAAATTAAATACGTTTTGCTCAGAACTGCTCGACAAATTCCCGACATGCCCAGTGTAGGTATATCATGTGGAGATCAATGAATCTAATTACAAACTACTAAACTATAGAATCTAACTTACAAACCTTTCTACCTTCATAGCGCAGGATAGAGCAAAATAAAAGAACTTATAGATTCTGTATAGAATAAAAAAAAGATAACGAAAATAACAATTTGTAATTATTGGCGTAATTACAAAATAGCATAATAATGGGTTGACAAAGTGTCATACATACCTGTCCATGTATAGTGGCGGATACAAAAACGGCGATAGAGTCGGGCCAAGGAATGGTAGTATACTGACTCCACCAGCGGTTCATCACCACGGTAACGTAGAACCCTAGCACGAACGACAGAGGGATCACATTCCCGTGGAAACTGCAGTAATTCACAACGCCCTCGAACAACCTGCAAGACAATTTTCAAGTAAGTAGGCATCTCTATGCTGTACAGTATTGCATAGCAATTTAACTTCGTTGTACATTGTACCCTGACAATACCAATGTGGATACAAATTGATGGAAGAATAATTTACTGATGGCAGCGTGCACATAGTCCATTACAATCGCGAATGGCAGTACCTAACGTAAATTATACCGATTCACGATAAAATATTACAATGACCTTGCAACACGTAGACTTCAGAGTATTCAATTATTATTTCAGGTACGTTTCGTGATGATGTAGATTCAAAACTTCCATTTCGTACCATAGATCTATCTATCTATACTTATAATAAATCTGTAAAGGTCAATTCTGTACATGAAATATATTTCCAAAATAACTATCAGGGGGTGATTAGTGATCGATACTAATGCCAAAAATGCAATCAGTAAAATTTTTTCTGTCTGTCTGTATGTTCCCTATAGAAACAAAAACTACTCGACGGATTTTAACGAAATTTGGTACAATTATTCTTTTTATACTCCTGGGGAGGTTATAGTATACTTTCCATCACGCTACAATCAATAGGAGCAGAGCAGTGAAGGGAAATGTTCGGAAAACGGGAGAAGTTACTCCATTTTTTAGCTTCCGTCGCGTGTGCAGCCTTAATGGTTAATGCTGCATAGAAATCATGTATGAAGAAAATTATCTAAAATAATATCCCAAAACAGCATAATTATGTCTATCTTAACAACACGTGTAACTCCGGATAGCTTAGCAGTTCGGAGCTTTCTGCTTATATTTACTCTTAGGTTTATAATACTCTTACTCATCCATAATTTTAAAAAAGTTAACATTATTACCTATTCAATAAAAAAAGAATCATTGAAATTGGTATAGAAACACCAAACTTACATGAAATACGCTAAAAAGCCACCGCGCCCGTCACGCGTGAATACTGAATCATGCTATAAGGATTATTTTTGTGTAATGGTTGCAGCGCTTAACGCGAGTCACGGTGGTAATAATTATACCCAAAAAGGCGGGAGGTCCGAGCGCAAGCTTCATTTAATTTTTGGCTGTTGATGCCTTCAGGTTCAGATCGTTCGACCTTATTGACAGACAATAATTGATATTTACAAACCGTGCTTATCAGCACAACTTTTAGTCTTTAAATAGTTTATTTAAATTTCTTTTGTTGTTATTTTATAAAATAGGTATTGGTTGTTTTAGCAGTGTTTAAATATTCGTTAAAATTACAAATTATTAATATTTTGCATTTTATTTCTTCTTAGGTGAAGTAGAAGTAGTACGCATAGAGCTTTAGATACCGATAGGTAAGTTTTGACTAATTTATGTTCAGTTTTATTTTTGTATTAAGTAGGCAAAAACGTATATAGGTACTTTTATTAATTATATTAGTTATAAGTATTTATTTTTAAGTGAAGTAGGTATAGGTAGATGGTATTGGACAGGCGTTTAAGCTTTATTTTCATTTCTTTTTTGTTGTAAGTTGTACATATACATACATATAGTTGGGTAGAATAATATTAGAATATTTTAGTTTACCTGATTGATATTAAAAAAACCATGCTTATCGCGACTTTTAGTATAGTTGATTGAAATAGAATAGATTAGTTGAAGAGTGTTTTGTTAGTTAGAACTACATTTACGACTTGACGCGTGAAATTTCTTGCTGCCCTTTTTTTTCCGGGGTGGAAATCCTCATAGGATGTCCGCCGCCCTGGGGTGGGCGACGGGGTCTGTCAGGCTTTTACTGACTAAAACCACCCCGGTGTGTCCTTCTATCACGAGCGCAAGTGGGGCCGCGGGAGTCTAAATTCTTCCACGGCCCCACACCATCGTACTGGCCCGGTCTGTCCGGGCCTCGTCTCCTGCACGGGGTAGTGGGGTGTTAAACTACCCCGTGCATCGCCTCAGAGGCGCGCGCCGACACTCGCGCGCGCTTCCGCCTCGGGGTCCACCAATAGGGGACGGGGACTTCCCCATGTCCCTCGCCCCTGGAACCATTCTTGGGGGGCGGAAGAGGCGTTATCCGCCCTTCCTCGGTGCCCGGTGCGTCTTCTGCGGCCCGGGAAGGGAGTTGAGATCTCCCTCTCCCGTTCCGCAGCTTCCTTCTGCGACATCACGTCCTCGCAGAAGGACACCACCACGTCCCATGACTCTGCGCTGCTGCCCTAACCCAACCGCCGTATCCACAGAATAGATAGTCTTATTCTGTAGTCGCAACTCGCATCATCGGATAAAACATATGTATACTTACATATGTTAATCCTGTTTATAAGCTACCTGTGTGTCAAATGTCATCCAAATCTGTTCAGACATAGGTATGTATACAAGCTGTATCTGACATCGTAACGCAAACTTCGCTACACCGCATGCCACTAACAAAATTATGATAGTCATTTATGTCGTTAATGAACGGTTACAGAATTCACAGTGTTTAATAAAAAGTGTCGGCTCGGCCGATGAACGTTGCAAGCGTGCCGCCGTGCGGGATTGTAGGTATGACGTTGATCCCTGATGTAAACTCTACAAAATCAGGTGATAAGATAGTTTTTTCGAATTTTGTTTTCATTGCGCTTTTTATGTACTTAGTGAATTAATTAATTATTACTTTAAAATCTTATTGGGTTATAAAAGTATAGAAATTATGAACGGTCTAAAGTGGAAAAAACTTTCGTTCGGAGGGTTCAGAATCATGTACTGGATCCTTGGTACTCGTTTGTGCGTCGATGTCAGATACACCTTTATATCCACACAAATTTTCACGGTTGTAGGTTATTGTAGGATATGGATGTCTGTAATGTTTTCACATAATGCTCTGATAAACATTCGAGTTGCTTTAAAATTTTAAATATAATTGTTTACTTACATAATGTTTTTATTAACTCACCTTTTAGAATGTTCATCCAGTAACAGCCGGTATGTCAGATTGAGTACATAGTATAATAGCAGGAACACTAGTAGGTCCAACCAGACTAATTTGTATATGCTTCCCCGCCATCTGAAAATACAATAATAAATTAATGTCAGTGTTAAGTACATAAACTACTATCATTATCAACCCCTTTATCGTCTCACTGCTGGGCACAGGTCTCCTCTCATACAGAGAATGATTGAGCGTAATCACCACGCTTGCTCAATGCGGTTTGGCGATTTCAGACTTAAAGTCCAGGTTTCCTCAAGACGATTTCCTTCACCTTCAGTCATTGGTGTCCAAGATATACTTAGAAAGTACATATAACTTTAGAAAAGTTACATTGGTACTTGCCTGACCTGGAATCGAACCCGCGCTCTCACACTTGAGAAGCTGGTGTTTTAACCACTAGGCCACCATGACTTAAACTATTGAGCTTATTTAAAGAAATTCTAAAAAACTTGCAGGGAGGGTTTAGGTTTATTCGGACGTCCAAGTAATAAGTGCATAATAGGTATAATAATTATAACATACATGTGTGAAGATACTAAGTTGTAACTGTATTCAACTCCACGCATGCTGTTTTATGACATTCGTAAGTTTATTAGTATGCATGAAGCTGTTTTATAGCCTCACATTTGAATCTGGATACGTCATTCGCGATCGTGATTGGGGATCGATGAATGAAATGGCCTAGCCTTGTGTATTAACACCATATTTGTAAGCAGATTTTCTATTAAGTGTGCATATTGAAAGCAGAAAGAATCTGTGGGTACCAGATGGAAAATTTTATTCAATTAAAATTTCGTTATAAGAATTTGTTAAAAAAATTCTACCTTATCAGATTGTTATACCTTATCTTATACACATAATGATTGATTAAAATTTAAGTAAATTAAATTGGAAAATTTAAGTACATATAATAGCTAACGTGAATAGAGACCTATAGGTAACCATAATAACTTTTGCGTTGTTATCATCTTATAAAAGTACGTAAACAAACAAATATCTATGTAGATAAATACCTTATAGGTTACATTGATATACTATTAAATTCCAAACAATTTTAACTGTTTGCCTTTTCCATAAATCCTAATTCTGAGTGTGAGTGAGAAAGTGGAATCTATTATAATACAACAAAAATAATTTTAGTAAAGCATGAGCAGTCTTTAAAATGGAAACCTCAGACAGAAATCTATTTGTCAAATATACGATATAATATTATCTAGATATTTCCTAATATGTATACTAAGAAGCAGACTATGCGAATAATTACACTCGCAAGTCCACAATTCGCCAAGCTCTGTGGTATAGATTAGCCACTTAAAAGACAATGGATTAATTTATCGCTGCTTTTACAACAATAAGTTCGAGGTCTATCGGTTTAATATCGCATTGGTGTTAAGTTTTAACCTTGAATGGAGATACAGTATACAAATGCCGTGTCTGTGTTAGTCGTGCAGCACGCGATCACACCTAAACATGTCCGCTAGTAAACATCTCTTTGTGCCAAAATAGTCTATTGACAGACATCATCATCTTATCTCTTGGTAGCTAGCAAGATGAACTCAATTAGTGCTGCTTGATGAAACTATTTTTTAAAAGAATTGACAAACTTAATTCTTCTCGTGACCTCATCTAAGCGAGTAATATTGTGAGATACCTACTTTAGATCTTGAATAAAATTTACAATGATTAGGTGATTATATTGAATATTAATTGTTAATTTGATTACCAGTACGTACCAGTTTCCAGCTATTATAATAATAATTTTATTTTCAACACACCTACATATGTTTATATATTCACGATAAAGTATATCTTTAGATTTTTAAGTTGAATTAAAAACACAAGCAACTGCTACTTATTTTGTTAATAGCCAATAGATATTTAAAACTTACACTAGAAAGAAAACTCGTTTTGAATGTTTCACTTTATATGATAAAGCATCATAAAACGTCTCCTCGGTTTCACGCCACGGCATTCCGTTTCAAAACTTTTTATGTACTGACTCCTAACATAAACTGAGGTCCACTTAGATATTGTCCGCGACAAAGAGTCGCGCGGTCACAACTCACCGGTTTGTGTACAGACACAGAGACCGACTTAACTCACTCTATCAACGCTTTGAAACGCTACGTAACAAGCGAATGTAATGGGCATGTACAGAATTACACCATTTGTTACATTCAGGGGAACATCAGACCGCGTTCATTAAAATACAATACGGTCTAATGAGCACAGATAAGCATTTTAATTTAGTCACTTCCGAGGTTCTAGGTACTTGTTCAGACTTCATCAGCTTAACGAACACGCTGTATAATATGATTGAAGAACAATATTTGAAGCTGAAGTGGTAAATCCCTGTGTATAATTAAGACGTATAATAACTTAATGTCAATCTACATCTCCGTAGACTACACTGTCTGAACATTAGCAACCACTGAGGTAACAAAAAACTCAGCCACAGACAGGAGATTACGTCACCCTGCGAAACGCTTTTGGTTTGTGCCGCATTGTGGGAGGACCGGAATTACCAGTAGACCTGTAGATGAACAGTTTATGAATCAACTGCTGATCAGTGGAGAACCCAAAACTGCACAGTGATAATTGCCAAGTCTCCTTGACATTTTGTCTAATGCGTTAGTTAAATAGGTTGGTTAGTATCGTAATCGCGTTACACTTTTAAATGAACCATCCTTCGTGAATGACTCAGCCCATAACCAAGGTTTTAATTACACGCCATCCGCCAGTGAAAACGATTTAAGCAAGCAGGACTTGACCAATATTTATTACCGGACTTGTCATTGGATTTGTGTATGATACTGCTTTTATCTACGTATTTTTCGTAAACAAGCAGGCCTGGCCGCCCAGTGTAATTTGTATTGTATTCCAAATCCACAACTGCCTATGCTGCAACTGCCATTTTAGAGGCATAGAGGTATTAACTTATACCTCTAGGTACCTTATTAGGGGTAACAAACACTTATTGTGTCTGTTTGCCTGTTTATCTTTAACTATCTTGCTTGGTAATTACTAATTACACAAAATATTATTCTGCCGCTTTTGCTATTTGGTGGAAAGAAAAAAAATACAGTTGCGTTGCGATCGATAAGATAGCAGTAACTGTCACTTTGATCGAACAAATTGAAAATCTGAGTATTGTATATTTCGAATTAGTTCTCTTGTTTACATAATAAACACGTTTAATAGCTATTTTGAAACCGGTTATTGCCCGCATATTCGCGTGATAAATGAACAACACTTTACGTTTATAACTAGTTGCCTATTAGTAGATATTGTTGACGAAAGAAAAAAACTGATTTTTCTTTATTTTTGGAATGAAAATTTCTTTAGCAGCTCTGTGCATATTTTTTTTTTTTGAGATGGGTACAAAATTTCGAGTCAGGACACGTGAACCTGATTGAAAAATCGTAAGACGGAGGGAAAGTAGGCCGCCGCACGACGAAATACCCCCCACCACCCTTCATTCTTTCTGCCTTGCGGAGGAAATGTATGCCTGCTCCTGTTGTTTCGTTTAAGCGGCCGAAGAGGCTAGCGTGAGTGTGCATGTGTGTTTGTTTGTACTAAAGCCTGCTACGTGCATTAACGGATGGTGTTTGCTGATTACGCTTGGGTGCTATGGGGTCCCACCGCCATCTTTGTACATAAATAAATAATAAATAAATATATACGGACAAACCATACAGATTGAGCTAGCCCCAAAGTAAGTTCGAGACTTGTGTTATGGGATACTAACTCAACGATACTATATTTTATAATAGATACATATATAGATAAACATCCAAGACCCAGGCCAATCAGGAAAAGATCGTTTTCCATCACGACCTGGCCGGGGATCGAACCCGGGACCTCCACGTCGCAGGCAGGCGTGTTGACCGCTGCGCCACGGAGACCGACAAAAATCTTTGGGACTCAAGTCAACCCCACCTGCCAGAAGTGCCAGACGGTGCACCTGCTGACTCACGAGCGGGGCGCTAATGCCGGCTTTCCCTTCGGGGTCGAGTGGTCAGACAACAGTCGCACTCGTAAAAGCCAAACACGCCAAACCAACATGAACGGGAAGGGAAGAAATGCACGAGTCACAGTTAGGGCGGCGCCGCAAAAACGGCGCGCAGGAGCCTCGCCCGACTCCTGTGACCTGTGGGCTAGGGCTACCGTGTCAGAGGCGGACATGGCTGAAGAAGCGAGCCCAAACCATAAAACTCCGTTTCGCTTCGTGGAACGTTGGCACGCTAACTGTACTGGCGAGAGTGCTGGCCGACACTCTCCACAGGCGGGGGGTGGCCGTGGCGTTCCTGCAGGAGACTCGGTGGAAAGGCAGCAGATCCCGGCTTATTGGGAATGGGTACAAGCTGATCTAAACGGGTGCACCTAGTGGGAGAAATTGGGTGGCCGTGGTGTTGTCTGACGAGCTCCAGGATGACGTCTTGGAGGTGAATCGCATCAGTAATCGGCTGATGTCGGTTCGGGTGCTTATCAATGGGGTTATAACCCACTTGATAAGTGCCTACGCTGCGCAGACCGGGTGCGGTGACGCCGAAAAGACGTTGTTCTGGAGACAGCTCGGAGGACTGCTTCGCGGGATCCCGTTATTCCAGGGAATCTTTCTGGGTGGTGATTTAAACGGTCATGTGGATGAGAAGTGTGATGGGTTTGAACGTGTTCACGGTGGCTTTGGATACGGTAGCCGCAACGCGGAAGGGGACAACATTCTCCGAACCTGTGCGGCCGCTGACCTGGCAATTGTGAACAGCTATTTCAAAAAGAAACCGGAGCACCTTGTTACCTACCGGGGCGGGCGAAGCGCTACCCAGATCGACTTCCTACTAACTAGGACACACCACATTGGCAAAGTAGCCAACTGAAAAGTCATACCCGGTGAGAGCCTCACTGTCACTGCACAACACCGACTCCTTGTCATGGATCTCTGCGTAATGGCCTAACGTAGACGTGTAGAGAAATGCCGACGCCAGATCCGGTGGTGGCTGCTTGACGAAAATAAGTCTCAGGAGTTCGCGTCGGCTATCGGCGACAAGTGCGAAACGAACCTTGGACTAGTGCTGATAACGGCTGAGGAAGTCCAAACGGCTCTTCGTCGTTGCTGTTGGAGCTGACGGAGTCCCCATTGAGGCCTGGAAGGCAATGTGGTCCTCGCGGTGTGAGCATGTTAACCGACTTCCTGAACCGCGTGCTCCTGAATGGCAAAATCGCGAGCCAATGGAGGCTGAGTATTATTACTCCAGTCTTCAAAGGCAAGGGCTCGGTACAGGAGTGTGGTAACTATCGCGGTATTAAGGTCATGTCCCACACCATGAAGATCTTTGTGATGATTTTAGACTCCCGGATCCGGCAGGAGTGTGCTGTCTCGGACTGTCAATATGGGTTTCGCCCAGGGTACGGAACCATGGACCCTATCTTCGCACTAAGGATCACCATGGAGAGATCCAGATCGAAGAACACGCCTCTGCATATGCTCTTTCTAGATAGGCAAAAAATCATTCAACTGTGTCCCGCGGGGTGATTTGGTGGGCGCTGAGTTCCAAAGGGGTACCAGAAACCTATGTTGACATAATTCGAGACATGTACCTCAATTTCGATTGCATTGTTAGGACACTAAACCCTTCCCCCATTACCGTCGGAGTCCACCAGGGATCCGTCCTTAGTCAGTTTCTGTTCAGCGTGATATTAGACGTCTTATCGGACAGCATCAACGATATCGTCAGCATACATGAGTAGCCAGGGGGCTACTTATGTATGCTGACGATATCGCGCTGGCGGACGCAGGCAGCGAACGGTTGGTGCGGCGTGTGAATGCGTGGAAGGACTCGCTCGAGAACAGAGGTCTGAAACTTAACTTGGCGAAGACCGTGTATTTGGCCAGCAAAACCCCATGTCCCCCCATGACCCCAGGTCTGTGCGCATAGGCGGAAACATGGTCGAGTGCACGGACCAGTTTAAATAGTTGGGGTCTGTGCTCCACGCGTCCGGCGACATTGATTGCGAGGTCGGGGCACTTATTTCCGCAGCTTGGGCAAAATGGTGTGAGGTGACAGGTGTCATTTGTGACCCCAAAATGCCGGTTAAGCTTGGGGCAGGTCTATAAAACCAGCAATAGACCTGTTCACCTGTATGGCAGTGAGGCGTGGCCTGTGCTTGAGCGACACAAGCAGGGGCTGCGTGTCACGGAGTGAATGCCGCGGTGGATGTGTGGAGTAACACGGAACCAGGAACTCCCGCATCCGTGGCAGTCTTCGTGTCCGTGACATTGCAGACAAACTGCAGGAGGGTCGCCTACGCTGGTACGGCCACGTCTTACGCAAACCGACATGTTACGTGGGTAACAAATGTCTTGCCATAGCGCCTCCGCCGGGCCGAAACAAGCTGGGTAGACCAAAGAAACGCTGACTTACGTTGTAAGGGAGCATTCAAGTATTACGTAACGTAATTTGGGGGGTCTCGTATAACGTTACGATGCGTTACAGGGGCGTTCTTTCTAACACGTATTACGTAACATTGTTTCTTTCTTTAAATAAAAAATTTGAGGAATTAAAACTCCTAAATTGGCAACCCTTTTCGTTTACGTTACGTAATTTGTGTAGATATTAGATAACAGAAGTGCATAGATAGCAATGGATCATAGTTTGATTAAATAAATATTTTAAATTAAAAAAATAAACGACGTTTATTCCTCCCATACAAAACGCCAATTTCATATGTAAGGACCTAATAAAAAGCAATTCCTGCGAAATTATTACTTGACCAAAAATGAACAACTTGCGGCACTCCTCTCGTGTACCCCGTTATATTTTTGTGTGTCATAGCATGCACAAATCTAATTTTCTTAGCAAGCACAAATCTAATTTTCTTAGCAAGCACAAATCTAATTTTACCGATTTTCTTCTGTTTTACATAACGTCAGATGTCACTCAGATCGTCACAGTACCATAACTGAAGAAGCTCCTATTTGTTGGCCTTGAGCCGAAACCAATACAATACCAAGGTTGGCTATCGTCAGGAATGAAAATGCGAGCAGGTTAAGTGTTACATTTTTATTTGTTCGGAAAAAGTGACGGCTTTTTAAAATAAGTTTTTGAAACATGCATATTTGACGTCTGCGGCCGCAAATATGCTGACTTACATTCGGAAATTCGAAACTTACGCATTAAACGATATAAAAACTATATAAAGGCCAAACTTTGCAAAAAGGGGTATTATAAAATCTCAGATTATTTAGAAGACAAAAAAAGCTTTCATTTCTTAGATCAAACAAAAATGTAGAAGGATTAATACTAAAATGTAAAAAGTTGCAGATACTGACCACCCCTGATTCTTTTAGGTTTTTAAAATGGACATTGGACACTAGTGGCTAACGTATGAATTAAATAATTAATGAATTAAACCTTCATAAATTCAGAAGATGGATTGTTCAAATGAATTTATAGTTGGTATATAAGTTGATTTTAATAAATTCAGCTTCAATCTTAACTGTAACAAAGCACAACATACTGTATCTTAAAATATTGTACAATTATTACAAAGTGTACCCTAAAAACAAATCTTTTTTCTTCTTTCGGATCGCGAATGGAGTGTAGCAACCAAAATGTAGCCCATTTAGTAAGAAAGTTACTTCGGCATTAACGACACCTTGCTAAGTCCGCAACGAAATGTTGACTGACACTCCTGAATTTTGGGTTTCAGTTCAAGGAAAAAAGATGGGAGCGTCGTCTATTATTTCGTTCTGAAGTAGTATTCCACCATAAAATGTTCGTATTCGCCGTATAGCATGCAAGCTGTTATGAATCTGCACCCTAGACAAGGTCTTATTTATTCTGGCGCTCCTACTCAAGACGATTTTTAAACAGTTAATCACTCGTTAATTTAATTTGGCCGTAAGTAACATTAATCTGTTAAAAATGTAATGACAAATGAAGCATTGTGGACCGAGGTAGATTATAATTTAGAAAATGTAAAAGCGAGCGAAATGAGCTATAAAATGAGAGCATCCTGCATGATGAACATAAGCTGTCTTTTGAGATTTATTTACTAAAATGATGCAAGAGCAAGCGAAGCGACCTTGAAGAGTCGAGCACCCTGGCTGGATTGGTTAGATTTTATATGCGATTTTACTAAACGAATGAATCTTTGAGAATTGAACCACGCCTGTAGATTGAACGTAATTTGTTTCTGTTAAATTTTATGTAATTTTCGCTTTTTTTTAGTAATAATATGTAGAAAATATTTACGACAGTAATATTGTATAAGTATTTTCCACAAATTCCTTTGCTGTATGTTTTTGGGTTTTATGTCTGTTTATCTTAATGCGGCTGATACGTATGTTTGGCGTCCTTGACTAGACTACCTTCCTACGCCCCCTCCCCAACACGTCTTTAAACCCGAGAACCTGTTGTTACAAAATTCTGTTCAAGTAACACTTGTACGTTGTAAAACAACATTCCAACAAACAAAACATAAAAGTTTCCTTTACTCTAAAACGAGGCATCCTTGCTCCAAAATTATCTTGTAGCTGTAAAAAAAAGCCTTGTAGCATTAACAACAGCTGTGGTCAGGTGCTTTCCTGCCCACGCGCGCCATATTAAACTGCCGTCATAACTCATTTTATAATATTTAAAAAAAAAACCTTAATTTTTTAAAATCTCGTCGTAAATAGGCACCTATGAACGACTTCAAAAAAAGGAGGTTATCAATGTGTAATATTTCCAGAACTGCCCAGTTCCATATTATACGGTAGTCTATATCAGCGTCTGATCTAAAGCCTAGTGGACACCTGAGACAAAGTCTCGAGAGAAAGTCTAGAGACCAATCTCAAGGGGATGTCCATCTGAGACCGCATTCGCTCTCGAGACCGATTCTTGAGACTCGGAGACCGCGGGAGTCTCGAGACCTCCAATATTCTATTTCCACTTGAGAGTCTGAGTACTGAGAGCAGTCCAGCAGTCGGGAGACGGTTCTTTTCCAGTGCTCGTGTACGATGGAGATGGAGCAAGCTTTCGCTTTGATAGTGGCGTTGAAGTTGTCGAAAAAGCGAAAATTCAGAAAAAGGGAGTGTTGGGTGAGGAAGTGGGTGGATCGGCGGATCGAATTTGGCGCTTGTTCCACACTCGTGAGTGAGTTAAAATTGGAGGATGCCCAACAGTTTCGCAATTTCATCAGGATGTCTGCAGTGCAATTTGAAAGCATACAAGCATACAGCAAGACATTTTTTTTTCACGATTCCGATAACATTTGTGCTTGACGTTCCACAGAAATTCTTGTGCCTCGTAAAGATGAATGAGGTCCATCACTTAATCGTCCGACCATTCCCTATTTTTACAATGCCCACTAGCCATATTGAGAACACAACACGGAGAAAATCGGAACACAAATACAAACGCGACACTCAAAAGTCTCAGAGACTCCAAAAGTCTTCCGGCACTGACGGAAGACTGGAGACCGAGTCGCGAGAGCAAGAAATTGCATTTCCACTTGTGACCGCTGGGCTCTCGGAGACATTTTCGGACTTGTCTCGGATACTGCTCTCAGGGCCTTTTCCACTAGCGAATCGAGTCTCATGACCACTCTCGAGACTGTTTTGTCTCAGGTGTACACTAGGCTTAATGTGCTAACTCTCAAAAGTGTATGTCATGTATGTATGTTGTTATGTTTGTGCGCGCATATTTCCGGAATTACAAGTCCGATTTAAGTAAAATCGATTCAGTAGTTTTTGAATAGGGATTTTTTCATATTGATGAGAACTTATTACACCTGTAAGAAAGCCAGTCCCGCCATTGTGCCACCTGGACCTCTCGGAGCTACGACCGACACTGCTCGAGCCGACGCAGTGAGCCGGGTGGCGGCGCCCGCCACCCGGGCGCTTCCCGTTTCATTCTAAGTACCGGGCGACCGAGCTTTGCTCGGCATCTTTTTTTTTTTGTTAGGTACATCGCGAGTCTCTATATTTTCAAAACAAAAAATACATAACGAGCGAATTTTTTTTAAATAATATTTTTTGACTTATGTTTTTCGATCATACCGACATAATAATAAAAAGATATTATTAACTGTTATTTAAATATAAAATTACGAGTGCAATTTAGTTTAACATTTTATTATAAATAAGTACTTGTAGTTTAACAATCAGTTACATCAGTTACATATTATCATCAATACATAGTTTAAGGTCTTAACCTAATACGTCCTTCCATACTATATTGCGGGTAGGCTGAGGGTTTTCATTAATAATAATCATTTCACGTTCTGACGCACGCTGCCGCATATCTTGCAGACGTCGCTCCCGTTGCTCATCATTTTCGGCGGCCATACTTTGTGCTGCACGCTCTCGTGAAACATCTAAATAAGACCTTTCTGTTCTTAAAATGTTAGTCAAGTTTTGCAAGCATCTTACTTTAGCAGCACGTGTGAGATGAGCGGAAACCTGATGATTTTCATCAAGTTCTTCTTCAAATGGGTCCTCACTGTGCGAAGTCTGAAAACACGTGTGGGACGAGCGAAAATCAGATTGTTTTCATGGAGGTTTTCTTCTGCTTCTTGAGATGAGTCACGGCTTCGTGGAGTTAAATTGTTCTTAAGCGTTTTTTTTAATATTCTTTTTGGCATTTTCGTGTAAAAAAGACACATGATATTTTAAGAGCAATTTTCTGGGTCTAACCTCAAACCAAACATTGGCTTCGTGTACCATGAATGTAAACGTCATCTATATCAAATCAAAGTACTATATTAATTATCAGTTTAATTTAATTTTATTTATAATAGTTCATAAATAATTAAAATGTATTTTTTGTACTTATGTGTTTTTATGAAGACTAAGAACAATTGTCTGATGTAAATAAATCAATAATAATAATTATAACATAAAAAAGATGCCGAGCAAAGCTCGATCGCCCAGGTACTTCATCATTATTATTAAATCATATTATATGGATGAATTTTATTTTGCCTACTTTGAGGAGGTGCAAGGTATCATAAGGTTAGCAATAATAATAATACTAATATTTCAGTTCGTGTTGTGGCAAGTCTGAAATGTTGACACTGTTGAGAAATTCTGTTGTAAATTCGACTGCTCCTTCAGGCTGATCTTTAAAATGAATGAGCTTCATTGTTTCGACTTCTCCTACACTTTTGTGATACCCTGGTACTTTGCACCTCCACAAAGTAGGCAAAATAAAAGTTGTTCCAGGTATTATATATTTACAACAAAAAATATTGTTGTTTATATACAACATCATTTCTTTCATAATTGTTTCGACTTCTACACTTTTTTGCGACCCTGGTACCTTGCATCTCCACAAATTAGGCAAAACAAAATTTCTTCCATTGATTTAATAAACGAAAAAGAAAATTCGTTGACGCCGTTTCCAATTATATAAAATGTAATAAAAAGCATTAGACAACGCCATCATTTTTTTTAAAAACTCCAAAAAAAAGGAATAAACAATAAAATGTAATAAAAAGCATTAGACAACGCCATCATTTTTTTTTAAACTCCAAAAAAAAAAGGAAAAAACGCTATATCGCCAGGGATTTGAACCCGAAGTCTACGAGCTCCGAATCAGAGGCCGAAGCCCCTAAGCTATTCGTATCATTAAGTACAGTGGCGAAATTTAGCAATTGATCAGTGCCTCAAAACATGGAAAAAAGACATTTTCTGAAAATTAAACCTAGTTAGATCGACTTATCGTCCCCGAAGCCCCCTGCATACAAAATTTCATGAAAATCGTAGGAGCCGTTTCCGAGATTCCAATTATATATATATATATATACAAGAATTGCTCGTTTAAAGGTATAAGATTTACACATTAAAATTATTTTATGCACAAACGGAACTCACCATATACACAAATGAAATGAGCAACTTATTAAAATATATATAGAAATAAAGTCAAAAATACAAAAGACACTTAAGCGTCAAAGTAGTTTTCTAGAAAACTTATAATATTATTAAATAGTTGATTTGTATGTACCATTGTATTATATTGTATATAATATTGTATTGTAATTAATAGCCTCTGTGGCGACGTAGCCTCCGTGTAGGCTGTGTCTCCGTTGCTCTTTAATATTTATTCCGTGGTAGTAATGTCGGAGCCTCTTGAAGGTCTGGAAGCCGGAGTGAAGATCAGCGGCAAGGTCGTTAATAACCTGCGTTATGGGGACGACACTGTTCTCATTGCATCCTCTGAACAAGACTTGCAAACCATTGTAGATAAAGTCAATGAGTGCAGCGAGAAGACCGGTCTATTGATGAACATCAGCAAGTCAAAATTTACGGTGGTCTCTAGAAACACAGACTTACGCCCTAGCATATCGGTGGCAGGCAAACAACTTGAGCGGGTACGACAGTACAAGTATCTCGGTATTTAGGTAAATGAAGCATGGGAGTCCGACCAAGAAATTAAGACCCGGATGGAACTTGCCCGAGCATCTTTTAACAAAATGAAGAAAGTTCTGTGCTCGTCGTAAACTCCACATAAAGCTCCGAGTCAGGTTACTGATGTGCTATGTATGGCCTGTCGTCATGTACCGCTGCGAAGCATGGATTCTGAAAGAGGATACTACACGACGCTTGCAGGCTTTTGAAATGTGGTGCTACCGTCGTATGCTGCGCATAAGATGGACCCAAAAGGTCAGATATGACATCCTTCAGCGCGTTCTAATGCCTCGAAAATAGTTGCCCACCATAAAGAAACGCAAAATAGATTATCTCGGCCACGTGCTCCGACACGATAGATATACGCTACTCTAACTTATTATGATGGGCAAAGTAGATGTAAAAAGGCGCGTTGGATGAAAGAGAAAGTCGTGGCTGCGAAACATCAGGGAGTGGACCGGCATTACTTCCGTTGAAAAACTGTTCCGTCTCACGGTTGACAAAACCGAATACAAGAAGCTGACGGCCAACCTTCAGAATTGAAGAAGCACAGGAAGAAGAAGAAGAACGTACAGACGTTAACCTTATTGCTAAACTGTGAAGGCTCAAGGTTGATTGGGAATATTTGACTGTTTCCAATAGTTTGACCTGCTGTAGTCCGTATATAAATCCCCCTCTTTCAGTAAGTAGGCACCTACTTATCTACCTACGAGGTATGAACATTACAACAATATATTTGAGTTTGAACACACACTGGCATAATGAAGAAACAAAACACAGCGCGCGCAAGTGTCATACGAAATGTGACATTTGAATGTTGGCGACCGTGGCGGCGGTAGCGCGGTAAAATTCAACTTTTGAATGCGTTCGTTCCCGAATAATGCGTTTGCCGTCAAACAAAGTGTGCATTTTATAAATTGATTAAATATTGAAAGTACTTAAATAAAATCCTCCTGTGCTGGGTACTCCTGGACCCAGTCCCATGGGGGGGTCATGACCCCCATGACCCCCCCCCCTGGATCTGCCTTTGGCAAGAAGTTATTGTTATTATCTAGAATTAAAATTAACCACAAATCGGAAGATTCCGATGTGCGGTTTTATTGTTGCCTAATTTTAACATGTACAGTGTTGCATCATAAGAGTAGTGTATGAAGGCTCAACACGAAAGAATGAAATGGAAAACACTCAACACAAAAAAAAAACTATACAGATTTGACCCACTTCATGTTGCAGTTTTTGTCAGTCATCCAAAAGTAATTTCATTCAACATGAACAAATACCGAATTTTAATTTCGGTGGGGTGCAACTATTTAATATCAAAATCAAACACGTATAGATTATTTCAATAGCAAAAAGAAATTTATTCTTTTTTTCTTTTTTCGATGCTAAGCTTGTGTGGCTAAAGCATAAAGTGCAATGTACGTTATGAAAGTGGGGCTGGCAAGTGCAGTGTGGGGCTACTGAATAATAAATGTCCCTTGCCTGGTAACCACGAAGTAAACCATTTCATATGGCAATTGATTTCTTCGATACGTCGGAAACGCTTGGGACTTCGATGGTTACTGGAATTTCATGCCACTTTCCCATGGGCCGATACGGTTTGTCGATTATTAGTTTCATGGAATGACGTTTTCAGTACAGTACGGTAAAGAAGAGGTTTTTTCATAATGTCGCTATCGGTTTAGGTATTCATTGCGGTAAGCGGACGGGATAGAGCAGCGTAAATACATTATTTTATATTAGTCGGCCTACGTCGGTAACAATATAATTTGCTTACTACGTAATTTACGTTGACGTTTAAACACAGCAATATAGCTTTGAAGTTTAAATATAAGTAATAAATTGTACCTTTCGTTTATTTCCTCATAATTATCACATTGTTGTCTACATCACTTTCTTGCTTTTATTTTTTGATAGGCAAATGTTAAAAAAAATTAAAGGAAAATTATTTGAAAGGAAAACTTTATTATTTATGTTTGTTTTCCTTTAACCTTTGGCCACCACCTTATTAAAGGTCCACTGGATTATTAAATAATACAATTATTACTGTGATTTCTATTTACAGTTATCTACCGCGTGCACTCAGTAAATTCCTGATCACCCCATTTCAATCTCCTGATGTATCTATGTTCGTAATATCAAGGTCAGTAAAGGTTTTTTTGCGGTTCCGGTGATACAATGGGTACTGATTTTCACTCAACCTGCTAGCGAAATTATACCAATCATATGATTAGTAAATAAATATATACATATACGGACAAATCACACAGATTGAGCTAGCCCCAAAGTAAGTTCGAAACTTGTGTTATGGGATACTAACTCAACGATACTATATTTATAATAGATAAACATCCAAGACCCAGGCCAATCTGGAAAAGATGTTTTCCATCATGACCTGGCCGGGGATCGAACCCGGGGCCTCCACGTCGCAGGCAGGCGTGTTGACCGCTGCGCCACGAAGGACGACAGTAGTAGTAGTAGTAGTAACACTAACGTTTAAGAATTATATTATTCAACAGATTTTTAAAATTCAATAATGATAGTAATAAAGCCGTAGATTCGTCTTATCTATATTAGAAAGTAATGGTGAGTGAAAACAAACTAGGTATGTACCTACCTAATCTTATGACGGAACTGCCCCGCCTGCTTACATTGCTATATTTGTCCTGTTAGACATTTGCCAGACATGTCGTCAAGTCTGTCGAGAAAATATTCTTTTTTCCTGTGACACATGACAAAAATGAGACGAACGAAAACATTAGTCATTGGCAAGAGAGCGGAACAAACGACTAACGACTGAAACTAGCAATATGCCGTTGAAGTTGTCTAGTTGGATCGAAATTGATAATAAAATTTTTGCACTGGTTATGTGCGAGAGAATGAGACGAAGTCATAGGTATTATGCGTGTAGTTCTGGAGTCGGTAGCTGCGGCGACGACGTATCGATCCGCAAGAGCGATGACCTCAAAACATCTTTTATTCTGCATTTTCATACTGACCTGAACCAGAGGTGTTTCAGGACTGTTACATTTATTATGTTATTTGAAAAACCTAATTTGTTAAACAATTTTGAGTTGGTAATGATGTTCTATGTTACTTACGGGTTTGATTTCCGCACTAGTCCTTCCAGTGAACTATTGTGCGTCAGCGTGCATTGTTGGTAATGATATCTGGTGTTGATGTGTCAGATATATATATACACATATAATACATAGTCCTGACGATATAACCGAACGTATTTAAACAGGGTAGGTAAAAGGTAACAATGTAATAAAAGCATTCACATTGAGTTGCGCAATGCAGAATAAAAACAAAATGACTGTAAATGAATATTTCAGCACAATTGCCACTTTAGTTTTATGGCTAGTACAGAATGTTCTCAAGGATTGTTAGTTTGAGTCATTTGATAAAAATCATCATTAAGATCCTGCAAACAGAGCGTCAGTGTTCAGTAAACAAACACCGCGGTAGTTTCCATTGACGAAACAAATACACAACTTTAACAGGGTCGTACGTAATTTAACTGCCTCACTTAACAAGCATCTATCACTTAATACACATGTATAAGTGATCGGTGTTAACAAGGTATGCATATATTTAAAACCATAATTCAGTAGTGTAATAGGTAGGTAATACGTATAGATTTTTATTAAGGTAACGGCTGCTGATTGAAGGATAGGTGTTTACTTCAATATAGCCCGTGAAATTTAAATAATCTTACGTTTTTTAGCCTATTGCAAACCTGTCAAGCTAGCACTAGGTCTACTTGCACCTATCGCGGCATGAATATTAATACATATTTGCAGGTTTCCTATGGTGAGCAACTCGGGAAAACAAAACAAGGAAAACTGTTTTAATAATAGGTATTTTACTTTTAACGAATAGTACGTATAACGGACGACAGCAGGTACAGTACGACAGTAGACAGACGTAAAGCTATCTGAAACTGTCAAATATTACCAATAAAACTTAAACCTTAATGCTTTAGCGACAAAGTTAAGAATTTAATAAAGAAATATGACAGATTGTAGTGAATTGACGTGCTATCGTCTGTACCATTAACAGTTGTCTTAAATCATTTAATATTTCAAAACTTGATACTTGATATATTTTGCTGATTCATACATACGGAATTCATAAATTTTCTCATGTGATGTATGTTTTTACTGTGAGTCTGTGACGCGATATTTGTAGATAACAATAGTTACAATCCGGAGCAGTATTTTGATCGATCGAAATAATTTATACGTACTTCAAAGTTACGCTTACTAGTTACTACGCAAAATATCCCCCTTTGTAATTATTGTTTCATCATTAGAGATGGGCAATCAGCCGGGTTTAAAGCCATTAAAAACCCATTTATTCCCTCCGTTTTTATTCTAGTTATAATTTAAAATGTAAATATTTGTGATTATTCTTGTACGTACCTATAGCAGCAATCTGTGGCACAATCTAAAAATCGGCTACGTTTACTTAATTCACCTGAGCTAATTCAGCTAAGTGAACTAAACACACTTTTAGTAAATTTTAAGCACCTGTATTGCTGGTCACAAAGACATATATTTAAAATAATAAGTAAACTTTATTCACCCCACCCTTCGGCCGCCTTTTTTTTTAAATAAATTATAAAGTACATAATTTATTAAAAAAAAAAGGCGGGCGAAGTTTATAATATAAACTAGCGCTTGACCGCAATCCCGCCTGATGGTAAGCAGTGACGCAATCGTTGATAGTAAAGCGCACTAGTTTACTAAGAGCCTATTCACTCTAGCCTTAAAGACACTCAAATTGTAGTCCAACGGAAACACCGCCACTAGCAAATTGTTCCAGTCCCTCGATGTACGTGGTATAAAAGATGAGGCGAAACGCTTCATCTGGTCGTGCCTCGAAAAGCACGTTAAGCCGTTGGTCCCGGTTGCCATACGAACATCTAATGGCAGTCGTTACATGTTGTTAGAGACCTCAAAAGTTCAACAATTGGTCTAACTGCAATTCCTCGATATCGCCTTTGGGTTATGGAGGTCAGTCGGCAGTTGCTTCACGGAAAATAGCGAAGTTCAGCCAAAATCAGCAGTTAGACTGGTAAAACGGACCACAGACTCCAAAGCTGAAAAAGCTTCGGATGTGACTAGGATTAAAGCTGAGATGATGAAATTTAATGCACCCAGATAAGTCAGGTGAATAAAGTTTTTCTAAAGTAATTTTATGCACCCAGGTGAATAAAGTTTTTTTTTTTTAATAATTTTAATGCATCCAGGTGAATAAAGTTTTTTTAAAAGTAATTTTAATGCACCCAGGTGTTTAAAGTTTACTAAGTGTGTTTAGTTTACCTAGGTGAATTAGCTCAGGTGAATTACGTAAACGTAGCCTAAAAATCACTGTGATAGTAGTAAGAGTCCTTAGGATTTTTGAAGATAAAAGGCTATTTTAATCAGCTGAAGAAGAAGTATAGTATATTATATACTATACTTACTTCTTTTTGAGCATATAGAGGTCCACTGCTGGACAAAGGCCTTCCCCAAGGCTTTCCACGATGACCGATGTTGTGCTGCCCGCATCCATCGGCTTCCCGCGACCTTCACCAGGTCATTGGTTCACCTTGTTGGGGGCCTCCCTAAGCTGCGTCTTCCGGTACGGAGCCGCTACTCTAGAACCTTTTTGCCCCGTCGGCCATCGGTTCTACGAGCTATGTCGGTGACTTTGGTTCTTCTGCGGATCTCCTCATTTCTGATTCGATTACGCAAAGAATTTCCGAGCATAGCTCTTTTCATCGCCCTTTGTGTGAATCTGGGCCTTCGAATGAGGCCCATTGCGAGCGACCACGTTTCAGTTCCGTAAGTCATCACTGGCACATACACTGATCAAAGACTTTAGTCTTGAGACACTGTGGTATCTTGGATGACGAGAAGATGTAGCGTAGCTTCCCGAACGCTGCCCAGCCGAGCTGGATTCGACGAGGCACCTCTTTCTCGAAGTTGAACCTACGTAGTTGGACTGTTTGATCCAGGTATATACACTCGTCAACAACTTCGAGTGCAGAGAAACCAACTAGAATTGGAGTGGGTGCGACATGAGAGTTTGACATGATGTTCGTCTTATCCATGTACATCTTTAGACCCACTTGGGAAGCTCTGCTGAGGTCATTGTGCATTGTGCCCAAGTCGTCCAGGGTCTTCGCTATGACCACGGTATCATCTGCAAAAAACGGAGATTAATTATGTACTCGCCGTTGATGTTGATGCCAAGTCCTTTCCAGTCCAGGAGCTTGAAGACATCTTCCAACGCAGCAGTGAATAATTTGGGAGATATGATGATTATCTCCTTGTCTCACTCCACGCTGCAGTTGGATCGGTTTCGAGTCCTGATCCTGGAGACGGACTGACATGGTGGTGTTTTTGTACAAACACTTTATCACTTCAAGGTGTCGATAGTCAATTTGGCACCGCTGGAGAGCACCGCTAAGTCTCGATCAAATCGAAGGCCTTCTCATAGTCTACAAACGCTAAGCATAGTGGTTTGTTATACTCCTCGGACTTCTGTATAACTTTCCGTAGCGTATGTATGTAGTCTATGCTGCTAAAGCCTTTTTGGGAGCCTGCTATATAAAGCCTTTGCGGAGCGAGACGATTTATGATGCCCCTAGAAAACAGCTTATAGACATGGCTCAGGAGAGATATCGGTCTGTAGTTTTTGAGTAGGATATTTTTGAAAGCTTCTGAAGCGCTTTAAAAACCGGTTTGCCACCCGCTTTCAGAAGCTCTGACGTAATTTCATCATCTCCAGTCGCCTTATCGTTCTTGAGCTGTTTCAGGGCCATACCAATCTCGTACAGGCTGACGTCCGGGATATCGTCGGTGTACTGTCGGGTTAGTCTGGCTTTAGGATCATTGGCCAGGCTTGCAACAGATGCGTGTGTTAATGTGTATAGCTCTCCGTAGAATTTCTCTATCTCACCCAAAAGCTCAGTCTTAGAAGTGACGATCCTACCATCCCCATTCTTCAGCTTCGCAAGTAGGCTCTATCCAACAGACAAATCTCTTGCGAACACTTTGGAGCCTTCGTTCCGCTTGATAGCCTCTTTCATACAATTTGTTTTAAATTGGCGTATATCGCGAGTCAGAGACTGAGATTTGTCTGTTAAGGCATCTGATACGCGAAGCGTCATCAGGGGATTTTAAGACCACCTCCCGTCTTTCTTCCATTAGCCGACGGGTGGGACCGGAGATCTACTCCTGCCCTTTTCAAAGGGAGGGTTTTGAAGAACTTGGACCCTTCCGTTTGCAGAGTTTCCACAAACCTGTTGTTATAGCGGTCCACATCTACGCATTCACCGAGGTATTCAAAGCGATTTTGCAGTTCGATGTGAAAGCTTATGGGGTTTTGGAGCTGGGTTAATGCTGGACGAAGAGTAAACTTCATAAGTCGAGAACGTTCGAGCCTACTGTTGAGGTTCAAGATGCCTCTAACAATACGGTGATCACTCCCGGTTTAAACCGCATAGATCACGGAGACATCGTTGAACATTTGCCTTCTCGTTGACATTATGAAGTCTATCACGTTTTTGGTCTGACCATCGGGGCTAATTGAGGTCCACTTGTGTTGCAATGGTTTCATGAAAAAAGAATTCATCACGAAGAGTCCTTCCTTTTCCATGAAATCCATTAGCATCTGACCTCGGGGACTCCGATTTCCAACTCCAAATTGCCCCATTTTTATCTCGTCCGCCTCTCGTATGCCCAGTTTTGCGTTAAAGTTCCCCATGACAACAGTGTAGTGGGTTTTAGAGGTATATGTCTCTACTGACGTCTTCATACATAACCTCCACCTCACTATACAGTACGCGGCACAGTTCAGCTGAATTTCGGGTCTCAAATCGAAATTTGATGCGAGAATACGGCGCGGAGGACTGCACGGAACCACATAACATCGAGTAACATTATACAGAGTGGTGCTGACAATACAACAATAAATTAAACATCGTGTACCTCAACACATTCTCAATCTACCCATAAAACATCATATAAATATATCCATTAGTTTAGTCACAGGAAATCATTTTTCATTTTTGTCATTTTCTACATGATGTACACGTTGATAAGGAAGGAAGGTTAATGACCGCCGCATCCAACGGTACTAAACTTTAATAATAATGGCGCCAAAAAGCAAGTCGATACAGGACCGCGCTGTCGTCCGCTGGTCGAAGGTTATTGAACCAATATTTTAAAGGATGTTCTATTCCGTTTGTAATTTTATGCGATTTAGTTTGAATTTTTTATTTTTGATGCCAGGTTTTTTTTATATGGTTTAGGATTTTTCCAATGAACCGGCATGGTCTGTGTTTTCATTTATTGTCGTATTATCAGCACCACTCTGTATATTTCCGAAACTGCAATGGTTAATGAGAAAACGGAACGCAAATACTGAAACGGCCGCCATTTTGGTTCAAGTTATATTCCTAGTACTGTATATTTCTTGGGATACCCTTGAAAGATGTAGTGAAGAACGTTAATTCCGCTTCATAGGATGGACTCTTAAATCAGCAGTAGACTGATGTCTTAAACAACTGTAACTATTATTTTAAAATATGCTTGATCATACAATGGACTGTGAAATACTTGTATAAATAATACAGTGGAAATATCACGTTGGAAGAGTAAGTGGTCAAACTTGCTGTGATGCTAAATGCACCACTATCAGTGATGTTAATACTCCAAAAAACACTAGAAGTACCCAAGTCGTGTTAGGTCCACGATCGAAGATATAAGTGATAGTAATAAATAAAGACCCGCTTCATGGGTTTTTATTCGGGTTTAAACCCGTTTAAACCCAAAAAACCGGGTTTAACCCGTTTCTACCCATTGGGTTTAAACCCTCTGCCCATCTCTATTCAGCATAATAAAGGTTCGATACGAGCTCCTCAACAGTGGGATGGAACAAAGGGAAGAGGAAATAATTAGAAACGATTTCATCTGATGCAGATGCATAAAATTATTAACTTTTTCTGTCTACGTGGCTGAGGACGCTTCCACCTTTTTCTTCATGGAATAACGGCTTGATTTTTGGATGGAATTTCGAATGACCTAGCCTGATATTTCGTCTCAATAACGAATGATAAGATGAGTATTTTAGTTCATTGCTTCCTCGCATCTATTTTATAAACGCATTTTTTTAAATAAAGAAGCCTATATACAGTCAGCAGTTATTTTTTTCGTATATTTACTGCCTCTTTTGCCTGATTACAGGGAAGTGATGCTGGGGTGGTGATCTACTACAGTTTTAATTGACCTTGCTTGCCTGACTAGTTTTTAACCAGTATCACCAAGAGGTATTGTACTGCCTAGTAATTGAGTTATGGACTGTGATGAAGTTCAGATCAATAGACACTCCATGTAAAATACTACATCCGGCTATCCTGGAAGCCGACTGCAACATAGATGGGACAAAGCTAGGCAGAACGAAATTCCACTAAATCCGCATGACGTGAATTAGAGGAATTCTATTGTTTTACATTTACATGTACACATACACTTATGTTTTTGTCGTGTTCTCTAAGACTGTATGATACGCATTACGCATGTGTTAGGCCTCTGCCTCGAATCTTGCGGGCAGCGGGGCGGCGGCGGCAGCGGCGAGTGAGCGGCAGGATCTTATGCGTACGGACCGGTTCTCGAAAACAGCGGCGCGGCAGCGGGGCGGTGGCGGGCAGCGAGCGGTGTACTTCTCGCGCTCGAGTCTTGCGGGCAGCGGGCGGGTAGCGAGCGGTAATCGTTACGCATGTGTTAGGCCTCTGTCTCGAATCTTGCGGGCAGCGGAGCGGCGGCGGCAGCGGCGGGTGAGCGGCAGGATCTTATGCGTAAAATCAAACGGACCGGTTCTCGAAAACAGCGGCGCAGCAGCGGGGCGGTGGCGGGCAGCGAGCGGTGTACTTCTCGCGCTCGAGTCTTGCGGGCAGCGGGCGGGTAGCGAGAGGTAATCGAGCGTTAGGAATAAATTTGAATCAAAAAGATGTTGCGTCATTGTTCAGATATTTCTTTCGCGAATAAAAACAAATATCCCGCGTCGCTGCCGCAGCCGCCCCGCTGCCCGCAAGATTCGAGGCAGCGCGGGCCTTACGCGTTTAAAACTCTATGCCCGGATATAATGCACGTTGGTTGCGATAGGCTGTGCTGACCTTTTGACGCTATTCACGCTATCGCTTTGTGTTAATGACAGGTGGTTGTACTACATCTTCAATTTGTGAATCCATAATCCGCCGATTATGAATTAACTCACCGATTAACATATTTGGGTTTTTTATCAAAATAAGTAACAAATATTTATTTATGAAATAATCCATTATTACATAAATAAATATTTTAAAAACATTACCACAAAAAAAAATTGTATACAGTACAGCTATTTTTTTTTTTGTAGTAATATTGTGTTAGTAATAATTGTAGCTAGGAGTTTTGGCGGGAAAGTCAAGCTGAGTGTCACGCTAATTTTCCATTGGACTTAAAATTATTTATAGTGTTGGTTACTAAATAAAAGCGCGTGATTTATGTAGTAAAAAGTGCATTCAGTGAATCTACACTAATATTATAAAGGGGAAGATTTGTATGTTTGTATGTAACGAATAAACTCAAAAAGTACTGCACCAATTTTAATCATTCTTTTTTCATTAGAAAGCTAAATTATCACTGAGTAATATAGGCTATATTTAGTACTAGATTACTATGGAAATCTTTAGATATTCTAATTAAAACCTACCAAGGTATAAAAAAATTAGACATAAAATGTCTTTCATCGCATACACTGCATATTAATGATAGGACAAAAAAATGTTCGACAATATTATAGAATATATCAATATCTACAAAAAACTTCGCGAGACCATATGTCTAACTATTGTAGTTATGTCACTATAACTACTTTTTTACATTTAACAAATTGATAGAAATGCCATCAAAATCAGACCGTGTTATCCATATCATTCAAAAAAATTTATCCAAATAAATAATGTAATATTCAAGACTGTCTCAATACCTGTTGATTAGTTGAATTATTGAAATCGAACATTCCATTCAAAAGATATCATGAAATAAAAATAAAAATATTCAGGTTTTTTATACAAAGTTCAGTGTTTTTGAGGTGTATTTGGGATCAGCATTGTACCCGTGCGAAGCCGGGAAGGGTCGCTAGTAATTTATAAAGAACATTGAAATATTGCAGCATAGTGGCCACATCATGACTTTACCCCAAACCCCTCCTAATCGGGTCACGCGGGAAACGAAAGGAGATAGGTTAAAGTTACGAAGTTAAAATTCATTTCTGTATTCGACTGAAGGACTTGTATCCATGGTCAGGTCAAAAAATTGTAGCTAGGTACCTATTTAATATTACTTATTATGAATAATATTCTAATTCTTAAACTGGTCACAGTGGTCACAAAATGACACAACATAATATTATCTGTGTATATGTGCACAATTTATATCACACAATTCATTCGTTTATTAGATTTATTTATTGATAAATCACGATCTTGTTTCTTCGTGCGTAATATTTACAACAATTAATATGATATGAATTGAATTATGTGACACCGATTTACGATAATTGGAGGAATTATTGATAAATGCACATTTAATTATATTACTTCATATACATATACTATATAGAAACAATATACAATAGCAATAACGGTACTTACATAAACAACAACGCAAATTAAACGAATATTTTGTAAAGTGTAAATGTATAAACCACTAGCGGCGCCACGCGGCTTCACCTAGTTTTCGATGTTTTTTTTTTTATATGCACCGCTCCTATTGGTCGCAGCGTAATGTTATATAGCCTAAAGCCTTTCTGGATTAATGAATATATATATGAAAGCGCGGGAAACTTAGAATCTGGCGGTCGTGTTTTTCTGGTTTTCCTTTAATTTAATTAATTATTGTGGATCAGTTAAGTTATTTAGTATATAGTTATATTATTAGTAGTTAGTTACTTATTTGTGTATATAGTGTGCAGATATATTACTGCTAATTATTTGGTAAGTTCTTTTTTTTTCTAATATGGGGGCTGATCCCCCGGACGATCCTGGCGGCGGGCCAGGACCTGGTCCACCTGTTGCGTTCAATGTGGTCATCGACGACTCATCTATGGATACTGAGGATGGCCTTATAGGCAAATTTTCTGATAGAAAAAGAATCAGACCACGCAAACCGCGATGCCGTCTATGTAATATGAAAAAACGGAAAAGTAAGGATGGACGATTTTTTGTTCAGGCATGTCAATGTGAAGATTCTGATTCAGCTAATTCTGACATTTCTAGAGCTCTTAAATCTGAAGTTGAAATGCAACCACCCAGCCACCTGAGTAAACCTGCCAATGAAAACCTGTCAATTTCACAACACAGTGAGACTGGTTTGGGTCTCTCACAGCCGCAACAAACCTATTTTGCCAGAAAATATGTTAGCTTGGACTCGGGTCCTTTTACTGTCCATGTACAAAGAGTAACGACCATTGAAAATGATTCGGTATCTTTACACCCAATTCAATTTGGAAAAGTTTTGAAAAATTTAAAAATTAATAACATTGTTAATGGTAGTGTTAAACGTATAGGAAGAAACAGAATTTCAATGGCCTTTACGAATTTTGAAGCTGCTAATAAATTCACGGAAAATGCAGAGTTATTGAATCTTTCATATAAAATATTTATACCAAGTTTCAATGTAACAAGAGTGGGTATAGTTAGGGGCGTGCCTCAGGACTGGTCTGAGCAGGAAATTCAGGAAAACATTACTGTTCCTATTGGTTGTGGGCAAATAGTTAAGCTACGGAGAATAAAACGCAAGACTATGAATGATGGTATTTCTTCATTTATTAATACAAATCTTGTAGTTTTAACTTTTGATGGGCAAGTACTTCCTAAACGTGTTTACATGTGCTACACAGCTCTGCCAGTAGAATTATACATATTTCCCACAATCCAGTGTTATAACTGTTGCAAATTTGGGCATACTAAATCACAATGTCGATCTAGGCCCAGATGTTTTAAGTGTGGAGATGAACACACTCCAGAAAGTTGTTCAGTGATAGTGGAAAATGGTAAGTGCTTCCATTGCTCTGGTAGACATTTTGCTAATAGCAGGACTTGTCCTGAGTTCACACGGCAACAAAATATTAAAATTTCTATGGCCCAAAATTGCATCTCATATGCTGAAGCAGCCAAGATTCACCCTTCAGTTTCCAAATCATATGCTGATGTTACAGCATCTCCTCCTTCTCAACCAAGTAATCACCATCTTCCCTCTCCAAACTTTGTTTCTCAGTCACCCAGTACTTCTTATAAAAAAACTACTTTTAGTCAGCGCCGGATTCCTCCTAAACCAAGTGGAGGATATGATCGTGTCATGCATAATTCTATTGCCAATGAATATAATAATTTGTCTACCCAAATGTCCCATAGTCAAGTACTGCAACAATCATTAAATACAATACCTCATAAATCTATTGCTGAAATTATTTTGGAACTTATTACATTACTTACAAATTCTAGTCAACAATTTTCTACTTCTAATTCTTCACCGTCCAACGTTGCCAATATATTACTCACAGCTCTTAATAAACAATTCAATAATGGATCACAAAATCTTACAATGGAATTGTAGAAGTGCCATAAGCAAAAAATCTGACATTATTTATTTACTAAATAAATATAAGCCTATGGCTTTGTGTCTCTCTGAGACATGGTTGAAACCAGAGTTTCCATTTAGGATTTCTGGTTTTGTTACAGTGAGAAATGATAGACCTGATGGGTATGGTGGAGTGGCCATTCTCATTAGTAAAACTTTCTCCTATAAAGTATTCCCACTTCCCCTTCTCAGTAATGGTATTAATGCCATTGCTGTTATTGTAAATAATATCTGTATTATTTCTGTATATATTCCACATCCCTCTTATTCTATATATAATGAGTTTAAACAATTACTATCTGTCTTGCCTTCCCCATTTTTGGTTTTAGGTGATTTTAATTGCCAAAATCAGGCATGGGGCAGCTCTGTTACCAATTACTATGGCAATTTGATGATTGATATCCTAGATTCTTTAAACATATGTATAATGAACAATAGCTCTCCTACTCGACTTACTGGCCCTAATGAATGTTTAAGTGCTCCTGATCTTTCACTCTGTTCTCCAAATTTAGCCTCTTTGTTATCTTGGAATATCCTTGATGACTCTCTTGGCAGTGATCATTTTCCTATTATACTCTCCTTACACATATCTTGCTCCCCTTCCAACTTAAGTTACAGTTCTAAATTAAAACATAAACTGCCAGAATTTAAAGATGATTGGCTAATATTTAAACAGTATGTTGATAGTAAAATTTCATCCTTACCTGCTATTAATGATTCTAATGGATTACTATGTACAGAAGAGTTCTCAAAACTTCTTATTGAGGCTGCTAATATTCTATTTCCATTAAAAGGTTCTAGACAGGGCAAAATTCCCTTTCCACCATGGTGGGACCATGAATGTACTATGGCCATTAAGAAAAGAAAACAGGCTGAGAAAAAATACAGATCCCTAATGACTTTAGAAAATTATGAAAGTTACTCTCTCATAGCTCGATCCACACGCAAGTTCCTAAAACAGAAAAAATTTGAAGGTTGGAGAAGATTTTGTGAGTCCATAAATCCTGATGTATGCTCTTCTGTTGTGTGGAGGAATATTCGTAGATTTAGATCGGCATTCTCTTCTTCTTCATTTGGTGTCCTTTCCATTGAGCTAGCTGATAAATTTATGGATAAACTAGCTCCTTTGTCTGTTCCTGAATTAAATAATATTCATTGTTGCACTTTATATAATAATACAAGCAATCATTCTGATCTCAATGCTCCTTTTTCTTTGTCAGAATTAAAAGGAGTTCTCTCTTATGTTAAAGATTCATCACCTGGCGAGGATGGTATAACATACTCTTTTTTGGTAAACTGTACTGATAACTCATTAGAATATTTTTTGAAAACTATCAATGCAGTTATGTTTTCAGGTAATATTCCTTCATCATGGAGAACTCAATCTATAATCCCTATATTAAAACCAAATAAACCTTCTTCAGATGTTTCATCTTTCCGTCCCATAGCCCTTTCATCTGTTCTTGCTAAAATAACTGAACACCTTGTTAAAAATAGGTTAGAATTTTTTATTGAAAACAACAACATTATGACAGTTAATCAGCTGGGTTTCAGGAAAGGTCGGAGCACCATAGATAATATTAGCATTTTTGTTTCGGATATTCGAATAGCATTTTCAAAAAATGAATCAGTTTTAGCAGCATTTCTGGACATCGATTCGGCATATGATAATGTTCTTATTCCTGTGCTTCATGAGAAACTTCATGCCCTACGTATCCCTCAACTTTTAATATCATTTATTATAAACATGTTGTCTGAAAGATGTTTGAAATTAGACCTCCATGATGGATCTCAACTTTCTAGGTTTGTATGGAGAGGCCTCCCCCAGGGCTCGGTTCTTAGTCCATTATTGTACAATGTTTACACTTACGATCTAGAAAAAAACTCGAACTCAGTAGCAAACGTCTTACAGTATGCTGATGATCTTCTTTTTTACGTTGCTGACAAATCTATTAATATTGCTAGTAATTGCTTAACTACCTCTCTTAGTCATTTACATGATTGGTTAGATAATAATGGACTAAATTTATCGGTATCAAAAAGTACCATAGTCTTGTTTGCAAGAGGAAGGATAACTGCCAATCCTATTGTTTCCTACGAAGGCAATCCTATCCCTGTGAAATCAGAAGCTAAATTTTTAGGAGTTATTTTGGATTCGAAATTAACCGGAGTACCACATTGTGATTACATTGTAGCTAAATGTGAAAGAAATATGAATATGATAAGGTGTTTAACCGGTGTCTGGTGGGGATCCCATTCCTTCTTTTTACGTCTTATATATAACGCCCTTATTCGTAGCCTTCTTGATTATGCCACTTTTGTTCTAGAACCATGTAACTCTGTTGCTATGAAGAAATTTGATAGTATACAGGCAAGGGCATTAAGAATTATTCTTGGAGCTATGAAGTCCAGCCCTATTAATGCTATGCAAATAGAGTGTGTAGAGCCACCTCTCTATTTAAGACGACAATATCTGTCCGATAAGTTCCTTTTCAAATTAATGCAATTTTCTAACCATCCTTTACGATTTAAGCTTCATTTACTTGTAGAATACACAAAAAATAGTCAGTACTGGACTCATAAATCTTTACCTTGTCTTGTTAAGAGTTATCAAAAATTCAGTGCCATACAAGCCCCGACACTTAACTCATACTGTTATCCTACTTTTGATTCTATGTATGGCGCATTAGTTACTTCTCCAGATGTTAGAATCAATGTAAATATCCCTAGAAATCAGTTTGAATCTGTACAATTTGTGGATAATCTATTAAATAACGAATTCTCAAATTTTCATTCTATTTATAGTGATGCTTCTAAACAATCACCCAATGGTATAGTTGGGATTGGAGTTGTCCATTCCCAATACAATATAGTCCAAAAAATAAGACTTCCACCGGAATCATCCGTATTTTCTGGAGAATGTCTAGGACTGCTAAAATCTGTTGAATATATTCTTATTGCAAAACTTAAAAAATCCGTTATATTTTCAGACAGTATGAGTGCCCTACAAGCCTTATCTAAATATCCGTTCAAGTCAGGTATTGTTAACCCTATCATTATTAAAATTCGTAACCTTCTGATGTCATGTTATCAGATGGGTTACACAGTGGTGTTTTCTTGGGTGCCAGCTCATTCTGGTATTTCAGGCAACGAGCGCGCAGATTGTCTTGCTAAAGAGGCTGTTTCTTGTGGTGACTGGTCGGACTATTTCAATTGTGTTCATGATTTGTGTGCTTTGCCTAAATCTACTCTTGATGAAACATGGAGAATTGCTTGGTCTGCTTCAAGCCAATCGAAGGGAAGGGCTTACGCTAAAATTCAAAGTTCAATTCCGTCAAAGCCCTGGTTCTCTAAATTGAAGTTGAGCAGGAGAGTAACTTGTATTTTGACTCGTATGCGTTTGGGACATGTTTGCACTCCTGCTCAACTCGCTAGATTTGGAATACTGGACAGTGATTTGTGCGAATGCGGTGAGGTGGGTGACCTAAACCATATCTTTTTGTGCTGCCCTAGATATAATCGAGTCTCATTTTATGAAAGCCTCCTTGAAATTCCCATCCCACTTCCTACTTCAGTAAACATCCTTTTATCCTCTGGTGAACCGTCTGTGTATAAAGTATTTTCTTCATTTATATTAATTAATAACATTAAATTGTAAATATTATTCAATATATGTATTTTTTTATTTCATACTTATATATATTCTATTATTCTGTCCTTTCCTGATCCAATCCTAAATTCCGTTTCAAAATTTTATTTTCTCTTTTGTAAATACAAGTTTCCCCGTTTTATAAATAATAATTTAAAAAAAGATACAATATGACTTGTCTTTGGCTCAATCGCTAATCGCGCAGAGCCATTAAAACCAAAAAGAAGAAGAAGAAGAAGAATATATATATGCTATAAACGAAAAATATTTTTTCAAATTGGACCTGTTCCTGAGATTAACGCGTTCAAACAAACAAACTCTTCAGCTTTATATATTAGTGTAGATTTGCGTGCACTTACCTGTATAAAACTTTAAGGAATGTGCCGAATCCGCGACATGTTGCGACTTCACCGGTGTATGTAACAGTCATTGTTTGTTTTTATAAGATAATGAATAAATTTTAAAAAATATCACAGAAACACATATAATGTTAATAACAATAATAATTCCACCGGCACAGTCAAAATAGTCATTTAATATTTTTGAATAAGTAAACAAATCATTGTTAAATTTCACTAAACATCGCCGTACTTGTAAATAAATGAAATTTTATTAACTTATGCTATATGATTTATAATAAATTATCGATTTGTAAAATTTGTTAATTAACGTGAAGACTAATTATTGTTCGCCATAAATTCTGTATCACTCACATTATCACGTAACGGTGAAATAAATATTTATTAGTACACACCACACTTACAAACAGACTCACCGAATCAGACTGAATCGAATGAATGAAATGAACTTAAACTTCGCTTACTTCGCCAACTTCACAACATACAAACTTATCAATAAACTTTTTTTTTTTTGGTTCAGTTCTTTCCGAACTTTTGAACGGAAAAGGCAAAGACATAGTACGGCATACAGCCTAGAATTCAGTAAGTTTATATCCTAACTTATCCGAATTTATAGTGCGTTTCATCTAATAGTTCCTTTGTCGTCATGTTGGCACTAATGCAACTTAGTGTAAGAGAGAGAGAGAGACGCAGAGTGCGTCTACCTTGTTTACGATAGTGACAAAAAATGAATACCAACATGACGGCAAAGGAACTATTAGATGAAATGCACTATACCCTAAACTTATCCTTTATTTTTATTTTTTTCTTGACCCTATGGAAATGTAGAAATGCAAAAATCATAAGAAATAGCATAGCCTGTACTACCAATCCCCCGCCGGCGATTCCCGCCTGAAAGACGGGCCCATAACGATCCTTCCATAGGAAGGGGCCGGGCTGGGTACGTCTTCTTGTGCGAGAAGACGCAACAGCCAAAGGTTTTTTAGCGAGGTGTCCTTCCTCTTAGCCCCACTCGTTTGCCCGAAGGCAAACGGGGCCCCCAGCTCCTCTCAATGAGGAGACCGGGTTGCCCGACGGCGACCCGGAGTTCGGGTCACGTCAGCCACCTGGAGTGGTGGCCGACCCGCCGCACGTGACCGCCGAAGCGGTCCCCACTTCTGGTTTTGGTCCGCTCCGGTAAACCGGTAACCCCCATATCTGGGGGCCGTTCCCCTATCCGCCACCTGGGGACGCGTCCGATGGCAGGCCAGAAACTTAACTTAATCTAACCTAACTCCTTTCGTTTTCCGCATGAGGCCGATTAGGAGGGGTTTAGCGTAAAGACATGATGTGGCCATTATGCTACAATATTTCACTGTTCTTTATGAATTATTCACTGAATGCACTTTTTACTACATAAATCACGCTTTTTATGTAGTAAACGACTCTATAAATAATTTAAATGTCCAATGAAAAATGAGCGTGGCACTCATCTTCGCTTTCCGGCCAAAAACCCCCCTATGCTTTTGCTTTTTGCAGATAGATACTAGGTGTGGGTCGTTACGCCTTTTCAAGACACGTAACATAGCCAGTCACTTGGTCGGCGCCACCTGTTATTAAACGAGTTATTTTTGTAGCTAGTTATTTTTATTCGCTACTGTGATTGTTTACATAATTATACGTCCACCAACTATACAGTTACTCACGCAGTGGAACTAAATTACTTAAATCAATGTCTTGAGTGTGTCCTGTTACAAAACGAGTTATTTTTGTAGCTAGTTATTTTCATTCAGCTACTGTGATTGTTTACATAATTATACGTCCACCAAAAAGTTACACACGAAACGAAACTAAATTAAATCACTTTCTTGAGTGTGTAGGTATACAGTTAAATCAATAAATTATGCCGGTGTTATGCATGATAAGTAGTATGCAGTATGTGTTAGCTTTAGAGAAAGTACAAAAAGCATTCCTCAGGTATCTTTACAAGCACGTGTATGGGTTTTTTCCCTACTTATATTCCACCAATTTTTTGCTGGGATGCTTAAATTTAAACTCACTTGAAGTACGACGTTCACGCGATCAGATGATTGTAGTATTTAAAATACTCAGAGGAATTACGGATGATCCTGATCTGCACAATGAGATTTGCAATGTGTTTGTCCCTGACAATTACTGTCGTGGCAGAAAACATCGGCTGTTGGCTTTTCCGACCAGCCGAACTATTGCTCACTCCAAGTCGCCTATTCCTCGGACATTAGCAGCTATTAACGCTCTCCTGAACTCAAACACTGATCTCGATATTTTTGTGGATGAATGGAAGAAGATACTGTCAGAGTGTTTGAAGTTTTGTGAGAAGAATGCTTAGTCATGCATTCTTCTCACAAACTCTTCTCTCAAATCAAATAAGTGTATGTTTGAAATGTCCGTTTAATGTTTTTATTGTATTAAAATAAATAAATAAATAATAAATATACACGGACAAATCACACAGATTGAGCTAGCCCCAAAGTAAGTTCGAGACTTGTGTTATGGGATACTAACTCAACGATACTATATTTATAATAGATACATATATAGATAAACATCCAAGACCCAGGCCAATCAGGAAAAGATCGTTTTCCATCATGACCTGGCCGGGGATCGAACCCGGGTACCTCCACGTCGCAGGCAGGCGTGTTGACCGCTGCACCACGGAGGCCGACAATATTGTTTGTTATATATTTTTCTTCCTTTTATTAATGTTTAGTGTAGTTTGTGTTTAAATAGTGTAATTGGCTTATGCCATTCTATTTAAATAAATAAATAAATGATACGGCTACGGCATAACGTGTGTATGAAATAACGCATTTACGATATAACTACTTTTTAATTTGAGTCGTAACTAGCTATTTAGTTACATATCGTGTCACTGGTTATTGTAACTAGTTACGTGAAGTACCAACTATGTCTAATAGATACTGGCGCCGCGCCGATCACATTTCACAAACAGAACTAAATTTAATTTCAGTGCACCTTTTTTCTTCTATTACATTATAAGAAGGAACCAAGATAAAATATTAGTTTAGTCCGGTCAAATTAAATATTTAGACGTGGTTGAAAACATGATAAATAAAAATGCCTAATAATTAAATATTTACGTCAAGCGTTGATCAGCTATTCTTTATCTTCCTTCTATCCTTTCTTTTCTAGAAAGTAAAGATGAATTTAAAATAAATTGGCTTAGTCCATCAACAAGAGAATCGGCACCAAAAGCTGTTTATAAACTCTGAGCTATTGTCTCCCAAAGATGCCGATTTTTTGATTTTTTAAAAGTTGATGAGGCTAACCAAAGAGTTGCTAACGATTAACGAATCATTTTCCGTGCTGTCAAAAATCGTAGTTTGCGACAAAGTCCGGTAGAATACCGATGACAATCGATAACTTTGTAATAAAACTACATCCGTATCGATTGGAATTTGCAACCGAATTCGGTCGTAACTACATCCGTATCGATTGGAATTTGCAACCGAATTCGGTCGTAAAATGATCGCTATTAATGTCGAGACTGTTGCCTATGGGAGCGATTCAATTTTTTTACTCCTAAAAACGAATACCAACCTGCACTGGGCTAGAGTGGTAGATCACGGCCTACTCCCTCTCACCGAGAGGAGGCCTATGTCCCAACAGTGGAAACAATATAGGCTGATTATGTTACATACTATTTTATAAAAGGAGTTTTTATCGAAGGAATATAATATTAATTCCATGGAAACTCAAGTTCAGGGTACCTCCATAATAGGGGTTAGTGGTTTCAATCGATATACATCAAAGAGTATAACAATATACGGACGACAGCAGGTCAAGCTAATATAATATAAAAAGACAAATATCCCCATTCAATTTTGGGTCTACATGCTTTAGCTATAAAGTTGAAATCTAATAAAGAAATTATACATGCACCTCACTGACATTTCATATTTTTAAATCACGTATGGAACGTGTTTTTCACCAGTGAATATATAGCTCCTTACCTACTTTTTTACTATGAATACTGTGTCTAAGTCGGAGAAGTGTTTCTCATAAGTTCAGACGAAGCAAGCTTGCAGTTAAACTAAAAAACAATGTCATCTAAATGCAAAAGTAAAGAGACTTTGAAGTCCTCTTTCTTAAAATTATTTATTCCGTTAATAAGCACTTAATACTGGGATAATACTTAATACAGGTATATCCATCGAGTAACGCATTGAAATTACCGGGGATGCGGCACGTCACTATTGAAATGACAACATTCAGAAAAAAAAAACACCATGCAAGATGGCGGACCGTAGCTTCGATCGTAGAATTTTGTAATAGTGTTTCATTGTGTGTAATCGCATCACGGTTTTGCGTTCGTTGTTCATATAAAAACATAAATTTCCGGCTATTGAATGTTATGAAATTTGAACAGCATTACTTATGTGAATGATTATCAACTTTCACAATGAGCGAAATTGCCAACAGTGAAGGAGCTTCTGAATGTGAGAAGCCGGTTCAGAATGATGGTATACAATTCCCGCCCTTCCCTGGTATGCAAACTATCGTTAAAAATGGATACTTGTACCTTTTAGTTTTAATATTTACGGTAATTTGTAACTATACTTTTAGATCCTAAAGATGAAGATTTCGACGATGATATTGCGGAAGATGAAAGAAATTACTACAAAAATGTTTTTAAAGGTAGGTACTCAATACCAATACGCATACTCATTATGTTATTATACTTAACGCTATAACTTTGTACTATCTAAATGCTAATTATAACAAAGTTTTTTAAAAAAAAATAATATTCCTATTTCAGATCTGAACACAATAAAGAGTATGAGATTACATTGTACGGCATGTGATCGTCATATGGGATGTTCAGCACGTAATGAAGTGCGTATGCGAGCTCATCCAATGTTACGCACCCTAGTTTGTCATAATTGTCATGTTTTTTATAATAGTGGAGAATTTGAAAAGGGTGATGATGGATCAGAACTATATTGCAGATGGTGTGGCCAAGGTGGTCAAGTATACTGTTGCTCTGACTGCCCTCATGTGTTTTGTGCGGTAATAACATAATTTTTTAAATATTTAAAACACTTAAATTTATCTGTTAAAATAAACATCATTTGATTGCTGATTAATATTAAATATTATTTTATATTAACAGAAATGCATAAAGCGGAATTTGGGAACTACCAAGATCAAAGAGATTGAAAATGCAGATGATTGGAAATGTTTCAAGTGTAACCCAAAATGTCTGTGGGATCTGCGAGCATTATGCTGGGCTGTCTTGCGCTTCTGTGATCTTAAAAATAAGTAATACTTTGATTATATATTTCTTTAATAACTTGTTACTTTATAAGATACTAGCTGCACCCTGCGATTTCACTGCGGAAGTAGTCTGATTATTTATTAAAAAATTGCACTTGTGAGGATAAAAATTGATAAAAACCTATTCTCAGGCCCAACAAATGTATATATGCAATTTCCTTAAAATTGGTTCAGATGGTTTTCAAGAAGAGTTTGAAGACAAACAATGTGATAGGAGAATTTTATGTATTCCGGCCGTCAGGTCCATCGCCCACACAGGGGCCCCATACAGGGCCATGGACCGCACGATTCCTACGTATAACCGCCTACAGGCGGCGCTCAGGCCCCCCATGTTGGGAAGCAGCGTTGATAGCGCGCCTGCTGCACCCATCAGCATGGGTGCCAGCCGCCGGAAGTGGGGCCCGAATTCCCACCGGCTGTCGAGCACCAATCCCAGGTACTTCATGGTGAACTCGACAGCTATCCGGGCCCCACTGACCACGATATGTGATCCCGGAGCCGGCGCACGCCGGGGGCCATGGTTTGCCATGGCCCCCGGCGTGCGCCGACTTGTCAAGGGCCACCTCCAGGCCCAGGCGCCGGATGCGGTTCACCAACTGTGACACCGCAGCCGTGGCTATCAACGTCGCTTCCCTATACGAGCTCCCCCGGGCAGTGACAAGCGTGTCGTCCGCATAATACGTCAAGTCTGCGCCCGACGGGAGCTCGCCTCTCAGCACCAAGTCGTAGCCGATGTTCCACAGGAGCGGCCCCAAGACTGATCCCTGTGGAACACCGCACGACATTTGGTGCCGACCGGCACCGTCACGTCCCCGATAGATGACGCAGCTGTCGTCCAGATAAACCCCTACTATGCGGCGGAGGTAGGGAGGCACCCGGTGGTATTTCAAGGCCTCCCTAATACAGCTTCAGGGTAGGGTGTTGAAGGCGTTGGAAATGTCTAAAGACACCGCCAACACCACCCCACCCCGGGACGCCGTATCCTCCGCCAGGACTCTCACGCGCATGATGGTGTCTATGGTGGAGCGCCCCCGACGACAACCGAACTGGTTGTGTCCAGGTTCGGCCCCTCTCCGCACAAGTGGCCGACGAGGCGATCTGCGATTATGCGCTCAAAAAGTTTGCCCGCCTCGTCGAGCAGCACTTATGGGCCGATACGCGGACGGCGAGTCCGCGGGGCGCCCCTCCTTCCTGAGTAGGACCAGCTTCCCCTCCTTCCACACACTGGGAAACTGACCCTGCTCGAAACATGCCGTGAAGAGCCCCCCTCAGCTGGGGCTCTAGCTCCTTCAGAGCAAGGACGAGAGCTCGGCCAGGAACTCCGTCGGGTCCGGGGGCCCGGAGCCGCGGCACGGCCGCTCCCGTCTCTGCTTGCGCCAAGACGCTATCCCGGAGCTAGTCGGACAACACCACGGCAACCCCATTTCTCCCACTAGATGCACCCATATAGGTCAGCTTGTAGCCATTCTCAATAAGCCGGGATCTGCTGCCTTTCCACCGAGTCTCCTGCAGGAACGCTACGGCCACCCGCCGCTTGTTGAGGGTTTCGGGCCAGTTGTCTCGCGCGTCCAGTTAGCGTGCCAACGTTTCACGAAGCGAAACGGAGTTTTCTGGTTTGGGCTCGATTCTTCAGCCGTGTCCGCCCCAGACACGGTAGCCCTAGCCCACAGGTCACAGGAGTGGGGCGGAGCTCCTGCGCGCCGCTTTGCGGCTGCGCCCAAACTGTAACTCGTGGCTTTCTTCTGTTCCTTTTCATTTTTGGCGACTGCCGTCTGACCACTCAACCCCGAAGGGGAAGCCGGCGTCAGGGTCCCGTCCGTAAGTCAGTAGGTGCACCGTCTGGCAGGTGGGGTTGACTTGAGTCCTAAAGATGGTGGTGGGACCGCAATGCACCCCCAATGACTTTATACAATACTATTTATAGTAATGAACACAACATAAAAATCAATTATTTGACATATGCCAGCTACCCATGTCAAAATATCAAGGAAAAAAAAAAAACAATTAAAATATCATTTAAGCTAATGTAAAAATATTGGTTAACATTGTAAATTTTGTATAACATTTGATAATGACTTTACAGAATGGCATACCAAACTCAAGATCCTCAATTAAAGGAAGCTTATAAGAAGGAGTGCTCTATAGACTACTCAGAGTGTTGCAAGGCTAAAGTAAACAAGCGAAATCAAAAGACAGAGACTAAAAAAAAAGAAATCAAAAAGGAAATTGATGCAAAGTTAGCTGCTAATAATGTAATATCTAAAATTCCACCAACAATACAGGTAACTTTGAATGTTATACAGTATATTAAGCCCTGTCCGACCCATAAGGATAATAAAGGTTAGGTAAATGACCAAATATAATATAAAATTTTACGTAATCATCATAGTACCAAAACAAATGAATTTTGTAATAATCTTTTTTTCCCGCGAATTAATTCCAACTTCCCCGAAATTTGGTAAATTTTAAAAAAGGTACAACACCGGTATTATTATGAGCGAATAGCGATGCGACCACGTGCCGCGTGCCCTGCCGCCCGCCGCCCGCGGAAGGGTGCTTAACGCAAATTTATTAAGTTACCTCTTTTTGCGAAATAATATTTATTTTTTTAGGGGGATTTTTTTTTTAGGTTTAGCCCGGTTTTTTATCCATTATTAGAATCAGTTATCGATACCTAACAACACCTTCACGGGTCGGACAGGGTTTTCTTAACATACTGTATATGTTTATTAATTAAAAGTATATTATACTACATCAAAAATTTAATTTGGTGACTGCTTAATGATGTTTTTATTTACCTGAAATAAATAAATTTGAAAGTATGAATATCCAGTTCTCTAAAAAATGTTTACCAACACCTTTAATGAATTTATGATATGTCTATTCTAGGTTAAAAAATTCGCAGCAGTGTCTATGTGCGACGACACAACAAAACCAGAGAAAAGGGCCCAAAAGAGATCTTTAAGTCCAAAAAATAAACCAGCTTTTGTGAAGAACCCTATAACTGTAGCACCAAGTTCAAAAATACTGCCTGTACCACCACCTCTGGCAAAAAAGATGAGGGTATGATCCATTTTCATTATGTTAGATATGCATTTACTATTGTCATAAAATATGTGCATTGACAATATGGACACCAGTCCATATTACCAATATTGTAAGCCCAAACAGTGCCGTTTCGAGTAAGACCCTTTGTTGTCTTTTGCGCTATTACTAAATTCACAGCATTAACCATTTTAGGCGCCGTTTCTGCAATAGGCTTATTTGGTGGCGCTTTCCAAATCAAATATAACAATTGTGCTCTCATTGTACACCTTTTTCAAACTTGTATTTTTGTAAAATTTTTGCTTAGTAAGTCAGTTCCTCCTCATAACTATTTTAAACTATACTGCTGTCGCGTTAACTTTAGACAAAAGAGTATGCACCTCTTGAAAGCAGAGATACTTGACATTTAATTTTCAAAAGTAAAGTAAAAAAGCAATTATGCTTTTTACTTATTTCAAAAAGCAGCTTTTGTTAACTGCTTAATTGCTTAATTACTTATAAACTTTGAAAACAATTTCCAGTGCAAAAAGTATATGTTAATGATTGCTGTTTGCAATTTTATTTATGCTTTATTTATTAAACACGAATTTTGGTAACTGAAGATTTATAAGAAAAAGAATTTTTACAAAAGTGCACTTCTTATAAAAAAAGTTCCAAATGTTGTTATTATTACGATTGCGAGACATTTTCTAAATGTCTAAATGAAATAATATTTTTACAAAGTATTTTACACTCAACCGACCTAAAAATGCTCGAATAATTTTAATTATACTCTACTCATTAACATCTATAGTCTTTCACAATTTAAAAACACACTATAGTCAATTAGTCACAAAACAATAACCATACGCGCATCAACACTGACTATTACCATTAAGCATCCAAATAATAAAAAAAAAACATAATTTTTTAATTCAATAAGTTGAACTGATTCGAAGAATCTGCCAAAGCAGAAAAGTAAAAGCAACTTAATAAATAAGCACAAAGCATAAGTGAAAGAAAAGTTATACGAAATAACGAAAAGTTGCTCCGCAAAAACACTTTCCAACTTAATAAATCGTATATATATTGGTAGGATTACCATCACAAAAAGTTGAATATGCTTTTTTAAAAAGCAACTTATTTTGTCTCTTATCTTTTTTATTGCTTTATACTTTTTTATCATCTCTATTAACAACTGAATGACAATCAAACACAGCTACATATTTTGGCTACATATTTGGTTTCCGCATTAAAACCAGTTTTGCTTCTAGTACAAAATAATGTGCTAGTATCAAAATGATTTCAGACAACTCAAGAGGGTTGCTATATGCACGACCGCAGCGCACTCATTTATTTTCACGACTTTACAGACTGACTATATATATATATATGTTTACCAACCAACAACAGTTAATAGTGTAATATTTTATGTAAACTAGTGATTCACTTTGTTTCAAATCTAACCTAACAATCGTAAGCGGGCAACAAGTTGTCAAAGTTTATGAGTGTGTATCAAACTTTATTATAGAAGAAGGTCGTAACGACCACTAGTATTGCTTGGCCATAGTTTTGTCAAATTGTAACTTGACTTCTGGCAGTGATAGTACACGTAAAGATTTATATTCATCATATTGCTTGTCTTTGGCCTTGACTTTCGTAATAATAAAAGAAGGATTCCATGTTTTTGTATTTTTCAAACATGGATGATGTTTGTATATTGGGATATTCCTTTTATTTAAAAAATCGTGTAAATACTTTGTATATATTACCACGCCACCATTAATATTACCACGCGGTAATCACACTATCACCATAGTGTCATTAAGACGTGGTAATGGTATAAGAAATGACTTTATGTGTCCATCCTGTTGAGTGTCTTATGTACAACTGTTGAGTGTCTATGCACACACATTGGTGCATAAGACACTCAACGACACGATACTTCTAAACATTACTTTTTTAAAGTGTCTAATTAACACTGTTACAGTTACCAAATCCTTCCATGATGACTCCAATACGACTTGCAAATGAAAGGAAGCAAAATATCGCTACCTATACTCGCATTCGGCCAAAGCCACCACAGTTTCCAATGAACATTGGTAACTTCAATGGCTTTGGCTCCAGCCCGAGCTTTGGTGCCAATCTTTACAATGCTGTAGCCGATAATATCAATTTATCTATAGAAAATTTAACACAGGTAAATATAATAGTTTTAATTTTGAACTTTTCACCCCTTTTGATCTTCACCCTTCAGTAGGCTTAGTACGAGTTTTCAATACGAAACTCGACCGTCGATATCGAGCGCGTTTGGCCCTCTCATTGGTTGAGAGTTCTTACGACCTTGAAGCGGGCCAATCGCTGAATCAAACGCGCTCGATATCGACGATCGAGTTTCGTAATGAAAACTCATACTAGGCCTACTGTTCCTTGTGAAACTGTCTAGAAAAACGAAAAAAAAAAAACTGTGTTGTATCATCATATTCCTTTTGTTTGCAGGGATTAGATATGGCAGCTGTTTCGTCTGCATCCCATAATTTTCAAGATGATGATGTTGTATGTACCCCAGATTTCCCCCTGGAACCATTATGCGAGGTAAATAAAGGTTTTTGTCAACTTTATAAACAGCTAAAGTAATTAACCTTCAAAGCTAACATTTGATTATTTTCAGGTTACTGAAGACATCGATGATGACGTGCAATGCATTACACCAGGTCCAGTTGCACCCCCTAAGATTACTAATCCTCCACCCTTAGTACCTAGATCTACAAATACTTCAGCTGCTGAAATAACATCTGACAATATTGTTCAAATGACAGATAATGATGTAACTGTAAATGCATCTACTGGAGGATTGAAATTTAGAGTGGATCCGCAAACTTTATCATCTAATAAAATGTATCGCTTACCTGATGGTCGCATATTTGCTATCAATGCTAATCCAAGTATGCCTGGTGGATATTCTGCTACTATTGTAGCAGTCACAGAGCCGACTACTAAAGCAGCGACAGCGCCTAGAGGCGCAACATATGCAGCTAAGCTTAGCGCAGTTTCGTCTGCCTCTCCCGTTGCTACTCCTAAAGCAAACCGAAATATGCCTCGCATTTTGAAACGAAGTACGCCAAAGTCTAGTAAGACCACAAAAACATCTGAAACTCCGTCATCTAGGGATTGTGATTTAAATGTGCCCGTGGAGTGGTATAGATACAATTTGATTGATGCGGTTGATGCTTTGGAATATGCTCTCTCACGGCTTCATAAATTAAAAAAGGAAGCTACTACTGTATACTTGCGTACACGAACCGTTCATGAAATGCGAAACCTACATCGAACATTAGATCGGTTATTAAGTACTTCATCTAGTAGATTTGGTGAAATTCGTGAAAATCTCAATAAAGGACTTAAACAGTATGTATTACGAAAATCAGGCGGTCACAATAGTGAAGACGACGACGATGTAGAAATACTACCAGACATGGAGGATAATGATGATCCAATATTTATTGACGAAAATTCAGTGGAATCTAATATGAACAGTACTGAAAATCAAGAGGTAGATTTGACAGGTGCTGGTAGTGAGTTCAATGATAGTGGGGAAAATAATAAAGATAACAACTTTTCCAAAAGTGATATTGATCCCCAAATTGTCTCTGCAAATGTCGATGAAACCAATGAACATGGAGATGCATTTGCAGTTATAAGTCATAATAATACTTTTGTGGACGCTGCGGTAGATGAAATCACCGTTCACACTAGTGGAAACAGGGATAAACCTGATAGTGGTCATGTTAAAGATAATGGACCCGAGTGCAAAGAAAATGAAAATATAAGTGATACTATTAATGAAAATGAAACTAATAATATTGATGAAGAAAATAAAACTGAGGTCAACAATGTAGAAATAGTACCCGACAACATTATTGATAAAGAAGGAGTTGGCAAAAATCTTAGCCAAACTGAATCTGAAGAGCAAGTTAATGAAAAAGAGAATATAACTATGGAAGTAGACACTGACCCAAATCAATTTGATTCCAATACCCAGACAATTGCAGGTCCAATTGTTGATAATGATAATATTGACAGTACGACCGCAACGCGCCCCTGCGATGAGTTAGCAGGCAATAAAATAGCTGAGGATGTTAATGGAGTCACAGTAGAAACTGTGCAAAGTCCAGGAAAACAAGTTAAAATCGCAGAAGATGAAGACAGTATGAATCATAAAGATTTAAATGATAAGGCTGATAGTCAAGATAGTGATGATAAATCACAAGATGCTGAAATGAGTGAAGAAATGATTGAAACTTTGTTGAAAGATGATAATGTACTGGATGAATCAGCATCAAATTTAAAAACTATGGATGTATCAGAGATACTACAAGAAACCTAATTAGTAAACATTTTGTATCGTATTTTAGTTAAGATAAATATGTAGTAAATACATAGATAAGATAGTTAAGTGCATATATAAAACTTGTCGAGATATTAATATTATAAAATTTGCTTCACAAGCAATTGAATCAAAATTTCTAACAAATATGATATTAATATAAAAATGATTATTTGCTTCGATCAACAAGGGTACGAATTAACTTAATTTCCGAAGCACATTTCTAAACAATAAGGTAGTAAGAACTATGTTGCAAAATTATTTTTCTGACCGTTTTTCATGCGCTCATGATAAATGTTAGTACTATTGTTGATTGAAGCTTATTTCCATTATATAAGTTTAACGTTTCTGCGTCGTCATTGAAATGGTTCCATGGTTTGTTAACTAGTTTTTGAAACTGCACCTGAGTGACAAACATCGCAAATATACTTATTGATTTTTATGTTTTATACTAAGTTGCAAAGGCAAATATGAACAGCTGATAACTGATGCAAGTGAGATCAGCTCAGTTCGCCGTCTAAACACCCATTGTGTCAAATAAAAAACGCCTCTAGGAAATAGCATTATTTGAAAAATAATTTTGAAAAGAGAGTTACTTTCATTACTTTCTGTGTCCATCTCGGCCTCTGGATAGATGGACACAACTTACAACTTGAATTATCATCATTTCAGGAAGACGTTCACTGCTTTACTTCTCACAAGCTTCGCAACATCGACCAGTCTTGTGTTTTTCGCATTCAGCGGAATCCTACGGCTAGACTTGCCAAGGTCACTGTGGGAGGTTTTTCAGCAGCCGGGCTTTTCCTGCGGATTCCTTCATTTCCGATTAGTTTTCGGTGCCGTTCGCCCTCTTCTTTTACTCCGACTTCTTAGATTGAAATGCATGAGATCACCTATCAATGTCGTAAGTTATCTATCAACTTTTCCTCGGTCTAATTAACGGTTGTTAAAGAAGCAAAAATGAAATTAGTTAACTATTCATAAAATACGTGTCTGACTGTATAGCTTTGCGTTAGCCTATTTGGCTGAACATGTCCACAACACCTACATTCATGATCAGGGCCCTATAGTTTCTTGCTTGCTTCTATTTCTATCTATTTGAATTTGCACGTCACCTGTCACCCTGCCTTTTGGAAGTGCTCAGTTTTTTTTTAATAATCTAAATTTTAAGCACATCTTTAAATTTATGGTTTAACGCAGAAAGCAAAACAAGCGGAGCGCAGTTTAAACTGTAAATCAAATATTAACATTGTGTTAGTTGAAATAAGCGGGCAGTGATGTTAACGTATGGCGGCCACAGCTAGTTGAATTAATTTCTGCTGTGGCCACCGTACCACATGCTCTTTTAGTGAATTGCTATCTTTAATTAGAAGTACTTTGTAAAAAAAAATCTGCTAGGAACTCCAACATTTTGCTAAGTTGTGTACTGGCCGTAAGTTGGTCCACTCATAAAAAAAAACGGTCTTGTCTTCACGCGCTTTCAGAAACAACATTCAGGATTGGATCAACTTGAGCGACGCGTACTAATAGTTTTTCTAATCAATATAGGTTGTACGTGATAGTTACAATAGTTTGCAATATAGAAAATATTTTTATACTTTTTTGACAATTCTGTACATAATTCGATGCATATTTCGGTTATTAACACTTCATCCGTATTCGTTCATTCGTATTGATTTATAATAATTTTCAAATTATCATTGGTTGTAATATAATAATAATTAATATTAACAAATGTTTTGTTGAGTAATAGACTTGTACAAATTATATAATTATCAACCTTGAAAACCACTACCTAACCTGTAATGCATTTTATTCAATATACATTAGTTTGTTATACTTATGTTATTTTAAGTACAGATACAACAAAAGTATAAATACTAGTAATTGTCCATGTGTAGTAACTTGGTTAGTTGTAGTAACTGGTTTGTCCTATAGTACATTTTTTTTGTTTCTCGTAAGGGTATAATAATATATGAAAACTGATCTATAAGATAAATAATGTTTATGGCACAAATATTAAGGACATTAATTTTTCGTTAGTAATGTATGTTGAATTTAATACAGTTATTAAATTATGAAAAAATATAATTGCATATTTTCTGTCGTTCGTAACGGAACTGAATTTATATCATTCCTATTTCCCTCTCAGACGTTTCAATATGTACGTATCAGCAAGCTAAACAAAATCCCACGGTGGCCCTTGTAAGTGCCTCATTCATATAACCATTGTGGAGTTAATTTGTAAGCTACGATTGTTTTAAACGACAAAAAAACAGTCCGTAATCACCGCTTAATTTTAAGCAAAGTTTAGGAATAAAGGAATATAAGAACAATAAACTTAATTTTTAAGAGCTAGCGCATATAAATATGTATATCGGAGTGCAGTACAGCTCGGTATGTCTAACAAAATGACTAAAAAAAGTAGTAAGTAGTTATAAAATAAAAGTCAAAATTAAATAATAGAAGCTAATGAAAGTTAATATAGTATATTAATCTTTTCTTACTTTATCTTAATATACGTGAGGTCTATATTTGTTTGGTAGTGATACCGAGCTATGCTGTTGCTAGCCATAGCGCAAAATTGCATTTTATCAACCGTTTGTTACCTTCCATGAACACCTTCTTATTTTCATTAATATACAGATATACAGTAAAATAATTATAATCATTGTTTATTTCATTTTAAAAACTGATAATTCAATTATAATATTTACAGACTCTAAATTATTATTTAATATTTCTATGTTACGCATGACTTTATTGCAAACCTAGTGAATATAACAAATTATTTTTTGTTGTATCCCAAACAAGATTCAACAATCGTTAGTTATGATTCGATTTTTTTTTTAATTATTAGCTGATTATTATGGCTATTCGATTTGCCTTAGTAACTCCAATCCTGCTAGAAATGAAAGTCTGTAGATTTGGTAATGGAACGAACATGGATATATAAAGGCTGGCGCCCACTGCAATCACGACACGGGGTCAAAGAATTTTATTCCTAATTAAGTTATTTTGATTTTTATTTCAATGAGTTCAAAATCATTTTACTTTATTTGGATACCATGATGAAGCGAATAGCAGTGCGATGCAGAGGTCATGCCCTTTCATTTTAAGGGTTGGAACGCATGGGTCATTTTGTGTCAAGGAATTAGGATTGCTAGTCTACTTGAAACATTCGCAGCAGTCATTTCGTTTAATGGAGCGCAGTCCGGTCGGTGTGCGTTATGCCACCAACCTGCCATGCCGTGTCGAGCCACGCCCCTATTGAGCGTCGGCCCTCACACTCCTGCCTATATACATACCATAATCCCACTTACGTGCATTGGCTAAAAAAAAATTGTATCACTTTCAGTTTCTTACTCGCAATCTACCGCACAAAAACGCGCGGGCGGAAGCACTTCTCACTGAAGCTAGTCAATGACCCGCCTAAGTGACACAGAGAGATATACAGGATAATGTTTATAGCATGCCTTATTATAATTATTATTTCCTTTATTTGTTACAGTTTGGCGGCGAAAGTTGAATCTCGTTCAGATGTATTAAACAGATAATAGTCACTACTTTTCTTTGGCTCCTATGTTTTTCCATTAGTCTATTATGTGATGTTTGACGCGGTGATACTATGCTTAACATATTTCTTTTAAGCAGTAGAATTAAGGCAATTTATAATTTAGTTTTTCAACTATGTTAAAGGAATTTCGAATAAAAAATGGTGGTTTCTAAATTCCTCGCTTACATTAATTTTTATTTTCGAAAACAAAACGAATTGATATGTGAATATAAATCTGGTTTAAGCTAATGTATCAATAGATATAACCTATATAGATATAAGAACAGTTTTTTTTTTGTTTTTTTTTTTCTAATGTTATGTTATTGTGATAGTCGATATGCCCTCAGTTCCGACACGTCGGTAACTCTGTACAACTTATATGTAAAAATTAGAAATACAAAGCTGTTGTATTTCATTATGAAGTGTTTTTTTTGTCCATTTATGTACATATAATAGTTTACTTCCATATCCAAAAGATCAATTAAAATCACAGTGTAGTAGAAAAGAATTAAATAAGCAAGCACAGCTTCATCTAAAAAAAAAAAAAAAAAAAAAACGATCAAGAACGTGCCTGGCCTCGCTCAGTTTAGAGTTCCGTAGTTTCTTGTCCGTCACAAGAAGTGTCTCCGCTTAAGAGCTAAAAAAATGGGCTATTTGTTACATTGAATTACATGCTAAGTACACGGAATCCCAAAAACTGGCTCACAAAGGCCCGTGATAAATAAAGAGTTATAGATTCCAACTATTCCATAGCTCGTACCCGTCCCGACCTCATTAACTCAGTAAAAATCTTAACTGCCAACTTATTTATAATTTAGACAAACTAGAAAGGGCTATGTATGTTGGATTATCGGTAGTAATTTCGGATTACGTTAGCCGATTTTAATTCTTTTTTAATTTGAAAAAAGATACTTTCAGAATACTAAAATATACATATACAATAAAAAATAAAAATGCATATACAATATGTAAAGAAAACCCTGTCCGATCCGTGAAGGTATTGTTAGGTATCGATAACTGAGTCTACTAATGCCTACAAATCCGGGTTAAACTAAAAAAAAATCCCCTAAAAAAATAAATATTTCACAAAAAGAGCTAAATTAATAATGTGCGGGGTAGGCAATACATGCACGGGCGAAGGGAGGCAGGGCACGGGGCACGCGGTTCCCAGAAATTCTATAAAGTTCTAAGTTCTCGCCAAACTCCACAAAGGAAATAAACAAACCAATCTAGGGTTATCACAACTCACGTTTTACAAATCTGTTATTTACATGATTAGCGACTTTTACATGCTAACTATTTATTAACAATTCCTATTGCAGCATATTTCAATAGAAACAGTAAAATAACATGCATAATAATTTGATATTTCGAAAAACCATTAAAAGTCGACATTAATTTTACGTGATAGCCCTACAAAAAAAGAAGATGGTTGAAATCCAGGTATTAATTACACATTTGTGGAATTCAACCGATTAATAAAGTTGAGGCATTTGTCAATACGCTTTTGCATATTTTAATTACTTTCAAATCAACTGCATAACACGTGCATTGTAATACTTTCAAATATGGACTATGTATCAAAAAATTTTACTTATTACGAAATTAGCTTACATGTGTGTCATATTTCGTTCAAATCGGTTAAGCGTTCTATGCAAATCATATACCTATATCTAAATAAATAAACTGTTGAAAACCATCTATCTAGGAAAGGTTTTAAGGCGAGGCGAAGGTCCGGCGGTACTTCACACCTGGGCAGCTTCTAATTTTATACAAAGCACAGGTCCGTTCGTGTGTGGAGTACTGCAGCCACATTTGGGCTGGTGCTGCGAAATGTCACCTTGCCACTTTGGATTCGGTGGAGAGGCGTGCGAAGAGGCTGATTGGCGACCCAGACTTAACTCGAAACGGTCTCCAAAGCCTGGAGCACAGGCGTAGAGTAGCCAGCCTTTCGGTCTTCTATAGGATGCATTCTGGTGAGTGTGCAAGGGAATTGCATGATTTAATTCCCCCATCTCCGTTCCATCATCGGACGACCCGTCGTACGGCGAGTTTCCACCCTTACGTTGTTGACACCACTGCGATCCGGACGAAGCGTTTTGCTTCCTCCTTTATACCGCGTACATCGAGGGACTGGAACAATTTGCCGGCGTCGGTGTTTCCGTCACATTACGATTTGAGTGTCTTCAAGGCTAGAGTGAATAGGCTCTTAATAAACTAGCGCGCTTTACCATCAACGATCGCGTCACTGCTTACCATCAGGCGGGATTGCGGTCAAGCGCTGGTTTATAATTTATAAAAAAAAAAAAAACTTTTTCACCTTTTTAAACATCTGTAAATCCAAGAAAAATTTAAATTTCACATAGTTCTGTTTCATTAGTTCAAGAAAATTGAACATATTGTCTAGAGTTCTGTGAAGATAAATACGTGAATTTAAATACGACGGTGGATTGAAAAGTACTCAGCCTAACCAAGAAAATAAACACATACTAAATTTATATTTTTATTTTTCTACATAATCACCATCAAGTTCAATACACTTTTGCCACCTCCCCTTCCAAGCATTTAGACCGTTGAAAAAAAATGATTCTTCCTTAGAGTCAAAATATGCGTCTACAGCTGCTTTGACCTCGTCGTTTTTCGAAAATCTTTGACCTCCCAAGTGCTTTTTTAGGTTAGGGAACAGAAAGAAGTCTGATGGTGCCAGATCAGGTGATTACGGCGGATGCGGTAACAGTTCAAAGCCACAGTTGTGAATTTCAGCCATTGACTGTACTGACCTGTGAACACGGGCGTTATCTTGATGAAACAGGACTTTTCTTCTGAGCATTCCTCGACGTTTTTCTTTTATTTCCTCTCGTAAACGACGTAGCAGGTGCAGTAATAATTTAATCAGAGTTTATAGTCTGACCCCTTTCAAGATAATCAATCATAATCACACCTTTCGAGTCCCAGAATACTGAAGCCATCACCTTATTTGCCGACAAAATCGACTTAGCCTTTTTAGGGGGTGGTGAACCAGGTCTTCTCCACTGTTTCGATTGTTGTTTTGTTTCCGGTGTACAGTAATGAACCCATGTTTCGTCCATAGTAACAAAACGATTAAAAAAATCATCTGCATCGACTTCAAATAACTCCAAACAGTCGCGTGAAATAGTCAATCGTGTCCTTTTTTGTTCGACTGAAAGCAGTCGTGGAACCCACCTCGCAGACACTTTGTGGAAACCCAACTCGTTGACAATGATGTTCTGAGTTCGTTCATAAGTAAGAGATGGCTATAATCTCGGCTATCTCTCTAATTTTTAATCTGCGGTCTCCCATTATTAAATCAAGTACTTTTTGAATATTTTCGGCAGTAGTTGACGTCGAAGGCCTTCCAGAGCGGGGTTCATCTTTCACACTCTCTCTACCGCGCTTAAATTCTGCTATCCATTTTTTGACGGATGAATATGACAGAGCACAATCGCCTAATGTACTGACCATGTCATCATGGATGGCTTTTGATGATAGCCCCTTCTTATGGAGGTACTTAATGACGACACGCTGCTCGATTTGCTCCATTCGCGGAAATTGGTCCGATTACTTAATCGTCCGATTACTTAAAAGTCCGGTTAATAAATTTATAAAATCACAACTAATTATCGCACACGTTTCGAACTTCACACAATGAACTAGTCTGAATTGAATTAAATAATGTGGGTAGATTTGATTTTTAGAATTGAATGGATCTGTGTTAGGCCGAGTACTTTTCAATCCACCCTCGTAATTTGTTCGATAAAAAAAATCACAAAGATGACACTAAATCGCTATTTAAAACGTTTACCCTGAATAAATTAAATAAATAAATAAATATATACGGACAAATCACACAGATTGAGCTAGCCCCAAAGTAAGTTCGAGACTTGTGTTATGGGATACTAACTCAACGATACTATATTTTATAATAGATACATATACAGTATGTTACGAAAACCCTGTCCGACCCATAAGGATAATAGAGGTTAGGTAAACACATGACCAAATATAATATAAAATTTTACGTATTCATCATAGTACCAATACAAATGAATTTTGAAATAATCTTTTTTTCCAACGAATTAATTCCAATTTCCCCGAAATTTGGTAATTTTTTAAAAGTGACAACACCGGTATTATTATGAGCGAATAGCGATGCGACCACGTGCCGTGCGAAGGGTGGTCAACGCACATTTAATAAGTTACCTCCTTTTGCGAAATAATATTTATTTTTTTTAGGGGGATTTTTTTTTTAAGTAAAGCCCGGTTTTGTATGCATTATTAGAATCAGTTATCGATACCTAACAACACCTTCACGGGTCGGACAGGGTTTTCGTAACATACTGTATAGATAAACATCCAAGACCCAGGCCAATCAAGAAAAGATCGTTTTCTATCATGACCTGGCCGGGGATCGAACCCGGGGCCTCCACGTCGCAGGCAGGCGTTTTTAGCGTTCTGTGAAAAATTTTTCTTCATTTCCTTTTTATTTTTTTTCTAAGGAACAATTATATTCAAAATCTAGCATTCAGGAGCTCGCAACGGCTGGCCTGTGCGGAGTGCCCACCGAGGTCGGACGAACGCCGCCTTCTCCGAAAGAAATCCTCCCGCATTTGCGTCATCTAATAGGTCAACTTTATAAAAACTTGTGTTGATTTTATTATGAAATTGTAATAAAACACTATATAGAAAATTGATACCTTTGCAATATCGACAATATTGGCACTCGAATTTCAAATCATTTACTGCAAATAAATAAGTAGCTAATTATTTACCGTAAATTATTTCGTTTATGACGTAAAGTCCCAAACATTTACTTCAATATTGCTATGGAAAACTATTAAGGAAATTACGAATACCGGCAAAATACACTCCAGTCCAGATGAACTATTAAAAATATCCGATAACCCTAAAGCTTCTTTAAATAATGTTTGTTCTTTCTTTAGCAGTACCTATAGGTAAAGACATGGCAGAGGCAATACTAAACGACCCTATTAAAACACCTCTAACTCGAGATAAACTTCCAGATTGCGTATACGTGTCGCCGAATACGGCCATCAATTCACTTGTTATACTAAGAGTTGACGTCAGTGATGTGAATGCCATTCTATCAAAACTTCGAAGCGACTGCGCAGTAGGTTGGGATGGAATCCCGATATCGCTTATAAAGACATGTAGCCACACTCTCATACCAGTGATTACACACATATGTAATCTTTGCATAGACACAGGAGTCTTCCCAGATTGTCTAAAGAAAGCCGTTGTACACCCAATCTATAAAGGCGGAAACAGGAACTGTGTCAATAATTATAGGCCAATATCTGTTCTGCCCTCGATCTCAAAAATTCTAGAAACGATTCTAAACAATAATCTTAGAAGATTTTTAGATAGGTTCAAAATTATTGCTGACAACCAGTATGGCTTTAGGTCTGGTGTTTCCACTGAAGATGCTGTATTAGATATCACGCAAAGTATAGCAAAGACACTGGACAACAAAACTAAGTGCCTTGGCATATTTTTGGACTTGTCAAAGGCTTTCGACACGGTTTCTATTCCCAAACTAATAGCTAAGTTAGAGTGTGTAGGCGTGCGTGGTATAGCTTTGAAATTGTTTTCTAATTACTTGACAAATCGTACCCAGCTAGTTAAAATAGGTTCGAGGCACAGTGATGACACTTTGGTGTCTTTTGGTGTGCCTCAGGGAAGTATATTAGGTCCCACGCTCTTCCAAATCTATATAAACGACCTCTGTAATTTGATGATACCTGATGGAAAGATCTATACATATGCAGATGACACGGCAATTGTAATTCATGGGGCCACGTGGGATGATGTGCAAACTAGGGCTGAAACAGCACTAATATCTGTGATGACCTGGCTTCACCTAAACTTGTTGACGTTAAACCTGAATAAAACTCATTACATGCCCTTTGCAATCCGACGTGACTGCTTACCCCCAAACAGTTATTCTATTACAGCACACTCATGCCAAAATCGGCGGATTTCGTGCGCTTGTGCTGCCATTGCTAGAACTAATAACGTGAAGTATCTGGGGGTGCATTTAGATGAGAGGCTGAGATGGGACAAGCAGCTTGATATTCTAACCACCCGAACTATTCGTCTCATTCACATCTTTAAACGTCTGCGGGAATCGGCTGATTGTAACATTCTCAATATGGTTTACCTTACTTTGTGCCAGTCAGTCCTCGGATACTGTATAACCGTGTGGGGTGGAGCAGCGAAGACTTTAATTCTGAGAGCCGAGAGAGCCCAAAGAGCTGTGCTAAAGGTGATGATCGGGAAATCTTTTAGATACCCCACAGCAAAGCTCTATTCTGACTGCAAGTGTCGCGACTTATCGCGAAATCACTCATAATATTATAAGAGAAGACATTCTCACCAGACCATAGACAAATTGCGCAAGGTAAGAGACAATACCATAACTTGGTCATTTATAATCTATGGTTATTTTACCTAACGAACCGACGCAACAGGTCCATTCCTGTTCCGCGTCGGTTGCCGCCATCTTCATCAGTAAATTAAGTAATGAAATATATGTAAAGTATTGTTATGAGTGTTGTGTGAGTGCCGGGACAGCTGGGAGGAACTCCAGTTGACGAAAGCTAAGTGCCTAGGGTTAATTCATTAACTATCTAATAGCAATCTAATTATCCAGTAACGTGATAGTTTGATCCGAGCAAAAGCTACCGAATTCATGTAACACTAAGTATATTAATCATTGTATGCCCTATAGAACTGTGCGTAAAAACCAACGCTGTGAGCGTTGGGCCTCTGAATGGAGGTGAAATTAGATCGTCGCTGAGGGCGAGATCCTGTGTGTAAAATCCAACTGTTGGGCCTCTGAATGGAGGTGAAATTAGATCGTCGCTGAGGGCGAGATCCTGTGTGTAAAATCCAACCGTTGGGCCTCTGAATGGAGGTGAAATTAGATCGTCGCTGAGGGCGAGATCCTGTGTGTAAAATCCAACTGTTGGGCCTCTGAATGGAGGTGAAATTAGATCGTCGCTGAGGGCGAGATCCTGTGTGTAAAATCCAACCGTTGGGCCTCTGAATGGAGGTGAAATTAGATCGTCGCTGAGGGCGAGATCCTGTGTGTAAAATCCAACCGTTGGGCCTCTGAATGGAGGTGAAATTAGATCGTCGCTGAGGGCGAGATCCTGTGCGTAAAAACCAACGCGGTGAGTGTTGGGCCTCTGAATTGAGGTGAACTAAGATCGTCGCTGAGTGCGAGATCACTCGAGGCTGCGGGCTCGAGTCACACTATACAGGACATCCAATGTTAAAGCCGATTAGTACGACTCGCTATGTCGTAGAGCACGGCGTGGCATAAGACCATCCCTCCTTTGTATAATTATAGAAAGATATCTATTAATATGAAATTAATCAATATAATATAATGTCTGGTTGGCCCTGTGCACTTAGTTCCATAACAAGCAAATGATGATTGCTTAATCCCTACAGACTAAAGAATGGAGAGGTTAACATCGAGCGTGGGCTTAACACGGAGGGCATACCTCGTGTCACAAAGCGAAGCAGATCATTACGTCCATTGCACACCAGTTGAAACGGGATCAACCTAGGTAAGTCAAGGCATGCATCTAAGGACTCTCATAAAACAAAACCTTTCGTCGAGTGGCGGTTTGAGGCACAGATTCTCGCTAAGAAAGTATGCGAGGATACACACGTAGGCCACTCGCCGACATGGTGGAGATGCTGGGATATGATTGTACTGAATCCTAAGGTCTGATGATGCTCGCCTTGGCTTAAAAGGTGTAAATTGTTTCATGTTGAAAGGTTTCAATTTATTTAAAACACGGATGGCCACAGTGTTCATTCTAGAAACTGATTCCGGCGCACTCACTCACTCATTCAGTCATTTTGGTGGTAAAGCTGCATGCATATGACGTTTTTATTTTATGTTTATGATCAAGCTATATGAATATTATTAGTAGCCATGGTGAAAGTCGTTTCAGCTTAAAAGGGTTATAATTGCTAAAACGTGTGTTGCTGCTTGATTGTATTTGTACACAATGGCGGGACAATGTTCCATGTGGTACAAAGACGTGGTAGCTACGTAAACAACCATCATAATTGTTTTAATGAAGTAAGGATTCTATGGTGTGTCCTATTAATTGCTGGAGCTTACGAGAAGCTTGGAGACTGACAATGATGTGAAAGCATCTGAAATTCGTTTTCGCTATGAGTCAAGGTTATAACAAACATGTTCGCTATCGACCAAATTGTCATTGTTGTTTTACTAATACGATTGTCATGTTGTCACGGCACAGTTACTGGAATATTCATACGATTTTAGGTATTGAAATAGTACAATATATGTACCGGAAATGAAAATGATACTTCGAAGAAAAACGTGACTATGTGTATGCTGCCTTATCAAGAGTGACGCTTCGTTTTCGTGCATATTCGTGTCAACGTTCAAAGTTCGACAACAGACGCCATTACGTGAAAACTTTTTCAACTACTCAAGAAAGTTGTTAATACTTGCTGTAAACTCGTGTAACCTGTGAAATAAACACTAAACGAGTGTTCAATCGATCTAGTTTCGGATCTGTGAATTAAGGTATGAAAAGTAATTATTTTATGCGTAGGTAGTACGTCGAAGGTACCGAATTTCAAATTTTTTAGAATTTAAGGCTATGTGGGAATACTATAAGGATTTAAACAGTTTTAATTGATACTTACTGTGAACAAATTACAAAATTACGGAGTCTAAACAGAGAAATACATTGTTATTTAATAATTTTTTCTTCTCTTCTCAATGTACCTACTTACACACTTGAAAGGAAAGAACTTGCTTCTTATGTTAATCTGAAAGGGAGATTTATTTGGCTACCAATACTTATTTAAAGTTAAACCAAGTGAAGGCATTATAATGCACTAGGTATAGTTGGACAATAGTTATTATTTGAAAGTGCACTCAAGAGAAACTACAACATCTACTCTCATATTACTTTGGATTGAAATTCTCATAGGAAAATCCCTATGAAATTTTAAGATAGTCAATTAACTTATTTGTCTTGAAATTCTTCCATTTTTATTATTTACCTGGCCACAACCTTAATTATAATTCAGTCATTGACAGCAATATGTTTGGAATATTGCCTGTTCCCTGAAATTAAACTAAATTAAATTAATCAATGGTTAGAAAACTAAACACATGCATACCTACATATGACAAAGTAACTTCAAGAAAGTTTTATTTTTGTCCTAGAACCAGAGTTTAAATTAAAGTTTAAAAGTATTGGTACTTTCATAAATATTAAACAGGTATTGGCTGTTTGGATATGATTGTACATGAGTAAAGTTTAAAGTAAAATAATTATGCTTTAATATTAATTATAAAATAATACTGTAAACTGTTGTTATTTCAAGACAATAAGATTTATATTAAACTGCATGTCGGAGAGCAATGACAATTAAGATGCATATTTTATGAAGATGTTGGTAAATGATAATTATGAATTGAAGGACTATTTATTAATGAGTACTCACCTAGTACTTACTTGTAAACAAATATTTTATTTTTTTTCATTCTTTGATAAGTTTTCAGTTGAAATTTAAGGCCAAGTGAATTTTAAATGAAACCAATACTTAAGGGAGAGTTACATTTTGTTAAATTAGTAAAAGTAAATAATTTCCAAATGAAATGGATATAGTTAGATTCATAACACACCTGTTGGTATATAAGGTTATAGTAGTATATAATAGTCATATGGGTATATAACTTTGCAGAAAACCTGAAATGGAAGAAATATTAATGAACCGTTTGACTAAAATTGCCGATGAAATCAAAACCATCTCTGCACTTGCACATGATCTATCCACTAATTTAAATGATGACAATTTAGAGGAAGCAAAAGTACAACTGGCTAAACTCAAATCATTATTGTCACGATTCTCATCGGAGTTGTATAATTTTTTCAATATTTCCACGAATCCAGACCCAGATGAGATCTCAAACTTAACAACATACCAACTAAATGGGGAAGATATTGTAGCCGAACTAGACACAAAGATTAAGTCTAAATGTGAAAACAACCTTCCAATTAAGTTACACTCACCCACTTACAGCAAACTCCCTGACCTTAATCTACCTCACTTTGAAGGCGATCTTTTAGAATGGTGTTCCTTTTGGGATCAATTTAACTCTAGCATTAATCAACGATCACTCACTGATGTAGATAAATTATTATACCTTAAGAGTTCAGTAAAGGGCAATGCTCTTAAACTGATAGAAGGCTTAAACACAACAAATAAAAATTACCATATTGCGGTGGAAATCCTGAAGGCCAGATATGGAAAAGAACAAGAAGTAATTCATGCGCATCATAGAGCTATTAATAATATAAAACAAGCAGTAAAACTGGATGAATGCCGAACCACATTGGATGAAATTCAACGTCACTTGAGAATACTTCAATCCATGGGAGAGAATACTGATACGAATCAAATGAGATTTTTAATAATGGAAAAATTCCCTACTGACCTAATCTATGATACCAAGATGAGACTTGGATCTGACGATGCATTTACTGTGGAATGCATTTTAACGCATCTATCCTTGATAATATCCACTAAAGAAGACGCTATAAGGATAACTCAACAACCTTGTACAAGTAGTGCTGTTGAAAGTCTATACACTACAGAAACTTTGCATATAAAGGCTGCTGCTAATATTGAAAGAAGGAGACCTGCAACGTCAAAGAAATTTTTCACACATAGTAAAAGACCATTGAAAGGATTTCAACACAATTTCAAACCAAATAGTGACAGACAGAAGAGAAGATTTGATCCATATACAACTAAAGAAAAGAGGTTCCACAATTCTGATAAAAGAAAGAAGATCTTCAATTGTATTTTCTGCAATGGTGACCACTACAATAGCGATTGTGAAATGTTTAATACTCTAGAAAAAGGAAAGCAAGACTTCAAGATAAATGCTTTAATTGTTTTAAACGGGGGCATCAATGTGCTCAGTGCCCTAATAAAAAAAGATGTCACTTCTGTGGCAAGCATGGAAGACATAACCAAGCTTTATGTCCTACCAAAGTACAGCCGAAGAGTCAAAATAAAAAAGAATCGACAAATGTAATGCATGTAAGCGGAAAAGGGTCCACAATATTACAAACAGCCGTTGTCACAGTACTAGGCCACAGTAATAGCCGAAGAAACTGTAGGATACTGTTAGATACAGGAAGTGAGAGAAGCTATATTACAGAAGCTATGGCTAAAGAATTGAATCTTCAAGAGGAAGAACGAAATAACCTTGCAATATTTACGTTTGGATCTCAACTCCCTAGAGAGATAACAAGCTCATTAGTGAGAATAGATATTATGACAAATCATAATACAATCAGGTCAATATTTGCCAACGTTATACCATCAATATCCCCAGGAGTACCTTATCCAGAGGAAAATTTACTTGGATGGAAGAACCCTGGTGAATATCTGTTAGCTGATGATGGGTCACTGCTTGACCGAGTTGACATATTGATAGGCAATGATCATTATTACTCTATAATGGCAACTGATAAAATACAAATAGGACAAGATTTGTATTTGATATATTCTGAATTTGGTTGGATAGTTTCTGGTAGAATAAACTCTACCAAAAGCAGGCAACGTTTATCAGTACTTACATACTTTGAAAATTCTGGTAATGACAGTTTCAATCAACTAGATCCACCATTACACAGAGAAAGCTTGAAGTGTTTATGGGACTTGGAATCCATAGGTATAACAGACTCACCTAAAGCGAATAGGGATGAAGAAGCTATCAAGCATTTTAATGAAACTACAGAGTATAAAGATCACAGATATTATGTCAGCTGGCCATGGAGCGATAGTCCATCCGGATTGCCATCCAACTTTGGGCTGGCATTTGGTCGGCTCAAAGGCTTACTTAAAAGATTAGATGCAGTTACACTCACGTCGTATGATGATATAATCAAAGATCAGTGGAGTAACGGAATAATTGAAGAAGTCCCTAAGAGACAAGTAAACCATGCAGTACATTACCTTCCTCATCACTGCATCACTACATCAGGGAAAGTACAACGTATAGTCTATGATGGATCAGCACATGTCAAGGACAGTAAAAGTCTGAATCAGCATCTTTATTGCGGACCTCTGTTATTGGAAGATTTAACAGGACTTTTAATTAAATTCCGATGTCACGCAATTGGAATAGTAGCAGATGTTGAAAAAGCTTTTCTTCAAATTGGGCTTAAAGAATTAGATAGAGATGTGACAAGATTCTTATGGTTGAAGAACCCTCATAAACCAGTAACCGATGAAAACCTCATACATCTAAGATTTACCCGTGTTCCATTTGGTCTTACAGCATCACCATTTATACTAAACGCTACAGTCAAACATCATCTAAAATGCTCAAGATTCGAATATATACAGAAAATCGCTAATGATATTTATGTAGATAACCTTCTGACTGGATCAAACACTGTTAATGAAGCAGTAATGCTATACCATAATTTGAAAAATACATTTGATGAAATTTCCATGAATCTAAGACAGTGGAGTTCAAACTCTAAAGAATTTATAAAACAGATTCCAGAAAGGGATATATGTCCTGACAGAACGATAAAATTACTCGGTATAGAATGGAACTTAGATCAAGATACATTAAGCTTAAGAGCAAAAGTAAATGAAAACAATAAATGCACAAAAAGAGGAGTTTTGAAAACGATAGCAGCTGTATACGATCCGTGTGGATTTAGTGTACCCAGTATGCTATCTGCAAAAATTTTCTTACAAGATCTATGGAAGAAAAAAGTAAAATGGGATAGTCCATTAGACATTGATGCTAAAGAGCGTTGGATAACCATTGTAAAAGACATAAAGTATATAGAGAATATTTGCATACCTCGTAGAACTATTAGCTCTATCGATGGGTTAGCTGAACTACATTGTTTCTGCGATTCTTCACTGCAGGCTTACGCTGCAGTAGTCTACCTAGTACAGGGAATTGATATACATTTCATAATAGGAAAATCACGACTCGTACCGATAAAAGATCAACAAAATTTAAGTATACCTAAATTAGAGCTACTCGGTGTACTTATTGGAAGTAGACTGATTAAATATGTTCTCAAGTTTTTACCAATACAAATCAATAAGCAAACCTTGTGGACAGACAGCCAGATTGTGATAGACTGGTATAATTCTAATAAACTACTTACACCATTTGTAACAAGAAGGTTGGAGGAAATAAAACTGAATAGGAACTTGGTACTTAGACATGTTCCATCACATCAAAACCCTGCGGATGCAGCAACGAGACCATATGCTTCGGAGGAGGAAAGGTCATGTTGGTTACTAGGACCAGAATTCTTAAAGTTGGACCAATCGGAATGGCCACTTGTTCCACTAAATACCATTACTTTTTTAGCGGGGGAGGATCTGCCAAATGCAGAAAGCCTACAATTGAATATTACTCAAGATGAGGATATGTCTGAAAAGGTAGCTGAAGAACCCCAGCTACAAGAATCACTAGATCATTTGTCAGAAGAAATGCACTCTGAAAACAACATATTAAAAGAAATTAAGAAATTACAAGCTGAACATTTTGGAGACGAATTGAAAGGAAAGGAAACTAATCTTAGTCGAAATCTAGGGCTCTTTAAAGATATCGACGGTATACTGCGTTGCAAAGGCAGACTGAAATATGCCGGTTGGGCATTTGATAAAAGATATCCGATAATCATACCGAAAGATTGTGAATTCACCTCTAAGGTAATCATAGATACACATGAAAGAAATTATCATGTGGGCGTCAACCACACATTGAGTATAATTCGTGAAACTTACTGGATACCTCAAGGTAAAAGCCAGGTTAAGAAAATATTGAGTAAATGTTTCCGTTGCATGAAACATGGTGGGGGACCATATAAACTACCATCCACACCAGCATTACCTCCTGAAAGAGTGAACTATAGCCAACCATTTACCTTTACCGGCGTTGATTATTTAGGTCCAATATTAGTTAAAACAGATAACGGCTCAAGTAAGAGATGGATATGCTTATTCACTTGTCTTGCTGTCAGAGCTGTACATCTCGAAGTGGTTGAAGATCTCTCAGCTGAACAAGGACTACTTGCTTTAAGACGAATGATTTCAACTAGAGGAATACCCACACTTATAACTTCAGACAATGCTTTGCATTTTAAGTTGATATCCGACATAGTAGCAAAGGCGTACTGTGTTGTGAATAAAATAAAATGGCGTTTTATACCTGAACTCGCACCATGGCATGGAGGTTTTTATGAACGCTTAGTTGGATTGATAAAGCATTGCATGCGAAGAACATTTCAAAAACATCTTTTAAGAGATAGTCATTTGTTAACAATGATAAAGGAAATAGAAGCGGTGGTCAATTGTAGACCATTAACTTGTGTTGATACCGAACTCGAACATATTTTAAAACCATCCGATTTTCTTCAAATCGGCAGATGTGTCACTCTTGAGAGTGTAAAAACTGACGCGATGATACAAGGATCTTCCACAAAAACGAATTTAATTATGGGTTGGAAGAAGTCTAGAATTATACTAGATGAATTCAAAGAAATGTTTCAAAACCGCTACTTACCTAGCTTAAGAGAAAGATACAGCCATTCTCCTAAACAACCACGCATTACTTCAAATCTTAATCCAATAGTAGGTCAGATAGTACAGATAAAGGGAGATAAGAACAGAGAAGGCTGGAAAGTGGGAAAAATAGTGTCATTAGTGAAAGGCTCTGATGATCTTGTTAGAGTAGCAAAAGTCAAAGTTGGAAATGCGATTTTCACTCGCTCTATTGCACATTTATATCCTTTAGAAGTTGAAGATGACGAATGTCATGATGAAACTGTACAAGAAACCAGAAAAGATTTTCAACTCTTTCAATCACCGGTAAAGGCTCCTAAAAAGGCAATAAACATAAATCCTACTGATGACACAGAAACTAAAACTATTCCAAATGAAACATCTACTGATATGGAACCTAAACAAATAGATGCCGAAATGACCGAAGTTACAACGGTTGATGCTATTGACAAAACGTATATTGAAAATAAAACCGTTAATGGAAACGATTGCAACAATGACGATAATAGTGATTTGAGCGAACCTTCAAATGACAAAGAAAACCACGATAGATCTATCAGAGAATCGAAGAGCCAGCGGGAAGCTGCAGTCCGAGCCCTTGAGAAAATAAGGGAGTGGACGCAGAACCTAATGATTACATTCTTCTAAATGTTTCCGGCGGGAGTGTCGCGACTTATCGCGAAATCACTCATAATATTATAAGAGAAGACATTCTCACCAGACCATAGACAAATTGCGCAAGGTAAGAGACAATACCATAACTTGGTCATTTATAATCTATGGTTATTTTACCTAACGAACCGACGCAACAGGTCCATTCCTGTTCCGAAGATTTTTAGATAGGTTCAAAATTATTGCTGACAACCAGTATGGCTTTAGGTCTGGTGTTTCCACTGAAGATGCTGTATTAGATATCACGCAAAGTATAGCAAAGACACTGGACAACAAAACTAAGTGCCTTGGCATATTTTTGGACTTGTCAAAGGCTTTCGACACGGTTTCTATTCCCAAACTAATAGCTAAGTTAGAGTGTGTAGGCGTGCGTGGTATAGCTTTGAAATTGTTTTCTAATTACTTGACAAATCGTACCCAGCTAGTTAAAATAGGTTCGAGGCACAGTGATGACACTTTGGTGTCTTTTGGTGTGCCTCAGGGAAGTATATTAGGTCCCACGCTCTTCCAAATCTATATAAACGACCTCTGTAATTTGATGATACCTGATGGAAAGATCTATACATATGCAGATGACACGGCAATTGTAATTCATGGGGCCACGTGGGATGATGTGCAAACTAGGGCTGAAACAGCACTAATATCTGTGATGACCTGGCTTCACCTAAACTTGTTGACGTTAAACCTGAATAAAACTCATTACATGCCCTTTGCAATCCGACGTGACTGCTTACCCCCAAACAGTTATTCTATTACAGCACACTCATGCCAAAATCGGCGGATTTCGTGCGCTTGTGCTGCCATTGCTAGAACTAATAACGTGAAGTATCTGGGGGTGCATTTAGATGAGAGGCTGAGATGGGACAAGCAGCTTGATATTCTAACCACCCGAACTATTCGTCTCATTCACATCTTTAAACGTCTGCGGGAATCGGCTGATTGTAACATTCTCAATATGGTTTACCTTACTTTGTGCCAGTCAGTCCTCGGATACTGTATAACCGTGTGGGGTGGAGCAGCGAAGACTTTAATTCTGAGAGCCGAGAGAGCCCAAAGAGCTGTGCTAAAGGTGATGATCGGGAAATCTTTTAGATACCCCACAGCAAAGCTCTATTCTGACTGCAAGTGTCGCGACTTATCGCGAAATCACTCATAATATTATAAGAGAAGACATTCTCACCAGACCATAGACAAATTGCGCAAGGTAAGAGACAATACCATAACTTGGTCATTTATAATCTATGGTTATTTTACCTAACGAACCGACGCAACAGGTCCATTCCTGTTCCGCGTCGGTTGCCGCCATCTTCATCAGTAAATTAAGTAATGAAATATATGTAAAGTATTGTTATGAGTGTTGTGTGAGTGCCGGGACAGCTGGGAGGAACTCCAGTTGACGAAAGCTAAGTGCCTAGGGTTAATTCATTAACTATCTAATAGCAATCTAATTATCCAGTAACGTGATAGTTTGATCCGAGCAAAAGCTACCGAATTCATGTAACACTAAGTATATTAATCATTGTATGTCCTATAGAACTGTGCGTAAAAACCAACGCTGTGAGCGTTGGGCCTCTGAATGGAGGTGAAATTAGATCGTCGCTGAGGGCGAGATCCTGTGTGTAAAATCCAACTGTTGGGCCTCTGAATGGAGGTGAAATTAGATCGTCGCTGAGGGCGAGATCCTGTGTGTAAAATCCAACCGTTGGGCCTCTGAATGGAGGTGAAATTAGATCGTCGCTGAGGGCGAGATCCTGTGTGTAAAATCCAACTGTTGGGCCTCTGAATGGAGGTGAAATTAGATCGTCGCTGAGGGCGAGATCCTGTGTGTAAAATCCAACCGTTGGGCCTCTGAATGGAGGTGAAATTAGATCGTCGCTGAGGGCGAGATCCTGTGTGTAAAATCCAACCGTTGGGCCTCTGAATGGAGGTGAAATTAGATCGTCGCTGAGGGCGAGATCCTGTGCGTAAAAACCAACGCGGTGAGTGTTGGGCCTCTGAATTGAGGTGAACTAAGATCGTCGCTGAGTGCGAGATCACTCGAGGCTGCGGGCTCGAGTCACACTATACAGGACATCCAATGTTAAAGCCGATTAGTACGACTCGCTATGTCGTAGAGCACGGCGTGGCATAAGACCATCCCTCCTTTGTATAATTATAGAAAGATATCTATTAATATGAAATTAATCAATATAATATAATGTCTGGTTGGCCCTGTGCACTTAGTTCCATAACAAGCAAATGATGATTGCTTAATCCCTACAGACTAAAGAATGGAGAGGTTAACATCGAGCGTGGGCTTAACACGGAGGGCATACCTCGTGTCACAAAGCGAAGCAGATCATTACGTCCATTGCACACCAGTTGAAACGGGATCAACCTAGGTAAGTCAAGGCATGCATCTAAGGACTCTCATAAAACAAAACCTTTCGTCGAGTGGCGGTTTGAGGCACAGATTCTCGCTAAGAAAGTATGCGAGGATACACACGTAGGCCACTCGCCGACAGCAAGGTTCTGACGGTACGTCAGCTGTTTGTTTTGCGATCTGTTCTCAGAGTCCATGGCTCTCTACTCCCACCTGACCCTAGAAAGCGTACATATGTTGCCCCAAGTGTAAAACACAAAACCTCTTTTGCAAAACATCAATACTACGATTTGAAATCTAAAATTAAGGACTGGCTCTTTCAGCAGGATTACAATAACACTGAATCCCTATTGGCATACATCGCTTAACAATTACATAACATTATTCAATTTGGAACTCAACTGTACATATAAACAATCAACTCATAACACACAACACATACACTATCCAATAAACTCACATTACACTTACGAACACACATAGGTACTCTCTCTACTCCATACTCAAATAATCTGAAATTGAATGTTTACACCTATTTTTGTAATTAAACATTTAGTAGCTTAAATTACTTTAATTTATAATTTATATTTTTATTTCTCTATATATATAATTGTTAACATAGGATTGGATGTAACATCGATACGCGAAACCAAGTGTCCAACATGTATGTATAGTTCAACTCGATCAGTTCGAATTACTGTCTCCTAAGATACAGGTATTCCCTAGTTTAGGAGGCAGGATTTATTGTTTTGTTACATAGAAATTTTTTTAAGGCATATGCCTGCAAACTTTATCTATGTATGTTTTTGGTCAATAAAGTAATTATTATTATTATTATTTCCTTTATTTCATTATAATACACTTATAAATTATATTTTTAAATATTTCTACATAAAAAAGATATAAAAAAACATTTAAAAATATAAAAAATAGTAACCCACCGGCATCGGGAACAGGCTCCAAGCTACCGGCGGTCAGGGCTCCAGAGAGAGGAACTTCCTGACAATGCGAGCCGTGTCCAGAAGTACAGCTTTCTGAATCAAGCCTTTGACCCAGCTGCCTAACGAGAGCCTCTTGAGGTGTTGGTCGAGGCTCTTGGCTATTAAGCCATTGGCTGTCACGACTATCGGCACAATGATTGCTGAATCCACCTCCCACATGTCGACAACCTCGTGAGCCAAGTCAAGATACTTGATTTGTTTATCTTTCTCGGCTTTCACGAGGTTCTCATCATGCGGGATGGTTATGTCAACAATCATTGCCCGCCGCTCTGATCGATCCACCATCACTATATCTGGCTTATTGGCAACAATAGTCCTGTCAGTGATGATGGATCGATCCCAGTACAATGTGATATGACCATTTTCGAGAACTGGGTCGGGCACATACCTGTAGTACGGCACCTCCGATTCCACAAGGTTGTACTTTAGAGCAAGTTGCTGATGAATTATCCTGGCTACAAGGTTGTGTCTATGCAAGTACTCTCCGTTAGCTAGACGAGAACACCCGGAGATAATATGCCTTATTGATTCCCCCGGCCGGTGACATGCCCGACAGATGTCAACTGTGCCGTCTTTCACAATAAATCTCCGGTAATTGTTCGTCATCATAACTTCGTCCATAATTGCACATACAAAACCTTCGGTTTCCCCAAAAAGGTCACCGAATCGTAGCCAGGCCACGGACGCTTGTAAATCTACATCAGGCCCGTGTAGGGCTCTGAAAAAGCGTCCGTGAAGCTCCTTGTTCTTCCATACCTCCATGCGATCATTGGTGTCAAGCACTACTGGTTTGCGCCAGTTCTCTTTAGCCAAGGAGAGCGGAGTGAGGCCCTTGTCAACCGCGACCACATCTCGATGCATCCCCACGTCGGTTTCTAGAAAAATATTCCCTGAGACTGCATACCTCGCGATTGTGGAGGGTCTTAGCGTTTAAAAAACCACGACCACCACTTTTTCGCGGGATATACAGCCTCATAACCGATGACCGTGGGTGATGCAATCGATTTGCAGTCAGCAGTGTACGGACTCTCCTATCCAAGGCGTCGAGTTCGGTTTGAGTCCATTTGAGTATGCCAAAAGAGTACATCAAAACCGGCATGACCCAACCGTTGAAAGCGCGCACCTTGTTTCCGCCTGATAGAAGACTATTAAGTACTTTTTTCAGGCGGCCAAAGAAGCGCTCCTTCAACGATTGCTTCATGTCAGTATCATTGATACCCAACGCTTCCGACATACCCAAATACTTATAGGTTTCGGATGCGGAGAGGGCTCTAAGGTTTATGGAACCAGTGAGTTGGGTTCCCACGGATTCCATAATCTCTCCTCGCTGTACATGCATGACCGCACATTTGTCAACACCAAATTCCATCCTGATGGAGCTACTGAAAGTTTCAGTAATTTTCAGTAGCTCCCTCAGTTGTGAATTGGTGTGAGCAAAAAGTTTCAGGTCATCCATGTACAGAAGGTGCGATATAACCTGACCACCTCTCCTCAACCTATAGCCTAAACCTGAATCCTCCAATAGTGTGCTTAGAGGATTCAAGTCTAAGCAAAACCAAAGTGGACTCAAACTGTCGCCCTGAAATATTCCTCGCTCGATCCTTATCGGTTCGCTATTCCTCTGAATATTTCGACATCCTGGATAGCGAAGGACTGTCCTCCATGTCCTCATACACGTCATCAGGAAGGTGCGTAGAGTTGCATTTACTTTATACAACTCCAGCACCCGCATGAGCCATGTATGTGGCACTGAGTCATAGGCCTTCTTATAATCTATCCAACATGTCGATAGATTCTTTCGGGAATGACGAACTTGTTGGCTAATGGCCACATCAATGAGGAGTAGCTCCTTAGTACCGCGGGACCCGCTCTTACATCCATTTTGAGAGGCAGACATGATGGAGTTGCTGTCAATATGCGTGTTAATTTTAGACTTCAAAATGGATGTAAGAACTTTATAGACCGTCGGTAAACACGTGATCGGCCTATAATTTTTGGGTTCCGCGGTGCTACCTGATTTGTGGAGCAGGTGGGTTATTCCTGTTGTTAGAAACTGGGGTAGCGAACCAGACTCTAAGGCAGTCTGGAATTGAGATGCCAAGCGAGCGTGCGACCTGGGGAACCATTTAATCCAAAAGCTGTGCAGCCCATCCGGCCCTGGAGACTTCCAATTAGGCAACGGACGGACTGCACGAGCTACATCTTGGGGGCAGATGGTAATAGCCCCCATTTCTGGTACTTGATCGCAGGCTCGCTCAACAACCCGAGTCCAATCACCTTCGGTGTGACTGACAGGCACCGACCAGATATTGCGCCAGAATGAATACGTGGCATCATCATCCGGTAGGCACGTGTCAGTAACACCTTGGTCTGATCGCTCCCAAGCTCTATAGACCCGCCTTTCATCGCTTTGGAAATTGCGATTCTGAGAATATCGCTCCACTCTTCGCTTGTACCGACGAATACGGTTTGCCCATGCATATATCTTCTGTTTAAAAAAGTCGATGCGCTCTGTGACGCGGAACAAATAGTCTCGGGTACTAATATCAGTCCCCGAGAATGCCCGCCTCACAAAGCGCATCACTCTAGGGCGTGTATTGCCCTCCCTAAAACTAATTAGCTTGCCAATGAGTGCTCTAGTCTCTCCGATACGACGTTCAATCCTGCACTGCCAAGCTGGTACAGCTAATTTTGGTCGTGTGGCTCTGTCACGGTCTGGGAATTTGATATGAGCCACACGACATATCGCAACAGCTCCACAGTACAAGATTGAATGTGTATCTGTCAGATCTTTGCTGTCTTTTAAATAATTAGACAGCTGAGAGTCTAGAGCACACACCAGCGCCTTGTTTTATTTATGCATGGGCAATCGAGGTAAACGTGGTCTAAGTTCAGGCGGAGTAGAGCGGTACTCACGGAAAGCATCCTCCAAAGCGCTCCTCAATTTTTCATTGCACTGGGGACTCACGGATATAGCCCTATCATCATCCTCTTCATCAACGTGGTTGAGTCGCGGTGAAACACTGTTAAATTGTACCGCGACCAATGACGAAGCAGGTGTAACCTGACTATTCCGTGACTCGAGGAGTAGGCGATCAAGCACCGCATCATCCAGCATATGGTTACGCTGGATGACCCGCACCTGATCCGACAGTCGTTGCGCCGACACGTTGACAGCTGGCTCAAGCACCTGAAACAGAGAGAGCATTCGAACACGGTACGCGGTCAGGTTGTTTCCTCCCTCTGTAGCCCCATAGTATGAGCGCATGACATTTTCGTTGATGGATTGTGTCCATCTCATGCGCTGCACACTTCCGCCGGGAGCTGGGACCCTGTCAGAAGCCGATGGGCCTCGAGGTCCTAAGCGGTCCGGCGGCCGGCGTCCTCCCCGTCGGCGAGCAGGTGGTGGCGTCGTCGGCGGAGAGAAGTACTCGTCGCTCGAGCTCGACGCGACTGCCGCGGCCGGGGTCGTCACAGCACTTACAGTGGCGCTGGAGACCGGCGGCGGCGAGGCGGAGCTGAGCAACGAGTCCGGAGATGGTGGGCGTGCACGTAGAGCGGCAGATCGTGTCAACATATTAACGTATTTTTTTCATTTCTTCAATATTTTGTCTCGATAAAAATATTAATATTATTATTAATATTTTTTTAGGCGTGCCACAATACAAACAAGCTTGTACGGACGACAGCATGTCAAACTACCCGAAACTGAAATGTTTTCAATCAACCTTGAGCATTAAAGCTTCAGCAATGAAGTTGACCATATATAACAGTTTAAAATGGATAAAAATAAACACTGAGGAAATTAGGTACATGACTGTCAAATTTAACAAACGTATAACATACAATTGATTAGAATAATAATTATCATTTCACAATTAATTGGAAAAAAGTGTATTTTAAGGTGGTTAAATTCTTTTCGTATTTTAAAACGAAATGTAAAATAATAATGTTAATTTGATTACAAAACAAAAAGCAATTTAAGTTTCTTTTTCGACATACCTTACTGCAGTTTCGCTGCTTTGTGGCATGTTCAACTCTAGCATCGGCTAGCTTGGCGGTCGGCGCGTGCGCTCGATCGCTGCGACTTTACTTTCGGCACATTACTATTTAGCGGGGGGTGAGGCAGCGGCCAGCGTGTTCATACCTACACACCGCACTATAACAGGGCCTTAACATCTGTCTTTTAGGCGTAAACTACTCGTTGCCTAGAAACGGTTTGTTTACCTCTATTCTTTATCGAATTTGGCCGACAAGCACAAGTACCTACCTATGTACTTTTGAGATATTTTTGAAACTTATGAAGTTTTAGAAAACATTATCTAAAAATGATTTTAGTATAAACCCGGGTAATTTTTAAATAGGTAACAATTCAACGATATACCACACGTTCGGGAGGACATAAAAAACACTCCCCACTTTCGTATGTGGGCGCGGGGATGGGGAGGACCCTAATAACGACAGTTTTTGCACTTTTTGGTCACTTTCTTGGCATGATTAATATACATATTGGTACCCAACTTTCTAGTGGTAACGGTCACTGAGATTATCCGCGGAAGGACGGACAGTCAGATAGCTACTTGGAGGTTTCTCCAAGTAGCTATCTTATAGTACCTACCTTATAGTTTTATAAGGGACATATAAACAACATAGACCCTGGGACCTCCTGTATGTTAGGCTTTTAGCTTGTGCAGACGAGGGATTTTTGTCCGCTAACATAGATCGCTTACAACTGAATCGAGTAACGCAAACGAGGGATTAAAAGTACCGCGTACAAAAAGTCCCCCGAACAACCGAGGACATACAGAGAGCGGACCGGACAACGGTGAAGTCCCCGAATAAAATAGAAATCTTGTGATTCGGCAAAGCAACGCACATGGCGGACTTTAGTCCGCGTTGTGTGCTCTCAATTTCCTACATTTCTGGGCAACAAATAACCGTACGCTGCACCGTGTGCGTTGAGTTCATGAGAAATCTGCGGTGGACTTTTTATTCGCGGAGCGTAGTTTTTTCTCCGCTGCGGAGAAAACTCCGCCGTCTGCGCAGGCCCTTTATTTTTTATAAGTGCATAAACACTAAAAGTTTTAATTGTGCGAATTAGTTCGTTCCCAATTCGTTTTAATGGGGAAATGAAATAAGAATAGTAAGGCAATGACTTCAATTTTATTAATAAAAAACTTATCTTAATTATTATACAAAAAGTATGAATGCAAATAGAAGGAGCTGATTGGTAATATGTAGGTATATATAAATAAGTTACGACAGCAATATCGGAACTGAATGATTAAACCAAAACACTTTTGGTATCACAACCCTGTTTACATGCCTACATTGGTACGCAAGCAACCTTGAAATAATATGTAGGTTTAAGGTACGTAGGCTTTAATCGCTTACCTTAAAATTCAAGAAAACCAATATTTTCTATGTAAACATAATTAATTTTGTCAGTTTGATATAGATTGAAACCAATGAATGTATTGCTGAAACTATTATTATTTATTAATAAATTAATACAAGATTTCAAATTCTCAAGCACAATTAAATTTCATAAAATCATCCAGTTATAGCGACTTAATTATACACTGCACACTACGTTTGTGGTCGATCGATGGTATCGATCATGTAGTCAATGGATCCACCATCCAGTTTTTTTTAGGTGATCATTAACTACTGACTGGTTGACGACGATCTATAGCAATCTAGATACACCTTTTTGTGTTTGTAATTTAACTTGTGCTCTATCTAGCTAGAGTAACAAGTTGATAGTCCATAGATAACAAGCACCATACTATCTGCTAGTTTTCCCGCAGTTGGCTTTTAAAGCTTGTGGGACGATTAAAAAGTGATACACACCTACTTTTTAATTATGACAAACACACTTACATTATTTAAAAATATTATGCTAGGCACATGAATTGTTTAAAAACACTTATAAAAGGAGAAACAATTTGCATTGATAATTTCTAAAATGAAATTAATTCTCATTATTTTGAGACTCACGACAAACTATGATTTGTGACTTTATACTCGTACGCAAAAGAAAGTGATGTAGGTACCATCCTCAATTTGATTAGGTGTTGTTTTTACGATTAATTCTTTAGTAACGGAACTGGCCCTTCCTGGAACTTTCCTGGTGGTACACTCGCATAGGTGAATAGTTTCCGTTCGATGCTCCATTCGTGTTTAAACCTGAAATTAAAATAAACGTTAAATTATCTTTAGTTAACGTCTACACACGGTTCTAAAAGTCTAGTGAGTTTCACGAGAAAGGGGTTTCTTGCTAGGTTCACATCATAATGTTCAGTATTATAAAAATGACAAGTTTTATAAGTTTAGTCCCGTCAAATTCGTCAGCACCTGATGTAATGACTGATTTACATGGTGCAATTTAATTGCCGATGGCTTCAATTAAGTTGAAGTAACAATAAAAGTTGAATTGTCTAAACACCATTTAGACGATGCAAGTCATTTGTTGCATCAATTTTATTGTATGCCCTACCCAATTGAATTGCACCGAAATAATTCAGCCTTTAATAACATATTTTTAGTTGCTCTTTTTTATTAATCACCTTTTTTAATTTGGCGAGACTAACCTAATAATTATTTTGTCCTTTTTTAATGAAATATTAATTAAAAGATGCACCAAACTTAGGTTATTTAGTGAACAAGGAAATCTGGGCCACCTATTAAAACATTCATAACAGGCTTGTGCAGTGGGTGTTTTGACAATCAATATTATTTTTGTGTCGGTGCTGGTAAATTTTACGTCATACCTTTAGCGTTAAGCTGTCCATCAATAGAGCAAGCTTTAAAAATAAATTTAAAATAAATATTAGCATACAAACCCAAAGTAAATATGGTTTTTTTTTTTTATGGAAACTCTACGTAGTATTTGTTGAAATTTGCAATAACGAGCAACGTCACTTAATTGTTCACTCTAGCGTGGTTTACTCTTGCTAAAATGATCACATATCAAACATTAACTGGCGTACTTACCTTGAAGGAGATGATGAGGTGGTGATACAGCCGGAGAAGCACATCTGGGTGCCAGCAGCAGGTGGTACAGTGCGAGGTACACTGCAGCTGACAGGAGTGCCACCACGCCGAGTGCTCTGTACACGCCGCGGGCAGCCTCAAGTGGCTGTTCTAGCGACACCATACCGCCAACTATGGCACCTAGGCACCGACCTGCGTGTTAAAAATTTGTAAAATTACTTATTTTTAATTTTACATGAATTAAAAATTGCCATAAATACTGGATTGATCCTAATCTAAAGTTAACAGCCAACAAATAACTGCTTTCAGGTCGCGTTGTACCTAATTAAAAGCGACCGTCGTGAAAATGTGACAAACCGCGTCCTATTCAAAAACGGATTTCGTGCGAATACGCGATTGTCAATATTTATGTTATTTATTTGTGCGGTGAATTTGCACGTGTTGTCAAATAATCATATTTTAAAACTGGGCGATTACCTAACTTTCCACTTCGTTATCGTTTACAACCTTGCCTTGGTTTCTGGCATATTATTCGGTCTGAATCCATTGTCCAAGTTTCTGTTCCAGGCATACCAAGTTGGACCCGTGATGGTAACAATGTGCCTGCCTGTCTGCCCATGTCGCAGATCAGCTGGACCCACTACTTCCATTTCATGACCACCACTCAGTCACTAAGAGCTAAAAAAACCAAACTGGGACTTACCGATGCAGAAGTGGGCAATGACGGGCAAAGCTTGGCCGGTAGCTGTGTACTTTCGAGGCACCAAGTGTCGGAAATACAACACTGCCGTCACCCACACTAAGCTTAGCGTGAACACTTCCAATATCTCGCACACTACCACCCATGTGTAGTCAGTGCTGTATGCCAAACCTGAAAGATAGTAGGGAAGTAGGTTAGGTTCTATGTGTAATAATGCAGGACCTAATTCTTTTGTTAGGTTTTAGTACCAAATAGAAGCTACCAAAATCGGTTTTGGTAGTGTAGTACTAAAAACTTTGTAATAATAGGGTGGCCCTATTATTATAAATATGCCTACGTCTCTTTCTGTCGCAGGACTAATAGCTACCAGGTTAATTTTTTTTTAACACCCTTGCTCGCAAAGCTGATGTAATTCCACCGGTTTTAAATATGTAAAGCGGACCATAACAAAAGCCTGTGTTATCAAAGCAAATAGTTAATTTATAGTCCATACAAATTCCATAACAACATTATTTGCTATTTCAAATAATTATGGAACTGATCGCCGCCGCACGGCTCCAGCCAGTAAGCAGCGCGCTGTTCCATATTTGAAATGGCAAATAATAATACTAATGGCGGGAAAGCAACAGTGTACATCCACAGATTAAGTTTATTTAAAATAACGGATGTCCTATTTGAAATAAAAAAAATTGTATTTGTAAAAAAAAAATCAGTTTATTCGTTAATTTAAAAACTTAGCTGCATGCTCTAGCGTCTTTGCCAACATTTTCACGCAGCTATGGCAGAAAATAAACCTCGCGCCATTTTTCTCAAATTTTCTTTTCTTAATAATGTAATTTTACTAATTGTTTTAATAATTAAAAATGAACAAAATATAAAATACATTTTTTTCTGTTTCCTCGCAAGTGTGTTAGAAAACGTCGTATGATATACGTGCGTATTGGTTATAACATCATTACGCACTAATATCGTAATGTACTATTACACAATAGGTAGATACCTACAAGAAACTAGGGGTAATATCTTGGTATACCTACCTACTTACCAGGATAGTTGCCATAGTTTCTTGTAGGTACCTATTGTAAGGAGTAATTTACCTACTGGTACCTACCTAGAAGAGGGACATAATTTTAAATGGACAGACCGCAAATTTTGCGATTGACCTGTGTAATCTAATGACATTCATTACCTCCCAAAAACCTATTATTAGGTCGTCTAGGAAGATTATAGGTACAATAGGGATGTATCCAAGATATGAAAATCAAAAAAACAATTAGTCTGTCTTATAGATAGGTAATAAAAAAATTAAGACCCGTATTTTTTATTTTGTCGTAATTACCAAAAACTACTTAGATATAGTGTATTAAAGTTACGGAGTGGGGGCTAATTACGTTACGCCGTGCTATATTTTGTACCAAGGCGTGACGTCATGCGACATTTCAAATCAATATATCTTCATAAGTATTTGAATGAAAGAAAAAATAAAAAATACGTGTTCAATATTTTTTATAAATCTATCTGATGGACATTAAATTATTTTTTAGGATACAAGCCAATTATATATTGATTAATATGCCATGAACTTTAGTAATTTAGTCTAGCACAAGTACAATGTAAGTATGTGATTTGGCTGTACCTTCTACATCACAGAATTAATTAGATAATACCTAAAGTTTGTCGTAGTTGTGAGTAAACGTATTTATACTACATAAGTAATCGACGCGTAGTTTATGTACTTATACTCAAAAAAATCAACATAAATATACCAGTATATCGTATGCCGTAGAAGGTGAAGGCCATGATGAAGACGTTGGAATGTCCGATGTAGTCTACGAGAGCTTCTGCCCACCACAGTGCTGGCACCGCAGGTAGAGCTCCGGCCGTTAGCGTCAAGCCCATTTCTGTCACCGTGCCATTCAGCTCCAGTACCGTCCTTGGAATAGAATGAGACAGTTAACGGCTAATGATGGAGATGATGGTATCGCACAGTTAAACTAACTACATTCATGGTGATAGGCCGACGTGCAACTTGTTACCATGGAATCAGTAGGCCTAGTATGAGTTTTCAATACGAAACTCGATCGTCGATATCGAGCGCGTTTGGCGCTCTCATTGGTTGAGAGTTCTTACGACCTTGAACCAAACGCGCTCGATATCGACGAACGAGTTTCGTAATGAAAACTCATACTAGGCCTACTGATGATTTTGAACTATTCCATTAATTTTGACCGCGTGGTTACCTACTGATGAATATCTTCTTGCCACCCTGTGTAGGAAGTAGATAGGTACTAATTGGATTGATGGATTGGATATATAATAGGTATAGGTAGGAATGAAGCCTGTTGCTACATAATAGTCTGACAACGTTGACCGTGACCGTGATTCATAAACTAGTTATACCAACGCCAAGCTCGATAAAGAATAGAGGTAAACAAACCAATTTAGGGTTATCACAACTCGCGTTTTACAAATTTCCTATTATTTACATGATTAATTGCCTTTTACATGCTAACTATTTATTAACAATTCCTATTGCAGCAATTTTCAATAGAATTACTAAAATAATATGCATAATAACTTCGTATTTCGAAAAACCATTAAAAAGTCGACATTAATTTTACGTGATAGCCCTACAAAAAAAGAAAGACGGATGAAATTCAGGTAATACACACATTATGTAGAATTCAACCAATGAATAAAGTTGAGGCATTTGTCAATACAATTTTGAGTATTTTAATTACTTTCAAATCAACTGCATAACACATGCATTGTAATACTTTCAAGTATGGACTAAGTATAACTATATATGTACCAAAAATTTAACCTATTGGGAAATTAGCAAACATGTGTGTCATATTTCATTCAAATCGGTTAAGCGTTCTATGCAAATTATAAATATCTAAACGTACATTAACAGTTTACATTAGTAGAAGTAGGATTATTACTTTCATGGAAATCATCTTACTAGAAAAGGTTGTTAACATCTGTCTTTTAGGCATAAACAACTCGTTGTTTAGCAACGGTTTGTTTACGTCTATTCTTTATCCAACTTGGCTTTTATATAGGTATTACCTACCTATTATTATAGGCGTAGTTTTCGGGGTGGACCGGGTTCAAATGGCCAATTTTACACTGTAGAGGCTGGCTTCTACTATCTGAATAGGTAGTAGGAATTACCTACTAGCGTTGTACACGGTTAATAGTATAGCGAATATAGAGTAGCATATTTTCTACCCTCATTCGGCGAAGTCTCGATTGTCGGAAATGAATGGTATCTACTTTAAAATCTACTTTTAATAAATTTTCTTACCAAGGCAAGTAAGCATCGATGCCGCTCCACAGCGTTCCCAGCAGCGCGACCACAGCGAACACGGCAGCAGTCTCAGCGCCATAACGTCGCACCGTGTTCATCGGCATCGCCAGCACACCTGTTGCGGTGTGCCACCACCACTCCGGTGTTGACAGGGGCATGTGACTGTAATTAATTCAAATATTTCAGTTTTAGGACAGGAAAAATCTGAGATATGAAGTTTGAGGTCCACGAATGAGCAATCCCTACCTAAATGGCAAAACCTTGTCCGATCTCCATATCTTCTCATGGGGGTCCCGAACATTAGGTTATTATAATAAATTTAAAACTATTTTGGCATGTATGTCGTTGTGAATAGCAACAAAAACATGCATATGTTACCAACATAATTATACACATATGTATGTATACGTACAACAACCATATCAAGGGCAGATCCAGCTTTGGCGCCGGGGGCAGTAACGGCGTTAGGGCAGGGCGCAGTTGGGCAATCGACCAGGGCGCCAGATAAAAAGGAGCGCCGCAAGCGCCTCCTCAGACCTTTTTTTTGTACTGGATGGGAAATCATCAAATTACCTCTTCCACTCTGGGCGGAGCGGAAGGGCGTGATCAGACTTTTACTGACTAAAATCCACCTATGTTTCTTCACTTGCCTGTGCGCCAGCGCCATGTTTCTTTTTTAACCAACCCGTAACCCTGACCCAGGAGGTATCAGTCTTCGTGGACCCCATCACAGTGTGCTGACGTCTCTTTGAGGCGCGCGTGAAGCACAACGCGCCGTCGACCCGGGCCTGGTCCGCCCGCAAGTGCACGCCTACGGTGGCCGGGAGTTCGATGTTGTCTCTTAGGGATTCCTGCTCCCTCATGCGCTCCGCCTGCTCCTTTGCTAGCATCACTGCTTCGCAGAAGGAGGTGACTGCCTGTCATGCACTCTTGCTCCGGATCATGACCTGGATGGACCAGGGCCAACGCGAGATATCACCGCCAATCGCCACGAGGACACGGCGGTGCTCTACCCAAGCCGAGCAGATTTCCACTGTATGCTCCACCGTGTCCTTAGGGCGATCACCACCCTGGCGTTTCCTCCCGCCTTACAGGAACCTCCCGAAACAGCCGTGTCCGGTGAGGACCTGTGTCAGGCGAAAGGTAGGTAAGGGTTCCGTGGCGCCTCTCTAGCCACCCCTCAAAGAGGGGACTTACCGCCGCTTTTGTGGCGTGCCAAGCCTCCCCAACCCTTCGTTATAGTTCGAGGTCTATTTAGTTGTAAACTCCCATAAAATCATTATGTTGTCAACATTTGGATGGAACGCAGTTTTCATAAGAGTCCATAAAAAAAGAGAATGTGTTTGATTTTTGAAGAATTATTCATAGAAAAAATTCAATATAAATGTATGTATCGGAGCCTCTATCTGACAAGACAAATTGGATAAATGAAGAGATTTTGGACAAAGTTTCCCAAAGTAAGATGACAAGCTGAGTTACAATAACAAATGCTGCTCAGGATGACTGCTGTCCCGAATATATCGGAGCCAGTCACTTGGCCAGTCACTCGAAATAGAAAAATCACTGATCATATAATAACTAGTAGCCCAGTGTAAACTCACATTGATAATAATTATCCGAAGAATGATACAGGCTGACATTTCTCTTATTTCCATTAAACAAAAAAAAAAAAATGCACGCAACGAAATCAGAATATTATTCTATTATAGCTGACTGTACTTCAGACATTATACATACTTTCGCTGATATTGCGGTTTGTTGATTTATCAGATGTAGCAAAGTGAAGCAGTTTTAAAGCAGTCCGTTTTCAAATTAGTGCTATCTATGGTTTTTTGATTACTGTGGCTATTGAAACTCAGAAAACTGGTGTTCAAGTGTCTTTATGAGATTACTACTCTAGCCGAATAGCTAAAAGATTTCAGCTTCATAGTTTCATTGGTTGTTTGGTATGATATACTTTGGCTTTTGGTATGATGAAATTATTTAATTGTTGTTTTATGTTTAATTTGTAAACACTCAACTGGCGGGTGGATTTAAATTATTGTTCTTTTTATATTATTACTTTTATTTTAAATATTTATTTTATTTTTATTACGTTTGTTATTATTTTTTATAGTGCTGATGTCATATAACAATGACGATAGCGACACCGAAGGCTTTTTGTCGGTCTGTAGTAATAACAGCTCTGTTAGCTTTCAGTCCCTTGCTGACACCCTTGAATCTCAGTTTTCCGATGTATCTAAGAATTTCAATGTAGTCCATATAAATGCCCAGAGTATTCCGGCACATTATTCTGACATGCTAGTTAACCTTGACTGTAAGAACATCCACGCTATCCTTGTCTCAGAATCTTGGCTAAAGCCTTGCCTACCTTCTTCTTCCTATTCCTTGTCGGGTTATCAACTGATAAGAAATGATCGCGGGAGTGGTGGTGGTGGTGGTGTTGCCATATACCTTCGTTCACATATTCCTTTTTCAATTGTTGATATGTCCACACAGCCTCCACCGCAACATGCTGGCGAGCATCTCTTTTTGGAAGTAACCATACACCATGTAAGAGTTCTATTGGGTGTTTATTATTGCCCTTCGTCACGCATAAGTTTCATGTCTTCCTTTGAAAAGATCCTAGAAAACCTAACAGCCTTGCTTATTGAAAAACGACTTCCGCTCTTCTTCTCTTCGATCAATAGTCCAGTCTTCAAATCTTTCAATTCTACCTTTGAGTGCTATACATCATTTTCCCAACTGTAATCCTTCACTTTTGGATCTTCTCATTGTTTCTTCTCCGCAACACGTCAGCAAGCATGGTCAATGCCCAGCTGACATGTTTTCTTACCATCATCTATTATTCCTATCCTATAAAATTCGCCCACCTAAGGCAAAACCTAAAGTTCTCCTGCAGCGCAATTTTGGTGGTATGAATACTGATGATCTCCGAAGAGGCGCTGCCAACATTGACTGGGTTTCTTTATTTGATGCTGAATCGGTGGATGATAAAATCAGGCTACTTACTGATCATTTGGTGCAGCTGTATGATATTCACGCTCCAATTCGTGCAGTGAAAATCAAACATCTTCCGGCGCCATGGCTTACAGATGATATTAGGACTATCATGCACAGAAAGGCTGTGACTAAAACTAAATATAAGTGCCGGCCCTCGCCTTCGAACTGGAAGATCCTTGTTGATGCACGCAATCGCTGCAATAAGGTATGTAGAGATGCACAACGCCGTTATATCCACACTTCCGTTGAAAACGGAGATCCAGCAAAAGTCTGGAAATTTCTCAAATCCATGGGTGTTGGAAAATCTCGCCAAGAATCGCTTCCCAATGACTTAAATATTGATCTATTGAATCAACACTTCTCCTCTTCGTCCCACTGTAATGGGATCATAAAGGCGAATACAATTAACAATCTTTCGAACCTTCCAACACCGGATCATGACCCATTTATTTTTAGTCAATTCACTGATTGTGATGTTAAGAAGAGCATACTTTCGATTACGTCCAACGCAATCGGTAGTGATTGTGTAAGTCGGAAAATGATACTCCCTGTCCTCGACGAGATCCTTCCTATCCTGTGCCACATCCTTAACTACTCTGTATCCTATGGTGCCTTTCCATCGATGTGGAAAGATGCCAAAGTCATTCCGTTACCCAAAAAATCCAATCCAACTTCGTTTTCTGAATACCGTCCCATATCCATCTTGCCTTTCCTCTCCAAGGTCCTAGAACGCCTTGTTCATCATCAGCTTAGTACTTTTCTTTGTAAGAATAGTCTACTGAATCCTTTCCAATCTGGTTTTCGTCCTGGTCACAGTACCACTACAGCCTTAGTTAATGTCACTGATGACATACGTTTGGGTATGGAGCAGGGAAATCTGACGGTTCTTTGCTTACTGGATTTTAGTAATGCATTCAACAATGTCGATTTCGATATCCTACTTGGCATGCTTCGCTCGCTTAACATATCTCCAACGGCGATTGACTGGTTTCGTAGTTACCTGTATTGCCGTCGGCAACGTATATGCATAGAAGAGTCTTGCTCTTCGTGGTGCTATACTTCTGCCGGTGTACCTCAGGGCGGCGTTCTATCTCCTTTACTTTTCGCAATATTTATCAACTCCATCACCAAAAACCTTCTTTCCTCCTACCACCTTTATGCAGATGATTTGCAGATTTATAAACAAGCTGGCCACTCAGATCTAGCTGGCGCCATTCAAATTATTAACAAGGATTTGTTCTCAATCTGTGAGTGGAGTGAGGCGCATGGGTTGCATGTTAACCCATCGAAGACTCAGGTCATTGTTATTGGCAGTTCAAGGATGTTCCCCAGGATAGACTGGTCGCAACTTCCCCAAGTTCAATTTAATGGTACTGCTATTCCGTTCAGTGAGAAGGTTAAGAACCTTGGGGTTTGGATCGACAAGCATCTTTCCTGGGATCCACAGCTACAAGATGTCAGTCGCAAAATTTTTGCATCTGGTAAGTCTCTGAGACGGTTACGGAACTTTCTTCCTACTGCCACTAAAACTGCGCTTGCACAATCACTTCTACTTCCCATCCTTGACTACGCAGATGTCAGTTATCCAGATCTTACTGAGGCACAACTAGATAAACTTGAGCGACTTCAAAACTTTTGCATAAGATTTATATTTGGCCTGCGCAAATATGATCACATATCTGAATTTCGTACAAAGCTTAAGTGGCTTCCCATACGTCTTCGCCGGAATTCTCATATACTATTTCAGCTCTACAACATCTTGTTTAATCCTAAAACCCCCTCTTATCTTAAAGAACGTTTCAAGTTCCTTCATGACACACATAATAGATATCTGAGGTCATCGGAAAACCTGATATTAGACATGCCGATGCATTCCACTAGTTTCTATGATAAATCCTTTACTGTACAAGCAGTTCGGCTATGGAATGACTTGCCCGTGTCCGTAAGGCGTGCTCAAACATTGTTTACTTTTAAAACTATGATAAAAAAGCACTTCCTCTCTCTTTAAACATATTATTATATTTAATGTGCTCTTGTATGATATTTATTAATTAGATGTATAAGTTTATTTAAACTAGTATGATGCACTTAACGTATATATTTATTGTATAATCTATGTAAATAGTACACTGTAGACTACCTACACTATTTCTGTATCCTACCTCTTAGAATTCCATCCAAAGGTTGTCTGTAAAAGATCGCTCTTAGCGATAAGACCGCCCATTGTGTCACCCTTTGTAAAATATTTTTATTCATGTTCTGTAATCTATATGGTGTACATAATAAAGAGTATTCTATTCTATTCTATTCTATATGCTTTTTCAAATAAATATCGTACAGGCAACAGACATGGATTTTGGTAAATATACAGAAATGTTGAAAAATGCTGCAATTTCTTGGAAGAGTACAGAATTACAGGCTTTAAAAGCGCTAAAACTGCGCTTCTAAAGCCTGTAATTCTGTAAGCGTGAAGGAGTTGGCCGAAAACTAGAAATTGAACCTGTATTCTAGCTACAACAAGAATTCGACACGTTAAGCGTCAAGCTGGCGAAATTGCACGCGATGACCCTACCTATAACTTCTCCGGATAAAAATTGAGGTTGAATTTTTCATCTGTCTTTTGGCCACTACATTAATTTCAGTCAATGAAAGGTTCGAACAGTTAAATGAATACTCGGAATCTTGTTTTTTTTTAAACATGACTATGTTAAGCTCTATAATAACCTCCAATTAAAATGAACTGTAGACTTTAAATGAGATATAGATGGTTGTAAGTTGTGTGATGAACTCGTAAGTCTGATATCCTTTTTGCCTAATCAGAATGTGATTTACTCTCATTTTTGTTTTAAATTTCATTAAGGATCACAACTTACAAGAACTGTATCCAACTGTATGGATAGCATTGCGAATATTATTGACTATACCTACCTGTAACAGTTGGTAGTGGGGAGCGGAGTTTTTCAGAGCTAAAGCTGATAAAAGTCTATCTTCGATCAACAATATCTCAATCTAGACTGACAAACTTAGCAACTTTGTCAATTCTAAACGAAATTGCTGAAAACATCGACTTTGATAACCTTATAAAAGAGTTCGCTGATAGAAAGGCCAGAAAAGTAAAATTTTATTAGTTTTATTCTAATAAACGGTTATTATTTATAATAAAGAATTATTTCTTTTGATAAATGGTTATTTCATTATATGTTTCCCCTTTTTTCGTATTGGTTTGAATTGAAATTGGAGGGCGCCGTAGAAATCTAGTCCAGGGCGCTGGTAGAGTTAAAACCGGCACTTGGGGTCACACAGTCGTGGATACCTAATTAAATAATGATATCAATTTTCCTTTTACGTCTTCTTCCGAAACATGTTATCACTTCATCTACTTCAATGGGTACGTTTTTATGGATGTGGAGAAGTGCCAGTCCGGTTAAACGTTCTTCAACCATTGAAGCTCTTTGCCACGCTTTGATTTTTCGTAACGTAGACGACGTACGACTGGGTGCTGAGAGGCAAGCTCAGACTGGGGGGAGTCCTGACGTGTTACGTGGACGTCACGCTGGTCACCGCCCGGGGAAGCTCGCACAGGGAAGCAACGTTGCTGGCGACGGCTGCGGTATCACAGGTGGGCCGTATACGACTCCTAGGCCTGTAGGTGGCCCTGAACAAGTCGGAGGCCATGGTGTTTCATGGTCCCCGGTGGGCGCCGCCACCCGGCTCACACATCGTGATCGGGGAGGTTCGGATCGATGTCAGTCCACCATGAAGTACCTGAGATTGGTACTCGACAGCCGGTGGGACTTCGGCCATTACTTCAGGCGGCTGTCGCTCTAGTTGTTGAAGGCGGCCGGGGCGCTTTCAACGTTGCTACCCAATCTGGGGGCCCGAGCGTCGCCTGCAGGCGGTTCTACATGGAAATCGTGCGATCGATGGCCCTGTATGGGGCCCTGGTGTGGGCCTCTGACCTGATGGCCAGCAGTAACGCTCTACTGGGACAACCCCCAGGTCATCAGTCATACATGGGTATCGCACGGTCTCTTATGAGGCGGCTTGCCTACTAGCTGGATCCCCGCCTTAGTATCAGGAGGCAAAGGTCCTCGCGTCATTGTTCCGGTCGCGTGAGGAGACGCGGGAGCGGGGCGAACGGCCGATGCTGCGTCAGCTTGAGCAGTGTCGGTCGCAGCTCCGAGAGGTCCTGGTGGCGGAATGGCGGGACAGGCTTTCACACCCTCACCAAGATCGAGGCGATCCTTCTGGTACTGGCGGACTGGGTCGGTAGAAGGCTCGGCTCGCTGACGTTTCGGATGACACAGGTAGTTTCGGGGCATGGTTGCTTCAGTAAGAGTCTGAGTCTGACAGACCCGTCGCTTTATTACTAAACTATGAAGGCTCCAGGTTGAATGGGAATATTTGAGTGTCCGGTAGCTTGACCTGCTGTTGTTGCTGCTGCTGTTTGCGGCCGTGCGGTGGTAGCGCGGTAAAATTAAAATTTTGGATGCGTTCGTTCCCGAATAATGCGTTTGCCATCAAACAATGCATGTATGTATTATATAAATTTATTAAATATTGAAAGTACTTAAATAAAATCCTCCTGTGCGAGGTGTTCCTGGACCCAGCCGGGGGGGTCATGACCCCATGATCCCCCCCCCCCCCCCGATCCGCCCTTTCAATTCTTTAGCATGTATTCAAATTTTCCTTCCATTTGCCAAAACAATTTATTGTAAATACAAATAGGTTTTCCAGTCTCAACATAGATATTGTATTCGGCACCTAAGTACATAGGTATCTAATGATAATTTATTATGGTATCCTTGATTGATAGCTAAAAAAAATGTTAGCTATTTATTAAATAACAAAATAAGTAAATCATGTTTATAAATATATATTATGACTTTGAACTGGGCGTGAGTCATTGAAAAGATGCAATGAAGCAAATCATCACTTCCTACACATCAAAGGCATTTAGTGATTCATAACTGGTTATAAAAGTACCTACCTCCCTATTTATTGAATATAAGCAGGCGCGTATTCAAGAGTACGTAAACATTAGGTAGGTATTGCTCCATAATTTGCATTGCATTCTAATTTTAACTGTTGTAAATTGCTTTAAACTATTGACAGAGTAGTTTAGGTATTTCATATTATGTATTATGACTGAATGTGTTTACTCACCTATCGAATAGCAAAATAAGCGCTCCAATGACCATGAACACCGCATGAAGAATGAACGGAATAAGAAAAGGAGTATCAGGCATTTGTTCCGCAGCCAGGCCAGCGAGTGGGGGGAAGATAGCCAGGCCAAGAGTGCCAAATGCCAACTGTCTTCCGACGTCTCCTCTCCCTAGAGATGTTTCTCTGGTTGCAATCACACAGGCCGTGCCTAGAAGAGCTAACCCTGCGGTTGGCCAGATGTCAGCTAGAATTCTGAAAGTTAAAAACAAAATTAACACATGCAGGATAACAAGCACTTGAGTTAGTTAGGAACTAATTAGATATTTATATATGAATCAAGCTTGCATGTGCATCTATCTAGCTATGGTATTAGGTATACTTAACTAAAATAATATTATTAGATTCACGCTAGTTAGGTAACTATTAGAGTTAGGTAATATAGCTACCATGTTTTATTCCCAGAGGAAGTAATATATAATAAAGTACGTACTTAATTCAAGATAGCCAGTATTGACACAGAATAGATAATAGCTATTGAGTACCTAGTTGATAGCTAAATCGCAGCGGTTGGCGCCGCCGGCGCGGGGCTTATTTATCGTCAATATTTTTACTGACGTATTTTTAGCAGCTATGTTTTGAATCACGCTTAAACTGCATCAGGAGTAAGTTAATTTGACAGGATTAATGTATATGCTTAAAAAATATAAAGATGCACTGAATTTAAATCGGGTTTACTTTGTGAACAAGAGATTCGGTGCCAGTACCTACCTATCAACTTGGTACTTTTCATAAAGTATTTTTGGTGGGGTATGAAATGACTGTGGTTAGTGTAGCTGGGCAGCTCTCCCCTAGGCAAAATCCCAAGCTATGCCGTTAAAAATAATATTACTTATAATTGAATATAATCACAGAAATGTAATAGTAAGGCCCTTTAAGAATTTTGTGGATATAATTGTACTTATAAAAACATTCAGTTTTTTGATGGAACCTTACTCATTTAATGCCAAATGACAGCTATTACAAAACACAATAATAGGTATATAACAACAATTACCTAATTCTCAAAAACTAAACGGTTGTCACACTTTACAGCTACAACACTGCAACTATTGTAATGTGTAGTAAGACATAAGAGCATACTGACTTATTAATTTTAGCGACGAAACTATTGAGCTGTAAAATTTCGATTGAGTTATTAAATAGGTTTGAAGAAAGTCGGTGTAATGACTGACCTTATAACTAAATAAGTCCAGAACGTATAACTGGGGTCGCCAATGATAAGTCGGCATTCGGCGTCGGCTAACACGCCATCGGGTTCGTCGTAAGGGTCGAGGACTTGACACCGCACCGCTGGCCTGCATTCCGCGTCATCTGTTACTTCTGCTAGACGGTTTGGAGGAACCTGGCAGTTGGACGGTCCCGCTAAAATATAAGGTTTGCTTAGAAATAGCCTGTAATTGATACTTCATACTTTGGTGGTGTTTTTCAGATAGTTTACATGAAGATGAAGTAGGTAAATTCTAAACTTATGGTAAGGAGGTATTATTATGTCCCCGTTCACCTTGGCTCCTACTTTTCAGAATGTATCCTTGGAGTGCACCCACCGCCTTCAGATTTTGGGAGTTGGGATTTCCTCGAACCTAAACTTTGGGCGGTTCATTGAGTCCAAGGCCAAGGTGGCTGCCAGAAAACTTGGCGTCATCGCAAAGCTCCGGCGGTACTTCACACCAAGGCAGCTTCTAATGTTGTACAAAGCACAAGTCCGCTCGTGTGTGGAGTACTGCAGGCACATTTGGGCCGGTGCTGCGAAATGTCACCTGGCTACTTTGGAGTCAGTGGAGAGGCGTGCGAAGAGGCTGTTTGGCGACCCAGATTTATCTCGAGACGGTCTCCAAGAATGGAGCACAGGCGTAGAGTAGCCAGCCTTTCGGTCTTCTATAGGATGCATTCTGGTGAGTGTTTGAGGGAATTGCATGATTTAATAAATTTATCTCCGTTCCATCATCGGACGACCCGCCGTACGGCGACTTTCCACCCTTACGTTGTTAACACTACTACGGTCCGGACGAAGCGTTTCGCTTCTTCTTTATACCTCTTACATCGAGGGACTGGAACAATTTGCCACACTACAATTTGAGTGTCTTCAAGGCTAGAGTGAAGAGGCTCTTAATAAACTAGCGCGCTTTACCATCAACGATCGCATCACTGCTTACCATCAGGAGGGACTGCAGTCAAGCGCTAGTTTGTAATTTATAAAAAAAAACCAGCTAATTCAAAGAAATATATTTAAATGAAGAACGAATAAGTAAAATACCTATACCTATATAGCTGGTCTATACCATGAGAATATCGCTATGACAACATAAGTGAAATGAGCATAATTCGCTTAACCTTTCACGGTAAGATCACATATTAAACCGGTTGGACTATTCAAGATGGAAAATAGTGAGTGGGTTTCTGTTGGTTACCTGTCCGATATGTGCACCAATCTGAGTCGACAGTGCTATTGTCTTCAGGTAACTCCGGTGCTAACAGAGAAAGAGGCACTCGGAGCCTGGCTTGGTGCTGCATGTAGACTAGGCACTGGCCGTTGTAACAGAAGTGTGGAGGGTTCACCTCGAACGGCATGGCGCGCTTGACTTCCTCCTCTTCCGCCACTGGCGCCGAAGTCTGTAAAAGCATTACTATATGAGAAGCACCCAACAAATTCCCAAAAAAACAATTTTTTGAGAAAAATAATTGATTTTTTTTTGCTCAAGTTAAGTGACAATAGGTAGGTACTTAAGTATGTACTTAGTGTTCAAGTACCTACTGAACTGCCACATAGTGATGGATCACTAACTGTAGCATTTAAACGCCGGTTCAGATTCTCCACTGATATTGTTTAACAACACATGAGGTGTGAACACAATAAATTAACATCGTTATCATCGTAAATGAACATTTACCGTCTCTAATAGTTGTGTATATATGTACCTATGTATGCATGAATATGAATATTTGCACTGGTCTGGTCGTCCCTCAGAAAGCATGTTAAGCCGTTGGTCCCGGTTGCCATACGAACATCTAATGACAGTCGTTACGGGTCGTTGGAGCCCACAAAAGTCCAACAATTGGTTTAACTGTAATGCTTCGATATCGCTTTCGGGTTGTGGAGGTCTGACGGCAGTCGCTTCACGGAAAATATCGAAGTTTAGCCATAATCAGCAGTTAGACTGGTAAAGCGGACCCCAGATTCTAAAGCTGAAAAATCTTCGGATGCGACTGGGATTCACGCTGAGATGTTGATGATGATGATGTTTATATGTCACGATTATCCTGTTCAAACCATTCCTCTTATTTTAGTTAAATAAAAACTGACGCCAATATAATTAAAACCTACAATTGTGGAAGTCAACCTCCAGCAGTCTAGAAATTACAGCCTACCTAATGAAACAGATTTCATTGGGCTCATTGTAGGTACTTACCGTGCCGTTGGCAACACTGAGGTACATAGGGCTGAGTGTGGTGGTGGTGGAGGTGGTAGTGAACGGCTGCCTCACCCAGGTCATGTTCTCGTCCGCACAACCGTACTCGCATGCCGTCACCGCCAGCACTCCTGACTGCAAGTAGATAGTACCTAGATCATTATTAACTAAGGGCCTAAAGTAGAGGGTTATGTAAGATGTACCTAGATGTATAGATGATTGATGATATTTAACATAGTGCCCATAATTATGGGTTCTATTTTGAATTCTAAGCAAAAATTAAAACTAGAATCCTGTGTGCAACGAAGAATTCGAGTTAGACAAAGAGAAAGACATCGTAATCCTCTACGATACTCTACTACGACGATACTGATATTCGATATACTTACAAGATTTTTTTTTAAAACAGTAACAACCTTGTTGGACTGCATTACCGACGTCATAAACTTAGGTAATAATTGAATTTTGTATTTTAATTTTTATATGATGAATTAATAAGTCATAGAACAAAAGCAGTGATAGTCCTAAGAGATTGTTCATGTTTTACCAATAATCCTGTATTATTGCAACAAAGTTGACTAGGAGAAATCCAGACGTAAGGGATCCATTCATCAATCCAATCAATGGTACTAAGCTACTGACCTTCTCGCCGGACCAGCGGTTGCAGCGCATGTCCTCCTTGCATACTTCTTGCATGACGTAGGCGCTGTCTTCGTCGCACATGAACAGGACTTGAGGTCGTCGTGCCTGTTGAGATACAGTTATGTTACATTCGGCCTTTGACCATAGTGCCTATTTCGTTGATTTTTAAAACTAAATTGTGTGGGAATCCTTAGCATTTTTTTAAATGTCAGTTTAGCGATTAGATGACTCAGGAGCTGTGCATTTCATTACTATGATTAGCCAACACTATTCGTGGGATTCAAACGTTGCATTGAAAAGTAAAAGTTTATAGCAACTGTAGGATTAGACTGTCTAAAGTATAATAAGTATTACATTAGCGCTTTTGCGAAGAAGCCAATGTTATGCTACCATAGTTAGGGATAAATGAGAATTAAGTACATAGGTTAGAGTTTAATGGAAATTACATAGGGCATGCCGCACAATAGCGATCGCAATAGTGAGTTTACATTACATTACGTCGTCGATAGAGCAATAATTCTACATGAAATTTCTGAAAACATACTAATTCAAAAACATAACTGATAAACTGTCCGTACCTCATGTCGCTCCGTATATGGCACAGCGAGGAGGAGCGTATAGAATACAGCGCTGAGAACGAGGCAGACTGCCGTGATGACGCGCAGCAAGCGTCCGGAACCGCTGGGAATGGCACCTCCACCAGTTGAGCCTCGCCCCACTGATAGTCTGCACATGAATACAGAATATTAGAGTTGGAAGAAGAGGATTTTTGTGTATAGTTCTTGCAATTCACGAACGCGCGTGGCTCTTAGTTGTGTTCAAGTCGTATCTGTATACGTGTAAATGTGTGCGTGCGCGTAGACGCGCTACGGTTAGCATACAAATAATCAATGTTAAAATTATTTTTTCTTTGAAACCAACAATGATAATAAAACAAATATTTTAATAGTAAGTTTTATTATTATATATATTAAAATTAATTATTATTCATCGTCAGAAGTGTTACTATCTTCAAACTCTTCAGTGTCGCTATCAGTTGATTCTACATTAATCGTTAACTCGAAATCCAAATCAAAATATTTTCTATATTCTTCTTCAAGTTTTAGACATGCTTGCAAGTTTTACGCCAGGTATAATTGTCGATATCGTTCAAACACTCATTTATTAAGTTTTGTAAAATAGTCATATTTTGCCCGATATTTTTACTTGCAATTTTATTTTTTTAAATTTCCCAGATATTTTCGATACAGTTCAACTCAGGGTGATAGGGCGGCAAACGTAATATTTAAAAATTCTTGCTATTAACTATTTCGTCGATTTTGAATGTTATGAAACGATGTTTATAATTTTTTATTAAATCATAGAGTTCGATTTTTTAAATCGTTCATCACATAAAATTCCGTTATCAGTTAGCCATTTTATCATATCGCTCTTCCTTGAACTGAACGTAGGAATTTTACTGCTGCGAGCATTATGATAGGACGCGTTATCCATCACAATAACTGCCCTTTCTGGCAAATTTGGCATAAACTTCTCTTCTAACCACTTCTTATAATTTTCAAAACTCATATTTGAGTGATAATCTCCAGTTGTGGAGGATGCTTTATATACCAATGAGGCATTTGGAATGAATCCATTTTTAGTACCTGCATGCACTATAATAAACCGACCCCCAGTACCTAATTTCTTCAAAAATGGAGTATCTTTATCCTTTATGCCCCATGTATTCTGTCGAACATGTGACGTTAAAACATATGTTTCGTCAGTGTAAACAATAGGACGTCCTTCTGCATGGCACTGAGAAATCTTTTTCAAACATTTTAAACGCCATAGTTTTAAATCATGCCTTTTTTGTAATACTACTAATCTTTCGCCATTTATAACCAATTTTTATGAGCAATGAACGTAAAGTGCTTAGACACCCGTCAAAGTCTATCTTTTCTCTGAGAACTGACCGAATTTTGTTTAAAGTTGGAATTTCCTTGTGTTCGATGTGATAATTTTGAATTGTACTTCGAATCAAATTAGTGTCGAAATTATCAAAATCAATTTGTTACTTCTTTTACGACGTTTTTTCATTGGTGAAAGAAACTTGGCAGATGTAGAGGGCATCTCTTTTTCTTCTTTCAAAATAGAAGTTACAGTACGTTCACTGACCCCTGTTGCTTCGGCGGTTCGTTTTCTTACGTTAGCCAAAGGACTCAAATCACAATTATCATTATTATTCGTCTTCATGAAATTATATTCTTGAAGAAAATGAAAAACTCGGGCGATAATTGCACGACCCTACAAATAATAAAGATAATACAATGTTCATGATCGTTGATCCATACAAATAGTTTAATATTAAATTAACGCTATAAATGCATATTTAAATAACTCACCTCACTACGAATAATTTTTCGCTTTTTATCGGTATTTGACATGCTGACGGTACTTCGTGGCGGATAGCGACGTGAAAACAATAAACACAAGTGAACTGAGCGGGCGACCGCTCGCTACTGAACCAGTGTTGCCAACGCAAATTTTGAGGCGGCCGTGTATCTATGGTAAAAAAGCCGTGTTCATAAGGAAAAACATCGACTGTCGGCCGTGTCTTTGCCAAATTTTTGTGGAAAAAATAAAATGACCTTTATATTGAAGGAGGTGGGCTGCTAAGAGCTATTTTTCGGCCAACATACACTCGGGAAAAAAAGTTTCAGACTACGGCAATTTTTAAATGTAGGTATTTGTAAACTGGAAGATATGTATTTTCTTATAAGATTGACGTTATAAATAAAATAGTAAGTCGAAGAAATTATTACCCAAAAACAGTGTTTTGGGTTTTTTTATACATTTTAGTCGTTTTTTTTTTTTTTTAGTGTTCGAATTATTATTGTATTAAAGAAGCGTTCCATGAGGGGAAATCCCCGTCCACAGACTTTACAATCTTGGCATTCGGAATATTAAATATTTGTAAAATCGTTGTCTACTCTAAAAGTTACGATAAATTAATGAATTACTGTATAACTTGCGAAAAGCCGTAAATTCTGCTACGGCCTTAGGGTGAAGGCCGTAGCCCGTAGATTTAACGATTTTCAGACCTAAAAGCCGTAGTACACGGTAATTTCCGTAGCAATGGCAACACTGTACTGAACGCTCCGTCAGGCACACACACAAACGCATTGTGCATGTACACAACATACTACAAGCAAGACTCACGCGCGCTCGTAAATTGCAACAACTATACCAGTTTTAGGAATTTGGAACCACCAAACACAGCATCGACAGTACTAGCCATAGTTGCTAAGAAGTTCCTCAAAGGTAAAACGATAATGCTCCTTTCAGGCGACTAGATCAGAAGCACGCGATAACAATTTGTCACAACAGGCCTTGATCTCAAATTCCTAATAGAGTAACAATAGATGGCCATAAGGCCATAATACTTACTTATCAATGAGAGGCCCTAACACGGCAGGACCGAGTAGCGCGATACATGGTGCGACAGCTGATATGAGTCGAGCTTCTCCCTTGTCAATACCCACCGATAGCATATGCAGTGGCAGAAACGGGAAAATGCAGCCAATACCTAAGGAAGGACAAGATCATTGAGATAAAAAAGAATAAAGACAACTAGATTAGTCCAATATAATGGAAGATGTGTGCGTCGCTGCTTTTAATAACCCAATATGGTACGACAAGTTATAATCTGTCGCTAGAACTTTTATAAGTATTATATTGCGTGCGCGCAATTATCACAATGAAGGAGTTGTAATAAATAAGTGGGAGCGTATGGGTCACACTGGCCGCAATGCAGTGGCAAGACCGAGGTGAACGTTTCCTAAATCGTTCGATAGGTAGCAGTCGCCGTTCCTTAGAAGGCAGCTTGCAACAGAGCTAATATGCTTGAACTCATAACCGTCCGTGATGACTTGGACCACTTTTTATAAGCGAGCCAACTGGGACTTGAGACAATCTTGTTCTTACTGCGTTGCCCAAGTAAGGAGCAAATACGTGTGGTTTATTTATTAGTACCTACTGCGAAGTGATTTAAAAGGCAAGATTTTATCTTACCTCATAATGCCGGTAGGTTTTTGTTTTGGAGACTCCAAAGTCTTGAAATCTCCAAACAAAAACCAGAGTAAAGAGAACAGGTCTCTTTACTCTGGAGTTTTAGTTTGGAGATTTTAAGACCTGGAGGTATATTTTCTCTGGAATAAAGTCGTATAAGTTCCTACACCAAATGTTATTGAGCATAAATGACTGTCTATACTTCAACAGCTACAGTACCATATTTTCTTACCGAAATTTTAACCTTACCCGAGAGAAAACAGAAAAGAACGCATTTTAGCGTGATGAGGTTCTTATTGACGAGTTCTGTCATCTTTGCGGTTTTTGCTGTTTTTCCAGACCGTTGAATTATTCAAGCATCTTGTATCTGGAACAAAAATAATACTACATTTATTTAACAGTAATGTAATAGTGTTAGGATTATTTGATGGATAGATCAAGTGCTAAGAACAAAAGTTTATTCGCAGTTAGGTTAGACAAAATAACAAGTAAGTAGGTAAACATCCTAATAGTATTATAATCGTGAAAGTTTGTATGGATGCACATGCATATTTTTTACTTTTTCACGCCAAAACTGCAAAGCGGTTTTGGCTATTTGGCGCACAATAAGTTCCTGTATCATTAAAAGCATTAGTTGGTAAATTATAATAAGAATTAGAATTTTATTTACTTATATGCGCGTTTACTATTTGCCTACTTACTCCCAAAGATTTAGGTAAACTACGTGTAGATTAACAACCTAACAGGTTAGCCAAAATAGTAAAGAAAAAACTCAAACAAACAATCGTTGTAAAGCGTGAATCGGGGCCATGGCCACTTATTAAAACGCCTACATCACCGGCGTCTCATAGTGACAAACCCAATGCCAACTGTTTTAGTATTAAAATAGATGCCATGAGATGACCGTTGCAATGATCTCATCCCTGAACGCAACACTGGACAAACGAGCTCGTAAAAAGTACGCTAAGAAATAACTTGCGGCCAGACAATGATTAAACCTACCTACAGGGCCATAGGTATGCAGGCTGATGTAATCACAGGCCTTGTTTTCTTATTTTTAATTCCTCACAATATTTTAAACGCGCGATTACTTAACACAGCACTTAGGCAGGTACCTACGTATGTTGTCAATTAAGACAGTGAAAGCGTAGCACAATGATTGTTAGTGTCTTGAAAAACGAATGGGTTACCGAGCATAACAATTCTTGTACTTCAAAGTTATTAAGTAAGTACCTTGTTATATGTATATGAGCTAATCAGAATAGTACCTACTGATCTGTCGACAATACAGAAACCTAAATTAAGCATGATGTGTTTGATTTATAAATAAATTGCTGCATTTCTTGTCTCCACTTGCTGGGATAATACCTAGCTGTCTTCGAAGTGGAGAGACACACAATTAACTGCATTTTCAGCGTAGCGTCTGTCTATTTAATTTTGTCACTGAGCTGATATTAAAAATATGTCACAGTTTAAAAATATAACATTCGTCATTCTTTAATCTCTTGCTTCTTATTATAATAGTTTCCTCAGAGTAATTTATGCGAGCTTATCAGTATTTATGTTGTTAACTTGAAGAATTATAGCGAGTATTTTGATCACATTATTCAGGGTCAAATGAAATTACCTACCTAGCCGAACTTCTTACATCTGATGGGTATCAATAACGGTAAAATAAATACCTAAACTCGGTATTTCAAGAAACTACACTAAAATGATTGTTGATCAAGTTAGATACTTAAAATGAAGAGTTTCAAATTGTCTACACCCGTCACGTCCGCGGAGTTTCCCTAGCTAATTTTATTTGACCGCGTGTGAATAAGACATCTCTTGATACATAAAAGTATAGGTACAAGTACAACAGGGTAATTCACTTAACACACAGACAGTCGGACAGTCAAGCATTATTCATTGCGTTATTTTCAAAATGATCCAGATTACGATTGATATTGGCGCCGATTCTGTTGTTCACAAACTAAAGTAATTTTAAGTTATGTGCTTCTTTTTCTTTCCATTTCGTTAAGAAAAGGATAGAAGATGACATTTTAATTTAATCCTGTCAAATTAAGATACAATTAAGATATCTTGGACACCATTGACTGAAGGTGAAGGAAAACATCTTGAGGAAACCTGGACTTTATAAGTCTGAAATCGCCAAACCGCATTGAGCAAGCGTGGTGATTACGCTCAATCCTTCTCTGTATGAGAGGAGACCTGTGCCCAGCAGTGGGACGATAAAAAAGGTTGATGAAGATGAAGATGATGAGAAATTAAGATATTCCATAGACAGTTTAGACGCGATTAAAAACATGGCGACTAAAAATACGCCAGTTTACGCCAGGAGCGCACTAATTTGATAGGTCTAAACTGACATTTTATCTTCTATCATTTTCTTATTGAAATAAAAAGAAAAAGATGCACATACTTAACTTAAAATTAGTTTAGTTTGTGAACGACAGAATCGGCGCCATTGTAAAATTCTACTAAGCCTTATTGGCATCACTCATACATATGTATTTGTTTCTAAATATTTACTGTTATATATTACTAGCGGCCGCCAGCGACTTCGTTCGAGTGGAGTTAGTTATGCTCTGCTCCTATTAGTCGCAGCGTGATGTTATATAGCCTAAAGCCTTTCTGGATTAATGGGCTATCCAACGCTAAAAGAATTTTTCAAATCGGACCCGTAGTTCCTGAGATTAGCGCGTTCAAACAAACAAACAAACTATTCAGCTTTCTATATTAGTATAGATTTACTTAGACACAACTTGGATGTACTACATCGATATCCTGAACTCTTATAACAAGCACTGAATATCTAGAAGATTAGAAAAACTTTTAGGGAAGAGGCAAATTTTCTTTCATCATTTCGTAAATGTGGGTTCAAGGAGGTCAAACGGCGACTGTTTGGATTCATGATTATTTCGACGCTTTCTTACTAAGGGGTATCGCATTATCGCTGTGCGTAACTGGGTTACGATCGCGTAAACATAAACATGACCGTCCCATTCCCATACTTTCTCACGACAGCTGTTTTGCCTGTGGCAAATCGCCAATTCAGATTTTTTTTTTTATATAAATTATAAACTAGTGCACGACCGCAATCCAGCCTGATGGAATGTATGAATGATTTGAATTTTTAACTGATATTGGCGCCGATTCTACTGTTCACAAACTAAAGTAATTTTAAGTTATGTGCATCTTTTTCTTCCCATTTCGTTAAGAAAAGGATAGAAGATAACATTCATAATTTAATCCTGTCAAATTAAGATACTCTGCGACTAAAAATACGCCAGTTTACGTCAGGAGCGCACTAATTTGACAGGTCTAAACTGAAATTTTGTCTTCTGTCCTTTTCATAATGAAATAGAACGAAAAATATGCACTGATTTTAAATTTAATTTAGTTTGTGACAAGAGAATCGAGGCCATTGAGTTTCATTTCAATATTAAATTGGCCTTATTTTTTGCTATATTTATATACTGATGTATTAACTTCTCACGTGCATTTTGAGGAAGTCGTTCTTGTCTTAATAGTTAATAGGTACCTGTTGAATCAAGTCATGCTTACTGATGTCACACATCTGACTCAGTTGTCCATCAAAAGAAAATAAAGTCAATATATTTTTATGACATCCTGCACAATTTATTTTGTTTTTTTTTTATAATTATAAACTAGCACATGACCGCAATCCCGCCTGACGGTAAGCAGTAATGTGATCGTTGATGGTAAAGCGCGCTAGTTTATCAAGAGCCTATTCACTCAGAAAAACTGAGCGAATAGGAAGGAAGACGGCAGTTGAGTGAGGTGATGCAATGTTAAACCCAACAACACGACCTACGATGCTGCGCCAAAGGGAGATTGATCTGAAGACCCTCCACGACCAAACTCTCAACACAACAACATTTGGCGCATCGTACCCGGCACACATAGCAACACAACTGCTCAGACCCGTCCTCCGTACGGCTTCACCAGACATCATGCCGGAACACGACAAATCGCTTGACGGCAAGGCTTTGTCTGGTGGGTGGTAACTTCTGCCGGCGGCCGATGTTATGGCCTATATATATATTTCAACACACTAAAGCTAAATGTTATAAGTTTATCATTGCGTGTCAGAAGGTAGTTTTGAATCAATTGAGCATCTAGAGGGCACGGCAGCGGTCGATGGCCGATATTCGGCAAAACTGAGCCTGAGCGATATTGCTAAATGAAAAAATTGTGAATTTTACACACTATGCTATAAGAACTAAATTAGCATACGAACGTTCGCTATTCGAGGGATGTGGTTTGTTAGTAGAATAGTGGCGACCCACGCCTTAAAACAAGCTGCAGCCATGATCAGTCACCGTAACCAATTACTGTCACAGCGCGATATTGCCGCGGTTTGTGTTACAATTTTTTATTATAACACATTTTTTAACCACGCTCATTGTTATTTTTTATCGACAAAAGTTATTCACAAACTTTTTGCGAATACGGTTTCAAAGGGCTAATTCCAAACAGCAGCGCATTGCGTGCAACGTTACTATATAGTGGCGCTAGTCTACTGACTCTATATTTATGTAGACTAGCGCTTACTCTATTATGAGTCAATGTTACATTGCGTCCAAAGGAAATGAAAACTAAACAACAAGAATCGTTTTAGTTAAATATGTGTGTGTATTACGTAATTATTTCAAAGTTGTTTTTTTGAATGCAACAATAGAAGCGTACCGATGAACATCTTGTAATCGTATTCATGGTGAAGAGATAACAAACTAACTTGTACCTATTCAAATCACGATCAATATTTACTTACTTGCTCTACGTACATAAAATACTACAACAAATACAGAGGCAGGCAGGAAAAAAAGATAGGTTGCTTGTTTTGTAATGAAGAGTGTAATGAAAATATGTAATTAAAGGATCGTAACAATTAGAATATTGTAAATGTTTAATGTTATAAATCTATCTCTATCCAGTAGGTACCTACAACTACAATGTGTTCACTGTTCATTCACCCAATGCGTGATATAAGAAGATATATGTACTTACTTAGGTCAATGTAATTGATTGAGCGGAGATGTCACAGTTCTCGGACCAATTTAATTCAGTCTGGCCTACCACTTGTTTATACTGTTATACATAGGCCATAGCCAGTTGAAATGTAACTTATGTCTACAAAGACTTATGTAGGTAAGTACGAAGCGGGCACACCATCATGCGAAGTGGAAGGAAAAATCGATAAAGCGATGGAAACTGGAACACCATACTTTGACTTCGCTGTAAGTTATTAGTAACAAAATAAAATACATCGCAAAGGTACCATATATATAATTTTGGGAGGCGTTGGGAGCTCGGAACTATTTTCCTGTCTAGTCTGTTATGAAATGAATACCAATTCATCTTTTTCAATTAAAACTTGATTGAAAATCTGATCGCATGACTGTATGCCATCAACCCAAAGTTATCATTTCAAATTCACATTTAAAAATTGGTTCTCTGAGTTGCTGAGCAGGGGTTGGAATAAAAGGGAATATTTATAAATTATTCAGAGTTTTTAAATCTGACCCGTGTTCCTTCATTTGTCCGTGTCAGGATTACGGTATCTTTTACGAGCAACCCGTGGCCCTGGCAGGCTTTGGACCTGGCGAACTCCATCACAGTGTCTCCGTCCCGTCACATCTGTTTGGGAAGGGCGTAGAAAATTTTAGTTAATTCTGAGTCGAATTAAGTAAGGGCTGGCGTTCCCCAAGGTTCAATATCGGGCTTCCTTTCGCAGGTTGCTGAATTTTATAATCAGTTATTAATGCTATGATTTGTGTTTGTTTGATAAATTAAGCAACCTTAGTGTGTGTAAGCACACACCCCTAATATCAACCAACTTTATCAAACTAAATCGGGTAATCAAACGATTTAAATTAATTTAATTTAAATACTTAATTTAGATTTTGATTTAAATTAACAATTTTAGTGGACATAGTGAATCAATCGTACTAATTTATTATTTTCATTGGTCGGTTATTTTAGCTTCCATGAGCTAAAAAGACAGAACTAACATTTGTTTGTAATTATGAATTCACGATCAAAAATAATAAAACTTAACGTCGTTCACGATTATTGCTATTTTGAGGTTGTTATTTTGAGGTTTCAGTTGCGTGAATACCTAATAGCTACGCATTTAAAAAACACGACAGAAAACTAATTTAAAAACATGTATGGAAGATGGGTGTAAGATTGGTGGTATATAGGTATATCGATTTACCCAACCTACCTACACATTATGTACCATTGTGAATGAGTCTTTTGAATGAATAAATAATGTACTTATTAAAATGTATCGATTGCATTACACGAGAAACAATTGTACTATTAAAGCAGTTCCATATATTATAATACAATACAATAAAAAGTATACATATAATACAGCACCTTGAACGTGCCTTGACCGGCTGAATAAGGACAGGTTTAAGGAGGAGAGGCCTACGGCAACAGGCTTAGGGCAAGCTGTGTGGTTACTTGGTATATTATTAGTCTGTTGTGCCGGGCCCGATGGCGTCACCGCTATAATCGGCGAAGGTCTGTGCCTTGTGCCCGTACGCGACGGTGACGCCTGCGCGAGTCGCTTCACAAATATCATATCACACTATAATTTAATCAAGTATGATGTAAACGACTCAGACATAAACGGTCATTTATAAAATGTGACAACGTTCTCACTAACGCTGCTTAATAGCCAATGGAGGTCTGTGGAAAGTGAAACTCCTACTTACGTTTTCCTGCTATACTTTTGAACCTTCATTAATAAATACACTAAAGAGTCTAATGTTTGACTAACAGTACTGCGATTCTTCGTAGCGTGCATTCATATAGCTTATTACAATACATAAATAACGTTGCCGATTGACTATTTAATTTCAAATCACGTTTCTCATTGCCTTTGTTTAATATAAATATGTGACATAATTTACCTTTCCAGTATTCTCTTGAGAACTAATAAAAAGGGTCATACTTTGTGTTTCAATAGAGTGACAGTGACGTCGACCGGCAAGCTGTAACTATGGACTCAGTCCATGATATGTACAGACGACAGCACATTAAGCTACATACTATAATAATATTTTTTTCTTAATTCGATTTTCAACGTTATCGCTAAAGTATTAAAGGCTCAAGGTTAATTGGGAATATTTGACAGTTTCGGATAGGTTACCACTGTCATCTGTACTCTGGATCTACAATTTCAGTTTTAGAGAGCATAGAAATTTTCGATCAAAAATAAATATGAATAGTGATATCAAATATAAATAGTGTCGTGGTGGCCTAGTGGTCAAAACACCAGCCTCTCAAGTATGTGTGCGCGGGTTCGATTCCAGGTGAGGCAAGTACCAATGTAACTTTTCTAAAGTTATATGTACTTTCTAAGTATATCTTGGACACCAATGACTGTTTGTGAGGGAAAACATCTTGAGGAAACCTGGACTTTAAGTCTGAAATAGCCAACAAGCATTGAGCAAGCGTGGTGATTACGCTCAATCCTTCTCTGTATGAGAGAAGACCTGTGCCCAGCAGTGGGACGATAAAACGTTGATAATGATACCCTGCTGAATCATATGCTGAAATTATGTTTACTATATTTAAAAAAAATGTTGTAATACATAATAATATCGCAGAGTAAAAAGATCCCCACATAAAGCGTTATAACTACAATATACCCATTTATTATAAACTTTGCCATACTATTCTGTACCGTCTACTTAAGTTCTTTAAGTTTATTTCAACACTGGTAGGTTAGAATCTACCTATCCGCTATGTCCTATTATAGGATTATAAACATACATATGACATAGGATTATAAACATACATATGTATTTTTAACCGACTCTTAAAAAGGAGAACGTAATAATTAATATAATTTACATATTCATATATGTAAATTATATTAATTATTACGTTCTCCTTTTTAAGAGTCGGTTAAAAATACTTTCTATAGAAATATAGGATTATATAGATTATAACTAAGTACCTATGCAGAACAAATAAGGCAAGAGTGGGTGAAGTAGAGAAAGTAGAGTAGTAGTAGTATAATGTAGAGCCTAAATAAACTGCATCGTAGATTTCTACTCAGACTGCATCGTAGATTGCGCCATTCAATGCAGTTTGGCGATTCACCAACGTTCTTGCTAGGCCGCCCTTCCGCATGCTCACAGTGCTCTTTTCTTTAAAGGACAGCTTTTTATACGACATGGACGAAAAGTAGTCTCGGTGTCAACTGGTCAGTAGCTTTGATTGTATTATTTTTATCTTTTAAGTAGTAGTAAATACATAATCTTCCAAGATTGTTTGACATTAATGCCAGCCACCAATCTGCTGCGAAGAAAAATAAGTAATTGTTTAAGCAGAAGACCATGGTAAGTAATTAGTATAACTATAAATTAATGGGAAAGATGGATCGTGAATTATCAGTTCGTTGAACTGTTATGTCCGGCCGAGACGTAGCGAACATTATTATAATATCTACCTAGGGGAGAGTGTAGGTGGGCGCGTCTTTGTACCGATAAGAACTCGCCGTCACGCCGCGGACATCTGGGCCATACGTCGCATTGTTTCACCTACAACTACATAGGTACAAAGAAATGGTGGCAATTCTTAGCAAGAAGAACTCTCTAAGCGAGGAAATATTGAATACTGTTTAATAATGTAAGTACTGAATTAAATTTGTCAATGACTAGGAGATAGATCCAAAGTCTTAAATATTATTAATAGGTCTGTGTAGCGTTATCTCGCAAGACCCAACTTCTCATAACGACTTGAATTACAATTATTCTTCGTGGGTGTTCAAAAGATACATCACGCATTGCTCAACAGCATCATTGTTATTTTCGTTACACATGGTCCGTTTATTGGAGACAAAAAGAAAACGTCGCCACTGTTATGAATGGAAGTCAGTCATTCGGTATTAAGTGCTATCAGTGAGACTGTCAAACTCCATGAATTCCTACCTACCGTATGATTTATTATTTCGATCTTGTACCTACAGCCTATAGCTTTTAAGTAGGATTACAGGCCCCTTTCCCTTGTTCTCAAATTAAATTAAATTTAAGGGCGGTGCATCTTTATCTTTCAACTTCATTGAAAAAGGACCGTTTTTCCATGCAGTTCTATATTGTCTCGTAATAAAAAATATAGCTCTAATATATGTAAATTTACGTCAGCCGCTGACTAATTTGACAGGACTAAACTAATGTTTATCTTCTGTCCTTTCTGTGTTTTTAGTTTAGTTTGTAACCAAAAGTGTTGGGGACAATGATTTGGTAGCATAAACTTTTCTTTGACTAAGTATTCATTCATTTGTGTACGATTCATCTATTTCAGGGTTGACCACAGCAATGGCGCCTTATATAAAACTTCAGGCTCCATAGCAGTGGTCGATCTTAATGAAATACATTTTTATATTTGTTTATCACTAGTTACATTACAACTGTAACCAGTGATAAACATGTGTATAGGCCGTGTATAATTGAGATAAATCGTTTTAAGAAATTGTACCTACTTAGTTAAAATATTGTTGGTATATATCATACCTATGGGCATATAGGCTATGGACAAATGCGATAAGCGAGCCGTTCACATCAATAATTATGTATTATGTACGAAGATTTTGAAGTACAAGCACTTATTCCTAGGTAACTTTTGATCTACAAAAAACGAGAAATTAGTAGGTACAGAAAGCCGGGGTAAACTTTTAAAAAACAATAAATCCACCTCATAACATTCTGAGAATCGAATTTAGACATGATAAGAAATGTACCGATGTGTACATACGTAGCTAAGCTTTGTTACCACAATGTTGTCATAAAAGTAATTCAATTAACAGAAGTCGATTTGTAGTCGATTCTCAGCAAACTATATTAGGTACTCACCACGTGGATCACATTATTGTTAAGTTACATAACATTTTAAACCACATTGTGTACCTACATAAATGAACGCCCCATGCCATGGCATGGTGACTATGCTACGATGGCAGTGGCAACCACCAAAGTTTTTATTAGCACATTGAACGGAAGTCGTGCGTGATGCCATTACTACACAAAATGTGTGCTATATTTCTTTAATCAATCGACACAAATATGGAAGCCGTGTGAAACTACACACGTGTCCTATTCAATATATCATTTTTTAGAATATAATTTTCGTAAATTGTTCATGCTGTTTTTGTTTATTGGATAATGCTGGACTACCAAATGGCGCAAAGTATACGAATTCTCTCTCTCAAATTGAGATGGACATAGATGACCTCACGGGCTCGTCAGACCCAATTTAGATATATGTATCTATTTACGACGTGTATAGCTGAAGAGTGGACTGGAACGGCATCGGCATTAGCATAATTGGAGGCCGAGAGCCGCAGCCGCGGAACCGGTTAGTTCGTGGTACGAATATGACGTCATCACTGACATCACCAAATGCCAATTTCATAAAATAATAACAGTTGGACTGTCGGGAGGACATTTTGTTTTTAAATAAACACCGGTTACCACAAGTTTGAAGTAGATCTTATACCTAGAACATACTGAGATTGCTCATAAAGTGAGTTAGACTAAAACCACTCTTTGAAAGATACGGGAATAATAAAGGACACTTGTATAAAACTTGTCTTGTAACATGTAGAGGTTGTGTCTGATATTTTGAGTAAAATTGAATGTGTGATTGAATTGTAGAGAAAGTCTGGTGTGTGTGACTGTGTTTATTTTAAGCTTATTGCGCAAGGTCTCGCTTAATGAATTTAAATATTTATCGTCATTCATGGTGGAGCTTAGAATAATCTGCGATTCACCCGCAGTCATTAAAAACGTTCGCACATGTAGGTAGTTAAGTAACATAATATAGCCGTGTAATACACTTACAAGGTGCGGCCCTTTACCACCTAGTTTTTATTAATTAAACTGTCATCCAGCAGTCAACACAAAATCTGGTATCTAGGTCGGCGCACCCACGACCCGTAGAGGTGGTCCGGCCCAACCCTATAGAGCTGCCACCACCACCCGTCACTGACATCAAAACATTGTATACACGGGACAGTATATTCATAATAATCATAAAAGTGTTATTATTCCAAGGTAATAATTAATAAAGTATCCTACCTACTTTAGCCTATTCATTATATGAAGCCTTTGATGCGACACGTCTAAATAGAATAATTGTTTTGAAGCCACAAAAACTACTCTAATTCACTGTGCCTACTTTGTTGTAACAAATCAGCTAAGTACAGTTCTCTGGGCATCTTCATGGCAGTGTCATTAATGTGACAATACAAAGTAGAAAGTTGTGCTATATTATCTATAAAAGTGTTCTTTGGATTTAAAATCTTCATTTTCGTCCAATGATCTATTTTCCTATAACATCTTCATGTTAAAGGAAAAATCGTTTAGGTCACCAAACAAAAAAAAAAAACTCTATCAATACAAAGTTTCGCATTGTAGATTTTAAAAAAACATACATACATAATAAGCCTATAATGTTCCCACTCCTGGGACACAGGTCTCCTCTAGGTAAGAGAGAGTGGGCCACACTCACACCACATGTCTTCGAAATTTTGCCTCTAGGACATGCGGGTTTCCTCACGTTGTTTTCCTTCGCAGTTTCAAAAAACAACGCCGATAAAAATGCCATAAACTTATTTATGTAATTCTATAGCTTCAATCAATAGAGCTAGGTTCAATGATGAGGATCAACATAACATCTCCTGAACTGAAATGGACAAAGGCTTTCCACAATGATTGGTCTTGTGCTGCCCGCCTCCATCGGCTTTCCGCGACCTTCACCGGGTCATCGGTCCACCTTTTTGAGGGCCCCCTACGCGGCGTCTTCCGGTACGTGGCCGCCATTCCAGAACCTTACTGCCCCATCAGCCATCGGTTCTACGAGCAATGTGCCCTGCCCACTGCCACTTAAGTTTAGCGACTCGAAGAGCTATATCGGTGACTATGGTTCTTCTGCGGATCTCCTCATTTCTGATTCGATCACGCAAAGAAACTCCGAGCATAGCTCTTTCCATGGCACTTTGTGTGACTCTGAGCCTTCGTATGAGGCCCATTGTGAGCGACCACGTTTCAGCTCCGTAAGTCATCACTGGTAACACACACTGGTCAAAGACTTAAGTCTTGAGGCACTGTGGTATCTTGGACGACGAGAAGATGTAGCGTAGCTTCCCGAACGCTGCCTAGCCGAGCTGGATAGGATACGAGACACTTCTTTCTCGAAGTTGGATCTACCTAGTTGGACTGTTAACGCAAAACTGAACGAGACGAAAATGGGGCAATTTGGAGTTGGAAATCGGAATCCCCGAGATCAGATGCTAAAGGATTTCATGGAAAAGGAAGAAGTCTTTGTGATGAATTTTTATCCAAGAAACCATTGGCCCGCAAGTGGACCTGGATTAGCCCCGATGGTCAGACTAAAAACGAGATAGACTTCATAATGTCAACGAGAAGGCAAGTGTTCAACCACATGTTCAACGATGTCTCCGTGATCCATGCGGTTAAAACCAGGAGTGATCACCGTATTGTTAGAGGCATCTTGAACCTCAACATTAGGCTCGAACGCTCTCGACTTATGAAGTTTACGCTCCGCCCAGCGTCAACCCAACTCCAAAACCCCGAAAGCTTTTATGTCGAACTGCAAAATCGCTTCGAATGCCTCAGTGAATGCGTAGTCGTGGATGACTACAACAACAGGTTTTTGGAAACTCTCCAAATGGAAGAGTCCAAGTTTTACAAAACCTTCCGTTCAAAAAGACAGAAGAAGATCACCGGTCCCACCCGTCGGCTAATGGAAGAATGACGGGAGGTGGTCTTAAAATCCCCTGATGACGCTTTGCGTATCAGATGCCTTAACACACAAATCTCAAACTTCTCAAAGTCTCTAACTCGCGATATACGCCAATTTAATACAAATTGTATTAAAGAGGCTATCGAGCGGAACAAAGGCTCCAAAGTGTTCGCACGAGATTTGTCTGTTGGACAGAGCCTACTTGCGAAGCTGAAGACTGGGGATGGTAGGATCGTCAATCGGGTGGCAAACCGGTTCTTAAAGTGCTTAAGAAGCTATTTAATTCCGTCATTCTTAAAGGCGAAACGCCTAAGGCAAGACACAGGAGCCTAGTGGTGTTGTTTTTCAAAAAAGGTTACAATACCCTGCTGAAAAACTACAGACCGATATCCCTCCTGAGCCATGTCTATAAGCTGTTTTCTAGGGTCATTACGGATCGTCTCGTTCGCAGGTTCGACGACTTCCAGCCTCCCAAACAAGCAGGCTTTCGAAAAGGCTTTGGCACCATAGACCACATACGTACGCTGCGGCAAGTTATACAGAAGTCTGAGGAATATAATAAACCACTATGCTTAGCGTTTGTGGACTATGGGAAGGCCTTCGATTCGATCGAGACTTGGGCGGTGCTACAGTCTCTCCAGCGGTTCTAAATTGACTATCATACCATGTGTCATTGAGGTGATAAAGTGTTTGTACAAAAACGCGACCATGTCAGTCCGTCTCCAGGATCAGGACTTGAAACCGATCCAACTGCAGCGTGGAGTGAGACAAGGAGATGTCATATTTCCCAAATTGTTCATTGCTGCGTTAGGAAATGTCTTTAACCTCCTGGACTGGAAAGGACTTGGCATTGACATCAACGGCGAGTACATCACTTATCTCCGTTTTGCAGATGATATCGTGGTCATGACGGAGACCCTGGAAGACTTGAGCAAAATGCTCAATGACCTCAGCAGAGCTTCCCAACAAGTGGGTCTAAGAATGAACATGGATAAGACGAAATTCTAGTTGGTTGCTCTGCACTCGAAGTTGTTGACGAGTATATGTTATGTACGTATCAGTAGAAATTTAAAGCCTATCAATCAACAGATATAGTAGGGACGACAGCAGGTCAAGCTAGACGAAACTGTCAGATATTCCCAATCAATCTTGAGTCTTAACGCTTAAGAGATAAAGTTGAAAATCCAATAAAGAAATCTGACAGATTGTAGTAGCTTGACGTGCTCTCGTCTGTACATAATATCACACAGCACAGCAAGCTATTACAATCTGTCAAATTTCTTTATTACATTATTATATTTAACGCTAAAGTATTAAAGCTGAATCTTAATTGGAAATATCTGACAGTTTCGGCTAGCTTGACCTGCTGTCGTCCGTACTTCACGTCGCGGGTTCGATTCCCGCTCGGAACAAATATTTGTAAGACCTACAAGTAGTGGTTTGGTCTGGCAGTATGTGTATGTGCGTTTATATGTTTGTGAAGTGTTTAGGCACGGGTGTATACCCACGATACAGGATAAATTCCACGGGTGCGTTATCCCATTAAAAAAGAAGCAAAAATAAGCAGTAGGTACCTTTGTACTCAGAGTATGTCATATATTTCTTTTTTTTATTTATAAAGTAGCTTAAGATTTTTCTAAAATAAATATAGTAAATAGTAAACCAATTGGATTTCAGAAGGAACCGTGATTCAGACCACAAAAGCAGAATCAATGCTGCGCTGACAATAGCGTTAATAACTGCTGCTTTGAATAAAAATATGCCCAGAAGTGATTTTACAGTAGTGTTTCAGAACTAATATTGTACCTATACATAGTACGTCTGGGATATGCATTCACGCCAAACAATGATAACGTACGGACGACAGCAGGTGAAGCTACCCCAAACTGTCAAATATTCCCGATCAATCTTGATCCTTAATGTTTTAGTGATAAAGTTGAAAATCTAATAAAGGAATCTGATAGATTTTAGTAGCTTGATGTGCTGTCCTCTGTGCCTACACGTAAATCATAGCCAGTCTTCTCTTACAACCCATCCAGTAATATTGTTTATACAAAAAATACGAGTGTGCTTATGACCACACGACAGAAGTGAAACTTCTTTCACTCCATCTGTATGTATATATATATATATATATACATGTGTACAATATATACATGTATACCTACACATATACATATGTTAATTTTCTATAAATATTTAAATTTATTTCATGGTTTCATTGGTAAATTAATATTTTTGCATAGATCTTCTATTTTTATTGAAAAAAAAAAAAAATATTAGCATAGATCTTCTATTTTTATTGAAAAAAAAAACTCGTTGTAGACCTTGTAGTACCAAGCTCGCGTCACGGGCGCCTCTGTGCTTATATCCCCCACTTAACTTCCTTTCGCCTTGCCCGATCACTTTTCGTAACGCTTACGTCACGCGTTCGCCAGCTTACTCCCCAAGTCAAGCGTGCGTAAAGAAGTTTCACTTCAAAAATCCGGGCTAAACTTAAAAAAAATACCCCTAAAAAAATTAATATTATTTCGCATAAAGAGTTAACGTAATACATGTGCGGTATGCAACCCTGACGCGGGCGGCGGGAGGCAGGGCACGCGGCATGTTGGCGCATCGCTTATAATAATACCGTCAAAATAGTGTTGTCACTTTTTACAAATTACCGAATTTCGGGAAAGTTGGAATTAATTCGCGGGAAAAAAAGATTATTTCAAAATACATTAATATTGTTACTATGATGATTACGTAAAATTTTATATTATATTTCATCAACAATCATGCTATATTTGTGAACTTCTTAAATTCGCCGCATTATTAGAAGCTGTGCTTGTTCGGCCTAAAAATTTGAATGAAATTACACGCCCACGTACGCAAAGATTATGCACACAAGCAAATAATTTTATTCACAGACGCGTATGGAAGAGGCACATTAGTAACTGCTTATGTCGCTACGCGAACTGGCGCGAGCGTCGTGACGAAGTTGAGTTGCGCGGACAGCATTGTAATGTGTGTTAGTAGTTTGCATTAGCCCCAATAGATGGCAGTGTTATCAACAGTCTTTCAGTTTTAAGTTTGTAGTATATAAATTATTTTAATGTAATTATTATATATTTTTTTAGAAAATTATTAGGGTATGCAATGCTTATCTGCTTCTAAGGAGCGCACGCGCCTGCTCGAAAGCAATTTGTACTTTGTGTCCAATTATCGTATTGTGACGATATCTTCAAACTTCTATACTTTCAATTATATCAGAAATGTTCAGCAAAAATATATAAAACAATATAAAGGCCAGAACAGAACGAAATTTATAAATTATTTGTGCTCTTAGGTAATCAATTGTTAACAAATCTTAAAAAGATCCAAAAAATATATATTGCCTTCGGCGAGATGCGAACTCACAACTTCATACTCGACTCAATTGTTAACAAATCTTAAAAAGATCCAAAAAATATACATTATCTTCGGCGAGATGCGAACCCACAACTTTATACACGGCATGTCATGCAATATTTACATGTGCCAACTGCTTCGTTGTATTACAGACGAAATAGGACTATACTTTGCTTTCCGTTCGCCTTGCCCGATCATTTTTGTAATATTTTTCGTAACGCTTTCGCGAGTTTACTCCCCAAGTCAAGCGTGCCTAAAGAAGTTTCACTTCAATAAGTAAAGACCGCCTAAATAATTATATTTATAACTATTAGGTTAATGCTTTTTTTCTGTTTGTTAGTTCTGTCGGGCCGGATTTTATGGCAAAACATTTAATTTATGTAGACGCATAAAGCTGCAGACTAATAGCCAACTGGCAACTATAATTTTTGAAACCTGTTTGAGTATATTATTCTATGCTTCCTCTGTAGTCTAATCTAGCAATGTATATGAATCAAACCGAACGACAGTCCTAGATATTACATATCCTTTTATTACATCAATTTCCATTTATTACATATCTTTTATATTTATTAGGGTCTATAAGTCCTACCTCGAACCTGTTGAAAACTGCGTTTGGTCATAAATTAATTTCACACATTTAAGTATAAGATTTCGAGTTTGTTTCTGTAAAATATGAAAAACATAATTGTGCCGATATATTACTAGGTGAGAGATATTTGGTTCTAGAGTTAGGTACTCCCGACAGTTCAGAGCTACATATTATGTTTTTCCTAGTACCTAGCCTGAGAGCATAATTTCAGTCTACTAAGTACTATGTTTTAGAGTGTGTGCGTGTTTCTGGGTCATTCTTAACAAGAAGCTAACAATTAACAGTCATTAATATAGTGGCGATATCACTTACGAATGACAAAGTAAAATAAAACATTCTTTGTTAGTTTTGAACTCGCATCATGCCAAGCAGTGAACTTTCCCCAGAAAGTGCAGTGCTTTTTCTATAGAAGGAAACTTTAAGAAATTATTTCACGTAAATACCTACATGCATGCTCATTACCTTTAGGAAGATAGGAAACATCGGTAAAAACGAAGACTGTATAAACATTAGCTTGAAAAGGGTGGTATTTTAGGCCATTTACAACGTAAATAAAGCTGCAAACTTGTGTAACACGAAGTATGTTTCTTTTTTTTCCTGTGGCTTTTAACAATAAAACTTTTTATTTTCACACATAATTGTTATTTTTTTCATCCGACTCTGATACTGATCCTCTTTATTATGAATAAATAACGACTTTATGGCCTCAGTAACTAAGCTGATTTTTCTATTGAATAAAACTCTATTCAATTGGCACTACCTGAGAGTCGAAAAAAGGTTTTCTGTAATTTGATTACCTAATGGGTACACGTGCACCATAAATAGTTCGAAGAGTTTATTAGTTAAATATTGCATAATTTGGCATAATTGCATTTTTTCTTTTATTTTGCTTTGATGACACTTCTGTAAAAGAAATGTCAATAACCAAGCACGATTTTTTAAACGTTTGATCAACTAAGGTTATTTTGTCTAGTATCTGTACTTTCAAACTTGCACCCATTTCCCAAACACCCTCTATAATATTGGCCCTCAGTCTTAAATATAGATAAACATTTTGCATACAGAACACGGTAGGTTTCATCATTATTTCACGGAAAATTTAATAAACCATGTTCATGGGATAAATATTCAGTGCATATTAGAGCTATTAAACTTCATTATTTTAATGCTTAGTTATATACCTACTTTTAAATTCTTAGAAACAGGAGTTGGCATTTAGCTTAGCCCTATACGTATGCCAAGCGGTATGCAATTCAATAGTTTCCCACCTGCCAGTAAACCCGCTTTAACAAATAAACTAACATGTTGTTAGTCAAAAAAAAAAACTTCTTTCGCTCCATCTATATGTATATATATATATACAGTATGTTAAGAAAACCCTGTCCGACCCGTGAAGGTGTTGTGAGGTATCGATAACTGATTCTACTAATGGATACAAAACCGGGATAAACTTAAAAAAAATATCCCCCTAAAAAGATACATAAATATTATTTCGCAAAAAGAGGTAACTTAATAAATGTGCGATAAGCACCCTTCCGCGGGCGACGGGCGGCAGGGCACGCGGCACGTGGTCGCATCGCTATTCGCTCATAATAATACCGGTGTCGTCACTTTTTTAAGAATTACCAAATTTCGGGGAAGCTGGAATTAATTCGCGGGAAAAAAAAGATTATTTCAAAATTCATTTGTATTGGTACTATGATGATTACGTAAAATTTTATATTATATTTGGTCATGTGTTTACCTAACCTTTATTATCCTTATTGGTCGGACAGGGTTTTCTTAACATACTGTATATGTGTGTACAATATATACATGTGTACACATATAAATAAATTAATTTTCTATAAATATTTAAATTTATTTCATGCTTTCATTGGTAAATTAATATTTTTGCATAGATCTTCTATTTTTATTGAAAAAATAAAAATTCCCTTGGGGCCAAAAGGTCGGGCTCCTCCTCCTGATTCAGGGGACCCCAAACTCTGGTAGTTCACGACCTCTGGTTCCCGAGATAATCCACGGGGGGGGGGGTGAGGTAACTAAAGCTGGGGGGATAGGTTTCTTGGGGTTGCGGGGGAGGGGGAGAGGGGAGAGTGGATTCCCTCGGGGCCAAAAGGTCGGGCTCCTCCTCCTGATTCAGGGGACCCCAAACTCTGGTAGTTCACGACCTCTGGTTCCCGAGATAATCCACGGAGGGGTGAAGTAATCAATGAGGGGGGGGAGGTTTAGTTTCGTGGGGATATTAAGGGGTGAGGGGGGGGGGAGTAGGGGGGGATACAGGAGGGACTGTGAAGTAGGCGGTACCAAATTTTATGTTAACTGACCCCCTTAATGGTTGTCAGTCAACATAAAGTTTAATGTATAGTGTTAAGTGTAAATAAATAAGTGTATCCGTGTCTCAAAATTAAAAAAAAAAAAAAAAATTTGCATAGATCTTCTATTTTTATTGAAAAAAAAAAAAACTCGTTGTAGATCTTGTAGTACCAAGCTCGCGCCACGGGCGCCTCTGTGCTTATATCCCCCACTTAACTTCCGTTCGCCTTGCCCGATCAATTTTCGTAACGCTTTCGCCAGCTTACTCCCCAAGCCAAGCGTGCGTAAAGAAGTTTCACTTCAAAAATTAATATTATTTCGCATAAAGAGTTAACGTAATACATGTGCGGTATGCAACCCTGACGCGGGCGGCGGGAGGCAGGGCACGCGGCATGTTGGCGCATCGCTTATAATAATACCGTCAAAATAGTGTTGTCACTTTTTACAAATTACCGAATTTCGGGAAAGTTGGAATTAATTCGCGGGAAAAAAAGATTATTTCAAAATACATTAATATTGTTACTATGATGATTACGTAAAATTTTATATTATATTTCATCAACAATCATGCTATATTTGTGAACTTCTTAAATTCGCCGCATTATTAGAAGCTGTGCTTGTTCGGCCTAAAAATTTGAATGAAATTACACGCCCACGTACGCAAAGATTATGCACACAAGCAAATAATTTTATTCACAGACGCGTATGGAAGAGGCACATTAGTAACTGCTTATGTCGCTACGCGAACTGGCGCGAGCGTCGTGACGAAGTTGAGTTGCGCGGACAGCATTGTAATGTGTGTTAGTAGTTTGCATTAGCCCCAATAGATGGCAGTGTTATCAACAGTCTTTCAGTTTTAAGTTTGTAGTATATAAATTATTTTAATGTAATTATTATATATTTTTTTAGAAAATTATTAGGGTATGCAATGCTTATCTGCTTCTAAGGAGCGCACGCGCCTGCTCGAAAGCAATTTGTACTTTGTGTCCAATTATCGTATTGTGACGATATCTTCAAACTTCTATACTTTCAATTATATCAGAAATGTTCAGCAAAAATATATAAAACAATATAAAGGCCAGAACAGAACGAAATTTATAAATTATTTGTGCTCTTAGGTAATCAATTGTTAACAAATCTTAAAAAGATCCAAAAAATATATATTGCCTTCGGCGAGATGCGAACTCACAACTTCATACTCGACTCAATTGTTAACAAATCTTAAAAAGATCCAAAAAATATACATTATCTTCGGCGAGATGCGAACCCACAACTTTATACACGGCATGTCATGCAATATTTACATGTGCCAACTGCTTCGTTGTATTACAGACGAAATAGGACTATACTTTGCTTTCCGTTCGCCTTGCCCGATCATTTTTGTAATATTTTTCGTAACGCTTTCGCGAGTTTACTCCCCAAGTCAAGCGTGCCTAAAGAAGTTTCACTTCAAAAAAAAAATTTTGCATAGATCTTCTATTTTTATTGAAAAAAAAAAAAAACTCGTTGTAGATCTTGTAGTACCAAGCTCGCGCCACGGGCGCCTCTGTGCTTATATCCCCCACTTAACTTCCGTTCGCCTTGCCCGATCAATTTTCGTAACGCTTTCGCCAGCTTACTCCCCAAGCCAAGCGTGCGTAAAGAAGTTTCACTTCAAAAATTAATATTATTTCGCATAAAGAGTTAACGTAATACATGTGCGGTATGCAACCCTGACGCGGGCGGCGGGAGGCAGGGCACGCGGCATGTTGGCGCATCGCTTATAATAATACCGTCAAAATAGTGTTGTCACTTTTTACAAATTACCGAATTTCGGGAAAGTTGGAATTAATTCGCGGGAAAAAAAGATTATTTCAAAATACATTAATATTGTTACTATGATGATTACGTAAAATTTTATATTATATTTCATCAACAATCATGCTATATTTGTGAACTTCTTAAATTCGCCGCATTATTAGAAGCTGTGCTTGTTCGGCCTAAAAATTTGAATGAAATTACACGCCCACGTACGCAAAGATTATGCACACAAGCAAATAATTTTATTCACAGACGCGTATGGAAGAGGCACATTAGTAACTGCTTATGTCGCTACGCGAACTGGCGCGAGCGTCGTGACGAAGTTGAGTTGCGCGGACAGCATTGTAATGTGTGTTAGTAGTTTGCATTAGCCCCAATAGATGGCAGTGTTATCAACAGTCTTTCAGTTTTAAGTTTGTAGTATATAAATTATTTTAATGTAATTATTATATATTTTTTTAGAAAATTATTAGGGTATGCAATGCTTATCTGCTTCTAAGGAGCGCACGCGCCTGCTCGAAAGCAATTTGTACTTTGTGTCCAATTATCGTATTGTGACGATATCTTCAAACTTCTATACTTTCAATTATATCAGAAATGTTCAGCAATAATATATAAAACAATATAAAGGCCAGAACAGAACGAAATTTATAAATTATTTGTGCTCTTAGGTAATCAATTGTTAACAAATCTTAAAAAGATCCAAAAAATATATATTGCCTTCGGCGAGATGCGAACTCACAACTTCATACTCGACTCAATTGTTAACAAATCTTAAAAAGATCCAAAAAATATACATTATCTTCGGCGAGATGCGAACCCACAACTTTATACACGGCATGTCATGCAATATTTACATGTGCCAACTGCTTCGTTGTATTACAGACGAAATAGGACTATACTTTGCTTTCCGTTCGCCTTGCCCGATCATTTTTGTAATATTTTTCGTAACGCTTTCGCGAGTTTACTCCCCAAGTCAAGCGTGCCTAAAGAAGTTTCACTTCAAAAACCTGCTTACACTCTACATAAAACACACCCAACTTTATTAAACTTATGATCACACGTACCTACGCACATAGGTAGATATATGAAAACAAAATATATTTACCTCACTACAAGAACGATAAATGTTTTAAAAGACAACTTTCATTCACTGAACTACACTTTTATTTTAAATTCGCAACATTCATAACACACTTTTAGCACACTAATTCAACGTCCAATGTGTACGAGAATCCAGTTAAACCTAACTTCGCTAAAGTAATGCTCTCGCATACCGTTCGGTCGCATACAGAGAAGAGCGGCCAGTCGGCGGCGGGTCAAACGCGCACTAACGAACGACTGACGGCTCCACGACGAAAATTGGAAATAATGCGACGCTGCCTCTACACACTGGTTCGCCAATGTTAAACGAAATATACAGATCCATCGCTATCTTCAAATGCGAGCGCACCACCAACCTACGTGAAAAAAAAGCAATGGTCTCAATCCAAGTGCCAAACTGGGCCAAAAAGCTATGGCAGCATTTCACTGCGCGACACGCTTGGGTGCCCTACATCGTTGCCATCGTTGGTGAAGGTATAGCATGCAATTCGCCGGCTGTGTCATTATTTCTTTCAAAGATGATTTATTTCTATATCCATCTTGGAAATGGAAATTGTAATTATTAACTAAAGTAGCAGTAGTAGGTAATTAAAAAATAAAAGGCCAGGTATGCAATTTCTTTTCTCTTTGATTCTGAACCACATTATCTCAGTTTAGATTGAACCAGTCAGTTCTATGAAAAACATTTATCAAATTATGAATAGTTGTTTCTCGTCCTCTTATTAATGGGACCCTTCATTATTTTTCCTATTTACACTTCTGTATATATCCAAGGCATGTATTTACGATTACAGACATGTGCAAGAGAGCGAGAATCGAACCCGTGACCAGTAAAACTCAGCCTCTGCGACACTGTTTCTCTAGTTCACTTCTAATTCCAGCTACAAGGCAAGCGCACCCTCATAGTAGAATTCGCCGGTGTGCTGCTTCTCTGTGCGGAGGTTAACGGAGGCGGAGGCGGAGGTTAACGGAGGCGGAGGCGGAGGTGAAAGTAGATACAGAAAAAATTGAAATTTTTGGTTTTATTTTAAATACGTACACTAATAGTAATACACTTAGTAAAAAAATATTACCTTCTAGTAATGAAAATTAAGGAGAAACAAATTGTATTTGCCTCATTCCCGTCTCGCACTAGTTGATTTTAGACCATTTCGCGTTGCGAACGCGGCCGGACGGTTGTCGAGGGTTGCGACTTGCGCTTTTTTATTTTATAAATACGTAAATAAACCTCGGTTATAATTCCGCAAACATTGTGCGGAGGCGGAGGCGGAAGCGAAGATACGATTTCTTGCGGAACTTCCGCAGTAACGGAAGCGGAGGCGAAGCTCCGTTACAACCATAATTTTAAGTTAACTTTTTAATTTACAGTAAAAATATTGTAATAAATAATGTATATCAGAAGTGCCGTACTGTAGGTATATGCCAGATCCAGTTCTCGAAAATGGCAATATCACACTGGGATTGGGATATAGTGGATCGATCAGAATGGCCTGCAATTGCAAAGTGCATTCCGCGTTGACATAACCATCCCACATGATGAAAACCATAGATGTAGGATTTCATTGCTACATGAGAACCTCGTGAAAGCCGAGAAAGATAAACAAATCAAGTATCTTGACTTGGCTCGCGAGATTGTCGGCTTGTGGGATGTGGATTCAGCAACCATTGTACCGATAGTCGTGAAAGCCAATGGCCTATTAGCCAAGAGCCTCGACCAACACTTCAGAAGGATCTCGTTACCTCTCAATCTTTAGAGATTTAATGTGCAGCAGGTGCAAATCTTCACCGACGGCAGTAAGATTGGGAAGGTCGGAGCCGCGCTATCCTTGTGGGATACCGAGGCCGAAGTCCGGAACATCAAGCTTTGTCTGTCCGCGTACTGCACTGTCTATCAGGCGGAGCTTCTGGCCATATGTAAAGGCACGAGCGTCATCCTCAAGGGTAAGGAGTTGACCTATGGTCTATACAGCGACTCGAGAGCCGCTTTGGAGATGGTCGTTAACCATGAGTGACTCCACCCACTGGCCGTGGAGACGAGGGATATCCTGCGGAAAGCCTTGGCTCTGGTCAAGGCTGTGTCATTGTACTGTGTCAAGGCCCGTGCGGGACTCCCGGCGAATAAGCGTGCTAACCATTTGACTAAGGAGGCGGCGCTGACATCGAGAAGGAAGCCTAACTACGACCAGTATCCCATATCCTACGTGAAGCGGCTTATACGTCAGTCATCATTGGATGAATGGAACCGTCGGTATATAGCCGGGGACACTGCGTCGGTCACTAAGATGTTCCTTCCCGATGTCAAAGTGGCTCACCGCTTTGTACTCAAGGTCAAGCCCGAAGGAAAGCTCACCAAGATGCTGACAGGGCATGGTGGATTCTCCCAGTACTTAAGGAGAATCCATCATGCATCTGTGAGCCAGTCGCCGTAAAAGATGTCGTGCACATTCTCGTTGATTGCCCCGTTCACGCAGCGCGGAGGTATAGCTGGTCTATAAAGTCATGAAAATGGATCTTTCTGAAACTAATAATTTCAAAAATTGGGCAATACTAATTCTTAGTAAATACAAGTACATCGAATGTCATAGGCAGTCATCTATTTGTTTTGTGACTTGTTATTTATTGATTTTTTTTTAAATTTCAATTCTATTTAAACAAAACATCGAAGAAATGTGTTAAATATGAGAAAAATAAACCGGAGTGGAGCTCGGAAAATAATTTTTAATGTATCATCAATGTTTGTTAGTACACCAAGCTGAACAAATTTTATCAAATATGGATGATATTTATGCTTGAACAGTTTCTAAAAGAGGTAGGACTTTAGGTGATTTAATTTACCACTGATTTTGATCTGAAAAATGTATGACTACTGCACGGATATCTGGGATATTGTAAACAATAGAAATAGGTAAGTGATAGATAAATAAGTTTGTTAAATTATATATTTTATATGTAAACGTTAACAAAATGTTATTATCAGTTAAATAAATTTAAGAATAAATGTGTAGAAATAACATACAGTCAAATAAATAGTATTAAATAAAATAGATAAAGTAGAATAACTAAAATTGCTAGATTAAGAAGTACGTACCTAATATAATAGACAGCTAGTATAATCGTAAGAGAATAAAATGGATGTAACTGGTAGGAAGATTATTGTCATAAGTAATAGGTGGAAATGTAACAAAAGTAAAAAACCTAAATGTAAGTAAATAGCAGTAAGAACAATAATAAAGAAGTTATAAATAGAAGGAAGATAAGAAGAAGTACCTACCTAAACTGTCAAGTAAGACCAGTACCATTAGTGGATTATATAAATATGTTAGTACTTATATAAGATGTGAGTATATATGATATAAATAAATAAAGATAAAGAAGATCGTGCTAGCAGAACTAGAATTTTAAAAAATCCTCTCATCCCTTCCCGTAGTAGTATAATCCTAGAAGTAAATTTTGGTTCCCCATGCTCATAATGCCCTATGATGGCGAGTCCATCCAATTTCCTCATAATTGCAAAAAAAAAATTGCTCCATCTTGGTTGGACACTGGAATAATGAAGGTTTCAACTAGAGATGTAACGGAGGTAAGTAGTTATATCGGAACCAGAACCGGAGTCGAAGTTTTTAAATCTGATTTATCGGAGTCGGAACCGGTGGCGGAGGCAGGGTCAGAAGTGGTGGTAGGAAAGAGATTTTTTATTTAAACACAAAATACATTATTTAGTCTATTTATTTTTTATTTAATTTTTTTATTGTGAAATTAAACACAAACAGTGAAAAGAAAATTGGCATGTCTCCAAATGAACAAGAAATTAAATAAAGTTGATTAAAACCCAAAGTAGCATATTATATGACATTAAATGAACAAAAGCTTTGAAACAAATTAAATCAAAAGTGTTGACTTGAAAGCTAGCGAAAAATCAAAATAAATTTCTATAACCTAATGAACGTGTTGGGTGCGTAACAAACTAATATACAATATGTAAAGAAAACCCTGTCCGATCCTTATGGATAATAAAGGTTTGGTAAACACTTGACCAAATATAATATAAAATTTTACGTAATCATCATAGACATAATACTAATGCATTTTGAAATAATCTTTTTTTTCCCGCGAATTAATTCCAACTTCCCCGAAATTTGGTATTTTTAAAAAAAGTGACAACACCACGCTCATCACTTCTCGCGTGCCCTTCTCCCACCGCCCGCGGAAGAGTTGCTTACGGCACATGTATTAAGTTACCTCTTTTTGCAAAATAATATTTATTTTTTTAGGGGGATGTTTTTTTTTAAGTTTAGCCCGGCTTTGTATCCATTAGTAGAATCAGTTATCGATACCTAACAATACCGTTATGGATCGGACAGAGATGTATACACATATACATATATTAATTTTCTATAAATATTTAAATTTATTTCATGCTTTCATTTATAAATTAATATTTTTGCATAGACCTCCAATTTAAAAAAAAAAAAGTGGATTCCCTCGGGGCCAAAAGGTCGGGCTCTTCCTCCTGAATCAGGGGACCCCAAACTCGGGTAGTCCACGACCTCTGGTTCCCGAGATAATCCACGGGGGGGTGAGGTAACTAAAGGAGGTCGGGGAGGGGGATAGGTTTCGTGGGGTTGTGGGGGGAGGGGGAGGGGGAGAGGAGGGGAGTGGATTCCCTCAGGGCCAAAAGGTCGGGCTCCACCTCCTGATTCAGGGGACCCCAAACTCGGGTAGTCCACGACCTCTGGTTCCCGAGATAATCCACGGGGGGGTGAGGTAACTAAAGGGGGGGGGGGTAGATTTCGTGGGGTTGCGGGGGGTAGGGGGGAGGGGGAGAGGGGGGTGTGGATTCCCTCGGGGCCAAAAGGTCGGGCTCCTCCTCCTGATTCAGGGGACCCCAAACTCGGGTAGTCCACGACCTCTGGTTCCCGAGATAATCCACGGCGGGGTGAGGTAATCAATGAGGGGGGTCGGGGGGTGTTCGCAGCGTCATGTTCTCGAAGAAATTCATAGTTCTTAATCAATCAAGGTACTTAGCTTAATAATTGAGCTTATGAGGCTCGAAAGCAATTTGTACTTTGTGTCCAATTATCGTATTGTGACGATATCTTAAAGCTTCTATACTTTCAATTATATCAGAAATGTTCAGCAAAAATATATAAAACAATATAAAGGCCAGAACAGAACGAAATTTATAAATTTATTTGTGCTCTTAGGTAATCAATTGTTAACAAATCTTAAAAAGATCCAAAAAATATATATTGCCTTCGGCGAGATGCGAACTCACAACTTCATACTCGACTCAATTGTTAACAAATCTTAAAAAGATCCAAAAAATATATATTGCCTTCGGCGAGATGCGAACTCACAACTTCATACACGACAGGTCATGCAATATTTACATGAGCCATCTCCTTTGTAGTGCATAGGTCGTGTCGCGTAATTGAAACTCAGATAAATTGAACTTTATGTATTGCACGAATGTAACAGAGTACAATGTATTTGACGTGTGAAAAGACGCGATACAAGAGTGTGATTCAGGAATGGATATAATAATGTCGTAATAATGATGTAGAATATGACAATAATAATGTTGTGATAATAATGTGTCTTACAAGCTATGCACTCACTTAAATATTAACTATCTCTATACTAACTATCTCTAAATGATAGTGGGGTAACCACTAACGAATCAGCTTCGTTCTTGATGCTGATTCGTTGATCGAGGCAGGCCGCGGCGTATGATTGGTTGATGTAGAAAAGCGCGCCAGTTCCGTCTTCACGTGCTAGACGACTCGTATGGTTCCCACGGACGCTGACCGCCGGCCACGCACATGTGTTTCGGGGTGAATATTCATGGAAACAGGGTCGGCACCCTCGCTGCGGGAGTCAGGGTCGCAGGGACGCGCGCCGTGACGTCCGCATTCTTCTGTGTGATTAATAGTCGATTTGATTTACCGTCGACGCGTAAGAGGAAATGTGTTGTCTTTGTACAACGCCACAATAGCGAACACGTGTGGCATTGTACAATGCTACAGTACTCCCCGCTTTTAGACAAAGCGTACGTAGCGTGCAGGCGTCTTGACGATCCTGCCTGATCTGGTACGTTGTTCCCTCGTATGCGGGTCTGGATGTAGGCTGGTTTGCTCATCTGTGGTAGCTGCAGGTGCTTGATTGGTCTCGCTGTTCGTATGCCCGGGATCATCTTCTGTGTTGATTGTGTACGCAGGTTTGAGGCGATCAATCGATATATTGCTAATTCGTCCTGGTAGCTGGATTGTAAAATACTTTTCTTTACGTTCGATGATCTTGTATGGACCTAGGTATGGATGCTGCAGAGGTTTGCGGACGGTGTCATCGCGTACAAACACGTGGCTACATGTTTGTAGGTCGTTGTGCACGAACATACATCGCTTATTTGCATGCGATTTGTATGTAGGTGTGAGCTTCGTGATAACTTCTTGCAGGTGATTGACGTAGTCGTGGTCCATTTTCGGTGTAGCTGGTGTCGGTGATATGAAATCGCCTGGTAGTCGTATTGCTTGACCGTAGGTGAGTTGCGCTGCGCTTGTGTTAGAGTCGGAGCGGATAGCGGCTCTGAGACCCATTAGAACAGCAGGCAATTCGTCGATCCATTTGTTGCTGTTTTCTAGTCTAGCCATGAGTGCGGCTTTTAATGTCCTGTGCCAGCGTTCGACGATTCCGTTACTCTGCGGGTGGTATGCAGTAGTACGGGTTTTTTCTACACCGAGTAATTGAGCGAGGTCTCGGAATAGTCGGCTTTCGAATTGTCGTCCTTGATCGGTAGTGATTCTTATTGGACAACCGAAACGAGATATCCACACTTCGTAAAGTTTTCTTGCGACGATTTCAGCGGTTGTCTCTTGAAGTGGTACAGCTTCAGGCCATCGTGTGCACCGGTCGATCATCGTGAGCAAGTATTTGTGTCCACATGCTGACGTCGGTAGCGGTCCCACGATATCAACGTGAATGTGTTGAAATCGTTCGCTCGGTGGGAATGTTGCGATGTCACTATGATTGTGTCGCTGTACTTTGGAGAGCTGACACGAATTGCATGTCTTAGTCCACTGGCCGATGTCGGTATTCATTGAAGGCCAAAAGAATCGCTCTTGCATCAGCTTCCGTGTGGATCGTACTCCTGGGTGGCTTGGGCTGTGCACGGCATTGAAAGCTATGCGACGAAAATCAGCTGTTAAGTAGGGACGAACATGTGATGTCGATGTTTCGCAGAATATTGGCTTGTTAGTACCCGGTAAAATGATTTTCTTGAGTTGTATGTTGGTCTGTTGAGACAATGTAGGGATACAACTGTCGTTTTCTTGAGCTTGAGATAACTCGTCGTAGTTGATGGGTGAGGGCACGTCGATAGTTTCGACGCGTGACAATGCATCTGCTACAACGTTTTGAGCTCCGCTCACGTGTCGAATGTCAGTAGTGAACTCGCTGATAAACAGTAGCTGCCGAATTCGCCGTGGTGTGTCGTTATCGGAAGGAGGCTTGCGAATTGCGTAGGTCAGCGGTTTATGGTCGGTATAAATGACGAGTTCTTTGCCTTCAAACATCTTTCTGAAATGTTTTATTGCCATGAATATTGACTGGAGCTCCCGATCGTAACACGCGTACTTTTTTTGTCTTTCTGAACATTGTACAATGCCACACCTTGTTTGTATTACAGACGAAATAGGACTATACTCTGCTTCCGTTCGCCTTCATCATTTTTTTTCCTATCATTTTTCGTAACGCATTCGCTGGTTTACTCCCCAAGTCAAGCGTGCCTAAAGAAGTTTCACTTCAAAAATTATTGACGAGTGCACGTAACGCGTAACCCATCATTACTATCTATTGGAATCATTTTGAAGCATATTGCTAATCCATTGCTCCATATGTTCGATAAATGTGTCTGCTCCACAATGTAAATATCGCAATAAATGTTAGTTAACAGTCAAAATAAAACCCATTGCCACTGATAATGTGTTACGCAATTACCCTGCTGATCATAATAGTCGGCAGGCCGCCGTCGCTATGGTACGCTTTAATAACCTCCGATTTAAAAGTATCGGAACCGAAGTCGGAACCGAAGCCCGAAGGTATGATAATAATCGGAAGTTAAGTCGGAACTTCGGAGTCGGAGTCGGAGTCGAGGCTCCGTAACATCCCAGGTTTCAACAAAATCCCCTCTATAATGAAACTTATAGCTAATTCTTAAACTCACTCGGCAGCGGTGAGTAAAATTGTTAACACTGACGCGTAGTTGGCTGTCCGTACCTATAGACTGCAAGCAGAGAGCAAATTGAAAATAATAATTATGATTATATTGTAGCATCTTATCAATACAGAGAAAAATTACATAACACCATGTATACCTATCTTACCTATCTTAGGATAAATATCTGCATTTTGGCAGCTATATTCATCTACGCGATTATGCTCCATGTAATATGGATTTTCATTCATTTTTTTCTGGCTTCGCATATTGTCTGTGTTTACCAAGATTAAAAGCCCCGACGCCACATTATGGATTTGTAAACGTATTATATTGGCATCGGTAGGGTTACTAGTTTAGCGAGTTTCTTCTTTTGTGGAACTGCGTGGTTCGATATGTTTTCGATTTTTAAATACATAATAAGTACACTCATTTGCAAAAAAACGGGCGGTTTTGATTTTCATTCTCTTTAAAAAAATACAATACAAAAAAGGTTTCAAGCGTTCGTACACGTTACTGGCTGGTTTTAAAAATGTCGTGGTATTTAAAAAAGTACGTTCTAAATAAAAATTTTCATTTGATGCTCATTTTTACAGAAAACCCCTTTTTATCCTACATTTTTAGCGCGATTAATTTCATATCCTTAACTGTCAAAGCTTTATTTATGACTGTATCAAAAATCATAGATAAAGTGGTAAAAGCTACCAAAATTATCGCGTTGCTTTAAGAGGGTTGCAGCCAATGCTTCGTGGCTAGGAGGCTAAATGTTAGTCGGTCGACGGTCCAAAGGACCTGGCAGCCGATATTAGGAGACTGTTTCCGTCGAGAGAAGGCCTGGTTCTGGAAGAAAATCATGTACCCAACCACGGGATGATCTTGTGAGTCGCGCATTGAGTAATCGCAAATCTTCGTAGGTGGATCTTAAGAATAACCTCCAAGAAGTAAGAAATGTGCATATTAGTCTATGGACGGTTAGGAGGAGGTTTCTCGTTGCCAATATAAGCAGTCACCGCCCGGCCAACGGCCCCAATTACTCCGTGAGCACCGAGTTCACAGGCTAAAGTTCGCTAGAAATTGTGAATCATGGACTCAAGAAGAGTGGAATAGGGTTTTGTTCTCTGGTGAAGCCAGGATATCTCTTTCGGTGAAGACTGACGTCGGCGAGTGCTAAGAAGACAAGGAGAACGCTTTGCAGAGGTATGTTTCGAAGAAATCACACCGGGGCTCTGTTATGTTTTGGGCAGGAATAAATTCAATGGATCGTACAGAGTTAGTCTACATTGAAATATTGAAATCGGCTCACTGACTGGGCATCGATACATAACGGAAGTTCTAATTCCTCATACACAACCCGCATTGGCCGCTTTAAAAAAAACTCGATTTTTATGGACCGGAATGCCCACCGATCTCGCGATGTTGAAGCGTATGTGCAAGAGATCGGCATTCATCGTTTGGATTGGCCAGCTCGAAGTCCCGACCTCAATCCCATTGAGCATATCTTCTTCTTCTTCTTCTTCAGCCTATAGATGTCCACTGCTGGACAAAGGCCTCCCCCAAGGCTTTCCACGCTGACCGGTCTTGTGCTGCCCGCATCCATCGGCTTCCTGCGACCTTCACCAGGTCATCGATCCACCTTGTTGGGGGCCTTCCTACGCTGCGTCTTCCAGTACGTGGCCGCCATTCCAGAACCTTACTGCCCCATCGGTTCTACGAGCAATGTGCCCTGCCCACTGCCACTTAAGTTTAGCGACTCGCAGAGGTATGTCTGGGACTTTGGTTCTTCTGCGAATCTCATCATTTCTGATTCGATCAGGCAGAGAAACTCCGAGCATAGCTCTTTCCATTGCCCTTTGTGTGACTCTGAGCCTTCGTATGAAGCCCATTGTGAGCGACCACGTTTCAGTTATGTAAGTCATCACTGGCAACACACACTGGTGGTTTTTATATATAGGTGGTAATCGCTCAATTTGTGCTGAACAAAGGGGTTTAAGAATTTGGCCTGATGTTTAAAATTAGAAACCATTATTTAAAATATTTTTAATGGTGTAGTCTAGTTACATAGCTAATACACGATGCTAAGTAATTGTGTTCCTTACGGGATACTGGCTCAAAACTTACTTCCTTACGTGACGGTTTCGACCTGTCATCTGCTTCTGCAAGCCACGTTACGAAATATGGTAAACAAAAACCAGTAATGAAAATGTCTAACCAGAACACTTGTTGTGGTAATCGCTCAATTTGTGCTGACCGAAGGGCTTAAATTTTGCCTGATGTTTAAAATTAGAAATGAAATCGTTAAATAAGCAAGATCACTGATCACTTTTACACGTCATTGTTTTTTTTTTTTTTTTTTAATTTGATGAAGCCGGCAATTTCTTACTGACTACCTCTGAGAAGAAACTGCCGAAACAAACTCTGGGATCATCGTGTTTTTTGAAGTCCAGACATTAAAAATGAAAATGTTTACAATAATTTACGTTATAATTACGCATATTGCTTAATAACAATGCTTAGGAGAGCGAGCAGCTCAGTCCCACGCTTTATTGTCTTCTAAATAATCTGTGATTTTATAATAACCGTTTTTGTAAAGTTTGGCGTTTATATAGTTTTTAAATCGTTTAATGGGTAAGTTTCGAATGTCCATGGCATGCTTTTTTTTTGGGACAAAACCCGCCACACATTTTCTCACCCACTGCAACTCCTGAAAGCCAGAATCAACAGTAGAGACCGCCAGAAAAACGCCGAGCAATAAAGCTCGACGAGTCCCGGAGAAACGATTCAACTGTCTTGGGTTCCGCAATGAAATTAATCAGAAAAGAATAGCGGAGGAGTAAGAAAAAAGTTATTTTTTCCACTTCTCTCCATAACAAGCAGGGGACAGAACAGAACAGAACAGAACTAGGCCAATAGGCACAAAGGGACATTATTGCAATAGGGAGAAGCCCAGATTGCCAAGCACCACGGAATAAAATTTGATTAAGTTAATGGGTCCTAAGTAGGTATGTGCTGTTACAATTGATTCTAATAAAAGGTATGGCAAAAGCCCTTGAACGCACGGAAATTGGTTCTAGTTTCTACAAGGTCTGTATAATAAACGACTCCGGATGTAACTTGTACACTATCCAACATAATATTGCGTTCATTCTGCCAAAGAATATACTCCCACAAGATGTGATGTGCGGACCGTTCAAATCGATCAATCACAGTTCGATGTAGAACATTGACACAAAGGCGAAGGAACAAGTTTAAAAGAATACAGTTTACTTTTAAAGTTGCCATGACCTGTGAGAAATTGGGCAACGCAGTGGTCAACCTCCAGTCATGTCTTAGCCAGCCGATCGCCAACGGATGGAAAGAATATATGGAGGTATGGTAATATATGCCCTTGATGGAATTATCCTACCTACTTTGCCATTCGGATAAGAGGTCCTCCCAGACTTCAGTCTGAGGTTTAAATAATCTAGAAATTCTATTATGGTCGCGTTGTGTAACAAAATTAGTGTCCATGGCCTCCCCCTGGCGGAGTAGTACCTACATTGAAGTACGTCGCTGCACATCAAGATCGACTGGAAGTACACCTACCAGTACCGCTAAGGCTTCAGTACTGACTGTTCTATACGCCTTGCATAAAAATATCAATGCCAAACGTTGGCTTTGAAGCAGTTTACGTCGTGCCGCCCCTATTTTGGCCATATCGGTCCAAACAGGTGCACCGTAGCACATACATCCTAAGCAGGTAGCTCCATATATAGTTTTTAAAGTTTGGAATGATAGACCCCAAGTTGCTTTGGATATTCTAGTTAGGGCATAAAAGTTCCTTTTAGCTTTTTCGCCAACTATTTTTATATGTTCGATAAATGAAAAATTCCTTACTAAGACCATACCAAGGTAGCATATGGATTGCCGTTTTTAACGGGAACGTTAATAAATTTAATAGTAGGCAATGATTTAAGATTACCTTTTAGTAGAAATTGATAGGTTTTATGCGGCGCAAACGCTAGGCGCTTGCGATCACCCCACTGAAATATTAAATTTAGGCAAGTATTGACCAATTTCGCAAGTCCAGCTCAGGTACTTGACTGAATGAGCAGTAGGCCATCGTCCGCGTAACCAGTAAGTGAACAGCCGCAAGGAAGCGGGATCGCGAGGAAGTCATCAAAACCCAAATTCCATAAATAAGGTCCGACAACTGAACCTTGAGGACATCCCATGGTTAGTGCTTTAGTACTAGAAAAATGACCCAGCTTAAATACCGCGGAACCGTTTAAAAAGTACGATTAAACGAGATTTTATATGTTTCTATAGCAACCGCGGGTTTTTAATTTTATCGACAGCATAGGCCACCAAGCGTTATCAAAATCCCAGAAATATCCAGAAAGATCCCAATTACGTACTTGTTTTCGGATTGGTTAACGGTTCTTCTGACAGAAAGCGCCGCGTCAACTGTAGATTTACCTATGGTGAAGCCATATTGATTACTATGAAATTTTGAACCGTTCGGTAGTAAACGTAGAACGATGAGGCGCTCACGCTATTGGCGTTACACGTGCAATAAATTATGCAAATTAAAGTGCCTCAACAACTGTCTCAAAATTATTATTTTTTTAAATTTGCTCAAGTTTGGTAATATCGAAATGGGCCGAAAATTCGTGGAATTACTAGACTACCAGATTTGAACAATGGAATAATAATACATTTGCTAAGTTTCATCAAATCAGGAAATATACCAGATGTGACACAAGAATTAAAAACAATTGCTAAAAAAGGTGCGATAACATCTATTATTGAAGCTACAGTATATACTGACAAACCCCAATGTTCGGCAGTTACATCAAGATCCTTAAAATATTCTATAATGTCTTTAGCAGTCACAAATGTAAATTCAAAGTGTTTGACACATTATGGAACACATTCTTTTAGTATGGCGTAAGCAGAAGTGGAGGAAGAAGACAAAGTTTTTGTTGTTATTATTTTAATATTAGTAAAAAAATTCTCAGTTGCTACCTCCAAGTCCGCCTTTATATCTTCATCGTTAATTTTAAGATGGAAATCGCGATTTTGTACTTTGGTTCTTCCAGTTTCAGAATTTATAATTTCCCAAGTTGTTTTGATTTTATTTTCAGAAGATTTTATTTTATTTTTAATATGTATGGCTTTCGCTGAGGAACAGGCTCTTTTAAAAGTTTTTGAATAATATTTAACAAATTCTTGAAAAGTTTCATCATAGTTATATGCTTTTTCCTGTTACAATACACACATTTTTCCCTGCGTTTATAAATACCCTTGGTTGCCCAGTCACTAAATATAATGCGGTCGCTAACAGGCAATGTTTTTTTTTTTTTTGTGAAAACCTTAATAAATTCACAATTAATCAGGTTAAATAGTACATTATACGCATGATCCGGGTTGGTGTGATAAGGCAAGCCCGGTACCTTTTCAATTAAATTATTTTTAAATTGCCCTAAACGATTTTCATTAACAGGCACAAAAGTCACAGGTTTTTTCCTTGAGCTCTGACTTCATTTTTCTGACGAAAAGTAGGTAAATAACTGGCCACAGTGATCAAAGTCTTATCTCATTTATAATTAAATGCTCAGAAGGACTTAAGCTAGTAAAGATGTTATCTAAACGGGTGGCACCTGTGGCAGTTATTCTAGTCGGCAAAAAGAAAAGAATCTTGCGTATAAGTTATAAGACTTGAATAATGACATAAATTTATTAACTGTATCTGATTTCTCTAGAACATTAATGTTGAAGTCCCCACAGACAATAACTATTTTGTTACTGTGCCAAGTCTCTAATAAAACGTTCTGCATATATTTTTCAAAAATAATATAGAAAGCACATGGGGGCCTGTAGACACTTATTACAATGAACTGCTCAAGCTCGATGCAAGCAATTTCAATAACTCGCTCAACAGAGAGGCTTACAATATCAGTCCGTTCTTTAAATTTGATATTATTACGAACAGTTATCAGGGAGCCACCCCTTATCATATTCACTTTGCTGAATGAGCTAGCAATCTGATGGTTATTAAAGCTGAACATGAACTGATGGGCTTTTAACCAATGTTCAGTAAGACAAACAATATCAATATAACTACAGTTCATGAATAACTCCAATTCAAATTGTTTATTTATCACACCCTGTATATTTTGATAAACAATTTTAAGGTTATTATTAATGATTTTATTTTAAAAATTAAAATTTGATGGGTTGATATTAATAAATCTTGATTTACATTTCTGCTACAGTTTAACTCTATTCTCTCAATGTCACTTGATAATGGGTACTAATTGAGTCTAATTTGTTATTTAAAATAGTGCTAGAGGTTGACTCTATTGTCTCAAGTTGTAGTTTAAAAAACTTGGAACAAATTCCAAGCTCTGCTCTTTACCACTAAGTATATTACTTCACTGCTCAATAGAAGCACTATAGTTAGCCAAACACTTGACTGACTTATATATAATTATATAGTATGATAGCTATTCTGTTACCTGTCCTTTAAAAAAATTACAAAGATAATAAGTATCTTTGGTCGTAAAATAATTTTGACTAATGAGAGTTTTGATTAGAGTCAATAAATTAAAATTTTTCGTTATACAATGTCATAGTTCGTAATGTCATATTACATCTATATCAAATTTTATTTTCGGTCTGTAACAGGCCATTGCCATTGGAAATGTTTATTCAGCAACTTAAATAACTTATGCTAGTTACTAGTTACATTTAGGAGCATCATTTTAAACAATTAATTTGCTTGTGTGCCATAAGAAAGGGCAAACATTTTTTTTTTATATTCAAAATCATTTTTTTTTTTTATATTTCTTAATGGTGTAGTCTAGTTACGTAGCTAATACACGATGGTAAGTAATTATGTTTCTTACGGGATACTGGCTGGACACTTACTTCCCTACGTGACGGTTTCGACCAGTCATCTGTAGGCCTAGTATGAGTTTTCATTACGAAACTCGTTCGACGATATCGAGCGCGTTTGACTCAGCGATTGGCCCGCTTCAAGGTCGTAAGAACTCTCAACCAATGAGAGCGCCAAACGAGCTCGAAACCAACGATCGAGTTTCGTATTGAAAACTCATACTAGGCCTACTGCTGATGCCGCGGTACGAATTATGGTAAAAAAAACACAGTAATAAAAATATCTAGGTACGCCTGGTCGGTCCTCATCACATTTTCTAGGGAAACTACCTGCAACTTGACAATTGAATTTATAAGTAATGTGTTTCAATAGAATATATTGTTTATTTTTTAGAATTTCTCGGGCACAAAAATTACGAAGATGGACTTTTCTTAAACTAGTTGTTAGTTTTCGCAAGAGATCAGTAGGCCTAGTATGAGTTTTCAATACGAAACTCGATCGTCGATAGCGAGCGCGTTTGGCGCTCTCATTGGGTGAGAGTTCTTACGACCTTGAAGCGGGCCAATCGCTGAATCAAACGCGTTCTATATCGACGATCGAGTTTCGTAATGAAAACTCTTACTAGGCCTACTGACTATTGGGAATAACGAATACGAATAACGGCTGAGCTACTGAAGGCAGGTGGTGAACCGCCTTAGAGCCGCCTCCTTAGGGCCCTTCAGAAGTTATTTGATTCCGTCACAGTCAAGGCAAAAACGCCACAGGCATGGCACAGAAGTGTGGTGGTACTCTTTTTCAAAAAGAGTGACAACATCCTTTTGAAAAACCACAGACCCATCTCACTTCTGAGTCATGTCTATAAGTTGTATTCGAGAGTCCTTAAGAATCGTCTCGCCTGCAGGTTTGACGACTTTCAGCCTCAACAAGTCCAGTTCTCTCGAACAAGTCGGTTTCTGAAAGGGCTTCAGCACTGTAGGCCTAGTATGAGTTTTCATTACGAAACTCGATCGTTGATATCGAGCGCGTTCGACTCAGCGATTGGCCCGCTTCAAGGTCGTAAGAACTCTCAGCCAATGAGACCGCCAAACGCGCTCTATATCGACGAACGAGTTTCGTATTGAAAACTTATACTAGGCCTACTGTAGACATCATATATACTACGAACGAGAGTTTAATTTAATTTAAGAATAAAATGATAAATACTCAAACTTAACAAACATTTTTTTTTAAAGTAAAATGCAGGGAACTATCAACTCATCATCACCATCATCATTTCAGCCGAAAGACGTCCACTACTGGATATAGGCCCCCCCAAGGTTCTCCACGACGACCGGTCCTGCGCCTCCCGCATCCAGCGGTTTCCCGCGACCTTCACCAGGTCTGCGGTCCACCTTGTCGGGGGCCTACCCATGCTGGGTCATCCGGTGCGGGGTCGCCTCTCGAGAACCTGAATCGGTCCTACGGGCAATGTGCCCGGCCCATTGCCACATGAGTTTTGCCATTCTTTGGGCTATGTTGGTTACTCTCCTTCTTCTGCAGATCACCTCATTTCTAATTTGATCACGCAGTGAAACCCTAAGCATAGCGCTCTCCATTGCCCTTTGATCGACGATGAGCTCTCTTATTTTACATATTATGTACTTCCTAAATAAAATTCTTATCATTTCAAGGAAAATTAGTTTTGGAGTTGGCAACCCCCGGCAGAAGTTGGCCAGCCAATAAAATTCTTTGCTTCGCCAACAAAAAAAAAATAAATAAAAAAACTTGCTGATTTTGCTGCAGTACCTAATTTACGAAAATCATTTAGATTCAGTCCAAAAAAAAATGTAATAGAATTTAATGGCCTAAGTGATTGTAGATTTTGTAGAAGTATAAGCATTGTGAATTGTAAAAGTTTGTTATATTGTAATAACCTTTCGCTAAGGATACATTTTCTAAATTGCTTTAACAGACGGGAGGATATTTCCTCGACATATTATTCCCATAAACAGTGACATATTGCTATGAATCTTATATCTGAATGCAGCAAATAAAAACTGAATGTTATGGCTCCTGGTAACAACGAGCGGCATACAGGTCACACGGGAACTATACCCAAGACTAAAGTGAGGAATAATTGTAATGTTCCACAAGAAGCAGTTACCCCAACAAGGAGAGACATGACCACCAACTTAGTAACGGTGAGAACTACCGACTACATAACATAAATTGTTTTATAACACATTGTACAGTTTGCATGCCACCATCATTTCCTTGTAATCACTATATTTTGCAAATGATTATACTTGGATCTGCTACATTAAAATTATTGTACTTGAACTTTGGGCTTCTGGGCCTTCATCATGACATACTAATATTGACAGCAAATGTAACCTCAGAAGACAACATTTGTTACATGGGATAAAAGGGTTTGCATTTTCTATATATAAATGAAAAAAAAGATGCCATAATTACCAATCTTGCACCCAATAATAATAATTCAGCAAAAGATTATGAATAATTGTGTTCTTTCTTCTTGGCTTACTCAATTTGATCAAATAAGTACTCATTAATTTTCCCAGCAAAATCCTAACAAATCCTTATCAAAATCATCTAAAATTTTAATTACTTTTTTTTTTGAATGATAATAAATTAAAGTTTTCCAGAATAAATCATTCGATTTTGCAATTCAATTATTAATAATTATAATATTATAAATGCAAAAGTTTGTGAGTATTTTGCACTAGTACAGATTGGAATAAATTTGGTGCAATATTGCAATAAATTTAAATGTAGTTTATAATCATGAATAACACATGATACTTTTTATCCCAATATTTCCATGGGATTGAAAGTTATATGTGTGAAACGGCACATTGCAGCTACTGGTCTATACTTTTATTGGAATAATACAACAATTCACTTTCACTAAAGTCCTTCATTGAGAACAATGAATAACCGACCATTCTGTCATTGATAATTCTCTGTATATTTCATTATAGCATTATTTGCTTTCTTTCTGAAAGAAAGAAAAAACCTTTATTTGGAGTAAACATGGCGCAACAGTTTACAAAAACACCAAAAAATAAGAAATAATTTTAGTTCTGCTTACAGATCTTGCTATCCATGAGGTTATTTAAAATTAGTAAAAAAATAACACAATAAAATTCAGTACTGACTAAACAAAGATTAAATATTTACATTATTAATTATTCCAATCAAATACAACATCCACATGATAATTTAAACTATAAAATTATTAGAGCAATGAAAATATAAGAACACCTTATGTGTTTCTTAGCAAAGCTTGAACACATGTGAAGTTCGTATTGGTTTATTTTTGGAAACCTGAAAGATTCATGTATTTGAAATGGTGCCAAGCTGGTATGGTTTGTGACACAGATAATACTCAGCTGAAATCATTTCTGTTCATTTTATTCTAAATAGATTTATTTATTTAAGATATGGTGTACCCTCTACAGTGATATTAATAAATAATCATTTATTGAAATACCTTATGGGAGGTTGTTTTTCTAAATTTAGAGCACCTAAGGTGTGTGGTTTGCACTCTTGATTATTGTCAACATATTTTAAGAACTTGTGCGGCATGTGATTTTTGCAAACAATTATTTTTTAGACATCACTTGATTGGGTGCCTGTCTCTGAATACAACAGTCGCACTAACTACAGTCAATCAAGAAAACCAACAAATAATACATCTGATCATGAACTAACTGATTTGGGTAAGCTAATTTTGTCATCTTTATATCCGAATTTTTATTTCGGTTCCTGGTATATAAATGTGTGTTCTTTTAGACAATTCTGTATCATTTGAGAGTGGATTTGGAAGATTTGTTCCTGTGAGACCTCAGCCACGTGCGTTACCTCTTAACGTGCAGAATCGCGAGAATATATCGTCTGAACAACATGATGATGGTACTGGTTCATCAATTGCAGGACACACTTTGCACCCCTATGTGAATGGTAATCAATATTGTTTTTTTTATTATTATTATTGATCATCGATATTTGACACCGTAACACTTGTTGTCTGTTGTACAAATAGTGACAAATAATCTATAAAACTAAAATACTTAACTCATATATTTTGTGATGTCGTGGTGGCCTAGTGGTTAAAATACCAGCCTCTCAAGTATGAGTGCGCGGGTTTGATTCCAGGTCAGGCAAGTACCAATGTAACTTTTCTAAAGTTATATGTACTTTCTAAGTATATCTTGGACACCAATGACTGTAGGTGAAGGAAAACATCTTGAGGAAACCTGGACGTTAAGTTTGAAATCGTCAACCCGCATTGAGCAAGCGTGGTGATTACGCTCTATCCTTCTCTGTATGAGAGGAGACCTGTGCCCAGCAGTGGGATGATAAAAAAGGTTGATGATGATGATGATGATGATATTTTGTCAGGGGTTAACGTAATTATAATATTGTTCAGGATAATTAACCATTAATAATATTTTAATATTTTTAGGCCTAATTCCTCACTCCAACCATGCATCTGCTGCTGTAATGATAGTTAATCCAACTACACCTAATGCTGTTACTGGAAATGTGTCCCAACCATTTAATGTGAGTATTTTTGCTATAAGAATTATAATAGAAAAGCTGTAATTTTAGTTCTTTATCTAATTTACGATTTTCTTTTAATTTAAGGCACCTAATCAAAATAGAAACAATCTAACAAGAAACTTAAATCAGTCTCGAAACAATTTTGAAGGAAGTCACGGAAGCAATAATAATACTACGCCCCCTATATCTAACTCTAGAACTGGGGCAAAGACTGTCAATTTAATCAACAACATGTATGAACAGGGACAAGGAAGTTTCAATAATCTGAATGAGAGTAATCATGTAAGTAAAAGCAACAGATACATACAGTACATACTTAGGTCCTTATTCAGGAAACGAAAGCCCTAAGCAAGCTTTATTGTCATATGATTTAATCCAATAATAATAATACTTTTATTTGTTAACATGGGTAATAGAGATACAGTTCTTGATTTTGATGAGCAGAGCGCTCAATCATCCTGGTAACACGATTATGATGCCTAGGAAAATGAAGTGATAATATAATTCCAGTGAATTCGTTAACGTTTTCGTCATTGAGATAAATACAATCATCTTGGGGGTTTCTTTAGGTTCATAGAGAGTCTGCCCGAGCCTTGGGAGAAGCAATAGCTGCAGCTTGTCCTGATGCAGCAGCTGTAGAACGTCGGCTCGGACAGATTCGAGAATACATTCGAGTCACTTCGTCACTCGTTGATACTATGCGTAACTCCGAAGAAGAGGTAAGTTCTTCATTTCAGTGTGTTTACAAACTAGACATATAGTTCATGGTAAAAAAAATAGTTGACATTATTTCTAATTTAGGCTTTTATTGAACACACTAAAGAAGAATATGATGAACTGGTAGAGATGGTAATGAAGTTAAAAGAAAGCGAAACCAAACTGGAAAATATGTTAGTGGACAGCACACCAGAAAATGTTGAAGTGCCTGCAGAGGAAACAGAGGGAGTAGTTATTGTAGAGATACCTGCAACTGATGACAGTGCTGAGAGCAAAACAGTATCTCCCTCTGAAACTAGTGTGGTTCCAGTTCCCAGTGTTAAAAATACGCCAGATGTTATAAACAACAACTTGACGAAAAAAGTTACCAATATTGAAAATGAACAGATAAATAAATCCATGAATAACATAAGAAATGAAGGCGAAAATCATTCTCAAGAAGAAATTAACAAACCTTCAGATGACGTTACTGAAAGTGCACAGCAATTATCAGGGCCTCCTGACAATTCAGTAGAAGCTGAAGAAGGTAATAAAGAGAATGTAATACAGGCTGTTGGTCAGGGTGAAATGAGAAAAGATGACCAAGAATTAAAAGATATGTTGCGAAAGAACATACTCTCTTGTGTGGAGAAAATATCGCGGATTGAGGAGATGAAAACTAAAAAGAAAGATTCCAATACCAGCAATCAGGTTTTTGTTTATTACTGTGAACTATGGAGTGTGCCCCTATGTTGTCAGCAAAACGATCCATAGCATGAAATGGATGCAATCTTGGAGCAGAGAATAACCATCTCTAATATCTATTACCATACTCGCCAATTGTCATTTGATACTTTCTATTATGTCAGAGCTGCTTTGTAGCTTTAACTTGACTTTCAGCTTTGATTTGTACTCATAGTTTTACTACTGTTTTATATGGATATATTTTATTTGTAACTTTATAACAGTCATTCTACAGTTTGTGCATGTTAGAGACAAATGATCTCGTATAACTAGTCCAATCGAAGGATTAATAAGGATAATTTACACATCTTAACATATAACAATAACTTTAACCTAAGGTGTTTATCATAATGTATGTTTAACAAAATTTGTTACCAAGTGCTAATCATACAATTAATTATCAGAGGGCAAATGTCCGCAGTTGCAAAAATGATTTAATTTCCACTGAATTTTTAGTTTTACCTTAGAAGTCTTCTCATCATCATATCATTAGTTCACAAAATACAGTACCCGGCACGTATGTTGGCAAGATTTTGACATAGTGGGGCTAAATTCGTGCATGGTGTACTTGAAAACGATTGAACGCAAGTGTAATCGGGAGCGAACGGGACGTAAACGCGGTACAGGAGACAGATCTACTGACGCACCAATCGCGCGCTCGGATCGGCGCTGCCTCATACCCCGCGTCCCGCGCGCACCACCAAACAGATCTGAAAAACGATTTCTGCGCATCTAACGACTCATGCCAAGTTACGTGCCGGGAACTGTACAAATTTTTAAAATTTTAACCTTTTAAAAAGATACTACTCATCTGTTTGTTTTTGTGTTACCCTTCCAATAGATGTGTTTTAGTGTTATCTCTCTTTTCTGACTCCGTGATCATTTGAATTCGTCATTGTTTTCGGCAGGATGTAGTAACGCGACCGGTGTCCGCACAAAGCAATGGCTCCACATATAGTGACAATGAACTGTGGCAAAATGAAATTAAAAATAAAATGGAAATGTCTCACATGCGTTTGGCAGCATTAAAACAACAACAAAGGAGGTTGCTAAAATATCAGGTAAGGCCTTAAATTAATTGTAGAAAGGAATGTTAGAATCAAAAAATATATGCTTATGGAATATATCTATTAAGACTAATTTATAAATAATCTACAGGAGGAAGCTAAGCATCAACTAGAAGAAATGAATAGAGATCGGGAAAGGGAGAGACAATCCCAGGAAGTACATCCATCTACTTCACATGATAATTTTGGTGCAGCGCAAGTAAATATATCGAAATACATACATACATTCTTATATAGGAAAATCAAAATTCATAAATTATTCAAATTAATCTGAGAATCTACATGTTTCAAATGTCAATATAAGACAGCTCACATGTGACAAGCTCTATATAAATCACTCATGAGGGCGCCATGCAAGGTGTAATTGAAATATCTGAAAACTTATAGAGGGGTCATTGTTCTTATTAGTATGTACAACTTTCACTAAAAACCCATATTTAGGTAACATAATTTTTCGTGCTTTCTGAATTGGTCTCCTAGTAAAAGTCGCTCATGAAAATTCCTCAAGAAGTTTTCAGTTATTTCAAGTACACCTTCAATCTACCATTGTCATTTTCAGAATCAAACGCTGAGCGGTAATTACCATCATACGAATCGAATGTACGCCGCCAATCAACAGATAGGCGTTGCTACAACGTTGCCTCATTCATCAGAGGTTCTACATGTCCCTCAGAACATGTCGGCAAGTGTAGACACAGACCACGGACACTCTGCGCATTCTACACATAGCCAAGATGACAGGTTCTCGCATCGTGACGCTAATGTTACTGGAAGTGAGGTGTGTTATCAAAACCGGCAATACCTTAACTTAAAATTTGACGACTGTCTAGGTACTGTCAATAAAGCCGAAATTCTTCTAAGGTTCAGTCCTATATCAAGTTAAACAAACATCAACTTTATTTCAAAGACTATAACGTTGAAAGTGACACCAAAAGTTATAAAAAAATGTTTGAAGTTGTGTGTTAACTGTTATTTTTCCATTAACATTAAAATTTTTGCGAATATGTCGCATTTTCTGTAGAACTTGATTTCTGCTAGCTATGCGCATCTCATTCACAACAGATTAGCTACTGTACTTGTTGCTGCTGTGTGTGTTGTTAATTGAGTATAGTTGGCATGGCCGCTCTAGGATTTCATCTAATGTTCTTAAAATGTTACAGGAGGCTACAGGCACAGGACGGGACAGCGAAGTAGATGAAGACGAAGTACTTCTCAATGAGCGAAGCCGTATTCTACAACTCAAACTGAGGGAGTTACAGATGAAGAAACAACACATGGAAAGTTTGGTGTGTACACTTTCATTCGTACTTATCATCAATATCGAATGTCGAATGGAAACGTTTATTTTATTTTTTGGTTGTAGGTGCAAGAATTTCAAAAGCTCCAAATGGCTACACATCTCGAATCCGGTCATAATACGTATTCTAGTTCTGGCGAAGAAAGTGGCGACGAAGAATTGGCACGAAAATGTAGTTATCATTAAAATCACTTCTATGATATTATTATGCGTGATCTGGGGTTTCCTGTAAGAGCGCTAAACTCTTTTCTGTCTTATTTCCTTTCAGGTAATAAACCCAGCAGCAACAACAAGAATGAAGATCCTTTCAAACTAATGGAAATAAAAGCTATCAAGACTGCTCTTCAAAAAACAAAAGGTACTAAAAATAATAATATAGTAATACACTATTTGGAATGTCAATGTGTATAACCTAAAATGAAAACCCGTTTTTTTTGCAGACTTGATGAGATCGGTAGAAAATTACGAGACTGAACATCTTTCTTCTGCTCACGATGATTCATTCAGAGAGTTGTCAACTCATTCGAATATCCATGACAAGTAAGACAAGATTATGTTTTATATAAATAAAATCATGAATAATTAATAGGAGAAATTTAAAAATGAGTTTTTCTCTTTTTTTTTAGTAAATCCGAAGGCGGTGGAAGCATGGGTGGCTGGTCTAATGACGGCAGTGTGTGTCGGGTACGGAACTCTTTGCCGCAACGTCACAAGTTTACCAATGAACAACACTCGCAGCAACTTCATGCTCAACAACAGCATGCGCAACAACAACATGCTCAGCAACAGCATTCGCAGCAACAGCATGCACATCAGCAACATGCTCAGCAACAGCATGCACATCAGCAACAGCATGCACATCAACAACATGCGCAACAGCATCGTGCTCAACAACAACATGCGCAACCGCAGCACCATGCGCAACCTCAGCACCATTCTCAACAACAACAAAGTGAGTGATAGTTTGCTAGTAATGGTACTTCCATTACATGACACACCATTCAACATTTTGAAAAAAAAAATGTGTGTTCGATAGCATATAATGTTTTCGAATTACCAAAATGAAAACCATTGCAGTTTTTAATTTGTTACACAAATAATGCGGCTCCAAATTAGATAAGAGGCGGTTGGCTAAAGCAAACCTAAACCTTAAAAAAAACATATATTTTTTATAATCACTACTCAGGTCATGAGGACAACATAGCTTCATTACAACAGTTAGCTCAAGAGCTTCGAATGGAAACCGAGAAGATCATGGGCGAGCGTGCGCGTATCAAGGATATGATCTCTAACAAAGGTAGCTATTTCACTCCTAAAAATCTACAGAAATCTTCTTACCTTTTGCTCCAATTTTAAAATTTTCATGGCAGATTATCCTCTATAACATTTCTATATACGATCACCTTATATCTACAATACCCAATACTTTATTTTACATTCTACCATGGGTATTTAAGTGGTAAAAGTTGTACACAAATCTGCAATACCTTGTCTTTTAACAACTTTGCATTTTCGTTATTTATAAAGACGTAGTCATATATTATTATTTTCTTTTTTGGTAAATTTATAGTAGAAGGACATTGATACATGACTATGAACAAGTAGATATTTGTACATACAGCTGCAGAGAAATCTCACCCCCTACGATGTTTACGTGTGCGTCATCTCTGAGACATCAATAAAACTGATAAGATATTGTAACTAGACACAAAAATAGCGACCGTTAGGTAATATCCATCGCATCATGGTATTTACTTCGTGCATCCTACCTATAGCAGGGGCGTGCACAGAGATTTCGGGTGGGGTATGCATGCATTCACTACCGAAATCTCTGTGCTTATACAACCTTATTTTTTCTTTATACGAAACCTGAATATAGTTTGTTCAGAATAAGAAACTGAATCGATTCCAATCATTTTTACACTACGTATGTTATATTTTTTCCCAAATACATTTAGCCATTGTTGCATCGTGGCAACAGCTGACGGAGGTCAACGCTCCGCGTGCCCACCTGATCGGCTGATCGGAGCGTGGACCATATTTTTCCTTTATTAAGCGATTCGTCGTGAACGCAAAATGTTGTTTACCTAAAAAGCAGACGATATCGATTAACCTTTTGAAAACTTTTCTATTCCTATCAACTTTCGCATTGCGCCTTTCGATGTTTAATTTTAAATGTCTATTCAAACTAGACTCTATTCTACCTTTTCCAAAAATTTGGTACTTTAAACAAGAATCGTGTAACGTGTGATATTACCTTTTTTTGAGTTACATCCAAATTGCGAACACAACGCCCTTTTATTTATATTTTTGCTCAAAATTTTACGTTGAAAAGGGACCGTTTTAAGTTTATCTAAAAACAAATCTCACAGGTATAGTTTTGCATATTTTAGAAAGAAATACGTATTAAAGTAAATAAACTTAATTCAATTCATTTGCACTTAAAACGAAAACAAACATCACAATTCACAAGAACAAAAAATGGAGTAATTTATTATTGCAAAGCTGATAAAATAAATAGGTATTTTAACGAAAAACAATTATGCTATTTGTGATAGCTTCTAAACTTGGTCGGTTTGTGAAATAGGCACTGCCTTTTCGACCTTAAAACTGAAAGAAATTCTGCGGCCACACACAACAAGTTTACCATTTCCACCATTCTCACAAAAAATAAGCAAATTTAGTTCGTGCCTACGTCCCTCTACGCTCCGTAGCGCTAGTGACGCAGCCACGGTACGCGCGCATTATAAATTGTAATGTGAGTTAGCTAGTTTGCGCTAGCCCCAAAAGATGGCAGTATTACTGTAGTGTTTTAACTGAATGTACTCTAGTATAAAAATTATATTATAATACGATTCGGGTGTTCCGAATTAGAAAATTATAAGGGTATGCAGTGCTCATATGCCTCTATGGAGCGCACGCGAAAAAAGTTTAAAAATATCTATAGGTCAGGCCTATAGATATTTTTAAACTTTCAAACTTGTTCCACAAACATTATATTTTTTAGAAATTTCTAAAAACTCACAATAGGGTTTTAAAATTTATCAGGTTAAGAAAAATCGAACCTGGTTCCTTCATGTTCCTTATGCTCACAAGCCAAACTGTTATACCGCTGCGCCATTCAGTTGCTTAATAAAGTGGTGAAATTCTCGTTGTTTATAAATCATCCATCCCTATTATTATTTAATATTCTTATGGTATTAATTAATATATTTATCCAATTTAGATTCATTTATTTACTGATAAAACTGGTAATTTAGTTTTGATAATATCTTAAGAAAGCCAACATGTTATTCACGTTTCAAACAAACAGAACAACAACACATATCTACAAAACTTTACTTCCGGAGAAGTGAGAAGCTTTTCTGTAGGTAATTTGGTATTTTGACTGTGAAAATGATAACCATTTTCATGTATCATCTTTAGTTTTTGAGATATAAAACATGTATACTTTAGAAAAAACACTATACACACATGCAAAATAAAATAAACATGATCTCCAAAAGCAGCCAAAAATGATCTTTTCAATTATTTTCTTGAATGAGATGGTTGTGGTAGGTCTCGTTTCAGACACCAGCAGTAATCGACCATCATATGCACATCCCATCTACCCTTGTATCGTTCCTCCATAGTGCGTATTTCTTGATGGTATCTTTCTCCTTGTTCATCACTAACGTGGCCGAGATTTTCAGGAAAATGGCAAAAATGAAAGTTAAAATAATGAAGTTTGACGCTCATGTGGCAACCAAGATCTTTTAGACATGACAACATATGTTGGACCAAGTGGCGGTGGTTTGATGCTTTAGTATTACCAAGGAAGTTTTTGATTAAGTACTAACACAAATGAATTATATGCATTGACCTCGATTTTGTTCATTTTTGTAACAAAATTAACATCATTAAGGCCCTCTTATAGTTTTTTCCTGAAAATAATTATGAATCATCTTTGACATGTTAATTATTTTTTATTCCTCCTAAACCTGTTTACATCGTTCATAATTTATTTCTCTATATTTTTTTTTTTCTCTTTATATGTATACTTACAGATGATGGTATTGTAATTACACAATATCATTCCGTAATTATATCACATAAACCTTAAATAATAATGTATGTAAATCGCAAACAACTGATTATTCGGATATAGAAGTTAGTATGATATTGGTTTTTTTTTTCTCATTGAAGCTCTGCAATACAAAATACCTATATGTAGTTTGTTACATTTTACGTTGTTAAAATTTTACCTTGAATTCACAGGATATTTTGTATTCCGATACGTCAAAATTATTGAACAAACAAAATAATCATTTGATCAAGTTCAATCTATTTTGTTCAAACAGACGACAGTAAATCAAGTTACTACAATCTCACACATTACTTTATTAAATTTTCAACTTCATTGCTAAAGCTTTAATGCTCAAGGTTGATTGAAAACATTTCACAGTTTCGGGTAGGTTGACATGCTGTCGTCCGTACAAACTTGTTTGTATTGTGGCGCGCCTAAAAAAATATTGGTACCTACTTTACGTCATAAACGAATTAATTTACGCTAAATAATTAGTTACTTATTTATTTGCAGTAAATGATTTGAAATTCGAGTGCCAATATTATCGATATTACAAAGGTATTAATTTTCTATATAGTGTTTTATTAACAATTTTTTGTAATAAAATCAACACAAGTTTTTATAAAGTTGACCTATTAGATTATGCAAACGCGGGGGGATTTTTTTCAGAAAAGGCGACGTACGTCCGACCTCGGTGATGACTCGGGCACTGGTCACCCGTTGCCAGCTCCTGAATGCTAGATTTTGAATATAATTGTTCCTTAGAAAAAAATAAAAAGGAAATTAAGAAATGTATTTTCACAAAACGCTAAAAAATAATATTACCTATCTTTTGGTATAATTTTTACATGGTTTAAGCATTTAATTTTTTCGGGGTAAACGTTTTAATTTTTTTTTTATATATTATAAACCAGCGCTTGACCACAATCCCGCCTGATGGTAAGCAGTGATGCGATCGTTGATGGTAAAGTGCGCTAGTTTATTAAGATTCTATTCACTCTAGCCTCGATCGATTTAGTGTCATCTTTATGATTTTTTTATCGAACAAATTGTTTAAATTCACGTTTCTATCTTCACAGAACTCTAGACAATCCGCCTTATTCATAAACGCTGCTTAAAGTTAACTAGTGATTAGCGATTCTTTCATCATACATTTTTGACCTTTTAACGTCACTTAACTTAAATCATCCTTTATTAATAAACACCATAGTGTTTAAGGGGTGCTGTGGGGTCCCACCACCATCTTTGGGACTCAAGTCAACCCCACCTGCCAGACGGTGCACCTGCTGACATACGGACGGGGCCCTGACGCCGGCTTCCCTTTCGGGGTTGAGTGGTCAGACGGCAGTTGCACTCGTAATAAGCCAAACAACCGCCAAACATGAAAAGGAATAGAAGAAAAGCACGAGTTACAGTTAGGGCGCCGCCGCAAAACGGCGCGCAGGAGCCCCGCCCGACTCCTGTGACCTGTGGGCTAGGGCTACCGTGTCAGGGGCGGACACGGCTGAAGAAGCGAGCCCAAACCTGTAAACTCCGTTTCGCTTCGTGGAACGTTGGCACGCTAATTGGACGCGCGAGAGAATTGGCCGAAACTCTCCACAGGCGGAGGGTGGCCGTGGCGTTCCTGCAGGAGACTCGGTGGAAAGGCAGCAGATCCCGACTTATTGGGAATGGCTACAAGCTGATCTACACGGGTGTACCTGACGCCGTGGTGTTGTCTGACGAGCTCCAGGATGACGTCTTGGAGGTGAATCGCATCAGTGATCGGCTAATGTCGGTGCGGGTGCTTGTCAATGGGGTAATAACCCACTTGATAAGTGCTTACGCTCCGCAGGCCGGGTGCGGTGACGCCGAAAGGACGTTGTTCTGGAGCCAGCTCGAAGGATTGCTTCACGGGATCCCGTTATCCCAGGGAATCGTTCTGGGTGGTGATTTGAACGGTCACGTGGGTGAGAAGTGTGACGGGTTTGAGCGTGTTCACGGTGGCTTTGGGTACGGTAGCCGCAATGCGGAAGGGGACAACATTCTCCGAACGTGTGCGGCCGCTGACCTAGCAATTGTGAACACCTACTTCAAAAAGAAACCGGAGCATCTTGTTACCTACCGGAGCGGACGAAGCGCTACCCAGATCGACTTCCTACTAACTAGGAGACACCACATCGGCAAAGTAGCCAACTGCAAAGTCATACCCGGTGAGAGTCTTACTGCACAACACCGTCTCCTTGTCATGGATCTCTGCGTTAAGGCCCAACGTAGACGTGTAGAGCGCTGCCGACGCCAGGTCCGGTGGTGGCTGCTTGATGAAAATAAGTACCAGGAGTTCGCTTCGGTTATTGGCGACAAGTGCGCTGGTACCGAGGGAGAATCTGTCCAAGATCACTGGGACAGAATCCAGGCAGCTATTACCGGGGCGGCGCGAGTGGTGCTCGGCGTGTCTAAGGGCGGTCGCAAAAGTGACAAGGAGACCTGGTGGTGGAACGACACAGTCCAGAGGGAGACAAGGGTGAAGAAAGCCCTCTTCAAAACGTGGCAGGCGACCGGATCTCCTGAAGATCGCGACGCATACAAGGTTGCCAAACGTGCCACTAAAAGAGCTGTAGCCAGAGCCAGACGAGACCACTTAGAACCGCTCTACCAGAAGTTGGAATCGTCTGAGGGGCAGAAGCTCATTTACAAGTTGGCACGTTCTAGGGTGAAAGCGGCACAGGATATATCCAAGTGCCGTTGTGTAAAAGACCCTACTGGCAACCTGCTTTGCGAGGATCGCGCGGTGAAGGAGAGATGGCGTACGTACTTCCACGAGCTGCTGAATAAGCAGCACCAAGAGGTGCAGACACCGGAACTCTCTCCGAACCTTTGATTAGTGCCCCCGATAACGCCTGAGGAAGTCCACACTGCTCTTCGTCGCATGGCGAATCGGAAAGCTGTCGGCGCTGACGGAGTCCCCATTGAGGCCTGGAAGGCGATGGGTCCTTGCGGTGTGGGCATGTTAACTAACTTTCTGAACCGCGTGCTCCTGTCCGGCAAAATCCCGAGCCAATGGAGGCTGAGTATTATCACTCCAGTCTTTAAAGGCAAGGGCTCCGTACAGGAGTGTGGTAACTACCGCGGTATAAAGGTCATGTCCCACACCATGAAGATCTTTGAGAGGATTTTAGACTCCCGGATCCGGCAGGAGTGTGCTGTGTCGACGTGTCAATATGGGTTCCGTCCAGGGTACGGAACCATGGACCCTATCTTCGCCCTAAGGATCACCATGGAGAGATATAGATCGAAGAACACGCCTCTGCATGTGCTCTTTTTAGACATGCAGAAGGCCTTCGACTGTGTCCCTCGGGGGGTGATCTGGTGGGCACTGAGGTCCAAAGGGGTACCAGAAGCCTATGTTGACATAATTCGAGACATGTACCTCAATTCCGATTCCGTTGTTAAGACCGCTGTTGGCGACACTAAACCCTTCCCGATCACCGTCGGTGTACACCAGGGATCCGTCCTTAGTCCGTTCCTGTTCAGCGTGATATTAGACGTCTTGTCAGACAGCATCAAGAATTCACATGAGCAACCACCCTGGTTGCTCATGTATGCTGATGATATCGCGCTGGCAGACGCGGACAGGGAACGATTGGTGCGGCGGGTAAATACGTGGAAGAACTCGTTTGAGAGCGGTGGTCTTAAACTCAATGTGGCGAAGACGGTGTACATGGCCAGCAACACCACAAACCCTATGCCTGTGTGCATAGGCGGAGACAAGGTCGAGTGCACAGACCAATTTAAATACTTGGGGTCTGTGCTCCACGCGTCCGGCGACATTGATTGCGACGTTAAAGCACGCATTTCCGCAGCTTGGGCAAAATGGCGTGAGATGACAGGTGTCATTTGTGACCCCAAAATAAGCTTAAGGGACAGGTCTATAAGACCATCATTAGACCTGTCCTTCTGTATGGCAGTGAGGCGTGGCCTGTGCTTGAGCGACACAAGCAGGAGCTGCGTGTCACGGAGATGAGTATGCTGCGGTGGATGTGTGGAGTTACGCGGAAAGACCGCATCAGGAACTCCCGCATTCGTGGCAGTCTCCATGTCCGTGACATAGCAGACAAACTGCAAGAGAGTCGCCTACGATGGTACGGCCACGTCTTACGTAAACCGGCATGTTACGTGGGTAACAAATGTCTTGCCATGGCGCCTCCGCCGGGCCGGAACAAGCGAGGCAGGCCAAAGAAGTGCTGGCTTGACGTTGTAAGAGATGACATGCGTGCCAACAATCTCACACCACAGGATGTCAGAGATCGTGCGAAATGGAGGCGTAATAGTAGGAAAGCGGACCCCGGGCTCCAACGCGAAGGCCGGGGATGCGACCGGGATTATACGCTGAGATGATGATGATGATGAGTGTTTAAGGGGTTTATCCATAAGCGATGATTAAAGTTAAATAACGTTAAAAGGTCAAAAATGTATGTTTAAAGAATCGCTAATCACTAGTTAACTTTAAGCAGCTTTTATGAATAAGGGGTATTATGTTCAACTTTCCTGTAATATTTTCTTTTTACCCGAAATTTCATTTTTTTCTTGGATTTACAGATGTTTAAAAAAGTGAAAAAGTAGTATAACCTCGCCTTAACTAGTAGTCGTATTTGGGGTCCATCAAATATTCAAGATTTTAATTTTTCTGTACTTAGGCCAGGAAACTTCTGTGCAATATACTCAAAACAGTCACCATTTTTATTGAGCGCCTTAACAGACTGCTTCATTATTCCAAGTTTTATGTGCAATGGTGGCAAAATAATGCGATCTCTGTTAACTAGAGGAGAGTGTATTATTTCTGATTACCAGGTATTAACCGTTCTCTTGACAATCTTCCCAAGTCCAATGATGTTCTTTATCTCTGCTGTCTCAAAGACAAATAAAACACCGCTATTTAGTAAACGCACTTTGCTGGCCTAGAAGAAAATTTACCATTTTAGAATCGACACATATTTGCTTTGCCAGTTATTTTATTATAAGTGATATCAATAGTATGCTACACTCGTAAATGTGCGCCTATCCACCTGGAAAATACGAAGAAGGTGTATAAAAAAAACAAAAGCTGATAAATAAAATGTGATGGTAGATTCAAATTTATCGTACCGAAATATAAAGGAAAAAGAAAAAAAACTCCAGAAAATTTAAAAAAGTGATATTGTGTATAAAGTCGTGAAAATAAATGAGGGCGCTGCGGTCGTGCATGTAGCAACCCTGTTACTTGTCTGAAATCATTTTGATATTTTGTGCTAGAAGCAAAACTGGTTTTAATAAAAACAGAAATCTATGGTCTCTGGCGTTTAAATAAAATGAGTAAAACAAAAAAAAATCATATATATTTATCATATTTTTAACGTGTTTTTACCAATGAAAAGTATTTCAAAACATAATAATAATTGCTTTCATCATCTGATTCCAAATATTCTTCGTTAAAAAGTAAAAATTGTCAGCTGCGTCACTAACAACGTCTCCCCTACTGCTGTCATCAGCCTGCTACCTTCGCTTAGGCGAATAACTGACTCATCTATATCTTGATATAGGGTTCACTCTCACATTTTCCTGAAAATTTAAAAATATCTAATAATATGTAATTTCTATCAGAAGATGGATAGCACTAATTTTAATTCCAAACATAATATAATTCATTTTTAAAATCACCGGTAAATTAAATCACCTAAATTATCAAAACTGCTACACTATGGTTTACTTATATTTCCAATCTAACCTACAAATGCGCAATGTAAACAATCCTCATTTTAGTCTTAAAATCGTTTACTTAATAAATTTGAAACTCCTAGTAGATAAAACAAACAGTAACATGATTACCTACCTGTTTTAGCAACTGTTTAAGCATAAATATCATCCATATTTGATAAAAATTTGTTCAGCTTGGTGTACTAACAAACATTGATGATAAACTTTAAAAATAATTTCCCGAGCTCCACTCCGGTTTGTTTTTCTCATATTTAACACATTTCTTCGATGTTTTTTGTTTAAATAGAATTGAAAATTAATATAAATTTAATAAATAACAAGTCACAAAACAAATCTATGACTGTCGATGACATTCAATGTACTTGTATTTACTAAGATTTAGTGTTGCCCTACTTTTAAAATTGTTAGTTTAAGAAAGACCCATTTTCACGACTTTATAGACAAGCTAAACATCTCTCGAGATTTTTCAAAACTTTTCAAAACACAATTAAGGAACTATAAAAAACCTAACTAGAAATTTGTCTTGTGGGGTCAAACCTATACTAATAACGGAGTGGGTAACCTTCACTCTCTATTTTGCGACATCATGTTTTACTCAATAAAATTATAAGCTTACCCTCAATCTTCTTCATTATCTATGTATATTATATATAATCGACACGTCGACATGAATGATAACTTCATTGATGTCACAGAGATGGCGCGTACGTAACATCGTCGTATACTAAATAACACTTATCAATAGACTAGCTTTCCGCCCGCGGCTTCGCCCGCGTTAACTTCGGTTTTATCGCGCTTTTTAGATTTCTCTCGGGAATATCAATTTTTTCGGGATAAAAACCCTATTATTTAAGCCAGACTTCTAACCTTATGTCTGCAAAATTTTAAAGCAATCGGTTCAGGATTTACGGCGTGAAAGTGGTACAAACAAACTCACTTTCCGATGTATAATATTAGTAAGGATATATTTGGTGTACACATACAAATATTCCAGTAATCTCTCTTGGGAACTTGGTGTTTTTTAGGACCAAAAGTAGCCTATGTTACTGTCCATCTTTTCAACTAACTATATGCCAAAAATCAAGTCGATTCGTTGCTTTATTAGGTTATATATATGGACGATATTTGGTGTACACATACAAATATTCCAGTAATCTCCCTTGGGAACTTGATGTTTTTTGGGGACCAAAAGTAGCTTATGTTACTCTCCATCTATAATCAGGTCGATTGATTGCTTAGCTACGGCGTGAAGGAAGGACAAACAAACAAACAAACACACTTTCACATTTATAATATTAGTATGGATGTCGCTTTTAGGGGGTGTAATTTCTCTGGAGCCGGATGTACAACTCATACAATCAGTTAAAAAAAAACACACACAAATATGTCACTAAATAATTATGAGTTAATGGGTGGTAAACAGGGTTCTGATTTAAACAAATTTGGACAAATATAAGTTAACAGTATTTTAATAAGTCAAAGAAACGAGAGCAAAGAGTGTTTTATTAATTTATTCACACCAATTCATTCCTAGATACATATACTAAACGAAATTGAGTGTTTTTTTCTCAGAGGTGATCCGTAAACAAAAAAAGGTGAACGAAGAAGTGCGCGCGGGTCCGAGTGGCCAACCCGGGCCGGCCGAGCGGCGCCAGTTGCAACTACGCGCGCTACTCGCCGAAAAACAGCGTGAATTGGAAGCACTGCTTAACAAGGAGGTTCGTTTAAACAACATTTAACTAAAATGTTTACTACAAGCGAGACTTGTCATTGAATAGTCTACTAAAACAAGGTGTTACTTTACTAAGACACCCATAAAATAATCTAGCAGTGAAAAGTAATCGCTAACATGTAACTGCCAGGACTGGTCCTCAATGCCTTAAAGGAAATTGACTGAATGAAAAAAAAAAATAGATATCTACACAAATATTGAGAGAGATATTTGTGCTTTGACCTCAATAGTGATTCTGGTCAGTTGTACCACTTTTTACCTCATGTCGATTTTTTTGTGATCTCATTCCAAAGTGTATGTCAGTAGATCCACAGTGTTGGCAACATGCTTGATATTTTTTTTTTATTTCCATAGTCTAACATCTTAATAATCTATCTTGGTATGGTTCTGTTACAGAAAGTTCTATGCTCGAATCCTGAACCCCAAAATATGAAATCAGAATCACGCAGTGCTTCAGTTGTCAATCAATCATACAATAGGTATGTTTTAATTGCGGTCAACGAAATTCTACAAAAATGTTACCAGATCACAACTTAGGTAATCTATAAACAAATATTAATGTTTCAGTGAACAAGACCGTATCAGTGAGCCTGAATCCAGATCTGAGCAAATACTATTAGATTCACAAGATTCCAGAGAAACTGAGAACTTTAGGGTAAGTCTTAAAAGTATGATAGCCAGTTATGTTCATTGTTCATCACTCTTCAGTTATACAGAGTGGTGCCGACAATATGACAATAAATGAAAACATGAACAATGCTGGTTCATGGGAATAATCCTAAAACATAGAAAAAAATAAAATAAAAAAATGAAAATTTCAAACAAACTGAATCGCATAAAATTGCACGGAATAGAACATCCTATAAAAATATTGCTTCACTGACTTCCGATCGGTGACAGCGTGATCCTGTATCGACTTCCTTTTTTCGTGCCATTATTATTAAAGTTTGGTACCGCAGGATACGGCGGTCAATAACCTATAATCGCTTCCTTATCAACATGTACATCATGTAGAAAATTTGAAAAATTAAAAATAATTTCCTGTGACTAAACTAATGGACATATTTATATGATTTTTATGGATAGACGGAGAATGTCTTCAGGTACACGATGTTTAATTTATTGTCATATTGTCAGCACCACTCTGTATACTAAAACAAATAAGCTCTTCCCTCATACGCGAAATTTAATAACTAAAAGGTTCGTATTGGACGTTATCGGATGGAAAAACGGCCATTAGGAACTTACTGAATAATAGGTAGGTTGTATGTGCGTTAGTAATGAGAAATTAAATAGTCATAATACTCATAATATATTTTATATCTAGGGTGGTGGAGACAGCGCCATGGGCGGCAGATCGGTCGCGGCTTTACCGCCTCACGTGAGCAGCGCTTATGGGAGCGATACGGACAGGTAACTATGAATAAATAAAATATCCATGCGATACCGCCATAGAGCATAGTAGCCTTGACATCGTCTTGGACGGTAGTACTAATAAAATTCGTGCCACCGAAATTGCGTTGATCGGTTTACATAAAGGGCTGTCGTCAGTTTCTCTACGTAATTTGTGTCGTATTGCAACTTGACGGTAAAGCCTACTGTCACTCTATATCCGTTAATATAATATAACATATCATGTAATAATTAAACAAAGTAATTTATTTCATATTTGTTATATATTCTACAGTGCGTCCAGAAATAAGTCCAATCAAAGAAATCGGGTGCGACGGAGACAACCCCAAGATAGACAGCCAGATGACAGCAGTGTTAGTTACTTTTCTTTTACTATATCCTCCAGTCCGGTGCAGGATACATTTGTAACCTTTTTGGTATTTTTTCAGTTGTCTCTGTCGAACAATACGAATCAAAACATCCGTCACGAGCCTAGAGTGGAATCTTCGAACGTCAATATGGTTCCCCCGATTTCTCAAAACAGTAAGTTATTATTTCTAAAACTTAAGTATGTCCATGATGTCTCCATCGTTTGACTTAAATATCCTTTTCGTTATTATAGCTGGCGAAAATCCTGGAAACATGCCGTATCCGCACCTGCCACCACCTGGCTGGAACACTAACAATAAATCCAACCAGGTAAACAGCACTTTATAAAATTCGCTTATTATGGCTACTTTATAACTAGGATAACTTACGACGTAACTAATATTTTCACTTAATACTGCAGTATTTTATCTCGCTATGCAACACACGCTTAACTTGTAGTAACTAAGACCTCGTCCAGACGAGCAACAAAAACCGTCCAATGGCGACAGCTTAGTATGAGTGAAGCGATTACACGCTTAAAAATGGCTCCTCCAAACAAAAAAAAAAAAAAAAACAAAAACAACAGCAATAAAGAAACATGACTGTATCTGGAAATACCTAGTACCAGATTATAGCAAGAAAATTGTGGCAACACTGTGCTTTGTATCATAGGATTTCATCAACCCACGATGGTCTACGGAACGACGTCTACGGAGCAGAAGAAGCAACAGTGTTTCTTAGTCTAAATTCATTTCGTTACATTCTATCTCCCTTACTACACAATAACTAATAACATTCACGGCGTTCTATAACAATGCTGTCGACACGGTGGACAGCTGAAGTAGGCTCTGTCGACAGCATAATGCTGCTCGTCTGTTTGACGCTTAAGTATTTTTATATCGTGTTTGATCTGAATGCGTGCGTGAAGACAACTCACGTAAGCAAATAACTTTGCAATGTGTTTGTACACTTGATAAACACGAGAAAAACGTGCGTTGCTTAGTGAAAAAAATCATTCATTTTTCATGTGAACACTTTGTAGTGATCTATTAAAATTGTTTTAGTGTAAATACGCACTTCGTGACTTGTTTATGTTATTTCAGGACATGCGTAATCAATTCACTCAGAACAGTCATTCTCAAACTATGGAACGTCTGATGGGGACGCCACAACTGACCTACCCGCCATCTATGCCGTTCAATATGATGATGCCTTACAGTAAGCAATTTGACAGCGTTAAACTTGTTTCATTATTTTTAAATAAGACAACCCATAGGAATAAATGGATAGAACTTTCTATGTATTGGATAAACACAAACTTTACTTTTTAAAGTTTCAAAACCGTCGTAATTTCGTCATGTGTAACGGTCAGTATGTCTGTATTTATTTACCTTATATACTTATGTATATTTTATTTTATTGAATCATATAAGCAAAAATATTACGATTATTCTAAGTGCAACAAATGTTGAGATGCGGGGTACATACAGCTCCGCAGAAATCTCACCCTCTACGATGTTTACGTGCGCGCCATCTCTGAGACATCAATAAAACTGATAAGATATTTTAACTAAAAACAGAACACTGACGGCTAATCACAGAGAGGGCGCGCACGTAATATCGTTGTATAATATAACACTTATCAAAAGATGTCGCTTTTAGGGGGTGAGACTTCTCTGGAGCTGTATGTACTATGAAATTACTGCACGATTAGCGCAGTGGTTAAGCTATTGACTGCTGCGCTGCGTGTCGCGGGTTTGATTCTCGCAGAGAACAAATATTTGTATGACCTACTACCTACCTACCTGATCAAGTTGTTCCGGATCTAGCTATTTGTATTTGTGACTTTATATGTTTGTAAATGCACTCACGATACAGGAGAAATTCCTAGCGTGGGACAATGTTTAAAAAAAAGAAAGAAAAGAAATAGTATTAAGGGGGTATAGACTAGTATTAGGAATAAGTATTTTTTCCGGCCAGAAAAATCAATAATGTTCAATGTTTAAATATGTAACTGACTATGTAAATCTTCCCTGTAACCACGGTCCGGAATGTTCTTGGTCAAACTTTTTTTGTATACTGTTTTGCTATTCAAGTGAATAATGTATGATAACCTTCAGGTATGGTAGGTGGTTGCAGTTGTGGCTGTGGGTTCTGGGGAGCGTGGTGCTGGCAACAGCTCGTCATGCAGCAGCGAGAGATACACCAGCTGAGAGACCAGCTCAATCACGTAATATTTTTTGTATTATAAATTAATATTGAATTGCTCCAGAACTTGCAAAGCAGGGGCGGGCTGTTAGTGTGTCTAAAACACAATTTAAATTTGAGACTAACATCTGTATCAAGCCTTACTATACAACAAAATTTTAATGTATACTAGACCATACTTCTTGTTATTACATTTGTTCCCTAGACACTGTCACAGGGTATTTTTGGTTAAAATCAAATGCTCTATGTTCTAGATGGAAGAGCGTTGGCGTGCTGAAACAGCATCACATACGCTAAATAATCAAGTACCCCCGGGAAACAGAGCCAATAACTATTGGGATAACTTCCGCAGGTAACATATAAATAATTATGTACTAGTTGAAATGTAGCAGGAGTGCTGCATAAATAAAATTAAAAGTATTTATTTAATAAGCTTTTCTCTTTTCAGATATTAAGAAACACGTATTATATTATGACTTATTATAATTTATATTTAATTGTACTTATAAGTAAATACACCGTATTTATATATTCTATCATATACTTCAGTTCAAAATATCTAAGGGTGAGAATAGTGTTGGCCCTAGAAATCTCTGTTTGCAATGAATTACTATTTCATGCTTTGTAATAAGACTAATTATAGATGCCTGTGTGATATTATAATACTCTTATATGATGTGTGTATATTAACATTACTGTGATATTGAACTCGGTTTGTTTTCAAAACACTATTATAAGGAAAAAAATAAAAATAAAAGAATATGCATTTTTCTTTTACAGTTATTCCCGTCAAAATCTTCTCTCCGCCAATAACAAAGCAAACGCTGACGGTCACTTAGGAGTTGGGCCCGCCCATAACCCCCATCCTTTAGTCGAAAGATCTCATAACACACTCCATCGTACCCCCTCGTCCGCCACACCCCCCTGCATCCCACCCAAGAGAAATACCAATGCAACTAGCTCATCACACAACGCTGCCCAATCATCGCAGGCAAATAACGATGAAATACCAAACAGACATACGCGTCGAAACGTTGCCTACGAAAGATCCCTTTCGTTCTCATCTGCACCAGACGTACTGAACGTCAATCAGAACCCAGACACTGACACACCGTCTGCTTGTCACTCAAGAAATATCGACGAAAACAATGTTACCAACGTTTGTAACATCAATATAAATCGCCAAGAAGCTCCATCCAACTCTTTTAGGAATTTAAATATAACAAATCCAATTCCTGAGATTATACAGGCCCATGCAAATAACTTAAACACATCCGCTAATAGTAAAAAGAAATCTTCTTCAAAATTGCCAGCTAAGAATTCAACTAATCGGAGAAATTACTCACTGGATTATTCACAAATGAGCAATATTAACATTGCCAGTACATCTGAGACACCGAATCCTAATTTGGCGTCAACGAGTCGTGAAATTCAAGATAAGGCTACCTCAAAGTTATTTGATCTGCTCAGAGAAAACGTGTATTCTGAAGTGACAGCTCTGATTGATGTAAATGAATCTCACCCAGATTTTTTGATTCAGCTGTTCCGAGAACTGCAACTTATAAGTTCTGATGCTTTACGACAAAAAGTATTACAATCGATACGTAACGTACTGTCTCAGTACAGTTCTATTATTGAGAGTCAAAGCAATGAAAATACGCAAGAAGAAAATAGACAAGAATCGGCTTCAACATCTGGTGAAGCTAGCGCATATAATGATTGTAATTCATTATCAATTCAAAATATGTGTGGAAATTCATTGCAAGTTGATAATAAAATAGTCCGCTTTTTGTTGTTAAAAAGTGATGAAACATGTACGACTGACTTTTTAGAGACATTAGTATCTCTTATATTAAGTAATGCTACCGACGGAAGGTATACTCAACAGGCCAAGAGGAGGCTATTAGAATTACTTTCTAAATATGAAGGTATGCGAGTTTGTGATGTTTCAGGAGATATTATTGAGAATTTGCCAGTATTTATACCAGCTAGTAACGAAAGCGAACCTACTCAACTCACAAACGAGCTATCTGAATCTTCGATTTTGCAAGATGTTGCTGGTTCATTAAATTTGTTTAGTTCGAGCGATAGCCAGTTGCATCAGCTAAATGCCTGTCCTTATGATTTGTGGCCGGGACACGTCCATATGGATATTGAGACTTCGGACATGAACGACAATAGTCCACGTTCTAGTCAAGAAGGAAAAGTGGATCTCATAAATTGTTCCGAAATGCATAACGGAGATTTGGCTGAAGCTGACCAAACGTGTCATAATGAGGTAGAAGATAGTGCTAACGGACATGACGAAGCTGCAGCAAATGCAGAATCTCTACCGGACGTGGTAGACACTGAAGAGGTCACCCCGACTGAGGTAATGCAACACGTATTGTATTGTAGATGCCTGCCATTAATCAATTGTGCTAATCGTAATTAATAAGGTATTTAATTTTATTTCTGTAGTCTTAACGTTTGCGGTATGTACAGACTGCTCCACAGAGACCTCACCCCCCCATGCCCCCCCCCCCCCCCCCACGATGTTTACGCGCGCCATCTCTGATTCATAAATAAAACTAAAAATTATAACTAGAAACAAAATACTGACGGCGCTCGCGCTCATGCAAGCGCTAGGTAATATCCATCGCATCTTGGTATTTGCTTCGTGTATCCTACCTATAGATATTTTTAAACTTCCAAACTTTTTTTACAAACATTATATTTTTTTAGATGTTTCTAAAATACAATTTCAAAAATTTAATAAAATTTATCAGCTTAAGAGAGAATCGAACCTGGTTCCTTATTCTCACAAGCCAAACTTATACCGCTGCGCCATTCGGTTGCTTAACAAAGTGGTGAAATTTATCGTTATGTTTACAAATTATCCATCCCAAGTATTATTTAATTTTCTTATGGTATTAATTAATATATTAATCCAATTTAGATTAATAAATATTTATTTACTGATAAAACTGATAATTTAATTTTGATATCTCAAGAGAACCAACATGTTACCCACGTTTAAAACAAACAGACAACAATTTACATCTCTCGAGATTTTTTAAAACTTTACAAAACACAATTAAAAAACTTAACTTGTGGTCAAACCTATACTAATAACAGAGCGGGTAACCTTCATTTTCATTTTGCGACGTCATGTTTTACTCAATAAAATTATAAGCCTACCCTCAATGTTCATTATCTATTTTATAAGTATACAATATGTTAAGAAAATACCTGTCCGACCCATAAGGATAATATAGGTTAGGTAAACACATGACCAAATGTAATATAAAATTTTACGTAATCATCATAGTACCAATACAAATGAATTTTGAAATAATCTTTTTTCCCGCGAATTAATTCCAGCTTCCCCGAAATTTGGTTATTTTTAAAAAAGTGATAACACCGGTATTATTATGAGCGAATAGCGATGCGACCACGTGCTCGTGCCCTGCCGCCCGCGGAAGGGTGATTAACGCACATTTATGAAGTTACCTCTTTTTGCAAAATAATATTTATTTTTTAGGGGATTTTTTTTAAGTTTAGCCATGTTTTGTATCCATTGGTAGAATCAGTTATTGATACCTAACAGTACCTTTACGGATCGGACAGGATTTTCTTTACATATTGTATAATCGGCACCGACATGACTTCATTGATGTCACAGAGATGGCGCGCACGTAGCATTGTCGTAAACCTAATAACACTTGTCAAAAGATGTCGCATTTAGCGGGTGGGGTTTCTCTGGAGCTCACTGTACCAAGTCTGTTGGGCCCTTGGAAATCGCCTTATTCATTAACTGGTATTAAATCTTGAATAAATGTATATAGGATTTAGTGTTTAACATACTAATACAAAACCACAATTGTAAATAATTTTCTCCACTCAATCAATAGTTACCAACCATCTTGGGGTATAAGCCCTAATAAAGCAAATAATTAGTTTGCTTGTACATAATTTGTTATGCTATTTTGCGCCATTTCGATTTCTGAACTATTGCCCTATTAATAATTTGGTCCATAATGTACACCGACATATTTAACCATAAAATATTTAGCCCAAGTAAGTAAATTAAAAAGGCAAATCTGCTAAATAACTCCTAATAAAGATTTAATACGGTGGAAATTTTTTTCGAGGCATTATTAACTGTCGTGAAAGAATTATTTTTAGATATATGTCAATGTATGTTAAAACAAGTCTTTTTTAATTTATTTATTATGTTTGTCGACAAAAATGTAAGGTAATTCAATGGTATTGTGTCTCAGAAAGCCATAAATTGCTCAGACAACGGTATTTTTGTCTAAATTGAGAAAGCGAATGTTTTTAAGTTTTATCTCATTCAATTTTTATTTAAAACGATTGCTTTAAGATAATCCTCACGACAATTTTTTATTAGGATTATTTTCGCAGAAAATAGTTTCCTGGGCTACATTATAGAGGTCAGTTAGTTTATAATCTATTTATTCATATTTGTCAATTTATAATACATCGCCTGTTAGTGTGACGGTTGCTATTCTTATATAAATGATACATACTCCTAATATTAAATGTTTTATTAGAATTTCACCTTAGCAGCATAATTTACACTTTTCAATATCTTAATGGTCCAGCCTTCAGTATGTATTCTACACTCTATTATTAAGTGAATCCATATTTGTCACATGTTTATTATAATTTGTAATATGGGACTATTTTAATAAACGGAAATATTTAATAATTGCATTTTCACTTCTGATGCACTACCAAGAAAAATAAAAAATAAATAAATTGAATTGAAAGAATTTAATACAAAATCAGGTACAAAGACAAATTATATCACAGACAATGGGTTTCTGATTCTAAACATAGTTTTAGTTATATAACACCTGCACACTAACTACAAATCTATATTTTATAGACAAATTGTAAATTGTTGGTATGTTTGCATTAAAGGCGGAAGCTGAGTGGCTTGGACTTGACTGTGTGCCAACAAGGCTGCACATGGAAGAATCATCTGAAAAACAGAAAGGTGAAGTTATTAGACTGTAAAAGCAGGATAAAACTCAAACTGAACCAGTTTCGGCTCTTATATCGTTTGAGTGTATACTGAAACATAAATACATCAATTAAAGCTTCTTTGACTGCATCTGGAACAGACAAACAAAGAAAATTTGAAATAATTAGTGTTTTTTTTTTTTTTTCAGATTGAACAGAATTGATGATCCCTGATAACTTTAGTATTATTTAATGTTATTATTGTATCTCATTATTATTATTCAATATTCTTTACATAAATACTTTTGTGTAATAAATACATATATATTATATTAATAAATTATCTTAAACAAATAATTGTTTATATTTAAAAAAACATCCTCCCTTTGCCTATTATGTTTTTATTTAAAAAATCTTACACTAATAAGAAAATTATGCACATACTTTAATAATAGTGTACAAAATTGTTGCATATTTTTAAGGTCCCAATCACTTTAATCTTAAAAATATAACACAAAGTCACAGACACTGTATCAAATGAAATATATTTCCTCCGTGAATGTTCCAATATAAAGATTCCATGACATCTTCTGTACTTGTGTCCAATTTCACTGTCTCATTTGTCTCAGGTTCAATGTTTTTCTCTCTTTGTACTTCTGCAGATAAAATGATAATGTTCTAAATTATTGTTTGCCCTTGAGATATTGTTTGCAGTAGAGATTAGATCATATGGACCATGAGACAACGAGATATGTCTGGATTGTTGTGTGTTGGACGTAGTAAACATGGATTGAAGTGGGAAGTCGATGGCACCATACCCTCTGAAATAAATTGGAACCTCATCACACTGGGCCTCAAGTTTCTGACAGGAAGCCTCCAAGCCAAGTTTTGTTGCTGTTTCAACTTTCTGTGTATCATTTGATTTTGTAAAACTGTAAGTTTATAAGCAACTTCTGAGCAAGATAAACAGATCGCACCTTAAGTACGCGATACATATGAACTATACAATGTTCACATTCGCAAGCGCTGCTTGCTTAATCCGAAAGTACGGTCTGTCAATTTTGCCCGTAGTCCCAAGGATAAGCAAATTTAAAATCAAATCTCAAGTATTTTATTTAGTGGTAACTTCGTTTTAGGCTGACCGCTTATGGTGGCCCGCTGTAAGAAGTTTCTTTCCGTGAGGTTGACCATGTCGCGACTGCGCGTTTCGGGGACATCACAAGCCGCGATAAGCATCCAACTCTGTGTGCTCTAACATGAACACATATGATGCAATTGTTTTTTGTGTTAACTTTCTCCATTAACACACGTGACTTTAGCAACCGAAGTTGTTTATCAACAAATGACTTTCTTCAAATATGTATATAAAAACTTGAGTAAGAAAGATGATATGATGTTCTATGGGTTAGGCTCTTATGTGACCAAGAATATCTTGGGCGGTACAACGGTATCCAATGTGCGGTCAGCATTAAATATTCCTTGTAATACAGACACAGGTAAATTAGAGGAACGCATTTAAATAAAGTTTTCATTCTCATGACTTTGTGGGAAAATATTAATTTGTAAGTAGCAGAAATTTTAATAATTTATGCTTAAATAATGGGTCTGGCTGTAGTTATTGTTCACTATACTTAAAATATCAATGTTGCCTTGAGTACCCCTTTATAATTATCTACTTTTTTAAATCACTGGAGACTAAAATAATTAATAAAATATTAACCTTACCTGGTACTTGTTTGTTTTTCTGTTTACTCCATGTTCTGAATTATCCTCATGATTAATATAATAGTTAACTATCTTTAACTAATCATACATAAAACCATGGGCTTCCCCAGCTTCTGGCCCAGGGGGTGGGCAAGCCCGTCCATTTAAAATTTCCGAACATTTAAAATTTTTTGGGTGTGTCATCTTTGTGCACTATAGTCGGACACGGTTTTTTGGCAATTATACCGCACATTTTGTCAGTGCTACTGCGTGGTTTCTTTAAAAGTTAGAGATAAGTCCACATTTATACTTTGTATAGTAATCAGGGGAGTTCATACATGTTCTGTGAGATTTCCTGCCCCTTCTGCCCCTCCCTCGGTATGCCCATACAAAAAACATTCTAACAAATTGTCTTCCTCTAATGTTACCTGTGCCTTTGAAATCAGAGTAATTTCAATTAGCTTAGCCTACAGGACAGTAATTCCACTTACAAATAAAAGCATATAAATTACATTATTATTATAAATTAAATTGTTGCACATGTCATAGATTGGCCTATATTTAATAGAATATCAGAGGGAGTATTTTAGAAACAGGTTCAAATGACTAATTTTATGCTTCATAGACCTTATAATTGCTTTATCTATCAGTCTTGACAAAAGTAACTGACACATTGACCTCTTCACTTTAGGGCTTGCAAGTGACATTCAAGTACAATCAAATATCAGGGTGCAGGGCATCAGCTGGACTTTCGCGAATGTTACAATTAGTAGATAATTATATTTTTTACCTACCTATTTAATTATTTTCAAGTTATGATGAGTATATCACTTTTGCCCAGCTCATAAAAACACTTGTATGCCAATTAGCTTTTTGGATAAGCCCAAGGAAGATAATGATTTTAAATGTTATGTATGTTTGTTTGTTGAAAAAATAGACATACATAACATTTTGACAAATGAGGGATTGTTATAATTATATTGTTGTTCTGCAGGTTATAGGCATCACATAACACAGTAGCTTATAGAGGAAGTGAAGTAACCAAAATATAATACTTTAGATTAATGAACCTTAAAGATTAGACACATTACTATTGATATTACTAATATATGATGTAAGTAACTAGTTAAGGCATAAATCAAACACATTACAAATTACTCTGGTCATATAAAACCTGAATCATGTTTTCCTATCCAAATTTCATTTCTAAAAAAGGAGACTCTGTTTTTGTGTAATTTGAAAATGTTCCCAAAAATAATCCATAAAAACCAAATTAAGGCTATTAAAAATATTTCATAAAAAAAAACAGTCAATTCAATCAGCGTAGCTAATCAATGTTTACAAAAGATTCCTTTAACCCACCAGGACTCGCTCTTCATTTTGGACACCAACAGTCGCGTGCCTCTGGGTCTTTTCCACCCATGCATGACTACTGGCGGGTTAAGGGACATTCAAAAATCCAGACATCAATTATTGAGGCTCCAATCAAAGATTGTAATGTTACTTGTTAAGATAAACTATTATTATGATGGAGGCAGTTTGAATCAAATAAGCCATTCTTCAGACAGCTATTTGCTGTGTATGTGAAAACTACAACAAAATACCAGTAAGCAGTAAACATTGACTAATACATTGATGCAACTTTGAAAAAGTGTAAGCAACATATAAAAAGCAAATAATTGCTATTATCACGCACAATGGTCCAATGGAGGGACTGAGTGCGGAAACCAAACCAGTAACATAGAACATAATTGCTATTATTAAGAATAAGATGTTAATACATTATCAAAATGGAAATATTTGGCAGCCACAGGAATGACATTATTGTGAATATTAAAAACAAATTATAATTGAAAGAAGCTTACAAACAACTAGTAAATATTTTTTTAACATAACTCTTGAATGACTAGATATTGTGTGTATAGCCTAATCCACATCAGTGGTAACAATTTCACATGACAGTGCTTTTGTTCTTGTAAGAGTAATGTCTTTTTAGCGGACCCCAGGCACCAACACGAAAGCCGCGGATTCAACCTGGATTATATGTTGAGATGACGAGTAAGAGCAATTTCTTGATCAATTGTTACCTCTAATATTATTTTGACTGCACTATGCAATAATAATAAAAAACAAACATCAACATACACATCAAAGATATGCAAGGTAATTTTTATAAGACTTCATAGTGAAAACCAGAACTATATATTATTTATACAGTAAAATTATTAGAGGGACTGGTCAAAAAGGAGAACAAAATACAATTATTTCTTTCTATACTAAAAAATATCACCAGGTATTATTGTGTTGAGTGATAGTGTTCTTAATGAGCATCAAGTTGGTTTGTGTTTTCACCCTGAAGTCCCATGGCATAGGTTAATAAACCCTTTTTTTTACCAAATACATACAAAATAGACAACATACATGAACACTCCTAAAACAGTATCTGTGTCTCTCATGGGCCTTTTGAAATTTTGGCATTAGAATTTATATTGAATATTGCATAAAAAGACTTTAAAACTTTGTTACAGGTTTTTTTTGTATAGATTTGTGCTGACCAACACATTTGATGTAATGTTATTTGATTGTGAGTTCTTATTATTTTTATGGCCGCACAAAAATTATAAATAGCCAAAAAATTTTACAAGTCAAAGGACAAAGATGCAACTTTAACACAATCTACATAATTATTAATATCAATAAAGCTTTTGTGAAACTGCAACAAAACTGTAAATAATTATATAGGCGGTAGGTACCATCTGAACATAACATGGCGATGGGAGACTTCCTACAAAGCAAAATATACCACAGAACAATCTTGTTGCTCCACATAAGTAAATTTATGCAATAAATTATCATATATGCTGTTGGCATGTTAGGTTATGAAACCCCACTGAAATGCAGTTTTGAAAACAACCTTGAAAATGTTAGGATCTCAGTAAGTTTTCTATTAATAAACGTACCTTCTCGAAGACGCTTTCTTTGGGGGTGTTCTTCTTCGTCAGCGCTCCGCTTCCTAGACGTTGTTTTGGAAGGCGTTCCATCAGGTAATTCTAATTCGACCATTTCGCAATCGGTGTCAACGTGGTTGTTTTCAGGTTTTTTCAAGTCGTGATAGCCATAGTAGCAATTTGTGGATACATGCACATTCTGACATTGGGCTATTGATTGATTGGCATCAGCGTAAAATGGGGCGGGTCGCACGGCGTCAAAACTATTTCTAGCGTTCTGCAAGTATGATCCGATGTTGCTCGCCGGCATTTTCCAGGCTTGTTAAGTTGTTATTTGTAATATAGGGAGTAATGGATCAGAGTTACTGCACAGTGAACAAAACAAATCAAAATATCTGTTCACAGAATGATTTCGTAACACCTTGTAAGTTGTAACTGATCAAGTTTTATTAGGCAGCAGTTATCTTCATGGACATATTCTTGGCGAAGACAGGTAAGTATATTCTTCTTCTTCTTTTTGGTTTTAATGGCTCTGCGCGATTAGCGATTGAGCCAAAGACAAGTCATATTGTATCTTTTTTTAAATTATTATTTATAAAACGGGGAAACTTGTATTTACAAAAGAGAAAATAAAATTTTGAAACGGAATTTAGGATTGGATCAGGAAAGGACAGAATAATAGGATATATATAAGTATGAAATAAAAAAATACATATATTGAATAATATTTACAATTTAATGTTATTAATTAATATAAATGAAGAAAATACTTTATACACAGACGGTTCACCAAAAGATAAAAGGATGTTTACTGAAGTAGGAAGTGGGATGGGAATTTCAAGGAGGCTTTCATAAAATGAGACTCGATTATATCTAGGGCAGCACAAAAAGATATGGTTTAGGTCACCCACCTCACCGCATTCGCACAAATCACTGTCCAGTATTCCAAATCTAGCAAGTTGAGCAGGAGTGCAAACATGTCCCAAACGCATACGAGTCAAAATACAAGTTACTCTCCTGCTTAACTTCAATTTAGAGAACCAGGGCTTTGACGGAATTGAACTTTGAATTTTAGCGTAAGCCCTTCCCTTCGATTGGCTTGAAGCAGACCAAGCAATTCTCCATGTTTCATCAAGAGTAGATTTAGGCAAAGCACACAAATCATGAACACAATTGAAATAGTCCGACCAGTCACCACAAGAAACAGCCTCTTTAGCAAGACAATCTGCGCGCTCGTTGCCTGAAATACCAGAATGAGCTGGCACCCAAGAAAACACCACTGTGTAACCCATCTGATAACATGACATCAGAAGGTTACGAATTTTAATAATGATAGGGTTAACAATACCTGACTTGAACGGATATTTACATAAGGCTTGTAGGGCACTCATACTGTCTGAAAATATAACGGATTTTTTAAGTTTTGCAATAAGAATATATTCAACAGATTTTAGCAGTCCTAGACATTCTCCAGAAAATACGGATGATTCCGGTGGAAGTCTTATTTTTTGGACTATATTGTATTGGGAATGGACAACTCCAATCCCAACTATACCATTGGGTGATTGTTTAGAAGCATCACTATAAATGGAATGAAAATTTGAGAATTCGTTATTTAATAGATTATCCACAAATTGTACAGATTCAAACTGATTTCTAGGGATATTTACATTGATTCTAACATCTGGAGAAGTAACTAATGCGCCATACATAGAATCAAAAATAGGATAACAGTATGAGTTAAGTGTCGGGGCTTGTATGGCACTGAATCTTTGATAACTCTTAACAAGACAAGGTAGAGATTTATGAGTCCAGTACTGACTATTTTTTGTGTATTCTACAAGTAAATGAAGCTTAAATCGTAAAGGATGATTAGAAAATTGCATTAATTTGAAAAGGAACTTATCGGACAGATATTGTCGTCTTAAATAGAGAGGTGGCTCTACACACTCTATTTGCATAGCATTAATAGGGCTGGACTTCATAGCTCCAAGAATAATTCTTAATGCCCTTGCCTGTATACTATCAAATTTCTTCATAGCAACAGAGTTACATGGTTCTAGAACAAAAGTGGCATAATCAAGAAGGCTACGAATAAGGGCGTTATATATAAGACGTAAAAAGAAGGAATGGGATCCCCACCAGACACCGGTTAAACACCTTATCATATTCAAATTTCTTTCACATTTAGCTACAATGTAATCACAATGTGGTACTCCGGTTAATTTCGAATCCAAAATAACTCCTAAAAATTTAGCTTCTGATTTCACAGGGATAGGATTACCTTCGTAGGAAACAATAGGATTGGCAGTTATCCTTCCTCTTGCAAACAAGACTATGGTACTTTTTGATACCGATAAATTTAGTCCATTATTATCTAACCAATCATGTAAATGACTAAGTGAGGTAGTTAAGCAATTACTAGCAATATTAATAGATTTGTCAGCAACGTAAAAAAGAAGATCATCAGCATACTGTAAGACGTTTGCTACTGAGTTCGAGTTTTTTTCTAGATCGTAAGTGTAAACATTGTACAATAATGGACTAAGAACCGAGCCCTGGGGGAGGCCTCTCCATACAAACCTAGAAAGTTGAGATCCATCATGGAGGTCTAATTTCAAACATCTTTCAGACAACATGTTTATAATAAATGATATTAAAAGTTGAGGGATACGTAGGGCATGAAGTTTCTCATGAAGCACAGGAATAAGAACATTATCATATGCCGAATCGATGTCCAGAAATGCTGCTAAGACTGATTCATTTTTTGAAAATGCTATTCGAATATCCGAAACAAAAATGCTAATATTATCTATGGTGCTCCGACCTTTCCTGAAACCCAGCTGATTAACTGTCATAATGTTGTTGTTTTCAATAAAAAATTCTAACCTATTTTTAACAAGGTGTTCAGTTATTTTAGCAAGAACAGATGAAAGGGCTATGGGACGGAAAGATGAAACATCTGAAGAAGGTTTATTTGGTTTTAATATAGGGATTATAGATTGAGTTCTCCATGATGGAGGAATATTACCTGAAAACATAACTGCATTGATAGTTTTCAAAAAATATTCTAATGAGTTATCAGTACAGTTTACCAAAAAAGAGTATGTTATACCATCCTCGCCGGGTGATGAATCTTTAACATAAGAGAGAACTCCTTTTAATTCTGACAAAGAAAAAGGAGCATTGAGATCAGAATGATTGCTTGTATTATTATATAAAGTGCAACAATGAATATTATTTAATTCAGGAACAGACAAAGGAGCTAGTTTATCCATAAATTTATCAGCTAGCTCAATGGAAAGGACACCAAATGAAGAAGAAGAGAATGCCGATCTAAATCTACGAATATTCCTCCACACAACAGAAGAGCATACATCAGGATTTATGGACTCACAAAATCTTCTCCAACCTTCAAATTTTTTCTGTTTTAGGAACTTGCGTGTGGATCGAGCTATGAGAGAGTAACTTTCATAATTTTCTAAAGTCATTAGGGATCTGTATTTTTTCTCAGCCTGTTTTCTTTTCTTAATGGCCATAGTACATTCATGGTCCCACCATGGTGGAAAGGGAATTATGCCCTGTCTAGAACCTTTTAATGGAAATAGAATATTAGCAGCCTCAATAAGAAGTTTTGAGAACTCTTCTGTACATAGTAATCCATTAGAATCATTAATAGCAGGTAAGGATGAAATTTTACTATCAACATACTGTTTAAATATTAGCCAATCATCTTTAAATTCTGGCAGTTTATGTTTTAATTTAGAACTGTAACTTAAGTTGGAAGGGGAGCAAGATATGTGTAAGGAGAGTAAAATAGGAAAATGATCACTGCCAAGAGAGTCATCAAGGATATTCCAAGATAACAAAGAGGCTAAATTTGGAGAACAGAGTGAAAGATCAGGAGCACTTAAACATTCATTAGGGCCAGTAAGTCGAGTAGGAGAGCTATTGTTCATTATACATATGTTTAAAGAATCTAGGATATCAATCATCAAATTGCCATAGTAATTGGTAACAGAGCTGCCCCATGCCTGGTTTTGGCAATTAAAATCACCTAAAACCAAAAATGGGGAAGGCAAGACAGATAGTAATTGTTTAAACTCATTATATATAGAATAAGAGGGATGTGGAATATATACAGAAATAATACAGATATTATTTACAATAACAGCAATGGCATTAATACCATTACTGAGAAGGGGAAGTGGGAATACTTTATAGGAGAAAGTTTTACTAATGAGAATGGCCACTCCACCATACCCATCAGATCTATCATTTCTCACTGTAACAAAACCAGAAATCCTAAATGGAAACTCTGGTTTCAACCATGTCTCAGAGAGACACAAAGCCATAGGCTTATATTTATTTAGTAAATAAATAATGTCAGATTTTTTGCTTATGGCACTTCTACAATTCCATTGTAAGATTTTGTGATCCATTATTGAATTGTTTATTAAGAGCTGTGAGTAATATATTGGCAACGTTGGACGGTGAAGAATTAGAAGTAGAAAATTGTTGACTAGAATTTGTAAGTAATGTAATAAGTTCCAAAATAATTTCAGCAATAGATTTATGAGGTATTGTATTTAATGATTGTTGCAGTACTTGACTATGGGACATTTGGGTAGACAAATTATTATATTCATTGGCAATAGAATTATGCATGACACGATCATATCCTCCACTTGGTTTAGGAGGAATCCGGCGCTGACTAAAAGTAGTTTTTTTATAAGAAGTACTGGGTGACTGAGAAACAAAGTTTGGAGAGGGAAGATGGTGATTACTTGGTTGAGAAGGAGGAGATGCTGTAACATCAGCATAAGATTTGGAAACTGAAGGGTGAATCTTGGCTGCTTCAGCATATGAGATGCAATTTTGGGCCATAGAAATTTTAATATTTTGTTGCCGTGTGAACTCAGGACAAGTCCTGCTATTAGCAAAATGTCTACCAGAGCAATGGAAGCACTTACCATTTTCCACTATCACTGAACAACTTTCTGGAGTGTGTTCATCTCCACACTTAAAACATCTGGGCCTAGATCGACATTGTGATTTAGTATGCCCAAATTTGCAACAGTTATAACACTGGATTGTGGGAAATATGTATAATTCTACTGGCAGAGCTGTGTAGCACATGTAAACACGTTTAGGAAGTACTTGCCCATCAAAAGTTAAAACTACAAGATTTGTATTAATAAATGAAGAAATACCATCATTCATAGTCTTGCGTTTTATTCTCCGTAGCTTAACTATTTGCCCACAACCAATAGGAACAGTAATGTTTTCCTGAATTTCCTGCTCAGACCAGTCCTGAGGCACGCCCCTAACTATACCCACTCTTGTTACATTGAAACTTGGTATAAATATTTTATATGAAAGATTCAATAACTCTGCATTTTCCGTGAATTTATTAGCAGCTTCAAAATTCGTAAAGGCCATTGAAATTCTGTTTCTTCCTATACGTTTAACACTACCATTAACAATGTTATTAATTTTTAAATTTTTCAAAACTTTTCCAAATTGAATTGGGTGTAAAGATACCGAATCATTTTCAATGGTCGTTACTCTTTGTACATGGACAGTAAAAGGACCCGAGTCCAAGCTAACATATTTTCTGGCAAAATAGGTTTGTTGCGGCTGTGAGAGACCCAAACCAGTCTCACTGTGTTGTGGCATTGACAGGTTTTCATTGGCAGGTTTACTCAGGTGGCTGGGAGGTTGCATTTCAACTTCAGATTTAAGAGCTCTAGAAATGTCAGAATTAGCTGAATCAGAATCTTCACATTGACATGCCTGAACAAAAAATCGTCCATCCTTACTTTTCCGTTTTTTCATATTACATAAACGGCATCGCGGTTTGCGTGGTCTGATTCTTTTTCTATCAGAAAATTTGCCTATAAGGCCATCCTCAGTATCCATAGACGAGTCGTCGATAACCACATTGAACGCAACAGGTGGACCAGGTCCTGGCCCGCCGCCAGGATCGTCCGGGGGATCAGCCCCCATATTAGAAAAAAAAAGAACTTACCAAATAATTAGCAGTAAAATATGTGCACACTATATAAACAAATAAGTAACTAACTACTAATAATATAACTATATACTAAATAACTTAACTGATCCACAATAATTAATTAAATTAAAGGAAAACCAGAAAAACACGACCGCCAGATTCTAAGTTTCCCGCGCTTTTCAGGTAAGTATATTATCTATGGCGAAGACTGCGAAGAGTGCAATAGAGGTGGGCGTTGTATGAACGAACCGTTTACCTAAAGTGTTTTTTGTACGTGAACGATAGAACTAGTTTATAGTTCACAGATAAACTAGTTTTTTCGTCGACTGGTTGACGAGTCCGTTGTCGTGTCGCGGTCGCTACGGAACGGACCGAGTGAACCCGAACATTGCCGACGCGAGCGAGGAGTCGCGACACCAACTGTAGGCCTAGTATGAGTTTTCAATACGAAACTCGTTCGATCGTATCGAGCGCGTTTGGCGCTCTCATTGGTTGAGAGTTCTTACGACCTTGAAGCGGGCCAATCGCTGAGTCAAACGCGCTCGTTACGATCGAACGAGTTTCGTATTGAAAACTCATACTAGGCCAACTGAATAGATCGCTTTCTTTACGCTCGCTTGTTTTACTAATTGACTATCTCTTTCTTTTTCGGCACGTGCTCAACCTGTGACGTTTTGGTGGGAGCGCTACACGAGAAACGTCTCTATCGTAATAAGAATAAGAAATAAAAGTTGCGAATTTTGTTTGTTTTAGTAGTCTATAGTTTAATAAATTAGTTGTTGTTGGAAATTTGAAATGTTGCGTCGTCGCGCGGTGGACGAAATTTATGCAATAAAAATACAAAAAAATTAAAAACCCAAAAAAAAAGAAAGAAATTCATAAAATATAAAAATTTAAAAACCAAAAAAAAATTGTAAATATCTACTTGTAAATATTAAACTCATAATTTGATTAATGTACATAGTTGATTATTATGAATGAAAATGTGCATATAATGAAATTAACTTTTAAATACGCAAAGTTTATTACATACCTACTAATTTAAATATAAGTATGCATTGCTTGCCAGTCCTAAGCCTGAAAAAAGTACGAAGGGAAGTTCATTTCAACAATATGTCATTTCATTCTCAATAATCTCGTTTACCAAACGACGACGTGTGTACATACCTATTCACATCGTCAAATTGGTAAACGAGACTTTCGTTCGTTCACGTTCACTAATCGTTTATGTGATGAAGTAGTCTTTTCGACGACGACGTAAACTAGTCGAAAATTAGACTGTTTTTTAAACTAGTTTATCGTCGACGGTAAACGGTCTCGTTGCGTCGACTGTAAAATCGTCAACGACCCACCACTAGAGTGCAAAGAGTTTTTTTTTTTGTTTACTTCTTTCCGTTCAGAGGAACAGAAAAGGCAAAGGCATAGTACGCCATACAGCCTAGTCTTAAGTAACGTTTTTTCTTTAGTTTCTATCCTAATTACCCACTAAACCCAACAGCGGCACACCGACATCGCCTTAGTGGCGGGGTCATGGGAAATAGCAAGCCTGCCTACCAATCCCCCGCCGGCGATTCCCGCCAGAAGGCGGGCCCACAGTGGGCCCTCCATAGGGAGGGTCCCGGCTGGGTACGTCTTCGTATGCGAGAAGACGCAGCTGCCAAGGGTTTTTTAGCGAGGTGTCCTTCCTCTTAGCCCCACTCGTTTGCCCGGAAGCAAACGGGAGGCCCCCAGATCCTCTCAGTGAGGAGGCCGGGTTGCCCGACGGTGACCCGGAGTTTGGGTCACGTCAGCCACCTGAAGTGGTGGCCGACCCGTCGCACGTGTGACCGCCGAAGCGGTCCCCACTTCTGGTTTTGGTCCGCGCCGGTAAACCGGTAACCCCCATGTCTGGGGGCCGTTCCCCTATCCGCCACCTGGGGACGCGTCCGATGGCAGGCCAGAAACTGCACACGGAATCCTAATTTATCGTAGCTTAACTTAACTTAACCTATCTCCTTTCGTTTCCCACGTGAGGCCGACCAGGAGAGGTTTGGAGTAAAGACATGATGAGACCACTATGCTACATTATTTCACTGTTCTTTATGAATTATTCACTGAATGTACTTTTTACTACATAAATCACGCGTTTTTATTTAGTAAACGACACTATAAATAATTTAAAAGTCCAATGAAATATGAGCGTGGCACTCATTTTGGCTTTCCCAACAAACTCCCCACCATAGATGATATACTATACCTTGTACCTACCACAGAGTACATTATGTTATTATGTACTCTGTGCTATGCTACTATAGCACGCACCAAGAGTCGAGTATTATTTTACTCTTTGGTAGTATGTACAGTAGAATCCCGATTATCCGGATCAATTGAAACCAGGGGTATTCCGTATAATCGAAAATCCGGATAATTGATTTCAAAGCAAATCAAACAATATTAAAACTTTAATATATTTTTTATTATGTAACGGATTTTACATGTGTCATTTAGAAAATACGATATACAGTATGTTAAGAAAACCCTGTCCGACCCGTGAAGGTGTTGTTAGGTATCGATAACTGATTCTACTAATGCATACAAAACCGGGCTAAACTTAAAAAAAAAATTCCCCTAAAAAAATTAATATTATTTCGCAAAAAGAGGTAACTTAATGGATGTGCGCTATGCACACCTATGCCCCATTCCGCGGGCGACGGGCGGCAGGGCACGTGGCATCGCTATTCGCCCATAATAATACCGGTGTTGTCACTTTTTAAAAATTACCAAATTTCGGGGAAGTTGAAATTAATTCGCGGGAAAAAAAGATTATTTCAAAATTCATTTGTATTGGTACTATGATGATTACGTAAAATTTTATATTATATTTGGTCATGTGTTTACCTAACCTTTATTATCCTTATGGGTCGGACAGGGTTTTCTTAACATACTGTATAAAAAACGAGCTTAACGATAGATAATGAATTACATAATATCTTTATGTAATTTAGAATTTTGATTGGAAATAACTTGTTATTAATCTTTGACGTAATGAATCACATCTTTTCATTGCGGCCAAGTCTTTAATGCGCTTCAGTTGTAGCAACTGTATAGGATCCGATTCGTCCTGTCTTTCAAGCCACTTAAAAGCCACATCTAGAGCTTCAAAAGCTTCTGCGTGAGATGGTACTTGACATTCTTCTCACATTCTGACATTCTGAAATGGCGGTGAGACAATAACGGAATTCCCCCATTGCATTGCTTTATTGAATTATAGGGTTATCAGGTCAATTTTAGTGTTGTCGTCTTAATAATTATTTGTCATCTTAGTATTAAAAAGACACAAAATAGAAATTCGGGAGATTAGGGTGCGAAACCAGCCACTAAAAACTAATTTTCGCCACTAAAAGGGGGGCCTAAACCACCAGTTTTAGTGGAAAATCCACCAAGTTGGCAACACTGACCAACACTATCCCGCAAACAAATGAAGAAACATGTCGTAACATGTCGCGTTACACCGTCAAAATATTTTTAATTGACAAGTAGAGCCGAGACGACTGAGTCCGGATAATCGGATGTCCGGATAATCGATGTTCGGATAATCGGGATTCTACTGTATAAGTAAGGACCGTATTACAGATCCTTACTCCGTTTCGATCCAGCCGTCCATTGCTGTCCTCTCTAGCGACGCCCTAAGCCGAGATTCGTACCCACAGAGGGTGCCCTTAGTGCGTAGTCGCCTTAATTTTAGTTTAGTTTTTAAATGCCCCTGGCTGGAGGCTTTAATTTTACTTAAGGCATCCACAGGAAAATCCGGTTAAGTAGTGATGCGCGATGGCGAGAGGTTTCTTTCAGATATTCAAATATCTCGATGGTCCGCGATTGTTTCAACATGGACTCGAGTCCGACTCGGTCTTTATTACGACTGGTTCACGAGTCACGGGCCACGGCGTGTTCATTCGAGAACAACCGAGAGTTATTCCTTGATGGTTTAAACGCGAGTTCTTGTCTTGCGTTGTGTTTGCGAATCCAAACTAATATTTCAACAATCGAAAATATGCAGTACCGCGACGGAAATAAATAAAACATTAGTAGTTAACTTACGTACTAATAATTAGGAGTCGTAAAAATAAAATAATAAAACATATCAAGGGATCTTATTGAATCTGTTTTATTTTTATTAATTAGACATGTATAAATTTAAATGTGAAATCTGTCGGGTAAAAAACTAGCTAAAAATAAAACAGTGCATCATAAGTAAAGGTATAGATAAATGTACACAAATTACGCGCGGGTCGCAGGATTTGACTCTGACATGCACCTCGACTCGATGCTTACAATCGACTGACCTCCGCCTCCCTCGACTCCCTCGTTCATCGAGTGGAGCGACTTGTTTAATTGTTTAAGTAAACTTGTACAGCACTTACCCAGATAGTGGTTTGATTTACATATTTCAAGCTGGCACGATATGTTAAAAAAAAAAAAACATTTTCTTTTAAAAAACTTTTATTAATAATAAATCAATTTTTTTATCACACAAGTAAAAAAATATTTTTTAAGATAAGAATGAATTCTTATTTTAAAGTACATGTTTGAATTAAATTTTATTATTTCAGTTTCATGTAAATCCATGCAAATATTATTGATTGGATGTTTCGGAACAAGTAGTTCCTGCAGTGATGACTGGAATTTTTCTAACACCGCTAACACCAATTTTGATTGCAAATTGCAAAGTTTGCTGTGTTATAGTTTTCAAGAGCTATATTCGTCCGTACGTATGTACATACAATGTTTACACTGTATGTGATGGGCTTGTCCTTCCCGAAGTAGCTGCGTTTCTTTTCTGACACAGGAACACGTATCAGTTTTAGTATTTATCATTACATCAGGTAAAGCTAAGCACTTGAATGGTGTTGTACATTCCTGTAATCTATATTAATATATAAAGCTGAAGATTTGTTTGTTTGAACGAGCTAATCTCAGGAACTACTGGTCCGATTTGGAAAATTCTTTTTGCGTTAGATAGCCCATTAATCCAGGAAGGCTTTAGGCTAATAACATTACCCTGCAACCAATAGGAGCGGAGATTAAACAACTTCACGCGAACGAAGTCGCTGGCGGCCGCTAGTTTGAAATAAATTGTTATCAACATTGCTGGGTTTGTAAGTAGCACATTTTGACAATGTTTTAACATACCTTAACACTGTTACTACAGGAACATAAATGTACAGAATAAACTGGTAGGTACTGCACTAATTAAAAGTCGTTTTAGCCTTGATGGATCACTTTACATCATAGATTTAAAGTGTAAGCTACAAATCTTTGCTGATTCATAAAACTTTCCTTTTAATGGTATACTAGATAACCATTGTTGTTTTTTATCCAAGTCCTTGGGAAAACTGAAACAGAAAATTAGTTGTATTTCTTGAAACCGATTTAACCGAGTTAGACATGTATTACCATTATTAGTATAAATCTTATTTTCCAGTAACCTAGACTCTCTCATCTCTATACTAGGTGAAATTAATTACAAGGTTATTCTTTACTTGTGTAAATTGCCAAAGATTTTTCATTTGTCCCCTAAATCATTTGACATATTCAATGAAATTACGATCTACATGAAATTCAAACATTTCCTCAAGTTTAAAAATATCCATCTTATGGAAAAAATATGGTCACTCTTTCGTTCTTTGTTTACAAACATTCAATTTTGACGTTCCAGATTTTATACGTAACATTTTCAATTATTATACACGATTTAAACATATAAATGCTTGAATGTTGACATTAACTATTAGAAAAACATTTTTGACACAGTTTTGAATGGGAAATATTGGCGGATCTTTAAAATATTGGCTTGTATTATGTAGAGCTAGTGTGTTATTCAAAATCTGGTATTTCTGAACTTACATGTGAAAGATAACATTTGATGTTGGGCTCCACATACTTCCACAATCTTTAACTACACTCTCACATTTTAAGGCACTCTAAATTACCTCACAAATCCTCGAATATATTCAGTAAAACATTTCAAGTGGTGGAAAAGCGATTGGCAGAATAGCCATTTTTGTTAATAGCCTTCCAACAGTGTTGCAAGCTTTGAACTCGATGCTACACGTGGGTAAACTTTAGACACCTCAAATATAATTTTAATAAAAAATACTTTACAATATCATGTATAATTTTTGAATAACTATTAAAATATTAGGATATTTAAGACTTGTATCTGGATTTCACAATATATTAAAAAAGTGAGTTTCTCTCTTTTTGTCGCACATTTATGATCAGGGGGCTTACCATGACCTTTTAACAAAACGTTCAGTTTCCAGTCAGTTTTGATTTAGGCCTAATTTAGCGCTGCTAATAAATCGTACCATGAGAGTATTAAAATTGAACGATTATTGAACGAAGTTCACCAATGTTGAATCGTCATGCTTGTCTGTGGCCTGCTGTAATGCCACTGGCTCTTTAATACGCATCGTTCAAAAACTTATATTTTCACTTTACCGGTTTTTTTTTAAATAAAAAAACATTAGATTCTTGGGTATATACATATTTTAACTATGATTATGTGGGACTATTTACCTACATTCATTATCTAAAAGCACTACAAAGGTCAATTTACCTTTAAAAACAACTTTATAACTTTGAAAGATTCAACGTGATTTTGAACGTGTTTACACATGTCATGCAACAATAAAAAAAGTATTGTAGCGCGCCAATATTTGTATTTTTTATTCAATATAAACTCTGTACAATGTCTTAAGTTTGTTTGCTAAGAATTTTAGTTGGAATGTCGCTGAGGATAGTAATTATGATTAATGTGCTGAATTTATTTTTGATACATGTATGGACGACAGCAGGTCAAGCTACCCGGACTGTCAGATATTCCCAATCAACCTTGAGCCTTAAAGCTTTAGAGATAAAGTTGAAAATCGGATAAAGAAATCTGACTGTGCTGTCGTCTGTACAAGTCTTTGTGTTAGTATAACCCAATAATTGCAGTTTATCAATTTTATATAGGAAATTTTATAAATGTAGAAAAGGGTTGCAGAGAAAATATAGTATTTTTAGGCCGCTTGTATTAATATGTGTACTTATTGGTCGTTTCTTTTTACATAAAGTCTAATCATGATCAAGATTCAGAATAAAAACAAGTGTGAAGTGTGTTGATAATTATTCAATTCCCAATATCTTCGTCGTCGTATTGTCAATGTAATAAATAATTGTATTGAAACGTTATAAACGATTTTGTATTTAAAAAAAAAAAACTAATTCTTTACCTAATTACAGTTAAAGGTGGTAAGTAAATCTACTTTTAAAAATTAAATAAATTATCGCTGACGGTGTAGTGTGTTTAAACCCATTTTTAGTTGATTTACTCTCGTCTGAAATGGGTAGGTAAAAATCAGCGTGAAACGGATTACAGTTTTTGTTTTCTCGTTAGTTCGACGTTAGTGTTGTTACTTAGACTCTACCGGCAATCGATTATCTCAATTATTAATAAAATAACTTAAAAGAAAGTTTTATAGCAAGATCCATACTCAGTGACATTCAATTTATTCGTCTTTGTAAAGATCGTATTCTCCTACTGACATTCCACTGTCCATCTGATAATCAATGACGTTAGGATAACGATTTTAATGAAAAATTTATTTCTGTCAGTTCATCAGTTGACTACGTGTAGAATAGACAGAACTAACTCACGGAACTATAATTTTCATTACACTATTATGACGGTTAATATCAACATCGCGTAGCATTTAAGTGAAATAACTGTATAAAACCATAAAACATATACATCGAAACTTCGTGTAGTGTATCTTAATAAATATATAATATCTATTCTCTGGTTTATAATCTACCATCGCATTTAATTATAGAATTAAGAACGACAGTTATGTAGTGTGTATTGGTGATATTTATTTAATTACGTTGCACTAATTTAAACCATCAGGCACATCAATTGGATATCGAATCGAAACTTAATTAGATTAACGATAACGAGTTATAAACATCAAGCATCAACACTATCTGACATTATCAATGTCAACATGCAAGTGTGAAATGACAACAAAACTATAACCTATTTTCTTAAAATATTTTCATTTGTATACGTTATTATTTTACTCTTAGTATTTGTACTTGAAGTTTTATGGGGTATATCCGTTTTACTCATTGATCTACCCTACTCTGTTTGTTCTGGGCATAGTTGACTATAATCAATCACAAGTCATCAGACGCGAGTTTACTCTGGTTGTCTACTTGGTGAAGGTGCTTCGTGGAATGGAGACAAACTATTGCAGCGCATGAGTCTGTTTGTGCCGCACCCCTACGTGTGGAGGAGACTTCGTCCGCCGCTGCAACTGGTGCCTATAGCCAGAACTAATCTGCTAGCAAAGCCACCCCTAACCAGAGCTGCGCACACCATCAATGAGATACATGTGGCAGGAGTTAACTGACCAAAGCACTGCTGTTTATTCTATGTTTTACACATAATAAAAGTTTTTGTTACTAATTATATATATTATAGATTTAGTAAGATTATAATATAAGTGTTTGTGTATGTTTATATTTATATTTCGTTAAATAGTGTTAAGGTATACAATATGTTAAAATGTTTGAACTGTCACATTAAGGTAATGCCTGTAAAGATAATTTCAGTAGATAAATAATTAAATTCTCATATTTTTTTAAATTCCATAGAATTGATATTTTGGTTATTCTGAATATGGTATTTTCAAGATGGTACAGCATTTACACCAGAATGATGATGTGTTAATTGTTTTTGTAAGAGTCCAATGCAATGTGGAAAGACATTGTTAGCGGTTGTGCTCATGTACTGTACCTAATATTGAGTGTGTGTTATTATGTTTTGATCTGACACCAAAATTGAAGTAGTACTCTTAGTAATAAAATATTTTGCTAAAATCTGATTTTTAATTTCTTGAACCGTTATAAACAGCCTTTATTTCTACTATTTGTTTCTGAACAGTGAACTATTGTACTAAATTCTAAAAGGGGGTCCAAACTACATACTGCTCAGGATTTTTTAGGTTCCTTATTATCATATTTCTCAATATTCCTGTTAGACGTAGGTTAAATATGTTGGAAGTAATCTCAACTCCTTTGTGAGAATACTGGCCGAATCAAGGATTGCGTGTTTTTAAATAGTGAATGTCATAATAACTAGAAGGTTTGTACTGCGTCAAATTGACGTAGTTCACTATAAACCATATTGTTGTAAAGATGTTTAAATTGTAATAGTTATTTCTAGTAATATATATGAACAAAGGAAGATATGTAATAAAGGGGTTTGAGTCCTAATTTTCATCTTTCATTTGTGAGCCCTGCAAGAGACCTGTAAGGTTCAACAGGTTATGGGCCCAGAACGCAGGAACGCGAAGAAAGTAATACGGTTGTAAGATGGAACAATTGAAGATGGAACAAATGAAGGGCGCACAAATGAAGGGCGCACAAATGAAGGGCGAACAAATGAAAGTGATTCAGAGAATGAAGAAATAAATGAGTGTAGGGAACAAAACACAAGGATACAGTTGGACAACCAAAGGGAAACCAGTATTGGGAGAAATTTTGGAGATAGAGTTGAAGTAGAAGTTGAAATAAATCATGAGATTAATAATGAAGCTGATACAGAGGAGTTGCGAGTCAAGAGATTATTGAAGAGAGAGTTAATGAGTGTGAAGAAGAATCTAGTGTACCCAGGAGGAATCCTTATAGAGAGAGGAAGGTTCCTAATAGATTTAATGAGTTTGAGATGGATTTCTTAGCAGAGTGGCGCAGTGGAAGTTATAGATAGGGAGTTTGTTGGAAGTTATAGATAGGGAGTTTGTTGGAAGTTATAGATAGGGAGTTTGTTGGAAGTTATAGATAGGGAGTTTGTTGAAGTTATAGATAGGGAGTTTGTTGAAGTTATAGATAGGGAGTTTGTTGAAGTTATAGATAGGGAATGGTTAGAAGCAATAGAGGAGGAAAAGTGTTCGTTAGAGAAGAATGGGACATGGGAATTAGTAGACGAAAAAGAAGCTTACGGAAGAAAATTAGTGACTTGTAAGTTAGGTTAGTTTAAGGGGGTGCGCTTAAGTTTTGTGATAATCAAAGATTTTTATTAGGGGAGGAGAAACACTGCGTTAGCACAGTGGAAGCGTGAGCATAATAATATTGGAATAGGTTTGTGAAACATTGGAAAAGGTTTGTGAACTCTTTTTTTTATGCGTTTATAGATACGATTCATGGGATTATGTATATGGTTTTTAGATTTATGTGGTTGTGTATGATTTGTAGTTTTTCTTTGTTAAGGTTGGTAGAGTGTTTAGTTTTTGTATTATTGTTGTGAGGTTTAGGGTTAGTTTTGTGTTTGGGTTTGGTTGTTTAGAAAGTTTTTGAGAAAATGGTATGTTGTCCAAAGTGTTAAAAAAAAATTTTACAGTAAGGTTTTCGAGAATGTAGTTAAGATGTTTAAAGTGGTTCTGGATGTTTTCTCTCCAAAGGGTTGAGATTAAGGGGGTGTGTTGGAAGTAATCTCAACTCCTTTGTGAGAATACTGGCCGAATCATGGATTGCGTGTTTTTAAATAGTGAATGTCAAAATAACTAGAAGGTTTGTACTGCGTCAAATTGACGTAGTTCACTATAAACCATATTGTCGTTAAGATGTCTAAATTGTAACAATTATTTCTAGTAATATATATGAACAAAGGAAGATATGTAATAAAGGGGTTTGAGTCCTAATTTTTATCTTTCATTTGTGAGCCCTGCAAGAGACCTGTAAGGTTCAACAAAATATACCACAATCTAGACATGGAACAATTAAACATGCTTTTAATTAATAGATAGATGTTATACAAAGAGTAATAACAATACGATAGGTATTACAATTTTTGGAGGATTGTGAGAGAGCACCATACAAAAAAAACCTCTTGAATTCTGCTGGCAAAGCTGTTAGTCAGTGGGTGCACCCAAAGGAAGTATTTTTTACCTTACACTACAATGTTGTTATAGTATAGTTATTCTGCAATTATAAATTCCCAGTGCAATGCATTAGGTACATAAAAGGCTGGAAGCAACTTATGGATTTGATTTCTAAAATATTTCCCATTGAATCCTTGTTTGAGTACATTAGATGACTATAGAAATAAGGTACTTACTTAACATGAGTATGTGTGATTATATTAAGGTTAAAATAAGAAAAATATTCATTTCAAGAGGCTTATTTACTTTCTTATAGGTATAGGAGAATAGATGTTTTATTTCCCAGGTTCATATTCATTCTTTTCAGCATTTACTCCAGAAGGATGCTGTGTTAATTGTTTTTGTAAGAGTTCAAAACAATGTGCGAAGACATTGTTAGCTGTTGTGCTCATGTACTGTACCTAATATTGAGCATGCATTATTTATGTTTTTATCTGACACCAAAATTGAAGTAGTACTCATAGTAGTAAAATATTTTGCTAAAATCTGATTATTCATTTCTTGAACCGTTAGAAACAGCCTTTATTTCTACTATTTGTTTCTGAACGGTGAACTATTGTACTAAATTCTAAAAGGGGTCCAAACTACACACTGCTCAGGATTTTTTAGGTTCCTTATTATCATATTTCTCAATATTCCTGTTAGACGTAGGTTAAATATACCACAATCTTGACTTGGAACAATTAAACATGCATTTAATTAATAGATAGATGTTATACAAAGAGTATAACAATATGATAGGTATCACAATTTTTGGAGGATTGTGAGAGAGCTCCATACAAAAAAACTCTTAAATTCTGCTGACAAAGCTGTTAAGTCAGTGGGTGTACCCAAAGGAAGTATTTTTACCTTACACTACAATGTTCTTAAAGTATAGTTTTTTTGCAATTATAAATTCCCAGAGCAATGCATTACATAAAAGGCTAGAAGCAACTTATGGGTTTGATTTCTAAAATATTTCCCATTGAATCCTTGTTTGAGTACATTAGATTGCTATAGAAATAAGGTACTTATTTAACATGAGTATGTGTAAATATTAAGGTTAAAATAAGAAAAATACTCATTTCAAGAGGCTTATTTACTTTCTTATAGGTATAACAGAATATATGTTTTATTTCCCAGGTTCATTTTCATTCTTTTCAGTGGTTGTAAAATTATGGAGGTGCAGCAACAGCAAGTCTTCATTATGTCTTGCGTTATGTATCCCAATCGAGGATATCCCAGAGTACTAAGGTTTAATTCATTTATATATACATATACTGTTGTTTTCATGATGCAGTTCCGCATACACATCCAAGATTTCTGACATGACTTTTTCTAGGTTTTGTATAGGCATTTCTCGTATTCTGCGTCTGTTGTGATTTCCTTTGGTAAGTGCGTGATATTATCCTAGATAGGATTTGTAGGAATTGTTGTCTGATATCTTTATTGTTTGCAATAACGCGGGTATTTCTTGACATTCTTGAAAAAACCTCCCGGCACTCGTTAACTACGATAATATGTGGTTTAAAACGAATGAATAAGGTTTTTATTTCATATAATCCTTGGACATTGATGTGCAGTATGAGTAATTTATAATTTTGAGTTTTATTACACATAAACATAAAAATAAGTTTTCTATGGACACTGTATATTATCAAAACATGATCAAAACAATGTTGATTAAGCTTCTATAATAGTAACTTATTCAAGATGACATTACAGCCGTTCAATATTAGTTTTGTTGCTGTCAAATAGCAGGTCATGGTACGAAATTCTATACATAAAAAAAGGTGAACAGTTTTTGTAAACGTCAACGCAACAGGACTGTTGCAGGCCTGCTAATAAGACGTCATGGTACAGAAAACTAATTTAGGACTGTTTCTGCCCTGCTATAAGAGCTCATGGTAAGGCCCCAGGTAACTAGGAAAACATCATTTTATTTTGGCAACTTTTAATTTAAGTGTAAGCGAGATGGAATACATAACAAAGGTGAATAAACTTGGCTTCAATTATTTCTTCTAGGCGCAACATCCACTGTTTTTTAATATTCTTGCTATCCACGGATCCATCGACATATATTAATGGACATGCCTTAGAAATTGTGGCACTCCGAAAGAAAAAGAGGAAAAGGAATCTTAATCTCTCGGAAGGAGGAATCTTTATATCTCTCAAAATCATTAATCATTTGTGAGGAAAGAGATAGTGCCGAAAGCATAGGCCATCTCTCTCACTCTTTTTAAACCAAAAAAATCCTGCATTTTATACGCGTATGGCAAGTCCATTAGTATATGTTTATGCACAGATTTAAGAATTTTGTTATACTGACTGTCAAGTGTCAGTCGAATATGTCATCTGTCTGATGTCATCAGCTCATGACTTTAAATTTATTAAATACCTACATAACTAAAATAAATTAAAACTATGCTAACGTTAATTTTAGTAATTAGGCGATAATCTTTCCTAAACTTTTATGTATATTATGTATATCTGAATATAATATTGTAGGGGGCTTTAGGTTTTCTCAAATTCATGTGACATTATTACCTTCAAGGTTGGACTCGGTATCAAACTATCATGTTGCCTTCGGTAGCCGCAAAGTGTTTCTACAGAAATCTGAGTAGACATTCTATTGATATAAAATATTTGCATTCATTATGCTTTGCTGCACCCAGGATATTTCGACAAGACATTTTCCACGAAGGCAAAGAACTATTGAGATGTGTGCACACTTCGGCGTATCTGTTGGATAAACCCAAATCCAAAAACGCCTTGCAGACGGAAAAGGCGTCACCAGCCAGTGAAAATGCAAATAAAATAATAAAACAGAGCGTAACTGGAGATATTATAGTTAAGACTGAAACTGATGACAATCAAGTTGTAACTAAGGTTACAATTGAGAAAACTAAACCACCAGATAAAGCAACAGATGCACCCGAACCTAAACCAGGTTATTTTCTTATAATACTGATTTATTTTCCATTCTGGTTGTTTATATCAATGATTATTATATTACAATTTTATGTAACTTATGTTATTACACAAGTTAGTTTCCCATTCCAACACTGATTTAATATACTTAAAAACAAAATTTATAAATGGGTTAGCTTATAAGGTTCGTTGTTACTTCTTTCCTTTAAAATAATTAAGAAACAAGTAAAACATAAAAGAAAGATTACATAATCTGTTTTAAATGTTTTGTCAAATATAATTTTCGCTTCTTTCTGTATTATTTATTATTATTTGTTATAATACAAGTGCCTGTAAGTCTGCAGCTTACCATTATTTAATTTTTCAGTTAGAAAAAGGCTCCTTATTGATTTTTCTGCCTCTTACACGGAGCGTAACTTTATAACACCAATGAGAGCAATGACAGAATATTTACTGAAGCAGACTGATTTGGAGTCATTACCTAAAGTTCTTAGAAGATCACCATATGAATCAGAACCACCCATAACTGTGCATTATCGTAGGGATGTTGAAGCAAAAGCATTTGAGGTATGTTCTTAACTATTTACAATAAGTGAAAAACTTATTAAACATAAAAATATGGTATGTATAGTTATTGGTACAGTATTGAGTACATGAATGATTTTAGAAAAAAATGGTTTAGGTAGCGCCTTCTCTGTTAATCTTAGGTAACAGGTAATATGAGCTGGTGTCTACAGTATGTTAACCCTGTCCGACCCGTGAAGGGGTTGTTAGGTATCGATAACTGATTCTACTAATGCATACAAAACTGGGCTAAACTTAAAAAAAAAATCCCCCTAAAAAATAAATATTATTTCGCAAAAAGAGGTAACATAATAAATGTGCGTTAACCACCCGTCCGCGGGCGGCGGGGCGGCAGGGCACTCGGCACGTGGTCGCATCGCTATTCGCTCTTAATAATACCGGTGTTGTCACTTTTTTAAAAATTACCAAATTTCGGGGAAGTTGGAATTAATTTGCGGGAAAAAAAGATTATTTCAAAATTCATTTGTATTGGTACTATGATGATTACGTAAAATTTTATATTATATTTGGTCATGTGTTTACCTAACCTTTATTATCCTTATGGGTCAGACAGGGTTTTCTTAACATACTGTATAACTCTACACTTATTTTGGCTTTTAAGGCCATCCAAGAATACTAATATAGAAAATAAGTCAATATATTATGCAAGCAATGTTTCATGTTTGTAAACACACTATGATACAAAACAGAAAATCAACTTGATAACTGTAATGCTCCAAGAATATAAAAATATTTACATTTTTCCTAAAACTTATCCTAAGACTCATAAAATAGTGATGTTAATTTATGCAACAAAAACTGTAGTAATTGATTTTATAAACCCTTTTTAGGTATGGGGATCAAAAGAAGCACTTGAGAAGGAACTTTTGAGAAGAGAGTTAGACAGAAGGAGATATGAACAAGGTAATTTTCAAGTATGGGAGTTGTTTGGTGGTTTTGGGAGGAATACCAAGAGCATATCTTGTTATTTCTAATGAGGTTTTAGGTTTATATTCCTTGTAAAAAAGAGAGGAGAATAGACCAGTAGCTGGATACCTGCCCATAGAATAGAATAGTCCTTTATTTGCATAGTAAGTAGGTACAAAATATAGATATTAAGTTTTTGAAAGGTCAAGGCCCATGCCCTGGATAATAATACAGTACCCCTTAGTATGCTTGGTTGTCAGACTTTTGGGCTTGTACCTATAACAACTGTCAAAAATCGGCAAATGACAGCCAGCACCAACTGTTCTCGGTATATGAAGATGGTCACCCATCGACAGACCAACCGCGCCATGCGTAGCTTAACCTTTTGAACGCCCATCTATATAATACGCGATGTGTCCTCCTGCGCCACGCTACAAATGTATAACTTATCTATAGTAAAACGTAGGGATGGAATTAATGTCCTATCAACAAATAATATTATACATTTAAATTAATGTTTATTCACCAATTTACGAAGTTAAATAAAAACTGTAACCGTATTTTCATATTTTATTTTATTTCATAAAAAACCAATATGAAAGCCTGGATATATTTCCCATTGTAAAGAAAAGAATTTTAAATTTATGAGATATAAGTTCTAGAAAGCACATCCCTATTTGTCTTCAAATGTAATCCTTCTACTTCATATCAAGTCGTTGGCGCTCGAGGCACATCAATATCCTTTCTGATATAAGGATGTCTAGATTTCTAAGGTATTTTTTTTTATATTCACTGTGGTCTAGATACACGTGCATAAACTCAACAGATTCCTGCATAATTTATTTCGTGGTTCTCTCTTTTTTTAAAATTAAAGTGGAGGGTAAATTACTGTATACAGATGTTACAGACCTTTTTTAAATGGTGTCGCAAAATAGTCGCAATTGATTTTCTGGTTTGTAGAAACTAATAGAAAATGGAAGAAATTTCCTGTAACGGAAGTTGACGACTTAACGGAATGTCAAGACGACGAACTATTTCAAAAGTCTGATTCAGACTTGAACAATTCGCAATAATTCGTCATATTCGCCGTCACATTTTTTTTTTGTAAGAACACGTTCGCCAACTCAGGATGTAAACATTGCACTACACTAAAATGCACAAAGTCACTATGACTAGAAACCCGTCCGCTTATGACGTCACAGATTTACTTCTATACAAGTTGGTGGCGTGTGGGCAGTGACAACTTACTAACTTTGTAGGGATGGGTTTTTCAAACGGTGTTTCACTATCGACATAGATTAGAAAACCTATTTATTCTTGATTAAGGTGAATAAAACCTAGTTCATAGTTTACAATATTTATAAAATATTATTTATTCACGTCATTTTCTTGCAATAATAGTATTTATGATCATTTCGACGAGATGAAATATAGCGAGGTCTTCATCGCGTCACATCACTGGCTTACTTGATATCAAGTAATTGGCGCTAGGGGCATTAAAATATTTTCTGGCGTTTTTGTTTCTATTGAAAATAAAACAAATAAGAACTTATTATGTTTGAAAAAGTTAAAAATATAGCTGACAACACGGCAATTTTCCATAAAAACAAAATAAAAGGTCTTGTAAAAGTCGTAAATTTATTTTATACTGTGATTACTTTTAATCAAGTAGTGGCGCTGAGGGCACGAAAATCTCGAACTTGTATATCTATTATCTACAGGGTGGCGCAATAGAACGTGCATTTTTAAAATAATTATTAAAAAATAAATACAAAAGGTATAGTTAAAATAAAACTAAGCAATTATTAAGTGATAACTGTCGTTTATTTTTTAAAAATAACATCATCTAAATGATGACCCTCTCTACGTTGGCACTCCTCTAACCGCAAACGGAAATTACCGAAAACTTTCTTAAGTAGTGCTGGTGTGATTGCTGCCATTTCACCACGAATATTCTCCTTGAGCTGACTGATGTTTCTCGGATTATTGGTGTAGACTTTGTGTTTGAGGTATCCCCACAAAAAAAGTCAGGAGGCGTCAAGTCTGGACTGCGCGGAGGCCATGGGATATCATCTCTTTTCGAAATCAGTTTGCCAGGGAACATCTGCTTCACAACCGCCATGGAGTCATTTGATGTGTGACTGGTAGCTCCGTCTTGTTGGAACCAAGTCCTAGAGTTCTTTATTCTTGAATTTTAAAGTCTGAGGCCAAAAAACCTTCCAACATCGCAACATAGCGTTCGGTATTAACAGTGATGTTTTGCCCCCCTGCGTTTTCAAAAAAATAAGGACCAATTATTCCTTTGGCAGAGATTGCGGCCCAAACTGTCACTTTAGGGCTATGTAACGGTTTTTGATGTTTGAGTCTGGGATTCTCACTATTCCAATAACGACAATTTTGGCGGTTTACGAACCCATTCATATGAAAATGTGCCTCATCAGAGAAAAGGATGTTTTCAAAATTTGAAAACCGATTGAGCATTTCATTAGCAAATGTGAGCCGTGCTATGAAGTCAGAGTCTTTCAATTCTTGAGTTAATTGCAGCTTGTATGGATGCAATTTAAGATCCAAGTTTAAAATTCGTTGCAAACTTCGTCGCGATATGTTTAGGACAGACGATCTCTTGCGAGTAGACATTTGTGGAACTTCTCGTACCGACTGCTTAACACTCTCAATATTGTCTTCGGTCCTAGATGTGCGTGGCCGACCTTTTACGTGTGGTTTAAACGTCGATCTAGTCTCTTCAAACCGCTTTATCCAGATTTTAATTAGCACTCGGAGCCTCCCTAATTTGCCGTACACCATACTCAGAACAAAATAGTCGCCTGACAACTACGTACGAACGAGAGTTTTCGTAAAATGCGCGCACGCAAAATGCGCGACGCTTCCCGTCGAAGTGACTCATAGTGACTAAAACTTCATGAATCGCGCTACCCAACGATATCGGTCTCCCCTCGCCCACGCCCCTTCTACCCCGCAAAAAAAGATGATGCAATATGCACGTTCTATTGCGCCACCCTGTAATTTACAGTACCTACTGCCCAAAAGTTAGTTGGCATTATTCAATATGATGCATTATAATGTTTCTATTGACTAATACCACTGTCTGTGATATGACAATGGACCATCTGATTTTTTTTTTTGTAACCAAGTATGCAGCAGGTTAGGGCAGTGGTTAAGTGATTGACTGCTACGCTACGTGTCGCGGTTTCGATTCTCGCCTGGAACAACTGTTGGTGTGTCCAAGGTCTGGCTGTTTGTGTATGTGAGTTCAAATCCCACACCTAGAAATTCTAACTGGGGGGCAATTTTTTTTTAATATAATTTCTATAGATTTACGATCGTTATTATTGGTTTATAATTGTTATAATTAATGATAAAACGAAGCCTGACGATACGTCGTCAGACATTTGCAGTCGTTCCTTAACATCATTTTTGAATCTTCTGTTCCGTAGTAAATGTACTAATCTATGCTAAAGAACTCGGGTGCAAAGAATTAGTATGGTATATAAAAGAGATACACAAACTTACTTATGATTGGAAGGCAAAATACATAGTAAAACTATTATATTACAGATGTGTTTACTGTGAAAAGGCGACTAAGAAATTATAGGAGGGAAATGAGCCACAAACGTCTTAAACATGGAGTGGAAGAATTAGGATTAAAAACTAGATCTGGAAGGGTTGTCCTTACAGCTGTCGGGATGTAAGTTACAGAAATATTTTATATTTATACTCGTAACATTTAAGTCGAACTAGGGTCCCAAGAGATAAAATTTGTTTTTTTTTTTCAGAAATGGCTGTAATTTTGTTTTTAAACTATGTGCTTGGATTTACACTGGGTCACACAGTTTATTCTCGGAATGCATCCATTCTCTTGCGGATACTGTGAATCAGCTGATCCTCGTGTATGGGATACATAAATCTGTCCAAGTATGTTATTTATTTATGTATGGTAACCCGCGAAATTTATATTTAATGAAATAGTCATTCTACAAGAGTATATTGATGAGTTTAACGCTCGCCTGATATTTTAATCAAATTTCAAATTGTCGCTGACCTAGAAATTGCCAAAAACTTAAGAAGTAAAAATTTCGCGGGTAAATATACAATTTAGGAGAATGCTTTAAGTAGCTACTTAAAGCATTCCCCTAAATTGAATATTTATTGTGTTACGTTTTCACATTAACTAATACTCTAAAAATATTTATCCACGTGAGGGTAGATTTATATTAAAAATAAACTATAAGATAAACTGTAGGCCTAGTATGAGTTTTCATTACGAAACTCGTTCGCCGATATCGAGCGCGTTTGACTCAGCGATTGGCCCGCTTCAAGGTCGTAAGAACTCTCAACCAATGAGAGCGCCAAACGCGCTCGATACAATCGAACGAGTTTCGTATTGAAAACTCATACTAGGCCTACTGATTATAGTCGAGCTGTAACTTTTGAGTGTCTTATGTACAACCGTTGAGTGTCTTGTAGTGTCTTATGCACCAACGTGTGTGCATAAGACACTCAACGGGAATCGATTTTTCATTTTCATCATTCAGAGTATTTAGCATTGGTATTTAGTGATCGAAAATGCGCGGAATATAGTATTTATAATGCTGTTTTTACAGTTCAGCAAGCGTGTCCGAAAAGAAGCTCGTGTCGTTTTCAGAACGTAATAAATAATGTCATTGCTTTGATTTGTTTGTTATTTCAATTCTATGCCTCCCTTCTGACGTTTACAATAGTACGAAATAATGTCTGGTGTTAAGATGTTTTTTATTATCTTTTCAGATGGCAGATTCTGCTCATCCATATGGGTATACAAACATGAGATATGTTTCTTCCCTCATTTCCGGCGTTGGAATATTTTGTGTGGGATGTGGCCTATCTTTCTACCACGGAGTTAATGGTATTTTGGACCCCCAGCCCCTCCATGACTTTTTCTGGGTGAGTGCAATATTTTTAGGATCATCATAATATCTAAAAATATGCGGGCCCACCCTCTCCCTCTACTCTCAAAATGACGAAGAAAACCATCGCGAGGAAACCAGCATTTCAAACCAAAAATTTAAAGACATGTGACATTGTACCAGACAACACGGCCAGCGTGGTGGATTATTGCCCACTCCCTCTTACAGAGAAGAGGCTTGCAGTGGGTCCAAACGGTGGAAACTTTATAGGCTGATCATGCTATGTGTGCTATTTTAACACACAGGTAAATATCCTTTACACATTGTATACAATCTCATTCTATTTTATACTTCAGATGGCAGCAGAATCAAATGAGTAGTTTAGATTCTATGAGCTGCAATATGAAGTATAATTATCCAATCACTACTAGCTAGCGGAAATAACTAGTCGCCATAATTCCATGTTAACTTTTTAGGAAAACACAACCAGTTTAAAGTAAGTATTTGGGTTTACTCTGTACAAAAAACAGCTAGTTCTTTTTCTATTGATAGAGATAAAGTCAATCAAGTGACGCGTAGTGTTGCCAAGCCAAAAAACTAAATTAAATAATTAATTTATTTCACTTTAAACGGACACGATTGTATGCAATGTGTAAAGAAGTACATAAGTGTTTGGTACAAGTATACTACAGAATGTAACTTCTTAAGTTTAGATCAAGATTTCGCTTAATAGGTACATAAGCTCGTCAGATTTCCATTGTTTTTAACTCTTTTATTTTCTCAAATATCACATACTTTCAGGCTTATTTTGTTCTTGGTGGCGCTGTCGTGTCTGAAGGTGCTACCTTAATGGTAGCTCTAAATGCTATTCGGAAAGGCGCTAAGGAAGCCAACACGTCATTATATGAATACAGTAAGCTTTATATACCTATCTATAGTTCTAACTATAATTTTTTTTAGTTATTTTACTAAGTAAATTATCAGTAAATGTAATAATTGGTAATAAAAAATAATTTATTAAAATTACGGGGATTGCCTTCTGTTACACAGTCTTACGTTACAATCTGGCATAATAATGATTAACTTACCAACGTTTCGTTTATTACGTTTTTATTTATGGCATTGGCTGGTGTTTTTGGATTGAACGACGTCGCCATTGGTCTGGTAATTTTAAAATACAATTAACCTTTTATCTTCTCTTTCACTCAACTGTTTTTGTAAGTTTTCAATTGTCTTTTTTATATTTCAGTAATGCGTAGCTCAGATCCGTCTGTAAATGTGGTTCTGTTAGAAGATACTGCAGCTGTAGCTGGCGTCATAATAGCAGCTGGTTGTATGGCTGTATCACAATACACCGGGAACCCGTTGTATGATTCTATTGGTTGCTTATTAGTGGGAACCTTACTCGGTGGAGTCGCGTCCTTTATCATTCTTACAAACGTGGGAGCTTTGGTTGGCAGGTAATTTTTTGTTCTTACTCGGCAGACGAGATAGATATCTAATGTTGTTTTGTTGTGATCATCAACCATAGTACTGTAGTCATCTGAATAACGAGATACCAAAATACGCATGTCTGCAATTCACCGTTGTAAAGTGAGACCTACAAAAATTTTTTGTATAAGATAATGCGACGAATGTAAAATGTGTAATGCTTCCTATCTCATTTTCTCTCACGTAAATCTTATGAATTTATTTGCCTGTTTCTTTTTCGTTTCATCGACTTTCAAATCACAACGATGCTAAAAGTTTTCATTTCAAAAGAAACACATTTTCTTAACTCATAATTTATAGGCTAAAAAATGTTCTTCCATCACACATAAAGGCAATACTTATTCAATCCCTTATCTTCCCCATTATTGATTATGATGTGGTGTGTTATTACGACCTGAATGCAGATCTACTCAATAAACTTGACCGACTTCTGAATAACTGCATTCGATTCGTATTTAATCTTCGTAAGTACGATCATGTATCTTCTCACCGGTTCATATTGAAATGGCTACCCATCAGGCAGCGCAGAGCTCTAAGAGTCTTGACGACTTTGTTTTCACTCCTACACAAACCCTGTTCTCCTTCATATCTTACTTCTCATTTTCAATATTTATGCTCTGCGCATAATAAGAATCTCCGTTCTTCCAATAATTGTCTTCTAGGATGTCCTTCTCACCGCATTGGTTTTCATAAGTCTTCATTTCTTGTCCAGGCAATTTTCCTTTGGAATGATATTCCTCAGAATATCAGAACGTTGACCAGTTGGTACACATTTAAAGTTAAAGCTCGGGAATACTTACGTACGCAAGAAATTGGCAGATTCATCCCACATGTAATTTATTCTTTTCTCTATCTATAATTTTTTATCTGTCCCTACTGTTTATATTTTGTATTTATTATAAATATTTCTTTTTCTCTTTTTACTTTAATTTATTAGCACCTACCATGTTTTGTCTCTGCATCACCTTAAGGTAGACTGGTAAAAAATGCCTAAGGCATTAAGTCCGCCATTGTGCAATGTTTGTGCATAAAGTTTAAATAAATAAATAAATACTTAAGGCAAGTAACAACAACGGTTGATGAACCAACAAAAAAATACATATCCCCTTTATTCATCATAAACATTGCTTAAAGTTAACTAGTGATTAGTTATAGTGACTGTTTTGCCATACAATTTTGACATTTGAACGTCACTTAACTTAAAGCATCGTTTAGGAATAAACACCTATATTTTTTATCGTGTTTAGATAAATGATGCCCGATACATTTGCTTATAATGCTAGCTAATTTAATTTTACTCTGGTCCCGATTCCATTATATACAAACTAAACTAAACTCAAATTCAGTGATTTTTTCTATCTCATTAAAAAAGAACGAAAGATAAATATTAGTTTAGGCCTGCCGAATTAGTCAGCCCCCGCGCCTGAAGTAAATTGACGAATATTTAGACGCCATGTTTTAAGTCACGTCTATTAAATATCTTAATTTCAGAGGACTAAACTAACATTTTATCTTTTCGCTTTCTTAATTAAATAAAAAGCAAAAGATTATATTGATCTTAAATTTAGTATAATTTATGAACAAGTGAATTGGGGCCGGTGTGGATTATGTCGATTTTATTTTAAAACAGGTCAATACCCCAAGAGCAATTGGATGAAATAAACAGCGTTTTGGAACGAGATTTTATGATAAGAGCTATTCACGACGTCAAGGGTATAGATATAGGCAGTAATCTAATAAGATATAAGGTAAATACTCTTAATAAAAGATTCTTATTTGTATTTTAAATGTGTTATATCCCCATTAATACACTAATCTTTCCATTTCAGGCCGAAGTTGATTTCGACGGCAGAGCACTAACAAGGTCATATTTAGAAAAACACGACTTGAACGCATTATTAGAGGTGAGGGTCTGATCTTGATAAATGTTATTTTTATACTGAATGGAATATTGCATCTTATGAATAATTTACATATCATAAGTATTTGCTGGTTTGCTTTACTGATAGGTAAGGTAAATTTTTGAATTTTATCATAAGTAATATAATATAATAATATCATACTACATACATACATATAACATAACATGACTATTAATAAACAAATGTGCATTATGCTTTTTTATATTTTGAGGTATCATAAAAAACAACAGCTCGCCATTTCCTATGGTTGTGAAGAACCTTCAATACATAAACTCATATTGTCATTTCGTTGTTAATCTTATTTTCAGGACATGAAAAAAGTGAAAACCATTGATGACGTTGAAGCATACTTACTGAAACATGGTGAAAATATTGTAGATATGCTGGGCGGCGAGATTGACAGAATAGAATTAAAACTACGGGTAAGATTTTGTTGCAATACTTATCACAAATTATGTACAGACGACAGCACATCAAGCTACTACAATCTGTCAGATTTCCTTAGATTAGATTTTCAACTTTATCACTAAAGTATTAAGGCTCAAATATCTGACAGGTTGGGGTAGCTTGACCTGCTGTCGTCCAAACTTATTATTAATTGTCATGTTACACTAATTTTCATTTTATTTTCAGAAAAAGTTTCCTCAAGTTCGCCACTGTGATTTAGAAATACTTTAAGATTTAGTAATATACGGCGTGGCATAGTCGGTACATCGATGCGCAAAATGATACTATGGATTCAGGACTTCGTTCTGAACCTCTTGCGTTAAAATAATTCGTCAGATGTATATAAAAAATCCTGTTGTAGACCATACAAATATTTGTTACGTGCGGGAATCGAAGCCGCGATACGCAGCGTAGCAGTCGATTGCTCAGCCACTGCACCAATTGTGTCGTCATTTGACTAGAAATGGGGAGTAGTAATAGTCGAATTGGAGGGTAGAATAAAATAGAATCAATAAAATATACTAACGTAATGCATATTTGCGATCGCTGAAACTACTCAAACAGTCGATCGGTTCTGTAGAAGTTTCACTGTGAAGCTATTGAAGGCATATTCCAATCTCACTTCACCTGACTTAGCATGGTGAGAGTTTTACAGAATCGCACTGCAGAAATATGCCCGCGATAGATTGATCAAAAACTACACCCACAGAAAGTTTGGATTAGCGTGTGTTTGTGCTCAAACTTAATGCTTCGTCGCGCGGACTTTAATGATACTCAATTGTAAACCGAAGATGCCTCAGTTAGATACCTTGTGTCACCATGTAGAACAAAATCAGCAGTTAGACTGGTAAAGCGGACCCCAGACTCCAAAGCTGTAAAAGCTTCTAATGCCCTTGGGATTAACGCTGGGATGATGATGATGACGACCTCCATGTAAAACAAATACATTTACCTTGATGCATACCATGTGCGCGCGGTTCACTGTATATTGTAAAAGCAAGCTGGATATCATACTATCGTGATGAAACGAAAACAATCGATTTTCGCCACTGGCGCTGATAGCAACGTGTGCGTCTGAAGAACTAATGTTTTTGATATTGCAAAATGCCCATAGTCTCACTATAAAAATATTCAAAATATCTCTTAATAAACTCAAAATACACAAAAAAATCTTAATCCACGATGTAAACCAACAGAGACTTATCAAATGAACACTACTTCCATATGCATCAATTTTAGTTCCTGATTCCACGAGCTCACTAGCTTTGAATGCACAAAAACAACTTATTTCGTATGTTATATTTAGTCAAGCGTACTTTGTTATTAAAGGCCGTTCTTACGTGTTTATTATCAACCATTTGTTTTAAGTGTAGGTACCTTACATCGAGGTGTTGACAGCCTCCGTGACGTCGCGGTAGCGAACGCGGCCGCTGCACAAGAAAGCGCGAGGTCGATCTCCGCGCAGTGCAAATATTTGTATGCACCAATATAAATATTTGCACTGGTCTGGTCGTGCATCGGAAAGCACGTTAGGCCGATGGTCCCGGTTGCCATACGAACATCATGGCAGTCGTTACGGGTTGTTGGAGCTTTCAAAAGTCTAACAATTTGTCTAACTGCACCGATTCGATATCGTCTTCGTGTTGTGGAGGTCAGACGGCAGTCGCTTCACGGAAAATATCGAAGTTTAGCCAAAAATCAGCAGTTACACTGGTAAAGGGGACCCCAGATTCCAAAGCTGAAACAGCTTCGGATGCGACTGTGAGATGACGATGATGATGTTACAACGAGGTAGAGATCTAAACAGCATCTGGGAGGTACCCTAGTGAAGCGTCTTCGGCATGTAGTTACCTTAATGCTAGTAAATAAAAACATCCAGTAACTATAACATGTGTAGTATCTAATAATCGTAGGAATGGTAGAAATAACAGCTTTGCTATGCTATCTTGTACAGCTTAGCTTTTGTTAACCTTATGTATGGAGCATTGGTGCTAAATGAAAATCTATGACCTGTATATATAATCGTTGGATCTACTATACAGTGAATTCAGGTTTTCCTTATAATTCGCACATTACTGTTGGTACCAATTGATGTTTTTTTTTATAAATGTCTTGGGGTTTGGGTTCTGATAAATGAACTCTGGTCTTGGCTTCACGGAGTAGGTATGGACGGTATGGTCTAGCATATATCTGGTTTTCTCTATGACGGTTGGCGCTCCTATCTCGTTTTCAATTTATCCAGGGGGGTTACTATGACGTGTTAAAATCATCACAGTTCCAGTGTCAAACAAAGATGGAGCTATTCACGATCAATATTGCTATCCTTTTTTCACAACGATCGATTTAACATGCCATAGTAGGGCCCCAGGAAGCTAGTTTTACTATATTTACAATTCGAATTGGGTCATTGCTGTACTATAATAACGGGGAGTGATAAAAATGTCTCTTAGAGAAAGTAATTATTGTAGTTGGCTGCTAACTCGATGATATTACATAATTATTTGTTAATGATAAAGGCAAGTTTAATTAAATCGTTTGTAAACTTTAACCAGATTGGAAGACATTCCAGAAAATCAATCGCTCCTAGAAAACTCGTAGGCGTAGTGTTTCTCCACTTTTATTGTAACAGTGTGTGCCTTGATTTTCATTAGTCTCAAAATTAGTTTCCTGTTTTATCGTATTTCTCTGTGATCTAGGAATGTATTTTATGTATGTAATCTATAGTGAAATAAGTACCGTATAGGCGTAAAAGTTATAAAGTTGTAAGCCCCGTATGTTCTGTATTTGTGTAAATAAACTGTTATAATATTTATTTCGTGTTTAATTTTATTGCGCCCACTACTTTCCCTCTTACACGGATGATTTTCGTGCGTGAAACCACCATTGTGCGACTGTCTGAATGATACGGTGCAATGTGTACTTACTTAGAGTGCCCAGCCTGGCCAGTGCAGCGTCCGGAGAGCGTGGAGAGGGTAATTTTTGTAACGTTTAGTCTCAATCTGTCGAAATTCCTAAAATTTTGACATTTGTTTGTCACGTTAGGATTAGGTTTGGAACGTTTTTATTTACGAGAATTGGCGATCTGATCTCGTCGCTGGTGTTTGGTGCTGTGGATAATCTATTGATCCTGGTTCAGTTTCTCACTTCACGCCATTAGTCAAAAATACAAAAATATTTATTTCATCCAAACATTGTGTCATACATAAATTGAGGCAGCTCCAGTAAGTTACAATAGTACTTGTGTCGGAGCTGACTCACTCTTCCCTTATGTGCTATCTTAACAATGGAAGTGATGAAGTTAAATATTACAGAAAATGAAATTAAAAATAAAATGAAAACAATAAAATTATAATAATTAAGCAGCTCTAGATGCGTAAAGAATGCATAATGTGTTCGTGGCAGTGTACGAGTATATGTAGTGTGTGTGGTGAGTGTGCATGTGTGGTTTGTGTGAGTGTGTGGTGTGAGGTGAGTTAGGATATCCAGCATGTTATCTCACTCTGATCAGGTTTTCTGTTTCTTCATATGTTAGGGATCTTAGCCAATTCCTTATTGCTTTTGTACAGTCTTATTATTATACGACTAGCATAAGATATATTTCACACATAAGGTTTAATTTATTATAAACTAGCTTTCCGCCCGCGGCTTCGCCCGCGTGGAATTTGGTTATATCGCGCTTTTTTAATTTCCCTCAGGAGTATCAAATTTTTCCGGGATAAAAGCATCCCGGAAAAATTTACTCCTGAGGGATCCCCTATTGCAATCGGTTCAGTAATTACGGCGTGAAAGTGGAACAAACTCACTTTTCGATTTATAATATTAAGTAAGGATATATACGTACAGCAAGGATGAGTTGTTACACCAAAATTGAGCGATAAACTATATTATATGTTTTACCTTGGGGAGCAAAAACATGCAGATTTTGGGCACTGGGTACCCTGGAACACGCTACATATAGCTGACCATGCGAAAAACAATGTTTTTCCAAGTGTGCTCCGGCAACCCTTGAGAGTTTGGCCTTGTGCTTTATTAATGGTCATTGCAAATGAAACCCTTATAGGAAATTGAAATGGGAGTTCTGTTGTAATAATCGGAATCTGAGGAATGAGTACACTTTCTCCCTTTGCTGCGCCAGTTAAAATAGTTGCTGTAATAATATTCCGCCCAAGCTGAGTGACACGCAGCCTGGTACCATTACACAGTCTAGGGGCAATGAGATTACCCATCGGAATCCCTACTTTTATTTTTAATTTATGAGAAGGCATCCCAGATAATTCCAAAGAATTTAAGAATTCTACAGAATATGAGGTAGGTACTATGTTCCGTTTCTAGCACTGTGTTTACAGATAAGTATTTAGTAGTTTCTCCCATAACTTCAGCCAAAATATTATTTTCATTTACTGTAGTGACCTTTTCATTTTTTGGTGCTAATATTGTGCGTTCGGAGAGCCATTGGTCATAATGTATATTTTCGTGTAAGTTAGTATAAACTTTTGTTACCAACTCCGATTCGCTCATGGTACAACATGGTCGCGACATGGTACACTCATCCCAAACCAACGACTTACACTGGCGCAGCATCGCGGCCTGACCACTATTTTTAATAAAATTGCAGGTTGGGGATTCCTTTTGAGCAAGATTTAGAGGCAGTTTCAATACGGAGTGCGCAGTTCGTCCTCCATTGAGCAGCGTAGCAGCAATTCCAGAGGAAGCAACGGCTACTGCAATATTTTATCCTTTCTGACACGAACCAGAAGAAGATTCAGCAAAAAAGTTTTTCCAGTACCCCCCGGAGCCTCAGGAAAGAAAAAGTGCTCCTTTCTCGGACTCTACGTAGCGTCTTACTTCGTCGAATACAGTTTTTTGCTCCGGTATCAATTGTGGGACCATGTCATTTACTTGCTGTTGCAGTATAGTAGCATTATAATTTAGCTCTCTGGCGATGTCATTTTGGCTTTCCTCTGATCGTTGTGGGCTAGTCATTCCAAATTCACTTAGTTTTTTACCGGTTATTTCCATAGTTTTATTTTCTATTTTAGTGAGAGCCTCGTTGTAAATGAATTCAATGTACGTGATGTCCGGGTGCGTCATCAGCAATATTTTAAAATATCTTCTGCCATATCATTTTTGTATTTTTCCCATAGCTGTTAAGGATTGGAAACGCCGCAAGTTGAGATCAAGGTTGCAAACAACTGTCTTATTTTTGTAGGTGATCTGCATTGCACTGCTTCTATCATGGTTTCCTCCCGATAATTCGCCAGAGACCATGGATTTGTGTTTTTATTAAAACCAGTTGTGCTTTTAGTACAAAATAATGTGCTAGTATCAAAATTATTTCAGTCAAGTTAATAGGGTTGCTATATGCACGACCGCAGTACCCTCATTAATTTTGACAACTTTATAGACAGACATACTTAGTTGCATCTACTTAGACTGGAAACCGACCCCATCATATTGGGAAAAGGCTAGGCAGACGATGATGATGATTGGAATACCATAATTGAGAAAATAATAAAATATATATTTTTTTAATTTATCCTTTATTTAATAGTATAAAATATAACAATTCCATTTAACTTACATGCTTGATATTTAAACACGATACTAAAATGACGTTAAACAAATCAAAAGACTCGCGTATTAGTATGGATTATAATAACATAATAATCCGAATTTAATGTTGTACATAATTAGTATAGGTAATGTGACGTCATTAAATTATTCTGATATTGGGCGGCAACTATCAGTTAATGGCTAAATAAGACGGAAACTAATAAAATTATGAACAAATACAAAATCATGTTTAATGCTATATTAAAACTTTTGATCAAATATGTTTTTTTTTGTCTAAGTTGAGCTAGTGTAAGTCTTTTTTTTAAATGTGGGTATCAAAGTCTTGTCTGAACGAAAGAGTAACAAATGAGGGGGCAATGGTTGTGAATTACCTAGTTGTTGTAACATGAAAATAGAGAGAGTTGCTTAATAAAAAATAAACATTTCAATATCGACTAAAAGTTCGTAAAGCCTAGTACTTACTACTTGATGCACCAATATTGTAATAATTTACCACATTCATTCAAACCAAGTTAAACCTGGGCGTTATCTGTAATAAAAAATGCACGTTGTGGAATCAAAGGGCTTAAAGAAGCCGATTATCACAGCTTTACAAAGATAGCTCTAACTTTTGGCAGTTAGAAACAGAATAATGGAAAATTATGTTCAAAGGCATTATTTTGAAACGTTTATAATAGGATTGAGCTCTTAAATAGCAGGTTTTGTTTGTGGTAAACACAAGTTATAGTGAGCGGTTTTATTCCAGAAGTCGGAATTCTTCCAGCCGCACCAGCCCTTGCTGATGACAATGGACAAATCTTCTGGGCCCGTATAGTGAGGATCTAGGATAAGATAGCGTATTTCATTAGTCGCGGTGTTGTATTCCACCCCCAGAATTGTATGCGCCAGTACTCCGCCACCTGACAATAAAAATAAGCTGTTTTAAATATATGTTAAAAAAAAAAGAGGAACACCGTTATTACGGGTGTACCCGAAAATAAAATATTCTAAGTCTAAAAATAAAACTATTGACTAAAACAGCAACGTCACTTCGATATATTATATTTTTTAGTTTTACAATTTGCATTCGGTTAATAATAAATGCAATATTTTATTTACAATAAAAATATGTACGTAGGTATTTTTCTATAGACCTGTCGCATAAAAACAAATCGATTTATTTATTTACCCTATACATTGTCCTGTAAAATTTAAACGCGAAAACCGTATGATAATGCAGTTATTGGAAGTTATCGACTAACATTTTTCTTTTCTTGATTCGATCAAGGACTCCTTCTACAATCAACTGTTATCTTTAAAAAAAATAATTATGAAATTTGACACGTTATTTAAAAATAACGAACTGGTGAAATAGATATTTATGCCACTGTCAAGCAATGATCGCTATTACACTTCTGGACACATCTATTGGCCCACCTTGCATTTTCAGTTTCATTTGGTCCTAGCTAAAATTGTAAAAATTGTAAAACACAGAATTTAAAGAAACAAAAGACAATTTGGTAGGCTGTATGGCGTATCATGCCTTTGCCTTTTCCGTTCGGAAGTACGGAAAGAAGAGAACAAAAAAAAAAAAGACAATTTGGTGCCTGTTTGTTGATACCAAACAATCGAATAGGTACTAAGAAAACTTGATTTAATTGGTTTGCTTGGATTTAATTCTTGAAAAAGTGATTGATATCTTTGATTCTATCAATAATCTAAGGATACTTCACCTGAAGTCGCCGCCCAAGCTGTGGCACTTATTAAGGCCGGACACAGCCAAAGAAATGTGAGTGTTCAACTTAATTTAAGTCGATCTGCGGTCCGAAATGTTTATTGGAGGTACCTAGAGACTGGCGGCTTTGTTCGTCGCCAAGGATGGCCACGATTTCGGGTCACAACTGAAAGGTAGGATCGATCCATCGTGACGACCAGCTTGAGAAAGCGTCACCTTACCGCCATTGGGATACAAAACCTACTTCGCGACTTCCACGGAGTATCTGTGAGCGCTCGAACTGTTCGGAGAAGGTTAAAAGAACGCGATATGGTACCACACAAGCAGCTAATGGGCCAAAACTAACGCGAGCCCACCGAACAGCGCGCCTTCATTTCACACGCACTAATTTAAATTGGACACAGCAAGATTGGAGCCGTGCATTCTTTTCTGTTGAGTCTAAAATTGTGTTACATGGCAATGATGGAAGGAAGAAGGTCTACCGACGTAAGGGAGAGCGTTTCGCACAAGGCTGATGTGAAGAAAGGGTTGCTTATGGCGGTGGCTCATGGACTGTCTGGGGCGGTATATCCGCGAGCGGCAAAACTCTACTTGAGGTTGTTACAGGACCACGGCTGCCAACATTCAACGCTGAAAGGTATATTCGCGAGTGCCTGGAACCTCACGTGATACCATACGCGAACTATTTGGGCCCAAATTTCCTTTTTATGCATAATAATGCAAGAGGCCATACGGCCGGCATCGTTAGGGAATATCTTCGGGATGTGAACATCACAGTTATGGACTGGCCAGCTAGAAGCCCAGACATGAACCACATTGAGCATATGTGGGATGAGTTAAAAAGACGTGTTAGGGCTCGTCAGCTAGTTGCCCAGACGATGCAGGAGTTTAAAACTGCAATAGAAGAGGAATGGGAGACGATCCCTCAAAATTTCATAGAGCGGTGGATAAACTCTATGCCTAATCGTATGAGAGCTGTGGTAGATGCCCACGGAGGCAACACGCGTTATTAAATTAAACCTTTATTTGATATAACATGTTTTTATTCAAAAATCAATTGCCTTTAACAAGGTGCATATCCGATTTGTTAGGCGTAGCTCCATGCCGTGTGGTATTCTGAATTCAAATTTAAAACAATACGGTCGAAAAAGATGGTAAAATGGTTAAAAACTGCATAAATAGTTTTTGTTCAATCTAGCAATCCTATTTCGGTAAGGGCCATCGAAACTTAAACTCTAAGGTGGGCCAATAGATGTGTCCAGAAGTGTATAACATGAGTGAAAGTTTGTGCCACAAAGCGAAGCTGAGTGGCACAATAGATAAGCACGAGTATTATAATAGCTGTTTGCGGCAGTGGCATACAAAACTTTTTCTACGATCTTGAAATAAATAAATACAAAAAATCGTCTATAAATGCAGATAAAAGTTAACAATTTCGCGAAAATAGCGCGGCGCACCAAGAATATTAGAACAGTGGACCTAGAAGAAATAACTGAAGCCAAGTTTATTCATCTTTGTTATGTTTCCATCTGGCTTACACTTAAATTAAAAGTTGCCAAAATAAAATGAAGTTTTCCTAGTTACCTGATCATAAATGTTCGACAAAAACAGAAACTCCCTTTTTTAATATATTGTGAAATTCAGATACAGGTCTTAAAGGTCCTAATATTTTAATAGTTATTTAAAAATTATACATGATATTGTAAAGTAGTTTTTTATTAAAATTATATTTGAGGTGTCTAAAGTTTACCCATATGTAGCATCGAGTTCAAAGATTGCAACACTGTTGGAGGGCTATTAACAAAAATGGCTATTCTGCCAATCGCTTTTCCACCGCTTGAAATGTTTTACTGAATATATTCAAGGATTTGTGAGTTAATTTAGAGTGCCTTAAAATTTGAGAGTGTAGTTAAAGATTGTGGAAGTGTGTGGAACCCAACATCAAATGTTATCTTTCATAGGTAAGTTCAGAAATACCAGATTTTAAATTACACACAATCTCTACATAATACAAGCCCATATTTTAAAGATTTGCCATTATTTCTCGTTCAAAACTGTGTCAAAAATGTTTTTCTAATAATTAATGTTATCATTCAGGCATTTATATGTTTAAATCGTGTATAATAATTGAAACTGTTACGTATAAAATCTTGAACGTCAAGATTGCATGTTTGTAAACAATGAACAAAAGGGTGACCATATTTTTCCGTAAGATGGATGTTTTTAAATTTGAGGAAGTGTTTGAATTTCATATAGATCGTAATTTCATTGAATATGTCACGTGTTTTAGGGGGAAAATGAAAATCCTTGGCAATTTACACAAGTAAAGAATAAACTTGTAATTAATTTCACCTAGCATAGAGATGAGAGAGTCTAGGTTACCGGAAAATAAGATTTAAACTAATAATGGTGACACATGTATAAATAGAGTCATTAAAATATAATTTAATTTAATTACTCAAAGTTTTAGATATCAATACATCTGTTAACTCGGTTTCAGGAAATACAACTAATTTTCTGTTTCAGTTTTCCCAAGGACTTGGATAAAAGGCAAAAATGGTTATCTAGTACATCATTAAAAGGAAAGTTTTATGAATCAGCAAAGATTTGTAACTTACACTTTAAATCCATGATATAAAACGATCCATCAAGACCGAAACGACTTTTAATTAGTGCAGCTACCAGTTTAGTCTGTACAATTATGTTCCTGTGGTAATAGAGTTAAGGTATGTTAAATACATTGTCAAAATGTGCTGCTTACAAACCCAGCAATGTTGATAACAATTTATTTCAAATTACAGGAATGTACAACACCATTCAAGTGCTCAGCTTTACCTGATGTAATGATAAAAACTAAAACTGATACTTGTTCCTCTGTGTCAGAAAAAAAAAACGCAGCTACTTTGAGAAGGACATGCCCATCACATACAATGAAAACATTGTACGTACATACTTATAACTTAGCGTTGGACATTACAATATTAACATTCATGGTTAATGACTATAGCTCTTGAAGACTATAACACAGTAAAATTTGCAATTTGCAATCGAAATTGGTGTTAGCGGTTTTAGAAAAATTCCAGCAATTCCTGCAGGAATTGCTGCAACTATTTGTTCCGAAATATCCAATCAATAAAATTTGCATGGATTTACATGAAACTGAAATAATAAAATTTATTTCAAATATGTTCTTTAAAATAAGAATTCATTCTTATCTTAAAAATCATACATATTTATTTTTACATGTGTAATATAAAAATTGATTTGTTATTAACAAAAAGTTGTTTAAATGAAAATGTTTTTTTTTAACATATCCTGCCAGCTTGAAATATGTAAATCAAACTACTGTCTGGGTAAGTGCTGTACAAGTTTACTTAAACAATTAAACAAGTTGGACCAACGTCGAAATCACGATAAGTAAAAAGCAGACAAATATAGGGAGCAGCAGATTTTTATGTAATGTACTTACAGTAATGTATGTGTCTGGGTCAAGAGTAAGAAGTATTATAAATCTACATAATAAACAGCCTATCTGGAAATATGTAGTTTTCAAAGAATCTTGTTAGGATAGAAACTAAATTTAAATAACCTTTGTGTATCTTTTTACGACTTCCTTAAAATAAAATAAAACATAATATGATTTTGTGACCTTTAGTTAACTGCAGTACAATTTACGAAACAATAAATACCGATAACAGTTGATGCAATAACAATAGCTAACGGTATTTATTTTTTTAACCTATTGATTTACTTACGAGTAAAAGTTGCTAGCGGCTAACTTCATGCATGCCATAACTCACGAATTGCACTGTACCTAAACCGACGGACGTAGACAGATATCAAAGTATTACTGCTTACATACACGGTCGTCTGTTTACATTAGTAATACATTATAATAAACTAGCTGTAAGTGACAGTGGTTGCCAGTGATGACTTACGGAACTGAAACGTGGTCGCTCATAATAGGCCTCATACGAAGGCTCTGAGTCACACAAAGGGCAATGGAAAGAGCTATGCTCGAAGTTTCTCTGCCTGATCGAATCAGAAATGAGGAGATCCGCAGAAGAACCAAAGTCACCGACATAGCTCTTCGAGTCGCTAAACTTAAGTGGCAGTGGGCAGGCACATTGCTCGTAGAATCGATGGCCGATGTAGCGGCCACGTACTAGAAGACGCAGCGTAGGGAGGCCCCCAACCAGGTGGACTGATGACCTAGTGAAGGTCGCGGGAAGCCGATGGATGCGGGCTGCACAAGACCGGTCAGCGTGGAAAGCCTTGGGGGAGGCCTTTGTCTAGCAGTGGACATCTAAAGGCTGAAGAAGAAGAAGCTGTAGTTACCCCGCGGATCCAACCGCATCTTTGTTTACTGGTCCGCTCCGTCCTCAATAAATGGGCTATCTAACACTGAAAGACTTTTCATACCGTACCAGTAGATCCTGAGATTAGCGCGATTATCGAAACAAACTTCAGTTTTAGAATAACTATATTTATAATATTACAAAGGATTTCACAAAATGTCCTAGAGCAAGTAAAAATATTGTCACCCTGGTGAAAGAGACGCAAAACATAAGGGAATTGTTTCAAGGTCATTATTTTAGGCTTCAGTTCTTTATTCTTGGCGCAAAATTCAATGTTTTTTTTAATATTCTTGCGGCGCATGCAATTTTTTTTGTTGTCATAATCCCACAAATTAAAGGCAAAGGCAATTCATCCGTACAGCCTAATAACATACGAAGTTTAGTCGTGACGCAAATACGCGTGCTATTCGACATAACCATAATTAAGTTGATTTTTTGATGCTATAGCCATAAAAAAAAAAAAACAAAAAGTTTCATTGTAGTACAGTTTACCCGTGTGGATATAATACCCCACATGCTCATGCAATTTTTTTCATCAGTTAGTCAGGTTTACGTTTTCTTTTTTCGTGGTTTAATTTCACCATTATTTACTAATGTATATAATACTGCTACGTACAATTGTTATTCCTGTGTCACATCTGGAGAGACGGACATAACGAAATAATAAGGATTCAGTTTTGCTATTTGGCTTGGCTGTGGAATTTGTGACATAATATTCACTTACCAATCATAATAGGGCTTCCATGTGTCTGGAAGTGATGAACTAAATCATGAGCATAACTCTGTAATTCAGCCCCAGTATTGGCAAATATAATCCTCGATTGAACACTTAGAAGTGTTTCTAAACAAAACATCACTTCTGTGGAACCTATCCATTGCTTGGATCCTAAAAACGAAGGCTGCTTATCACCAATGTTGACAAGGCACTGTTGAATCTCTCTATGAGTTGGTATGTCCACAGTTGTGTAACCCTGGAATCTAAAAATATAACAAATAATGAATGTTTTATTTACTAAATGTGAGTCTTGAAGCTTGAAAGAGGTTACGATCAAAACTTACTTAAACCACGAAAATATAGTTTGCATGGAGCGGTAGGCGCAACCCCATCCATCATCATTGAAGTTGTCCTGCATGTAATGATGGTAGGTGTACCGCCCTCGGACGAGCGCCACGACGACATCCGGCTTTAATGGCTGTTGCGCTATAGCTTCGTGCGGATTTACCAAACGTCCGCCACTTTTATCCGAATACGCATTACCTCTACGGAATAAAGGCCTATTCACGGTCAAACCTAACTGTTCGTGCAATAAACGTCGTTCTTTTTCTGAAATGTTTAATAATGATTTTATAATATCTCTCCCTCTATCTATATAATATTAAAAATAAATTGTGAGTTTGTAAGCAGGAAGTCCTCTTCAGAACTACGGATTATTAAAATGAGAATCTAGATTATTTCTGAATGTCATAGAATAAAATTATTTAATGTATAAAACAAGGAACAGATCGCGGAAAAAGTCAGGGTTGAATAAGCTATGAGTTGTAGTTGTTGCTCATCAAATCATGAAGACTTACCCATACTTTCATCAGGTATGCCTTTAGGTACTACTCTGGTAATGAAATGTCCCAATTCTTGTGGCAGGAAGTGGAAAGTTTCAGGTAAACGTAGCCCAGCACCATCCCCAATGCCTTCTTGCCCTAAAGCATACATTTATAAGGTAGAATAAATATAACATAACACACGTGGGCACTTTTTTAATCATCAAATAACTTCTCCCTCTCTGGGCGGAGCGGAAGGGCGTGTCAGACTTTTACTGACTAAAACCCACCAGTATTTCTTCACTTGCCTGTGCAACGGTCAGGGTCACGGTTTCTTGTTTAACCAACTCGCAACCCTGATCCAGGAGGCATCGGTCTTCGTGGACTCCGTCACGATGCGCTAACATCTCTTTGAGGCGCGCGTGAAACACGACGCGCCGTCGACTCGGGCCTGGACCAGGGTCGGACGCAAGAGATCGCCGCCGATACGTGGGTACTTACTTAGTGTATATTAATCTAATAGTATACAAACCTAGTTGTTCTATTAGAATACTTTCTAATAGTCTCAGTGACCTACAGGCAGCCTCAACAAGAACAGTATAAAGTTCCAATAACTTTGTATTACGGTGGATTATTGCCAGTGTATCTATTCTCAAAGGCATACTGATGCAAAATGCAGCTGTAACAATTAAAATAAAATATTTAAAATGTATATCTTCTTAACTGTGTAAATATGGAGACACATTGAAGGGTTTATTTATAAACATTGCTTATTATTAAGAGATGTTTATAGCCCGAAAATGTATTACTTTATGTGTTTATAAAAAAACCCCTACTTTCGTAACTCTATCTAGATTGCATTAATTACTTCTTACGTTTTCTTTGCGTTGTCATCATTTTAACTGCAGTCTTCACAAGTTTATCTGACAAAATATCCTTTGTAGTCTTTAGTACAAGATTTATAGGTACTATTTCCTAAAAATAAATAAAAATATGTAGTAAAATACAAAACACAAATGGTCGATTACATCTAAAGAGCAGCCAAGCTCAAAAGGGACTCGGTTAGAGATATTTAATGCATGATGTATACATTGTGGGATAAGTCTAATATGGCATTGATCCCTAAAGATGTCTAATTGCTTAGCGAAAGATCCAGGTGTAGATAGGAACAAATGCCTATATGAGGGATTGATCAGTATTAGCTCACAATCAGGACAATACATTCTGAGTTTTCTTTGATTACTTATGAAAATATACTTATGTACAATGTTATGTGCTCTGCTTTATCTCGAAACAATATTGCTATGACGCACTATTGCATACATCACTACATATTATATAACAAAGTAACTTTCTCTTTCCCTATGTCCCTTTGTATGGTTAAATCTTTAAAACTACGTAACGGATTTTGATGCGGTACTTTTAATAGATAAACGATTAAAGAGGAAGGTTTATATGTATAATAACATCCATTAAATTGTGGAGAGGTACTATTATTTTTGAGGTTCCTAATGTGATGTCGTAACTAATTACATATTTTCCGCGTTTGCAGTGAAACGCTGGCTGAACCCTACGAGATTTATCAAAATAATGTACCTACTAGATATTGTACACATTGAAAAGGTCTCTTATGGATATCCCACAATAACATTTTTTTGGCATTTACTTTACCGGCTAATTTTCGAAGTTATTTTCATCAATACACCATTAATCCTTATCCAATTTAATACCTTAAATATATTGTTGATTTAATATAGGTCTATATCGCCCTTTACAGCATTTTATTTAAATGAATATTTTCGAAGATATTAGGTACAGATTTAAATATTGCGGGGCGTCGCGTTTACGGCGGCACCTCGGTTGCTATGTTTTTTATACAACGGTAAGAGTTTTTCTGTAGTGTATTTAGTATCAGCATTGCACCCGTGCGAAGCCGAGTCGGGTCGCTAGTTCTATTATTAAAAAAAAAACTACCATTTTTCAAACATAGAGCCACACTAGTGTTGGCCGTACACATAGAGAACAGAAATTTTATGGTGATTAAATAAGGGAGCATTTAGTTACCTGCAAAGGGTTTATAAGTTAAAGAAAGTCATACTCACTACAGTATTAGTATTATGCTTCTTTTTCTTGGGCTGTTCTGGGCTCATGGAATCAACCAACTCTCCTATGGTTGCCTCTGTGCTGGTTCCAGTCAGGCCCACATCTGATGCAACACCAAACAAGTACACTGATGTTCCATCAACATGGAATGATACTTGTCCAGAGGCAATCTGTGACAATCCATGTTAAAAAATGAAAATAAATTAGCTAAAATTCCAAGAAACTGCACTGTGGTAAAATACCTATAATTAAAAAAAAAAGTTTACGTAATAACATTAGCTATGAGTAATAATTAGCAAGCTACTTAAAATCTTTCTATTAACCCATTCGTTGCCACCAACGCATCATATGTGTTTAGCGAGATTTGAACGTCATGTCACCAACAACCCATTAAGGTTGAGTGCACTATGTAACGTTTTCTGCCTTTACAACAAAATTAAAAAATTTATTTAAATATTTGGCAACATTCACGTCTAGAAACAATTTTTAAATATAGAACCACTGTCGGTTTTTGGTTTGGGTTGTTATTCTTGTCTCAGTAAAGAAAAAATGGTTGGCGCTGTGAAGGTCCATTTTCATTTAGTGATAACTGAAGTTTTACTGGGGGTTTATAGGACATTTTTGAATTGAGAGATAAAAGTAAGCAATATTCTTGATTTTATCATTTTCGTACACAGTATCATCGTAAATCTTTTTAAATAAAATCACTTGCACGCAAACTGTGCGTTCACTGGCATAGCAGTAAAAATATTTTTTGGATATGTTAAGGATCTAACTAAGGTTATTAATAATAGTCAAGGTGAACTGTAAACTTAAAATGTATAATGGTTCAAGACAGTAAATGTTGGGAACTATGACATTGAAAAGTGCGCGCGCGCGTCGTCGACCAAGTCCATAGCAGAGTGAAGAGCCGGCCGCCATCCGCCGCTTGCCGCTGTCGTCCCGCGCCGCACCGCCCTCTCCGCGCGTCCCCCTGGCGCGGACTCTGTTCACGCCTTGGTAGTCGTGAACAGATAAGTTTATGCATAACCAAATCACGGCAAAATATATGCACGTATTTTTTTATATTGACAATTAAATTTACTAGTATGTTAGTAATTTATTAATTACGTACTAAAAATGGATTATTGTATTTTTAGTAGATAATTAGTAAATTCAACAACGCAAACGGTTCGTTGAATGGTACTTACAATTTAAATTCTTTTACCACTGCCACCAACGCATATGTTGTGTTTACCATTTTCGAATGGGTTTTTCTTAATTATATTTTTTTTTTAATATTAAAAAACACATTTAATTAAGTATTTTCTATTGTAATCATAAAAAATATTAAGTGGCACCCAAGCAAAGTTTTTAAAATTTTAGTGGCAATGAATGGGTTAAACTAGATAAAAATAGATTTTACTTGTGTATGTAATGGATTAAAATTTAACCATTCATCCTACTGACATGAAAGGTGACACAAATGTATTTTACCATGCAGGTTTCTATGGAGATTTGAGGTTTGAGATATCTTTATTTTCCATAAGAAATTATTCACTTACATGAGAAATTTTTAAATATTAAATTAATAAATATTTAAGATGTACAGTAACAGTTCAGAAAAAGACACTATACAAAAATAAAAAAATATATATATATGTAGGGTAGATTGCTAACACAACATATTGTACTAAGGTACACTCGCTTGATTGAATATATGCAATCTTAAATACTTTTTAAATATTGACATAGACTTTGCGTTTTTAATTTTTTTTTTTTTGGTAATTTATTGTACAATGATGCACTTCCATACATTACACTTTTTTTTGCCATAGTTAGTGCATGGTGAGTATAATTGTATTTCATTAGCATTTCTAAGCCCAATTTTGTGTATTTGATGTTTTTTTTTATCTGGCCATCACCAAAAACAATGCCTTAAAAGCAGCACTTTTTTAATATTAATATTACATAAAACAGTCTCCCAAAACACCCACCCTTCATTTTCAGGAAAAGTACAGCAGGTTATAATACAATTATCTACCTTTTTCCTCTTATTCTGCAGGATATTTTTCACACCAGATATTGTTGCCTCACAGGTGAGTGGTAATATTGTATTCAAACGCACATGTAGGAACTGTTTGCACATGTCCTCTGAGGTTAACACTTCATATTTGGTCTCTTCAAACTTGTCATGGACCAGAAAATGAGTTTTCATTTCTTTCTTTTCATTAACTATCATTACCAGAGGATTATCTGTTATGTCAACATCCTGAAAAAGAAGTAACATGAATACACATAATAATCTGAGGAAGAGAATTTGAAAGAATAAATACCAGAGTTAATAAGTAAATGGTGATTCCCTTGTTACCCATAAGTTATAGGTTAAAGTATAAAAGTAAGTAAGTTTTACACTTTTGATTATTTTTTTATAATATATAAATGTATATTGAGGAGACCACTTGTAAAGTAGTAAAAATATATTATAGCCTGTTAAATCCTAGTGAGCTGTGTTCAGAAATAGAGCAGACTAGAGAGAGCAGTTGGGGATGACAAGGCAGTATTATTGTTTACCTGCAATATTTCTTTCATTGTAGTCCCAGTCGTCAAAGATTCGCCGAACCTTACGACGCCGCATAGCTCTATCTCGGCAGGAAGGTTGAGTAACAGTTGCCTATAAGTATTCTTCTCATTTTCAAATAATTCTAAGCTCAGTCCAACCACGAGCAATGTGCCATCGTACATGAGGCCGTACAGACATCCTGTAGTTTCATTTGTGTCTATATTAGACAACCTCTAAAAACAACAATAAATCCGTGTCATTAGGAGATATTTGATAGTACAAAATATCTAAAGAATATCAAACCAAATAAGTGGTGACTTGAGATGATGACGTATGTAATTAAACAATATTTATCAACAATTATATGGCAAAATTGTAAATTTAAATGAAAGACAGACATACTATTTACTAGTTAAGTTAAAATTCGATACTTTTCAAAGTACCGTTTTAACAAAATAATATAGTTTACCTCAATAACATAATTTGATATTTTGAGACGTGGTGACATTTTAAATGAATGTTACCAGTGGACAAATCGATAAATATTACTGTCATTTATTTATTTTTTATTTAGTGGATTGGCTTCTTGGCCTTTGTACCATTTTCTCATTTTTAATTAGTGTCTTTTATTCTGCCAGGTAGCGAACTACTTTTGAAACAATACATACTTTTAGTAACAATAATCCTAATTACTATTTTTTTTTGTTACATACAACATTCTCGTGTCATAATATTACTTACCATGACTCCTCTAAAATGGTTTGACCGATTTTTATAATATATTTACATATTTAGTAGGTCTGAAAACCAGCTACTGGCGCCGATTCTCTTGTTCATAAACTAAACTAATTTTAAGTTAAGTGCATCTTTTTCTTTCTATTTCATTAACAAAAGGATACGAAGATAACAATTTAGTGTAATCCTGTCGCATTAAGATACTCTATAAACAGTTTAGAAGCGATTATAAGTATGGCGACCAAAAATACTCCATAGACAGTTTAGATGCGATTGTAAATATGGCGGGACTTAAAAAACGACAATTACGTCAGGAGCGGACTAATTTGTCAGTTCTGACTTTTTATCTTCTGTCCTTTCCGTAATGAAATGGAAAGAAAAAGATGCACTGAACTTTAGCTGACAAAAAAAGCAGGCCGTTGGCTGAACCGATTTGGAAATTAGACTTTAAAAATCAATAAATATTATTTTTCACTTTATAGCGTTTTTTAAAAGTCTTATGTTTTTTATATATTTTTTAAATCAATGTTGCCCCACACTATGCAATTTCTTCTGTATTGGCGCTTTTACAAACATTCAAAGTTACATACACAAAAAGTTGCGCCCAGAACTACTTGTAGATCATACATTTATTTGTTCTGTGCAGAATCAAAGCAGACATTCAGCACATCGGTCAATTGTTTAACCATAGTTATATGAAATGTTTATTTAAGAATATAGTAAATTGAAAAAGCTGAGTTTGTTGAACTTATATCAAATGGGAATAAGGATAGTAAAAATAATATTGATAAGTACTAGAATTATTATCTATTTATTATTTCCTAATTCAAAATTCTTGATGCAGACATCAATGACTTCTTCCACCACTTGTGCTCTTTCTTTGGCTATCTTAAGAGCCGCTGCCTCACATTCTATAGAAAGGTTACAGCCACCAAACTTTTGAGAGCCACAAAGAATACCTTTGTTATAGCATGTAATTAAGTTAGCACCAATGCCTCCACACAATTCTTCTTCATATGCCGAGGGGTCAGCTAAAACTATATTCCTGCAAAAAAATATAATCATTTTAAATAAATAATTAAAATAATTTAATTTCCTCAAGAGTTCTGTTTATGTTTTTTTGTTTGGCAGCAGCAGTAGGTAGGGTAAAACACCCAATAGTCAGCCGTGCACCAGTACTCAGCCTTTGTAGAGATTATTTCCCTATAAATAGTGTTGAAGTTTGTGTACACCATTGTAATAACGTTTGATCGAATCCTTATCTTCTTATTGACTAATACGCAAATGTACGAAACAATATCAAATCAATTAGACGAGCTATGCTCATTCATTTGGACTGGCGTCGCACACATGACTACAAGCGCCATTTTTACTATTTTTTTGTTAAGAGAACCCTTTCGAGATTTTGGTATGCTTTAGTGTCCCTATATAGTGATTGGCAGTGAATTATTATATTTTATTGCAAAGGAATGTTATATTACAATAAAATCAACTAATACATGCCTTTTATTTGTTTAATATAATGTTATTTTGGTGGCTGACTACTGGGTTTAAAATTTTTAATGCAGATCCAGTATTCAGCCGTAAGTGGCTGAGTACTGGTTTTTTGGGCAATATCTTAGATTTAGCTAAAATTAATGGAGTAAATTATTCCAACTATTCTCATTAGTTTAGGCTTAACTTTTCTAAGAAGAAAAGCTTATTTTACCAGTAGTCAGCCGCTTACAAATGTAATTGCATGTTAGTGGCCGACCAATAGGTCTACGAATTTCGTAGTCAGCCATCAGTTCCATTGTACTAAATAGCACCTTAAAGCCATTTTAATTACAGTTTAATTTATGCTTAACTATTTTAGTTTGAAAATCACTCGGTTCCATCGTGTCAAAGAGACCCATCCACTAATATAAAGAAGAACAAGTGACACAAGCTATGGCAGCGATTAGAAATGGCATGAAAATTAGAGAAGCCAGTCGAGTTTTTATGGTTCCGCGAGTGACGTTACAGTATCGACTACATTTAAGGGTGCCAGATTTACCCCATAAGAGCAACAAGAAGAAACTACATTAAAAGACTGGTGTTTTGCTTAAGCCAAATGTGGCTTCCCATTAAAATGTACAGAGAAGGAAGGAAGAAATGTCCTTCTCTGTATGAGAGGAAACCTGTGCCCAGCAGTGGGACGATAAAAAAGGTTGATAATGATGATGATGATTAAAATGTAACGATCTTCTCATACCGTCCACAATATTATTTCTGAAGACAGACGAACCCGTTTGTAAATAATTGACCAAGGAAAAAATGGCACCAATCATTTCGGAGACGAAATCCCGAGTTAAGTGAGAGGACACCTGAAAATATATCCACTGGTCGAGCCGCTGTAACTGAAGAAGGTATTCGGAAGTGGTTTTCTTTACATTTGAAATGTAATTAACATTTTGACCGACCCTGACCGAATATTTATACCGAAATTGAGGAGATAAAGTGTTTGTACAGAAACGCCACCATATCAGTACGTCTCCAGGATCAGGACTCGCAACCGATCCAACTGCAGCGTGAAGTGAGACAAGGAAATGTCATATCTCCCAAATTGTACGCTGCTGCGTTGGAAGATGTCTTCAAGCTCCTGGACTGGAAAGGACTTGGTATCAACATCAACCGCGAGTACATCACTAATCTACGTTTTGCAGATGATATCGTGATCATAGCGGAGAACTTGGAAGACTTGAGTAAAATGTCAAACGACCTCAGCACAGCTTCCCAACAAGTGGGTCTAAAGATGAACATGGATAAGACGAATATCATGTCGAACTCTCATGTCGCAACCCAGCTCCAATTTTAGTTGGTTGCTCTGCACTCGAAGTTGTTAACGAGTATATATACCTTTTTTTTTTTTTTATGCCGGGGTGGAAATCCTCATAGGATGCCCGCCGCCCTGGGGTGGGCGACGGGGTATGTCAGACTTTTACTGACTAAAACCACCCCGGTGTGTCTTCTATCACGAGCGCGCGTGGGGCCGCGGGAGTCTAAATTCTTCCACGGCCCCACACCCTCGTGCTGGCCCGGTCTGTCCGGGCCTCGTCTCCTGCACGGGGTAGTGGGGTGTTAAACTACCCCGTGCATCGCCTCAAAGGCGCGCGCCGACACTCGCGCGCGCCTTCGCCTCGGGGTCCATCAATAGGGGGCGGGGACTTCCCCATGTCCCTCGCCCCTGGACCCATTCATGGGGGGCGGAAGAGGGCGTTATCCGCCCTTCCTCGGCGCCCGGTGCGTCTTCTGCGGCCCGGGAAGGGAGTTGATATCTCCCTCTCCCGTTCCGCAGCTTCCTTCTGCGACATCACGTCCTCGCAGAAGGACACCACCGCGTCCCACGACTCTGAGCTGCCGACCATCCTCCGCACTACTGCCGGCAGCGTCAGGTCGCCCCCTACTTCATTTGTGAGGACACGGCGCTGCTCCTCCCAAGCTACACACTCGGAGAGCGTGTGCTGCGCCGTGTCCTCCCCGCATTGGACGCAGTGGTGGCACCGAGCGTCCGGCTCTCTGCCTAAGCGACGCAGGTACTTGCCGAAGCAGCCGTGCCCCGACAGTACCTGCGTCACCCTGAACGACAGGGAGCCGTGCCTCCTCCCGAGCCAGTCGTCGAGTACTGGCCGGATCGCCTCGACGGTAGCGAGGCCGGCGGTAGGGCGCATAAGCCTCTGCCGCCAGTCCGCCACCAGGACCTGACGGAGCTCCTCTCGGCGCAGCTCGATCTGTCGCTGCACCGGACTGGAGCCCCGTGTCCGCTCTTCCTCGCGCCATTGGTACAATGACGCGAGTACTTTCGCCTCTAGGTCCCAGGGCGGGGATCCGGCCAGGACGCAAGCCGCCTCGTAGGAAATCGTGCGATACCCGCGGACGACCCTGACGGCCATCGCCCTCTGCGGCTTGCGCAGAATGGCGAGTGTTCCGGCCGTCAGGTCCATCGCCCACACAGGGGCCCCATACAGGGCCATGGACCGCACGATTCCCACGTACAACCGCCTACAGGCGGCGCTCGGGCCCCCCATGTTGGGAAGCAACGTTGATAGCGCGCCTGCTGCACCCATCAGCTTGGGCGCCAGCCGCCGGAAGTGGGGTCCGAAATCCCACCGGCTGTCGAGCACCAATCCCAGGTACTTCATGGTGAACTCGACAGCTATCCGGGCCCCACTGACCACGATATGTGATCCCGGCGCCGGCGCACGCCGGGGGCCATGGAAAACCATGGCCTCCGACTTGTCAAGGGCCACCTCCAGGCCCAGGCGCCGGATGCGGTTCACCACCTGTGACACCGCAGCCGTGGCTATCAACGTCGCTTCCCTGTACGAGCTCCCCCGGGCAGTGACAAGCGTGTCGTCCGCATAACACGTCAAGTCGGCGCCCGACGGGAGCTCGCCTCTCAGCACCCAGTCGTAGCCGATGTTCCACAGGAGCGGTCCCAAGACCGATCCCTGTGGAACACCGCACGACATTTGGTGCCGACCGGCACCGTCACGTCCCCGATAGGTGACGCATCTGTCCTCCAGGTAAGCCCCTACTATGCGGCGGAGGTAGGGAGGCACCCGATGGTATTTCAGGGCCTCCCTAATACAGTTCCAGGGTAGAGTGTTGAAGGCGTTGGAAATGTCTAAAGACACCGCCAACACCACCCCACCCCGGGACACCATATCCTCCGCCAGGGCTCTCACGCGCATGATGGCGTCTATGGTGGAGCGCCCCCGACGAAAACCGAACTGGCTGTCGTCCAGGTTCGGCCCCTCTCCGCACAAGTGGCCGACGAGGCGATCTGCGATTATACGCTCAAAAAGTTTGCCCGCCTCGTCGAGCAGCACTATGGGCCGATACGCGGACGGCGAGTCCGCGGGGCGCCCCTCCTTCCTGAGCAGGACCAGCTTCCCCTCCTTCCACACACTGGGAAACTGACCCTGCTCAAGGCATGCCGTAAAGAGCCCCCTCAGCTGGGGCTCTAGCTCCTTCAGAGCAAGGACGAGAGCTCGGCCAGGAACTCCGTCGGGTCCGGGCGCTTTATTCTTGGCCCGGAGCCGCGACACGGCCGCTCCCGTCTCTGCTTGCGTCACCACGGGGACATCGGTGCCCTCTTCTTCTGGAGAGTCTGTGGCTGAGGGTGAAACCATCGCCGGGGGAACATGTCCCGCCCGCTCAGGGAAGAGGGTGGATACCACCGCCTCCAGCAGCTGGGGTTGCATACTTTGCACCAGTGGGGGCGCCCAGGGACGCAACTTGCCCCGTACCCAACGGTAGGGGCGCCCCCACGGGTCCCGATCTAGGGACCCCAGCAGCTCTTCCCTGGCCCGCGACTTAGAGTCGCCGATGGCCAGCCACAGAGTCTCCTGGGCCGCGCGGTACACCCCATACCGCGCGGCCTCCTCGACGGGATCTCGTCGACGTCGTCTTCGGTAGCGCGTGTACTGGCGGCGAGCCGCGACGCACTCGACGCGCAACCGCGCAATGTCGTCGTTCCACCAGTACACGTTGCGCCTTGCGGACTGTTGGCGGACGCGGGGCATGGACGCGTCGCAGATCTGCGTCATCGCCCCGCGAAACCGCAGCGCCTCCGCTTCGACGTCGACGGACCCGTCCGTCGCCGACTCCCAAATCCAGGACTGGACTATGGCAGCTTCCTCGAGTAGTTCCCTGTCAAGGCGCTTAAGCGCCCAGCGCGGGCCGTCGTTAATCGGGGCTCTTGGATGGCGGCCGCTCGCGGTCTGGGCGGAGACGTCGAACCGGATATACCGATGGTCCGACAGCGTCTCCACCTCCACGGCGACACGCCAGTCATGGACACGGCTGGCGACAGAGGGGCTAGCGAAAGTAACGTCTACTATCGACCCGCCCCGCTGCCGCACGCACGTGTATACCGAACCCCGATTCAGGACGACCAGGCCGGCCGTCACTACCCACTCCGCTAGCACCTCGCCCCGAGGGTCAGTGACCGGAGATCCCCACGCCGATGACTTGGCGTTGAGATCCCCGAGCACCAGAGCGGGACGAGGGTGATAGCGGCCTACGACGGTGCCCAACTCGACAAGGAACCCCTCGAAGTCGGCGAGACTCTTGTTGGGGGAGAAATACGCCCCCACGATGACGATGCCGCCCGAGACCGCAGCAACCCAGCCGCGGCCCCGAGACGGGTCGATCAGAGTCCCGCCAATAATGGCCACCGAGCCGTCAATGCATCCCAGCCAGTCGTCACGGGCAGGGATGAAATACGGCTCGGCGACCACAGCCACTTGGATCGACCACTGCGCCATGCTCTGGAACAAAAGATCCTGAGCTCTGGCGCAGTGATTGATGTTGCCCTGGAGGAAACGGAATTGTGCCATTATTGACACTCCATTTCCTCGGCAACGGTCCTGGGCCGGGAGTCGGCCGCGGAGCTGTTAGCCTGCGGGGGAGGCGAGATTTCCCCGGCAGGCTTAGAGCTCCTCTTCTTCTTTTTGGTGGCCTTTTTGCTGGCAGGCGTGCCACAGGCCCCTCCGCCCACTCTGTGTCCCGCTGGCTTCCCTGCAGCCGAACATAAGCTGCAGTTGAGCGCCGCGGAACACTGGGCCGCCTTGTGGCCGGGCTGACCGCAGCGATAGCAAAGATCGCTACGGTCAACCTCAGCGGTGCACTTGGCCCGGACGTGCCCCTTCTCCAGGCACCGGAAGCACCGCAAAGCCCGGGGCTGCAGGAGTTTAACTCTCGCTGCAACCCAGCCTACCAGCAATCTGCCACTTGCGGCGATTTTATTCGCCGACGCCACAGGGCACCGAACCCAGACTGCGCCGAGTCCGGTGGCGTCGGTGCGAATATCGCCGGCCCGCACCTTGTCCGGCGGACACTCTCCGCTTCGGGCAACGGCCGCCACCACCTCCTCGGAAGTCACGGACTCGTCCAGGCCGGCAATCCGCACCTCTGCGGTTTTAACCGGCCTGGAAATCCGGACGTCCTCGGGGTTGAGGACCTCCCTCAACCTGGCGGCCAGAGCGTCCGCCTTCTCGGCATTGCCGCTCGCAGCACCAGCTACCTCAAACAGCTGCGCACCCGTGGCAGCATGTCTGATGGTGACGGACTGGAGGCCAAGATCCGACAACTTGATCTTGGCCTTGGCCTCGGTAAGGACCGAGCCGTACATTACGCCGCGCTCCGAAGCGCCACGCTGAAGCGTGAGCGTCACGGCCTCGGAACGCGGGGCCCGCACAGCCGGTCCCTTGCGACCGCTTTTGCGACCGCCTTTGCCAGTCCGCCGCGCAGCCTCCGGAGCCACCTTTGCGGCTTTACCGGAGGCGCGCGCTGGTGCTGCTGAGGCCGCCTTGGCGGCCTTAGCGGCTTTGCGGGCCTTTTTACGACCCACGACTGTCGCCCAGGTCTCACCCTTAGACCCGGCAGTCGTGGGCTGCTCGCCCTCTGGAGCTCGCTGAGGCGCAATTCCCGGCGTTCCCTCAGCCCTACGCCGTTTGTCGGCCGCTAGGGGCGGACGGAGGTTTTCCTCAGGGAGGCGCCGGGAATGCGCCTCAAGTTGGGCTTTTACCATGCTCCCGCACTGGAGCATGCACACACGGACGACGCGCTCAAGGCACGATGCGCTCAGCTCATCATCCGTGCGTGCCGGTCTTGGTGCGGGAGCCGGAGCCACTTCGGAAGCGGCAACGGTGGGCGTGTGTCGCTGCTGCTGCTCGCTCAGCGCAGCGACTTGTCGCCGGAGGTCCTCCAGATCATCACGGAGGCGGCTGTTCTCCTCCTGCAACTTCACGACCTCGTCTGAGGCCGTCGTGTTGAGGAGGGTGCCAACCGCCTCCCTGATGTCCGCGGCAGCCTCCTTGAGACCGCGAATGAACGTGCTCTTCAGGTTGCCAGATTTTGTGGCAACCTTAAGGACCAGGTCCACCCCGTCCAAGGCCAGCTGACTAAGGGCCACCGCCGACGGTTGCCCCCCTTCCGCCGATAGAGCAGCGCGTCGCTCTCGAGCGCGTCGGGCCATTTCCGACACTTCGTCGGCTGCGACGGCTTTGCGCTGCTCCCTCCTGGCGGCGTTGAGCTCCGCCTTCGAGCTCCCTAGCGAGGCACAACTCTCGCCACCAGGGTCCTCCGAAGTGACCCCCATGTCACTTTCTGCTTCGCTGGCCGCCGGGGAACGCACGAACTTACCCTGGGCGTCCCTCCGCAGCCGCGAAGCAGTCACTCCTCTGGAATTTTGCCGACCTCTCCTCGCGGTCGGCACCTTCGGGGCCGGCAGGCCTTCTTCTTCAGAGGTCAGCTCCGCCGGCCCACCTCCCTTCTGAGCAGGCTCGCGTGGTCGCTTCCTAACGGAGGACGGTCCACGCGGCCCTTCGTCCACATCCACTGCATCGCATTCGCTGCCAGTAACATTAACGACAGCAGGGGCCTGGTCACCTACCCCTGCGCGTTCTTCGGTCACCAATTTAACATTCGCAGGCCCGGATACCTGCGAACGCCGGGCGTCAGCCGGATCGCAAGACAAAACACAATTCGCTATCTCTGACATTTCATTTACGATAATGGGTGTTACTCACATCACTTCCCCAAGGCGATGCGGCCGCTCTTTTTGGAAGGGTATTAAACCTCCCGAGGCCTGCGGATGCCTCTGGTGCAGGATATACCGCCCACTGCTCGGTATCTAAAACTAACTTACTACTAATAATATTATTAACATTTTTTGAATTTTTTATTAATTTTTAAATTTTGTATTTTGTTTTGTTTATTTTGTATTTTCTCTTTGATTTTTATCTTTTTTCCCCCTTATTTAAACCTAACCTATATGTAACCTAAACCTAAACCTAACCTAACCTACCCACCACCCGGCACCGTGGCTATGAAACCTCCACCGCCACGAGTGCCTGTAGACCGCAGGGCGAGGAGAAACCCACGGTCTTCTCCAACTCGGTCACGCGACGTGACCCCTAGACCGCGGACTGTCAAAACGGCCCGCGGTCCACACCATCTCGCTCCCTATTCGTGCGCTCTGCTGCAGCGCTGCAGAGCACAGATAGGGAGCCCTCGGGAGCGACTCCTCCGCTCCGGCAGAAATTCGCCGCGGACAGCAATCTCCTCCTGCACAATAGTCACGAAGAGATTGCTGCCCACGCCCAAGGTGCACCGGCCCAGCGTCTGCTCGTCCTAGGGTCTCAAAACCAGAGGACCAGCAGGCACTGAGCACTCGGGGAGGTTTTCTGCCACGCACCCCCGAGTATATATACCTGGGACAAACAGTCCAACTTCGAGAAAGAGGTGTCTCTTCGAATCCAGCTATTTTCTAGCAATTTTCTTGTCGTCCAAGATAGCACACTCTCAAGACTAAAGTCTGTGACCAGTGTGTGTTGCCAGTGATGACTTACGAACTGAAACGTGGTCGCTCACAATGCGCCTCATACGAAAGCTCAGATTGACATAAAGGGCGATGGAAAGAGCTATACTCAGAGTTTCTCTGCGCGAAAGGACATAGCTCTTCAAGTCGCTAAAATTAAGTGGCAGTGGGCAGGGCACATTGCTCGTAGAACCAAAGGCCGATGGGGCAGTAAGGTTCTGGAGTGGCAGCCAAGTACCGGAAGATGCAACGTAGGGAGGCCCCCAACAAGGTGGACCGATGACCTGATGAAGGTCGCAGGAAGCCGATGGGGGAGGCCTTTATCCAGCAGTGGAACTAAATAGGCTGAAGAAGAAGAAAGCAGATACCGAAATCAATGACCTGAAAAATGTTGGTTGTGATGATTGCCCTGCATTCAAAATGCACTGAATTTGGTGGGGAATATGAAAACATATGTAATAAAATATTTCTATGCCAAATATGCAAAAATAAGTGAGAGGCTGACTATAGGGTAAGACATGGCTGACTTGTGGAGAAATGAGGCTGAGTACTGGGGAAAAGTGCAATTATGTGTTTATTGTTAATTTTTTCCATAGTAACAATAAAAGTTTAATATTTTGTTAATTTGTTCAGAAAATTTAATAAATAAATTTTTGCCAAAAATAGATTGTTATTATGTATACAGTTTAATTTTTAAAATATACATAAATCAAAATTAATATCTCGCTAAAAGGCTGACTATTGGGTCTTTTACCCTATTATAGCCTTAATAAGTACTTACTTTTGGTCATGTTTATATAGAGCAAAGCTTGTTGCCACTGGTAATCCATGGACATTCAGTTTTGTTTGTACACTTGTATCTACAGAGATTTCTTCTGTTTCTGGATCATATGTCACCATTGGAAAAGTTACTGTAAAATATAACTTATTAGAAGAAAAAATTTTAGCATTTCTCTGCAGCATAATTTCATAATACACTAATAGTAGGGAATAAATGGCTTTGATTATGACAGTTCCAAAACATTCATTGCATTATTTACAGTATTGACCAACCAAGTTTTTGAACCTATGAAGCGATTGGATAACAATATTCTCCAAAATGATTATAATGGTGATTGATAGTATCTTAGCCAATTAGAGTACAGGTGGATTTGAAAAACATTATAGTATAATTGTGAGTTCAACTTACGTGTTTTCAAACTGGCCATCAATGTCATAATACAAGCATCAACCAAGCTCCCATCATTATCAATACAGACCATATCACAGTATAGCACCCATGCTAGCTTATCATGTACTATACTCAAGTCCTTTAGATCAATACATTTAGAATTTATGATGATATCTGAGACCAAGGTACTGGTGACTTGTGCACTGTCTGAAGGTGGTCCAGGTCTATATTTTGATGAACACAATGGAGGTAATTCTACATTTGTAACAAGGAAACCCACATCAGGTTCTTCTGCTTTTGGTGTTGCTAGTTCCTGCAAAGTAGGGAAAAATATAATTGAAATTAAGTTTATATACTAACTTTAGTAGTATAACGGAAAAGAAGATTACCAGCTTTATTCCACAAACAACTGTAGTGTTTCCACATTTGACAACAGCAGAAGAATCTGATGCTTTTATAGAATTAACATTTAGTTTGATATTTCGTTGTTCATGAAATGCTCTTCCGTCTGGCCGTATATTTCTCGATAAATAGTCATTGAAATATTTGACCGGGTGAATAAGTCTGTAAAATAAAAACGTTTTAGTGAAAGCTTTGATAATAACAATGATCATTAAATAAGCATGATAGAAAAATTTACTTACTTGTATATTTCAGCCATATTCTTGTTACCAATACTCTGGATTATCTTCTCAAATCTCTATTTCTTCTATCTTCTCAAATATAAAACTTCTCATCACACTTCTTTCTCAAGATTTAGTTGATTGACAAACGGAAACGTGTTTTTGTTGTTTTTGAGACTTAAGTTTGACAGTTGATATTTTTTTTTGGTTCCCTTCTTTCCGTTCAGAGGAACGGAAAAGGCAAAGGCATAGTACGCCATACAGCCTACTCTTAAGTAACTTTTTTCCTCAGTTTATATCCTAATTTATCCTAGCTTAACTTAACATATCTCCTTTCGTTTCCCACGCGAGGCCGACGAGGAGGGGTTTGGGGTAAAGACATGATGTGACCACTATTTCACTACAATATTTCACTGTTCTTTATGAATTATTCACTGAATGCACTTTTTACTAAATAAATCACGCGTTTTTATTTAGTAAACGACACTATAAATAATTTAAAAGTCCAATGTAAAATGAGCGTGGCACTCATCTTGGCTTTCCCGCCAAAAAAAAAACCTTGACAGTTGATAAACTCTACAGTTATACAGTCCTACCAACTTATCTGTGAACTGAGTGGTAGCGACACCGTCGCTTTAGTGTTGCAAATTAATAAAATTTACCCATGATTGGGTATGTCAGATAAGAAACTAGGTAAACATATAAACATAATTTTATTATTTTAAACAATACCTAACCTTGTTTTATAATAATAAAATACTAATATAAGTACTAAATAGTCTTCAAAAATAAGAAAATTAATGTAGGTAGATACATACATCAGCGATTTCTCTGGCATTAAATTGATATAATGTAGGTAACCCACTTACAAACTAACCCCTTTATTCATAAATGTTGCTTAAAGTTAACTAGTGATAAAAAAAATCTGCTAATTTAAAAAAGAGAGTAGACAACACTAACCTGTAACTGCCACAATCGAATGACATTTCAACATGGCGGCCGTAGTTCCCATTTTCTCAATTTCACAGATAAGTTGGTAGGACAGTACAATCAATTCTGCAAAATTATGCATTCATTGCTTTCCATACAAATTATGCACAGAGGAACAAAAAAAAAAAACAAATTCACAAGCGTGGGAGATCAGTGGAGTCCATAACAACAAATAATCATAAAATAATGAAAAGATCAATTTAAAAAAGTACAAAAAGGACAGTAGTCGTGGTGGCCTAGTGGTTAAAACACCAGCTTCTCAAGTATGAGTGTGCGGGTACGATTCCAGGTCAGGCAAGTACCAATGTAACTTTTCTAAAGTTATATGTAATTTTTAAGTATATCTTGGACACCAATGACTGAAGGTGAAGGAAAACATCTTGAGGAAACCTGGACTTTATAAATCTGAAATTAAGTCTGAAATCGCCAACCCGCATTGAGCAAGCGTGGTGATTACGCTCAATCCTTCTCTATATGAGAGGAGACCTGTGCCCAGCAGTGGGATGATAAAAGGTTGTTGATGATGATGATGACTTCTTTAACTAAATAGTTTTTGTGGTATGGAATATGGGGAGGTCTCAGCCCCTAGTGATGTACTAATGTTTTCGTTTGTTTTCATAACTATGATTATTGCATCGAAATGTCTTCTATCATTCTTGCTATTACTTGTTTACATATTTTGTTGAGATAATTTTCTTATAATGTTTCTATTAATTTCATGTGAATGTGGAATGCCGTGCGTGTGACCGCCGAAGCGGTCCCCAATTCTGGTTTTGGTCCGCGCCGGTATACCGGTAACCCCCATATCTGGGGGCCGAACCGCCTATCCGCCACCTGGGGACGCCTCCGATGGCAGGCCAGAAACTGCGCACGGATTTCTTTCCTAACCTTTTTTTTTCCTTGACGCTGTGGAAATGCCTTTACGCACCATACCCCGAAGGGCGTGTGTGGGACTCGCCTAGCCGAAGCCGGGAATACCCACTAAACCAAACAGCGGCACACCGACATCGCCTTAGTGGCGGGGTCATGGGAAATAGCAGAGCCTTTCTACCAATCCCCCGCCAGCAATTCCCGCCGGCCTCATGCTGGACAGCAGGTTTCGCTTCGGCCCGCACTTTAGCGGGCTGTCGATGCGCCTGCTGAAGGCTGCGGACGCCCTCTAATGGCTCATGCCGAACATGGGAGGGCCGAGCACTTGGTGCCGACGGTTATACGCCGGCATACTGAGAAGTATGGCCCTTTATGGGGCTCCAATTTGGGAGGAGTCTCTCCACAGGAGGGAGAACTTCACCGCCCTTCGGGCGCCCCAAAGGGCCATCGCCCAGCGGGCAGCGCGGGCCTACCGCACGGTAGGCTTCGCAGCGGCGTGCGCTCTGGCGGGCACCCCGCCTTGGGAGCTCGAGGCGTGGGTGCTCGCCAGAGTGTACGAGTGGACGGTCGCAGGGCGCTGGGCGGGCGTCTGGCTCCAGAAGAGAGGGAGGCCGTCCGGCGGGAGGCGAGGGACGCCATCGTCTAACATTGGACACGGGACCTCGCTTCCGCCGTGTTTGGCCGTCGCACCCTCGACGCCATCGGGCCGGTCCTGAAGGACTGGCTCGACAGGCGTCACGGGTTCCTCTCCTTCCGTCTGGTGCAGGTACTCTCCGGTCACGGCTGCTTCTGCAGGTTCCTGCACCGGATAGGACGAGAGGAGACACCGTCGAGCCACGGTTGCGGCGCGGCGGAGGACACGGCGGAACACACCCTCGCGGTATGCCCGTCGTGGTAGGAGGGGACCTCTCGCTGCCCGTCATCGTCAGAGCGATGGTGGGGAGCGAGGAGGCCTGAGCGGCGATGGCCTCCTTCTGCGAGGTCGTGATGTCGCAGAAGGAGGCCGCGGAGCGGGAGCGAGAGGAGAATCCCCTCGCTCCGGTGCTCCGCAGGCGGCGGATAGGGGAACGGCCCCCAGATATGGGGGTTACCGGTTTACCGGCGGCGGGTCGGCCATCATTCCAGGCTGACGTGACCCGAACTCCGGGTCACCGTCGGGTAACCCGGCCTCCTCACTGAGAGGAGCTGGGGCCCCCGTTTGCTTCCGGGCAAACGAGTGGGGCTAAGAGGAAGGACACCTCGCTAAAAAACCTTTGGCTGCTGCGTCTTCTCGCATAAGAAGACATACCCAGCCCGGCCCCTCCGTATGGGGAGACCACTGTGGGCCCGCCTTTTGGCGGGAATCGCCGGCGGGGGATTGGTAGCGCAGGCTCTGCTATTTCCCAAGACCCCGCAAAATAAGACATGTCTTAAAGGTCTTAGAAACCAGGCCATAAAATAACAAAACAAAAAAAAAATCGTAACTGTCAAAATCGCTTGACAGGTGTAACTTGACTTTGACGTTTCTTTTTTGATTCGATTTGGTGCACGAAGCTCCAAGGTGTGTGTATTTATGACAAAATCCAATTTAATCATGTAATGCCCAAGCCGGATTGACTGAATTCAGTTTTAGAAAGTGTTCTTAGTTGTTGATTTAGGTCTTGTGAGTCTTATTTTGTGATATTATTTCAGATCACAATGGCAAAACCCAAGGGAGAGAGGAAAGGCAAATCTGCCATCAACGAAGTTGTAACTCGTGAATACACGGTTAATTTACACAAACGGCTTCATGGAGTAGGTTTCAAGAAACGCGCTCCGCGTGCCATCAAGGAAATCCGTAAATTTGCAGAGAAACAAATGGGAACTCCCGATGTTCGTGTGGACACTCGACTAAACAAATTCCTTTGGTCAAAGGGAGTCAGGTAAGAAAATAAACTGTTGGTTATGTTTTGGTATATGATGTAGAAGCGTGGTTTTAGCAAGCAATTGATTGCATTATAACCACAAACATAAAGTAAATACCAAGTAACCTAAAAGTTCTGATGTTGTCAAATAGATTCATTACTACTACTACAAACTGTACTCTATTATCTGTGTGAAAGTGAATCTATATTATTATTATCTTTATATTCAAGGAAAATACATAGATTTTAAATCCATTAAAAAATATTTTTTAATGTAAGAAAAAGAATTAGTACTCTCTAAAATTATGATAGTCCTGATTATAATCCTAAAGATGATCTTCTGGTTGATTAATATATGAAAGTAAATTTTCTGTTTCTATTATGTATCTCCACTGTCCCTAGGAACATATTCAATCCCCCTAATTAAACTAAAAATGTTTGATGTATAGGAAGGAAACTGTTATTTTCCTAGTTCAGTTTTTGCCTTAATGATAATAAAACTCGCATTCATCAAACCTTAACATAGATATAGGTAGAAACTAAGGAATACTACCTGATGATCCTTATATATCTTTTCCTTTATTTATTTTATATATCTGAAGTTCTTAATGATGTTTTGGTTTATTTCAGAAATGTTCCCTTCCGTGTCCGTGTGAGGCTGTCCCGCAGACGTAATGATGATGAGGACTCTGCCCACAAACTGTTTACACTCGTTACTTACGTACCAGTAGCCTCCATCAAGGGCTTGCAGACAGAGAATGTGGATGCTAGCCAAGAATAAACACTAAGTTTAAGCTATTACTGCAGTTTCTTTTTAAATTCTGGCCAGAAATGGTTATCAAATTCTCCTTTCTATCTTTCTCAGAAATCAGATAAACCTTTGTCTGACAATTCTTTTAATACACACTGAGTCAGTGAAGAGGGTACTCCGTGATGTATTCATCCTGACTAAACAATGACTGGCAATTTTTGTTCTAAAAGTACAGTACAATTCTGTTATTTATATTGACAGAAAAGGAAGAGGAAGAAACTTTGAAAAACTGTAAAGGTTGCTTTGTGATATTAAAAGAATGTTTTAATTTTTATGGCATACATGTAGGTACATATACACCCTTATTCATAAACGCTGCTTAAAGTTAACTAGTGATTAGTGATTTTTTAAACATACATTTTAGATGCTTGCAGGTCACTTAATTTTAAAAATCGATTATGAATAAACCCCTTAAACACTGTGGTGTTTATTCATAAAGGATGATTTATGTTAAGTGACGTCAAAAGGTCAAAAATGTATGGTTAAAGAATCGCTAATCGCTTGTTAACTTTAAGCAGTTTTTATGAATAAGGGGGATAGTGTCTGAAATACTATTTTATATTACATGTATGTAGAAAAAGTTAATTCAAATTAGGTTTTTTCTTTGGCTCTTAAGCTCATCCTACTTCTTTCCTCTGTTAGGCTTATCGAAATGTGGTATTATAATACATAATTATGGTACCACCTTTACATAAATGGATATAAAACACAGCAGATACTTTCATTCAGAGCTATTTTGTTGGTGCTAAATTATCCTTTATAAAAAACATCAATAAAATACACTTGCTTTTGGTCTCATTTAATAAAAACCAATTTACAATACATTTACGGGCTATCAAAATAATAGCACAGGGGGCGGCTACACCCCCCCCCCCCCACCTCTTCCTGGAAATCTCGCAAAACATGTATGAACTCCCCTAATTACTAAACAACGTATAAACGAGGACTTTGGCCCGTATTCCAGAAGCTCATTCAAAACCGTATTACTTTTAATCTCCTTTCAAGCCATTTCATTAGTTGAAACTAGTTTTAAGTAATGTTTAAACAGGTCAATGCTTGAGTTTCCTTCTGGAATACGGCCCTTGGAAGCCACGCAGTGCGACTATAGGTAGCGCACAAAGATTACTATTACGATAACTAATTTTACTCACCCCATCCCTCCCCGGGCTTGATTTACCCTCCTAGGCCAGAAGCTGGGTACGCCCATGGGCGGAATGTTGTTGAACTTAAAGATTTTAATTATGCAGATATTTAGTGTTTGACGTCGTATAATTGTGTATCGGTATATATATAATTGTGTGTGTCGGTAAAAAAAATGTGCACGCAGTCATGGAGAAATCCACCAAAACCTGATTCTGCTGGGCGAACGTTGTCCTTTTGAACGCGGACCTTTTTTTAATCCATAGACTTTATAAGAAAAAAGTGATGTGTCCAAAAATTAGTGTGTATGTACTAATATTTTATTCATACATACACAATTGTATGTATGAATAAAATTAGTGCATAAACTTCTGAGAAAATCAAGTTTCCGCTACGCGAACGTTTGGCCATTAGCTAGTTTTCATATAAAGCGCTTACATAGAGAGCTGTAGATTTTTACACACGTTGTTTTGAATTTGTTTATATAAATTTAAAAAACAGATTTAGAAAAATTCGTAAGGTTTTAGAGATAAAAATATAAACGTAAAATACGCTTCGAGAAAGAGGTCAATCGTCGAATCCAACTCGGCTGGGCTGCTTTCGGGAAGCTACGTAGAATCTTCTCGTCCGAAATACCGCAGTGTCTCAAGACAAAAGTCTTCGACCAGTGTGTGTTGCCAGTGATGACTTATGGAGTTGAGACGTGGTCGCTAACAATGGGCCTTATAAGAAGGCTCAAAGTTGCTCAAAGGGCAATGGAGAGGGCTATGCTTGGGATTTCACTGCGCGATCGAATCAGGAATGAGGAGATCCGCAGAAGAACGAGAGTAACCGACATAGCCCGAAGAATTGCAACACTGAAGTGGCAATGGGCTGGACACATTGCCCGTAGGACCGATGCCCGATGGGGCCGACGGGTTCTCGAGTGGCGACCACGCACCGGAAGACGTAGCGTGGGTAGGCCCCCGACAAGGTGGACCGACGACCTGGTGAAGGTCGCGGGAAACCGCTGGATGCGGGAGGCGCAGGACCGGTCGTCGTGGAGAACCTTGGGGGAGGCCTATGTCCAGCAGTGGACGTCTTTCGGCTGAAATGATGATGATGATGATGATGACGCTTATTAGGTCTTAGTTCTTAGTGTGCCTAGACTTTGGGGCCTAGATTTCACGTTTATACAAACCTTTTAAGTGTCTGCAATATATTGCCAAGTACAATGATGTCCATTTAGTAATTAAAGCGTTATAGGACAATTTACTATAAATAGATCACTGTTTACAAAGTAGTCAAATATCACGACGTTCTAAAGGAATTGCAAGGTAAAATGTATGCCAATAATTAGTGTATTCATCATAGAAACCGCGACTCAATGTCCCCACTCCACGACCCATCTCCATGTCTGGCGAGCCGATCCCTTGGGAGAAGCAAGCCAAATACCTAGGTGTGATTCTCGACCGCAACCTCAACTTCTGAGAGCACATTAAGGCCGTCCGCTCACGTGCCGTCTTCGCTCTGGGTCGACTCCACCTCGTCCTCAACCCGCGTAGCAAACTGTCGCTCAGGTGCAAAATGCGCTTGTACACAGCATGCATACGCCCGATTTTGACATACGCTTGTCCAGTCTTCGCACATGCCAAGCCGCGTCATATCCATAGGATGCAAGTAGTCCAAAACCGTTTTCTCCGTAAAGCCACATATGCCCCTTGGTTCGTCCGTAATGAGATCCTCCACCTTGATCTCAAAATCCCCACCATCCAGCAGTTCATGAAGCGCCTTTCCAAACGCTACTTTGACACTGCCGCCAAGCACCGCAATCCCCTGATAGTAGCGGCTGCTAATTATACCCCCTCCACCATCTCCAAGCTTCGCCGCCCAAGGCATGCTCTCACAGACCCTGATGACCCCATAACCCTCCTCCAAGAGGCCAATAGGGCCACTAGTACATTACTCAAAAAAAGACCGACCTACCGACCTCGCCGCCGAGGTCCATCGCGACGCGTTCAACGTAGTAGCCCCCTCCCGCGTCCCTTGTCCGATGAAGGCCAGCCCGCGCCGCAGCTAAGCCAGTAAATATAATTTCCCAACCATGACCTCTGAGTTTGTTTCGGACGTTTCTTCTCAGAGCTAATACTAGGAAACGCCGCGGTCATCAAACCGAATTTAAACAAATATTTGATCCAGCCGTCCCTTGCTGCTCTTTCCAGCGACGCCTTACGCCGAGGTTCGTACCCCACAGGGGGTGTCCTTAGCGTGTAGTCGCTTAGTTTTTTTAGTCGTCCTGGCTGGAGGCTTTAAATTCATTTAGGGCATCCACAGGAAAGTCCGGTTAAGTAGTCACGGCCTCTCAAGGTCAACTACGAGATGTCATATCAAAAAAAAAAAAACGGTATAAGTATCAATTAAAAAAATCTGTTCAAGAAGTAGTTTTTTTAAGTTATTAAATTGTTTGATCCACTAAAGTTACAAAAGGGAACGCTCGTGCATACCTAGTCCATTGGTTAAATAGTGTAATAAGCTACAATATGATAAATATTTAGGAGGGTCCTAAATAAAAGACGTGGATACGGGAACAACAGTTTAATCACTATCACTGAAGCTAGTTAACAATGGTAGGAAGAACTGAGATGAGTTATGAGAGTTAAAGTCTACTCTTTTATAACCGACCGCTTGTCGTAAGGTTTGTATACGTACTGCGGCAATGCAAGCCGCAAGCGGAGTTATGTGTTTTTAATGTCGGAAACAATAAGTGTTTAGGGTTGTAACATTAACTAGTGTTGTGACACAATACGCCACAAATATTTACCTAAACAGTAGGTAGTACCTACTTACTTGTGGTAATTATTTAATTTCTCTGAGGGGTCTATAGTAAAAATCCTGATCCGTGAAATCTTCATTAGAAATTAGCTGTATGAATTTTATTTCTCATAAATAATATATCTAGATTATATCTCAAGTCCCAAGCGCAAACTTAAATAAAGTAACTACGTTAATAGTAGGTACCTACTTTATCATAGTCAAATACATTTAAAAAAGTAAGTGTAAAAAATAACTGACCTTTATATTATATCGAAACAACAATATTGTGTTATCACCTATAACAATTCAATACCGGTATTATACTATAAATTTTAGGATGTTACCTAAATATATTGCACGGCCGCTTTTTTATAGCTATCCGAACTTGGTCGGGTTATGTAGGTTTTCGATGCTTCGTCAGTATTATGATTGTTTTCCTTTAATTACTGAATTTAATGACATGAAATTTTGCATGTGAATAGTTGAATGGATACACTAATTATTGGCATACATTTTACCATGCAATTCCTTTAGAACGTCGTGATATTTGACTGCTTTGTAAACAGTGATCTATTCATGGTAAATTGTCCTATAAATCTTTAATTACTAAAGGAACATCATTGATACTTGGCAATATTGCAGACACTTAAAAGGTTTGTATAAAAGTGAAAATCTAGACTCCAAAGTGCACACTTTAAGAACTAAGACCTAATAAGCGTATTTTACGTTTATATTTTTATCTTTTAAGCCCTACGATTTTTTCTAAATCTGTTTTTTAAACAAATATAAACAAATTGAAAACAACGTATGTAAAAATCTACAGCTCTCTATGTAATCGCTTTATATGAAAACTAGCTAATGGCCAAACTTTCTCGTAGCGGAAACTTGAATTTCTCCAAAGTTTTTGCATGCACTAATTTTATTCATATATACACAATTACACACAAATGCACACAAATTTTTGGACACATCTCTTTTCTTCTAAAGTCTATGGATTAAAAAAAGTTCCGCCAAGGCAACGTTCGCTCAGCGGAATCAGTTTTGGTGAATTTCTCCACAATGGCTGCGTGCACAATTTTTTTTTTACCATACACATTTATACGACGTCATACACTAAATATTTGCTTCATTAAAATCTATAAATTCAACAATATTCCGCTGCGCGAACGCACACCGCCCATGTTAGTAGAATAAGTTATCGATACCTAACAATACCTTCTCGGGTCGGACAGGGTTTTCATTTGCTCCATAGGGTTTTCTCCACATCCATACTAATATTATAAATGCGAAAGTAACTCTGTCTGTCTGTCTGTTACGCTTTCCAGCTTAAACCTCTCTACCGATTTTGATGAAATTTGGCACAGACAATATTTAGACCCTGAGAAAAAACATAGGCTACCTTTTATTGAAAAAAAAAATGATATTTACGAGGGAAATCTAAAAAGCGCGATATAACCAAATTCCACGCGGGCGAAGCCGCGGGCGGAAAGCTAGTATTGTATAAAGGGTGTATCTGACATCGACGCACAAACGAGTACCATGGATCCAGTACATGATTCTGAACCCCCCAGTGGTGGAATTTTGCGTCGGCTTTTTCCCGATTATAAAAAAATAATATGCAGTTTTTTCACTTTAGACCAGTGGTTCTTAACCGGTGGTCTGCGGACCACTGGTGGTTCCTGGAGGCATCCCAAGTGGTCCGCGAAACGTTGACCAGACGTGATGAAATCAGGCGAGTGGACACACAACGCAAACTGCGCAGTTTGATAGCAAAAGGCAAATAGCGTTAGTGTACGAAGGTTATTTGGTCTTGTAAGGGACCACCCATTTTGTTTATTAGTAATATAATCATCTCAGCGTTTGTCCCGGTTGCATCCGCGGCTTTCGCGTTGGAGCCCGGGGTCCGCTTTCCTGCACATTCTCCTCCATTTCGCGCGATTTTTAGCATCCTGTGGTGAGAGATTGTTGGCAGGCATGTCATCTCTTGCAACGTCAAGCCAGCACTTCTTTGGTCTACCCCGCTTGTTCCGGCCCGACGGAGGCGCCACGATAAGACGTTTGTTACCCACGTAACGTGCCGGTTTTCGTAAGACGTGGCCGTACCAGTGTAGGCGACTCTCCTGCAGTTTGTCTGCTATGTCACGGACACGAAGACTGCCCCGGATGCGAGAGTTCCTGATGCGGTCGTTACGGGTAACTCCACACATCCCCCGCAGCATATTCGCAACATATTTAAGTATTTAAACTGGTCTGTGCACTCGACAATGTCTCCGCCTATGCACACAGATATGTGGTCTGTCGTGTTTCTGGCCATGTATACGATCTTCGGCACATTGAGTTTAAGACCTCAGTTCTCGAGCCAGTCCTTCCACGCATCCACACGCCGCGCCATCTGTTTCCTGTCCGTGTCCGCCAGCGCGACATCGTCAGCCAACGTAGACGTTTAGAGCCTCTCCTTGTCATGAATCGCAGAGATCTATGACAAGGAGACAGTGTTGTGCAGTGAGTCTCTCACCGGGTATGACTTTGCAGTTGGCTACATTACCGATATGGTGTCTCCTAGTTAGTAGGAAGTCTATCTGGGTAGCGCTTCGCCCGCTCCGGTAGGTAACAAGGAGCTCCAGTTTTTTTTGGAAATAGGTATTAGTAACTTACGGAACCTAAAATAATGTAAATAAATAAAGGGTTAATTGATATATCTTTAAATAAAACACGAATAATTTTACGACTTACACTCGACACGACTCGACTTATTCATTATTTTGCAAAAATCTAAAATACATTTCTAATGAAATTTTTTAATTGCATACTCCTTACTAACTTCTGACTCCTTGGTTCAGTGCTACTCAAAGTTAAACTCATGTCAGCAGTAATATCCAACCGATTTCGGCGTTTGTTTTTAATAATCAGAAGAGCCGAAAATCCCTGTTCGCATAGATAAGTGGATGAAAATAAAGTTAGGTAACGTACATCTGCCTCGAATGTTTGGCAAAGGAATTTCTTTTTTCTCCTAAAATCTTCAAGATTTATTTCTTAATTTAATGTATGTTTTAAGTTGCTGCCGTGTTGCATTTCAATCACTAATTCTTGAATTTCATCAGATACCTCGGAAATATTGATATTGAAAGGATTCCGATTCAATTTATAAATACTTTTGTCCTCGCTTTCAGAAAAATAACGATTAAAATCACTTTTTAAAATTTTCAAATGGAGTAACATAGTCTTCTGTATTTCGCCTTTAATCTCTCTACTCTGTCCGTCAATAATTTGGTTGAGCGTATCAAGTGCCGTAAAGTGTCGTTTATTCATTAATTTTTGCAAATTAATGAATAAGTATAAAAACAAATAAACCAGTGTTAGTCCTAAAATTATGCGTTTTTTATTTAAAGATATATTAACTAAACCTTTATTTATTTACATTATTTTAGTTTCCCTATATTACCAATAAACCAAGGGGTGGTCCCTGGTAAGACAGAAATTTGGTATAATGGTCCCTCGTATCTAAATGGTTAAGAACCACTGATTTAGACCGTTCATAATTGCTATACTTTTATAACGCAATAAGATTTTAAAGTAAAAATTAATTCGTTAATTACACAAAAAAGCGCAATGTGTACAATACTATAAAAATTATCCTATCAGCTGATTTAATAGAGTTTACATCAGGGGTCAACGTCATACCTACAAACACGTACGGCGGCACGCTTGCAAAGTCCAAAGGCCGAGCCGACACTTTTTTTTAACACTGTTATTTCTGTAACCGCTCATTAACGACATAAATGACTATCATAATTTTGTTAGTGACATGCGGTGTAGCCTTTTCTCGATGTTTGCGTTAAGAAGTCAGATACACCCTGTATGTAGTTTTTTATTTTTATACTAATTCAAGTTTTTTGTTTGAATCAAGTTACACTATTTGAGCGTGTTTACCGACAAGAAAAACTCACTCGAGGACGCAGATAAAAAGGACGCTGTCTCATCTAGCATCGTGCCTAAAGAGATAGAATCAGGTATGAGCAGTTAGCAGCTAGTCTACAGGCATACGTCTAACCGCACGCGCACAAACATCGTGCTGAAGTCTGCCGAACTGAAACGGCGATAGATTGACGTTTAGAAAGTGTGATTCTCAGCCTAATTTGAATAAATGACTTTTGATTTTGAGATGATGCACGGCTTTCAACGCCTCGCCGCTGTGCCGGTCGAAGTGAGGGTGCTAGGTTTTATTTTCGTTACGAAATTTCTTGAATCGGTCACCGCGCTCAAAGTTTTCAGACATTTGTTACGTGGATAACAAATGTCTTACCATGGCGCCTCCGCCGGGCCGGAACAAGCGAGGTAGACCAAAGAAATGCTGGATTGATGTTGTAAGAGATGACACGCGTGCCAACAAGCTCTTACCACAGGATGCTAATGGTCGCGCGAAATGGAGGAGAATGTGCAGGAAAGCGGACCCCGGGCTCCAACGCGAAAACCGTGGATGTAACCGGGATGAACGCCGAGATGATGATGATGGTGGTCACCGCGCTCAAAGCCCGCGAAAAAACTATGTAATAGTTTTTTTAACAACATACTAAAAAATTCAAAACAATCAAGCTTGTCTGACAGTCTGATGTAGTTGGTGATATCAAAACTGGAGTTGAACTTAAGTAACTCATTAAGTTCAAAAAGAATATTGAAAAGTGTAAATTTTTTGCACTTTGCAGATTGTTTTTTTTCCATTTCAAATAAATCAAGGTATGCTTGTTTTGTAACGCAGCGTCATGACATACGCGTTATGACGCTGCGTTACAAAACAAGCATACCTTGACGTAGGAAAGCTGGTTGCCAAGTGCAAATGTCAAGGAGCTTCTAGGTGGCGCGGCAGAAGAGCTCCTGGCAGGCTTTGGGGTAGGCCTTTGCCCAGCAGGGAGACAATATAAATGGACAGTATAGAATATTAAAAAAAAAAAAAAACAAATTACACACGTTGAGCCCTTATTTAGTTGTTTAAAAAAGGGGGATCTATCGAGCTGAGTTTCCATAGAAGTAACTAAATTAAATATAATCGGCTAAGTGCTTGACGGTCCACGTACAGTGAAAGATTTCGATAATTTACGCAGTGATTAAAAACAGTACTATGCTTCTTTCGTCGACATGTGTTGCTCATCTGCAAATATTCCCCAGCCTTGTCAACACTTGAAGTTCAAAATAAAATTTCATCGTCCAGTGTTAATAAAGGTTGTTTTTGCTTTTTTAGGCTATGGTAGAGCGTACAAATGTTGTACTACAGGCAGCCTCCAAACCGAATGGGGCGAAGCCAATTTAGTAGCATTAAACACCGCCAAAACACAAGTGTGTCTATTCACCGCCAATAGAAGTCCGTTCAACTTGGCTCCTACTGTTCGAAATGAGTACACATTTGGCCGATACTTTTATCAGTAAGTGTCTATGTGTTTTATAGTAATTACAAATATTTTATTTTTATAATACTGTTACGGGCTGGGGGTATTAAAATGCCGGTTAAGTGTTTCAAAATTCATTGGCAACGAAGGTACAGTCGATCGTAGGCAATGACAAGTAGAAGGTAGCTAATGTCGCACCGAAGTCTTCTTTCACGTCTACGAAGTCCGTATGGTATACGCACAACAACGATACAGATGTTACTTCACGTAGTCCTCAAAGTTCTCGTTGAGTTGTTGCAGTATTCTCAAAGAACTCTTCTTAACTGTCGCTTGTTTTCGCCTTGGTAGTCGAATGCAGACTGACTCTGCGTCTCATGGTCTTTTCTGCGACCCCGAGATGGTGGCGCGAGGAGACGGTTTGGGGGCTCCTTTATGGCCCCTTGACCGTGGCGTTGTTCTCTCGGTCCCCAGAACTGGGGACCCGACGTTGGGTTGAACCCTGAGGGTGCCGTCTTCGTACACCTAAGTTGTCGCCGTAGGGGTGTGCCTCCCCTCCGGCGGTCATCGGTGTGCCTTGTAGTGTGTGTGACTGTAGGAGCGCCCGAAGTGCTTCTCGACGCCCGTGCGACCAGGCCCCTGCCGAGTGGGATCTCTAGTTGCCCAGAGAAGGCCCAGCAAGAGTCGATCAAGCAACAGAGCGTCGGTTTTGTTTGGCGCTCCGCTACAGTGGGTGCTTACCTCGTCCCCTAACAGCTCAACCAGCTATGTACGGTTGGTTGCGAGGTGCGGTGGGTGGTGATGAGTGACGAGCGTTTGTGGGTGTGTGTTCTCCGCTCGCGTCGAATACTGTGTGTGTGCCTGCATGTGGAGTTGCGCATGTATGTCGCGCGCACAGCGCCTATATTAACTTAGTCAGCAACGTGCGCGACGGTGTCGTGTTGCGTATGTAACATTTTGTCTTAGTAGGCCGCGTGTGAACGTGTATGCGGCCTACCCGGGCCATCGAATCCAGTGGTGGCGCGACGTTTGCGACGAGATCGCGCGGGAATCTCTTTTTGTCTGGTGGCCTCGCATGCCAGGGCGCTAATTCTTTTATGCAGTGGAGGTCGGAGGTGCTGGCACGCGAGAACATCCCTTTCGCCAGACGGATGGTGAAGTCCTCGATGCTCTCGACACGCAGGTCTCTGTGGATAACTGAGTTCCTCACGTACCGAGGTGTCTTGACGATCTGACGCAGCGTGATGTTCTGCTGCGTCCGGAGCTTCTTTCTGTGGGTCTCGGACGTGAGGGCGAGCCAAGCCGGGGCAGCGTATGTGAGCTGCGGTCGCACGTAGGTCTTGTATATCTCCAGCTTGACTCACGTGGAGAGGTGTGGCGAGAACACCGGGTGTAATAGATTACGTGTTACCTTAATTCGCGCGACGGTGTCGCAGACGTGCGGGCCCATGGTGAGCCGACTGTCGAGTGTGACTCCCAAGTACTTGGCGGTCCTAGTCCACCCGACCTCGGTCCCCTCGGTTCGGTGGATGCAGTCGACCTCGTGCCGTGATCATTATAGCCTGCGTCTTACCTGCGTTAACTGACAGTCTTCACTTGCTGAGCCAGTCGGGAAGGTCGTCCAGTGCGCGCTGCATTTTGATGGCCGCGTGATCGGCCGACAGCGACGTGGTGATGTACGCGGCGTCATCAGCGTACAACGCGAGTGTCGCAGAGTGCGTGGCGGGAATGTCGTCGTCGTCGTCGACGCAGTTTCCTTGTGGCACGCCCGCTCTGATGGGGCGTGCGCTGGACGACACGTTCTCCACCGAAACCTTGAAGGTCCTGTCCTGGAGGAAAGAGGAGACCACCTGTATCAAGCGGCGGGGCGTGGTGGTCTTGGTCAGTTTGTAGGAGTAAATGAGACCGGCGTGCCGAGGAATACTGCAGCGGCGTACTCCCTCTTGATCACGGCCGCTGTGCCGTGAACTATTCCCTTCAAAGATTTGATTGTTTTCTAATGTAACTGCTGGCCCTATGAAGTCTTGAAACCATCGTTGTTCCAGTGTCAGACTAGGAATGAATAGCGCAGTCCGTTATTTACAATGGCACACTGACAGCATTGAATGTACGGCCCCTGATCGAATTGAAGAAATAAAAAATAAAACTACACTATTGCTATTGTCAGTTGCAGTAACAATAGCATGTCAACAGCACCTAGTAGTATCTATTTGTATAGTCTGCAAAGAATAAATGGTGCAATACACCATTTAACCACATTGATCAGTCACACAAATATTGAGGGGACCTGTCTCTCTGACAAATAATAATATATTGTGTGCTGTAGGTAATGATTTGATGACCAAGAAAAATGATGGTTTATCTATTCGCTTTGGATCGTTAGGATAAAATTTTTTACTCTAAATGGAAAGGATTCCCTTGCTCACAAACTAAATCCAATTTCAGTTCAGTGAATCTTTTCCTTTCTATTTCATATTGATTAGTTTAATCCTGTAAAATTAAAACACTAAATAGCAAGTTTATTTATAAACTAATATTTATGTTTTGTCCTTTTCTTAACTAAATATTAAGAAAAAGGTGCATTGAACTTAAATTTAGTTTTGTTTATGAACAAGGGAATCGGCGCACTTGACTGATTATTTAAATAAATAATAAATAAATAAATATATACGAACAAATCACACAGATTGAGCTGGCCCCAAAGTAAGTTCGAGACTTGTGTTATGGGATATTAACTCAACGATACCATATTTTATAATAGATACATATATAGATAAACATCCAAGACCCAGGGCAATCAGGAAAAGATCCTTTTCCATCATGACCTGGCCGGGGATCGAACCCGGGGCCTCCTCGTCGCAGGCAGGCGTGTTGACCGCAGGACTCACGGTTTTCTATATTTCATGGTATATGGTGGATAATAAATTAGGTAGTCACATTTTAACTAAAGATTACGTCATCAAAATGCGTAAATGGAAATTGTGGCCGATAAAGTAGTATTACCTACCATTCGAATTGGCCTCAGGTCACCATGTATTTAAACACGTACTTTGTGAAAATGCTATTACTGGTCATAAGATATAGCCAGGTCGGACATACCTACACTCTTTCCCTTTTCCACGCTTAGGGATCGGAACAATAAAAAGCGTTTCAGGTTTTCACACATTTTTTTTTGTAATTAATCTTATATTTTAATCCCTGAAATACCTGTATATTTTACGCCAGACATCCCAGAAATATTAGTTATGTAGGTATCGTACAATAAAACTTCGGGGACGCTCCTGACCTCCTGAGAGAAATTATTTAACAGAAGCTGTATAAGCTGACGTAAATCTCAGGGACCGACACATCAAAGAGTGTTCCCATCATTGGGAGTGTTACACTGCAAGCTTCCCACTTAATAATGGAACCGCTCTATTGTGCATGTAGGTATGTACATTGTTACTTAACGCATGTCACTATTCTGCAGGATGTGGCACCGGGCGGAGGTGTGCACGCCGGCCGCAACGCTAAGCCTGCGGTTCACTTCCATTAGTACGGCTAAATCCATTACAGATACATCTCGCCTTACAATCTGTATTAAGTGTTCGTCTTCTACGTGTCATCTCTATCTACCTGTGTGAGATATTGCGTCTTCAAGTCATAAGCTCAGAGCGTAGAGCTGAGATTTGCGTCAATCACGGTAGTAACGAATGTTAGACTGTCTTTTTCTAGCTGAACGCGTTCTCTTTATGTATTTATCTACAGGTATCCATTTGTTTATCTGTCTTTAATTAAGCTTGTTTTACCGAATTTTATTAGTCTCTTAGAATTACACCGAGCAAACTACCGAATACTGACATGTACTAATAATATTATTATAATAAAAAGTATGTACAAATAGGAACTTAACCACAATATTTTCAATAGTTCTCCTAGAAATTCTTATTATACGTATTTCTTAGTTAAACGTACTCTAAAGAAGAATATTTTATAAGAGAAAGGTAAAAAAGGTAAGGTGGTAAGAAGGTTCAAGGGTTTTATATAACACCAGCAGGTAAGTTCCTTAAAAATAAGTCCTTGACTCATATTACCGCCGAAATGTGTAGGAAATTCGTGGTTGTCTACGAAACCGCTACGACTATCCGTAGTACTCGTAGCATGTTTGCTACGGGCGGCGGCTACGTGTGAGAAGTTTCTGACGTATTTTGTAGGGTCGTGCTCTAGTGTCCTTTAGGGACTAAGTTCACTTTCACGTCGAGGACAACACTGTGACACTTTACTTTCGTCTAAGATTGTGTATGGTCCTCGAGACTAAGGTGCTGTTATGCATGGACCATGACAGACTCTTTGTCTGTAAGCTTTTAACTTTTGTCGCAAAAAAATAATCATGTCCTACAAGGATATGCTTATTTTTTTTGTCTCTTAAACGTTTCTATTAAAGTTCAGTTACTCCGATAGGTACATAGATAATAATAATGTTTTATATATTTGGATTTATTTTATTATTTTATTTATATTTGGATTTCAGGCAATAAATCAATTGAGTAAAGCATAGTTCCGGAAAGCACAGAAAGAGGGACAGTTTGTTTGTGATTTCGCAATCTATACTCTGTTTGTAAGTGGAAAAGTTTTTTGTTCCTCCCATGGGAACTATTTCATTGGTCACGATATACAGAATCCCAAGTTAGGTCCATATCTTAAAACGCCATTGTATAAGGATAGCAGAGAATTGTTAGTTAGTAAACGTAGTAGGTATACTTATATACTTTAGAAGTGATTGTCATAATATTCTGTATACAGCCATCTAGTACGCATGGCTATATATCAAGCTATACATAATCAGTGTAAGGTGCCTTCTGATTGTACAAAAAACTTATACAATGCGAGGTAACCTAAAACTGGAATGTATAGCTTGATGTGTAGCCTATATATGTAGTAAAATTCACAGCTAATTCAAACCCAATATCTCAATTTCGTATCTACACAATAATAGCATTTTCACCTGTAAGAGAAAAACCGAATTTGCTAAGAGTATTTGTTTTCGTTCGTCTAAATTTATGTATAGATTCGTTTGGCGCGTTGTATCAGGCCAGCGTGCGGTGTGGAGTGGGCGTTAGAATGAAAAATATGACACGCGTTTGACCTATTAAAACAAAATAAAAAATTAACCTCTATTCCGACGGGATCCGGCTGAAGCTTTTAATCGAACTTGGAGTTCGTTTGGCAAAAAGCTACCATTTATTTGAGCTACAATAAAGATTTATTAAAAGGTGTCGAGTTTATTATTGACTAGCCCCGGCCCGCGGTTTCACCCGCATCTGTCTCGAACCTGTGGCAATATTACTGTTAATTAATAATTACTGATTATACCCATAAACAATAATATACTGGTTATAAACTATCCGTATGCCTTTCACGTTTCGAATTCCAACCAAATCTATTTAGTAGTTTTTGCGTAAAATAATAACATACTTTCACGTTTATAATTTTAGTAGGATAACGTACAGACGGCAGCACATCAACCTACTACAATCTCTTAGATTTCAGTAATAGATTATCAGCCTTATCTCTAAAGCATTACGGCTCTAGGTTGTTTGGGAATATTTAACGGCTTCGGGTAGCTTGACCTGCAGTTGTCCGTACCGTTGGTAGGTTAGTCCTTACGTAATTTTTGAGGATATAGTTACATGAACATTGCATTGTACAAGGTTTGTCTACATTTTTTCTTTTACAATCTGTCTTTGAGCTTTTATCAGATGAAGATGTACCTACTGTAGTAAATCTACGTTGCCATTCGGTCATTGTAAGGAGCATTTAAAGATAATGATTAATATCGAATAACTATACACATATTTACACCCTCATCATGTTACTCTTACGTTGTTAACATTACTACGATCCGGACGAAGCGTGTCGCCTCCTCCTATATACCGCGTACATCGAGGGACTGGAACAATTTGCCAGCGCCGGTATTTCCGTCGGACTATAATTTGAGTGTCTTCAAGGCTAGAGTGAATAAATCTGGCTCTTAGATTGCGTCACTGCTATACTATCAGGCGGGATTTTGGTCAAGCGCTAGTTTATAATTTATAAAAAAAAAAAATCTTTAAGAAATAGTTTTTATACATTGTCAAGTTTTCTAGGATTCTGTTTATTAGAATTTAAATGGATTATTTTCACGAAATGATATTTTATAATCTTACAGCTACTAGCAAGAAGAGAACAGGAAGGTACCCTCGCAAATCAATGGTCTAGACAGGTATTGCGGTTTCACCAACATTCTCTGAGCTAAATTCCGTTTCAGTGCGTTGGTCAATGCTATCTGTCGGACGCAATTCAGTTACAAGTTTGAATATAAATATCTCTTATTATTAGCTCGTACAATTCTTCTATTCCCTCTGCAGAAGGCTTTACACTTTCGGCTTGCCTTGGGTTAGTAACAAAATTATTATTCCTTTTAGGTTTCTGTAGTCAAAAAGGTACTCTTTTCTATAATTTCGTCATATTCGTCTGTCCGTACAGCTTCGTTTTTTTTTATATAAAATATAAACTAGTGCTTGATCGCAATCCCGCCTGATGGTTAGCAGTAATGCAATCGTTGATGGTAAAGCACGCTAGTTTATTAAGAGCATATTCACTCTAGCTTTGAAGACACTCAAATTGTAGTCCGACGGAAACACCGCCGCTGGCAAATTGTTCCAGTTACGTACGTAAAACGCGCGGTACGCGGTATAAAAGAGGAGGCGAAACGTTTAGTTCGAATCGTAGTGGTGTTAACAACGTAAGGGTGGAAGCCCGCCGTACGACGGGTCGTCCGGTGGTGGAACGAAGATGGGTGCTTAGCTCAGAGAAACTAGAAAACTATGACTTGGCGTGGGAATGTTTTTTCTCGTGTATCCTATGCTATGGGGCGTCGCTGGATAGGTCTTTCAAAAATATTGCGGGTTGATGAAAACAATATTTGTGTCTAAAAAAAATTAAATCAAAATCTGCCTGGTTTTTTCCCAACTATGTTGGGTTCGGCTTCGAGTTTAACTGGTTCTGCTGAATATCAGTATTTTACATGGAGCGACTTTCTATCTAACCTCCACTTACAGTGTAATACGATAACCATTACCCAAAAACCCAGTTACTGGGTAAGACTGGTGGGCAGACCCGTAACGACTGTCAAATATCTACCTCCAAATGACAGCCGGGACCAACATTTTAACGTGCTTTCCGAGGCACGGAGGGGTCTCGGTATGTAAAGATTACCCATCCACCGACTAAACGTAGCTTAACCTGATCCGTTTGTGAAATATTAACCTTTATTTATTTATTTATTCTTTCGCACATAAATTGTACAGAGGCGGACTTAATGCCTTAGGCATTCTCTACCAGTCAACCATAGGTGGTGAAGAGATAAGTTTCTTTAAGTGCTTCACAATCCAACTATCCAATGGGAAATACGTGGAGACAGGTAGGTTACCTATAAATCTCCTGTTATCAATTTTCTTGTGCTAGTGGCGATTGATTGCTTGCTATGCCTGACGGCTTTACGTAATCATACGATATCTAGGTGGATGTGTTTTGTATGTGTGAGAGTGGTTGCTAAAGTTAGATCAAATGTTCTGCACTGTGGGCGTTTAATCACGAACTATCCTTAAAAGCGAGGACTTGTGATCTAACTTTCAACCGAAACACTAAAACGTACAAAATTATCTTCGCTCACTGAAAATCAGCGGCTGTAAACATAAATATTAGCATTCTATTCTAGAGTCTAACTAAAGTAAGGAATAGCGTGACTTTCTCCCGTTTATGTCACCAACTTTATTTACATCCGTGCACCGACGCCTGATAAAGTTAAAGTATTAGCTGGATATGTGTCTACTTACTTGCACAACTTGGGTGCACGTATGAAAAGCTGCATTTTTATTTTGGCTATCTTTACGAGGACTGAGCAATGTCTAGAAAACTTGTTTACGTATGTTTTAAGGCTTATTTTTACATACATATGTCCATATGCATTACTTGAAACTTTGCTTATTTTAAAAGGCAGGTAGGCACGTGAATATCTCCACGAGTGACTTATTTAGCTTGGGATTACCTACAGTTAGTTACAGTACTTTTTATCTCAAGAAGCGACTCGCGCTTTACTTATGGTTTTTAAGAGTAAAAACATGCTGTAAATGTGTGTGTGTGTGTGTGTGTGATTGAAGCTGTGACGAGATTGTGTTTCTTTTTCCAAACCATTCTAACTCTTACAAACTCGCTGAAGCCCTTCCACATCGACATGAGTTACGTTAGAAGCAAAGAAAACCTCTTCAGGTGGATATTCATAGATCACTCATAGTAAGTGCGGTGCTGGTCGACAAACAATGGGACGCTAAACAGTGAATGCTTCTTATCTTGTATGTTACATTTTATGTATCTGTTTGTACGAGTCGCTATTATGTAATTTAATTTACGTAATAACGTGTCCTGTTCTATTCTGTCAATTGCACGTCACAGAAACTGATGGATGCTGGTGATCGCGAAACGTGCGAACACCTAACAAGTGGCCGAGTTCTAAGCCGAGTTCATTTAGATTGCTATCGACATGTTAAGTAGAAAAGTGTTATACACATTTTTCTATGAAGCAAACATGCTTGCTATGGAGCAAATATTTGCTCCATGGCAGGAGCTCACTGTACCGTCTTAGACAAGGGCAAAATCAGGTGTGTGTGTGTTGTATCTTGTGTGCTAACGCGTGTCGCTTCCAGTGTACTGTACATAATTATTGTATCTATGTGTTCAATAAAACGTGTCTTTTCACCGCCAAAAGGAGCCCGTTCACCTTGGCTCCTACTTTTCGAAATGTACCGGCCGCCTTCAGCTTTTGGGAGTTGAGATTTCCTCGAACCTAAACTTTTGCTGGCTGCCAGAAAACTTGGCGTTATCGCAAAGGTCCGGCAGTACTTCACACCAGGGTAGCTTCTAATGTTGTACAAAGCACAGGTCCGTTCTTGTGTAGAGTACTGCAGCCACATTTGGGCTGGAGCTGCTAAGTGTCACCGGCTGATTGGTGACCCTGTTTTAACTGGAGACGGTCTCTAAAGCCTGGAGCACAGGCGTGGAGTAGCCAGCCTTTCGGTGTTCTATAGGATGCATTTTGGGGAATTTAATTCCCCCATCTTCATTCCACCATCGGACCACCCGTCGTACGTTGAATTTTCCACCCTTACGTTGTTAACACCACTACGATCCGGACGAAGCGTTTCGCTTCCTCCTTTATACTGCGTACGTCTTCAAGGCTAGAGTGAATAGGCTCTTAATAAAGTGCGTTTTACCATCAACCATTGCGTCACTGCTTACCATCAGGCGGGATTTTGGTCAAGCGCCAGTTTATAATTTATAAAAAAAAGTGTCTATTTTGCCATTTACAACAAATAAACTTCTTATTTCGTTTTCCACCGGGAAAGCTGTTCAAAATAATATGGCGTCGTATATTATAATCCGTCGCGGCGAGTATCTACCCGTACGTTGTTTACAGTACTACGATCCGGACGAAACGTTTAGCCTCGTCTTTTATACCGCGTAAATCGAGGGACTGGAACAATTTGCCAGCGGACGCAGCGAATCAGAAGAACCAGCTGTTGACCTGCAAGCAGAAAGCCGAATGTCTGTCTGTTTAAGGAGGAAAAACGTTATACATTTTTTTAAGACAATACACTTTATGAAAACACTAGCGGCCGCCAGCGATTTCGTTCGCGTGGAGTTAGTTATGCTTCGTTCCTATTGATTGCAGCGTGATGTTATATAGCCTAAAGCCTTTCTGGATTAATGGGCTATCCAACGCAAAAGTATTTGTTCCTGAGATTAGCGCGTTCAAACAAACAAACAAACTCTTTAGCTTTATATATTAGTATAGATATAGATTATATGATTTTATTCTACATCGAGGGACTGGAACAATTTGCCAGAGGCGGTGTTTCCGCCTAACTACAATTTATTAGTCTTCAAAACTAGAGTGAATAGGCTCTTAATAAATATGTACGCTTTATCATCAACGATTCCATCATTGCTTACCATCAGGCGGGATTGAGGTCAAGAACTAGTTTATAATTATAAAAAAAAATAGCCAATATACAAAAATGGCAATTGTACTGTAAAATGTCGACTGAATTATAGTGAACAGGACAATGTATTGCAACGTGCATTGAACGTGTCAACATTTTGTTGTGAATGGATCTTTATTGTTCGTGTTTCATCGTAATAACAATGTTGAATAAATTGTACCACAATCAAACATGTACGATAACCGTAAATTTCATGTCATGTACATAGGTATTATAAGTGTTTGTATTTTTAATGGTCCTTACTCGTAGATATGCGCAGCTTAACCTACCTTTGGGGTATAAACCGGTCGGTTTATTGAACAGTAGCTGTACCTAACACTGTTACAAATACTAAGGTAAACTACGGATCAAAAGATCAGTTGAAGATATGCATGGCTTTCCCTTTTAGGAAAGATACTTTTTCATTAGATAATTTTGGTAATTAAAAAATCGTTCACAGACTGAAACCGAACCTGTTCCTACATTTTTGGCATTAATTGTCGCCGAGATCGGATCGCGTCAAGATTTTGAATATTTGTGTTCAGTCTAGGCATGAACTCAATAAATCGACTAAGGTGGTAAAGCTAAAATAAAAAAAAAATGCATGTATGTTTTGTTGATAAAGTTAGCTTGAAAGTGTTGTGGTTCAGCTTGTGTATAGTTTTCAATGTTTTCGTTGGTGTATGCTAACACATTAATTTAAATTATTTTCCATATGACATATTGAACATAATTTAAATTAATGTTGTGTTTCAATTAATAAATACTTTGCTTACTATTGAATAGGATCAAGTTTAACTAACTTCAATCAAGTAGCACACTTGTTTGTTTGTTGGAAAGATAGTTGCGACGACATTTCTTTGTTCCAGCCAAAATGGTTAAGAGCGTTTTGTTTTATGTAATTTTGATATTCATAAAGGTCTGATTCCGTTTAATTTCATGACTTGATTATGTTTTAATAAAGGTCTAAAAAGAAAAGTTGTATAGGTCGTTTTGAATGCTAGCAAGTGAGGTTTTGATCAATAGTTAAAGATTTTCACTGTATTTCAACACTTTCATCCAACAATCATGTCGGCACCCTAATTGCGTAACACTCTATTGCTATCAATTTGAATCCTTTTGAAGCATATTGCTAATCCATTGCTCCATTTGTTCGAAAAATATGTCGGCAACATAAAAATCGCAATGAATGTTGTTGAACTATCAAAATGAAACCCGCTACTGATAGTGTGTTATACAATTACCATACTTGTTTTGGCTCCGGTGGTATTAAAAATTACTGCACCGTACTGATTGGCCAGTAGAAATAGAGATCACGATCATCTCGGTGGTAGGTCATAACATCGGCCGCCGGCAGAAGTTACCACCCACCAGACAAAGCCTTGCCGCCAAGCGATTTGACGTGTTCCGGCATGATGTCTGGTGAAGCCGTACGGAGGACGGGTCTGAGCAGTTTTATTGCGATGTGTGCCAGGTACGATGCGCCTAATGTTGTTGTGTTGGGAGTTTGGTCGTGGAGGGTCTTCAGATCAATCTTCCTTTGGCGCAGCATCGTTTGTCGTGGTGTTGGGTTTAACATAGCATCACCTCGCTCAACTGCCGTCTTCCTTCTTATTCGCTCAGTTTTTCTGAGTGAATAGGCTCTTAATAACCTAGCGCGCTTTACCATCAACGATCGCATCACTGCTTACCATCAGGCGGAATCGCGGTCAAGAGCTAGTTTATAATTATTAAAAAAAAGAGAGTAATTTGCCAATAACGATATGATAGGTACCTGAGAGCTAAGATTTAGTTTGAGAACCTTATGTTTCTTTATCTTCAATAATGTGCAATCCCTTAAGATGATCTGGAGTAGGTACAGTATACTCCCCCGCCCTCTTCCGTCCCCCATGAATGGGTCCAGGGGCGAGGGACATGGGGAAGTCCCCGCCCCCCATTGATGGACCCCGACGCGGAGGAGCGCGTGAGTGTCGGCGCGCGCCTTTCGAGGCGATGCACGGGGTAGTTTAACACCCCACTACCCCGTGCAGGAGACGAGGCCCGGACAGACCGGGACATCACCAGGGTGTGGGGCCGTGGAAGAATTTAGACTCCCGCGGCCCCATGCGCGCTCGTGATAGAAGACACACCGGGGGGTTTTAGTCAGTAAAAGTCTGACATACCCCATCGCCCACCCGAGGGCGGCGGGCATCCTATGAGGATTTCCACCCCGGAAAAAAAAAGGTACAGTATACTGAACTATCTACTCCACATATAAAAGTTGGTTATTGATTAAAAATAAATACTTAATTTCACTTTACAGAAGGCATTAATATTTTACAGATACGCACTGTTAATAAAAGCGGTATAATGGGCGGTATGACGTAGGTAGGTAATGTAGGTAGCCAGGCTACCATCGGCAACACAACGATTATCGGATAATACCGCGGCGATGTTAAAACTTGCGTAATTAGGGCAAATTACTATAAAATGCGTAAAAGTATCAAATTATTAAATTAAACTTTTCTCATTAAAACAGCGCCGTTGAGTCGGTAGAGTTGACAGAATTTTATATGAAGTAGGCCATCATCATAAGTAATCATTTTGATTACTTATTATGATGGCCCATTATTTGGATTGAAGTCTAATTTGGATTGCCTACTGGTAAATCAATATAGGTACTGAAGATGTAATACATAACTAGTTAATTGGTTCTTTGGATGATACCTGCAGTATCAATTCTATATCAAATTAGTCTGAAAGAAGGTCAGCATTATTTGAACGTCAAAATTATTTAAGACAGTCGCCCTAAACGCCCGCCCTTCACCACCATTGACTAATGTACGTAAATGAGTTCACTATTTCCTAGTAATTTAGCTGGTAACATCAAACACCCCAGCAGAATATCTGTGTATTCAGTTCGAAAAACTTGGTTCTACACAGTAGTATCAGTAGTCATAACACATGCCAGACAGTGATATTATTCACCATGTCTGCTGGCACATGCTAACATACTTACTAAACAAAATGCTGCCCTATATAAAGCACCGTGACGACAGCCCGCAGTCAGTCTGCATTCGACTAGCGATACGAAAACAAGCGACAGGTAAGAAGCGATCTTTGAGAATACCTACTGCGACAACTGTAACGAGAACTTTGAGTACTACGTGAAGTAACATCTGTAGTGTTATTGTGTGTTTACTTTGTGGACGTAAGTGAGGACTTCGGTGCAACGTCAGCTACGTTCTACTTGTCATTGCCTACGATCGACTGTACCATCGTTGCCAATAAACTTTGTAACCCTTAACCGGCGTTTAAGTACCCCTATCCCGTAATAGTAACAATACGTTTTCTTTAGTGCATTTTTTCTTCAACTTACAAAAAGCCATGTTTCCCATGCGTTGCTTTGAATTTAAACATAATATAATATGGTACAACCATAATGTTATTCGTTCCTTGTTTACTGTAAACGTGACCTCAGAGGACGTAGGTGAAACATTTCATAATAACGACCCAGAAGTTATCTCGTGCCATTGTCAAATCGTGACATCTTAGTTAACAGGGTTTTGTGACTCAAACCACGTGCGAAGAGTTACTACTATCGACTTTGGTACAATCCAACTTGCCACCACTTCGGCACAGTTCGCAGTTTGACAAGTAATTAATTCTAGAGGTACGTGGTCCTAGTAGCAATTATCGGAATTATGTGCATTTTTGAATAATTTGAATCAGCGTAGATTCAATGAGCTTGTTGTGTGTCTTTGGTTAGTTGAAGTTGTGTAAAAAACAAAATTGTGTAATATAATTAATAAAGTTTTAGAAACAGACTATATAAATATGTATGCATAATAGAAAAAATAATTATAATTACAATAGATATTAATATTACTATATATGTATAAATATAATAGAGTAAGAAAGCCCAATAATAAATATAAATTTAAAAAAAAAACGAGTGTGCTTATGACTACACGACTGAAGTGAAACTTCTTTCGCACCATCTGTATGTATATATATATATATATATATATATGTGTGTGTACAATATATACATGTATACACATATACATATTTTAATTTTCTATAAATATTTAAATTTATTTCATGCTTTCATTTATAAATTAATATTTTTGCATAGACCTTCAATAAAAAAAAAAAAAAATAGTGGATTCCCTCGGGGCCAAAAGGTCGGGCTCTTCCTCCTGAATCAGGGGACCCCAAACTCGGGTAGTCCACGACCTCTGGTTCCCGAGATAATCCACGGGGGGGTGAGGTAACTAAAGGGGGTCGGGGGGGGGATAGGTTTCGTGGGGTTGCGGGGGAGGGAGGGGGGAGGGGGAGAGGGGCAGTGGATTCCCTCAGGGCCAAAAGGTCGGGCTCCTCCTCCTGATTCAGGGGACCCCAAACTCGGGTAGTCCACGACCTCTGGTTCCCGAGATAATCCACGGGGGGGTGAGGTAACTAAAGGGGGGGGGGGAGATTTCGTGCGGTTGCGGGGGTAGGGGGGAGGGGGAGAGGGGGGAGGGGGAGAGGGGGAAGGGGAGACGGTGGAGTGGATTCCCTCGGGGCCAAAAGGTCGGGCTCCTCCTTCTGATTCATGGGACCCCAAACTCGGGTAGTCTACGACCTCTGGTTCCCGAGATAATCCTCGGGGGGGTGAGGTAATCAATGAGGGGTCGGGGGGTGTTCGCAGCGTCATGTTCTCGAAGAAATTCATAGTTCTTAATCAATCAAGGTACTTAGCTTAATAATTGAGCTTATGAGGCTCGAAAGCAATTTGTACTTTGTGTCCAATTATCGTATTGTGACGATATCTTCTTCTATACTTTCAATTATATCAGAAATGTTCAGCAAAAATATATAAAACAATATAAAAGCCAGAACAGAACGAAATTTATAAATTATTTATGCTCTTAGGTAATCAATTGTTAACAAATCTTAAAAAGATCCAAAAAATATATATTGCCTTCGGCGAGATGCGAACTCACAACTTCATACTCGACTCAATTGTTGACAAATCTTAAAAAGATCCAAAAAATATATATTGCCTTCGGCGAGATGCGAACTCACAATTTCATACTCGACTCAATTGTTGACAAATCTTAAAAAGATCCAAAAAATATATATTGCCTTCGGCGAGATGCGAACTCACAACTTGATACTCGACATGTCATGCAATATTTAGATGAGCCAACTCCTTGGTTGTAGTACAGACGAAATAGGACTATACTTTGCTTCCGTTCGCCTTGCCCGATCATTTTTCGTAACATTTTTCGTAACGCTTTCGCCAGTTTACTCCCCAAGTCAAGCGTGCCTAAAGAAGTTTCACTTCAAAAATAAAAACTATATTATATGTTAAACAATGATTAGATATAAGTGATGGAATTAGTGTTATATAAAGATAGGTTAATGGAATATAAGTAATTCTCGTTTAAAATAATTTTCGTATGCCCACAGGCACAATGTAGCGAAATTCCTGCAACCCTAACACCTTTTGTATTATACACCTGCATTGACGAATAAAAAGATTTCATTTGATTTGATTTGATTTATGAACTTTTCAATGAAACTACGTAAACACATAATCATTTATTTTTGAGACATACAATCTGTACAGAGGTTATTGATCGACTGGCTCGAATTTCTCTATGAATCTATCTGTAATTGAGTAACGTGAGTCTTGCTATATTACCTACTTTGGAATGTATGTACATTTGTTGCTTATATTTAAGACGAATATGTGAGACTAAGTGAAGATACATATTACTTGGTTGACATTTTGATATAAAACACTAAGTTATATTTCAAATGGCAGCAACCCTTCGTACATCAACCCTCCCACAAAGCTATACAGCTGTAATAATTTACAGTTGGAAACAATACAATGCGCAAACAACGCCAGGACAGGAATTCCTTTTTCTTCGTTTATTTTTATAACTTGATGATACCTACTTGTGACTGCAATTAAGAGTGCTGAAAAGAACATAATGTTTGCAAAGTATTAATATTTAATACTCTGTTGTAATATGTCGTGGTGGCCTAGTGGTTAAAACACCAGACTCTCAAGTATGAGTGTACGGGTTCGATTCCAGATGAGGCAAGTACCAATGTAACTTTTCTAAGTAATATGTACTTTCCAAAACATCTTGAGGAAACCTGGACTTTAAAGTCAGAAATCGCCAACCCGCATTGAGCAAGCGTGTTGATTACGCTCAATTCTTCTCTGTATGAGAAGAGACCTGTGCCCAGCAGTGGGGCGATATAAAGGTTGATGATGATGACTCCCTTGTAAAAAGTAAGCCTACATTCTAACATAAGAAAAAAATAAATAGAAAAGAAGTATATTACAAAATTCAATTACCAATACGAAATGGTAATGAAATAATGAATCAATATTACTTATTAAGTTAATACTAATTGAAAACACTGTTTTATGAGCAAATCTATAGTTGTTGCTGGTGTTACAATTTGTTACGGAACAAAAAATAAGTATAATAATGCTCCGTTCAGGCTTCAATCGCTGAATGGTTATTACTAACAAGGGCAGCCGGAGGTATTATCTCTCGCGCTTGACCGAGCTTCGATCACTGCTTCGACGACTCCCAAAGCCTTGTTAAGGCCTAATGACACGAGCACAACCGAAATCTCCTCTTATTTATACCTTTCAACGCTAAGATAGCTCTCGAAATGATTCAGGTGATAATCGAGTGAACGGTTTATTATATATATATATATAAAGAGTATATATAGTTCTAACATGTCAACAATTTAAGCGCTTTATTGTTCAAATTTCGTGTTATCTTGTCTGTTATGACCAATTGCAATATTAGGTATAACAATTCTATTTTTTCTTGCTTAAATTTTGATGTTCAAAAGTGCCTTATGTGTTTATTTGAAATAAACGAAAGTATTTAATAGTACAAAGTAACTAAGTGGTGTGCATTTTTAGTGCGGAAATCTGTTTTTTTTTAACGCAAAAATATTGTGAATAATTTTCGTATTATTTTAAAAAGTAAATAACAGTATCTTGTAATTGATTATGTGGTAACAGAAATCATCGTGAAACCTCTGAATATCACACTAAGTAAATACCTGAATATGAAAATATTGTACTCTAGATGGCACCACAAAACCCAAAATAGTGTTCAAATAGGTACATTTTTACGTTCTGCATAGCCTAAATAGTCGGTACGATGTATACCAAATACGTCGTGCCGACTCTTGCCGGCAATCAAACACAGATATCATCTACCTCGTAGATCTAATAAATGTCCCGTGTGCGCGCGAACGGAGGCGTACCTCCACCTAAATTATGGACTATTTCGTGCTTTTTTTGTTTCACAAACACACATTTTGCTCACGTGTTTCAACGTATTTATAATTATTTTTCTTCAGTCAGTTTACAACAGATTTGCTGATGTTGTGAGAGGCTTTATTTATTTATAATTAATTACAACGGCTTTGCATGTCTGTTCCTATAACTAGCTTGTGTTGTTCTTTTTATTTCGTCGTTAATTGTCATGACGTCATCCAGTGAAGCTATTTTAGTGTTGTCTATGTTGTTAATGCGCTTATCCTGCACCGTGCTGCCATATTGCGTCAAGCATTAATCTCCTGTAGGTATGTTCGTTATGGGGTAGGCAGGAGGAGAAGCTTTAGGCCATTTTAACTATGCACACCAGTTAGCTCCACAGCTTATGTTAACGAAATTAATTTTACACTTATTAAGATTATATTTTTTCAAGGATGAATAGATAAATACACGTACTGACGTACAATAAAAAAAACCTATAACTCCAAATTGCCGGTTGAATAGAAAAATAATATTGATGATATGATTCATTTATCATATTTAATGAGATTTTTGCTCCCATAAATAAACTGTCAACAAATACTGGGTGATGGCAGATCCGTAACTCATTTCCTGTTCCTGTTACACGTATAACTTACATATTCTGACACGGGCGCGACCTACATAAAAGTTTTGGATTAAGTACAACGTAGCCCAGCCGGCTGGCAAAACGTACGAATAGATAATTTACTGTTAGGTGACCTTCAGCGGATTTCAGTGGGAGATATGAGAAGGGGAGTTGCGCCGGGAAGACAATGTCGTACATATTTTAAGCGGGCACGCCCCGTTCGCACAAAGGCGTAATTTATAGGGCCGCGCGGAGACGGGTGGCTGAGTTATGTCCCGACGATAGCGACGAGCTTTTAACTGCCTAATGGAGCGATTTACTCAGACCACCTTGCACCCGCTTCGCTGTTTACACTGAAGCACGCCGAATTGGGCAGATAACGACTCTGGAATTAATTCTTGTTTGTACCTGTTAGAAAAAGATGGATATTTCCGTGATTTTCAAATTGAATTAATAATGAATAACCTGGTGCTTTGTTGGTTTACTGGACAGTGAAATACGATAGTAGTCGGGCGTCGGCGTGTCGGGTGGAGCGCTCTGAGTATTGAAGAGTAACGCGAAAAGTTTTTCAACAAAACATAGTCCTCTGAGACAACATTTCAATGGAGCGCCGTGCAATGTTTACGGCCCGAGTGCCGTCGCGTCGCTCCTCCACACTCTGCAGAACAATCCAATCCGAAGGTATTGATCAAATTGTGCGGATACACATACGTGTGTAGCACAAACCAATTGAAACAAACAAATGCAATTTCAACCCCTTAGGCTAAAGCTCAACATATATATAATCTTTCCCAGAACACATAATTTTTTATCTGTCTGATATCATTTTTGCTTTCGAGCGACTACAAAGATTAAGGATGTCTTGTGATCTTACAAAACTCGAAGCAAATTTGTTTTGTAGATTATTACATTAATACGTATTTTAGGTTTTCCAGTGAGGGCTAGATAATGTTCAGTAAAGAATATTTTATTTCCTTAGTAACCAATTCATAACTAAAAAACTTAAAATCTGTAACACACTAGCAGTAATAATAGCTTTTATTTTGACGGTTCAACAACATTCATTGCTTTATTTAAGTTGATGGGCAGACAAATTTCATGTAGGTACATATAAAGCAATGGATTAGCAATACATATATTATTACTATACTTAAAACCCGTAACAACTTGTTATTACGGGAAAAATTTATGAAATAATGAAACAAAGAATTTACCTCAGGAATGGTTTTGTTTTTGTTCAACTTCCGACATGTATGAGTCCAACAAGTCGAATAACACATTTATTAATAACACGTTTATTCATTTTCCTGAAAGAATCTGTAACAGCTACCACGTATCAAATTCCATGATTCGCGAGGAAGTTAGTGCGGGGTCCCTCTGTTAGGTGCTTACATTATTTTTTTTTTATAATCAGCATTTCTTGGGTTAATTTTACGTTCCTTAGCTTTATGAGCTTTAATGAGACCAAATTATAATTTATGAAGAGTTAAACGTGTTAGATATTACAAAACCGTGATCTTAAGTGGATTAATTTTCATTTCTGCTTAAATATCAAATATTTATACAATATATATTTAAGCTGTGGAGCCTCTGAGCTTGTTATTTTCATAAGCGTAAAGCATCTCTTATATCGAACGAACAAAAAAAAGTGTGCAATGACCCAGATGCTTGTTGCATTTTCTTACGGCGGCGTTTCCTTAGCAGACTTGTATGCATATATTATGATACTTAGATTATACATATGTATGTGAGAGTGAACCTTGGTTCTTTAGATCAGAAAGATCCGTGTGTTTTGTAAGCGCTCACTGTAGCCGGCTTTTGTTGCGCAGCTTTAGATTGCAGGTCAAGTGCAATCCTCGGAGATTGCTGCAGGCTATGCGCGGAATAACGTAAACCATTTGAAGAGCCTAACGACCGTGCATGTTACAAGCTCACGTAGGTATTATAATGACTTAAATAGTATTTCACTTATCGAGTCTACGTGACGTATATTCAATAAGACATTACCTCGCCCAATTTCGATAGTGTCGCCATCTGCAGATTTATTTGCAAAGCTAACCTCAATTTTGAACCTATGGTTATAGATATATCGATTTAAGAAATAGGGTGTCTAATGTCTATATTATAGTATAACTGTACTACTCTATTTATAGTATAAAAAAAACATGAACAAAATAAAAACACTGATAACTACAGTGTTTTTATTTTGTTCATGTTTTTTTGAATCTTCATAATTTCGTAATCACTGATGAACATCGGATGATAATTGTCGTAACAAGTGATTCTCAATTGTCATTAGAAGGAACAATTAGGTCGGTAGTGGATTACTGAGGGTGATTGCGTCGCGGAACGAGGTATTTGTGTCACATCGAGCGATCGATCCGCCCACTCCCAGCCAATTACTGCCGATACACGACCGAATATTGTTCACGATACACCCGATACAGCGAATACTGTGGGGGTTATACTACAGCGGGTACATTCACGCGAACTCCCGATCTCTGTATGAAGCTCTCGGCGCGCACGAGGCGGCGACACCACGCGATATGGTTCGCCAGCTGTATCTAGTTGCGCCTTTGTCACAGATATCTGCACTCCAATGTTTTGACGATAACCCAATTGAATGTTCGTGATCAGATCATAAAACGTCTACTGTGCGGTTTTTTTCCTTCGCAGCGAGATTCTTTTGAAATGTGATACGAAGTAGGTACTGCTTTGTTCAGTCAAAATAAAATATATAAGGTTTACCACATGGTATACCTATGTACCTTACATTTACTGGTTTCGTTTTCACTTGCAAATGACCAGTCTCATTTTTGATTGATTTATTTACGACTTTTTAATTTACTTATTTTTCTTTGCACAATTATAAGCCACTTAATATTTGCTTTTAACCACTATAATCAAAGGCAGGGCAAGACCTAAAGTTGGTGTGGGCAAGACAAATTTCGCGAGGCTCCTTGGGCGACGGGCAAACTCAGGTGGGGGCAGGGGAAAGCAGCCGCTCCCCCCTGGAAATCTCGCAGAACACGTATCATCATCACCATCATCATTTCAGCCGAAAGACGTCCACTGCTGGACATAGGCTTACCCCAAGGTCCTCCACGACGACCGGTCCTGCGCCTCCCGCATACAGCGATTTCCCGCGGCCTTCACCAAGTCGTTATCGGGGGCCTACCCACGCTGCGTCTTCCGGTACGTAGTCACCACTCGAGAACCCGTCGGCCCCATCGGGCATCGGTCCTACGGTACACGGAACACGTTTGAACTCCCCTAATTACTAAACAAACTATAAACAAGGACTTATCTCTAACTTTTAAATAAACTACGCAGTAGACACTAACAAAATGTACGGTGTAATTGCCAAAAAAATGCGTGCGACTATAGAGCACAAAGATTAATCACTCTAAAATTTGAATTTAAGTTAGATTTGATTGGTTGGCTTCCTAGTCAAGAAAGTAAACAAATAAAACAAGGGATTACCCGCACGGGTCGTCAGCGGCAAGGATTTACTCACGGTAGAAACGTAACGTAAGCAAATGTTGCAAGACTATAAAAATAATTTTCACAACAATATTAATTTATCTTTTTTTATTTTTTTTTCTTGCTTTAAAGCAATGCATACAAATATTTGAAGGCGCGAGGCCCCTTGTACCGCGAGGTCGTAGGCGGTGGCCGACGTTGCCCACGCCTTACGCCTCTGACTACAATCTAGTAATGCAGTAAATATAATAAATGAGTGAAGTGATAAACCTTATGGACATATAGGTATGCTTTACTTAGTTCATCTCGGTCAAATCCGTCGTTATTACCGCCGCCACCGTCTTTGCTGTTGCTCCACAAGCAGTTAAACTTGCGATAGCCACCGTCGGAAGGACTGATAGAGTAATATGCCCGGGGCGTCATAAGCGACCGAGTCCCGCGATAACGATAAGGGTGATAACGGTATCGAATGGCTAGTTGAAAAAGAACTGTCAGTTGGAGTTAAAGTGATTGCCGAGGAGAACCATTTATTGTTGTAATCTAAATCAGTAATTGCTATGCAGGGTAAATTGGAACCGAAGAAAGTCTTCCCTCCGCCAACAGAGTCCACTGAATCAAGCGTCTTGGAGCTTGACATAGCTCGAAGAAGTTACGGTTTTTCAAGTGGCGTTCCTGAGGAACCTGTGACGTCAGACGAGGACTCCGATGACTCTGGTGGTGGTAACGGAAGGTTTTCACGAGTGTTTGTGGTCAATCCAGATACTGACGAGTCGTCTTCAGAACTGGATGATAACGCTGACAATAGTGGCATAGAATGTGATGATTCTCATGATAATAACTCCGATAGATAGTGGTTAAGGAGAATGTTGGTTCCGAATCTAAAGAACGTCTGCCGTTTGGTAGCTGTTATGAAGATACATATTAATGATAAGGACAGCTGCTATGAAGGATCCCGAAGACGTTAATTTCTTCAGGTTTTGTGGACGTAAATATGATTGAAAGTGAAATGTGTGATGTGATAACTAGTTTTAACAGTTTTAATGTAAGTTGTAGCTGTAGTTGAAGTGTTCACCTAAGTGATACAGAAAATAAAAATAACAAAGATAGTGACGATAATTATCATTGATATTAAAGTATGCATGATAACACTATGTTTCATTGGATCGGATATCAAAGAAAAACATATAACGAAAAATAAGAATTAATTATTACTTGCTGAAAAAACAAACAGTCACATTGATTCAATAAGCAGCTTGAATTCAGAGAGTTGCTTTTAAAAATAATCTTTTCAAAATGAAAGCGCAGAGTGTTATTTATAGTTTTACAGGTGTGTATACAACAGTTTCCTGATATATGATAAAATATTTTTATCTTTGCCAATATTTAAGGCAATAATAGTTGCAATCAAAGTTGCCAGTCATAATTTACTGGTCACAAATTTTTGACAATTTAAGTCGTTTATTGTGTAAAGCCTTAATTTTTATACTCGTTGGCATTGTTTGAATTATTAACTCGCACACGAGGAAGCTGAAGTTATACACAATTTTTATTTGGGACATATCAATTAATCATCCAACAATGTTCCCACTGTTGGGACACAGGACTCCTATCCTCCTCCTTCTTTGTGAGAGGTAAAGGGCTGTAATGTACCACGCTGGTCCAGTGCGGGTCGTAATTTTTGGCTCTAGGACATGCCTGTTTGTATGTCTTAGAGCCAAAAATGTGCTTTACAATGTTTTCCTTTATCGTCTTGAGAGTACCTAGTGGTGATGAAATAATTTACATAAAGTTAAACGCCTGATGAGATTTGAACCTACAAACTTTTTTTTATTGTCGCAGGGAAACCTTGAACCTACGACCTACAACTTGTAAGTCGTGGCCGATTCCACTAGGCCACCGCGTTTCTCCTTTATTTACAAAAATAATAGAATCCACGGATTATTTTGTACAATTTATTCCATTCCCGTAACGAATGAATGCTAAAATAATTGTGGAACATTAGTGGGGGCCACGTAATTTAATTGCACGCGGGCACAATTGATATTTATTGCTGTAGCATATTTTACCCAACGATAATACTTGTTTCCGCTTACTAAGTCAGGTATAACTATTGTTCTAATTTCGGAAAATTATGAAATTAACTTTTTAGTTTTTTATCTAATGATTTTTTTTCTGATGATTTATTTTTCATTATTAAGCACTGACACAACATCGGGTAGTGTAGAACATTTTTAGGGACTTGGTACTACAGTGCTAATTATATAAGAAACCTTCGAAAATTTATGGTTTTCTGGTTGCGTTATGGCTCATTCATACGTTATCTGTAGTTTTCAATAAAAAATGTGTATATAAGCTAATTTCATCACCAGTACCTACTCTCAAAGGTAAAGGATGTGTGTATCTTGCTACAAAAGGTATCTATCAACTTAATAGAAATGTCGGGAAGTTTGGTACCAGCCATAAAAGTACCCAAGTTAGTTATAGGTAGGTATGTATACTTATATATACCATGGCTCGGTGTGCCCTAGGTTTCACGTGTCACATGTTCGATGTATCGTCAAAGAGCCAAATCAGGCTGATTCAGGCCAAGTTTTTGCTTTATTTACTGAAGCAATTTTTTTTATATATTGAGGAAAAACAACGTAGGTAGTACAGTAGTTTTGAGTATATTAATCAGTGACGAAAACGGATTGGCTCAAAGACGGTCAGTGATTCGGTTTTACCGGGTTTCTATGTTAATGCCGCGAATTTCAATTAATTTATTCAGATGGCACTTTGCGGGAGAACTTTATCTGTGTACGTTTTACAGTAATAGCAGATTGAAATGAGAACCTAGAATGATAAAGAGGTCGAAGTGATTTATCTTTTCTAACACCATCACCTTTGTTATTTTACCCATATTAGTTTGCAAAACTACTATAGACTTTCGTTTCATTTTAATATACGTACGTACTACTTAACATTAATGTAAATGTTTCTTAGGTACTCAACATTCCGCTAAACTTGTGTGGATCGTATAGTGGTTGTCGTAATCGTAATTACCACGCCACTTTTGATAACAATTCCCATTCAATTGAAACTTTATTAAGGTTGAAACTATTTAACAGTCATTTAGACCAATAGACCTTGTCGTTTGATAATGTGAAAGTGACATTCAATCTTAGGTTCGAGAAAGCAATTACAGATCTGTTTATATGTAGGTACTAAATAAGAACGCGAATACTTCACTCAATTTGAAGGTCAATTGGGCATAATGAAAGACCTAAATATGATCAAAGTGACTAAAATGACTATAAATAAATATTTATAAGGTACATGTAATAAAATCGTATCCAAGTCAAAACTGAAGGCAGATTTTGTTTTTTTTTTTTTAGTAATGTCTGCGAGACTATTTGTTTTTTGATGGGAAGTCATTAAATAATTTCTTCCGCTTTGTACTAAGCGGAAGGTCAAGGCTGGGAACGATTTTAATGCAAAAAATAAATAAAATTATAACATCAAAAACTAGTGCTTGACCGCAATCCTGCCTGATGGCAAGCAGTGATGCAATTGTTGATGGTATTGCGCGCTACTTTATTAAGAGCCTATCACTCTAGCCTTGAAGACGCTAAAATTGTAATCAGATGGGATGACCGCTGCAAGCGAATTGTTCTGCAGGTAAATTTTGAGTTTGTCTGAATAAAAAAAAAAAAAAAAACAAAACTACCCGGTAAATTTAGTCTTAGCTTAGGTTTTCCTTATAAATCTGATCAGTACGTAGCTTAAATTAAATTATCACGTTATTTGCTGTAATGGGTGATTAATATTGTAATTTTTTCTTATTCGTCTGTACCGCAATTTGTAAAAAATATTCTTTATGGCACTTCGGAGGTCAAGTGACATATACTTACATTACAATGACATATAATACATTTTTTAGATAGGGCTATCACATGCCAGGTATGACAACTTTCAGCAAATCTAATAGCGTAACGTTTCGACAGCTTTGCAAAACCATATTTGATTCCCTACACTTGATGTTATTATTTTTGTTTAACAAGTCGATAAGCAATAAAAGCAATAATGTATATTGTGGTTGTTACCACAGAACTGATTAGTGCTGATAAATAATAGACTTGTGAGAAAATGATTATTTTAGTAGCAGGTTATTACGTAGGTACAGTCAAGAAGGCATTCATTGAATTAAAAAATAATAACAATTATTTATTAGGCTTACACTCGCATATAGCATACAGTTTATACACACATCAGAAGAACTTTTCATTTAGATCCAATTAACAGCGTGTGCCAAACTAGGCACAGCCTGTATCTTGGTGATCCCAACACTACACATTATTACTAAGTAAGTTCTGTCATCGCAGTAAAGGTTTTTATTGATATATTACTATTATTTTTAAATATTAATAATTATTTATGGTTTGATACTTGAAAGTTTTATATTTGACAATTTGAACAAGTTTAGTTAACAATAAAGTAGAAAGAGAGGAACTATATAAAATAAACATACAGTTAAAGTAACAAATAAGGTAAATAAAACCACATAAGGGGAAATCATAGTACCTATACAGGAAAGTCTTATAAAAATATGGCTGTTATTTTAAGAAATTCTGTTTTATGACTTATCTGCGAACGAAATCGCGTGCAGAAGCTAGTAGAAATACGTATATATAACAACTCTGTCTTTTTTGCTCTTTTTTTATAAATGAACGAAAGACGTCACAGTCTTACTTTTGGACTTTTCATATTTATTTTCTGAAGCACATCAGACGCCGTTTGCATATATTTTAACCCATAAAAGAGCTTTTAGGCATAATCTCGTATTTACAAACTCATGGTGGGTTCTATATCTCTCATATATTTCCCAAGTGTGTGAAGATGGCAAGAAAAATATCCTTTTGCATAAAAAAGATTTTGTGATTATTTATTAACTGCTATCTTAAGTAGGACATTATCATTCTGTTATATATTGCAAATCCGTTATATATATGTAAACGTGTCACACTTATTTTATTTTGCTTCAAATAACTTCTCGCGCACTAGGTGGAGCGAAAGGGCGTGTCAGATTTTTACTGACTAATACCTATCCGGTCCTTCACTTGTCTGTGCCAGGGCCACGTATTTCTATCGAATAACATGCGGCGCTGTCAGGCATTGGTGCTACTGGACCTCGTTACGATGTTGTGACATCTTCACTACGCACTTCGGGTATTGAGCAATCCATTGTTCGCTGTTTACAAGCCAGCGCCTACGTTGGCTGCCAACGTCTAGGCCGCCTGCAGCGCCTAGGGGCGTAAGGGCGCACAGATTGCCCCTCCCTTACGTGCTCGTGCTTCTTTGCGAGAATTAATGCTTTGCTGAAGGAGGTAATGGACTCACTCTCCATTTACATTTCGTACCACAGCTTGGACCAGTCCCTGACGCGAGAGGTCATTGCCGCTGAACAAGCCGAGCAGACCTCCACCGTATGCAGTGACACCCTGGTGTTTTCTCCAGACTTATCCGGAACAGGAACCTCCCGAAACAGCCGTGTCCGGTGAGGACCTGCGTCAGGCGGAAGGTGAGGGCGCCATGGTGCTTCTCTAGCCACTCCTCGAAGAGGGAACCTACTACCGTTATTGTCGCTTGCTCAGCACTGGTTTGCGACAATCGCACTCTCTATGTTGTAATGAGATCACGTCGGAACTTTGTCGGCTGTACCGCGATTTCTCGCGGCAGCGGAGTTATGCCCCGGTGTTTTGCCTCCTCTCGCCACTTCCACATGTCCGCGAGAGCTTTGGCCTCCAGATCCCATGGCAGCAATCCGACAAGGAGGCTCACCACCTCTGCGAAGACCGTTCAGTATCCCCGGCCCAGCCGAACGGCCATGAGCCTTTGGGCGCGGTCAGGCATCGAACTGGTCGTTTCCTTAGGGATCGCGCCCTCACCGGTGCCCCGTAATGGGCCACGGACTGCACGGCCTCGCGCAAAGCCTCCGAAAAGAGGCGTTTGGTCTCCCTAGATTGGGGACGAGCTGCCTTAGAAGTACGTATCACCCTTACACTCGAACAGCCGAGTTGAATGGAATCAAATCAGTTCAAAAACTTTCAGGATTATGTTTCTATACAAAATATCATTTTCTGATTTTATTTCCTACGTATTCACCATGTTACAAATTGTAAGAAGCAACACTCGTCAACGGCTTCAACATCACAAAAATATTTGTTCAAACTTGGTAGAATTGCATGTAAATATCACCACTTTCTACGTAATGAGCTATAGAGCTCAACTCAAAGCGACATCAACATATCAGGTCATTTTATTTTAGTTCAGAGAGCTCTTTACTGGCCAAAAAGGCTCCGAAGATGCAGTGAAAACCTTATTCAAAGAATTCTTTGACTCCCGTCCAGCAGATTTCCGCGCCAGTAGCGTAAATCAACTGCCATTAAAACTGTAAAAATGATGCTGCTTGAACAAATATTTTCGTTTAAATCTTTCTGATTTATTTTTAATATAGAATTCTTGGTAGGTGAAGTTAAGATTAGTTTGTATTGGTAAGCCAGGCTAGGAGTTTCGTTGGAATCAATCTTTCAGTTGACTTTTACAGCGCTAGAAAATGAGCAATGGTTATTTTCATGCTGTTTTCTATTTTCTTGATCACGTTGTTATTGAATATTGTGAATGAGGGAGATGGATTAGTCACGCAAGAGCAGAGATTAAGTCCTTACTGTTGGAAAACTCTATTTTTAGATATGAAATGTTTACATTGCAAGGTTCTTATAGCAAATTGAAGTGATCGGCTGTAAAGTAGGGACGTGTACTTCGTGCTAATACCTCAAGTTTGGATCTCGTATTTGTCAAAGTAACATGCCGTCATACTTTGTAACTTATGTGATAACGTTGTATTTTTGCTCCAAAATATACAATGACTGAAGCGCACGAACTTTCGGAAACTGTCCTAAATAAAAATCCAATTTTGTCATTATTCAAATATCCGTTACAAAAATTTGACATTATTTAAATATCAGGCTTCAAAAATGTGTACAAAAATTTGTAGAAACAAGAAGAAGTCTCATTAAGGTTTAGTGAAAATATGTTTAACTAAATAATCCTGGTAGGAGGTACCTACAGCGTGCAGTGCGGCTTCTAACGACCCTACAACACTCGAGGGCACTCTACGCTTCAGCTGCTTCGCGCTCATACACTTTTCAAGTACGCACTGTTTATGCTCTAGTTCAGTTCAGAAACTTACATTTAGCGCAAACATCGCTTGTTTGGATTTGAATATCGAATGCGTTTTTGTTTTGCTTTTTCTGCAAGCATTAATGTTTTTTTTTATATTTTATGTTTGGTGTTTGCATGCTCAAGACTGAAATGTTTTACCATTAAACTGTTACTTCTATAATGTATTTTTGATAAAAATTTTCGGCAGTAGGTACTTCTATCTTTTTAAGTTGGTATGTACCCTTGCCATGAGCTGTTACTCGCTAGCGTATTTACTAGGATAGAATAGATTATTGTAATGCTTGTACTATGAGTGTTGCGGAGGCTTACGCGGTCGCTTAGGTAAACTAGATAGATCGTGTCATCTTAATTTTTCTCAGTAATAGAAAAGAGAGAAAGGCATAATTATATGCCCAAAATGTTGTGATATCGGCTGTGCTTAAAATATTATGACAGTCAGTAATCCGACTAAATTAAAACACCGGCGGGCAGTGAACTACATAAGATAATTTATTTAAAGTTAGTGACAACTTACGTAAGATTTCATACCTATCGAAATCTATAGTGCTCACGGGACGAACTGTAATTCTGTCTATGACCACTAGAGGTGTCTGTCAGTATTCTATATACACTGGTGGATATTAAAAATAGACGTGGTGAATCGGTTATAGTGACTGTGTTTCAAATAAAAATATTTTTAATAAATTTGTTTCTTTACTTAGAAGTACCTAAGTTCTCGCAAGTAATCTTCAAAATATACACAAAGTCTGGGGGCGCGAATTTTATTCCACAGAACAAAACTGAATCAACTCTAAAGCTAACAAAATCTACAAAAATAAATAAATCACATTTACACTTCATAATAGGGATGTATCCAAGGTATGAAAATCAAAAAAATAATTAGTCCGTCTTACAGATAATAAAAAAAATTAAGACCCGTATTTTTTATTTTGTCGTAATTACCAAATATTACTGAGATATAGCGTATTAAAGTTACAGAGTGGGGGCTAATTACGTCACGCCGTTCTATATTTTGCACCATGGCGTGACGTCATGCAACATTTCAAATCAATATATCTTCTTAAGTATTGGAATAAAAGAAAAAATAAAAAATACGTGTTCAATATTTTTTATAAAGCTATCTAACGGACATTAAATTATTTTTTAGGATACAAACCAATTTTATCAATAAAATGAAATAAAATAATACGTTTGTTCATTTGCAATCTTTGTAGTAAACCCACTACAAAGACCGAAAAAAATGGACTGCCGAATTATTTTATTTATACTTGAAGAAACCGTAATTAATAAGCAGATCTTAAAAATGGGCGTGGCCTAATTTAATTCTCCATCAGCTATTGACGGTGATATGGACAGATGCGCAAACTCATGGTAAAGATACCGTGTACAATAATTACTTCTCTCCGATTTTATTTTTAAAGGAAAAGCTTTAAAAATAAAGGGAAGGCTTTGTAAAGGAAAGAATTCAAACAGCAGCCGTACAAGATTTAATTGTGGATTCTGGAAAACAAAGAAACCTTATAAATACATTTTTTAATACGCTTATTCTTTACTGTTACTTTCCAGTAAATTCTTCCTTTAAAAAATTCAATCAATACATAGATTATAATTAAAGAGTGGATGATACAATGCTATAATGCTGTATGCTATTTAATTTAACACTTTATTTGTTATCCACAGGTACACTAATCCACTTATCCGCACAAATGCACAACAATCACAAACTATACGTGATTAATGTAAGTACATGTACCGTTTAACCTATTCCAGTAGGTGACTGTTGCATACCCATTTGATTCTAATATATTAGATCGGTGAGTGGTGGTGAGTGAGTGTAACACGGACGGGCTGTATGCAGTGGGCTAAGTGAAGGCATGCTCAAGATATGAAGAGCTCTTGGCCCCAGCCTTCTGCACGCCTAGGTGCGATGTTTATGCATTATGTATCACTAGGAGGCTGATACTTCGCGGCGAGTTTTGCATACAACTTTTGAACAAATTCTTAAAGAAATTCCGTGTAACGTATACCAGGGCTGTATATCATTTGAATTGATGTTACTACGAGAAAGTCACGTTTACATGCAGATAAAATTAGAACTGGAGCTAAGAGATGAGTACAGTCGCAAGGGTAAATTGTATTGTAAGTAGTAAAAGTTTCCCGGCCTTGGCCTATATCAACATCCTGTGTTGACTTTTATGACTTGTACGTTGTGAAAGTGAAGGAAAAACATAACCTCAAACCAAATTTGTCAATAATTTATTGAGACATTAACAAACAAGTTGTTTTCAGCATTTTCAAACCACCGAAGGACAGCTGGCGAAACGGAATGTTTCCTTAATTCGAAAACATGATTATCAGAACCTTCAGATTACTTGTCATTGGATGATTGAATAATGGACAGAAATTCGGACCGCAATCACATTGTGTAAGATTTATGGCGGGTTCTTGTTGTTGAATGAAGGCGACTCGCTCGATGCTAATATCGCCAATGTACCGGACGGGTGACACTTTAGTTTCCTATTCCACTATTTGTGCTCTAATATCTGTTTAATTACTAGCCATACGTGCACAATATTGTAGCTAATTGGATTATACTTCTTCTTCCTATCAATGAGAAACACTGGTTAAATATAATTATCACCTATACCTTATAATTTTTCGCAGGTGAGTTTTATTTCTTAAAATAACATCTTATAGAAGACTAAGGTAACATTGGTGTTGGGTCAGGGTTGCGGGTTGGTTGAAAAGAAACCGTAACCCTGGCCGTGACACAGGCAAGTGAAGAAACACAGGTGGGTTTTAGTCAGTAAAAGTCTGACACGCCCTTCCGCTCCGCCCAGAGCGGCAGAAGTCATTGGATGATTCCCCATACCAAAAATAAAAACTTTTATAAACAATAACATTGCAGGGGTATTTATTTTCTTCAGAACCATATTTGGCAGTGGGATTAGTCATCAAAATATGGGAAGTATTAATAAAGGACCTTTTCCCGGATTTTACTTCTCCCAAGAGTGTTGTGGTGGTTCTTTCGTAGGCGGCGACCTAATAGGTTCTACTTACAGTTTCGAAAATTGTTTTTTATAGCTGCGGTGACTACAATATTATTTTTTAAGGTAACCGACATTGCAGAACTTAATTGGCAGTGGACACACTGCTCACAAAACAAATGGCCGATGGGAGTTGGAGTGGTGATCGTGGACCGAAAGACTTGGGTTGGAAGTCATCCCTCAAGGTGATTCGATAACTTGTGAAGATGCTGGATTCGACTAACACATAACCGGTCGAAGAGGTGGAGCTTGTGGGAGTCTATATTCAAGTGGAAGCGTTTCGGCTGAAATGATGATGATATTGATGAATGTACCTATATTTTTACTCTTAATACTTAGTCTTTAAAATTATTTTATTGATGTATAGCAACTATAATTTAAATTGAAACTCAAATCAACATAATTATACTACAACAGTGACTGTTTTCTGTTCTAACATAAACCATTTAGTTAATTTCGGTAATTTGCTAGGCGCGGTTCGTGATTAGCGCTTCATTTTGTAACATGTGATTTGGAACAGTTCCGAATATTCTACATGTTATTATTACTTCTGTATAATTTGTTTTATTTGTACGTACCTAACTAGTGGCCCGCCCTTGCATTGTACGGTTTATATGTCTTGGAAAGACATCAAGAGTTCTTAGTTCTACCGGGTGGTAGGCAAATCAACGCATAGAAATGTGTCGTTGATTATAAAAAGCTATAAATATTAATGTAATATACAGGATCTTCGCACATTTTTCCACATTATCGAACCTTGTTTAAAAGAACAATGGGATCACATAGGCAGATACGGAATAGACTTCAATTTATAAATGTATAGATATAGAATATGCCAAACCGGCGCTGGGGCTTTGTGTTGTATATCTTTTTATGCGTCAGTTTTGCCACAAAACGAATGTATTTTCGTCCTTTACCTAAAATATACAATTGTACGGATATCTACTGTAATAAAGAAACGAAAAATACTTTTTTGTAAAGTCAAGTTATGATGAGACGATGTAGCGTCAAATTGCGTGGCAAAAAGAAATATTAGTATTGTTACATATTAATGCTATATGAATGCGGCAGTTATGAGGTATAGGTACGTATACGTATTGCCATTGAAATTTATTGCTGATTCACGTCCGCCGTACTGTGTTGTTATTTCAGTTGAGTGACTGGGGTGAAGTGAAATAAATGAAACTATGTTACACAACCGATTGAGCAAATATTTCATCAACTTGTTGCCCCAAAGGACATGGAAAAAATCATTGTTCCCATTGCCGATAGCATCCCGTTGCGAAACTTTAATAGAGGTAGGGTTTGGATTGGATTCTTTGTTCAATCTCGCAGAAGTTAATGTATCGAGTTCATTGTTGTCGATTAGCGTTCTCAGTAACCTATGTTGGTGGATATAGTGATGTAGGCATTGCGTTAAATATGTTGCATGTTAGTAGGGCCGCAGGCGCGGGCTAATCGTGGCGTCCAGGAATATTTACTGTCCCCTGGGACGCGTCATCTGATAATGTTATGTTCGGTCCTGCTGTAAAAATCGTTGTTTATTTCAATGACGGGGCCATTGCGTGACATAAATAATTCGACATTCGTTTAAATCTTGAACGGCTATAATGTGAGTGTTCCAGTTACGATGATTAATGATAGCAGCTTGAGCAGCTGTTTTATGAGCCCTTTTATTTAAATGTTTCTGAGAGGTAGGTATCTCCGAAAGTAATTCGCTTATTATTATGTTCCAATTTTAATGATTGATGACAAATTGATGATTTCCTCAGAGGTGATTATTAATGTACTAGATATGTACAACGTCCATCAATGTCGAAAGTAATTTAGAGGGTACTCTAACATATAGTTAGAGGATATAGAAATTACACACGCAGCGTTTGTTAGGTACCCTGAGTAAACATTATAGTAATGTATCCGTGTTGATTACGTTGTACGTGGGGCCTCGTTGAGTGATTGGGCTTCAACTTTCCAATCGATACGAGTCAATAGAATGGACTAGCGTGTACAATTCCACTGTTGTTTGCTTTTGTAAAGGCTAATGAAAGTATTGGAATTGCCGGGAATTATTTGCATCTAACTGTCCTTTTTAGGTTGGATATTTGAACATTTTAACTATGTGTGACGGGCAGAATTCAGTTCATTCAGGCAGTTTGACGTGTAGCTGTTTAATATTCTCTTCCACATTATTCGGTACACGATTTAACAAAACTCTGAATTAATAAATATAATATCCCCGATTAATTATGACAGACAAAACTTTGTTCAAAGCCGAGTGAATGTATGATTTAATCATGTATTCTAAACTATAACATCGTTAGGGTCGTAGGGTTGCCCACCCATCGGGCGTTAAATGATGATCACGTAAAAGGCACAACATTAGTACAATAAAGTGAGCCTTTTGCCCATAACAATCATAATATACGAACCCTTTTGGCTTAACAACTCGGGACCCACTAGTCGTTACCGAGGTGTGTGCTGCTAAATGTCAACACGATAATGTACAATTTAAAGTGTGAATGTGAGGTAATCTCGATGTCAAGATTTGGAACAGATTGTATGAATCACTTTGTTGACACCGGCTCATTCTTTCCATTCTAACGCTCTGCTTATCTAATAATATTTATTTTATCTTATATTTCAAACTAATAATACGAATTAAGAATAGACGACACCATTTTCAGTATAATTTTAAAATGAATTTTTTTATAATACAACCGAATGTTGGCCATTGGCGCCGATTCCCAAAACTAAACTAAACAAAATTTTAGTCCAGGTGCATCTTTTTCTTTGTATTTTATTATGAAAAGGACACAAGATGAAATATCAGTTTAGTCCTGCCAAATTAAAATATTCATATTGCAAACATTGAGCACTAAAAATATGTTAATTTAGGTCAGGCGCTTATTTGACAGAACTAAATTAATTGTAATATTCTGTCCTTTTGTTGATGAAATCGAAACAAAAGAAAAAGGAATGCTCTGATCTTAAATTTACTTTAGTTTGAGAACAAGGGGATTAGCGCCATTGTATCCCAATGTTAGTTAAGTATCTTCGACAAACTAAATTACCCCGCTTAACTGGTTTATTGCCTATACAATGATATTATTATTGAATATTCCCATACGGAAAACAAAAACGTTATGTAAAACCAAAACATTCGCATTGAATTTTAATTGAATTTTATCTGTGTAGGCTTACGATACCCTATGGAAATCTCGAAATTAAAGTGAACATTTAAGTACTGCAGTCATTTGAACCAATAACTGTTGGTAAAATATACGTACAGGTCATGTGAAGTAGTAAGCAAGGGTGCTGTAATTGTGGAAAAACGCGGTGTAGCTAATTCGTAGCAAACTCGTAGCAAACTTGTAGCAAGCTCGTAGCTATTTCATAGTTATCGTAGCACAGTTTGAAATCGTAATAATTGTGAGCAAAGACTTGTATTTGTATTCTTTTTATAGACAAGGTCAAAATACAAAAAAACATCAATGTGGTAAAAAACTAAAGTAAAAAAGAAAAATCTTTCAAATAAACAATTATTGGCAGTTTTGAATTACCAAAGGGTCGTCACTCAGTAAGATGGTGCTAGTTGCCTATTCCAAAGCGTAGGTTTTCTCTATGGAGATTAAAGGGAAAAAAATAATAAAATAATTACAAAATATTGTACACATCATTTATGTTGAATTTATCTATGTGAGAACGATGTAGAAAGACGTGCATGTTAAAAGGGTCCGTTATAGAATTAAAAAAAGCAATTCAGAAATTAATGAGATGACGAGTCTCCTCTGTAGGTCTAGTATGAATTTTCGTTACGAAACTCGATCGTCGATATAGAGAGCGTTTGACTCATCGATTGGCCCGCTTCAAGGTTGTAAGAACTCTCTACCAATGAGAGCGTCAAACGCGCTCGATATCGACGATCGAGTCTCGTAATGAAAACTCAGACTAGGCATACTGATGGCACCCGTTCAAGAACATGACGTATGGATCAGTACTACTCAGCTCAACTGCTTTAAAGGGAACTTAATGATCGTTGGATCATTAAGTTCCCTTTAAAGCAGTTGATACACGCCCTCACCAGCGAAAAAATTAGAATGAGCATGGCATACTCTCAACTTCTCGCAAATTCAAGTCAATGAAAGAGTTAGCTTGAAAATGGTAGCTTAACAGCAAATACATAGTACAATTATACAATACTAAGTAGTCCATACTTTGTTTGTTTGTCCTTCCTTCACGCCGTAGCTAAGCAATCAATCGACCTGATTTTTGGCATACAGTTAGTTGAAAAGATGGAGAGTAACATAGGCTACTTTTGGTCCTAAAAATACATCAAGTTCCCAAGGGAGATTACTGGAATATTTGTATGTGTACACCAAATATATCCTTACTAATATTATACATCGGAAAGTGAGTTTGTTTGTACCACTTTCACGCCGTAACTCCTGAACCGATTGCTTTGAAATTTTGCAGACGTAAAGTTAGAAGTCCGCATTAAATAATAGGGTTTTTATCCCGAAAAAAATTGATATTCCCGAGAGAAATCTAAAAAGCGCGATAAAACCGAAGATAACACAGGCGAAGCCGCGGGCGAAAAGCTAGTTAAATCTATATTCTGCAAATATAGTTAGTTGTCAAACTTTGGCATGTGGTAGTTGTATCTAGCTTTACAATACTCGTCAAACTTTACCTATAGAGCATAAAAACATGTACATATGATTGGGATCAAGAAAGTTGACGTAAAAGAAACAATCTCTTTAAGACATTGGAATAAATCTGCTACTTGAAATGCCTCCGCTGTAGTCTGAACGCGAATGCTGACGAAGTTTATCAGTACTAGTACTAGGCGGTATTATAGATTCTATTCAGCTAAAAGATGGAAAACGACTTACTTATGATTGATTTATTGATTGAAATGTGTTTTGTTGAACTAACTTGAACTTCGCTAACTAATTAAGCCAAAACACACAAAAGGCCATTATTACAACCAAAATATTGATTAAGTGTTCCGTTAAAGCCAAACCCTGAGGTAATAATATAATTATAGCATTTTATATCTCTCTTAATATTTAATTAAATTTCACCTCACCAATGTAATTATACGAATCGGCTTAAATTATATTGACTCGGGTCGAATAAAAGGTACCGTAGTGTACTCGTTTACTGTTACTCATTTCAGTTCATGGGCTATTTCAACGAGCTCTAGTACTATCGTGTCTTCATTGCTCTAGTTTATTGGTCGAGGGACAAGGAATGTACATTACTAATGGCAGACCTGTATCAGTACAAAAAATAGGCACAGAAAATGTGGCAATTCTTGAGGACCACTTAGTCTTCCAAATCATTAGATATTTCGTAGCAGACACCAAAAGTTGATAGCTTGATAAATCCATTACGAATCGTACGGCGAAAAGAGAGAAAAAAAAAAGAATTCTTTCAGCTCTGTAATCTTATCGAGTGTTTTTACGGAATCCACAAGGCCGACTAGCGGTGTCAAATATTTTACGACAGAAAATTAGAGTGGTGGAATTTTTGGGGAAGTTCCCCTAAACGACGCAACTTGTACGCTCGTTTGATGTTCAAAATTAAGGCCACATATGAAAATGGGAATTTCACATACTTTAATAACTCTCGGCGTTAACAGCTCTTATTAATAGTGTTGTGTCATGACTTTCGGATGTGTGCTTTTTATTAGATCACTAAAATTAGCACCTAGAAAATGTTATTATTTTAAATCATAATTATTCAAGTTAATTTAATGAAGCTTAACCGTCGCCTTACATTGGAAGTAACGTCTGATATTCCGGCTTGGTAATTAGGACTGTTGTAAGCAATAAAGTTAAAAGTTGTGGAATTGTTCCCTGCGGCCTTTATCGCAATGTGCGATATGTATGTTTAAGGTGCAAAAATGGATTAAAATATTTGGAATATTCACGCTAATAAGCTTTGCTAGGTATTTTTGACATAAACTATTAGAATAAATTGAAACATGATTTGTGTAAGTTTGCGTACCTATGATTTGACCAACCACGGCGTATAGATTGAAGTAGGCAGGAGCATATGTTATATATATACATATATGTTTGTATGCTATTCCCTTAAAAATAACCTATTTGATGAGCAAATACACACATCAAAAGTGTCTAGGGATCAAGCATTTTTATGCGGATTTCTATCTATCTCTATTAGATTTATTTCTAACTATATCTCTTTCTATCTCTACAAAGAGACCGGATACAAGACGTATACGACACTGGAGAACCCCTGGACGCCAACAGCGATTAAAATCCTGCCAGGAAGTCCATCCTTATAGTGGTGGAACCATCATGGTATGGGCGGGTATTTGGATCGGCGGAAGAACTGAGTTGATTTGGATCAGAGGCAACCTCAACGCTCAAATTTATGCTGAGACGATTGTATCAGACGTCATCGTTCCTCTACAAGTGCAAATCGGTCCCTTATTTCAGTTAATGCATGATAATGCACGACCGCACACCGCAAGAGTTGTAAGACAGACTCTCGCCGCAGCTAACATCAATGTCCTGCCCTGGCCTGCTCAGTCGCCAGACTTGAACCCGATTGAGCATGCATGGGATATGCTACAGAGAAGAGCTCTGCCGAATATGGAGGGTATCCAGTCGCAAGAAGACCTTTTTTTGTTGATGCAACGAACATGGGCGGCCATTCCACAGCGTGATTTGGATGAACTCATTTTGAGTATGCCAAACCGATGTTCTTGTGTTGTTAGTGTTCGCGGTAGAAACACGGATTATTAATTGTTTAAGTTACCCAATAAAATTTTAGAGAAAACTGTTATTTCAGTCTTTTTTTCGAACTTTTGTGTTAGTGGTTCAAATGTCAAATATCCCTTTATTAGGAAAATGGCAAATTTCTTTATTAATGCAAAGGTGACTTGGTTTATCGTTACTGTGACAAACGAAAACACTTTATTTGATGAATCCTTAAAGAAAATTTTAATTAATATCAATCAGGAGAAAAGTTATTGCAAAAATATATGTTGATCCCTAGACACTTTTGATGTGTGTATATACGTTCCACAACTGTTTCGGAAATCAAACTGCACAAGAAAAGAACCAAGTTAAAATCGAATTGAATGTTATGTAACGAACCACATTTGTTTTATTGTTTGTATTAGCATGTTGTTTACAGTCAAAGAAATATGACCGATCTAGAGCTGTTTTTTTATTATATTGTTAATAAAAAAGTACCATGGACAGTGAATGCGACAGATTGATAACATAAAATATTCTTTTTTTTTTATTTTTTATCATTTCAATATCCAACTGGACCTGATCAGTATTGTTTAATGAGAGTGTAAATTGACCTCTTGTCAAATGTGAGATTGGCTTATTTTGTTTTATGAGACAAAATTAGCTACAAAGTATTCGTGATTTTGGCGCCGTTATTGTCCATTTTTCATATGGTATTGTCAAATCACCATTCATATTTAAATGACTTGGCAGTAATTCATGATAATAATAGGGGGAGGGTAGCGCTATAAAAATATCAAGTGCAGAGGCTGTCAGGCCGCCACGGCCCGTCGGACAGTATCCTGGGCGCGTTTTGTCACCGGCGAATATTAAAATATTGTGTGATATTGTATCAAACGCCTGCCCCAGATGCACACCCTAATACTTACGCTATCGGGGAATTTTGATACGCGTAACACGTTTTGAGCGGTTTTCCATCGACGCTAGTCAATTATTTTGATACTTTATTGACAAGTAAGTTTTCGTCACAAAGCCGACCATTAATTAATGTGACCTGAAATATTAAAAAGTACCAGCACGTAACCTAGCTAGAAAATATTAAAATTCTGTTTGTAACATAAAAAATGTTTTGAGAACGTGCTCACGGCATTTGTTTTGTGCACACATAAGCACAATAAAAACCTAATTGGTGAAGCGTTTTGAATTAAAAAATGTAAATAACATTACGTATAGGAAGGCAGCGGCCCGGTATCGCCTGTGTCGGATGACCGTCGTAATTACTCTTCCGCGCTCGGAGCCTCATCATCGTCTATTAAAATTCATCCATATACACGACCTTTTCCTCTATGAATAAAATTATTATATAAAATAGATGTATTATATGTTAAAACCTTCGCATTGCTTTTACACTTTTGATATTTTTTTTTTTATTAATTATAAACTAGCGTTTGACCGCAATCCCGCCTGATGGTAAGCAGCGATGCGATCGTTGATGGTAAAGCGCGCTAGTTTATTAAAAGCCTATTCACTCAGAAAAACTGAGCGAATAGGAAGGACGACGGCAGTTGAGCGAGGTGATGCAATGTTAAACCCAACAACATGACCAACGATGCTGCGCCAAAGGGAGATTGATCTGGAGACCCTCCACAACCAAACTCCCAACACAACAACATTAGGCGCATTGTACCCGGCACACATCGCAACACAACTGCTAAGACCCGTCCTCCGTACGGCATCACCAGACATCATGCCGGAACACGACGAATCGCTTGGCGGCAAGGCTTTATCTGGTGGGTGGTAACTTCTGCCGGCGGCCGATGTTATGGCCTACCACAGAGAAAGATACCTATTTTTAAATTTAGAAAGGTTACAGAGCTTAAATTATTTTTTCAAGCATGGTTTTATCTACTTGCAATTCAGGGATGCTCAAATTAAACGTGATAGTACCTCTCGAAAAAATTACAGGTAATCTAACACTCATTGAAAAATGCCCGAAGGTGACTTTCTTAGCGGTCGGCGAGGCTATATACAGTAACGACATATTTGGTAAAACCGCTCTTTTGAAATTTGAATTCGAGCGGCACATTACTCTGTAAATGACTGGCTATAAAGACTTCAAACGCAGGCTAATCGTGGCTTCCGACCTTTCGGGGCAGCGAAGAAGGGCCCCAAGTACCTGACAAAACGTTTCCTTACTATATTGAACAACCGTGTTTTAAGTATGTGTAGGGCCAAGTGTAAGAAGACCTTTTTATGTATCAGGAAAATATGAATTATAGATAGAATTTGAATTTGAAGTATCTCCACATAAGGGTAATCGTATGTTGTTGAATTTAAAATTTGTCGGTTGTGTTTGAATTTCTTATTAGTTTTTCGGGTTGTAACTCTTGTTTATATAAATTGTGGTGTGATACTTGGAAACATTCAGGCATTAGGATTTTATAAAACCTAGGCAAAATCTGAAAAAAAATTTGATTAAGTGAATTTAACTGTAGGTATTTATAAACATGTTATGATTATGAAGGTTATGGTTATTACATTCTGTGTGTCTAGGACAATCATCTACTTTTATAATATTTGTAAATATGTTGCTCACATATAAGAAACTTTCACTTACTTACTTGATTTACTTTGTCATTGCTTTATTTTTTTTTATTTTTCTGATAATTATAAACTAGCGCTTGACCGCAATCCCGCCTGATGGTAAGCAGTGATGCGATCGTTGATGGTAAAGCGTGCTAGTTTATTAAGAGCCTATTCACACAGAAAAACCGAGTGAATAGGAAGGAATACGGCAGTTGAGCGAGGTGATGCAATGTTAAACCTAACAACACGACCAACGATGCTGCGCCAAAGGGAGATTGATCTGAAGACCATCCACGACCAAACTCCCAACACAACAATATTAGGCGCGTCGTACCCGGCACACATCGCAACACAACTGCTCAGACCCGTCCTCCGTACGGCTTCACCAGACATCATGTCGGAACACGACAAATCGCTCGACGGCAAGGCTTTGTCTGGTGGGTGGTAACTTCTGCCGGCGGCCGATGTTATGGCCTACCACCGAGAAACCTTCTCTAATTCTATTAACCTTTGGTGTTAGAGTAATTTTATTCTGCGTATATGTTTCACAAAATCTTCTAAAACATATTAAAAGAGTAACTGTGGAGTTTTTTTGCCCATTCGTCTCCATAAGAAACTAATCTCTAAATCTTTTGGAAAGCGCGACTAGAATCAATTCTATTTTTTGTAAATTTTGATGTCCAGCAGTAACTATTATGCGCCTGTTTGAAATAAATAATTTGACTTTCACAATTTTAGATAATTCTCGTACAACATCTACATATTAGATTAAAATCTAAATGTTTCTGGAAGTTGTCAGTGGATATGAACGGGGTACTACAAAATACCACTTATTAATTACAATACATATTGAGTTTAATGAATTTTCACATTCGATTGCTTCGCTAACTATAGAACAAGTTTAGTTATAGCAAGTTGATTATATTTCTTAGTAACGCGCTAGTTCCTAGTAGACGTTTTGTTTTCATTATAGTACCGATTGGCGGGCGCTGCGAGTGACACACAGCTACACAGTTCCACTGCAAGTCTTACAACACATCAGGCAAGTAGAACTAAACAAACAGGCAATAGACCTCACATAAAACTGTTACAGCGGCTCTGGGCGCCGCTCCCCGGGTAATGTTTCATTGTGCGAAATGCTATAAAAATCGTCGTAAAAATTTATAAAGCTACTCAATAAAATGTACACTTGGAATTTTGTGAGCTCGAATATTACTTCAGGTTACCATCGAATAAAAAACGTCTAAATTGTAAAAGTGGTACAGCTTTTACGATTCAAGTGAACGCATTAGAAATGGAATTATGTAATATTTAATTGTACTTGCCTGATTAATAGAACCCTCCAACTGAAATCAATAGTAAAATAAAAGAAAGAAATAAAATATTTTTATTTGCGGTAAACTTGAGGCATAAAAGAACACAAAAAGAAATACAAGTTGTGAAAACATGCGTTACATCACATGCAAAAGTTTTTTATTTTATTTATTTTTATTTTTATTAACGCTCTATACTGGATAGCGCCTCAGGACTGGTTTTCAGGAAGTAGGTATGTAATATTTTTGATTAGTTTCGTTTGGACATTCGAAACTTACCCATTAAACGATATAAAACCTATATAAAGGCCAAACTTTGCAAAAAGGGGTATTATAAAATCTCAGATTATTTAGAGGATAGAGAGGCTTGGGACTGAGCTGCTCGCTCTGTTAAGCATTGTTATTAAGCAATATGCGTAATTATAACGTAAATTATTGTAAACTTTTTCATTTTTAATGTCTGGACTTTAAAAAAGACGATGATCCCTGAGTTTGTTTCGGCTATTTCTTCTCAGAGGTAGTCAGTTAGGAAATGCCGTCTTCATCTAGTTTAAAAAAAAAAAATTAATAAAAACATGTGACGTGTAAAAGTGATCGGTGATCCTACTTGCTTAATAAACGATTTCATTTCATTTCATTTCATTTAGAAGTCGAATCATGCGCTCGTGTGTAGCGCGCTACGTGTCGTCCTAGTTAACTCTCTTCCGATGTCTTGCAATAGCATTGTGAATAATTGTGCAGGTGTGATATTTCTTATAGATGTGACCATGTTGAGGAAATGGAACAAGCCATCATTACGGTACCTGAAACCCTTAATTGATGTCATGTTGCGTTCACTTTATTGAATACAGTAGAGCCACCATAATTATAGCTTCGAATCTTACTAATGACCTGAATGGAAAGATTTGTTATTGTAGTTTTCAGTATCTATTACACGCATTGAAAACTACAGGTAGTTCCGATCTTATAGATGCCAGATGGTAAGAGATTGTGAAAAAGAATTATTACAGTCTTTATATTTATTACTTAATCCGCGTGAAATTTCTTACTACGCCGACCCCTCCCATCGCATCGCATTGCCTGCCTGCGCCATTACTTCGTTTTCGCTTAACTTTGTTTCTGACTTTTTCTTATTGCTGTTCTATTAAGGATGCTGCGACTGGTAAGTCTGATTACCGTCCATATGATATCTATTTGAAATTATGAACACACTATAAATCAATAATTGATTATCGAATTCGTGTCAATTGAGTAAATTATGTCCATGTCCACGGTACTTTTAAACCAAATCCTCTTTACGACAATAGGCATGTGATAGAACAAGTACCTATTGTGTATGGTAAGTGTATACAGCATATATACATATATTAACCGTGATAATGTGTTCATGTATTTCATGTACATGCGGATTATAATTTGGAATTAGGTATTATGTGTTGACACGGAGGCAGCGTGTCTGTACACTCGTCTATGATTGTCTGTGATTGCGTATGATGTTGGTGTACGAATGTATGTCTAAGTATGTGTAAACCGGTCGTGCACTTCGCCTACTCTTCGAATCAATTTTATTTTGTTTGTACATCAAAGTAGGTCAACGACCGATGACACTTAATAATATATCGTGTAACTTTTAAACAATATATTTAATTACGATTGCGTTCATTTATTTGGACGACTTTTCAGGCAAAGCCTTCATTAAATATATTTTACATCTCTCACATTCGGTAAGTAGGCCCTTATTACTCCCAAATTGTGCTTGTAAGTGTCCAATTAACGCCCTAGGGTAATAATGTAGCTAGAAAAACCCTAGGGCGGTAAGTAATAAAAAAAAATGTCTTCACTGTTTCAAAAAGTTCGCGTACATCTGACCATCATACTGGCAAAAGACATCTTATGCATTCAGCCCAATGACAAAAGAGGTCGCTTTGCAATTTAGCCTTTTCTTCGTAGGAGTATAATAGTCATCAATTTTAAATATCGAACGACGAAGCTCAGTTCTTGAAAAAATAATAAAAACAAAAGATGAAAACAGGCGGGAATAGAAAACTGTTACTATAAATATTGTTTGTATTAGGGATTTTTTTATAATTTCGTGCTGATTAGGAAAAAAACATGAGTTCTGCAAGTGATGAAGATATGAGCTGCACTCCCGATTCAATGAAAATGGAAGCTGAAGCAGCAATTAACAATATTATGCCTGAAAATTCTAAAGAGAGATATTTGAAAACTTACGACGAGTTCATGAAGTGGCGAAAAGAAAAACGACTAAAGTCTTTAGTTGAGACTGTATTCTTAACATACTTTAGTGAGTTATCAAAAAAGCTGCGGCCGTCTAGTTTGTGGCGCATTTTCTCAATGTTAAAAGTAACCATGAGTACTAAACACGACATTAATATCAAGAACTTTTCAAAATTATCAGCTTTTATAAAAAGACAATCAACTGGGCCCAAAAGCAAAAAGTCAAAGATTTTTACAGCGCAAGACGTGAAAACATTCATAAATGAAGCCCCTGATGACATGTTATATTTAGCTGTTAAGTTACGTAAAATAACAAATCACACAATGCAATACTTTATCATTTATCTTTTAAATTTTTACAATCCTATAAAACATATTTATGTATTTTTATATATTTCGCTTGTTTTAGGTGGTTCTTATCTTCGGTATAACTGGCGCATGCCGAGGTATTGAATTGACAAATTTAACAATAGAGAACATAGAACAACAGGGTCAGTTGTTAGTAATTAAATTACTGAACACAAAAACTAAAATTGACCTAACATTTGTAGTTCCTCAAGAATTCTTAGAATTTGTACAAAATACAGAAATCTTCGTCTCGAAAATGTAAAATTTTTTTTTGAAGTACCACCAAGACAAATGCTACAAACAAGTTATTGGAAAAAATAGCATCAGAACCGCAAGTTATTTAAAGTTAGCAAACCCGGAATTATACACAGGTCATTGCTTCAGGAGAACATAGGGTACACTTTTAGCCGATGCTGGGCTAACTTAACCACTATAAAAAGGCACGGTGGGTGGAAATCCAGCAAGGTGGCTGAAGGTTACATTGAAAACTCCATACAAAATAAAAGTAAAATTAGCAACAAAATAACGGAAACTATTCAGCTCTCAAAAAATGAAACATAATTTTCAAGATATGATCCGCAACCATCAACTTCTACTGAAGGAAGCTTCATCTCTTCAGATTTTGTCCATGTCCAAAAAATATCACAATCTTAAACTATTAACATACCCAAAAAAACATCTGTCCCTAATAATTGAAATTTGTTCTCATTTCACTATAAATTTTAACAAATAAAATGTTTTATTCTTGTAATGCCGGTTTTTTTCTACTTACCTCACAATCGAGATGTAAAGCAGAGTAGTTAACTCGGGTGTAAGCATCAATTGCATCCTCGAACTATAGGCTCGGGCTGCTATTGATGCCTGACAGCCCTCGGCTACTAATCTACTATTGTATTGGCGCGGGCGCATAGCTGGACAGCTCCTCCACCGCGCCATGCCGCTTAAGGTGAGAGCGGGCGAGCGGTGCGTTTACCATATTTTTGTTGGGACAACCAAGTAATATAAGAAGCTCATAAGTTTGTGGTTTTTCATTATATCTTTTTGAAATTTTGTGCATAGATCCTTTACTTAAAAATACTGGACACCAGTGGCGAAGGGTCCATACAAGCCGATTCCCACCGGGTTACCTTTCAAAAATCAGTTCCATATTCATACAAAACTATTTACATTCTATTTCATTAACAAAGTATTATTAATCAAATGCCGGCGCGATTTACAATAGCAATCGTAATTTTTAGCAATACCCTAAGTATCACATTTCATTTTATAGTCGTAAATTAATCAGCGCTTAAATTTTTCGTACGTTACATTGAAGGAACCCGACGAATTTCAGCTTACCTCGGTCAACGTTTTACTATGAGGCGAAAAGGGACAGAGCGTGTCAGACCATCTCTTTCTAATGCTCGCTAACCGTCGGTAAAACTTGATAAATATAGGCTAATGCCAAGCGGCTTGTAGTTCTCTCCTCTCCTCTATTAGAAAGAGACAAAGAAACCACGCCACTACAAGAAAGGAAACACGGCAAAATTTCAAAACAAGACGCATTGCATTAGAACAACGGTCAGCAACAGGCGGACCGCGGTCCGTTTGCGGACCGCGAAAGGTTGAACCTCGGACCGCCAAATATTATAATGTTAATTGTAGGTATGTCAAGTATAAACAAATACGTAATATTTTTGAACCAATCTAACTGAGTACATACCTAATCTAATTAATCTGTTTTACAATATCGACATCGATCAAAAACATCGCGCCGCCGAGTCGCCGCGCGCGCTCTTTTCATACGTACTTATAGCTCCGACGACCACTTGTAACTGAGCGTGAGGGGCGCTGCCTAGCGAGCGGGTTTTGTTAACACGCGAGCGAGAGCGAGACGGCATGCACTAGCAACAGCGTGCGCGAATTAGTTATTGTATGTAAATGTGATTTAGCCATTCGCTATGAAACATCAGCAGATTGAGTGTATAATTTTTAAGGTAATATGAGGGAAAGCATTTCATATTTCGCGTACTTAGCGAACTGTGGCGCGCTTGCGACTTTGTTTTGTAACAAACGCGAGCAAGTATCGAAATCGGGGGTCCGGACGCGAGGGCGGGGGAAAGCAGACTTTCAGTCGTTCGTCAGTCGCGCCGCAAATCGTGGAGCAACAGTTCATTTGTTTTGTGATTTCTTGCGTTTTAGTTGGTTTAATAAAAAATATTTTTTACCTAGGCGTGATATGGATCCTAAAAAGCGAAAAGTGGACAGCGAAAATAGGAGGTTTTTAGAAGAATGGACTGAACAATATTGTTTTACGCTGCCTGATAGACCTCAAGCAGTTCCAGTGTGCCTTATATGCAATAAAACTGTTGCTATTGTTAAAAGTGGAAATTTGAAGCGACACTATGAAACAACACATCAGCAATTCCACAAAAACTTCCCTCCTGGCAGTGAGGCTCGTAAAGAAAAACTTCAGGCACATCTCAGTTCTTACAATAAAAGCACAAAATTACTAGTTCGTTGCATGAGCGACCAAGAAAAATCCACAGAAGCAGCGTTACGTGTGTGCTGGACGCTTAATAAACATCAAAAACCATTTTCGGATTCGGAGATAGTGAAGGAATGTATGTTGGCAGTAGTCACAACACTTTTTGAAGAAAAAAAAGATGTTATCACTGGAATTCAAAGTATTCCATTATCAGCAAGAAGCAATACACGAAGGACTGAAATTTTAGCTGCTGATATTAAGATGACTCTTCTCAAACTTCTGCAAAAGGCACCTTGCTACGCCTTAGCACTTGATGAGTCATGTGACATTACTGATGATGAACAAATGTCAATTTTTGTCAGATTTCTTGACATTGAGTCTAAAACTTTTAGGGAAGAGTTGCTAACAATATTGCCGTTAAAAGGTAACACTCGAGGAGAAGATTTATTCAAGGTAATTGATGAATTTATTACTAAATCTAACATCAGTTACGACAAAATTGTGTCTCTTTCTACTGACGGGGCTCCAGCAATGATTGGCAAAGAAAAAGGTGTCATCAAGAGAATCAGGGATAAAAGTTCAGGCTTAATATCATATCAGTGCATAATCCACCAGACAGCCCTTTGTGGAAAACTTAGCGATACACTGAAAGAAGTGATGGACAGCTTGGTGAAGTTAATAAATTTTATAAGATCTCATTCCGCTCTTCAGCACCGACATTTCAAGGAGTTTCTTCTTGAATGTGATTCAGCGTATTCTGACTTACTGCAACACAACAATGTTCGTTGGCTAAGTAAGGGTCAAGTTATTGAACGTTTTTGGTCAATAAAAGAACAAGTAGCCTCCTTCTTGCAAAACTTAGATACGCAAGCAGCTAAGAAGCACCTTAAGTTCGTAACAAATAAGCACAATATGTTGATTGTGGCTTTTCTAAAAGATATTTTGAAATATCTAAATGCGCTCAACACAGAGTTACAAGGAAATGGAAAATTAATATGTGATCTGATACAAAGCGTGTCTGCTTTTCGTCGTAAGCTGGATATCTTTGAAAAAGATATTGCAAGACAAGAATTTGTTCATTTTCCGACAATTCTGGAATATAATAAGGAGAACTCTGAAGAAGACGTTGCAGTGTTTACAAAATTTTTGGCCGATCTTAGCAACGAATTTGCCACAAGATTCCAAGACTTTGCAGAGATGGGCAAGCTATCTCTGTTTCTTAAGTCACCCTTTGAAGTTGATGCAGCAGCCGAATGGACAGATGTGGCTGCCAAGTTATTTAATCTGCCAAAGCCATCACTTCAAATGGAAATAATCGATCTGCAAGAAGATGTGTCTTTGCAAATATATAAAAAGGTGTCAACTGAAGAATTTTGGGTCAAACAAGTCCCAGAAAAATATCAAAATTGCAAAAAACTTGCTATCAATTTGGCCACTATGTTTGGCTCGACATACATATGCGAAACATCTTTTTCAAAAATGAATTTTTTGAAAAACAAATATCGTTCGAGATTAACAGACGCTCACTTAGAAGACACTCTTCGAATTAGCTGTTCTTCACGAGAACCAAACTTTAAAAACCTGGCTCAAGACCGCCGATGCAATTTTTCACACTAATTTTAGGTAATAAATAGCTATACTTAATTAATATCAGTTGTTTTTTTTTTTTTCTGGACCTTTTAAAAATTTTCGAGCAATATCCGGACCCTACTTAAAACTACTTGCCGACCCCTGCATTAGAATATAAATAACGTTGTGATTGTGTATAATTTGCTTTATTTTTGCTTAATATTTTTGTTGGTTTTGGATCGGTGTTTGTGTGGTTCGGTTTTTAACACTTTATTATTTTTGTAACTTTTTATTTTATTTTTTCTTGACTCTTATTCCCTAACAATAGGTACTTAACTTAGTACTTACTAACAAGCATGCATGTGTGGTATGGAGATGCACGTCGAAAAAGGCTTTTCTCAAAGCCGCTTTTATCATACTTGAAAGACACTGTTATCAAATCATCAGTCCTTTTTTGTATGGTGAAGGTGGGGCTTTTGATATTATTCTTATCTGAAGACCTCCTCCAAGATATCCTGCAGTAGGTAAGTGTATAAGTGTTTATTTTTTTGGACCGGCTTCCCTTTGTCAAAATTTCACCCTTCGCCACTGCTGGACACGTGTTTCGGGTTTCGCATAAACAAAACATAACTTTTATAGCTTCGTGATCGTTTTGGTTTTTGATGAAGCTCTCAGTCTTGATCAATGTATCGTGTAGAATTCATAGATTTCCAAGAAAAATGTTTAACATAACATGCTGAGTAAAATATTAGGTATCAAAGCAAGGCGGGCGGAGCAACCTCGCAATGGGCGGTCGTTCTAAACACAGTGCATGTTTCTAGGAAAGTTCTTTGTTCACTTTTGATTACAAAAAAGTACAGAAAAGAACTTGTACCTACATAAAGTACATTAACATGTTCTTTTATAATATAAATTAAATAGTGTATTATTCACAGGTTTAAACTAACGATAGACAAGATAAATTAAGTTTGTTTTTCAGTTAACCCTTACAGTTTATAGTAAACCGCTATTATATATACTACCTACCAGTTGCTAATAATCATATGAAATGACACAAAATGTTGATTTCGTCTCCTAAAGATTTAAGATGCTATCTGTAGCTTTCGAATTAGAGCCAGTAAGGAAAACCCATTTTACAAATATACATTTCCTAGAGATTCGCGAAAGTACGCGTAAAGATAAGAAGAATAATACTGAGATAAAATGCATTAAGTTTGCATACCAAGAGTCGTTCCGGAAAAGTTACCCGCCTTATGTAGGCTTAGTGCACCGTGCAGCTTCATTTGCGTCGGGTATGCTAATAAGATCTTCAGCGGCGGAGCAGTCAGCAGTTTGACTGCGAGGCAAGCTGCACCTTAAAGGTGCGGGCGCGAAGGACCCTGTGGCGTGGAACTTAAGGGATGATAGGCGCGGGGTGCGGGGCGCGCGTCAGTGCTGGTCGCTACCCCGCCGCGAGCGAACGTCGCGCACTGCTGCGGTCGCCGACAGCCGACCCACCGACGACTCGTGCCCTGCACGCTCGTTTATTTAATTAAGTGTCGCATAAACTGAGAGCTCACGTGGATGTTGCCATATAAGTTTCGTGAAGTCCGAAATGACAAGCTGAGTCAGTTGCGCGACACTAAACTGGTATGCAATCATTTTGACGTAAGAACAGCCTAATTTTAAGAAAGTTTTTTCATTAAATATGAACTTTTCAGAGTTTTTCGTTTGTCTAAGGACTTCATCGTAAATGAAAATCGTTATTTTTTAGTATTCTCTAATTTATAAGAGCTTGTTAAGCACTCTTCTGAAAGTTTGCTAATACGTTGCGTTTGGTTATGTTTAATATTTCGTAATTTGTTGAGCAAGTCACTCATATAAATCAAAAGTCCAGTTACGATACAAAAACATATTTTCAAATCGTTGTTGTGAACATTTTCCATCACTGTAGATTAAGAGAAGATTAAGATGCTTATCGTTGTTAAGCCTTCTTGGCAGGGGAACGGCATGGCTGACAATTCATCCGTGTTATTTATAAATCTTTCATCCCATAATTCTAAAAACTTTCACGGGAGTGGAGTTGGTTCTGCAGTTGGTCATTATAACGATAAATTCATGAATATGACAGGTGCTGTACTGACATAGACGCTTACCTACGAATAACAAATAGAGCTTGCTTTGTGCTGAGGTACTGGACTATACAAACATAGAGCATACTATAGTGTATATGTGTATATACTAAGGGTTGTTGAATAAACATTGGTAACTACAATCTCCCGTAGTATACGATTCTTCGTCCACTTAATATAAAGCAAAACAAATACATTAATATGAATTACTGCGTTATATTTACGCACGGGACTATTTTGCAGCGGAGGTTATGTTAGTTGTTTAACTACTGTCACCAGAATTTACCTACAAGCTCAAACGTATGAACCTATGGGGCATACCTGAGGGAAAAGCGCCGGAGCGGGAACCCTGAACGTCAACCTACCTACACGTGGTATCACGTCAATAACCAGCCAGCTTTTATCGTCAGAATACGAGTATTTATATACACTACCAGCTTCAATATTTCAGATCGTAGACGGGCACACGAGAGAATTGACAGTTCTGTGATAACAGCTTACCTGGTGACTAACGTTTACATCTACCTCCTACCAATCTCACGTCGTCAGGGAGTCGTCGATTTTTTCTATAGTAAAGATCAATAATAGGTTTACGGAAAAGCAGGTTTAATAATAAATCCAACAATGAAACAAATATGTTGACCTCTATATATAGATTAGTGCGTACTCACGCGTAGGTAAAAACCGGAACCTTATTAATTTTTCGAGCATCATAGAGTCAACAACCTTCGTCGTCCAACTTGCGTAGTACTCGTAAATATGTTAGTAAAGTAAACCGACCCAAAACCCATTCAGTGTCGGTCGTAATTCCCATGTTACTTTGTTGGGGACAATGGATATCTATAGTTTATCCACAGTTCAGCCATAGTTTCAGGACGTGCCACCTAACGACGATATAAAACACTTTAAGTTATGAAAACACTTCCTACATTACTTGAAGCTGTTTTTGTACTACTTATTCTTTGTAGTTCTAAGTAGTATAAAGAATATTTGAAGAACAAGTTTTTGTTGTTAAGTGGGCTTAATATTAATGTTTTGTATTACACTGTCCATAGTGGTCTATAGTAGTGCATAACACTTATTAAATTCTAAGTGTAGGTAGATATACTGAGAATTTCCTAAATACATTTAGAATAGTATTTTATTTTAACTTGAATTTAATAATAGCAGTCCCATTTTTTATGCTCGTTTTAGTTATGATCCAAATATTAGCTTTTGGAAGCGAACCTCTCCAAAAAAATTAATTCGATCCTAACTTATTGATGATCTGGAGAATCTCATTTAGGCGGTTCGAAGCAGTGTCTTTTACTCCTGGATAAATAGTTAAATGACACGGCACTCTATATATGTATATAGATATGTAAAAAATAGGGTACGTGTGTGGCACTTCAACTCCAGAAACCTCTTGAAATATTAAAGGTACCCTACTGATGGTAGCCACAATCGTTTAATTGACTTAGCTTAATTAATTGAATTACCTTCTGACTATGTATCAACTATACACATACAAGAAAAATCCTTTTTTTTTGAGGGATAATATAGCTTTTTTATAAGAAGTAAAAAAGGAACAACAACATTACAGTACCACTTTAGGGTAACAGAGCAGTAATTTAATAACACTGATGGCAGAAACCAACAAATCTCGCGTGGGAAATGTCATAAATTTATTTTATAATAAACACGATTTTTAACGTAAGCTCCTTTTAATATTGAACCTTTACCTACTTTTTTAACATACTTGATTATAAAACAAAGCTTTGAAAGACGGAATCTATTAGTTTTAATTACCTACGAATTTTGAGTCACGATCAACCTTGAGCATACAATTTGAAAGACAAGACAAACAATGAAACATTCCCTGGAACAAGAATTGGCGTGGTTTCGATAAAGCTAATGCCATGATTGCAGGTCTGCTCGTAATATCTGATTTTGTATTTATTATCACGTGTGAAAATTTTTGCAATCGAACGTTGTACGTGCATGCAGCGAAGACATTAAGATTGGTTACGCTTTTCCATTTGACTTTCCATGTGGAAATTGCGTCTTGTCATGAAAGCAGCTTTCTGAACCTTTTCAGGTTATTAGGTTATCATAACTGCCCTTTTTCTCGTAAAGAATTTTGACTTTTATTAGCTCTAACCTTAACCGGAAACAGGAAAGCGGTAATTATTTATGACTTTTATTAATTTAAATTATTTCCTTTTAAGTATTTTGTACGTATTTCCGGTTTTGGTTGATTTTGATGATAATCACATCAAAACTGAAAAATAATGAGTTGTTAAAAATTTACAATCGTCTTAATATTATAAACGAGTTTATGGTGGGTATGAAACTGGCGCGTTCACAAAAAGAATTATAAAACGAGTGAAAACTTAAAAAAATAATTAATGAAAACCTCCTTATTTTCTTCGTTTATAGAAACAGTTGAAACTGTAAAAAAATGGAACAGCTACTCAGTGAATAAGTCTATTCGAGGAATGCATTCAGGCAAAAGTCTCTGTTTAAAAACAATTAATTGGAAGAAATAATTGTATGTCCTCAAAGAACAAAATAATATAAAAACAAGAAAAAGTTAATTCTTTGAAGCTAGTACTGACATAACAAATAAATAAAAAGGCATTAAAATGATGGCTTATGCAAAGCTACACGTAGACCATATGTTCCGCCGTAGATAACGACTGTTTATTTTCTAGGTGGTTGTTTGTTATTTTTTAATTTGAATAAAACATACAACAAATTTTTAGTGACTTGCCATTTTAAATACGACTTGTCTACTGGAAGCGATAAACCAAGCTTCAAGGATGTGCCTAACAGTAATCTGAGATCTAAGTGTTCAAGCGTTTCCTTTTGTTAGTACTGTTCGTTCTGGGTGGGCTTTCGAGGCTATTGGATGTAAGGCCTTATCCTCTACTAGGGTTGTCAAATGTGCACCTTTGCAAAATACCTAATACTTGTCTCTTTGAAAGTCATGTCAGTTAAAAATTAATGTTGCCAGTCTTTTGTGTAACATTTTTGCTTTTCACTTATATACAATAGCCTCGCTAGCGATGCGACAATGCCGGGCCAAGGGATGTTATTTTCACTTCTTTTGTTTTTAATTTTAATTCATGTCATAATAAGTGAACATTTGTATGCATTTATGATTCAAAAAGTGCTGAGACAGGTTTTCGTAGATAACACTGTTATTGTGAAATTTGTTCATTTGTTGAATTTTGTGATAAAGAAAATGCAAATATTATGTGACTTATGTGAGATTTATGCTAGTTCGACTTTCATCATGAGGCTGGGCGCTTACCAAATCGCTCTTCTTCTTCTTCTTCAACCTATTTCTCCCAAGGAATTCATTGCTTTGGGGAGGTTTGCCATAATCCCAACGCTTGGCAGGCGGGTTGGGGATCGCAGTAATTTGATATTTTACAGGCGAAGCGCTGCTGCCTGCTTCCTTGGTGAGAGTTCCCATAGTCGCCTCTTATGACACCCACGGGAGGATATGGGTTGGTATTATTCTAAGCCCGGTACCACACGAATTTCACCCAACAAAGACGGGTCGTTAATAATCGCAGGAGACTAATTCATTTTGCATCAAAATGTCGATCTTCACTCGGCGGGCAATCGCTTGCAACTGAGCATTTTAGGGAGGAATTTAGTCACCCGCCGCAGGCAACTTGTCATCGCATGACAAAATATGAAACCTACTTTGGAACTTGCGATTTTAGTTACCAGCAGCATAACAGAATTGCCGTTTAGATAACTGAATTTCGCCGTGCGTCGATAATCGTAATATCACCTATGTTAATCCCGCATTTGAAATACTGTTAAAACATGTATAGGTTTACAATGTTGCGTTTGCCAAATATTCCATGTCATTAGGGCTAGAAGCTCAAAAATGACTCCCAATTTCTCCCATTTCCAGTAATTAAAAGTTTATAGAGTGAAGCGATTAAAGTAAAAAAAATCTGTAGGAAAGCATATTAATTAGGTAGATAAGTTAACTGCCATATATCATGCGTTATTCCTTAGCTTAAGGCACCGAGCGGCCACTCTACAGACACTAATCCGATGCACCATTGGCACGTCGGATTTGCTAACGCAATCGGAGTTCAGCCATAGGATTGGCTAACGCGTTTAATTCCTTAATACGTTATGTGCTGTAGTCGTAATGTTTTTTTAAAAGTCTCTCAGTCATTGACAAGGATTTGCCAATTCCACGTAACCCTAACCTTAACTGAAACTTTCACAACATAAACACTATTTGGATTACAGTCGCTATACCTAAGCTAGATTTTACTGGAAATGGTAAAATCACAATAATGCTTAAGCATTGAAAGTCGCCTGCCATCTCGAAAGCCACGATTTTCGCTTTGCTTATAACTGTTGTTGTTCCACTGGGATGAGAAGTAGCAACCTTACTTTTAATAAAATAGAAATTTGTGCAATTTTTTTTTCAAAGTTCTTAAGTGTACTAACAGCTCTGGTATTAAAAATTCTTCATAACTAGTATTACAGATAAAATAGTGCGCCTAGGCATATTTTACATATGTACACTGCACCTAGGTATGTTCATTTGCCGTTTAATCCATGCGAGGTGCAGCCAGTTTCCTATGTTGTATTTTTCATTTGAGATAAGTTGAATTCTAGAAAACTTTAACAAACATTGTTACCGTATTTTTTCTCCCTGTCAACCCTGTTCCGAGAACTGAGACACTCACGTCCTTGCCAACTATTCCGGGTTTGACGACTTCTAAAACTCGATCACATTTATATTCAAGGACTCGTTTTAAATTGCTACTCTCAGTATTACAATAGATGAAAGTTTTACTTTGACGTAAGATCCAATAAGAAGTTTCGATTTTTAAAGCCTTAGTATGGGATGATACTTAAACTTTTAAGACGCCAAGAGTCCTATTTTTTGTGAGACTTTATAAAAAATATAATATAAAATATCAGAAGTAATATAATATTAAGTTCGCTGTTAGACACTGATGTTGTATAAACTAAGTTGACTAATGGGAAAATCACTAGGGTCACCAGTTTATTGGCGATAACAAAAAAACTGCCTCGCCTTTCACCAAGTATGTATGTTGGGTTTGGGTTTCCAGTCTAGTATAACGTGTATGTAATCTAGCTAAACATACCTACGCTCCATGTAAAATAATGATTCTACACGGATCGTAAATTTAGCTCCACAACCCAGTAGCTGGGTCACATGGCATCCTTTGCTAAGAGTTGTTGTTAGACTTTCGGGCTTTTTACGATCCGTACCGATTGACAAAGATCCCAGAATTGCAACCTGAACGTTAGTCACGGGTGTAGTTTTTGTGGCTTAACGTACTTTTCGAGACAGGATGGGGTTTCGGTATGTAATGATGGGCACCCATCCACAGACATACCGCGGCTAGCGTAACATAACCTGGTCGATCGACTCACGTGGCTGTTAATAACAGTTTGCTGTGATTAGATGGAATACACGTAGGTCGTTTCTTTCCCATCTGGTTACAATGGAAACCGTCCCTAACATAGTTGTGAAAAGGCTAGGCGAATGCTCACACGTAGGCAATTTCATGAGAATATTCCCCTAATCACTACGCTTTGTAAACGTATTAGTGACCGTGATAGGTTGTTATGTGTGCCTTGGAGGATTACATAATCCCTTTCGCCTTTTACGACACCCGGGGAAAAAATAGGGGGCGGTCTATTCGGTAGCGGAAACCATATGACCAAAACAAAGAATATATTAGGTGCTTATCGCCCCGCTTTTATCGTTAAACCCTGAATGGGGGAAATTATTGCTGCACAGCTAGATAGGCAATGGGCTGGCAAGCTGTCACTGCACGGCGTGATGTTATCTACTTTTAACTTGCCATGTCTGCCAAATGTGGGTGTAATCACTGCGTTTAAACTGTTAGAGATCATAAGTATGCACTTTATAACTGTTATTGTACTCTTATCAGTCTGTTTTTTTCTTAGAAGGATAAAAAGCCTTAAATAAAACAAACATAAAGATTATTTTTCACGGCGTTATCCGTCAACGACAGGCCAACTACATCTTGTTTTTAAATATATGATTGTACAAAACTACTTCACTACATAGTATAAATCGAAGTCGCTTTCTTTGTCCCTTTTATGCTTAAATTTTGAAGTTACCATCCTCCAGAGAAAGTCTTGCCGCCAAGCGGTTCGTCGTGTTCCGGCATGATGTCTGGTGAAGCCGCACGGAGGATGGGTCTGGGCAGTTGTGTTGCGATGTGTGCTGGTTACGATGCACCAAATGTTGCTGTGTCGGGAGTTTGGCCGTGGAGGGTCTCCAGATCAATCTCCCTCTGGCGCAGCATCGTCGGTCGTGTTTTTGAGTTTAAGATTGCATCACCTTGCTCAACTGCCGTCTTCCTTCCTATTCACTCAGTTTTTTTTGAGTGAATAGGCTTTTTGTAAACTAGGGCACTTTACTATCAAAGATTGCATTGCTGCTTGCCATCTGGCGGGATTGCAGTCAAGCACTAGTTTATGATCATTAAAAAAAAAAAATCTTTAAAACGTCGCAACGGATTTTGTTGCGGTTTTTTTAAATAGATATTTTTGAGGTTTCTAATGGTGTCTTAAATAATGAATATTTTTCCGCTTACATTGCAAATGCACGCTGAACCCTATGAGATTTAAAATAATGTTGTAAGTATTATACATATTATAAAGGTCTTCAGAAAACTCTGCGACGGTATATGCCTATCTCTTATGGATATCATGGATATCCTACAATATAATTTTTTGTCATTTACTTTTTACGTCAAATAATGGCTAATTTTCGAAGCGATTTTAATCAATTAATCCGATCAAATTAAATACATTGTACATTTAAATGAATATTTTCGAAGATATTACAGATTTAAAAATTGCAAGACGTAGGGACCTCCTGGGGCGTCGGGAGCGGCGGCGGGCCACTATGTATTTATATGTATGTGTGCAACGTTCACAATTTTTCTGTAGTGAATTTAGTATCAGCATTGCAGCCGTGCGAAGCCGGGGCGGGTCGCTAATACAAAATAAAATTTAACTTTTATCACCACATATGTCAAGGATGTCTAAGATCATTTATGTACAAAGTACACACAAAGGACACACTCTAACATATGTTTGACATGCGTGTCCTTTAACAACGTTTCAAAACTGTATTTAAAGAAAATGGTTTGTTGACGTTCCCTAATGTGGGAATGAAAGCAGAATAGCGTGGCAGCTGTTTGTTATACAGAGCGCGTTGTAAGTCACGAGAGGAAGTTAGGCGGTCGACGCGCTCATGCGCTGCTAACAACGTGTTATTACGTACACAACGTAGGATTTATGATCTAGTTATTGTTAGAATTAAGTTTATTTTTTATTCTAAGTATTTAGTTTAAAGATTCTTTAATATAGAAAAGTGGAGTTGTGTTTGTTCAAGGGGGTGTGATAAGGTATCCCGAGAGATTTAAATTTACTTAAGTTTTTTGAATTTTGCAGGTTGTTTGTAATAAATTTGGCTTTATAGAATTGTAACCATTAGAATCAGTAATAAAACTCCTTTAATTTTTAGTTATCCATAATAAGACTCACATGTCATGATTTCATGACATAGTCATTGAGCAGGTTTATATCAGAGACTAGCGGCCGTTTTAAAACCTTGCTGAATGACTATGTTTCGGTTTCGTATGGGTGTTTTTATTTCTTACATTTTGGGGCAAATGTAGATAATTTATCTTATAAATATGCTAAATATAACGTCCATGTTGACATCCATAATTTGTTCAAATGTCCAAAATTAAAAAAAGAAGACCTTTCTTCATTTAAGTTAGTGTCTGTCTGAAAATCTAGGTTATTTTCTTAAGCTATTGCGTAGTTTCTATCGCAGGCTTTGAGCGCGGCGAACGATTTAAGAAATTCCGTAACGAAAATAAAACCTAAGAGTTTTTTTTGTTTGGGATGGGAAATCATCAAATGACCTCACCGGCTCTGGGCGGAGAGGAAGGGACTTTTTGTGAGACTTTTACTGACTAAAACCCTCCCGTGTTTCTTCACTTGCCTATGCGCTAGGGCCACAGTTTCTTTTTTAAACAACCCGCGACCCTGATCCAGGAGGCATTGGTCTTAGTGAACCCCGTCACGATGTGCTGACATCTCTTTGTGGCGCGCGTGAAACACACGCGCTGTCGACTCGGGCCTGGCCCTTACCGGGCGGCGAGCTGCCCACTGCTCGCCGCGCGCAAGCCCGCGCCTACTGTGGCCGGGAGTTGGATGTTGTCTCCCGACCAGGGCGTCTTCTGCGGCGGCTATAGGCGTGAGGTCGCTGAGATTCCCCTCTTCCTCCGCGTTCCGCTTCCTCCTTTGCTAGCGTCACTGCTTCGCAGAAAGACATGACCTGGACCAGGGTCGCACGGGATAGATCGCCACCTATCGCCGCCACGAGGACACGGCGGTGCTCTACCCAAGCCGGGCAGACATTCACCATGTCGCCATGAGATCCCGCCGGAGCTCTGTCCGCCGCACCTCGATTTCTCGCGGCAGCGGAGTTATGCCCCGGTGTTTTGCTTCCTCTCGCCACTCCAACATCTGGGCGAAGACTTTGGCCTCCAGATCTCGGAGGAGGAGGGGGCTCACCCCCTTAGCGGAGACCGTGCGGTATCCTTGGGCCAGCGGAATGGCCATGAACCTCTGGGACGTGGTAAACCTAACATCCTTCACTCTAACTGGCACAGCAGCGCGGCGTTGAAAGCCGTGCATCGTCTATCGTCATTTCAGTTCAGCAGACTTCACGGCACTTCACTGCACGGTTTGTGTACGTCCAACTGTACATATGCGTATACTAGTTGCTAACTGCTCATAACTGATTCTATCTCTTTTAGACACGACGCTAGGTGAGACAGCGTGCTATTTGGCCACGTCCACGACTGAGTTTTTTCTTATTGTTTACCACGCTCAAAAAGTGTAACATGAATTAATATGAAAGAAAAATATTGATTAAATAACAAAGGAAAAAAATACTGCATAAATAAAAAAATACATAAATAAAATTATAATTTCATACGTTGATAAAAAAAAATGCGATGAAATAGCTTTGCTGCGACAGTTCCCGAGTGCAACATGTTTTTTTTTAAACTTTGTAAGTTGCAACCTTCTATATTTGGAAGGTTTTTTTTCAAACCAGAGGAAATAGAAAAACCTTAGTCAGGTGAGTTAAGGAAGTAGTTCTGAAAAGAACTTATTATAAATATTTAAAAAAAATATATATAAATAGTTCGATCCGGACGAAGCGTTTCGCTTCTTCTTTTATACCGCGAACATCGAGGGACTGGAATAATTTGTCGGCGGCGGTGTTTCCGTCACACTACAATTTGAGTGTCTTCAGGGCTAGAGTGAATAGGCTCTTAATAAACTAGCGCGCTTTACCATCAACGGTCGCATCACTGCTTACCATCAGGCGGGATTGCGGTCAAGCGCTAGTTTATAATTTATAAAAAAAAAAATATATAAAAATTTTGCTGCAAAAAATCATAATATTCAATGTTGCTCGCGGCCACTGTGTTGGGCTTCATAGTTGTGCACGCCCCGTGTATTCATTTTTAATTTCGTAATATCTTTTGAATGGAATGTCCGATTTCAATAATCCAAAAAGTAATCAACAGATATTGAAATAGTGTTCAATGCGAAATCATTTATAAAATACAAAGGTAACATGATTTCATTTTCATCGTAATTTCTATTAACTTTTGAAATGTATTAAAAATAATGATTATAGCGGAACTACAAGACTTGTTCTATGATATTGCAAAACTTTTTTTTTGTTCTATAATCAAAACTTTCCGCAACGCATGCAATGAAAGACATTATATGGCAATTTTTTATACACCTTGGGTAGGTTTTAGTAGAGATTTACTAGATTTCGTATTTTTTTCTAGTAATAAACATTACTTATGTGATTCACTGATAATATAGCTTTCTAATGGGAAGAATTTTTGGAATCGGTCTAGTAGATTTTGAGTTTATTCGTTACATACAAAAACGAAAATATGTCTACTTTATATTGATGATAGGGCTATATTTTACGGCTGCAATTCATATTTAGATCCAATACACAACCTGATGCTGAGCTACCAATACCAAAAAACGTAAGTAAACTTGAATCTCGTGGGCTACCCTGACCCTTTTAAGCTTAACGCAAGTTTTACGTACTTAGGTACGCCGGAAGTATTTGAGCATATCGTTTTCACTCAACAATAAATAAAAGATTAAAATATCTTTGAAGCCGATTAGGTGATTGGGAAAACGTTCGATTCGGAAATGGCGACATTTTCACTTCCGTGTACAGAAACCGAAGAAGTGGAAGAGAGACGGTCGTCATTTCCGAGTGTATTGTCGTTTCCGGTGCGTTTTCTATAGACCTGCTACCACAATATTGGTAACGTTTTGCCACTGGAAACCAGAATTGGTCTCGTTCAGTTTATTTATTTGTGTTTAAGAGGGACCGGTTTTTTGACTTGTGAACGCGACTTGTACCTATTGTATCTTGATAAATCCTATGGTTCACGTTTTGTGATTTACACATAGGTTGTTGATTAAGTATACTGGTGTGGCTGTACATTCTCAAGTATATACTATTTCTTTACTGTTTGGAAACAAGAAATTTGAAAGCGAGATCTAATGAAATCAAATGGCGATGCTCTAAAGTATTTGAAAAACTTGTATTTTGCTTCATATGTCTGCTCTTCTTAACTTGAATGTTAATTCACTTTATATGTATGTAGTTGAAGACTGGGAATGGTAGGATCGTCACTTACATACCCGAGCTTTTGGGTGAGATTGAAAAATTCTACGGAAAGTTATACACATCAACGCAAGTACCTGTTGTAAGTCTGGCCAATGATCCTAGAGCCAGACTAACCCGATACTATACCGACGATATCCCGGACGTAAGCCTGTACGATATTGGTATGGCCCTGAAACAGCTCAAGAACGATAAGGCGGCTGGAGATAATGGAATTATGGCTGAGCTTCTGAAAGCTGGTTCCAAACCGGTTCTTAAAGCGCTTCATAAGCTATTTAATTCCGTCATTCTTAAACGCGAAACGCCTAAGGCGTGGCCAGGAGTGTGGTGGTGTTGTTTTTCAGAAAAGGTGATAATACCCTCCTGAAAACTACACACCGGTAGCCCTCCTGAGCCATGTCTATAAGCTGCTTTCTAGGGTCATCACGAATTGTCTCGCTCACAGGATCGACGTCTTCCAGCCTTCCGAAGAAGCAGGCTTCCGAAAAGGCTTTAGCACCATACACCACATACATACGCTGCGAATGCTCTCTGCGAAGAGAATAACAAACCACTATACTTAGCGTTTGTAGACTATGAGAAGGCCTTCGATTCGATCGAGACTTGGGCGGTGCTAGTCTCTCCAGCGATGCCAAATTGACTATCGATACATTGAGGTGATAAAGTGTTTGTACAAACACGCCACGATGTCAGTCCGTCTCCAGGATTAGGGCTCGAAACCGATCCAACTGCAGCGTGGGGTGAGACAAGGAGATGTCATATCTCCCAAATTGCTCACTGCTGCGTTGGAAGTTGTCTTCAAGCTCCTGGACTGAAAAGGACTTGGCATCAACATCAACGGCGAGTACATCACTAATCTACGTTTTGCAGATGATATCGTGGTCATGGCGGAGACCCTGGAAGACTTGAGCAAAATGCTCAACGACCTCAGTAGAGCTTCCCAACAAGTGGGTCTAAGGATGAACATGGATAAGACAAAGATCATGTCAAATTCTCATGTCGCACCCACTCCAATTCTAGTTGGTTGCTCTGCACTCGAAGTTGTTGACGAGTATATATACCTGGGACAAAAAGTCCAACTAGGTAGGTCCAACTTCGGAAAAGAGGTATCTCATCGAAACCAGCTCGATTGGGCAGCGTTCCTTAAGGTACGCTACATTTTCTCGTCATCCAAAATACCAGAGTGTCTCAACACTAAAGTCTTTGACCAGCTTGTGTTGCCAGTTACGGAACTGAAACGTGGTCGCTCACAATGGGCCTCATATGAAGGCTCAGAGTCACACAAAGGGCGATGGAAAGAGCTATGCTCGTAGTTTCTCTGCGTGATCGAATCAGAAATGAGGAGATCCGACATAACTCTTCGAGTTGCTGAAAATTAAGTGGCAGTGGGCAGTGCACATTGCTCGTAGAACAGATGGCCGATGGGGCAGTAAGGTTCTGGAGTGGCGGCCACGTGCTGGAAGACGCAACGTAGTGAGGCCCCCAACAAGGTGGACCGATAACCTGGTGAAGGCCGCAGGAAGCCGATGGATGCGGGCGGCACAAGACCGGTCATCGTGGAAAGCCTCGGGGGATGCCTTTCTCCAGCAGTGGACCTCTATAGTCTGAAGAATTAGAAGTGTGTCAAGAAGATGTAATGGTCACTTCTATCCAGGCTATGTCAATAATGCTCAAGGACAATTATTATTACAAAAGTAACGCTAAATACCTTGGCCTACTATTGAAGTTACTTTAGACTATATGAAGTTAATTTACATGACAAAGTTACGGCAATCGCGGGTAGGTAACCTCAAACTTGTAGCTAGAAGAGTAGTAAACAATAAAACTTTCCAGTTTTACTATATTTCGCGTCTTTCTATCGAAGCGAGGTAGAATAAAGTGAGTGCCAAAAACTGAAACTTGGATACGTCCAGTTTTCTTTATTATCGTGGACTTCATGCAAGTTTCATAATTTATGATCTTCTTGACTATTAGTATAGGTATATTAAAAATAATCTTATTGTTGTCAGCTTACTTCTATATTGCGTAAATCAGTTGTTATGCCACACGCCTGCCTGCGACGTGGAGGCCCCGGGTTCGATCCCAGGCCAGGGCGTGATGGAAAACGATCTTTTCCTGATTGGCCTGGGTCTTGGATGTTTATCTATATATGTATCTATTATAAAATATAGTATCGTTGAGTTAGTATCCCATAACACAAGTCTCGAGCTTACTTTGGGGCTAGCTCAATCTGTGTGATTTGTCCGTATATATATTTATTTATTTATTATTTATTTATGTTAGTGCCAACTCCTTAAGTATTGAGTGGAGCTACACGATTACTGACAAATTCTTACATTAACTGGGCACAGTGGACCACTCTGTGTGGTGCTTTCCTCAAAGGAACAACTATCTACCTACATCATATCTATCTACCAACAATTAACTACAAATATCAATCTTATGGTCCTCGCATGATTTGAATTAGAGACTAGTTCGTCAACTAGTGTAAGCATGTCTGGACTTTAAGAGAGACTCACCATTAAACTTGTTTTCGGCTTTGTTTCCCTGAGTAGTCGAATAGAAAGCAGTAATTTTATCTTTTTTTTTTAAATAATAGGTCTTATAAAATAGTTTCTCTTCATATTCTATTTACAGAATAAATATATTTTTCTTACACACGGTTTAAGTCTTGTTCTAGCGTTTGCAAAACTGGTTTAACGTGTTAGAAGGTCTTAGCTGATAATATCATAAAATATGTTATCTTTGTCAGATTTTTACTCCTAAAATGTCAACCCACGATTAGTCTTTCGGCTTTTTGCTGATAGGTTAACAGCAGGTTATTCTGATACATCCGCCTCTAGAATTAGTGTTGTTAGAGCGCCTATAAGTAGAGCACCATTTTCTTGAGTGGCTGACCACTAATCATAATATGTACTTAAGTCTAACTTGCCGGCTGTGGTCCTTTCAATGATAAAGCTAGTAGATTAATGTTGTTTTCTTTTGCTGTATAATTTTCGTAAATTATTAGATTGTCTTTTTCTAGGAATAGTTAAGAATTGCACCTTTGTAGACGGGACAGTCACAAAGCTATTACAATAGTTGTATTAATACGGATTTTATGTTCGATGCATTATTCCATTTTCTCTTGTTCATTCAGCCCATTGTATTGGCGCGTATTGTATGGGCACCAGTTGCAACTACTCAATTTGTTATTATGTAGGGAATTTCTTTAGCGTTCTATGAAAATTTCACCATTGTTGTGGTTGTATTATATTTTTTAAATAATACACGGTTCTTTACACACACCCACACCTTTCAAATGCTTATTAATTTAATTAAAATGCTATCCAATGACTGATTATAAGGAAAACATCTTGAGGAAACCTGAACTTTAAGTCTGAAATCGCCAACCCACATTGAGTAAGACATTAGAGAAACAGAGAGTAATCTCCATACGCTCAATCTTTCTCTGTATGAGATGAGACCTGTGCCAGTGAGACGATAAAAAGGTTGATGGTGATGATGCTATTTGCACCTTTCCAACGTAGACTGTCTCAACAGTCTGTTTTTAGCTGTTAGTTTTATAATGATGATTGTCACAGATCAATCAGTCCACGTAACATTTTTCCCAACAATGTGGGGGTCGGATTCAGTTGTCTAATCCGATGCAACTGAATACAAGCATTTCATATTGAGAGATTGTCTATCTGACCTCCAGAACTCAGTAACTGGGTAAGACTATACCCCTTGGTAAGACTGGTAGACAGATTTGGGCGTCTGACGACTTGTAAAGACGGTCAAAGATCAAAGAGTAATAGCTGGTGGAATCAATGGCTTAATGTGCTTTTTTGATTAAATCTTTAAATTATACCAATTCAGAGCAATCTTATTAATTATGAGGTGTAGAATATCGAATTTCGATATAATTAACTAGGTTATGGGAATTAGAGAAACTAGTTACTCTAATTTTGCATAGAAATGACATGGCGGATTTAGAATTGGAATCGACATGATCACTTAACGTATTGCTTTATGTGTGTGCCAGAATTCGTATATTCGTTGACGCAGTGCAATTAATTTGCAAATGTGTGGCTAATTATGTTCTCTATTCGATACATGGCTTTGTGTTGTTCTAGCTGAGCCCGTGGCCTTTTTCCATGTAAATGATTTTGCGTTTAGTATGGAAGTTTATTAAAATTAAATGTTTGTACAGTATATAAATAGATAAGTATAATCCTTATTGTTATAAACATAGGTTTAAAAAAAAATGTAAAACCATGACTTTTTGAACTAGTTTAAAGCCTCTATATTTCAAAAGCAAGTTACGTCTTCCAGTGGGTTAGAATTAAGTAAGTTTTATTTAGCAAGATGTAATAATATGAGATATTACGTTGTAATATAAACAACAATAAATATAAGAATAATCAGCATATAATATTCCCTCTGTTGTTGGCACAAACCTCTTTGTGAAAGGGAGGAGTCCGTAATCCACCACACGGACCCAGCCCATGTCCTAAAAACGTACATAAAATACTGCTAAAAGCATAACCCTTCATTTTAGCTTCGCCGTAAACGGGTGAAAAAAATGTAGAATACATAACGACGCATTTACTCTCAAATTAATGTTTTAAGTAATAGCCGAAGGATTTGGTCCTTTAAAATATTGAAAGCGATTCTAATAAATCATGGGACCACTGAGAAATCACAATTTTGTCACAGTGTATTCTTGAGTTGAGAAAAGGCAGCGATCCGAACATTTTTGCCACATGCTGCACAAAGTGGTACAATTTATGATAGTATTATCAGTGTTAATAAGATCTGACATGAAGTTGAATGATTTATCTTTGTCTGTAATCTATTTAAGAAAGATTGTATTCACCACGCGTGGCATATATTTTATAAACCATGTAATAGGGAGGAAGCTTCTAGTCATCAACCGTGATATAAATAAATCACCGCTATCATCATCTTTTCTCAAATCTAAAAACAACACAACTATTCATCGTAACATGCAAACACAAGTATACAAGTCATACTTTTGTCCCAAATGAACATCTACAGTTTCAATATAATACTTTAATAATAATATACTTACCTATCTTTTGCTGAAAAAATAAAACAGCCGAGATAAAGCTTTTCACCATTAAACCTTTTTATTCTTTTACCTAAAGCTTTCTTGTCTGTGGTTTTCACCTCTATCTATATAGCGTCAGTTTCTTGACCCTGTATGTCCACGACCTTCACTGTCTCCTTGATCCGATTGATACATGAGGTAGGAAAAAATGAAGGCCCGGATCCGGAAACTGCTAGATCTCGGTCTTTTTCTCTCGGTTTTTCTTTAAACCTTTTCCGCCATGATAATCTTTAAGAATGAGTGGTAACGGGTGAGGTTGACGTCATGCTATACATATCCAGGTTTAGTTGACCCGCCTTTTATAAGTTTTTGTATAATTAGAAGTGAACTAATAACTTTATAGCTTGATGGGCCATCTTATCATATCTAAGCCAATTTCCAAAATCTTTCCTTTGTCAGTACAGATAGTAAATACTTTTTAAAACTACAGTACAGAGTATACTTACCGTAGAAAAATATAAATTTAATTAATAAATTGTTACCAAGTTCAAAATAGCTAACTTACAACTTTGACGAGTTGAAATATGGAAATCTCCCGGTTTTATTAAATCTAAAACTTTTAGGTTTCATACGTCAGAATGTAAAATTTATGAGTTCCAGTGTATGTCTGTCTATCTCAATCAATTTGCCCTTAATCTAATAAACCGATTAAGTTGAAATTTGGTACACATATGAATTCCCGTGATCCACCTAAAGACGTGCAGACGACAGCACACCAAGCTACTAAAATCTGTCAGATTTCTTTATTAGATTTTCAACTTTATATCTAAAGCTTTACGACTCATGGTTGATTGGGATTATTTGACAGTTTCGGGTAGCTTGACCTGCAGTCGTCCGTACATATATCGTAAATAAACAAATGACCTAAGTATCTCATATTTGCAAGGCAAACAAAAGTATAAGCATAATCCGGCTATAATGTTCCTACCACTGGGCTTTTCCTTCGAGAGAGAGTGGACTGTAGTAACCTATCGTGCACGCTCAGTGCGGGTTGTGGGTACAATTGTTGTCGTATGAAGTTTTGTTTGAAGTTATGTATTAACTATGGATGACTTGCAGCTAAAACAAACAGAATGAAAATAGTATGCGGCACTGACAGTTACTTAAAAGTCATCACTCCCAAAAACAGTTATATACTTATTCACATAAATACACATACAACTCTGGGTCTCAATTTAATAAATAAATATTTAGGGCAAATATAGTTATTCAAGAGTCGTATCTATCTATCTATAGTTATTTATACGAGTAGTTACCTAAGAAAATTTATTTAAATTGAAAACAAAAAACTCCAGAGCATTAAATTGTGAAAAAAATACGGTGATCATCATCTTCAATCTTTTTATTGTCCCACTGCTGGGCACAGGTCTCCTCTCTTACAGACAAGGATTGAGCGTAATCACCACGCTTGCTCAATGCAGGTTGGCGATTTCAGACTTAAAGTCCAGGTTTTCTCAAGATGTTTTCCTTCACCTTGTAATCCATTATTGGTGTCCAAGATATAGTTAAGTCTAAGTTAGTTAAGTCCAAGACATAATAAGTCCAACTTGAAGATTGTATCGTGCAATGAGCCGACAAAGCCATTAAGATGACGAACATATTTTGTTATGACTGTACACACATACATAATATTGTTTTGTGGTCATTTTGAACCTAGTAGTTACCTTACTTGTTCAGGCAATAATGTTTACTTTGTAAGATACAACATGACCTTTATTGCCCTGAACGGGCAAGCAGTGGTGTTCGCAAGTTATATTTCAGTCTTTATTGTAATTAACTCTGGGTACAAGTACACTTTAGCCCGGTATTAAGATTTCCTAATAAAAAAACCTTGCACACCTTGTACATATAACATAAGACAGCTTCTCATGAAGTCAGTCGTAACGAGAACACATCATATCGCTTGCTACTTGATATTCAGAGCTCAGTTTCATACCCGATTCAACTTGATTTTAAGTTCGGTCTACTTGCATTTATAATGCACACAAGATCACTTGCGTCGCCTGTTCTACGGGTTGTAACTTTGAACATAATTACCCCAGATATGCATGACACCGGAATATGTGCCTATTACTTGTACATTTGTTCACGTACGTACACTTTCTACATGCATACATTATACAGAGTGGTGCTGATAATACGACAATAAATGAAAACACGGATGATGCTGGTACATAGGAATAATCCTAAACCATAGAAAAAAACCCAGCGTCAAAAAAAAAAAAATAATATTGCAAACAAACTAAATCGAATAAAATTGTAAACGGAATAGAACATCCTTTAAAATATTGGTTCACTGACCTCCGATCGGCGACAGTGCGGTGGTGTATCGACTTGCTTTTTTGGCGCTATTATTATTAAAGTTTAGTACCGCTGGATGCGGCGGTCATCAACCTGTAACCGCTTCCTTATCAACATGTACAGTCGGTTGCCAAATTATTATGGACACTTACCTTTTTATCAATTTCTCACTTTGGATGCATTTGACTGCAGTTTTAAGTGGTGTTAATATATATAATATTTTGTTTCTGTTTGGCTGTTATTTATAACTTATTTTATAAGTGGTGTTAAGGAGTTAAATGGTAAGATTATTTTCTACAATTTTTTTAGTTAAGTGACTGTTACAGTTTGCTGAAGACGTGTGTTAGTGAAAGACGAGTTTTAATATTTTAAAGAAAGTTATTTTGGTATTTAGTACCTAAAATTAATTATAAATGTAAGTATTACTATTGTATGTTAATGAAATTTATTTTAAGTGCATATTATTGCAATAATAACATGTTTTTTTTGGGTTTCAGCATGGGTAGAGCTTGTAATTTGACCCCAAAAAAGAAAAGCGAAATTAAAACACTGCTACAACTCACCAGCCATTCTCAAAGGCAGAAAGCAGATATTGCTGATGTTTCTAAGCCGACAGTTAACAAAATAAAAAAAAATGGACCTGGATCATCCAATAACTCCCCAAAGAAAAGCTCATTGCGGACAAAAACGCATCACAATCCCACGTACAGACGGAAAACTTCGGGATATCTGTTTAGGAAATTGAAAATAAAAAAGTGCTGGATTATTAACCCAGATGATTCAACAGTCAGATCAGGTCAGATCTAATATAAAAAAAAGTGCAAAACAGTGCATAGAAAGTATGCCTAGGCGTATAGCAGCCCTGATGGAGGCAAAGTGAAATGTTACAAAATACTGATTTATTTTTCTGCATGTTTATTTATTTACGCTATACATACGACCTAATGCTTCTAAGGTCGATATATCAGGGTAGCTTATAAATGATGTGAACAGCTGCTATTTCTACCTTTTTCGGGATTATCCACTAAAATTCTTCTAATTTTTTATTTACGTAGAAGCTTTGCCAGCCAGCTGTATTGCCAGTGATGAAATGAGGTGATCCGCAGAAGAACCATAGTCACCGACATAGCTCTTCGAGTCGCTAAACTTAACTGGCAGTGGGCAGGCACATTGCTCGTAGAACCGATGGCCGATGGGGCAGTAAGGTTCTGGAGTGGCGGCGTCTGGAAGACGCAGCGTAGGGAGGTTCCCAACAAGGTGGACAGATGACCTGGTGAATGTCGCGGGAAGCCGATGGATGCGGGCAGTACAAGACCGGTCATCGTGGAAAGCCTTGGGGGAGGCCTTTGTCCAGAAGTCGACATCTATAGGCTGAAGAAGAAGAGAAGAAAGCTTTATACGATGCCTTGGAGTTCTTCAAGCTCAATCAAGTTTGTAAATCAACACAATAAAAAATACGGCCGTCTATTCAACATATTTTGATTCTAGCAAATATATTGCTAATAGGATATTTTCCTTTGAATCATAATGTTTTGTAAGAAGTAAGGTTTGGTAAAAGAGAAAATTCTAAAATCGTTAGGTTCAACTTTTATTACATCAAAATATCTTTTTTTTTTGCGATTTGGATGTTACATTTGTTAGTAACAACTGGTAAAAGTCGGGAAACTGAACATATCGACGTATATAGTATGTATGGAAATTAAAGGTTTTTAACTTTTTGTGACGAATTCATCCCAACTACAGAACCCTTCATTACGCAAATTGCGAATTTAACTTTTGCTAGTTTGTTTGATTAAACATATTTCTCTAAATATATTTCTTAATTTTATTATCTATTTAGAGATAGTTGATTAAATAAAGATGACTCCTTAATTTACACTTAATGGCATAGTCAAATATTAACTGGTGTTAAAGTTCATGTGCAGCATCAAAAAACAATGTGAGTAGTTTTTACTGTAAAATGGAAACATAGGACATCGAACAAACAACATGTGCTAGGAATTGTCTCGTTGAGTTGTGTACCTACAGCATGTGTTTCGCTAGTCTGACTAACTTGTTCGTAAATTGTACTTTATTTAAACTGCAAAACAAAAACAACACTACCCACAATACGCCACAGTAATTAAATATGTCTAATGTTGTAAGCGCCAACCCGCATTGAGCAAGCGTGGTGATTACGCTCAATCCTCCTCTGTATGAGAGGAGACCTGTGCTCAATAGGGGGACGATAAAAAGGTTGATGATGAATGTTATTGAGAGACAAAAATACCATAATTAATGTTTAATAATGGTTACGACAGATTTCTATGACAGCCGTAATGATAATACTATGGTAGCGCTTTTCTAGAAAGCAGTAGGTTTAAGCTCTCCACTTGGCGGTAACTGCAAACACATATGCTATTATTCCAACATTCCTGTTGCAATAAGGCTGTTAAAAAAAAGTATACCCACACTAGGAATTTCTCTTGTATCGTGGGTGCGTTTACAAACATATAAAGACGTACATAAACAGCCAAACTCGGAACAAGTAATTGTAGGATATATAAATATTTGTTCCGTGCGGGGATTGAATCCACGACACGCATCGCTCAGCCACTGCATCAATCGAGCTATGAACATGTTAATGACACAGCCGCATATCATATTTTTTGTTAATAATTTTAGGCAATACACGTTAAATATTAATAATTATCGTGTATTGCCTAACTCTTTGCAAACAAGTTGTGTGCTCAATAAATTTATTTTTTAATTGAAATTCTGTTTTATGCAGAGACAAGCTGTAAGTTGTAATATAATTCAACCTTTTAGTAATTATTTATATTTTCAAGTCATTAGTTTAATTATTCCGTCATGGCATGTTACCATCTCCGAAATGTAATTAATTTACATTACGGGGTAAATGGTAACGGGAACATTAATTTAATATTGTATCGTTGTTCCATGAATTAGATTATTTATTGTCCAATATTTGAATGATGTTTCCATAATATTTTTGTTGTGGATGGGAAATCATCAAAAGATTGCTTTGGGCGGAGCGGAAGGGCGTGTCAGACTTTTACTGACTAAAACCTGCCCATGTTTCTTCACTTGCCTGTGCATTAGTTTCACTTCATTTGTCGGTCTCCGTGGCGCAGCGGTTGTCCGCTGCGCCACGGCCACGCCTGACTGCGACGTGGAGGCCCCGGGTTCGATCCCCGGCCAGGTCATGATGGGAAACGATCTTTTCCTGATTGGCCTGGGTCTTGGATGTATATAATATATATGTATCTATTATAAAATATAGTATCGTTGAGTTAGTATCCCATAACACAAGTCTCGAACTTACTTTGGGGCTAGCTCAATCTGTGTGATTTGTCCGTATATATTTATTATTATATTTATTAGGGCCACGGTTTCTTTTATTTTTTTAAATAATTATAAACTTGTGCTTGACCGCAATCCCGCTTGATGGTAACCAGTGATGCAATCGTTGATGGTAAAGCACGCTAGTTTGTTTAGCCTATTCAGTATTCACTTCAAAAAAACTTAGTAGTAAATAGGAAAGGAGACGGCGGTTTGGCGAGGTGATGCAATGTTAAACACAACAACACGACCAACGATGCTGCGCCACAGGGAGACTGATCTGGAGATCCTCCACGACCAAACTCCAGACACAACAACATTTGGCGCACATAACCGGCACACATTGCAACACAACTGCTCAGACCCGTCCTCCGTACGGCTTCACCAGACATCATGCCGGAACACGACGAATCGCTTGGCGGCAAGACTTTATCTGGTGAGTGGTAACTTCTGCCGGCAGCCGATGTTATGGCCTACCACCATTCTCTTTTGATCAACCCGCAACTCTGACCCAAGCATCGGTCTTCGTGGACCCCGTCACGAAGTGCTGACATCTCGTTGAGGCGCGCGTGAAACACAACGCGCCCCGTCGACCCGGCCTGGTCCTTACCGGGCGACGAGCAATGGGCAGCTCGCCACCCGGTAAAAGCGCCCGGCGGCAAGACCGCGCCTACCGTGGCCGGGAATTCGATATTTATATATATATATTTATATTTATTTATTTATTTCAGACAATTATAGTCCATAAACCCAATTAAACATTAAAATAATTCAAAAAGGAAATCAAATAATAAAATATAAATTTAAACAACAAAAGAAAATAAAGACAAAATAAAATAATAATCAAAATACATAAGAATAACATTGACTAGACACACAGAAGTTTTACAATAATGTCAACTTATAATCTCCTAGTGGGCATCTGTACAGCAGCATGTCTACCACAGCTATGCCGGATATAAGGGCAGTCTAGCCTGTCGGCGATCATTGCCAGGATGGTATTGGAGCTGGCCCACACCCGACGCACAAGGGACGCGCCGCGTTTCCGCATAGTAGCATTAAAACAATCCGTGCGCGCGTCCGCGAACATCCCTGATGCACTACAAAAGCGGGGCAGCCCCAACACCGCCGACCACCCGCCCGACCACGTCGTCTCCTACGGCGGCTTGAGGCATCAGGGCGCGGAGATTTTGTTAGCGTGAAATTTTCACTCACTCAACTGTTCGTATTTTAACTTTCTTTAGTTTTGTTTCCTACCTTAGGAAACTATACCTAGCGAGATGCTTAATAAGAAAAAAAAAGATAGCACCCTTTCCTCAATAATTGAATTATCAAATTTAAAGACAGTGTAGTGGAGTTACTCTTCCGTTTTTCTTCAGCTCGATGTTTATTGAGTGTTAATTTATTCAGTGTCCATTTTCTCAGAACATTCAACACTTTGTATCTATAGATTCTACTCGACAAAATAAGAGAAGGAGAGTAAATGTTTGTGAAAAATGTGTCGTGAAAAAACAAACAGCTCCGGATGGTAACTGGTTAATGTCCCCAATGGTTACTTGAAATCCGGAGATATTATTATCGGGCTACATTCACTACAGACCATGTATTTCTGACGTTACCGGTTAATCTATTCTAGACTCTATTTTACAGTGTGATGCCCTAACGAAAGTGATCTCGTAGCTTTAAGCTTTGTACACGAGGTAGTCTTCCCTAAGAGACAAGCTCTTCGTTTAATTATAATCTTGCGGACGAAGCGCTTTTGCCTTCAAATATCTAATATTTTTAGTACAAAGTGTACGTAGACTATACGCTAGATTTTTTAGATTTTCGTTTCTGCAAAATGGTGTTGCTTGTTAGAACCGGCCGTGTTGTGTGTTCTCCATTATAACGATTCCTGGCACTGAACAGCAGTTGATTTTTATTAAAATGCATATCGTCACTTTGTAAAATATTCTTGGTAAATAAGTCAGTAGATTGATTTATCGACCCACCTTCCATCATGCACCATCATTATTTCAGCCGAAAGACCTCCACTGCTGGACATAGGCCTCCCCCATGGATCTCCACAACGACCGGTCCTGCGCCTCCCGCATCCAGCGGTTTCCCACGACCTTCACCAGGTCGTCGGTCCACCTTGTCGGAGGCCTACCTATGCTGCGTCTTCCGTTGCGTGGTCACCACTCGAGGACCCGCAGGCACCATCGGGCGTTGCCCTCTCAACCGAGAGAAATTGATGATTATATAACTGCGTCAGTACGAGGAGATAGCGAAGCAGATTTTAATAAGAAAAAAAATAGCCATTAATACTCTAAGAAATCACTTGGTAATTATTTTTATAAAATTAAATATCGAGACCATTGAAATATTTCCTAATACCATGGATCGATCCGAGGCAACCAAATCGAACAAACAAATGAGCCAGGTTACTGACACCAATAAACAAAATTTGAAAGTGAAACCTGGTATTGAGTTTTCAAAGAATATAATATTTTTGACATCCTGTTCCGCTGATTATTAATTACTTTGTTTACTTCAAAAGCCTACCTGTTTCAGGGCTCATCATCAATTGTTGATTATGGTAACATTACGGTGAACATCTGTCATTGTCTAGTCGGCAGTTTGTCATGATCCAGGTGATAAAGCCGCGAGGCACGGTCACCCATTTCTTGTTTTCTCAAGTAAAGATTTCCGTAGACAGTAAAAATGTCCAAACTTTTGCTAACAGCGGCATAACGTAGTGGCTGTAACTTGTTTCGGGACATGCTTAACGGAATTATCTTATTGTTTGCTTTCGTGAACGAAGCACAATAGAGAACAGTTGTTTTCTTCTTGTTACTTGCATTTCTCACTCATGATAAGTATGTTACAAGGGTTATGTGTAGATTTTGAGACTTCACCAAAGATTCAAACCATTCAAAAGTTTATTTATGTTTACAGAATACTAAGAGACGCATTTATTTGAGTTCATCAGCATCGCGAGTTTGTTAATTGCATGGTTTATAAACATGATTGTATTCCATTCGGCGAAATGAGCATTGGAATGCATTACATTCAAATGTTGGTTTAATATGCAGCCCTTTACGCGAAATTCACAAGGAATTACACCGAACGATTTAAGGCTTTGAGTGATGTAACTGGAACATAGTTTGCAAGGATTTGATTGACAGGGGTGAGGGTGACGGGTAGCCGTTGAGTCGGCGCGTCGGTGAGGTACTGGCCGCGCGGTCACGTGCGTAACATGCTCCGTCACACATAAAACATCCTTTGAATCAGGCTCACCTATTTCCCGACATGTGCCCTCTTGACATGGCTTCCAATCTGTATATACATATTTATATCATGTTGACACACGTTCGTATGTAGTGTGACTACGCCTAGTCAATTCTCCCACGTCACCTCGTGAAAGGGAAAAGAGCTAAAAATATTACTTTTGACATTGTTTTTATGGTGTGTTTTTCGGAATGCCAACGAGCTGTTGGTGCGTAGAGATTATTTATGTCAGCTGGATAACGTCCTCTTTCGGTTCGTTGGTTCACTATTATATAGAAAGCGATTCAAGACATATTTACTGTGATCATCATGCTTGTTGGTTGCTTTATATATTGCGAGTAAACTCATTCAAGAATTTATGGAGTATTTCGATCGTCGCCTCTTACTACACCCAGGGGAGGTAAAGGATCGTCCTATTTGTAACCGAGGCCTTCCTGCGACGAGTTTAAATAAATAATTTTAACAAGTAGCTGACAACTAGTTTACACATAGACGTGGTCCTAGTTTGTTAGTATACTATACATAGGTATATATATGCGTCATACGATTTCGATATCTGATAATCTCGATCACACTAGTTTTCCGCTTAATTTCACGAAATATCGATTAATATTGTCCGATAGTTCCCGCGAACAACTATTTTAAATGGGAAGACAGCAACCACTGCAAATTTTCAGTACTGAATATGACACCGATGAAGTAAATAATCGCACTTGGCTGGTTTAAAAACGGTGGTGTTTCGAAGTAGAATTTAGATATTTCTTAACGTCTTTTTTTAAATTGACATCATTTAAAGCACTATATTAAGTAAAGCTATAAGAATCCTGTTACGATTATTATTATACCCAAGTGTATTTGTACCTATGTTTGTGTTCATTTGCGTGTTGATGACGGTTTGTTATCTCTGCGTCGCTTACGTGAGTTGCCTTAGCCTTAGATTTTATGACTATTTTATTACTCTTATGTGACTCCGTTTTATGTTATATTGATTAGCTCGTTTACTTTAGAGGAACCTGGCCTGACATATATATATAAAGTAGGAATATGTACATATATCAAAGCTTTTTATAGGCGAGGATTGATTTAAGCAATCGTATACTAAGTAAACGTTTCTCTTTGAATCCTATGTTTTATCTGCACTATAAAAAGTCACATCCTGTTACAGAAACTCTCAAAAGGATGACAAACAAAATGAAATTGGTCGTAATTGTCAAACTTGTGTAATAAACATATTTAATCTTCTAATAAAAGTATTTTCGCGATTCGTCTGACGAATAACAGTCGCATGTCCAGTGGCAGTCATCATGTAAGTAGAGTATACCAAATGAAAACAACAAGTATTTAATATCGTTTTCCATTGCAAGATTAATACTTCAATCTTTAAAAAATGTTTAGCCGAACAAATATTATGACTAGACAGCTTTTCATATAAATAAATAAATTAAATGTGAAAATAACAGCATTTTACTAATAGGGTATTTGACTAAAAAAAACTAATTAGTCCGTCAGTCAGATTTCCAAAAAATACTAGACACGTATTTTTTGTTTTATCAAAACAATAAACATTTACAAATATAAAAGGCATCAAAGATCAGGAGTGGTGGCTGGTGACGTCACTGGCCAGTAAAAAGTGTACAGTGTTGTGACGTCACTCGAGTTTTCAACGCACTGTGTCGTCTGCATTTTTTGTTTATATGAAAAAAGAAAAAATACGTGCCTAGTATTTTTTGGAAATCTGACTGACGGACTAATTAGTTTTTTTTTAGTCAAATACCCTATTGTGTATGGGATTAAGCACCAAAAGACAAAAAAAAATGCTCTGTCTGTTCCGGCTAATCTCCGCAGCGCCTGGATCGATTTTAATAGGACTTTCACTACCATATAATGATATTATAACAATAGTTTACTTTTATTTTAGAAAAATGAATAGGTTTTTTAGTCAAAATGACTTTTGATATCTTTATCACTATTACTACATATTATAAAACAAAGTCACTTTTACTTTCCCTATGTCGCTTTGTACGATTCAATCTTTAAAACCACGCAACGGATTTTGATAGGATTTTTTTAAATAGATACAGTGATTCAAGAGATTTTCATGTATATAACATGGATAATATATAAGAGGAACACTGATAATTTTTGTGGTTTCTAACACATTTCGCAAAATAAACCCATTTTTTAGGCTTACATTGCAAACGCTGGCTGAACCCTATGAGATAGATCAAAATAATGTACTACAGTATTGTAGACCTTAAAAATGCATACAAAAAAGTCTGCGACACCATATGTCTACCTACTAAAGTTTCTTCATTATGACTACTCTTTTATGTTTGAAAAGTTAATTAAAATGGCAGTCGAAATCAGAGCCCATTATTTGTTCCTTATTATTAATCCTTATCCAAATAAATTATAAAGTAGACACCGTAGACATTATTTTTATTGAAGGGCCACCGTTTCAAAAAGGAAGCCTTAGGTACCTATATCAATTGTTTATGTGCGAAGCCGGGGCGTGTCGCTAGTTATATATAATTGAAAATTCCATGCTTATTAAATAGATATCTAGATTTATTTATTACAGGCAACTAATAAATCTAGATACATCTAGATGTATCTCGCCAAGGAGGCTGTCAATAGGTCTCTAGATCTAGATCTAGATCTAGAGACTTATTCTATTAAAGACTTAGTTTTCAACGAACGAGAATCTCTAAAATTTGCTAAAATCTATCGCCAGAAAAGATTTCATATTAATTTAATATTTGGAAAATCAAACATTGCACATTTTCGACGGATATTGTGCTACGAGAAATACACACGTAACTTTCGTTGGAATTTCGCTGGAACCGGAAAGCAGGTAATCGGAAGTCCGAGCTTTCGGTACCGAAAGTAAAGCGTACATAGATCTAGAGCTCGAAGGCTTAAATGTTAATAAGCATTTAACTTATCATCACTAAGCCGGGACTAGAAATGGTGTCATTCTATGTATCTTACTTAGTACAGTGAGGCGTTCACGAAATTTGTACAAAATGTTGAACCCGAAATTCTGGACATTTTATGTGAGTGTAAGTCACTGATGCATAAACAAAATGTGCAACTGGGGAGCATTGCATTACTCACATGAAGTAGAACACAAATCTTCACTAAGAAAATTCAAGTGTCCTTCGGAGCTCTAGGTATCAGCAGGAGTTCTAAATTAAATTGTTGTCCAGAGAAGAGATTTAATAATGAGGCTCGGTTGGTACTGATTGAGAAATCTCCTGGTTTTCTAATACTGTTTCTTCCGCATAACTTCCACAGTTTATCATTTTACTTCTGAAATTTAAGAAGCGCTGTCGTAATAAGATTCAATACCTTTCAAAAGAAAGTTATTCTGATGTCATTGTTATTGTTACTGTACCGTCTTTGTTACTAGCTAAAAATTTGAAAGAAGGGTAAGTGATCAAAGACAAAACCTTTCCACTGCTATTCTACGTTATTATCAAAAAGTTTCATTAAGGAAAAGTTGACGGATGTTTCCCGGGTTATTGTCCAATTCATTTGTGTGGAAGCGAGCGCAAACCGCTACGGTAAATAATGGAAATGCTGGGGACTCCGTCGCCAGGCGTTGTGTTCACGCCACCAGATTATTGCGCACTAAGTTTGCCTTGCTCGTTATGCTCTAACAGAATACTAAGAACAAACTTTATTATTGCTGCACTGATAGCCTGTATTAAACAACTCTTTACATGCCCGGATATTATCCGAGCCGTGTAGCGCTAATCTATATCTATACTAATATATAAAACTGAAGAGTTTGTTTGTTTGTTTGTTTCACGCTAGTCTCAGAAACTGTTGGTCCGATTTGAAAAATTATTTTTAACATCAAGCTGCGACTAATAGGAGCGGAGCATGTAAAAAAAAACATATCGAAACCTACGCGGGTAACCGTGGGAAGTAGCTAGTATTAAATAATGCTTTAAACTATCTTTTACTTTTTAATGGAGGCAGATCTATTCAGAATCTGTCCCCACAAACTGTTCAGGCAAGGATAAAAGTGGTTGTATGTTATAAACATATATAAATTGAAGTGTTATTAAATGTCTGGAATCCAAATAGTTTCTTGATCCCAACCGTTTTTTTTAGTAATTATAAACTAGTGCTTGACTGCAATTCCGCCTGATGGTAAGCAGTGATGCAATCGTTAATGGTAAAGCGCGCAAGTTTATTAAGCCTATTCACTTAAAAATCATAGTGAGTAGGAAGGAAGACGGCAGTTGAGCGAGGTGATGCAATGTTAAACCCAGCAACACTATCAACGATGCGGCGCCAGAGGGAGATTAATCTGGAGATCCTCCACGATCAAACTCCACACACAATAACATTTGGCGCATTGTACCCGGCACACATCGCAATACAACTGGTCAGACTCGTCCTCCGTACGGCTTCACCAGACATCATGCCGGAACACGACGAATCGCTTGGCGGCAAGACTTTGCGTGGTGGCTACTTATCAGTTTATTTACCTGAAGTTCTTCAAAGGCATATTTATTATGAACTTATTATAATGATCATGAATTATTATAATTTACTCGTATTTCTCGTGATAAATAAATTGTTTCAAAAGTTAATAAATGTCTTCAACCGTAACAATTTTTATGGCGGAAATATTAAGGGGTGTTCTATCTATCTATCGGACAATGGGACACTTGAAGGACTTGCGGAAACCAAACACGTAATCCAGAACACAGAACATCTATCTATATACTTTTTAACGAGTTTTTCGGACACAAGAAGGTCACAGTTTTATTATTCCTATAATAAAATAGGCTTCCGTTTCCGACAAAACATATCATAGACTGGTGATCCACCCACGCTCTACTTTTTGCCTGAAATAGTATTTTTAGATACATTTTCATGTAAATTGAGGTATCAAGGGTAACTGAATTTATTAGCTATTTCGGTTATAGAATTAACTACGTAGTAACTTCTTAGCAAAATATTATTACGTACCGCTGCAGGATAGCCAGAAAATAGCTTAGGTCTAGGTTATTTGACTATTTAGAATGATAATGAAATTTGGAAGGTCGTGTGGTTTTTAGAGAAGGCGTGTTATTTAGTGTCGTTAAATCAAGCTGACAAAACGTCTGCGTTAAAGGCGCTACTTTAAAATCTAATAATACATTATAATAGACTTGCCAACTATCCCAATTTGCCATGAACGTTACTATGATTTTTACTTTAACGATCTTCTCAGATGACAACGTTGCTGAATGTAGACATTACTGTAACCTTTGCGCACGTTTCTGTTTCCAGATTTTTTACATCCAATATTCAGTAAAAGTTAAAGTGAAACCCGCAATTTGCCACCAGTTTATCATATTTAATTACTGTCTTGAGAACAGCGGCACAGACGATCATAATTTAAGTCGGATTGTGGTGCTTGGTTTTGGTATGAGCATTAGCGTGCGGGATACGAGTTGTCCCCGTTTGTTTTACACAGAGCAAAGGATGTTTATTTTCTGGTTTCAATTTAAAAATAAAACTGTTAAGTCTAGCAATTTTATTTATAAAATGATTTTAGTGTAAAAAACGTCCTTTCCCAAAATTAATATATCATTTATTTTGTTTCAGGAAATCGGTGTTGGCGCTGCGATCAAGTGAATAACAAAGCACGTGACATTTGCGTGACAGTGCGCAACAATCATCATAATAGCTGAAATACAGTAACTGATCGTAGTCAATTACGAATAATAAAATAAGTCTTGAGTGTCTCCTGTTTAGGTTAGCGCTTTATAAAATGCTTTTATGTGTGTTGTTTGTTGTCTACATAAGTCTCTAATCGTCTAAGTAATAAAGACTAAGAGTGTCATTCTTTCTAATTGTGCTGGTGTTTTGTGAATCAAATAGTCAATTAAGGCCTTGGCAGTGGCAATTTGTTTCAAGGTAAGTTCATGTTCACTTACCTAAAATTTAGATTAGAAACATAAATTTCTTAAAAAAGTTTAGTCGTTATTTATCATGTTGACATTGATTTCTGTACGAAACTTCACAGAACAGTATAAATTATAATTGCTGCCGTCGTTTACAAACCAGAGAAATAAACTGTTAAGTTGTGTAATTTAGTTGAGTGAAATACAGTAATACCGAACTAATTTATATAAGTAACTGAATGAATTTCAGGTTATTTCAAGTAACATTTTCGCGGCTTATTCAGAAATTTATTTCAGAAGATACATGAGTAAGAACGTTATTCACCGTTCTGAATTATAAATCTTTTTGAATGCTTTGCAGAGGAGTAAACAAACTTTGCCAAGTTTGGTAACCGTTCGGAGCGTTCCGCTGCAGCGCTTTAAAAATCAACATACACAGTGTAGGTATACCTACATATATAATACAAGGCCTCTATAGTTCAGTGGGAAACTGATGCATAATATAAAATCTGCGCTCGTTTGGTATTACCACCTCAATTTATATTCCCGTGTAAATCTTGCTTATTTTTTCTCGCAGTCAGCGAATTTTATCCAGCGAATTCATCTTAATCAACGTAAACTGCCAGGCTTACAAATACATAACAACAGAGAAATACTATTTCCTTAGTTCAATTTCTAAGTTCTTAAATGCTTAACTTTTAATTCCGTTCTTTTAGAAGCGTTTCATTGTGAAGTATTACAAATTAAGTAAAACAGAAAAGTAATTTGAATCTTCTTAAATGTTTCGTGCAGTCGGAAGAGCAGGGGAAGCAAAGAATTTTACGCACTGCCTTAGTTTACTTCTACAAAATTATCGCACATTTTAAATCTTACAACCAGTAACAGCATCTTTTGTTTAAGAAAAGAAAAGAAGAAGAAAGGTATTGTACATATTTTTACTATTTAAAGAAGAAAATCAAATCAAATCAAATTATTTATTTGCCAGAAAGCAGGTATACAAATATGGTTGTCAGAATTTAAAGTTGAGCCATACATTCTGTCCAAGATGGGACATACATATTTTAAATTATGTCTATATGACGCTACAGAGAAGAACAATAATCATTAATCAGATAAAAAAAAACACAACAATTAAATACAAAAAAAAATCGATTCGGTCACAATAAGGTCAAAAAGCAATGTCAGAGTTACATTAATAAAAGGTCAAATATAATTAAACGTTACGTCAATAAGCATAAAATACAAGCATCATAAAACATCGATGAAGAAATCAGTAACAGAATAATAATTTTTTTAACAATATGTCCATTAGGTTTTTTTTGAATACTTTTAATGGTTGCTCTTTAATTTCGTTAGGTATCCTATTGTATACGCTTGGCCCCATGGACATAACGCTTTTTTTTAACAGTGTGGTGTTATAGCCACGTGTATGCAACAAATTTTGATATTGAGATCTCATACAATTTGTCCTTTTTCGTGTCTCTTTTCACGATGGGTACAAATGTGGTTAAAAGGTAATAATTTATGCGATTTGAACACAGGAACATAATTGTCCGTAACCTGTAAGTTAAAAATTGACCTAATGCATCGTTTTTGGGCCTTGAAGGTGTTGTACATATTTTAACTACTTGAAGCAGGTTATCGGACTCGACCTCTGTAGGGTAAATGCGCGACACATTAATAAACAAATAACATAAAGTAGCTATCACTTTGATAGTTCAATAACATTTATTGTGTTAAGAATGTCGTTGATCAGACCAATTTTTCTAATATGTATCAATGGATATGATAAGAATGGATGATGAAAATGGATATCAATATCCTTCAAAATTGTTCAGATTGTCGTTGATACTGTTACGCAATAAGGGAATCGGTACAGTAACATCAGACTATTATTAAACCGTTTCTTTATGAAAGTACCCAATGCCGATTAAAAACTCATAAAATTAATAAATATAGTGTCATGATAGTGGTGAAGGCTTTATTCACTCCGACATGCGAAACCGTTGCTTGCAAAATATAAATTGCAGCCGCTTGAAATTACCTCTACGCTTTCTGACACAAACGAGAAAAAAATTATGCGCCATCCGCGCCTCATCGCCTCATTTTACACTACATTTTTTCCAGTAATTGAAAACTGATAATAATTTATCCTTGTATTTTTACGGCACCTAATAATTTTGCTCTTAATTATTATCTTTGTATTACATTTCGTTTTAATTATGTCTGCTATTAATTTTCTCCACTTATTTTACTAAAAAGACAAGTTAAGGCAGCAAGTAATTGTTTCACTGTTGTCCTTATAAGATAGTATTATTAATTAAAAAAAAAACTAAAAAATATGATAACGTATAATATATTGTTTTAGTTAAGTGTAATCTGATATTATGTATGTTTTCTTTGAAAAAAAAAATATTATTTCCAAAATCGAACTTTAGGCACGAAAAGAGAGTAATCGGTATCAATACTTAGGTATTGATACCGATTACTCTCTTTTCACTGAAGGCTGTTATTGGTACACGTTCCATTAATAGGCAGCCGTTCGCAGATAGATCGGATTGCATACATACATATAGGTATGCCCGTGGTATCTAGGCCAACAATGGAGAAAGCTACGTAAAATATGACTCCGCAGAAAAAAAGGGTTTCAAAAGAACTAGGATTTTCTGATATGTATAGCAAAAAATCTAACTAATAAAGTACAAAGTATTAGAAATAGATTAAAAATACCTTCCAGAATGAATACAGTATTATAAGATAGTATTAATAAATCTCAAAGACATCTGATATCTTCCCGTCAGCATTGGGCTTCTTCTTGACGAGAGGTCTGTATCCCAGCTGTGGGAACATTGTACATAAACATATAGATTGATTATGTTATAACTCGTAGCGTTAGTTCAAGAATGTGGAGCAGAAATCCGTATTATATTATTATATATTCATGTACTTACCCATAATATATGACTCCAATATCGCTGAAACACACATGAATTGAAATGTATAGGTTGTAAAGAGCCATTTCGCTCTCCTATATTCTTGGATACACGAGAAATAATTAGTTTGAGGAATTGGGTCTCAATTTGGCTAGTGACAAAACGCAAACATACCGTGAGAGCTTTGTCCCTGTGTGCTTTACCGAGACGTTATTTAGCCAAGGAGACACGTTCACAATCTGCCTTTTCACAAGGGGACTCCATCACAAAACTCATTTGGCATTCAGCCACCTACAATGGCTCGTGTGGATGCGAAGCGGTTTAAAATACCTGCTTTTTTGTCGAGACAAGTTGGCACGTTCAAATTCGAATACGACGCTTTAAATAAAAACAAATGAATTATTAACTCCTTATAAACAAACCTACATCGGTGTCAACTTCATTAGTTTTGTCAACAGACAATGTAATAAGTTGGTGAAACGTGATTGTGTTCCGTAACTGTTTTTTTCGGCGATATTTAGACGGAGAAAAATGACTGTTATTAATGTCTAACGAATATTTTACTGAACGCCGAAGAAAACTTATAAATGGTCGGTATTAAAATTTGGCTGTTTCGGCAAGAGGAATTTATTTCGTGTCAAAGGACGAAACTTTGATAACGGTTTTCCATGACGAGAGGAGGTCATATGATAAAATTTAGCTTGCACTTTCACTTTCCGCTAAAATAAATTTTAAGTACCTGTAGTTGAGAGTTTCATTAAGAGATACCCGCGCCAAATTTCGTTCATTTTATAAGCCTGTTTACTTTGTTAACTGTATGTATTTTACTTGTCGCCGAAACAAATGCCTCTAATATTAGTCTTATTTTGAAATATTACAAATCGTGATTAAAGCAAAACAGGACAAAGTAAAACAAATGATGGGGATAAATATCTCGGTTGGATGATTCGGATGATTCAGCAAATGGTTCGTTAGTTCGACGACAGTGTTGAGCGCGCAGTGCATCCGGCTGACGGAAAAACTGACGACGCAAATACAAATCGCGCTTCCTCTGCGCCGTCGCCGCCGCTCTGCCCCGCTGCCGCGCGTCCTGTAGCCGTGCCCGCGCCTTTGACGTAGGCCGCGTACACTACATTATTTGTCAGTCTGTTTTTGTTGTCACTGACAACACTACGGGTACACACTCGTTAACCACTCATACGCTAACACATACCTGCATGACGAGTATATTTACATTGACACGCTTTTATTTATTCAATTTCTAACGTACATTTTGTAGCTCGCTCTCATTCTGCACATCCTAAAATACTTTGATTAATTTTTAAATTCTGATTTCCTTTTTTTGTACAATTTAGAACCTCATTTGATGCTCAGGTATATAAGACATAATTTATTTAGATGAGCGAGAATCGCGTTATTTTCACGAAATGAAGTGTTGAATTGACAATGAAGTTGTTTTCGGAGAAGTTTCATTTGTATACCTACATAGAACCTACACGCATAAAACGAAATTATTATTATTGCCATTATGCGATAATATTGTTATACTGGTGAAGTTGTTTTCCAAAAGAGAATGTTTTATTTTATTCAAGATCTCAACACCTTTATTTAAACCTTTGAATATTCGTCTGATTGAAAAACAAATATAGCGCGTGCGTGAGATTTCATTATGGTTTCTAAATGGAAAAACTGTGTACGGTTTGTGTCATCGCATATTCATGGGGCATTTTCGTGAGTCGACCTCTCAAGATTTGCGCACCGACTAAGTAAACAACGTCTAATGGAGGGATTCCAGGCGGTTACGTGACGTTTATAAACATTCAATCCTTCGTAATTTATGTATTAATTTATTACTTACCTGCGACAAGCCGGTAGCGCTCGTATAATAGCCCTCTACGTTTATGATAGCCATATTTTTTCCGAATTTACGTCGTTATAATATATTAATGTCGTGAAAAAAGTTGATATTGCTAAGCATTGCAGTGAATATTGTATGTTTAATCTACGAAGTGCAATTACTTATATTAAAAATTAAGGTATTGTTGAGTATATGATTTTATGATAGTAGGTATGCTTCTAAATTGGGCTGGTCAACTGTTCAGTTTTAATCAGGCTGAGCAAGAAAGAAAGATGCGAAAATAATTAAAAGAGAATGCTCGAAATGCATGAGAGTAAACTGACGTAGGTAGGTACGGAGGAGGGGAGACGGGGGACAGGGATTCAGGAAGCGGCTTTAATTAATATGATTTATAATACTGACTACTGTGTATTCCCAACCTGTTTTGTATGTATCATTAAAATGAGAGACAAAACCAAAAATAATATCCTATCACAAAATAAATTGAAATGTCATGTATACATGCCATCTGTGACATTCATTTCTTTCAATTTATTTGTAAATAGATCTTCGGATACATACGTATCAATTTCGGAGGTAATCTCGTGTTGAGTCAACGTCAAGATTATTTCCCAAATATGTTTATATTTATTCAAGCGTAGCAGAAGACGAAGAGTAAATATAATATATGTGAAGTGAGTAAACAATTGTTTACTTAACCGAGGTATATTGAAGCAAAATGCTACGATGAGACTGACGATAATTTTTCGTGAAGGCGCTTGTTAAAGTTTTATCAGAAGCGAAGTTCAACGGAGCGTCTCGTGTAAGCATTCAAAAGTAACGGTTTATTATCAACTTTCAGTTCAGCTCAGGTACTGAAATTCGAGGTCTTTGTACAATACATGTATATGTATCGTACAGTGGGAGGCCCCGGAGTATCACTCACAGTAATCATAGCCGGTCAACTATATTCAATTGAACATCATTGCTATTTAACATGAAAAGGAACTGAATATACAGCTGAATCGCTTGACAATATTTTATCCTGAATATTTCTACCTTGCAGGCTAAGAAATGACTACGGAAGCTAACTTGCGACTCGGATGTAATGTATCCTCATATTGACATAGCAAACACTACGTTGTAAAATATTTCAAATTCAACAAAATGTGCTCGTGGAAATAGGTTGTGTATTTCCGTACTTAAATGGTAATAGGTTAGTAAGAAGTTTTACTGTTCGAAATCGGTTTATGCTAAAAGATGTATATGCGAGTTATATTAGAACAGTTTGGCACTCACTCTATTGTATCTATGATTTAATTTCATTTTTAAACTATAGACGCCATGTTCCTTTTTGTAAGTAAGAAGACAGGGTATACAAATTATATCTGATATTGAAATAATCAGCCATTCTGAAATGAAGTACTGCTTCTCATTTCACAAAACTGTTTATTTTACTAAAATATATGCAATTAAATTCAGCAAACAGGTGGCGTTGCAAATTGTATAGCATTACTGCAATTTTGATACCAACCGTGTAATACATATTTATACAATTATCAAGTGAAATTAAAATTCCGATTTAATTTAAATTATTGATTATGATTTAGATTAAAACCGATGTACGAAATTAAATCCATACGATTTTCGGGTACAACTGAAATAGAGAAGAACTTACTGTTCCATTTTTATTTTAAAAAGAAAATAGAACACCTCGGGACCGTTTGCTTAGGCAGCGGTACAATACGAATCATTCGATTGGAATTCTCGATTAGATAAATCTTATAGTATCGAGAAGTTTCCGATAAGCAAGGCTTATTGAATTGAATGCGCGGACAATATGAACGAATGGAGAGATGCGGAAGAGCGGACCGAACCGCAAATATAAAGTTAGCTTGATTTATATCACGAGCTGACAATAGTGATTGATTCGTACCGTTCTGCTGAAATGAGCTTCGGGTCAACACCACAAGTTCAAATATTCAAGTATTCATTACGTAAGGGTACACATGGATGGAAATAGCTTTATTATACTCTCATATCAAAAGATCGACTACGTTGCCAAGGATTTTGCCGTATGGTTCTAAATGGTAACGATTCTTGTGGACAAGAATTATACTTTGTGAAATCAGGTAGTTAGATAAGTCGGTAAAATTATTCTACAAAAACATGGTAGGTTTCATTTTCTGTAACTTAGAAGCAAGAAACTTAGCAACTAGAGTTTAGGGTTCCATGAAATGCTGGTAAATTGTTAATGTGAAATTAAAACTTTTGAATTTATATAGCAGTTGCTTCTCATACAAGTTTCTCTGAAACTTATAACATAAAGCTTGCCCGGGCGCATCAAATCTTTTGAAAGATGCAAAAATCATGGGCCGAATACCTAAATTTTAAGACGGAGACGAATTTTCTCAACATTATCAATTTATAACACCGGACTATTATTTACTACTATTATATTTAAACAGAGAAGGCATAACTAGTCTGGCGATTTCAGACTTATGTTTAATACTAGCGTCTGTTTTTCGCCCATGTAGAGTTAGTTTTTTTTATTTGCATGGAGGCCTAATTCTTTTTCTAAAATAAAAGTAGCTTATGTTAATCTTATAGTCACTTACGTTAATCTTATTTTGCCAGTGAAAGTCCTGTCAAAATAGGCCAGCTGTTTCAGAGATTAGCCGAAACATACAAATAAATACATTTTGAAATCTATTTTTGTTTTGCTTACATTTGCATTAAATAACAATAAAATTGTTTATTTGACTTTACGAACAAGCAATTAAATTTGATTTGTGAGTAAAATTGTAATAGATAAGTTCTATTATTTATTACAATATTTAGATTTATTCAGTGTATTTTTTCATCACCTTTGAATTATCTTGATCTTTGCATGTAATATCAAAGATGACTCAAAAATAATTAAATTCAAAATTTATCAGTTTAACTTACAACGAATATACATGAATGAATATAATGAATGAACTTCACTTTTAGTCCACAAAGTTCTTTTCAAGATTACTTGTTAGATGGTTCTTAACAATTCACTCATTGGCATATACTATTACTGTAACCATCATTGTAGCTCGTATACTTTTTGGGAGGGACGAGTAATTTTCAAGTACATTCCAAATTGCTACTTCACAGCGATCAGAACATAAAGAGAATTATTTATTTGTGCAATGAATTTCACTAAAGTTTCATGCTGCTCGTTGTTGAAAAGGTTTACTCCTGCATTGAATTCAATGAATAATTTCATGGTTGCTAGATATTTAAAGCATTTATTTAACGAAGTTTTGTTGGTTTTGAAACAATGGAATGAAAATGAACTTGTTTAGGTTTTGTGTATAATATTTAATTAACTCGGTGTATTTTCAATACTGCCAAAGGTATTTTGGTCAGGTGTACATGTTCTTTTTACTAGGGACTAGCAGTGCCCGCAGGTTCATTAGAATAGAATAGAATATTCTTTATTATGTACACCACATAGATTACAGAATACAACTATAAAGATTTTACAAAGGGTGACACAATGGGCGGTCTTATCGCTAAGAGCGATCTTTTACAGACAACCTTGGGATGGAATACTAAGGAAAGGAGAGAGAACCATTGTAGGTAGTCTACAGTGTACTATTTACATAGATTACACAGGAAATATGTACTTTAAGTGTATCATAATAGTTTAAATAAATATATATGTCGTGAATCGTTGAAATTATTTGAAGAAAAGTTATTCATTTGAGTTACATAGTAGTGGGCTAGACGCTATGACGTTATTTTGTAATGGCGGCACGTAAAGAGTATTTTCTATACATATAAAAAAGTGTTTTCTAAAATATAAAGTTACTTTTTATAACATCAACTATTTGATAGTGAAAATCGGTCCACATGTTTTAGACATTATCTGGAGCAAACACAGACAAAATTATATATATATATATATATATTATACTTAAACTCAACAGAGTGGTGCTGATAATACGACAATAAATTAAACATCGTGTACCTCAACACATTCTCAGTCTACCCATAGAAAATCATACAAATAGTCCATTAGTTTAGTCACAGGAAATTATTTTACACATTTCCTATACGATGTACATGTTGATAAGGAAGCGCTTACAGGTTAATGATTGCTGCATCCTGCGGTACCAAACTTTAATAATAATGGCGCGAAAAAGTAAGTTGATACAGCATCGCGCTGTCGCCGATCGGAGGTCAGTGGACCAATATTTTTAAAGGGTGTTCTATTCCGTTTGCAATTTTATGCGATTTAGTTTGTTTGAAATTTTATTTTTTTTATTTTTGATGATAGGTTTTTTTCTATGGTTTAGGATTATTCCTATGAACCAGCATTGTTCGTGTTTTCATTTATTGTCGTGTTGTCAGCACCACTCTGTATATATACCTATATTTGTGAATATGCTTTTTCATATATATTTACTATAAAGCTGTATATTTGAAATTACAAACAGACACTTCTATTTCATTTATTTTTATGTACAGAAGATTCTTGGTGAGGCCGTAACATTTTAGGTCGTTTTAATGTACTGAGCAGGAGTAAGCTTCAGCTCCGACACTTATGGCACTAAAATTTGGGTTATTACGCTGTAAGTACATCCCCGTGTCCATCAGCCCAGTAATAAACACCCTAACGACACTTGTTGTGCTCCAATTACCGTAGCAGACCTCATACTGGAAACAAATGAGCACAGCAACCGACATTGTTACGTCACCAAAAGTAAAACCTCCAAACATCGATTTACTCTTGATTATTTTCATATGAGTAGCTCCGTTTCAGACTTTTACGACTATATACGTCTTCTGAGAGCGATAACTTAGTCATTTTATGCTCACCCCTTCTTACTCCGCTGTACTTACGTGGAGAAGTTCAACGTGTGAGTCCCCGTGGAGCGCCATAAACACGCATATCCTTTTCTATCTTCCATTTGAATATGTTTTTCTTATGTAGGTAAATTCATTTTGACCTAAATTTATATTTCATTAAGTGAAAACATAAAGCACGCTTAGCATTTTTCAATAAAGGTTTACAAGCGTAATAAAAATCAAAGTGCTAAATAAAACGTAGATTAAACGTAAGGTGAAAAACAAAAAGTTAGCCGGGGTCGTAAGGGTGCCCGGGTGGGCGAATCGGTCGCGCGCGGCACTTTATAGTTTTAATATCGTGCGGTCTGAGGTCGTCCGAGTTATGGCGGGAACACGTTTTTACTACAAATGTGTGTCCTCTGAACTGTTACTTCGGAATATATTTACAGAACAAACAGAACCCACACAAGTTAATATACCAACTATTTGATTTTTGCCTTCGCTTTCGCATGCAAACTACTCGGTTCCAATGTTTAGTTGCGTAAGTCGCCGCTATCCTGCTCGTAACGGTTATTCCAAACGAGATAGCGTGATATCGCAGTGAGTATTGCGACTATGGTTTACAATAAGCTGATATCCTCTTGTGGTTACAACATCAGAGTTGCTACTACGATGTATTGTGTCTTCAGTAATAATTAACGCTGGATATAAAAACAAATCCGCTAAATAAATTACCTTCATGTTGCGTCGTGCTAACAGACAGCAGAACAACTTCATGCCAGAGCAAACGTTTATTTAAAATAAACATTTTATTTGCTGCTTTTCCGTGTTAATGTAAAAAACTCTGGCACAAGGCTTAGGTAGGCGCAAGTTATTTTCGTTTTATATTTTCCTGGAGTCGCCCGGGGCGCTCTCTCTTGGGGCAGAAAATTTCGTATAGGCTACGTGCTTCGTCCTGCGCTGTCGGGACCAGTTGACCTGGAGTGCCTCCTAAACCTCAAAGCAAGAAAACCGAATTGGTTTTGCGTTACCTATTCACTATCTATTCGTTCGGTGAGCATCTTTTGTGTTCCTTTCTTGACTCAAATTAATCACGTTTCTAATTAAACTTATTCTATTTATTGAAACAAATAGGTGAAGCACGGCTAGTGGCTAGCGCTATTTTTCGGCGCAATCCCGTAAACGTTTATAATATTTCCGATGAGGTCCTGTAATTGTAACCTATGTCCTTAATTAAACACAGAAAATAAAGGGTGTCTCTGACATCGACGCACAAACGAGTACCATGGATCCAGTACATGATTCTGAACCCCCCACAGGTGGAATTTTTCGTCGGTTTTTTCCTGATTAAAAAAAATAATATGCAGTTTTTATCACTTTAAACCGTTCATAATTGATATACTTTTATAACCCAATAAGATTTTAAAGTAAAAAATAATTAATTCGCTAATTACAAAAAAAAGCGCAATGTGAACAAAACTCGAAAAACTATTCTATCAGCTGATTTAATAGAGTTCATATCAGGGGTCAACGACATACCCACAAACACGCGCAGCGGCACGCTTGCAACGTTCAAAGGCCGAGCCGACACATTTTTTTAAACACTGTTATTTCTGTAGCCGCTCTGTGACTGTCATAATTGTATTAGTGGCATGCGGTGTCGCCTTCTCGCGAAGTTTGCGTTACGATGTCAGATACACCCTGTATATCAATTTTGGAAGAATTCCTGAGAATAAGTCAAAGAACATTACGTTGTTTGACGTATACTTAGGCTTTCCTAAATTATACACAAGCGACTCTAAATTATTACGTGCGGAGGAGTTTCAATACGAGCTTAAAATCAGATAAGAACCCTTCCTTGCTCGCCACCTAACTAACACCTTCCACGGAAAATACGATCAAAGTAATTACGATAAAAGATAGAGCAAACAATCCATATTAAAGTAAATACACTTACATAATTACATTAAAAGTGGCTATCTAGCCAAGCGTCGGTAACCAATTAAGTCGTATCGAGCGACTAGGTAGAACTACATGATCCCTTACAGTATTTATTTTTTATATTGTTTTGTATAATATATTTATCCCAGACATTAATTTACAATTATTATAAATTCACACCAGGGATTAAAACATCATTAGTGGCTTAAAATCTCAGATTAAGGTAAAAATATTTTTAACGACTTAAGGTGTATCGTATCTTTATAGGATGGTGTATCTTTGAAATCGTACCAATCAATTCAAATATGATTTATAGAAAACACGATTGATTACCATAGACAACCGAAGTTTTCTCTATCATTTCGCTTATCATTTTAACAAAAGACAAAAGGTTCCTAATTTAGTTACTAATAAATAACATGAACGGAATATCTTTGTTTACAGTCACAGTCTGGTAATTGTTTAAAATAATCAATTATACTAGGGTGGAAGACCTTCAACCTCTAATGGGCCATTTTAATCTTAGTACCAATAAATTACAGCAGTGTTTATTTCCGTAACCCGCCAATATACCTGATGTAGGCGGGCGGTGCTAAATATCACATTGTTTCACAACACAAAACTATTACAATAAATATGTAGGGGTAATTAATGTAAGTGGTAATTTAGTCGGGGTGGGAATAAATTGCGGTTTGGAAGACACGAGTCTATAAAGTGGGACGAAGGTGACGGGACGCGGGTACTTCGAGCAGTCAGTATGCCCGCGTCCTACATCCCGCCTTTTTTATGGTGGGACGCTATCGAGCCGCTCATCTATTCGAGACCTTAGATAGTGGATCACGCACGCATGAGCGGCTCTTACACAAAAACTTGACCTATTTTAGTGACATAAAATGCAACTACCAATTGAGAAATGTGACTTCGGTGTTTTATTCAGGTCAAGTGGTTTTATGTGAATTGAATGTGTGAGATGCAAAGAGTTATGAGCTCACCAATGGATTTTGAAAGCTATTGAGAAGTATACGTAAGATGAAATCAAAGAGAAAAGCATTCTAATTGAAAATATAGTATGGATTTTAAAACTGCTTTTGTAATTATACAGTAGTAAGGTCCGGCAATGACCGCATAAGTCATATGCATGTGCTGCCCTGACAAGTGGGGGCACCGGCTGGGGGCTGTTATAGGATGAAAAATTTAGGAATCAGGTAGCGAGGCTATGAATATATTCAGAGTGTTATTTCAACCCTTTGTTTGTCAGAGTTTGAAAAGGGTACAAAATTACAGTCAGAACCTATAATACAAAATTAGGTACGTAAACAGAATATCACTTAATACATCATATAGATATGCTGATACATCAAAATGGATATCTTTGTTTACGGTCAAAGTGAGCAAAACAAATAAGTATTTGGGAGGCAGTTGGGAATCTATAACTCAATGCCAAGTTTTCCGAAGTTTGCCAACTCGTAGAGAAGTTGTCCGCAGAGCAAACAGGCTACAAGTTGAAACCTCCATTTGCCGAGTTACCTATAAACAAAAAAAAATAACCTAAAAACATCCTCTATGTTGATATTACGAACTTAGTTTTGGTAGGAATTTTTACTTCTTAACTTTTGGTTTTAAGTAAAAACTCTTGCGAAAATATTTAATATTTTTTCTTTATTATATTTTTGTAACAAAGCAACAATAGGACTAAGGGTGATGTTACACTGTAAATTAGCTGTCTACATCGCATCTTTGGGTTAGTCTAGATGGGATTGTTTGTATAAAGGCCAGATGCAGAATCTTTGTAGATAGCTAACAGAAGAATGTAAAATACAAAATTTGCTACATTGACTAAATAATATTGACTATTATTGAGAAAACAGCACTAGTGCGATTCTGTTACCATCTCACCATGAAAACTTAGGGCGTGGAGAGCTGTCGTTAATGCTAGGGTTTGACACTAATGACAACTCATTCTAAGCTCATTTCACCTGAGATTGAAATTTCACAGTGATATTTGTACAGAAACGAACGACTGGATCAAAATCAAAACTGAAAGTAAACCAAAAAAAACCGTATAGGTTTAGTTTCACTTTGTTTAGTATGCGACTTTTCATATATCAATCAATTACAAGAAATAGCATTTGTAGAGAAAATAAAAAGTTGTAGTTTGTATATTATGTCGATATATACGTACTTAGAACATTTCCTATATATTAAATAATAAATCTCGATTCAGAATACGATCGTAATACTTTATATGTCATATGTAAGTCACGAATTGTCTGGAGAAAGGATCGAAAACCAAGGTGGGGATAACGCGAGACGTGTGTGACACGAACATATTGCTCATTTTCCGATTTCCAGTATAACTTCACAACTTCATATTATCAAAAGGATCAACTAACTAGTTTTTAATAGGCAAGAAGAAATAGTTTAAGATAGGGCGACAAGAGTTGTTTCCAATTTGGAGCGGCGAACTTTTATGTCGGCAGCTTTACGTGAGTTGAAACGTGAGCAATAAGATTAAAAATAAATTATGTTCCGTGTAAGGGTACCAATAAATGACGAGAAACGGCTGTAAAAATTACAAAAATAGAATCTAGTCTTTGCTTCTGCTACCCCAAAATGTTAGAAATAAAGTAGGAATCACGTTACCAGTGACCCAATTTTCATTACTGTATCCCGAGTCCCTGGTTTACCAGGTAGTTTCCTGCGGTTGCCAAGGAAAGCGAAGTAGCGGCAATTGTCGAGGCTCAACAAAAGTTATACTTAAGTATTGAAACCCGCATGAACAAAAGTAAAAGGCGTAAGTTAGTTGACTTGCTCCAATGTTAAAAGTCTCGTATAAGATTGCTATCTATTATACTGATGCTCATGAAGTTATAGCCAAAATGATATTATAGTATATGAATAATTTTACAATTTTTTTCTACATATTTTTGTTATTTGGTGTTTATACTATATTAAATTTTATAATAAAATTCTCCCTTTTTACCTATAACATATACCTACCGAAACAAATTCTATCAAAGTTTATTAGAGTGAGTAAAGTATTATTACAAAATCATAAACACTTTAATAAACTTTGATAGAATTTGTTTCGGTAAATCTTAGAGGTAGCTTGATAAGAAACACCAACCTGATCCAACATGATAAGCAAAGATCGTTCATCACTTACAGGGAGACGGTGTATCATCGTTACAGAGTAAGTAACTCATTTAATTTATGTGGAGTCCTGATATACATATGTATGTGACATAACTGGTGTATGTTGCTTTGGCTGGTGCCAAAGCACGAAATGTAAACAACAAGTTAAATTCTGTAATTAATTCTAGCGAGCTTAGCCGAGCAGCTGTAGGTAATAAACTTACTTCATTATCTTACTTTTTTGAGACCCAGATTCTTGTACCCCGGGCGATAAGCCCTGCTACCAATCTTACTGACTGCCTAATCTTTAAACTATGCAATGATCTATTCTTAATTAGCTTTAGCAAAAATGAGCAGTAGAACTCAGATAAGCCTTTTGATCTAGTTGCCTACTGCGCGAAGATGATATAATTCTCAATCGTAGATCAATCTTAACATTTGGTCAAGATTAAGAAACTGAGACGCCCGTTCAGTCTGCAGTAACACTTTAGCCTGACTTTAAAGAATTGTGGATATTGTGCTCTTTATTTTCAATGCTAGTTTACCTAGTTTCCATTATGCCCCATTGGTTCTTTTAACGTGTGTTTTATTATGAAAACCTACAAGTATACGTACACACGTGTGTATCACTCCCTGCGGAGGAAGCGTAAAAGAATCAAGCGCCAACGGGCACACAAACAGTAATTACATTCCAGAAGTTTAACATTATTTCATTTGCACCATTTGAACTCGCATGGCGGATATTAATCCAAAGTTATTCGGAGTTATTGAGTTAAATATTTACTTTTAAATGGAAAGAGGATCAGAGGGACGTTAAAAACTTTTTTCTCGTAGTGAAAGTTTAAGTTAGAGCTGTGAACAACTGAGCGACTGCGGTTTCCTCGACCTGAATAGTTTAGTGAAATTCACCGAACACCACGCTGGCCGCGTGCCGAATGTTGCAGTTAAATAATTTGTGATAACCGCTTTCATTTATTCAACTTTCGCTCGAGATTTCCATGAGTAATTGTCTGTTTCAGCTTTAAATGTCGTGTTATTATCGTGACGCTGTACTCGCGCGTAGATGAATGTTTTAATTGTGTTCAAAAAGAGGTGACGCGAAGACATTTATTGTGCGAACTTTTTACTACTCGGAGCTGCTTCCCTTCGCAATTTGCCGGATGTCGCAGTAAAATAAAAAACAGTACACAGTTTACGACTGTTAATAGCCCCCTACTATGTTAGTTGATATTGCGATAGAAACATCGATATGATATACTATTGTATTGAATTATTATCTGTCAGACAATCTATGAAACAGGGGTGATTATATCCAATTTTCCCTTTCATTGCCGTCGTGTATTGTCTTTCATAATACAGGAACCGACATTCTGTCGTTGATTTATTAACTTCCTTATGTTCGCGAGGCATTTCCTGAATTTTTGTCTACTTACGGGATGAAATTATGTGTACAAAAATGTAACAAGATAATATTTTAATATAAATGAGACGTCTATTTAAATTGAGTCTGAGTGGCGGGGTCAGATTAATGTTACTATTAGATTTTCCCGGGCCGAGTGTGGCAGGTATTTTTTCCAGGTTGGTGTGCGCCATATAAATGTGCACGCTAATCTATCACGCTGGCTGTCGGTCGACGGGTATTAATGGAGTGTGAATAAATTTGTAGACAACCTAGGCACCGCCAGCTCTCCCGACAGCTGTACCCATCTTATCTGATCGGATTACATTGTACATTTCGATTTTCTAAGATTTCTAAGTAATATCTACAAAGCTTCCTCTTTGATGTTTGTTATTCATCCGTTTTATTTTTGTGAGGTAACTTGTGTACCGATTTTCTTTGTTCTATTCAGTGGACAGTATATTTGAGTTAGATTGCTTTATTATGTCTTGGTTTGTTTAGTTTTATGGCATCTATTGACTTTTGTCTCAACTTGTAATAAAGTACTAATATTTACATATCTCTGTGAAACGAATATTTGCAATTCATTGATAATTCCAGTGAGCAGTGATTTCAGAGTCGACATCATGATTATGGGTCTCTGCTTGCGTTCTGTTACAATTATGAGGCTTTCAGCTTTCTCAGTGGAGACTACGAAATTCATTACTTACGTAGAAAGCCTACGCTTTTATCTCGAAAGATGTGCTTTTGTAATCACATTACGCAAATGAGAGCTCGAGAATTCATGGTTGGTTCGGGATAGGGTCGTGATCCCAACAAATGTCTCTTACACAGCTTGACAACTAAATCTCCATTGCTACATTTATCAGTAACAATCAAACTGCTCTGTTCCCGAATCAAACACGAGTGAAGAAAAATAACAGTGATAATGTAAGAAGACCAGTCCCTTTTTATTTATTTTTAAATAATACTTACGTCCGTAGCATTATATGTATTTGTATAAGTTTTCCGCTTTCTCTGTGGCCCACACCTAACGGCATTGCAAAATGTATTTAAATACTTTTACCGTATTTCGTTTAGTGCAGCTTTTTGATGGCTTTTGACAGTATTAGTTTCGGGGGAAACCCCATAAAGGCGCCTGATCTTTGGGGTATAGGATCAGGGAGTGTGGGATTTTTACCTCACTAAAACCGCCCCGGTGGTCACAATCTGCGCATAGAAGTTACCTCCTGTTACCTGTTACCTCCCAAAAGACTTCTACGCAATGCAACGCCTGTTAGGGCACATCTCTGGGGAGACTGTAAAGGGGTCTCCCCGAACCTAACTATGCAAGGCAACACATGACCACTGTGCGCCGCCACCCTAATAGGTACCTAGACAGTATATGGAAACAACTGGTTCAATAAAATACAAATCGAATCCCTTGTGAATGAATACATGTATCGTGTTTTATGATGATGATAGGTTATCAGAAATAATTTGCCACAATTCCACATGGCAATGGCCAATTTGGAGATAATAACAGTGTAATTTGGCCCAGCCTGCTCAACTGGGCCGGCATTACGGTATTTCAAAAAATGTTAAACTAAGCTAAAACTGAAATAAATTGCATTCTCATTACCATTTACCGAGTTTGGCAGAAGTCCTGCGCCCGCCAGGAGAGTAACTCCATTTCCTGCTACGTGCTACGGCTGCTACGACGTAGCTCGTAGCCGTAGCTATCGTAGTCGAGTGCCTACCGTCCTGAATAAGTGTTCATTTTGTTTTATCTTGTATAGTACCGTAGGTAAAAGATACAAAATACAAGAACAATAAAAAAGTTTTACTCAGTATACATATTTTGCTTTTAGATTTGATGTCAATTAGTCAAGTGTTTATTTTATTTCGCCTGACATTATATTAGACTGACTTGATTTAGAAGTGCTTTTAAAAATTAAAAACTTTTTAGAGTGTTTTATTTGAATGGCATTTCTATAACATAGACTTGTTTTATGTAATGGATCCTCTAGCTATAAGAAAAAAAAAGTGTTACGCTGGGCGCTGGGTAAAAATAAAATTAATGTGTTAAATAGTTTCTTTAGTGGTCTAGAAATCCGAGAATAATACTGTAATAAGCTTAAATTCCACCCGGAAGGCGTAAATTCCAACAGACAAAAGTGGGTCAACAAGCATTATTCGAAAACTGACAATACTTAGAGCGAGCGCGCATTGCAGATTTTAAATCGTCCAATTCTAACTTTTTACAAACCCAGAGTTGCTTTAAAAATATTGCTGAACTCCTGTTTGTGGCATTTCTTTGAATGTTTTTTTTTGAGTTGTCAATTGAGCACGACCGGCAAGTTGTTGTTTATCTTCATGGCTGTTTATTTAAAAATATAAGCATCCCATATTCAGATAATCCTGTGGTCGAACTAAATTCTAAATTTAAAAGAGACGATGAGAAAAGAACTTAGTTCTCGAACGTAGTCCGAATGCATCTGAACAGCAATAGTTTGCATAGCTAGACTCCTATCTGACCCCCACAACAAAAAAAAAAAAAACGCAAAAAAACAGACGGACAGACTTAGACTTCCGGGCTTTTAAGTACCTGAAATGATTGCCAAGATTCTACGAATTTTGGAAGAGACCAACCGCTTAAAATCGAAAACCTGAAATCGCCAACTCGCATTGAGCAAGCGTGGTGATTACGCTCAATCCTTCTCAGTATGAGAGGAGACCTGTGCCCCGCAGTGGGACGATAAAAGGTTGATAATGATGATGATGAACCGCTTAACGTCCTTTTCAAGGCTTAGAGTGGTTTTGGTATTAAAGATGGTCACCTACATATCCACAGATATAAACGCAAGCATGCGTAGAAAAGCGCAGGAAAGCTTAACTTTACTTGATTGATCGACTCATACTTACGGCTGTTATTATTTAGCCTCGGGCCCCTTAATTCCATCTAATTTTGTATTACAGTAAAAATTAATAATGGTTATACAAAAACTTCTTTACCTAATAAATAACTATGTTTAGTCTTTATTAATTAATAAAAAATATATCGTAACTTAGCTAAAATTATGTATACAAACTAACTTGGTTATAAAGAAAATTTGCACTTATTGTGTTGATAATTGACCGCATAGGAAGTAGAAAATGAACTTCGAACCTCCACCTTTATGTTCCACTACACTAAACTACACTTTATGAGAAACTTGCGCACTCACAAAACTAAATTATCGACACAACGATACCACCCTACATTCAATTCGTGATGTAGGTCGCATGTGAAATGAAATATCAAACAAATTACCCCTATCATTGATAATAGACACGCTCAAGCTCAGAATAGAGTGCGATTCTCCAAAGATATATCTCATCGAAATAAAAGATAAACGATTGGAAGAATCCGTGGTGTTATGTAATGGAGGAAAGGAGTACTGACGAAGGCTTCGTCGGACGAGGCGCGGGCGGCGGTCGGTACAAAAATGACGGTATCAATTAAAAGCAAGCAGCGCCACGGCCGCTGTCATCCATCACGAGGGCGCACGCCTGACGCGGACAAATGAAGTGCGATTTGATCCGACACCCGCTGATCCTACGTTCATTCACAACTTATGCAGTCACTAAGAAAAACAAAGACCCCACCTCATTAGGACAGCTAAGTCTTATGTTTTATTCACTATGGACGAGGAAACGACTAACCCAACTAATTTAACTTTTAAAACGAGTGACAATTTGTTCAATTCAGAACATTTTTAATAATAGAGCTTGTCGACTTCGGAAGCAATTAGGTGGGACTTCAAGGTTTTTAATGGTTTTGTAAATGCTTGGATTGCCGTTGTTGCGCGTTATAATAGGTTTATTATTGTTGCAGATAACAAACTCTGTGTATGTGTAAAGGCTACCTACTCATTATAAGCGTCATATTGTTTTAATGAGCATTAGGATACTGTATTGTGCGATTAAACACACTGTTTACATGTTCATACAAACATCCCGGCTGGAAATCAATATCTGCAGATCAAGCAAATGTTTGTCTAGATCGAAGAGCCTACCTGACCTGTAACTAAGTACAAAAGGTAGCTTTCCGACTGCGTTATTAACATCGTCAAATATGTATGACTTAGTTCGGACAAGAGTTATTCCACTGTACTTCAAAAACATCAAGTGGCTTAGTTGGATCTTTATTTTTATATGATGTCCTACTTACTCACATGGAATAGTCGCATAAAACTATACATTTTATGATTTTGTAGTTATTAAATAGTTAATGTATCTCTTTCTGCTCTTTCAGGTTTAGGATGATTGATATTACATGTCTTTTATGTATAATAAATGGAGTTTATCTAGTCCGTTTGTTTTCTTTCATTTCTTGAGAGGCCACTTTGAAGAGCACTAAATATATATATTACATTGCGTCGAAAATGCTCATTTCTACCGCATCGTAGATCCAAGGTTTTCGTTTTCCACTTTGTTTAGTGACAATTGCGAGGGCTTTAGAAGAGCTTTCTGGCCTTTCAAAGAGTCATTCAATGCGAAGTTTGTAAGGATTGCGGGTATCGAAACGTCTATAGTCTTGATGTATTCAACGGAATAACTGGAATGACTGAGAACAGTAACGATTTTTCAAATAATCGTTAACGATGGCAATTTTCTTCGTCTTTTATTTATTTTAGTTATGGATATAGCGACTGCGTTTGAAGGCGTTATTTGCTGTGAACCATTTTACAAAGTTGTTTTGTGTTAAAAATTCCCGTAACCAGCAAAAGTTGCCGTAAAAAATAGCAACAGAAACATCGCGTTCATTATCATCTCGCCTTAATATGATGAGAGTTGGCAGAGTTCCCGAACTACTACAGCGGATAATTCTGTTTTCGGCTACGTGCCGTGAATTATTAGTGGCTAGTCCAGTACGCCGACCAATCTTAGATTTTTTTGTGTCCAGCTTTTTCTGTGCATATTACAAATTACTTGCATTTACTTGACAGCATTGTCTCATTAGTTGCAAAGCCAAAAAAAAAAAAATAACATTCGTGACATTTTGAAAACATTCTGAATATTCTAGTAGGTCAAGTTAGAACTGAAGTCGTGGTTGCCTAGTAGTTAAAACACCGGTCTTTCAAGTATAAATTTGCGGGTGCGATTCCAGGTCAGGCAAGTACCAATGCAACTAATCTAAGATATATGTATTTTCTAAGTAGTCTCTTAGCGATAAGACCGCCCACTGTGTCACTGTTTGTAAAATCTTTATATTTATGTTTCTGTAATCTATATGGTATACATAATAAAGAGTATTCTATTCTATTCTATTCTATTCTAAGTATATCCTGGACACTAATCACTAATTACAAGGTGAAGGAAAACATCTTGAGGAATCCTGGAATCTTTTAAGTCTGAAATCGCCAACCCGCATTGAGCAAGCGTGGTGATTACGCTCAATCCTTCTCTGTATGAGAAAAGGCCACTACCCAGCAGTGGGATGACAAAAAAAAATCGGCCAAGTGCGTGTCGGACTCACGCACAAAGGTTTCCGTACCATTGATTTATGAAATTAAAGGATTCAAGTTATTTGTATGAAAGATTGCGCGGTAATAAGCGGTTTACGATTTACGAGGTATTAAAAGAAAACTACATACTAGATCTTGTTCAAACAATTTTTGTTGGTAGTTATTATAGTAATGTGCATCATATGTTTTTTTTTAGATTTTTCATTTTCTTATTTTAGAAGATAGAGGGGGGACCAACTTTGTTCCACTTTGGAAGCGTCTGTCACGCAAATTATTCGGTTTAGAAAAAATATATTTTAGAAACCTCGATATCGTTTTTGAAGACCTATCCATAGATAACCCACACGTATGTGTTTGATGAAAAAAAAAAAGAGTTTAGTTCTAAGTACGGGGAGCCCCCAATATTTATTATTATTTTTTATTATTGCATCAAAATCTTAATGCGGTTCACAGAATACATCTACCTACCAAGTTTTAACATTATAGCTCTTATAGTTTCGGAAAAAAATGGCTGTGACATACGGACGGACAGACGGACAGACAGAAATGACGAATCTATAAGGGTTTAGTTTTTTGCCATTTGGCTACGGAACCCTAAAACGGTTGATGATTTTGATGAAGTTAGAACTTATCTACCTAAATATGACAAGGTATGGCAACCTTAAAACTATCAGAAACTCCTTTAAGTATGATCGATTCGTCTAGACTACTTAATAATTTTATTCAAACACTTCACTACGAAGACAATACGTAGTTATATACACGAGTACATATTGTTAGGGATCGTTGATCTCAAATCTGTGCATTGACTCCAGTTAGCCGGTAAAAATACATATCTTACCATTCCATCGAGAATTATTACAGCAGAACTTCTGTTTCAAATTCTTTTACCTTAATAAAGAAGAAAATTCACGCTCTCCTTTAAAATTTTGTTTTTACCTATATACTTTATATTTGGGAGATAATGAACACGAGTTTTGTTTAAAAGCTGAATATATTAAGAGCTACCCTCTAAACTAATAGATTACTGAACAAATTCCCCCCGGTTTAATAGCGTTGTCTTAATTTATTTAATGTCAAAAGGATCGGGTGACACTTATTTAATTCTAAGTGAATTAGGGGCGTCTTAAAGAATGATGTGGCCACGGCCTTATGGTGAGCGAGCAATAAATATATCATGCAAGGTACACGTCACCAACGCAACATTCCCATCTAATATATTACAGAGTAGAGTGAAATACTTAGCTCACAAAGATATTTACGTTCCTACGACTGAATTATAAATACGATATGATGTATGAGCGGTACTTTATAGGTGATAATGTTATGTTATACATATGTAAAGGTATTTCAAACGGATAATAATTCAATGTGATATGGCATTCGAGAATTTGTGAGTTTTTTTATCTTCGTTAGGCCCTCGTGTAGCCTGTTTTTTGCAATAGTATTATTATCATCATCATCATCAACCTTTTTGTTTATCGTCCCACTGCTGGGCACAAGTCTCCTTTCATAGAGAGAAGGTTTGAGCGTAATCACCACGCTTGCTCAATGCGGGTTGACGATTTCAGACTTAAAGTCCAGGTTTCCTCAAGATGTTTTCCTTCACCTTCAGTCATTGGTGTCCAAGATATACTTAGAAAGTACATACAACTTTAGGAAAGTTACATTGGTACTTGAATGACCTGGAATCGAACCCGGGTACTCATATTTGAGAGGCCGGTGTTTTAACCACTAGGGCACTACGACTTCACTAGGCCACCACGACTTCATTATCCCTGTAGTATTATTATATTTAATTATAATCGATGAAGACTTGAGTTACTGACATATATACATTAAAGGCAAATGTCGCACACCTTTTGTACCTACTTAAAATAAGTATTATCCAGATAATAAAATTTAAATTTTTGACAGGTTTTCCATACTAATAAAGTAAATTTTATATCAAGAATGAAATATATCTCTGCCATTGATAAAAATGAGCCTTATATTTTAGATGTTTTCTTTCACAAATTCGTTTCTAGTCTTTCGCAAACTTCTGATTCACACCCGTAGTTTCCACTGTTGCCATACATCAGGACAAGCCACCTAATAATTTGGTTATTCAGTACCCTCAATATAGCCCGGAAATACTGAGCCGTACATTTAAAGGTATTGGTACCCGTAAGTATTGTTGCCGGAATATCGTTGCCGTTTTTTTTTATTCAGAAGCATATCTAAACACAATTGGTTAGGTATATAAAGCCTGCTTAATGCATTTCTTCTCTCTGGACCTGAGTTTGTCTGATGACGTGTTATCCGGGATATAGGTTAAATAAATATTGGACTTGTGCATTTCAATGCCGGTCAGTATATTTTAAATAAATATTGTACAAATGGAATATCCGCAGGTCTGCGGTGGCCTTGTTTTTTTTTTAGTAAAAACTACCAAATAAATTGAACTCTTATTTAGATTCGAAATTTATTGAACTGTGTACGTCCAGGGATAATGAATTCGTTGCTAGGTTACGGATTAAATAAAACCAATTAATTATGTTCTAAACTTCGGTTCAAAATTTGAGTATCTTTAGTTTTATACAAAGTTTCAGTAGCGTAAACATCCAAATATCCAAGGTTATCTTTAAACACGGTCAAAGGAATATTTCGTTCCATATCGAGTGTTGGCGAATCTATTGGCCTTGGGAGCGCCCGGCGATAATTTGTAGACATACAGATAGATGGCAATACTTTTAGTTGGATAAACAGGAATCGTGTTTTTGGTGTACAACATTCCAGTCATTAGAGGGTAGGGTCGTTCTTACCCTTTTCAAAGTAGCGGTGGGTGCTTGTCGGTGGATGGTTGAATTATTTAGCAGGCGCGCGCCACCGGGTTCCGTGCATGACGTTTATCACGCGTCTTACCTACCAATTATATATTATTGTCAGTAACACATTGCTGGTTTGGTAAGAACACTGTTATTGAATGAATAAGTTGTATGGAATGTGGTGTAATATGGTGGTTAGGTGTAGAATGTATTTAAATTAACTCACATGAATGAAAGACCCTATTATATTAAACAACCTTGGTTCATAAGAAAAAAAAAATAGCTGATAGGTGGGGCAACCCAAACTAGAGTAATATGTACTCCTACATGCCACTGTGGCGTAGTAATAGTTTGTGTTGTTTTTCTGGTAGATGTAAGTACTAACACTAGTTTCTAAGTCGTGTGTATACTAACCGAATTAACCACACAAATGGGTCCAAAATTAAATATTTTGATTAGATTTCATAAGAATGTCTGCATAGACTAGACTTTTAATTTGACGTATTACTTCCAGGATGATAAAGTGTGACCCCAATTTAGCCCCTATAAAGCCTAGGCTAAAATTTATAGGATTCTAAAAACCCAATTTTTATTACATATTTTAACAGAATTCGTAGCTTAATTTCATGGTAACATTTTCAGATTATTGGTTTGGAATTATAATGTTCATGCACGTAGATGACATGAAATTATTTGATAGTTTTCTCAAATCCCAAAAATTTTCGCTCAGGCTTTATGGAGTACTAAATTGTTGCAAGTAACACTATCACGTACGGGAAGGAATTCGTCAATCTACAAGTCATCTTGAATAGGTTCCTACTCGAAATTCGTTCTATTACCATACCATCAGTTTATATAAAAAATAAAAGTAAACAAATAAACCTAGTTGAGTTATTTAATCGATTAAACTTAATACCAGTCACTTCAGTAGTCATACAACGACAAAATTATATCATGCTATGTCGAACTCTTCAATTTGGCAACGGTATGAATAAATTATAAAGTTGTTAGAAAAATTGGTATTAAAATTAAATATTACATATCTCGAGATAATATAATATTAATATACAATTTTTATCCTCATCATTTTCCCAATTTATCTGGGGTCGACGCGTCGTAAGATTTGTGTTATATTTCTATAATTTAAAGTTTTAAATTTAATATGATACAATGAATTAAGTAGTTTTTTATTTTTATTTTGATAAAACTTTACAGTAAGTAATATAGCTCATAAATCAGAATAATACATACTTTTGATGCCGATATTCCCATGGGATCGGCCGGCCTATCGACAGGATCGGATCCGCAACTTCGTCCGCGTGTAATTCAATTGTACCTTGTTTCCCCAACCAATTCAGTCGCATCGTATTGCCTGCCAGCACAAATACCTACTTCGTTTTCGCTTTAAGTTCTTTCCGACTTTTTTGGCTCCTTTGAGCCCAAGTGATGTCTACAGTCCTCCTCAAAAATCGCTCCTTCAAATGCAAAAACTGACTGGTGTTTCCAGGGATTAGCGCGTTCAATTAAACAAACATACAAACTCTCCAGCTCCATTATTTATATAGATACGTATATGTACAAATCACGTCATAAAAAGCTTTTTTGCACACTAATGATAAAAGCAAAAACAGGTACATTATTAGACCTAACATTTCGGTTACAGTGTATAAATAAATGGAATACCTAAACATACCTAAACCCAGCTAGATTGAACAAAATAAAATATGAAAAATTTGCACCAGTACCGTGTCGTTCCGCCGACCCAATAATTAGGCCATCTTTTCTAATATACCTTTCCCTCATCGATGTATGGAGTATATTCCAATGACATTTATGTTCATATCTCTGAATTATAAATAAGGCATCGCCTATGTTTTCTAATAACATAATAAATTACGCATAAAGCCTTAAATAATTAATGAATAAATTATTGATTTTGAGGCTACACGCGTCGGTGAAGACTTAATTTTCATTTCAATTTTAGTGTCTGGGCTGTAATGGATTATATCATTATTTTACATTAGCGCTACGATGTATATATGTGGTCGTTAGTTTTGTCCAATAAAAGGAGAATGGAGAACGTAGTATGGGTTTTTGATCCTGAAGCTCAATAGCCATTAGATAATATCAATAATAGGTAGAGAGAGTTTTTCAAGGACCTTTCCTATAAACACGATTTTTGTAAATATTTGTTAGTTCAAAGTTAATGTTTTCATTTTTGATTCCCTACAAAAAAAAAAATCAAAGGATATTGTGTGAATTGTTTTGAAGCCTAAAAGCGTGGAGAAGGAAAATAAAAAACCTTTCGAAACACTATGTTACGATAGGTGTTTTTGTTGAAGGTATTTATTTTCCTTTTATACATATAATGCGTTTTGTTTGTGCGGAATAAAAACAATTTCTTTCTTTCTTTCTTTCTATATACTAGCTGCGCGCCACAGTTTCACCCGCGTAGGTTTCGATATGGATTTTTATTATGTGCTCCGTTCCTATTGTTCTCAGTGTGATGTTATTCTAAAGTCTTTCTTAATGGGCTATCCAACGCAAAAAGAATTTTTTAAATCGGACCAGGAGTTCCTGAGATTAACACGTTCTAACAAACAAACTCTTTAGCTTTATATTTTAACGCTTTTAGGCTTCAAGACAATTCACACAATAGATCATCAACAACCTTTTTATAATCCCACTGCTGGGCACAGGTTTCCTCTCATACAGAGAAGGACTGAGCATAATCACCACGCTTGCTCAATGCGGGTTGGCGATACAACAATAGATATTCTTTGATTTTTTTAAACCTAAGTATTTACTCGCCGTCGTCACAATAGGGATGTATCCAAGGTGTCAAAATCAAAAAAATAATTAGTCCGTCTTATAGATAATAAAAATAATGAAGACCCGTATTTTTTATTTTGTCGAAATTACCAAAAACTACTGAAATATAGCGTATTAAAGTTACGGAGTGGGGGCTAATTACGTCACGCCATGGTATATTTTGTACCACATCGTGACGTCATGCGATATTTCAAATCAATATATCTTCCTAAGGATTTGAATGAAAGAAAAAATAAAAAATACGTGTTCAATATTTTTTATATATCTATCTGATGGATATTAAATTATTTTTTAGGATACAAATCCTAAAAAATAATTTTTTGTCCATCAGATAGATATATAAAAAATATTGAACACGTATTTTACTAATTCTGGTTTTTTCACATGGTTTTTATCAAGCAGCTATTTTATTCCACCGGGTGTTAGAGCGAATACCAGAAGACTATTTTTTTTTATTATTCTACATTTTATTAAGAGGCTTTTGTTTGTTGTTAGCAATGTGGATATGTCAGCCCCGTCGTACCTTATTATAGAAGACTTTTCCCCTTAACTAAAAACTAACGTAAAATTACAAGAATTGCGCCTCTGTTTGTTGCTGCTATCTTGTTCAATGCTTATCCATTATTCTGACCGATACCATCGCACTTACACCGTTATGATAATTTCGGTAATTCCGACTATAAGTAGAACTATTTGGCTTTGTAAATTAGACATCAAAATTACTATATGTCACTTTTGAAACTCACGCCGGTACAAGCCAGAGGAAGTAATTATTGAATGTGATATTTTATTCATAGAAAATTCAATGATAAACCTGATTTGACTTGTCATTAAATACTAGTGTCTCGTCTTTGATTTTGATTTTGGTACAATACTACCCAACCATTCTGGGAAACCTGGCTGCAATTTCATCACAACGACATACTAATGTCTAAAACTTGTCGAAATATAGCGAAATTAGATGTATTTATTGACACATTGAGACTGAGATCGGACTATAGACATTCTTTAAATAACGAGTCTTAACCCTCTGATGTTATATTGTGCACCAAACACTGCCCATCATTATCATCATCATTTCAGCCGAAAGACGTCCATTGCTGGACATAGGCCTCTCCCAAGGATCCATGACGACCGGTCCTGTGAATTCTGCATCCGACGGTTTCGCGCGACCTTCACCAAGTTGTCAGTCCATCTTGTCTCGTTCTTCTGCATATCTCATTATTTCTGATTTGATCGTGCTGTGAAATCCCAAGCATAGCTCTCTCTATTGTCCTTTGAGTGACCTTGAGCTTTCTTATAAGGCCCATTGTCTACTTTCATATATCATCACTGGTAACATACACTGGTCGAAGACTTTTGTCCTAAGACACTGTGGTATTTCGGATAGAAAGAGTCTACGTAGCTTCCCGAAAGCAGCCCAGCTGAGTTGGATTCGACGGTAGGCCTTTTTCTCGAAGTTGCACCTACTTAACTGGATAGTTTGTCCCAGGTATGCGTAACTGTCAACATGTACAACATGGGCATTAGATATGACTTTTGACTTGTCCATATTTATTTCAAGACCGATTCGCTCGGAGGCTCTACTGAGGTCTTCGAGCATGTCCTCCGCGGTCTCAGCCATGACTACGATAACATCAACAAACAGAAGATGAGTAATATACTCGCCATTAATGCTGATGCCTCATCCTTTCCAATCCAGAACATAGTGCCCGAGACGTTGATATTGAGAAACGTTGATATTGGAAAACAATAATGTGTCTCTTGACTAAGTAGCCGGCAGAAGTTACTACCCACCAGACAAAGTCTTGCCGCCAAGAGATTCGTCGTGTTCCGGCATGATGTCTGGTGAAGCCGTACAGAGGACGGATCCGGTGCCGGGTATGATACGCCAAATGTTGTTGTCGGGAGTTTGGTCGCGGAGGCCTCCAGATCAATCACCCTCCGGCGCTACATCGTTGGACGTATTATTGGGTTTAACATTGCATCACCTAACTTAACTGCCGTCTGACTTTCTATTCACTCTTTTTTTTTTGAGTGAATAGGCTTAACAAACTAGCGCGCTTTACCATCAACGACTGCATCACTGCATACCATCAACTCAAGTGAGATTGCGGTCAAGCATTCGTTTATAGTAATTAAAATAAACCTACATAAAAGTAGCTTCTTCTTTCTCATTATAACATTAGCTTTCTTTCAGCGAATCCCCAAAAGTTTCGAAGGTTAGCCGGAACAAATAAACGAACAATTTTTTTGTAAATTGTTAAATATGTTTGGGTTAAGTACTGTGTGGATATATAATTTTAATAGCTGCGTCCCGCAGTGTTACCCTCGAAAAATTCGGTCCCGTGGGAAAAAAATACTTACTAATTCCTATATGTTAATTCAACTTATCTGTGTGCCAAATTTCATTCAAATCCACTCAGTAGTTTTTGCGTGAAAGAGTAAAAAACACCAATACATACATTCTCAGAATCTTTCGCATTTATAATAAAAGATGCTATTTAAACATAACGAACAACCAGTTTAATTTTATATTCTAGTTTTGATTCAACAGTACACGTAAATCATTATGATGCGGCAAACATACTCTTGGATGAAATAGGGTAACGAAAGATATTTGTTCACTAAAATTAGAGACACGGCCCCGAGGCTTATTGGCACATCATCTGTTATACTTCGCTACGGCTACGAATGTGTGCTCTGCACGCTACGCGGCTAAGACCGCTACGCTCGTAGCGCCGCTAGGCAGCCTTCAGGATGGAAACTCCTTCCCCGCAGCTTTTCTTTGTACTTCGCTGATTTCTGATATTAGTTTTTATTAAATATACGAAGTAAACAATTTGTAAAAAAACAAGTATACTCCATAGGTCCATTCTCAAAGATTGTTGACGATTTTGCCAATTATCGATAATACAGGAATGCTTATACTGCAGCTGTTAGTTTTCCCGCGGTGAACTGCTTTTCGAAGAGAACTGTGGAAAACGTTTACTAGTGAATTAATGAATACTAAATAGACGAGCAAACTATTCATTCATCTGCATACAATAGTTAAATCCAATACATACACATGTATATGCACACACCACAGATTATACAAAGCTACTGGGATCAAATACTCATATATAGAAAGCATAATATATTTATTATGTGTATGATATCGGTGGATAGTTATATATACAATTATTTCTCGTCACATTGGAACGCCACAGAGCAATTGCACTGAATTAATTGACTTACTAAAATTCTGATATTTTTCTTAATTACTGATGAAGACTTGAGTATGATAGACTTGTGGACGCCTACATCACGCACACAACTTTACAACGTAACTCACGTTGTTAAACAGACAATGTTAGGAATTTATTCAGTTTTTAGTTTCAAAGTATAACGATCTGTACGAATAATAAAACTGAAGAATGTCTATCAGTTGAATGATAATTCAATACTTGAAGAAGGGTGTATACTATTAAACATCATGCTAGAAAAGGCACGAAGTACGTTAGGAGCCGAGAAAAAAAGTCAGAAAAAATGGCAAGCAAAAACGAAGTAATAACGCGGGGAGGCGATGCTATGCGACACGACGTCGGCGAGATTCCAAACTTTACGGGGGGTAAGTAACGAGACTAGGCCAGTACACAATATATGGAAAATTACTAATAATAATTTGTCCTTTAAACCACCATCCTATAAATAAATCATCACCTGTATAAAGCATTAATTTATTTGCCACCACATAGATACAATAATCTCGTGAAGACGACTTACTAACAGTGTTTGATTGGCAAATTGGTGGCGATCGCACCACAGCACACAGGTTCACGTCACTAGATAACCTCAAAGTGTAATCTTATAATCGTCCTTTACGACACCCAAGGAAATTAATGAGATAGCCTTACTCGCAGTGAGACCACAAGACGTAAACGTTGTTTTTATTCTCTCTTTTTATGATCTAGGTAAACTTTGTCTAAATAACGAGGTTATTAAAGATTATATACAGTATGTTAAGAAAACCCTGTCCGACCCATAATGATAATAAAGGTTAGGTAAACACATGACCAAATATAATATAAAATTTTACGTAATCATCATAGTACCAATACAAATGAATTTTGAAATAATCTTTTTTTCCCGCGAATTAATTCCAACTTCCCCGAAATTTGGTAATTTAAAAAAAAAGTGACAACACAGGTATTATTATGAGCGAACAGCGATGCGACCACGTGCCGCGTGCCCTGCCGCCCGCCGCCCGCGGAAGGGTGAACGCACATTTATTAAGTTACCACTTTTTGCGAAATAATATTTATTTTTTTAGGGGGATTTTTTTTAAGTTTAGCCCGGTTTAGAATCAGTTATCGATACCTAACAACACCTTCACGGGTCGGACAGGGTTTTCTTAACATACTGTATATCATCATTTATTTCACTAAGAACTCAACTAAACGCGACGTAATCGCATAGCGCTGAGGGAATTAAAATTCAATCCAGTAGCTCGTCATAAACTAGATAAAATTAATTTCAACTTTGAAATTAAAAATAGTTTCTTCTAGAGCCTTAACTTTTTGCTAAGCTCAAGATTACCAGACCGCGAAAAGGCAACGGACTAGCTAACATACGGAGCTTTTATCTTCAAAGGTGTGCCGTTACAATGGATATTACGCAAACGAGAGCTCAAGAATTTACTGTAGACGGTGCACGTTGCTCCGACGATATAATGAAATGCGAAAACACACTGATATTTGTAAGTAAACCTGCTCCCTGCAAATTGTTTAGATAATCCTTTTAATACACTAATGTTGTAGTCAAATTATGACATTAGAGCAGTTTACATAAACATATAAAAGCATTTAAACAAGGGTTTTATAAATACCCCCGGTAAAAGTACAGTTCCATAAATAAAACAAAACTCTGTTTTTTTTTTCGCCGGTATTTTCGAAATGTGATATATTATGTCTGGCTTTGTTACCGAGTGGCAATTTTATGCATGGGATATATCACAAAGGAGACATCGTATTTTCTGATTTCTGCCTACAGGATCAGCGTAGATAATAAGTCAGGATAAGGTCAAGTGTATTCGCTGCGATAGATTGAAATTTCCAACACATACTTATATTACCTTTACTCACAATTACCTTTACAACTTTTATTTTAACTGTTACCACATTATGTATATTTGGTAGAAAACCAATTATTTTCTTAATTCTGATTATTTTATTTTCAAACTTCTGAAATATTAAAAAAAAAATCGACCAATCCGCAATGTTCAAGCTATCAAATTTCAATTTAATTCTTTGTATATTTGGAATGCCATGGTCATTTCCGGCTCAGAGATTCCGGACAGACTTTTGTATTTGCAAGTTTGAATTACCGAAACGCTAATTGCGGTTATTCCATGGAACCTGACATAAATTTTGCAAATAACAATTTGAGTAATTTGGTATCGAACAAGCAGAGGTATTTACTGCGACTGGCGGCTCGAATCACGCCGTATCTTTCGGCCACTTGGAAATTTTGAACGTTCGAGACTAATTGACTCAGTTCTGAACCGATCGATGTTAGGAAGCCCATTAGGCAATTACATACAACCGACTGGTCTTATACATTATTTAGCTATTTTGTGGTCTAGTGTATGACTCTCTTAACTTACGACGAAATAGGTTAAGTTCGGTTACTTTATTGAGCCATAATTACTACTAAGTAGATTTTAAGTATTATTTCAATACGTGGTGAATAAAGTATATGTTATGAGCACTATTCTTTATGCTCCATTCAAAATCGTTTTCACATGTCAAATTAATTTATTTTATTTATTTATTTTACCATTTATGTACATGTATCATAATTTTATTTTATCACGTGAATATATGCTAAAGATACACCATCTGCCATCAATAAAATAGCAACCACCAAACACCCGGCAGTTTTGGTCGTCTCTGTATTGATTATTACTTGCAGTGATTTCAACCACCTTTGAACAATTAATTTAAATAAAGCTCAGTTAGCCTGTCTTATCCTGTAAGTAAACAGGAAGAAACACAAAGGTACGTTATGGAGGCTCTATGTAGAAAATACGGACACAGTTGTCTGTACATAGGTAGACAGTAAAAGGTTTCCGAAACTGTTTGGGAGAGGCAGTTGTGCGTCAGTGGTTTGTAGGGAAGTCTCGCGTCCCCGCAATAATTTAGCTGTTGTGGGCACAATGACGCCCGTGCCACATTCTACGTTCACTTGACAGTTGCGTACAGCCGCAAGATAGAATATCTGAACATTTCGCTGCGGCGACTTTTTAAGGTGTACGTATGAAGTCATAATATGTTCTAAATCTTGATTACGATTTGGGTTGGAGATATTCTTTTGAGATTGTAGCGATCAATTATATTTTTATAAAATATAAAACCCAATTTACTACCACCAGTCCCCATTAAATTAATTTGGTCATACCTTTTACCGACCCGAAGAATGCCGAAGAAAAAATTTCCTCTACATTATAATTACCTCTTAATGTTGTAAATCATGCTTCTTGTTTAGAATATAATAAAATCCTTTAATTACTTCGGCAGATAGAACCTTTTTTATCAGGAATTTCATTGTCTTTTCCCCAGAGGGGATCTGGTCAAGAAATATTATCTTTGTTTTTAATGTAAGCTGCGGTAGTATACATATTTTGTTTACTTTTAAATTAAATGATTATGTAGGTATTCATGTCGTGTGATGTGTTCAGTTAGTTTGTTAATTTTATATTTTTGAACAAGTTTTAACGGGGCGGCCGATTAATGTGGTCATTTTTACCTAATTTGAGATTATGTTTTAACAGTTTGTCTGTCTCATTGATGACATTTCATTAGTGGTCATCCTTTTACTATTGTTCTCTTTCGCTGGGACACTGAGAATAAAACTTTTTACTTCGTAAGACATCTAAAATCATTGTCACGTACCTATTCTCAAATCCCGTTCATCATCATCAAACTTTTCATCATCCCACTGCTGGGCACAGGTCTCCTCTCATACAGAGAAGGATTGAGCGTAATCACCACGCTTGCTCAATGCGGGTTGGCGATTTCAAACTTAAAGTCCAGGTTTCCTCAAGATGTTTTCCTTCACCTTCAGTCATTGGTGTCCAAGATATACTTAGAAAGTACATATAACTTTAGAAAAGTTGCATTGGGACTTGCCTGACCTGGAATCATACTTAAGAGGCTGGTGTTTTAACCACTAGGCCACCACGACTTACTTACTTAAAATCCCGTTACTGGCATGTAAATAAATGTATAGAAAATTAGCTTGAAGCCAGGTGTGTCATGCACAATGTGATTGCTAGTACTAACAGTTATAATTCGTAACAAGTCATCGCCAGCAGGCGACCGGTCCACAGAAGAACAACTTGATACACGGCTCGAGCTGCCTCCTGTCTCGTATTCAGCTTGTTTTGCGGCCACCACCGCCCCGTCGTCTCTGCAACTCTCACAAACTCTAAATAACAAAGTGGGGTGAACCATCCTTCGCTGAAAACAAATAGCCGACCTTTTGCCTTCTTTATGAGACCCTTGTTAACTTGTCCTTAATAAATTATTTATTTTGCGCCAGGCGACGGTGTTACTGCTACATTTTTGTTAATTTTATTTATTATTTTCGAATAAGTTCTTACGGGGCGGTCGATTAATGGAACGAGAGAAACGATCTTATAGCAATTTACTTTTTGTGTCCAGGCAGAATATTTGTTATGTAATCTTATAGTGTAACGAAATAAACGATATCATTTCCGAAATATATTAAAATGATTATGATGCTTCGAATATTTGTGTTAACAACAATGACTGAATAAGTATAAGAAAACAAAGGAATAATGTATTTCATCAAACGCTTGTTTTCCTCCGCTAGTTGTTAAGTCAAGTGCGGAAATGACCTATTTCTCAATGTTGTAGCTTTCAGTCACTACTTGCACAACATTCTATCCTATAAATCCAATGCATTATTGCTGCGATTGTTCTGTCACTGTGGGAAGTTTCCCCAACGCAGAAAACCTTTTCGTACAGTTCTACGAAAAGGTTTTTTGCGTTTGAATTGAACAGAGGAACCAGGTAATCAAAATATGTAGTACTCTTGGTGGCGAGTAAGATTTGATCGTACAATCAACCTACTGAGCTAGCGCACCTTTCAAGGCTTAAATTTAACCTTTTCGTAGAGTTCTACGAAAAGGTTTTCTGCGTTTAATTGAACAGAGGAACCAGGTAATCAAAATATGTAGTAATCTTGGTGGCGAGTAAGATTTGATCGTACAATCAACCTACTGAGCTAGCGCACCTTTCAAGGCTTAAATTAAGACTAAAATAATGTACACTTGACAGGGATGCATTATTCACCCATATTTAAATTAAAAACAAAGTGTCACTTTAATAAAAGAATCGAGTTAACAATTTAATTAAATTCATTATTTGCGTCATTGTGTTTGCAAAAGAGTGATTGCGTCATTTTGCGACACCGGATCTGTGCAAAATTGTAACATAATGGCCTCTACGGGATTCTACAAATTAAATAGGGAGTTAAATTGCCGGCTATTATGAAACAAAAGAAAACACGAACATCGATTGATGATGATCAACAAGCGTTTTTTTAAACAATGTAGGTTTTAAAAATATGCTTCGAATTGTTCCCTCTTTCATCGAATTAAAACGTTCCTAAGTCGAGGTTTTATTACCATAGCGACGTTAATATATAGATGGATGGCAACGTGTCGTGGGACAGTATATACTCGTATTAGGTATAAAAGAAGGTAAATAACGGCGTCGCCTGGTATATTTGCCGGAAAGATTTTCCGTTTCAGTCACACGAAGAAAATGTGTTTGATTTATCAGCACTTGAGGCCGGACCTTCCGTTCGCTATAAATTTTATTGTGTTATGATTTAGGGACGCGTATGCGATTTTATGGTAAACACTTTGCTCTTTGTGTTTGTTATGTGATTTATGTCGTGCTCGGCTTAAGCCTGATGTGAGATGCTGTCGAAGCTAACCGATCTGAATAACAAAACTCTGACTGGCTTTATCTTTCCACCATATTATGAATAATCTATACCTTGGCTTTAACACTTTTGTGTATTACTATCGAGTGTAATCGTATCATATTGTTGCTCTCTGCCGTAAAAGTACGTATAATTTTACGAACACATTTATATTTCACTAGTAGGTAGGTGTGGGTCGTAACGCCTTTTTCAAGAAACTTAACGTAACCAGTTACTTGACCGGCGTCACCTGTTATAAAACAAGTTATTTTTGTAGTTAGTTATTTTAATTCAACTACTGTGATTGTTAAATATAACCACCAACTATACAGTTACACACGAAACGAAACTAGACGTGGTCGTTATTTCACGTAACTAGTTACTATAACCTGCGACGCGCGCCGCCGGTGTGATGCATGATACGGCTACCCGCTACGCCATAACGTGTGTATGAAATAACGCATTTACAAAATAACTACTTTTTAATTTGACTCGTAACTAGTGATTCAGTTACACATCGCGTCGCTGGTTATTGTAACTAGTTACGTGAAATAACAACCACGTCTACTAGTAGGGGCGTCATTTATCATAGAATGGTTTATTATAATATTTGAGAGAACAAGTCATTTGTGATTAGACCTACTAAAATATATACCGGATTATTTTGAAGTGGTCATTACATAACAAATTTGCGCGCTTTATTATTCTCAAGGGCCTGGTAACGATAGAGGTGGTAATCGATATAAATAATTCAAAACTGGGAACTTATTAATGTTAAAGTGCCCACGTTTCAAATATATATTTACTAAACTACCTACAGCTACTAAATACTTATGTTAACTGACATTCGTAAGTTTGCACTGTCATTCTAAATGACTACAATAATTATTGTTCCCTTGACATCGTGACATGAACCATGGCAAATATTGCAAGACATGTGTGGTCCATCAACCGACACTGGGTCTGACATCTCTAAGAATGACAATGAGTATAATTATACAGATAATAAAAACCACTAAAGTACTGTAGGTGTTGTTTAACGTCATAGTTACAGTTCTGCCGTCGAAAAGAATGCGTTTCTGACACGGATCAGTGTGATAATTCTAGTAACTAATAAAGATCAAAACAATGTATTCGTTTGTATGAAACCGACAATCGAGAACGTAGCCTTTTTAAGTAAAGTATTTTTTTAACCGACTTCAAAAAGAAGTAGGTTAAGTACTCAATTCGACCGGTATATATGCTTTTTTTTTGTTTGTTCGCGGATAACTTCGTCGTTTATTAACCGATTTTGATAATTCTTTTTCTGCTGGAAAGAAGACATTCCCAACGTGGTTCCATGATAAGGATATCAGGGTTTGATGGTGGAAGACCAGAGAAATCAAGGGGAACTTTCAAAAATCGTAGAGGCAACCAGTGCGTTTGTAAGTTTTTTCATTAAGTATTTTAGCGTCAGCATCCAGTCTAACCGGATGCAGCTGAAGAGTACTTTTCACAACTAAAAATTGTAAAATAAAAACTTTTTTTTACAAAAAAAAAAATAACCGACTTCCAAAAAACACTACAAAGTGAAAAATAACTAATTTCGGAAGTCGGTGTCAAAAACTAATATACAAAAACCAAAGACACCGACTTCCGAAATTAGTTATTTTTCTTTGTAGTGTTTTTTGGAAGTCGGTTGTTTTTTTGTAAAAAAAGTTTTTTAACGTATTATTTCTCGTCACTTACACTATAGTTTTCAGTTCAAAGTGCTACGATATTTCCTCGTGCATTAATTACTTACTTATCTCATACCCTAGTAATCAATTAGTGATATCCAGAACCAATAGGTATACTGCAAATTCGCAACTAGAAACTGGAGATCATTTTCCAACTAAACTCTAACTTCGGTACATTTCCACATTGGTTCTATAAGCTATTAATGTAGAGGAGTATAAGAATTAAGCTGGCGGGCAGAATTAACGGCGTCGCAGCATGTTAATCCGATAGCGGTAATACGCTTACTCTTAGATACTATTAACTTTATACCATTATATGTTTTACGGACAACAATTACGGCACAATTTTACCCTAGTGAAGTAATGTCAACACTATAACGTTTAAACAACTCCACAATAATGTGTGGGGTTCAAAGACATAAAAAAGACAGGCGTATAAAGTCTGACATAAAGAAGTCTTTGTTTAAAAAGGTTCGTTATATAACCCTCTCTTTGTAAATTCAGTCAGTGTACAGACGATGTGACAGTGAGTAGATAACACGCAGTGAACTCATTACGGCGTACAACTTTAAGGTGCGGTACGTACTGCGCGATTGCACTGCAATTTACGGGGAGACTGCGAGCGGGCTTGTGCATTTGTCCTCGTGGCAGTTAGCAGCATAATGTGTCCCGGGCCTTCGTCGTCCGATGCCTGAGGGCATCGAGTGTCTTAGAACGCTGTTATTTTCGTTACTAGCAGTTAGTAATTACCTGCTTGCCTGTTTGCTGCTGACATATCCAATTACATTAAAGGGATCGAACCCCATTCCATTAGGCGGCACACTTTGTTACTTCAACAAACGTATTGTTTTCAGACCACGATTGTATTACGATTACCCACATGCATTAACCGTACGTTACACTTTTAGTAAAATAAAATTGATTTTCCTTTGACTAAAAGGTTTTGTGTTTGAAGTAAAATCTGACTGTGAGTTATTTAGGACGTGTGAGTGTGTGTGATATTGAAAGGATTATTTGTGATGCTGGTAGTATTCATGTAAGTATTTTATTTATGAACCTTTTTATTTAAATGTTTAACATTTGTAAGAATTTCTTTAGGCACTGATAGATAGGTTTTTATTTATAAATATTGCATAAAGTTAACTGATGCTTAAACGTCAAAAATACATGGCTAAACCGTCGCTAAATATTACTTAACTTTGTGTAAGTCCCAGTGTGTAGTGTAGTGTAGTAGTGTAAAGTTTTATGTTGATTCCCGCATAATCATCCTGGAATGTTCCAACTGTTGGGACAAAGGCCTCCCCTGTGAGGTAGTGGACCATATATTACCACGCGGGCCCAATGCGGGTTGGTAAATGTCGTATGTCTTCGAATTAGTTCTAGGACATGGCCGGTTTCTTTATAATGTACCTACGAGCTACAGCACATCAGTCGCTGTTATTAATACTGGGCATCACTGCTCTATCTTAATTCTCAGAAACTAACAACTAACATGAAACCAGTAAGTCAGTTTATATAAGTAATTTACGGGTCTCCAAAAACTATGAACAGTTAGTTCTGTACTGACTTGTTTAAGCTTACCAAGATAAGATTCCTAGTTATTCAGGTAGTGAATGTAATTCGGGGCTGTGCTCGTGAGTATCTAATTAAAGTTTGTTGGTTTTCGTAGCACATAACCTGTAATCATTAAGGCAAGACTTTCTTAATGAATAATTTAGATATTCAAAACGGTTAAGCAATTACAGAATTGTTGCTAACGGAAATAAAGTACTATTGATTCTACTGATTGATTTCTTTCCACAGACGATAAGATAGCTATTTTACGATGCACTAGATTGTTGAATGATCATGGAGAAATCTAATTTTAAACGTATACATTTATATATTTACAAAGGAAATCCGCGTTTTATCTCACCTCCTTTTAGATTAATGATGCTAACCTCCATCCTAAACTAACAAGGCTGAATGAATACAGTGAATATGAAATCTCTTTTCTCGTGAAAGGCCAAAGTATGGCAAGTATTAAGAAGTTGGTAATATGCTCAATCGATCACTAGTTTCGTACATCTTTAGGGCTGTTCATCTTCGGTAGCTAGTTACATTGAACGAGTTCTTTTCATAAGAGGCAAAAACTGATCAGTTTAATCAAGCCGGCAGCTGGGCGTCAATCAAGACAGCTCGTTACCTAAACGACTAGTGATTTTCTTTCGCTGACCGAGCGTTCAGCGCCATTTCAAACTAGACTTTGATCAAACTCATTCATTGATTAGCAACTTCTATACTTTTGTTTTGTATTTCTATTTAATAGTTTTGCTTCTTCAGATTCCTACTCTTGTTTATTTTAAAAAGCTTGAGACAATTTTCTTTGAAACATATTCTTTCTGGTAAACAGATTTATAGCCAGCATAAAAAGTGTCATATATGTTGTTAGTACAATTCTCAAAGTTATGATTCATATCTGTGTAAAGTTACAGCAAAGTTGGATGAGCTATTTCGTCGTAATTGTAAAATATAGGTACCTACATGCTTCTCAACACGTTTGCTTTCGTTCCTAGAATATCATTATGTATGTATTTCATTGGTGATATTCATCTATATAATTAGATTACCTTATTCTTGCTTAAATATTTTGTTTTGTGAGATCTAACGGTTTTTGTTTACTTATAGGTAGGTGTTTGCGTATGCCATTCGCCATAGTTGCGCCCACTCTGGGCGCAACTATGGATGTTAAAGGGTTATGTTTTCCGTTTTCCTGTTGACAAAAATTTAAGTAATAGGGATTTCCTGACTGGAAATTATTTCTTTTATACTAGCATTTTATATAGGTCGGCCGGATATTATAATCGTGAGTGTGAGTCTTAATCAATTAAAAGCTTATATCTGTAGAGCGGTGAACTACTTTTTAACATAAATATTGGATACAATCAAATGACGTAGAAGTGGTAGTCACTTCTACGTCATACTACTATATACTTTTGCTTTTTTATGTATGTATATTACTACATAAAAAGGGGTCAAATGTGGGTCGACTCGCACATGTAGGGTTCCGTAACATAAAAGACAAAACCCCGAAAAAACACTGCTGACGAAAAAAATATGCTGTTGCAGCGGCAATTGAAATAAATGCTCTGTGAACATATTATAAATCTGTGAGTCTCTGTGCACCTGTTCATGAGTTGTAGACAGCCGACAGACAGCTATAGCAGTGATAGAGTCTTATTGGCACCCTTTGGAAACGTAATTCTAAAAATCACTAGGATAGTATTGGTCAGGCTGGCACATTAATAACCGCGCTGACTAGCAACTCTTAAAACACACTACCAAGTGAAAAATAACTAATTTAGGAAGTCGATCTCACAAACGAATTTAAAAAAAACAAACGATTTCTTTTTAGTTCATTTCCAAAGACAACGACTTCAATTATTTTTCACTTTGTAGTGTTGCATGTACGTATAGTAGTGGATATGCTGTTGACTACACTGCGTGTCGCGGGTTCGATTCCCGCACGGAACAAATATTTGTATGACCTGCAAGTAGTTGTTCCGGGTTTGGCTTTTTGTGTTTGTGAGTTTTATAATATTTTTGTAAACGCACCCACGATACAGGAGAAATTCCGACTGTGGGGCAATGTTTTATATATATATATATATATGTATATATATACAGTCGGTTGTTCTAATTTTGGAATAAAGATTTTATTTTACACTTTTGAGTTGTGAAAAGTACTGTTCAGCTGCCTCCGGTCAGACTGGACGCTGAAGCTAACAAAGTTGAGAAAAGGGCCGTAAACAAAAGACGTGATTTTGTTTACTTTAATTTTTACTCGTAATTTTGGTTTCAAAACCGAATACTGAACCAGTTTATATAAAATTCCTATGGCACCAAAATGAAAATAAGAGCATTGCTAGAGATGACGCGATTACGCAACTTAAATTCAATCCCTTGAATTTTGTATAAGCATAATGAGTAGGTAGTGGTTGTCCTATGTTAAACTTCAATGCTGTAAATTGTGGAGGAATTCCCCCTTCTACCTATGGTTATCATCATATAGTCCTATGGTCTATATGGAGATATTGCTCCGTCATCAGATCTACTCCAGACATTTATTAAATTACTAGCGACCCGCCCCGGCTTCGCACGGGTGCATGTATTATACACATAAACCTTTCTCTTGAATCATTCTATCTATTTAAAAAATCGCATCAAAATTAGTTCCGTAGTTTTAAAGATTTAAGCATATAGGACAGATATAGAGACAGAGAAAGCGTTTTTGTTTATATACTACACAGCGGTCGCCCGCACCTCCGCTCGCGTGGATGTCTGTCACCGCTGCAAAACGCCTTCCCAGGGAAGACACGGTCAGCAAAATGATTCCCAAGTCAATTCACAGACACCGACACTAACATCGACTACATAGTCATTATCCGCAGACTGCATAGATTGTCATTATGAGGATGTTAAATAAAAATATTTAAATGTAATTAATACTAAGTTTTCACATTCGCGTAATAAATTTCTTAAGGTTGGTACGATGATTGATCGTAACGATAGCTGGTCTGTATCCGAAATAAAATATATTTGTAAGAATTATGGATTTTGGCCTGATGGTGGTAAAAGGCTACCAATGAGATGATACACCTGTCCTTCAATTTTAAAAGTGGGCATAAAATTACCTACTCTTGCTTTTTTGCGGCAAAATAATCCATTTGAGAAAGACTATTGTATTTACGTGTATTTGTTAAAAATGACCAGATAATGATTTTTTTTTTTGACGCTTGACCACAATCCCGCCTGACGGTAAGCAGTGACGCAGTCGTTGATGGTAAAGCGCACTAGTTTATTAACAGCCTATTCACTCTAGCCTTGAAGACACTCTAATTGTAGTCTGACGGAAACACCGCCGCTGGCAAACTGTTCCAGTCCCTCGATGTAGGCGGTATAAAAGACGAGGCGAAACGTTTCGTGTGGGTCGTAGTGATGTCAACAACGTAAGGGTGGATACTTGCCGTACTACGGGGCGTCTGATGATGTAATGGAGATGTGGGAATCATGTTATGCAATTCCCGTGCACACTCTATCCGTATTTCGGAAAGACGCTTCCCCCTTTCTCTAAAATAAATAAATACTGAGTATTTAGTGTGCCATCGAAATTCTGTTAACAGTGAGCATTTAACCTAGAACTTTTAGGAATGATTTCTTTAAAGTAAACAGTTTAACTTAGATTAGTTTAAGTTAACGTTAGTAAACTAGCGTTTGACCGCAATCCCGCCTTATGGTAAGCAGTGACGCAATCGTTGATGGTAAAGCGCACTAGTTTATTAAGAGCCTGTTCACTCTAGCCTTGAAGACACTCAAATTGTAGTCCGACGGAAACACCGACGCTGGGAAATTGTTCCAGTCCCTCGATGTACGCGGTATAAAGGAGGAGGCGAAACGCTTCGTCCGGATCGCAATGGTGTCAACTCGCCGTACGACGGATCGTCCAATGGTGGAACGGAGATGGTATTGCTTGTGGCGGCTCCTGAAGGTTAGAAAGACAAACTTTATCTGAAGCGCAGCACATACCATTAGGTTCGTCCGCCCATTTCTTGGCAGAACAGTTAGAGCAGATCTTATTCATGACTTTGATTTGAACTGACGCTTGTTGTGCATAATCAACCTGCGGATCATATCTGCAAGCCAGTCTGTTGCTGTTTGCTAAAATTCGATTGTGAACTCTATTTGTGTACAAGTGCTGTCTTTCTGATTGATTTTTTAAACCAAAACCAAAAAAAAAAACCAAAAAAACCAAAAACCAAATATTTTACGGAACCCTATTTTTTCCAAAATAATTTAGCCTATGTTACTCAGTGATAATGTAGCTTTCTAATGAAAAAAGAATTATCAAAATCCGTCCATTACTATTTGTGTTTATTCGTTACATCAAAAATACAAATCTTTCCTCTTTATAATATTAGTGTAGATAGTGCTTTAAAATACTTAATGAAAAAACTTAGACATGCACTAGACCCCCTTTGGATTTTTGAAAATATTCCTTGATTTCACTGGTCTACTATTATCAGATCCTGGCCTGATGACTATGGGGCTACTTGGGAAGTATTACTAAATATTATAAAATAAAGTCACTTTTATTTTCCCTATATCGCTTTGTATGATTCAATTTATATGGTTTTTTATAGATAGAGTGATTCAAGAGGAAGGTTTTTATGCATAATAACATTCATTAAATAGTGGAGAAATACTATTATTTTTGAGGTTTCTAATACATATCACAAAATAAACCCATTTTTTTGAGCTTACATTGCAAACGCTGGCCTACCCTACCTACTACCCTTACTACTGAACCGTATGAGATTGATCAAAATAATGTACTACAGTATTATAAACCTTAAAAATGCCCACAAAAAGTCTGCGTCACCCTATATACCTATTATAGTTTCCTCATTATGACTACTTTTTATGTTTGAAAAGTTAATTAAAATACTAGTCGAAATCAGAGCCCACTATTTATTCCTTATTAATAATTCTTATCCAAATAAATTACGTCATATAAAAGGTAGTTTCAGTAGTAGCAGATCTCTTTAGGAATTATTGGAATTGGTTGTTTCATTCAGGAGATATTACGATTTATTCAAAACTGAACACCAGAAAAAACCCGCGTGCCGCTCGCGCCTGTGCCGGCCGCCTGCTACTTGAGTGTTTTTTTTTTAATAATTATGAACTAGCGCTTGACCGCAATCCCGCCTGATGGTAAGCAGTGATGCGATCTTTGATGGTCAAGCGCGCTAGTTTATTAAGAGCCTATTCACGCAGAAAAACTCAGCTAATAGGAGGGAAGACGGCAGTTGAGCGAGGTGATACAATGTTAAACCCAACAACACGGCCAACGATGCTGCGCCAAAGGGAGATTGATCTGAAGACCCTCCACGACCAAACTCCCAACACAACAACATTAGCCGCATCGTACCCGGCACACATCGCAACACAACTGCTCTGACCCGTCCTCCGTACGGCATCACCAGATATCAGTTTCTCTGCCTAAACCGCGGAGGGAGTGGGCCGGAGCGGGGGACCATTATTTCGAACAAACTTGCCAACGCAGTAGGCTTTCATTCTGTTCGAAGGTAGTGGAACTGGCTATCCATGGACAATAAGGTCGATGTATCTTGCAGAGTCAGATATTAGCTCATGGGCGGCACAGTAGACATTATTTTTATGTAAGGGCCACCGTTTCTAGAGGAAGGCTAAGGTACCTATATCATTTGTCCACGTGCAACAGCCTCCGTGGCGTAGCGGTAGCGAACGCGGCCGTTGCGCAATTATATGCGCAATTATGGCGTATTTATATGCATGAATATGAATATTTGCACTGGTCTGGTCGTGCCTCGGAAAGCACGTTAAGCCGTTGGTCCCGGTTGCCATACGAACATCTAGTGGTAGTCGTTACGGGTTGTTGGAGCCCTCTAAAGTCTAACAATTTTTCTAGCTGCAATGCTTAGATATCACCTTCGGGTTGTGGAGGTCAGACGGCAGTCGCTTCACGGAAAATAACGAAGTTTAGCCAAAATCAGCAGTTAGACTGGTAAAGCGGACCCCAGACTCCAAAGCCGAAAAACCTACGGATGCGACTAGGATTAACGCTGAGATGATGATGATCATTTGTCCACGTGCGAAACCGGGGCGGGTCGCTAGTATTCTATAAAAGAAAAATAATTTTGAAAATCGGTCTCAGCGAGTAATCGAGTAATAAACACACATGAAAAAAAAGATTCCGATGAATTGAGAATCTCCTCCTTTTTTTTGAAGTCGGGAAAAAAGTACTAAGATCTATAAAAAGACCACTTACGTTACCAGTTATAGATATATCTTTCGTGTGTTTGCCTAGTGTAAGGGGAGTAGGTTACACTTGGAGCCACCGCGAGTGCTGAAGTAGGTAGTGCGTGGCTATCGGCAGTAACTTTCGTGTTCGTGTGCTCACCCACTGAATGCATAAGGTTACGTTAAAAGGTTAAAGTTTTGATAGCAAACACTTGCAATGTCATCGCATTTTATTTTATTTGTATCCCTTTGAATTTCACTCACCCACATGTAATTTTCTTTATAAATATTTATGAAATCTAGTTGTAAAAGAATATTTTTTTCTAGTCATTATTTAAATGCATTATTAATTACTGAAAGATAGGGAACTGGAAATGTAAAAGAACTCCGACTCACTCTTGTATGCAAAGAGAATATTTACATTAGTAAAAATACTCCCAGGGTGTATACTCCGTTTACTGAACTATGATATTTCTAACATGTAATTTTAGATGTCCACGATATACGGACCATTACATCAACGTGATCATAGCGTTTGTGACAGCAGGGTCTCAAGAAAACGTATTATTTGAACCCGGTGACACGAACCAATGTTGTAATTCTACGATTGTGTAAGTTCAAACGTAGCCGTTATTTTATGTTAGTTCATATACTCGACTCTCGACTCATGAATTATTCCGCGGAAACGCTATTGTGTCGTACATACCAAAGTCATACTGTAATAATTGATAACTTAATGCCGTTGAAAGTAAATTTTATTCACGGTACACGACCGAAGTAATTTTAACACGCCTATTCATAGGAGTGCTAAAATTATTTCGGTACTAACCTAACCTAACGCACATTTTATCCACTGGCCCATGAAGAAACGTGAGGGTGATAACTTCTAAAAGGAATGCTACGAATATTTTTCAAGTGTGATAAAATCTAAAATAATAAGTAATATATCAAAATATTATTACGGTAATTACCCCATGCTTTAATGTGCCAACAATTTTGGCCCCAGCGCACTGAACAAAATTAAAATGCAAGGTGAAAATGTAGTGTCGGGTTGCACAGGATCAATGGTATCATTTAACATGCCGAGCGGCCATGTTAGTTAGCAGATAGGTCCTATGTAACAGTAAATAAGATGCAGTATTGCAATGCGACACCGTCGTCCGTGATTACCCAGTATCGCACAGAAGTACGGACTATAATGATAGCAATAATTTGACCGTAATCGGCCGCATGGCGCTTTGTAGTCGCCTTGGGAACCAAGTCCGATTTTAAACTGGCTCTATTTTGCGCATCACTGGACAACTATCTGAATCAACGAGGATAATTGCCGCTGTTACACCATTAGCTTAATAGAGAGCCTGCAATAAACTTTCCGGTCCTGCGAGTATTTTATTCGAGATCGAACTTTAAAATCCACTGAACGTGCCATAAACGCTTACGTAATGCAGGAAGCTCCACAAGGAATTCATAGCCAAGTTGCGTTTAATTCCGTTTAGTTCTGCGATAAACTTGTAACGGTAATTAAAATAATTTGGCGAGACAAGCAAGCGAACTTAGTAGTGACGCGAATGATATAGTGACCTTGTTAATGGGTTAACTTCGTCAAACTTAGGCCCGACGCACACTGGGGCTTAGGCCCGACGCGCATTGGGACACCCCGCTAGTCCGCCACTGGTGTTTTAATAGTATAACTTATTTACATTAGGTACGTGTTACATCGTATAGATACAACGTATAGGTATTCTACAAGCATAACGAACTTAAATTCTCAAAAATTAGTTGTGGAGATGGACGTCGAGATAGGATTTATTCCCGGAAATAATGCAATCTACCCTATTACTGGAGTGATAACCTGACTTTTCCTTATAGTTAACCTTTATCACAAGTCGCCGTGCCCATCATATTTTCATGCAAACGTTTTACAGCAAATTTTGTTCACACAGATACTTACATTGTATATGTAGTGAAACGGGACGCGTTAGAAAAGATTTCTTATATAAAACCCATTGACCAACTGTGGACGTAACTCAGGGCGGTGAGCACGGGACACGCGGACAATAATGGCCGCCATAATTTGCCTGTAATGGGCCTTACACTATCGCACTGTCAGCCCTACCAAAAATAAGCTTCTTTCTCCTAAATCTTTTGCTAGACAGAGAGACGAAACTCTTTAGCACACTTTTAGCGCGTCTTAATATACGTGTGAACCTGCGAACGCATACATGAGATTTATTTTATACCTTCTTATTTAAGCGGGAAGTAGCAAAAACGAGGGTTTTATTATCGAACAAGAATTGTAAGCGGTGAAGGCCAACGCGTTACCGAAAATCGTGTAATGTTAGTATTGATTACATACTGTATTAAAATCTGAACACAAATAACTATAGATGATGTAATATTTCCAGGACAATGTATTGTCCTACTCGGTCTCATAAGGCTAAAATGGTGTCACTGAGCACTTTGTATGAAAATAAGAGATCATGAGTATGCCGTATGCAGGGTTTAAAAATGTTACGTAAGATTTTTTATTAAGAAAATGAAAGTAGTGAATGTTTTCTTTTCTTTTGTTCTGTAGGATTTTCTTTTTCTGCTAAAAAGTTTCACAGTCGTATAGCACTTATACCTTACCTACTAGAAACAACATAAAAAGCTTCATAACGCGCTGTTATCTCTAAAAGGATAAAAAAAAAACCATATTTTTCATCACCCTCGTGCACTAAACCAAGTCTTCGATATGTCAATTACGTTCGAACTATGTTTACGAATGTAGAGTTATTTGTATTCGCAAGTAGGATCGTCGCTGAGACTTTGACGGATAGTGTGAAGATGAAGTGCTCCCGTGGGCCTCCGGGGACTCCTTTATCTACAGTGGACAGGATTATTATGGGGCTGTTTAGACGTGTTATCATATGTAGGCCATCCATCTAGGGACTCGTAACGGGACTTGAGGCTAACAATGTCGAAGCTATCAATATTTTTTTACGCAATTTGTACGTAATGTGACAAGTTCTTTTTGTTTTCTTTTTATTCAGCAGTTGATAATGTAGGTGCTTGTTTCTTGTTTGGCATAAAACAAACTTTCAGATTTTGGTGAAGTATTTTATTCGTACTTTTTTCCTACCTACATAATTACCTAACTCTTTGACCCAATTAGAAGTCTCTTCAAGAGTAAATATACTAAAGTACGCGTAGCTTACCCTGGGTAATCGGTCCGTCTACCAACATTACAGCAAGGAGCAAAAATTATTCTTGAAGTTTTAAGTGTTTAAGAATTTGTAAGCATAAAATGTTTTATTAAAACTTGTAGAATTTCTTCACAACAACGTTGTCCTTGTGTTACGACAACTGACATACATAAGTCGAGTTTTCATACCAAGTCGCAATGTGGAGCCGCCAAGAACGTGTATTAACAAAGATTTTTGTTCGTCTCCTTGTTAAGGAAGCCCTCACTCCTTAAAGTAGTAGGTAATTAAGATCTAAGTAAGCTGTTTTGTTTTTATATGTACGGGTTCTCGAAATCCTAAATATATGGGCAAACGAAGTAAAAGGCGTGGTCAGTGGAAATGTTCTTGAAGCTCGACGAGCCTCTATCTTAATTAATCTCGAGCCGGCCTGCGGTCTTTATTACAACCTTCACGCTTGGTTTAACAGCTTTTGGGAATCAGTCAATTTGAAACATCTGTTCGAGTAAGCCCACATTGGAACGTATTTTTGTTCATATTACGAACAACGGTAGGTTTTTGCTTAACCTATCATTTCTATCTATACATATGTCGTGTTTTATTTTTGACTAGTGAGCTGTGCCTTATACGACATCACACGCGAGACCTACATGCATGAATTTAAAATATTGCTGAAAGTAAAAAGAGCTTGAAAGGTGTCTTCATACCTATGTATGTATGTCTATGTAGATAAGATGGTCTTTATAGCTTAGAATTTTTCTATCCTTGTTTAAGCGAAGTTTAAATTGGTATCTGCATGTTTAAAGGTACAGTTTACTTATTTTAACTAAATAAGTACATAGTGTCTTGTTCAGGACTAGAATATAAAAAAACTGCTTTTTGGTGTATCAACTTTTTTTCTTCACTGGCAATACCTTGGAAATTTCTCTTCATTAAATTTAAAACAGTACTTTTTACAGTTTGTGTAAGCTTCATGGATATTCAAAATAAGTGACAGATAAGGCCAATGTCGTAATGACACTTTGGTACCTTTATTCTACACATTTTAGTGATCCAAACCAAAGCTGGTCGTGTTTCATACGAAGGCTCACCACACGTCTACCCCATTTGTCTCGATCCTCTGCGAGCTTCGCCCATTTCCTATGATCAATGGCGAATGTGGCCATGTCTCGTCGCACAATCTTCAAATTATAGTGATAAGAGTAAAAAAGAAAAAATATAACATCGTATGTTGGTGGAATTGGAACTTATTTCAGATGTTTTGTCTTTATACCCCAGTCCTTGGTAAAAGTTGAATTTATTGTGATTTTCGGGTTTACATGACAAAGGAGAGTTTATAAAAAATATAAGTATTATAATTTAAAATGTTGTTCAATGTTGCTGCATCAACATTAGCTGAAAAATTAGCATGCAACATTAGCTGTTATGATTAGTGTCATCATAACAACTAATGGCGTCGATTCTGTTATTCACAAACTAAACTAATTTAAGTTCAGTGAAACTTTTTCTTTCTAATTCTGTAAGAAAAGGATCGAAGATAAAATTTTAGTGTAATCCTGTCAAATTAAGATATTCCATAGACAGTCTAGACGCGATTAAAAACATGGCGACTAAAAATACGCCAGTTTACTTCAGGAGCGCACTAATTTGACAGGTCTAAACTGACAATTTATCTTCTGTCCTTTTCCTAATGAAATAGAAAGAAAAAGATGCACTTAACTTAAAATTAGTTTAGTTTGTGAACAACAGAATCGGCGCCAATATCAGATCAGACGAAATGTTAGATAAAGGATCACTTTCAGAAATCGCTGTGTAGGTAGGAAAGGCGTGCTCAGTAAAAAATAAATATCTATCGTTAAGAAGCCTCTTAGTATAATTACGCAGGCAGGTATAACATCACTTTTTTAATTCCTTCAAAATTTTTTTGTTCTTAAAAACAGTATTTGCATAAGGTTTACTAGCAAAACTAAAGCTTGAATTTAGATTCCTCCATACATTAGACCTCGATCAGTCGTTTGCGCGGTAAAAGGGAAACACAATAAAAGCAATCGCACCGTTTGTGAATTCGGTCAAAACGAGTTTTCCATTTTCATTTGTCTGAAACGGAGAAGTTGAAATGTGGTTCAGCTTTCGTTTGATAGAGGGCCTCGTAGTACAAGAGAGGTGCAATAGATGGCGTTAGTAAACGCTCCTTGGACTGCAAAGTTCGCAGTGAACCTAACAGATGGCGCTTATAACAAAATGATCACGACGAACTGAAACGAGTCGATTTTGTTATTTTCATTAAAATATTTATCCTGAACAATTTTATTTTAAATACCATTTCTTTCAAAAATATTTAGGGTTTTTATGACTTTATTATATGTTCCAATTACGATAATGTTTTGCAAAAATGTGTAGGTAGTTCATTTATCTTCTGAACAAAGTGACATACATAATTTAGATGTATATATATTTTTGGTGTACAATAATGAAGTATATATAAATAAGGTAAATAGAAAAGCAGATCTTTGTTTTAAATTAGTTGACCATGACGCCATCTGTTGCGTGGCATAGCCTACTAGCTGAGTGTCAGGGTGCACTGTAAACTGAGATTGACATATGACATTTGATGTTATTTTATGGACGATAATGTCGATGATGAGCCCACAGGTTTATGTTGTGGCTGCAGAATACATAGATATAAGCTGGATAGATAGCGGCGGCATAGATTAAAAAAAAAATGTTCTCGTTAATTATGTAACATAAGATTTATTATATCTTAGTGCAAATGCTCAGAAATATCTCAAGTCCCCAGCTTTTTACTTTATCCGTGGTTTCAGAATATACCCTTTTATTCTGAGCGAAACGCATACCTTTTATAAATTAGTGTCTGGGGACAAACTTAATTATAAAAGAAGTTAATCTTTCCGGTTCCCTTCTTTCCAGCGAATAATGAAGCATGAGCTCAGTTATCCCGTACTTGGCACGCAATCACAAAGCCGAAAGTCTTCTTCTTCATTATATTGTGCTTTCGGAGGTTTTTTCATGAACTTTCTGCCACTTTAATGTCTTTTAAGTTCCTGGTGTTGTTATTAAGTGAATTTTCTTTCTCTCTCTCTTTAATTCAATAAACGACAACAAGTTTTAGGTACCTATAGTTAGATACTAAAAGATAGTTTATGGTTTTTAGTTTCCTTTTAACCCACCTTCAATTACAAACCACGAAACAGGAATAGCGCTTCGACACCTAAAAATACGAATTCAAGCAAACATTTCGCTCTGCAGTTTCAGGCCTCCGTGTAGAGACTCTCCACATGTAGGCTGTGTGTGTGTGACACATGTGTCGCTGAATAGGCTGCGTATTGTGTAGTGTGAAGTTGTTTTTAAGGCCTTTGCTGCCCTCAACGAGTGGCCCTCTGACACTGGCTGTCAATATCGGGCCCTTGTTGGAAAACTTTTCAAAATTGGAATTCCGAAGTTCAGAGAAACGTGCCGGCTCGCAACGGCTGCCGCACGCTTCGTCTCTCAAAGGAAATTCGGTAACGGGCCATGTATTTACGCTGGAATTGAATTATCTACTGTGGCGTAGATTATTGCATTTACTGAGCGTGAAATTGCTAAATACTGAAAACGAAAAACATTCAATTATTCTTCGTCGTGTTTTTTTAAACATTCCCCTGTGTCGAGAGATTGGCGTACGTAAATAACATAATATCTTAAGCGAGTTTCCGGACACTTTTGCATTATATACAGGCGCGTGGGGTTCTGTTTTCTATAGGTATTGTGAGTTCATGAGATAACAGCTGTCCTTTCCTTATAAAAGGTATTTTAATGTATCAACAAAAAGATATTTTGTTTATATGCTTGGTAATTTAAGTATTCTTTGAGTACAATCAAACAATACATAAACTAATTCGGAAAAGCTAAGCAGGTTAGTAATGGATAACTGAGCTTTTTCAGATACTATGATTTCTTCTGATACCTAAGTTCTATGGCACTTGCCTACTACCTATCAGATAGTAATACTTTCGTTGCCTGTCACACGGTTTTGAAATACCATAAATACAATAGGCAAAACTACATAAGTGATATAAAAATTTCTAAACTTATGCATTGGTATCCCTTAGATCAAAAGACCTGGAAGTCATGGGAGAGGCCTTTGCCCAGCAGTGGGAAGAAGCAGCTATCAGTAACTCCTTTGAATATAGGTAACAACGTGACGAGAATGGTGTATTACAGAGATAATAAATTATTAGAAAATGTTATGGTTGCCAATGTTTATTAATCGTTCGGCTGAAAAACAAAAAGAAAAATATGTTCCGGTGACGGCCATCACCCAAACATTTAAAACCCAACGATGATATTTATCAATTAAGCCGGGCAAAGCAGCTGGCACACTGCAACTGATATACAGCGGCAGTTGTTTGCAAAGCTTTAAGGATGATATAAAGCTGCTAGCGCTTCATTGGACAGCGGAAATGAGTCTAAAGTTGCATTGCGGGGATTAAACTCGACCCAATTAAACCAGGGACGACTCCGTGCCTGGCTCGCCTCGATATCAGATTAGCTGCTGACTGGATTACATTAGACCATCATACTCCACAGTACATATATACTAACAATATCCGACCAATTATGGCGAGCCTCCCATTCAATAGTCATGCAGATTAGTGCGTCAACATATTAGAGGTTACTAGATATATCTAAGTATGTCTGTAATGCGATTGTGCTTTGAAATAGATATCACAGCACAATCGCATTAATGGAATAATGATGTGAGGTTGTTGTGGGTGTATTAATTATGTATTTATAACTTAGTCCATAAATTTAATTATGTATCCGTCAAGTAAATTATATCTCGCGGTCTAGGTATGGTAAAGAATGTTTAATGAATTGATTACAGTACTGGAGATTGGCCAAGTTTGCTGATTAAAACTTAAGATGCATCTAAATTACCAGTATCAATTATCCTAGAAGATATTGGCCCGAATCTCTTGTTCACAAATAAAACTGCTTCTCTATCTTTCTTTTTTATTATGAAAAGGACAGAAAATAAATACGTAGGTACTAACGTAAATTTACGTAGGTAGATAAGTTTAGTCGCCATGTTTTTAATCGCGTCTAAGCTCTTTATGGAGTATCTTAATTTGACGGCACTAAACTAATATTTTATCTTGTATATTTTTCTTAATGAAATAGAAAGAAAAATATCTTAAAATTAGTTTCGTTTGTAAACAAAAGAGTCGGTACCAATGTCTTCGAATTTTCTTCCAAAGTGAATACTTATGTCAGGTGGCGGAGTGTGTTGGATCGTTGGATCATTAAATTCCCTTCAAAAGGTTGAGCAGAATCATACTGATCCAAACGTCATGTTCGTGACCGTCAGTGAGGACTAGTCATCTCTTAGCGACCTCGGATTATCTTAATTTCTGAATTGTTTTTCCATACTTTTCTATAAGCTCTCACATGGATAAGTTCAACATGAATGATGTAATCAAATATTATGTAATAATTTTATGTGTGTAAAAGAGTATCTGTGGTGTTTCTTACCCGTTCTTCTCTATAGAAAACCACGCCTTGGAATGCAACTAGCATAGTCTTATTGACTGACCGACCCTTTGATATTTAAAAGACTCTGTAATGGGTTTATTTGAAAAAAAAAGCTAAGATATTGATGTTACTAATTATTTTAGAGGTCAGCAAATGAATCCTGCTTTAATTATATTATGCTTCTAAAGTTAACGTGAGTCCTCTTTATATTCGACCTTTCAGGGTAACATTTCATATTTGATCCTAATATATCATCAGTGGACTCCGACCTTTGTCCTTTCTATTTTTAGTCTCAATGATACATAAAACACATATACAAGTAACTGTAAAACTATCTTCATCATTTTAATTATTGTTTATATAAAATCTTTATGGTATGACAATAACATTGATGAAACATAAAAAAAATCACTTAATTGTTTTTAGTGAAATATTGGCGTTTTCCATTTCTATAATTTGTTTTATTTAGTTTTAATGGCTGTACGCTAGATGGTATGCTTGTTAAAAGTTTCAAGGAAGGCTCCACAGTAACTGACAGCCGCGCGAGTATTCACCTTCCTAATCTAATGCTCTTCAGTGTCCTGCGAGACAACTATGTGAGACATTCATTGGATTGTGTTAATCTCCGCTAAGTCGGTTCACACAGACAATTATTGAATTATTTGGCCCCGTTATATCTGTTGCTAGTGACAGTCATGGATTATTATTATCTGGTAGGCTAGGTTAGGGTATGTTGCGTCACACAAAAATGTTGAATTTTATCTCTTGCAAGAGAGGTATTAGTCGATTGATACGTAGATATATAAGTTATTGTAAATCATAGGCATATCTATACTAATATATAAAGCTAATCTCAGGAACTACTGGCCCGATTTGAAAAAAATATTTTTGCGTTGGATAGCAAATTATACGAGGAAGGCCTTAGGCCATATAACATCACGCCGCTACCAATAGGAGTAGAGCATATAAAAAAGAACATCGAAATCTACGCGGGTGAAACCGCGGAGTGCAGCTAGTTTTTAACAAAGTTATTTTCAAATGAAGCTTAGTTCTGACACATACCTACGAGGGAAACGCAACGGAGATGTACCTAACTGCAGCTGTAGATAAACCCCCTTATTCATACACGTTGCTCAAAGGTAACTAGTGATTAGTGATTGTTTAACCATACATTTTTGACGTTTGCACGTCACTTAACTTTAATAAACGTTTATGTTTATACACTATGTAACAAAAACCCTGTTGTTCCTTCAACAGGGTTTTTGTTACATATTGTATAAACGATGATTAAAGTTGTATGATTAAACAACCACTAGTTAACTTTAAGCAACATTTATGGAGACGGGGGAGAATGGCGCTCGTGCGCTTTGACCACTGCAGTGTGATTCTGTGTGAACATGAAAGCTTAAGTGAAGTGAGCTGTTATTGCGTTGCATAGAGCTGGGATTGATACTATTGACAGTTCACTTTAATTTACCTAACTTTTCAGCGCGATTTTTATAAAATCGATCAGCTGTTTTCAAATACACGCGGCACGTTGTCGACGGTAGCCGTAGAAGCGTGGACGGCGGGCGTTGAAGCGTGTCGACTGCTAGTTGCCTTTGCCGTCGTCGAACATGTTACTCGTGATTATACACTTAGCATCCATTTTCATAGGTAACACAGAAACCGTGACCTCTAGCACAGTCAAATGAAGAAACACGGTATATAACATGTACATACATTTAATATAGCTCTACACAAAATCAACATCAATAATCATGACACTTATAATTTATAGTCAGCACGTAAAGCCGCACTAAGCCCGGTAATGTTATTGGACATCTAATTATAGGTGTGTCATAAATTAATTATCTCCTAATTGTGTATCGGCTTCCATCTGTCTACTGATACAATACCCGTCACGTACCCCAGCGCCTGGTTAATTCGCATATTCAGTCAACCGAGGCCTCCACATGATTTACATAGGAAACATTGTTCTATACTCTATTAACACAATACGTATTGAAATTGGTATAAATTTACATTTCATTTTGAACATTACATTTTGACTATATTTAGTTTTAAGGTTGTGTTTATTTATTCTGAAAGTTTCAGGATTTACGGAACGTTGAAAATATTGAAATTGACTATTTTAAGTAAGTTCCCCAATACTGAGTATATCGCTGGAGTTGTATTTTGTTATAAAATATATTTATATGAACTTGTTGTTGGTATATTATTAGAAGCAAGTACCTCTAAAGGTTATCTGAAAACGAGAACAAACTCGTCGAAAAGCTTTTTTGAAGTTAAAATAAAGTTCAAGATTATATCTATTGTATTTGTTATATTCTCAAACAAAAGTAAATGTTATAACAATGTAACTTCGTTGACCAATCTATGTAGGTAAGTAAATTACGCCTAAAAATGCTCACCGGCATGGCATAGACGCATTATTTATTTAAGTATTTAAATAACAATTATAACACCTTTACAGATTTTTCCAAAGCGATGTTATAAGTGTTATGAAGTTAATTAGAAAATTCGGCTATGGCATAGATTATGTAAGTACAAGAAGAATATCTAGTTCGAACTTGTGCCGGGATCCATCTCAAAATCAGCAAGTGCATTGAATGCAGCGGATTCAGCACACGTGGACGGCCGTCCTGATGCCTGTCCGACCTATTCCATACGTGCAGGGACTACGATCCCACACAAACGATTCTAACTGATGTAGGTTTTTGATCACGTCCACAAATAAATTGTGTTTTCCCTCAAAATCTGATCGCCATAAGTGTTTCTGCAAAACTTATTGTACAACGTTTTATTCGTTTTGTTCTCATCAAATTCTTGAAAAAGAACTTTCGTTCTTTGATTCAGTTTTAGTTTCAAGTTATTCGAACAAAATTGTTTCGTGAAAAGGGTTCCTTGAAAATCTATTCAAGTACGAATTGAGTTGTTTCAGAGAATTCACATCGGAGTTTTGTTATTAGGTTTGTTAGCAGTACTCAGACTCTGTGGCGATTTCCGTGAAACATTAATTAATCTACGGCTTAGTACCTCAGAAGAGCGAAGTAGGCTTTATGGAAATATTTCAATATTAATTCATTACTATTTTTTTTCTAAAACTCTGTGTACGTAGGGTATTTTCTAAATTACATAAATAACAGTTTAGCTGTTATTACCATTAATAACAATAGCTAATAATAGATATATGACGTCGTGATGTACGAAAGGCCTCGTTGATCGAGACTAACATAACGCAATCAATCAAATAGAACACACTTGCTTGTGATGGAATTTCAATAATTATGTAGGTGTAATGATAGCTACCATTGATTAATAATGTAGACTACACACACTATGTATGGAAGCACTATAATCCGCTTCATAAAGGTGCAAGCGCCTATTAAAATATTCTGAGTCGACGTAAACTTTACCACACTATAGACGTTTCAAAGTTGCCACATCACAAAGAATAAACGAGTAGGTTATAAGTATAACAACTTCAAGAGTTTAAGGTGCTAAATGTTAATCATGGAAGATTATGATCTCACTCTTGGATTGTAGTTAATTTACTAATTTTGTACTTGAATATGCAAAGTGAGAGACTTTAGAGTTTAGAAGGTCAGTTCGAGATGCAGTTTTGATACGGAGGCGACGTGTGGCTCATAATTTATATGCCTGTCTTGCTTCCTATCCTATTGGCCTGACGCTTATTTTATACGTGACGCGGAGCCGCAAATCTTGTTACAACACTATTTCTAATATCTTTTATTTATAGAACGACGTATGAGATTGCTGGTAGCAGATATGGGTAGCTTTATGAATCTTTGCATAAATTACTTAGGTTGTGCGTATGAAAATATCATGAATGTGAGTTTGGCGTACTCTTGTTTCAAAGTAAAGTAAAAAGTTTAAAACGAAATACCTGTTTTTTTTATACATACTCGTATATATGTATATATTTATTTTTAAAGAATAATTATGGCAGCTTGACATATTTTGTAATAACTGTGAAGCCGTAACAATAATTTCTCAGATAAAGGATAGATCAGGTTATTGAAAGTCAGTCATTTTTAGGTATTGAAACTGATACCCAAACTAATACAGGCCTTGTATTTTGGGAGTTGGTCTTCAAAATCTCTTTATAATAAATACCTACATAATACGATGTAGTAAATTTCACTATTTAATTAAAAAGTTATCTTTGCATCTGGTGGAGGTTGTAGTAGGTACCTAGTATTTCTTATGAAAATTTATAATTTGGCTAAATCCCTTTTATGTATTTGACGACCTCAGCAACGGCGGAGCTGGAGGGTCATCACCATCTTGGTATGGTGGTCAGGGCTCTATTTCGTAAGTGAAGTTTTGAATGAAAGCACGAAGTGTAAATGTACCCTCCAATCTTGGTAATAAAAATTTAAATAGGCAAACCGACAGTTTCGCCCCGGAGAAGTGCCTTGGTCCACGTCGAAAAGCGAAGTCATCGTTCGACACTCCTCAGTTTCTACAACGACTGTGTCGACGTGCCGCCATTACAAAATAACGACACAGCGTTTGCCCGACTACTACATAAATCAAATTAGCAACTTTTGTTATTGTTATCCATGACATATTTATTTTTACAACATAGAAATATTTCATTGAGAGAACCACCTTTTTAATAGTGTCATCTGTTATAACAGGTGAATCTACGTATGATTCCTTACAGTACGTTTCTTGAATTGCGTCTATAACTAACAATGATTATGTTCGATGGACATGGATGACAAGCAAGTGGCTTGTCATCGGCATAATGTAACTGTCCGCTAGTGATAAATGTAAAAGTCGAAGATGTGCAACGCGAATGTTGTCTGGCAATAAAACATATAATCGTGTCTACGTGTTGCTTGATGGTTTTTTTTTAAATAGACGTTTTATTAAAAGCTTTTCATAAACTTAGGGGGCAAAGTGTTTTTTTAATATTCAGTTTAAAATTCAATACACCTACAATACAACCCAATGATAAAACATGTTATTTTTAAAATGTTATAATGAATGAACGCTAGTGGCCGCCAGCGACTTCGTTCGGGTGGAGTTAGTTATGCTCCGCTCCTATTGGTTGCAGCGTGATGTTATATAGCCTAAAGCCTTCCAGGATTAATGGACTATCCAATGCAAATGCAAATAAGAATTTTCCAAATCGGACCAGTAGTTCCCGAGATTAGCGCGTTCAAACAAACAAACAATCTCTTCAGCTTTATATATTAGTATAGAGTATAGATAAATACTTGAAAAAAAAAAAACGTAGGGTCGAGAAACGAATTTATTATTAAAAAAACACGAAAATACTACCCCTATATCCTACTATAATTTTTAAATGACGTAAGATATTTACTTTTGCAGTCATCATCTTTGGATTTTCATTTTGATCACCACACAGATTCCTAATAAAATTGTATTGAGTTTTTGTGTGTTGCGTATCCTCGCCTGTATTGCAAATAATAAATAATGTATCTAGATATCTCACTCTCAACCACCAAGTTAGGCTCGTTGATTATCATTATTACGTGCTACAAAAACCTCCCTCAGGCTACGTTCCCAACTTGTACAAAAACAAAAACAATATCTTCCTAAACGCATCTCCGATATTTGGCCGAGAAGAAATGGGTCGCTTCAAATTCTCCACAAGGGGTGTTTGATGGCCCGTGAAAACAAGGAAGGTGAGGGCAAAACATAAAATTCCTGAAGGGTTTAACTGTTATCTGAGTTTTACACCTGGCCTCAGCAATAGATAACTTGACCTTAATAATTCTCGGTTTAACAGTCACTAAGTAAGTACGTAGGACGTTTTTAGCTGTTTAGACAAGTGAAAGCTCTTGGGTGTGATGATAGCGGAAAGTGACTGTGTAGTTTTCTAAGTTGAATGAAAATTATTACTTAGGATGAAAGCGCCACAGATTTTTGCAATTTATAGGTTGAACTTTGATCTGAATATGATTTGCGATCGTAACTAATATTATTTATATAAATAAAATCTTAAAAATCATCAATGCAACTTTGAAGCAGAGAACATCACTTTCTTTTGACATTTGCGGCTAACTTTAATTCGGGAATGGTATTGCTGATTTTAATGATTACTTGTAACTCTGTAAAGCCACAATAGTCACGGTCGCAATAAAATAATACTTATAACCAACATACCGCCAGATCTCTGTCCGCTGTGCCTGGATTTCTTGCGGCAGTGGAGTTCTGCGAGCAGTAACTTCTGACTAGCTGGATAGCCATAAGCCATCGGTACGCTTTCAGCCGGTAGACTGGTCACTGCCTCATGGACTGTGCTCACACCGTAGTGCCGTGAAGGACAGTGAACCGTGAAGACCCCCAGCAGGAGGCATTTGTCCCCATAGATGCGGTTTGAGCCGACCTCATGCGGCCGGAGTTCGCTCCAGTCTGGGAACCAAACGTTGGAAATGCTTGACTAAGTTCCACACCAATGTGAACCCCCCCCCCCCATCAATGTAACAAACCACGCTAAAACCACTAGTCCACCACCAGGCATAATCGATATCCCGTAGATGCGGCCCAAAACATTATCAGAACACAAAACTTAGAGAGAGGTTTGAACGGTTATTTCCAATTTCATTCCTCTATCACTAATGTTTGGCATTATGAATATGGCTCTTCAAAGCAAATACAATAGCATTTACTTACTCGTATTTGCAACAGGATATTAAAGTTTCTATGAGAAAATCAACTGGTTAGAGTACATCCGGAATTTATATGGAGCAAGTTACGTGCAAAATGCGAGCCATCATTATTTTCATAACAACTAAAACATGTCTCAACAAAAAGCTTAGCTAAAAATCTCTTTAACGCGAGTCGTTATTTCCACGCCAATGTAAAAAGTAATAAACTTAAAAAAGTCCAATAACTCCGTCACAATAAGAGTAAATATTGAATAAAAACAGGACAGACGCTTGTCTGTGAAGGGAAACGGCGTATTTATTAACGCTGTGAGCCGCGACACAGGCGGGTAAACAGCCTACTTTATATTAAACCAAGCGGTCCATCAGACGGCAGGCGTACTACTACCGACTTACGGAGTAGACGGAACTCATTAATTAATGTTTAATTAATAGCCCGATAGAAAAAGTAATCAGTAAACAGGAGCAAATAGAATTAAGATGGAAATCTAATGAGGGACTAATTTAATAAGGGTTTCTTTTGTGCTTTGGAAGGTAAGGATCGAATTACGATTCGTTCTCTGTTTTTAATTGTTGTGGGTTTCTTTGCCATTGTCGAAGATTTTGGAGTAAGATTTTTTTTCGAAAGATTACTGGTACTTACCTGCTTATGTAATATTGATTGCGTGTTAGTATTTTTCTAGTGAACCCTTTTAACTGATATGTACCTATATTTATAAAATCAGAGTTTCCTTGACAAAATCATAGGTATTGCAAATGGTAAAATATAGATAATACAAAATAGTTGGTTTAACGATATAATAGGTAATACATAATATTTAATGCCATGTTGACAAAAAGGTCTGTCATAGCTGTCATTTAAGTCTAGTAAATAAATTATCTGAGTATAGGTTAAATGTGTGGAAGAGGCTGTCAATAATTTATATGTTATCGCTAGATTTATAATATTTTAAAATTAAAATCAGTCGACTGATTCGATTTGCTACATACAGAAAGACATACAGAAAGGTTTAACTTTAAACATGCGAACGTGCGCATACCTCTTTAAAACGTTGCTTGTCTCAAGTGTGTATGCTCCACTACGTAACTTTAAATAAACGTTCAAAACTTCAGTGGCATGCTAAGGACTAAATTGCTGTGAGCTGTGTGAGCGCGTAATCCGGTACGTCCTAGAGCCAAAAATTTGGAAGACAAGTTATATCTACAAATCCACACTAGGCCAGCGTGGTAAATAATGGCCCAAGCCTCTCATCGAGAGGAGACCTGTGTCCCTACAGTAGAAACGATATAGGGTGATTATGGACTGGATATAACATGTCAGTCACCGAATCACAAACACACACACACGTGTTAGTTACCGAATCACACACACACACACACACACGCGTGTCAGTCACCGAATCACACACACACACACACACACCCTCACACGTGTCAGTCACCGAATCACACACACACACACACGCGTGTCAATTACCGAATCACACACACACACACGTGTGTGTCTGTGTGTGTATGTGTATGTGCGTTAACATTACATAGTGATAATATAAAGCATTGATCGCAATTATGATGCGTATGTTTTTCTCTTTTAATTGTTAAAATTCTCATAAATTTATATTGCACATAACGATAAAGATTGATTAAGGATTATGGACAGGATATATGTATTATTATATCCATTCCATAATCCATAATCACCCTATATCGTTTCCACTGTAGGGACACAGGTCTCCTCTCGATGAGAGGGCTTGGGTCATTATCTACCACGCTGGCCTAGTGTGGATTTGTAGATATAACATGTCTTCCAAGTTTTTGGCTCTAGGATGTACTGGTTTCCTCATGGGCTCAAAGCTCCTGATGGGGTTGGAACCTACGACCTACAATTTGTAAGTCGCAGTCGATGCTACTAGGCTACCAATGCTCTCAGTCAATATATCCTATGCTGTTAGCTATTTGGGTTAAGCAAGAGGTTCTTGATCGATGAAGTTTTAATTTCGAATCTTAGTTGTTACAATGTGTCGCTGTTTTTTGTTTCTTTGCAATGAAATTATAATAATATTGAAGCCGTACGGAGGACAGGTCTGAGCAGTTGTGTTGCGATGTGTGCCGGGTACGATGCGCCAAATGTTGTTGTGTTGAAAGTTTGGTCGTGGAGGGTCTTCAGATCAATCTCCCCTTGGCGCAGCATCGTTGGTCGTGTTGGTGGGTTTAATATTGCATCACCTCGCACAACTGCCGTCTTCCTTCCTATTTGCTGAGTTTTTCTGCGTGAATAGGCTTGTAGCAGTCTCATACGTATAGCATCAAACGACCAGCCGCGGCGGCGGCCGGCCTAACACTGAGCCGAGACGCACCGCGGACAGTGGAGATGGCGTACGACACCGGCGGCAGCGGCCCAGCGGCCGCAGTGACGTAATCATTGGCGTGGGACAACATACCGACACAGCGGCTGGCTAACAACTGAGCGCGAGCTCCGGTCACATGATCTTTTATACTAAAACGTCTCGCTAACATCGGACCAAACGGTAGGCAGAGTAAGGTTCGATGGTAGAACATTATGAGCGGCGCACGGCGAGCTCTGATTGGTCAGCCAGAATATAAGGTTTTCTTTACTCCTGTCACTACGTCCTATATGATGTAATAGTACATAAGCAGCCGTAAATGAATATATTTTTATCTACTTCGATATAGCGAAAGCGTTTGACAAAGTCTGGCACAACGGCTTAATCTATAAGCTGTACAAACTCGGGGTGCCCGACCGTCTCGTTCTCATCTTACGGGACTTCTTGTCAAACCGCACCTTCCGCTACAAAATCGAAGGAGCACACTCCTCCCCCCGCCCCATCCGTGCAGGTGTTCCCCAGGGCTCCGTGCTAGCCCCCCTTATTTTCACGCTGTACACAAGCGATATCCCGAAAGGTGGTAAGGCTCAAGTCGCTCTGTTCGCAGACGACACCGCCATCTACTGCTCGGGACTCAGCCCTGACCAAATTCGACACCATCTCCAAACCGCAGTCAACAAACTGGCTGACTGGTTCAAGAAATGGAGGATCGAAGTCAACCCCCAAAAGAGTCAAGCGGTACTCCACACGAAACCGCGACTAAACGTCCCCACCCCACGACCCATCTCCATGTCTGGCGAGCTGATCCCCTGGGGGAAGCAAGCCAAATACCTAGGTGTGATTCTCGACCGTAACCTCAACTTCTCAGAGCATATTAAGGCGGTCCGCTCACGTGCCGCCTACGCTCTGGGTCGACTCCACCCCGTCCTCAACCCGCGTAGCAAACTGTCGCTCAAGTGCAAAATGCGCTTGTACACAGCGTGCATACGCCCGATTATGACATACGCTTGCCCTGTCTTCGCACACGCCAAGCCGCGTCATATCCATAGGATGCAAGTAGTCCAAAACCGTTTCTTGCGTAAAGCCACAAACGCCCCTTGGTTCGTCCGTAATGAGATCCTCCACCTCGATCTCAAAATCCCCACCATCCAGCAGTTCATGAAGCGTCTTTCAAAACGCTTCTTTGACACTGCCTCCAAGCACCGCAATCCCCTGATAGTAGCGGCTGCTAACTACACCCCCTCCACCATCTCCAAGCTTCGCCGCCCAAGGCACGTTCTCACAGACCCTGATGACCACATTACCCTACTCCAAGAGGCCAATAGGGCCACCAGCACAACACACAGAGCTAGACCGACCTGTCGACCTCGCCGCCGAGGTCCATCGCGACGCGTTCAACGTAGCAGCCCCCTCCCCCGTCCCTCGTCCGATGAAGGCCAGCCCGCGCCGCAGCTGAGCCAATAAATAAAAAATTAGATCCAGCCATCCCTTGCTGTTCACTCCAGCGACGCCCTAAGCCGAGGTCCGTACCCCACAGGGGGTGCCCTTAGTGCGCAGTCGCTTAGTTTTTAGTAGCCCTGGCTGGAGGCTTTAAATTCATTTAAGGCATCCACAGGAAAGTCCGGTTAAGTAGTCACGGCCTCTCAAGGTCAACTACGAGATGCCATATCAAAAAAAAAAAAAAATATATATTTTTATGCATATCGTCAATCGAGTTTTATTAACACATATCCTACAAATATCCCCAAAAGTGGTGACCCCGACGTGATTAGTAAGTGACCAAGTGACTTCGAAGATCGACCACCAGCATAAACCATGGCAACGAACGACGACCAAAAAATCTTACTGGACAGAGAAGACGTGGAAGCCATTTCGGTGAAGTCTCACTTACCTCAGTTCTGGCGTGACAAACCCAGACTCTGGTTTGCTCAGTTCGAGACCATGATTGCCAGACAGAAATTGAGCGACGAGAGCAAATTCGGCCTGGCTGTTGCTCAACTAGAGAAGATTGACGTAGAACAAATTGGGGATATCATCATGTCGCCGCCTAACACAGGAAGGTACGAGGAGCTCAAGAAAAGATTATTATCTGTCTACGAGGAGTCCGAAAACAAGCAACTCCAGAAGCTGCTCAACGACGTCGAGCTGGGAGACCAACGGCCGTCGCATCTATTGCGGCGCATGAGAGATTTGGGTCGCAATAAGTTTCCCGACCAAACCATACGCATGCTGTGGATGAGTCGCCTGCCAGTATCAATGCGAGCGGTACTGTCAGTGAGTGAAGAGTCAAGCTTAGACGCTTTGGCAGCGATGGCAGACAAAATGGATGAGCAAACGAAAGAAATATCATCCATCTGTTCCTGTGCTCATGGTACGAAGTCCACAACCCCATCAGCCTCACCTTCATCAGACGTGCGAATATTAAATATGATAGAATCGCTCACTAGAGAAATCGCCGAGTTAAAAATGGACCGAGCGCGAGACAACTACCGTCATTCGCGAAAATTTCAACGCAGAACGCGGTCACGTTCAAGATCCGCGAAACGAGGCACAGATATATGCTTTTACCATCAGAAGTTCGGCAAAGCTGCATACAAATGTCGTGCTCCCTGCAATTATAATAAGACGAAATCGAATCAGGAAAACTAGAAAGGACTTTAGCTACGACGGAAGCCGAAGTCGACGAACTTACGAATCGCCGTCTATTTATCAAGGAATTATCAACGGGACTTCATTTTCTAATCGACACCGGGGCGAATGTGTCAGTGTTACCGGTTTCAAAATCAGGAAAACGAAGGAAACACCCGAGTAATTACTTGTACGCTGCCAACGGTTCGTCAATACCCTCCTATGGTGAACAGTCGATGGTACTAAATATTGGCTTACGACGCCCGTACAGATGGAGTTTTGTGGTTGCTGATGTTAAACGACCTATCATTGGAGCTGATTTCCTACACAAACATCAGCTCACAGTGGACATTCACGGACAAAAACTCGTTGACAAGCGAACCAGTCTGTCCGTCGCGGGTTACGTAACAGCGTCATCGGATCATAGCGTCAACACTGTAAATAATCATCAACCATATCACGACCTGCTTGCAAAATATCCTGACATCACTCGACCGTCCTTGAAGCTCTGCCATAGTGAAGTTGAGCACCAGATTGAAACGACGGGACCACCCATCTATTCAAAAGCAAGACCACTATCTCCACACAAGTACAAGTTGGCGAAAGAAGAATTTCAAGGAATGATGGAACAAGGAATCTGCAGACCTTCAAAGAGTCCATGGGCGAGTCCGCTTCACCTTGTTCTCAAAAAGGACGGCACGTATCGTGCTTGCGGAGATTATCGTCGCCTTAATACCGTGACGGTGCCAGACCGGTATCCTATACCCAGGCGCGTGCGCTCCATAGAGGCATTTAAGCACTGCATACCCTAATAATTTTCCAATTCGGAACACCCTAATCGTATTATAATATATTTTTTGTACTACAATACATTTTGTTAAAACACTACACTAAAACAGTAATACCGCCATCTTTTGGGGCTAGCGGAAACTAGCTAACACACATTACATATGCGTGCGTACGCGGCACTAGCGCTACGGAGCGGAAAGCGACGTAGGCACGAACTAAATTTGCTTATTTTTTAGCGAGAATGGCCGTGTATTTATATAAAATTATTTGTTGGTGTGAGTAATTTTCTCAAGTGTGCCCGCAGAATTTCATTCACTTTTAAGCCCGGAAAGGCAGTGCCTATTTGGCAAACCGACCAAGTTTAGAGACTATGACAAATAGCATAATTGTTTTTCGTTAAAACACCTATTTATTTTACCAGCTTTGCAATGTTAAATTACTCCATGTTTTTGTTGTCGTGATTTGTGATGTTTGTTTTCGTTTTAAGTGCAAATGAATTGAATTAAGTTTATTTACTTTAATACGTATTTCTTTCTAAAATATGCAAAATTATACCTGTGAGATTTGTTGGTTTAGTTGTTTTTCAACGTAAAGTTTTGAGCAAAAATATAAATTAAAGAGCGTTGTGTTCCCAATTTGGATGTAACTCAAAAAAAGGTAATATCACACGTTGTTTTAATAAAAAGTATTATGATAATTATAACTGGTTAGCAGGCTGTGTACACACAAATTATTTTGTTTCCTGTGTATATTATTTTCAAAACATGATAAGAAAAATGTTTGGGGTTTTTGATATTCAGATTTACATAATTTTCACAAAGCCCCCTCTAAATACGATTCTTCGGAAAAACATTTAGATTCTTATTTAAAGTACCAAATTTTTGGAAAAGGTAGAATAGATGACGTGGTCTCGACGAATCGCTTAATAAACGAAAAATATGGTCCACGCTCAGACGATGGGCACGCGGGGCGTTGAATTCCGTCAGCTGTTGCCACGATGCAACAATGGCTAAATGTATTTGTGAAAAAATATAACATACATAGTGTAAAAAGATTAGAAACGATTAGGTTTCGTATAAAGAAAAAATAACGTTGTATAAACACAGAGATTTGGTTGTGTATGTATGCATACACTTTTCTAAAGTTATATGTACTTTTTAAGTATATCTGGGACACCAATGACTGAAGGTGAAGGAAAACATCTTGAGGAAACCTGGACTTTAAGTCTGAAATCGCTAACCCCCATTGAGCAAGCGTGGTGATTACGCTCAATCCTTCTCTGTATGAGAGGAGATCTGTGCCCAGCAGTGGGACGGTAAAAAGATTGATAGTGATGATGATGATGATCTATGCATACCCTCAAAAAAATCTCTGTGCACGCCCCTGCCTATACCCAGGTTATACGATTTCACCTACAATTTACTAGGAAAAAAAATCTTTTCTATAATCGACCTTCGGAAAGCATATTACCAAGTGAGAAATCGCGAAGAAGACATTCAGAAAACAGCAGTAATCACTCCATTCGGTCTTTTTGAATTTACAAGAATGTGCTTCGGTCTACGCAACAGTGGCCAAACATTCCAGCGTCACATTGACAATGTACTACGAGGACTACCTGTTTTCCCTTTTGTGGACGATATCTTGGTCACTTCAGAAGATGAGGAAGAGCACAGAAGAGATTTAGAAGACGTGTTTAAAAGGCTCAATGACAACGGGTTGCAACTCAACGTCGCGAAATGTACGTTAGGCCAAACAACACTCGATTTCTTAGGCTATACAATATCCGCAGATGGAATCAAGCCGACGCAAGAAAAAGTTAAGGCCATTACGTCATACCCATTACCGCAAACAATCCAACAGCTTCGTCGTTTTTTAGGAATGATGAATTTTTATCGCGAAAATATTCCTCACGCCGCCGAACATCAAAAGGAACTTAACGCCTACCTACGTGATTCAATCAAGAACGATAAAACACAAATAAAATGGACGGAAACTGCAAGGAGTGCTTTTGAAAAGTGCAAGGAAGACATCAGCAACGCCACCTTGTTGTCATACCCATCATCAAGCCAACCTTTCGCCTTGATGACCGACGCGTCCGATTCGTGCATCGGCGCCGTTCTTCAACAACAAATCGCGGGTAGATGGAAACCACTTGGGTTTTTCTCAAAAAAACTCGACGAGGCGCAAAAAAAGTACTCCACCTACGACAAAGAGATGCTGTCGATATATATGGGTGTTCGTCACTTTCGCCGGATTATCGAAGGCCGTGACGTCACCGTCTTCACCGACCACAAGCCTCTTACCAGCGCACTAACGAAAACGAGTAAAAACGAAACGCCACGTCGCACCCGTTACTTAGAATACATTGGTCAATTTGTCAATTGTATTAAACACATAGCCGGCAAAGATAACATAGTTGCCGACGCCTTATCGAGAGTGGAGTCAATCACATGCCCTTCACCGATCGACTACGATGAGTTAGCAAAAGCTCAGAGTGCAGATCCAGAACTTGAAGAGTTGAGCAAAAATGAGCGTTACTCATTCACGCGCACCAAGTTTCATGGAACAACAAAGCTGATCAACTGTCAGATGTCGACAGGGTTCGCTCGTCCGTTTTTACCCGAAGCATACAGAAAACAAGCTTATCAAGCAATACACGACCTGAGTCACCCCGGCGTGAGAGCGACGAGACGACTAGTTACCACACGATTCTTCTGGCCATCGATGAAGAAAGACATCACAGAGTGGGCAAGAGCTTGTACCCAGTGTCAGCGTGTAAAGGTACAGCGGCACACGAAATCGCCAATTGCAAACTTTCAGCAAGTAGATCGACTGGCCCACGTACACATCGATATCGTCGGTCCACTACCAATATCGAACAACTGTCGCTACTTACTAACCATGATCGACAGAGCAACAAAGTGGCCAGAAGCACGAGCTATCGAAGAAATAACAGCGGAGACAGTAGCTAATGCATTGTATGAAACCTGGATAACAAGATACGGTTGTCCGGCCACAATAACAACAGACCAAGGCCGACAATTCGAGTCAGAGCTGTTCAGAAAGTTAATGCAACGCATGGGCATCGAACGCATACGAACTACAGCATACCACCCGCAGTCGAATGGCTTAATAGAACGATGGCACCGTTCACTGAAGACGTCACTCGCTGCCAGACTGAAAACGACCAACTGGACGCACGAGTTACCTACTGTAATGTTAGGCTTACGCGCAGCTTTTAAAGAAGACATAGGGGCTAGTGCAGCCGAGTTGTTGTTCGGTCAGACACTAAGATTGCCTGGAGAATTCTATGACGAAGCTGCGTCAGCAAACCACAATCCATCGCCTTTTATGAGCCACCTAAGTGCAGCACTGAAGAGAGCACAAGCGCAACGCGATAGTACGAGCAAGAATACAATATTCGTTCACGGCGACCTGTATACATGTACACACGTATACGTGCGCAACGAAGCAGTCCGCAAGCCGTTAACACCAACGTACAACGGACCATATCGCGTCAACGCCCGCTTCGACAAGTACTTTGAAGTGCAAGTAAACAACAAAAGCTTGAACATTTCGATCGACAGACTGAAGCCTGCCTATTACTTGAGTCCGTAGCAAGAAACAACAAATACTTACGCTCATATAACAAGGACAGGCAGAATTTCAAAACCTCCTGTACGCTTCGCTAGCGGGGGAGTACTGTAGCAGTCTCATACGTATAGCATCAAACGACCAGCCGCGGCGGCGGCCGGCCTAACACTGAGCCGAGACGCACCGCGGACAGTGGAGATGGCGTACGACACCGGCGGCAGCGGCCCAGCGGCCGCAGTGACGTAATCATTGGCGTGGGACAACATACCGACACAGCGGCTGGCTAACAACTGAGCGCGAGCGTTTTTTTTTTTTTTTTTTTTTTTTTTTTTTTTGATATGGCATCTCGTAGTTGACCTTGAGAGGTCGTGACTACTTAACCGGACTATCCTGTGGCTGCCTTAAGTGAATTTAAAGCCTCCAGCCAGGGCTACTAAAAGCTAAGCGACTACACGCTAAGGGCACCCCCTGTGGGGTACGAACCTCGGCTTAGGGTGTCGCTGGAGAAAACAGCAAGGGACGGCTGGATCGAATTATTTTATTTTTATTTCGGTTTGATGACCACGGCGTTTCCTAGTACTAGCTCTGAGAAGAAACGGCCGAAACAAACTCAGAGGTCATAGTCGGGAGTTTATATTTACTGGCTCAGCTGCGGCGCGGGCTGGCCTTCATCGGACAAGGGACGGGGAGGGCGATTACTACGTTGAACGCGTCGCGATGGACCTCGGCGGCGAGGTCGGTAGGTCGGTTTTTTGTGTTTTGTGCTTGTGGCCCTATTGGCCTCTTGGAGGAGGGTAATGGGGTCATCAGGGTCTGTGAGAACGTGCCTAGGTCGGCGAAGCTTACTTATTTTGGAGGGGGTGTACTTTGCTGCCGCGACAACCAGAGGGTTGTGATGTTCAGCGGCTGTGTCAAAGAAACGCTTGGATAGGCGTTTCATGTACTGCTGGATAGTGGGGATTTTGAGATCTAGATGGAGGATCTCATTTCGGACGAACCAAGGGGCGTTTGTTGCTTTGCGAAGAAAGCGGTTTTGGAGTGTCTGCATCCTATGGATATGACTGGGCTCGGTGTGTGCGAAGACTACACAGGCGTATGTCATGATGGGGCGTATGCAGGCTGTGTACAGGCGCATTTTGCACCTGAGGGACAGCTTGCTGCGCGGGTTGAGGAGAGAGTGGAGTTGATAGAGTGCGTAGGCGGCGCGCGAGCGTACCGTCCTTATGTGCTCTCCGAAGGTGAGGTGTTCGTCTAGGATGACTCCTAAGTATTTGGCTCGCTTTTCCCAAGGGATCGGCTTGCCAGACATGGTGATTGGTCGGGGGAGGGTGGGTTTGCTGCGCGGTTTGGAGTGGAGAACCGCTTGGCTTTTATCGGGATTAACTTCTATTCTCCATTTTTTAAACCAGTCAGCAAGTGCGTTGACAGCGGTTTGGAGATTTAGTTTAATTTGGTTGGGGCTGGTTCCTGAACAGTAAATGGCTGTGTCGTCTGCGAAGAGAGCGAGGTGGGCCTTTTTACTTTTGGGGATGTCGCTGGTGAACAGCGTGAAGATCAAGGGGGCCAGTACGGAGCCCTGGGGGACTCCAGCCCGGATGAGGTGGGGGGGGGAGATAGCTCCTTCGGTTTTGTAGCGGAAAGTGCGGTTTGACAGAAAGTCTCGCAGGATGAGCACGAGACGGTCAGGCACGCCGAGTTGGGGAGCGCGAGCGCCGGTCACATGATCTTTTATACTAAAACGTCTCGCTAACATCGGACCAAACGGTAGGCAGAGTAAGGTTCGATGGTAGAACATTATGAGCGGCGCACGGCGAGCTCTGATTGGTCAGCCAGAATATAAGGTTTTCTTTACTCCTGTCACTACGTCCTATATGATGTAATAGTACATAAGCAGCCGTAAATGAATATATTTTTATGCATATCGTCAATCGAGTTTTATTAACACATATCCTACAAATATCCCCTCTCTCTCTCAAAAGGCTCTTAATAAACTAGCGCGCTTTACCATCAAGATCGCATCACTGCTTACCATCAGGCGAGATTGCGGTGCGCTAATTTATAATTATTAGAAAAAAAAAAATATCAGTATATTAAGCAAAAGTTTGATAGGTTTTTATGTATTATTAATAAAGAGTATTCTATTCTATTCTATTATACGCGTTTAAATAGATATTAAAATTTTGTACAACCCCCATTATTTTCCACGAAGTCAAGTAAATGTTTGCGCATAAACTCTACAATATTAGGTAGGTACCGTATATTTCGGTTCCTCTTATATTTACCCTTACCTCCATGCAATGGGTTTTTAAGTGACCTCTCATCTTGTGATTCTTTTGCAGCATCAAACATCTTAGTTTTTCGAAGGGATTGATCGAGATCACCCTGAAACAACAATATTATCTCCGGATGACTATGAAACCACTAAAGCACTGTTCTCTCCCAGCAAATAGGACAATAAATTGTTCTGGATAAATTCGATTTTTATCAACTCATTAACGGCAATGACAACGATTAAATTACACATAAATTATACATTTACCTCACAGAAATCTAAATTCATTATTTGGTTTTCTATGATCTACATTTTAAGCTTTGGGAAATGTGTGAAAAAGCGAATAAGGCAAAGAATTTTTGTACCATTACTTTCTAAATTCATTACTCATTTCATTTTTCATTCATTACGTACAGTGCGTGAGATTTTAACTTGTGGCTCATTGATTCACGTATCCATTTGCACGAACCCCCCTAGGTTATTTCATCAGACTTATATCATAACTAAAGTCAAATTAAACGTCAGGCTTTGTGAGATTGCTTATGGACTTTAGGTCGAAACTATAACTACACACAAACTTTTTGACGTTGTAAGTCCTTTTTTGATATAATTATTATTACTTATAATTAATAAAAAAGTATGTGGATTTAGCATACCGACGTGCCCTAGAGATAGATAAATTCCCAGTAGAAACTTTGCCAAAGAATTTTTATTAAATCTCAGTAATGTATAAACAATTTATATCTCTGTGGAATGTCGGCGAATCTATAATGAAACCGCCTCTGTTTATTCTGTCGATACGAAATGAGAAATGAGTGCAGTAAACCTTGACAATTGCCTGCCTTAAATACAATGCTTACTTTGTATTTACATTAAACGAAAACTCATTAGATTTACTCTCTTATCCTTAATAAGAAATAAGTAATTTCTTGATATTGAGGTGTGTAAATAACTGGGGGTTTGTTAATGTTTATTAGCAGGATATTAAAGTGCTGTCGTATTTACAGCTTTGTTTGACATACGGCTTTGCTCCTGCAAATATGTGCCCATAAAATAGAAATAAGAATATTAAACGTGATTTAGTCCTTCCAGTAACCGCTCACGAATAAGGGCATGTTAACCTTCATGGCTTTATTGGTCCAGCTTCCAATCAACTTAAGTCTTCTTTCCATTGGGTTTGTTCTATCTACTTCCATGAGAAGCCGGGTTCAGTAAGCCACCTGCTACGATTCTTACTATTTTTGCTTCGTTTTCGCTCTTACATCTAGTTGCACATGCATACCGGTTGCAGAAAAATACACCCACTCTATCGTATACATATCGACCGTATACACGTAAAGTGGGGAGAGATGTTTTTGTTTTAAATGAATCATCACAATCAGCCTATAATATTCCCCGTCCTGGGACACAGATCTTCTCTCGATGAGAGGGTTAATGAAAATGAATTAAATGAATATTCGGAAATAATCGCTCCAAAAGTAAAAAAAAGCCGTTCCCTCTCTAACTTTTGAACCATAAGTTTAAAAAATATGAAAAATAGTTTAAAAACTAAAAAAAAAAGTTTTTGGTTAAAAATAATTTTAAAATTTAATTTATGACAATAGTATATAAACAATACTTACTAGTAAAATGAGAAAATAGCGTGAGGCGCTTTGTGCCATAATTTTTGTGTATTAAGCGCCTCACGCTTTTTAAACTATATTTACTTATTTTCAACTTTTTAGTTCGATATTCTTTTTTAAATAATACACGGATAACACGAACGCTTAAGTGGTGTTCATTTGTTTTTAATTAACTTTTCTTGATCTCCAAAAGACAGAATAGCAAGTGCTAAAATTCGTAATGATGCGTTCGTTACCCAAGTAACTAAATCTAAATCTAAACTAAAAAATACTTTGCCTGCACAAAATAATGTAAGGTAAGGTTGAAAAAATTTTGAGTTAGAGACGGATAAGCAAACATACAAGTGAAACTAATAAAAAGCCTGTAAAAATCTTTTTGCATGGAAAATTATTATGATCTTGATAGGATCTAGTTTTTAAAAACAAAATAATTTCTGAACTAAGTTTGTACTTTAATCGTATATGCAGGCTTTTTTTACATTAGTTTACATATTTATTATCCTGAAGACATGTTTCTTCAAAAAAAAAAAAAATATAATAGATAGATAGATAGAATACTCTTTATTATGTACACCATATAGATTACAGAACATAAATAAAAATATGTTACAAAAGGTGACACAATGGGCGGTCTTATCGCTAAGAGCGATCTTTTACAGACAACCAATCAGTTCACCGGCAGGGGCGTGCACAGAGATTTTTTTGAGGGTATGCATAGATCATCATCATCATCACTATCAATCTTTTTACCGTCCCACTGCTGGGCACAGATCTCCTCTCATACAGAGAAGGATTGAGCGTAATCACCACGCTTGCTCAATGGGGGTTAGCGATTTCAGACTTAAAGTCCAGGTTTCCTCAAGATGTTTTCCTTCACCTTCAGTCATTGGTGTCCCAGATATACTTAAAAAGTACATATAACTTTAGAAAAGTGTATGCATACATACACAACCAAATCTCTGTGTTTATACAACGTTATTTTTTCTTTATACGAAACCTAATCGTTTCTAATCTTTTTACACTATGTATGTTATATTTTTTCACAAATACATTTAGCCATTGTTGCATCGTGGCAACAGCTGACGGAATTCAACGCCCCGCGTGCCCATCGTCTGAGCGTGGACCATATTTTTCGTTTATTAAGCGATTCGTCGAGACCACGTCATCTATTCTACCTTTTCCAAAAATTTGGTACTTTAAATAAGAATCTAAATGTTTTTCCGAAGAATCGTATTTAGAGGGGGCTTTGTGAAAATTATGTAAATCTGAATATCAAAAACCCCAAACATTTTTCTTATCATGTTTTGAAAATAATATACACAGGAAACAAAATAATTTGTGTGTACACAGCCTGCTAACCAGTTATAATTATCATAATACTTTTTATTAAAACAACGTGTGATATTACCTTTTTTTGAGTTACATCCAAATTGGGAACACAACGCTCTTTAATTTATATTTTTGCTCAAAACTTTACGTTGAAAAACAACTAAACCAACAAATCTCACAGGTATAATTTTGCATATTTTAGAAAGAAATACGTATTAAAGTAAATAAACTTAATTCAATTCATTTGCACTTAAAACGAAAACAAACATCACAAATCACGACAACAAAAACATGGAGTAATTTAACATTGCAAAGCTGGTAAAATAAATAGGTATTTTAACGAAAAACAATTATGCTATTTGTCATAGTCTCTAAACTTGGTCGGTTTGCCAAATAGGCACTGCCTTTCCGGGCTTAAAAGTGAATGAAATTCTGCGGGCACACTTGAGAAAATTACTCACACCAACAAATAATTTTATATAAATACACGGCCATTCTCGCTAAAAAATAAGCAAATTTAGTTCGTGCCTACGTCGCTCTCCGCTCCGTAGCGCTAGTGCCGCGTACGCACGCATATGTAATGTGTGTTAGCTAGTTTCCGCTAGCCCCAAAAGATGGCGGTATTACTGTTTTAGTGTAGTGTTTTAACAAAATGTATTGTAGTACAAAAAATATATTATAATACGATTAGGGTGTTCCGAATTGGAAAATTATTAGGGTATGCAGTGCTTAAATGCCTCTATGGAGCGCACGCGCCTGAGTTCACGCAATCCAAAATTACCACTAAAAATCCGACATTTATTATAACGTACGGGAAACTACAGAATTCTACACTGAGCGTGTCCCGACACGCTCTTGGCCGGTTTTTTAGTACAATATTTTCCTTGTACCGTAGACATTACTATGGATTAGTGATGTGTTATTGTATTTATTACCATTAATAGTTACTCGTTTCTCGGATGCCGTTATAAGTCTCTTCATAAATCTATTACTATTTAGCTATGTGTATAAGTGCCTGTTGATTGTATAGAGTAGTCTTGCAGTGTAAATGGAGGGTAGATTCAGTCTGCTTGATGCAACAATGAAATTGTATTTTAAATTGTCGGCGAGACGCAGAAGCTTGTACAAATTATGTCAATACGAGAAATATTGTTGGAAGGAGCGGAGCGGGCGACACCGGGGCACAATCCACTGGATTAGGGCTCCAACACGCACGCCCTCTGGCGCAAACTTCCTATTTATGTAGGGTCGCTAACCAAACGACTTGTAGGCTCTTTATTACAGTTGTTCTTTTCCGTTCACGATGCTGTAACTGCTTTGATAAAATATCGTGTCGATTTCTTTTGTTTGAGCAAGGGCTTATGTTACAGCGAGCTCTCGTTAATTTGAGATCTACAGCGGTAGATCTCGAATTAACGAGAGCCAAAGTTTTTTGGATTGTAAATATTTTTTCATTCTTGTGCAGGGTTCTTATTTGCTTTGTGAAACTTTTCTAAGTATTTCATGGTGGAATTTTGAATGAAATATCTATCTACGCGTTACCTGCTTAGCGAGTTTGTAAATTATGACTATTCAATCATACTTTAGTTACCTAATTACAAATTTCGGTTTCGATGATTTATTATCACTAAAATATAAAACATGTTTTTGTGAGACATAATGACTCTGCGGGTTTAAAAAATATACTTTAAAGTAGTAAAACAAGGATTCATCCAAAAAATGTTTTATTGATTGTTCTTTCATTGACCAGTCCTTTTAAATACGGGCTATTATTTAAACTTATTCCCACGTTGCCCACAGATGTGCTGACAAGATGTTATGAGCATTTCGAGGATGGAGCGGCCAGGTCGACGGGCTAAGGCCGGCTCACTGAGCGGGCTGTCAGGCGGGCTGCCGAGCGCGCCAGCAGGAGCCGGCGGAGTTCGTCGCCAGCGCTCCTTGGAGTGGGGTGGCGATAGGTACAGCAGTAGCGACGATGACCGCCCCCCGCAGCCTCCTCCCCTTGCAGACAGAGTGTTCGCCTCACTCCTCGCTCAGGCAACGCAACAGTTCGACAGTAAGTTTTACATGTAATTAATCTTTGATATTTGATGTCAGCCGAGTGTGAGACTGGCAGATTAAAATCTGCAATTTATTTATGTTCATGAGCATGTGTTGTTTTATTAATATGTTCAGGCGGTTTTAATATGTTTCATTTGTGTAAACAGCAGAGGTGGTGATGATCAGAAGATTTCCATGCTATCTGCGCTTTCATAAATAGAAAAATTATTGACTCGGATTTAACCCAATTAATGAAAGTGGTCATGCATAACAAACCACGGATATGATGCAGGTCTTGAGGTCGCCTTTACTAGTTACTGACGTTCACATCAAGTTTTAAAAAACGTGGCTGATCTCAGTCTGTGTAGAAAATTTCTATTAATTTCAAACATAACGGCGCTATTTTGTTTCCGGACAAAAACATAGAGAACTTAAAGTTAATATTATGACCTACGTTTGTAAGTCCTAGTGACTATGGCAAAGTGGGATCAGCTAGGAATTTGTTATTCACCAAGTGACACGGCCGAAGGTCCGTGCTGAGCCCTAACAAGTGGGATCATTAGTGGGGCTTGCAGGGGCTAGCGGGGAGAGAGGCGAGGTGCGCGGGGGCACGGGATCACGGCAATTGATAGGGGAGCGCCCTGCGGTGAGCTTATGAGGAAAACTTTACACGTAAACTCGACACAACCTCCGCTCCTTCCGTCTGTGACACAAACTAAGGATTTAATGAAGTCATACAGATGCACAGCGGAATATCTGTTTGTCTTCTAAATATTTTTAGACTTGGGTCAATTTAGTATTCAACTGATTTGGGAATTTAATTTACTTACAATAACACTAGCAGCAGCTACAACTGTCCTTCATACAGAATTTTCTTCAATCATGAACAAGTCACGTGTACAAACACAACTTAGTGAGACAACAAACTTCTGGAGGGAAGCGAACACTACAATCATATAGGCAAGATGTTCCACCGCTGCAGCAGTTGGAGATACACACAAAGTTGCGAAAGTCAATTGAGAGAAGTAAGTTTGTTGATCAAAGACCGATGTTATCTGCTCATTGCTACCTCAAATTTTATTATAAAGTACCCCAATATTGAGAATCTTTCGTCTTCGAAATCTAAAAATGACAATCAGATTTAAAGATTTAACTTTTATTTAAAAATTATATTCTATCTCATGTACCTAATCATAATGAAGAAATATCATATATAATTCAACTAATTGTTGATTATGTAAACTCTTCAGGCCAGGTACCTAAGTATTTTTCATTTGAAATCCCTACTTTGTAATGTCACGCACGAATCCTACATATCGATTGCTACAGAATACAAAGGATTAACAAAGCTTCAGTCATGATAATAACCCTTGTGAATCGATTCACATGTGTAACGACCCATAGAACCTTACAGCCTAAACAATAGAAGTGCTTTTTGAATGGCTGTGCACCGATAAAGATTTAGATCGAGCTTATGACGAAAATTCGTGTGTCGCTCCGATGAGAATAAATGCTAGTCGTTGGTCCGAGCTTTGTATTGATTTGAATGCTATGTAACCTTAGCTCGGACACGTTTTACGTATAATAATACTTTTTTTTTTTCTATAAAGAAGGCTTTGGAACAACATTTGTAAACATTTGGAGATAATGTAAATGATATGTTCAATTCTTAGGTAGGGTATGTATATTGGGCATGAACACTTACAAGGGACGACTATTGTACTTTTGTTTTGTATCTGTATGTATTTGACCTAAAACCAAAGTTGAACACAGTTCTAGTACTTGGGTGCGGATATGATATCAATCTAATTGTTTATGCAGATTTTGATAGATCGGTAGTCAAACCTACTTTTGACCACAAAACATTAGGTAGATACCTAGTTCGTTTTCGTTTAGCGTCTTCTTTCTGAGTTTTATTCTATATAAGTATCTGCTCGACTCCGGAAGAATCATAGCGTGGTCTTAAATAGAATCTCAAGAATTAGACTATCATTCAACATGTAAAATCACTTTTTATTTTAGCAATAAAAGTAATTTTAAAAGATAAAACTTACTACCTTAAAAAAGATATATTGTCGCGGCCTTTTTTAAGAGCTATTTAAGGAGGAAAAAATTATTGCCATACATAATTTTAGTTCTATTCAATTTTTAAGACAGCGCATGAAAAATTAATAAAAAATAATTCTGTTTTATGAGGTATTTCTTTCTGACTTGCTAGACAAAAATTATGATGACTCAGCTAAAATGCATGGTGTTAACATAATTTATCGTCTATAGCAATCAGAAATAATTTAACTTTCTACCAGTGAAAACATTTTTAGAATTGAAACATTAACCCCGGGAATTACCTCCTATATACATACAAACAAACAAATATTAGCTCGGATATGGCTATGTTGTCGCATAAAACATGTTATTCAGATAGAACACGTTTTCAGTTACTAACTGTTTAATCGATTAACAATTTTGACAGTCAAATAAAGTAAAGAGTCAAAATTATACGCAGTAGGCAATAGACTCACTCTATAGACTATATATATTTAACTAAACTTCCATAATAACGAAGAACTCCACATGAGCTACGTACAACATTCGTTTTCAGCTACAACATAATGCAAGTTGGAAGCTCAGCAAGGTAGTTTAGTACGCAAACTGGTACACTTAACTACCAATACTAAATCTTATGTTAGTTGTTTCATATTTGCGCGGCATGCGCAACTATACCTATACACCTACATACTTACCTAACAAAGCGTACAACATTATCATAAAGGAATATCATAAAGGCTGATGTTATTGCAGCTTACATATTGCCTTTTAGTTTACCTTACTTTATATGGTATAAAGATAACGCTAGCGTTATCTTTTTGACCCCCTGTAGCCAGGTATATTTAGATGAATCCTTTAATGTTTTCCTCCAATATAGACTTTATCAACGGTTTGTACTATAAGATCTTCTCATTTATTTCGTGAGTTTATGTTTTCATTTGTGTCATAATAACACTTTGTCCGATCGAAATTGGTCATCGGAAAACCTGAGACTAGAAATGACGATGCATTCCACCAGTTCTTGTGATAAATCCTCTAAAGCAGTATGGCTATGGAATGACTTGCCCGTGTCGGTAAAGCATGCTTAATCTTTGTCCAATCTTATAATAAAAATAACGATAAAAAACATGTCCTTGCTATAAACATTATAATTTTTATGATGTAAGTTGTCTTTATTTATGAATAATTGATTTATATTTACTAAGGTTAGTTAGTCATTAGATACATGAAGTAACCTATCTTTGTAAGTCAGTTAAAGTTCCACGGTGTGCGCCTTTTTTATTGCTTTTGTTAGATCTTCGTTAGTAGAGATATAAAATTGTCATAATATAATAAACAGTGTTGATACAATGAATTCGAAAGTTATGTTGCGTTAAAAAGTATTATGTTTAGAAGCAAAAAGTATTGCCCTCTCGCTTGGACACAGCACACAATCCTGAAATGTTACTAAGTCATGGAAAAGCGTTAAAGTTGCGGGCTGTATCTGTAAGTCAATTGTGGATGAGTAAACTGTAATGGAAAGCTTGTTCTTACCTGCAGGAATGTATGCAAATAAATATGAGTAAGTAGATTATTTCATTACACAATTAAATACTATTTGTAAAGATTACCTAACGTTAAATTCGTCCTAATGCGTCCACAGACGGTCGCAGTCGTACACACCTTTGTCACCCATAATGTCGCAGTGACTTGTCGGCAAAGATATTTAAATGTGCTTACCTACATTAGACGGCATAAAGCCAACAACATCATCGCATTGTATTTGTAATTGTAATTATTCAGTTAATCTTCGCTCAGTCAAGTTATATGTCTTGTGTGTTTATAGAAAATATTTAGTAATTAATACAATTGTATATTGTTTTGCAAATTTCTTAGGTTTATTTACCTTAGCATTTTGGTAATTTACTCAAGCTCTAGACAAATGAAATCATTTTCATAGATGTGTCAAACGGTTGTTGGACCTTTGACCAGCAACCGTTTTGTCGGAAAAAGCATCACTTTTCAAACTCAGCTATTATATTCGTTCAGCATTTCGCATAACATAGGTAGATGGCGCCACTGAGACACGGCATCACCGTAATTTTTCTATGATATTTCTTATAATCGCCTCTTTACACATAGTCTAATTTACTCAATGACCTGTATTAAAATTCGCTGGACTTCATAATATTGAAGACAAAAAGAAGATTTTTTTTTTCACCATTTTGGCACTGATAGCAACGTGAGCCTATCTGTAACTAATATGTTTGGTAGCGAGTTTTACAAATTGGGTATACCCTTATGTTAAAAATATTCTAAATATATCGTAGTATCCATAAAATTTACATGCAGGTCTTATTCCACTAGAGCTAAATAATCTGTGTACCAAAACATCACAACGGCCATTTGTAACATATGTCAATTTTAGTTTGTGATACGTTCAACCGCCACATGAGTGTGCACTAAAACAACTGTGTTTTCGTAGAGTATAATATTTAATCCGGCGTGCTTTTATAATTTAGTTCAGTGATATTACCTATACTATTTTGATTAATTGTTATGGAAACTTCTTATTTTACGACATGTGTGAGATCACTTTTGCCATACTTACACTGTCAATTAGCTTAACATTTTTTGGCAGATTGAAATAGGATATATACATTTATATGTTTTTTGTCAAAACTATACACTTACGTTATTATAATATCTGTAAAAAGCCATAAATAAGACAATTCAATAACATTAGACTCTAATCTAAGTTAGGTAACTTTTACGTGATCTGAAATAGTTATGTTACTACGACATCTTATTCGTACGGCGAATACTTTCCAATTCTTACAATTTAAATGTTTGCTTATTTGTTTATATCATTACGGTCGAACTTACCTTGAAGAACAGTTCAGATAAGAGAACCATTTCCAGCTAAATAAATACTTCCTTTTAAAAATATATTAAATAAATACATCTTCAAAGCGATCAGTAAGTACCTATTCAGTAAACTTCAATCATTAATTAGAAACCTTAGTCCCAGTTCCATCCCGTCTAGACCAATTCGTTGTTTGCACCCAAAGGGATTCGATTTATAGAAAAACGTAGACAGATTTTAGTTTTAATCGGAGCTGTTAATTATTCTGCCAATAAATCTGAGATGAAGCTTTTTTAAAGAGGTTCACTTTCTGTATCTAATATAATAAATATATAAGCCGAATGGAAAGGTCTGATCATAATTCTGACAAAATTAAAAGGGTACTTACAAGGGTATGCTTGAGAAGTTACTATAAAATTAGGTGCGATAAAGTAAGAAGTGACGTTAAGAAAAACAGTATCCTAATACAATGTATACTAGCATAGACACAGATGTTCACTCTGTCACAAAATGCATAGCGTGGTACTTATTTTCTTTCTTTCACATGTTTGATTGACTGTATGTTAGATTGATTTGTATGTTAGAAAATACTCAAAATTATTTAAACAAGTTTGCTATATGGCCAAGTCACGTTACTTGAGTTCAAAGATAAAAAACAGTAGTAATGTAATTAAAACGACTTGGAAAATTATTAATAGTGAAACGGGAAGGTCCAGTGATAGAAATACTGACTATAGCCTGACTGTTAATGGCAACATAATAAAATCAGACTCGCAAGTCGCTGAGGTGTTTGAAAATTTCTTTTCGGATATTCCTGTTTTAACTACTAAATCCCTAAACTCATCACCTTCTGTTGCTGAGTCTTTGCTTAAAGAAAATGTTAATGTTTGTAATTCGGGATTTCACTTTGAATATGTTACCAGTAAAGATATAATTAAAATCTTTCACACTCTCAATATAAAAAAGACTGCTGACCTATGGGGTCATTCGGTGGAAGTTGCGAAGTATATTATTGATATTGTGGCACCCACTCTAGCGGTTATCTTTAATACTTGTATTGACTGTGGAGAGTTTCCTGATCTCATGAAAAATAGTAAGATAATACCTTTGTTTGAATCAGGCAGTACATCAGACCCCACAAATTATAGACCTATTTCTGTACTACCTACCTTTAGTAAAATTTTTGAGAAATTAATTTTAAACCAAATGCTAAGTTTTTTGAATAAACATAAATTATTACATAGCAAACAGTTCGGTTTTACAAGGGGTCGTTCAACTACTGATGCCGGTGTTGAACTTCTATGTCATATCTACAATGCATGGGAGGATAAATGCGATGCCTTGGGCATTTTTTGTGATTTGTCCAAGGCATTCGATTGCGTTCTTCACGAGACGTTAATCAGGAAACTCCGCCACTACGGGATCAGGAACTCTGCATTGGATCTTATTACATCCTACTTGAGTGGTAGGATTCAAAGCGTTGACGTTAATGGAAAAAGATCATCCGGATCTTTAGTAACAATGGGAGTCCCACAGGGGTCAATTCTTGGTCCCTTTTTGTTTCTTGTTTACATTAATGACCTGCCGTACCTCATAAAGGATAATCACGATATAGTGTTGTTTGCAGATGACACTTCACTTTTATTTAAACTTAAACGTCAGCAGCGGGTCACTGATGATGTAAATAGCGCGATCTCCAAAGTAGTCCACTGGTTTAATGTTAATAATTTACTTTTAAACGAGAAAAAAACCAAATGCATTAAGTTTACTCTACCTCACGTTAGGCAGGTGAAAACTAAAGTGTTGATAAGGGGCGAAGAATTGGAATCTGAAGACAGCACAGTGTTCTTGGGTATAACTCTGGATGCTAAGCTTCAATGGGGTCCCCATATAGAAAAAATGTCAAAAAAACTAAGTTCTGCTGCATACGCAGTTAGAACAATTCGTAATTTGACTGATATTGAGACGGCCCGTTTAGTGTACTTTGGCTATTTCCATAGCGTAATGTCGTACGGCATTCTGTTGTGGGGAAATGCCACTGATATTCAGACAATATTTGTTTTGCAGAAACGAACTGTTCGTGCAATTTATAAATTAAGTCCAAGACACTCTCTCAGAGAAAATTTTAAAGAAATTAATGTACTGACCGTGCCGTCTCAATATATTTATGAAAATCTGTTGTATGCTCATAAAAATATAAAATTGTATAAAAAATACAGTGATGTCCATAATATAAATACTAGAAACAAGCACACATTTATTGTACCTACAACAAGGCTCAAGAAAATAGGTGGCTCTTTTAGATGCCAATGTATACATTTTTACAATAGACTTCCAGAGGTGGTTCAAGATCTGAGCCTGAATAAATTCAAATGCTTCATTAAACGTAAGTTGTGTCAGAAAGCATTTTATAGTGTTAAAGATTATATTGACGACAAAAAGGCTTGGGCTTGAGCTGCGTCCGATTTCTATGCTTACTCTAATTGTTCTTTGATTTTTCCTCTCGTAGTTTAAATTTGCAATTGTTTGTTTTTTCTTAACCAAAGCCAGTACACACTATGTAGCCAGGCATATTATACGTTACGGAATTGCATCGCTGACAGGGGTATTCGGCACTGGCGCAGGCGCTAAACTTAGCATTCGGGAACACCGTTGGAGCTGCTGAACCTTGGACAAAACTGTCTTTGCATTGTGTAGATTCAATTTCTTAGTATTGTATAATTGCATGGAACACGTGTGAGCACGATCTATTTGCTGTAAAGCATCTATTTGTTGGGTTAGTCGTTTATTGACTTGATAGTGCTATGGCTGTTGAGAGTATGTCATGCTCACTCAAATGTCTCGCTGGTGGTGGCGTGTGTGTTGGGTCATTAGGTTCCCATCAATATGGTTGAGCTGAATGATGCTGATCCATACGTCATGTTCGTGAACGGACGCCGTCAGAGGGGACTGGTCATCTCTTAGCTGCTACGGCGTATTTTAATTTCTGAATTGTTGTTTTTTTTCCATAATGGACGCTCTCAGCGTACAATATATTTCTGCATCGTTCTCACACGATTGATTTCAAAATGAATGATGTAATCAAATATTTGTATCAATAGCTTGATATTTTAAAAGAGTGTCCATGGAGTTTCTTGCCCGTTCTTCTCCATAGGTACCTACTCTTTGGAATGGGCGACTAGCTTCACCTTACTGACTGACCGACCTTCTGACAATTCAAAAGTGCCTGTAGCTGGTTTATTTGAAATAAATGCTTTGATTTGATTTGATTTGACTAGATGTTAAAACGTATTATATTATATGTTAAATAAATATTATTATTATATGTTACAAAATTTGTCTGATCAGCGTGGCGGTGGATCTCCGTGGCGCAGCGGTCAATACGCCTGCCTGCGACGTGAAGGCCCCGGGTTCGATCCCCGGCCAGGTCATGATTTTATTTTTTTATTTTTTTTTATTAAAATATAAACCAGCGCTTGACCGCAATCCCGCCTGATGGTAAGCAGTGACGCAATCGTTGATGGTAAAGCGCACTAGTTTATTAAGAGCTTATTCACTCTAGCCTTGAAGACACTCAAATTGTAGTCCGATGGAAACACCGCCGCCGGCAGATTATTCCAGTCCCTCGATGTACGCGGTATAAAGGAGGAGGCGAAACGCTCCGTCCGGATCGTAGAGGTGTTAACAACATAAGGGTGGAAACTCGCCGTACGACGGGTCGTCTGCTGGTGGAACGGAGATGGGGGAATTAAATCGTGCAATTCCCTCGCACACTCCCCAAAATGTATCCTATAGAACACCGAAAGGCTGGCTACTCTACGCCTGTGCTCTAAGCTTTGGAGACCAACTCGAGTTAAATCAAGGTCACCAATCAGCCTCTTCGCACGCCTCTCCACTAAATCCAAAGTGGCCAGGTGACACTTAGCAGCACCAGCCCAAATGTGGCTGCAGTACTCCACACACGAACGGACCTGTGCTTTGTACAACATTAAAAGCTGCCCTGGTGTGAAGTACTGCCGGACCTTTGCGATAACGCCAAGTTTTCTGGCAGCCACCTTGGCCTTGGACTCAATGAACCGCCCAAAGTTTAGGTTCGAGGAAATCTCAACACCCAAAAGCTGAAGGCGGTCGGTACACTTCAAGGATACATTCCGAAAAGTAGGAGCCAAGGTGAACGGGCTCGTTTTGGCCGTGAAAAGACACGCCTGCGTTTTGGCGGCATTGAATGCTACAAGATTGGCATTGCCTCATTCGGAGACTGCCTGAAGTGCAACACTCGTTCGCTCTACCATGGCCTCTCACCTTTTCCTGATTGGCCTGGGTCTTGGATGTTTATCTATATATGTATCTATTATAAATATAGTATCGTTGAGTTAGTATCCCATAACACAAGTCTCAAACTTACTTTGGGGCTAGCTCAATCTGTGTGATTTGTCCATATATATTTATTTATTTGTTTTTAATGAAAATAAATAAAACAATTAATAATGCTGAACTCGTAAAATAAAACCCATTGCTATTGATAGCGTCTTTCGCAATTACCTCGCACTGTAGGTCATAATTAAAAACCTACTACAACACTTTAAATAATATGTAGGTAGTATCGTAAGGAAACCTTCAAGTCCAAGAACCAATAATTCGAAGTCATGCGACATCTTTTAACTTGCACTCATAGAGTGGTGGCCTGATTCCCAACACTGGGAATGTTATATGTGATGGTTTATTAGTAATATATTTTCATTATTTTAGGTATTTTTCCTGATAAATGTCAGAAGGAAAGTTCGATATCTCCTTTTCAACAAACGACATTTTCAAGCATCAAGTTAAATTAATTAAATTTTATTATTACCTAATTAAATTCAATTCTCGATGAATAGCGTTTTATTGGAAAAATAATGCTATTAGGATTTGATACTACGCTCAGGGGTACAATTACCTAATCGGCTACCTACATTTTTGCAATTCCCTTTAAAATTCTGTAATTTTTTAATGAATTTTTGTTATGATATTAAATTAAGCGGAATCACACAAACATAAATGAAACACGTGTAAGTTGTTAAAAGGTTTATTTATGACAAAAAATAAATTATTGTGATTTTGGAGTTTTCTTACAAAAAATAAAAAAGCAAAAGTCAATTTAAAAAAAAAGTGTACCCTAAATTTGCGAATTAATAATGGGTGTTACTTCCTCTGACCCTGGTGACCTCTTGCAACTGATTTTGAAGCCCATCCATTATGTCTTGGATGTCGCTTTGGGGATGTTTTCCTACTCCTCTATCGTTGCAGCTCTTAGCTCACCGATAGTGCTTGGAGCTGGTGTACGATTCCGGATTCATCTTTTGAGATTATCCCACATATGCTCTATTGGGTTCTGGTCGGAACTTCGGGCTGGCCATTGTAATCGCTGAATATTGATTGCATCCAAGTATTCGGTAACAATTCTCGCGATGTGTGCACGGGCATTAAAACAAAATCGTCGCCTATAAATGGTGCAAATGTTATCACATGTGGTTTTAGGACTTCTACCACGTACCTGTAAGCATTAACACTGCCTTCTTCGAAGATTACCAGCTCTGTACGGGCGTCGTAAGATATGCCACCCCATACCATTATCGAGCCTCCCTGGTAACCTACGGATTCGACCACTGCACATTCAGCAAATCGTTCTCCGCGGCGTCTATATACGCGCTGACGTCCTACAGGACCTCGTAGAGCAATTCTTGATTCATCTGAGAAGAGAACCACCTTCCATTGTTCAGAAGTCCAATTTGCGTGTTCTTGGACAAACCTTAGTCTCGCTATTCTGTGAGCTTCAGTCAATTCTGGGACTCAAGCTGGTCGAAATGCTCTCAGATCCCGCTCTGCTAACCTCCTTATTATTGTTCGTAGGCTTACGCTCATATTTCGAACTTCGAACAATAGGCTACGAGCCTCAGAAGCTGTTGTGAACCGATTTCGCCGAATATTCAAGACTATGTATTGATCATCCCTCTCAGATGTACACCGTCTACGACTTTGCCCTGGCCTTCTTGTATAGGAACCGGTCTCCCTGTAACGCCGGATTGCATCTTGGATAGTGGTTCGTAGATATCCAAGCATTGGTCCAATCCTAGGCTGGCTGAACCCAACGTCCGCAAGTGGCACAGCCAGCTGCATCCAATGGCATCTTTTTTGATTTAACTTAATCACTAAACTCTAACAACTTGTTACTTTTTTAAAAACTGGTACAATAAAGTCTCAAAGCGAATGTATCACCGTCACCCAAACTGAATAGCTAGAAAGACAGAAAAGCAACTAAACTGATTTATTGTCGAAAGGGAACCACAAAAGTAAATAAACCGCGGGTATGATTGTTATGTTTAATGCAGATATACCCACCATGAAATTACGCCTAGCAATCAAATCGTAAGTTAACATACAATATTGCTTAAGATATGAGTGGACGGTTAAATATGCCCCTCAGGGGCACATTTAATCGTCCACTCATATAGTCCGTATTTATATATGTGAATTATTTGTTCGAATTTTCTTGAGATAATTAATACAAAAGCTCATAAAAAGATGTTTTTTTTTTATACTAGCTGCACCCCCATGTATTACGCATAAGATTCGATTCCGTAGAAACATAGGGATAAAAAGGGGCACATATCCCCTTGGCCATGGCTTGCACCCTAATTGCGTAACACACTATTACTATCAGTTGGAATCATTTTGAAGCTTATTGCTATTCCATTGCTCCCTATGTTCGAAAATGTATCTGCTCAACAACGTAAATAACGCAATGAATGTTGTTGAACTGTCAAAATGAAACCCATTGCTACTGATAGTGTGTTACGTAATTACCCTGCTTGTTATAAACTTGTATCCGCATGCCAAAAATCCATTTCCTTTGAGTAGCTTTTGCGTGAAGGAGTAACAAATATCCATCCATCCATACTCAAAAATTTTTGTATTTATAATATTTGTAGGATATATAATTTCTCTATGACTTTTTACGTTCTTTTTCAAATTACTTAGGTGTTGCAGTTTCTAACATAAAATAGGCAGAGACTATCCACTTTACTTTTACATTATTTTTACATTGGAACCGCACTGCGGTCGATTATTATCATTGTCATTAGAACTACAACAGCAATTTCGCATTGGTTAGTGTACTGTCAGTGTTTAGCATAAGCCACCACAAGCTATTATTATAATTGTATTTGAAACATCACTATTAGATTCGGCGCATTAGTTCAATTTTGTCACTATGGAATGTAGATAGATATTCATCGTATCAGATTTTGTTGAAAATAATATACGTGCATACATTATTTGAATATATCTTTATACTTATATCATCATTATTTGAAAAAAAAAAAGTTCAAAACAACACTCTGATTGCAAAACATAATATCAACCTAAAACTAAATCATTCTGAAATTTGCCCTTAACGACAAGATCGCCCATTGTGTCACTTTTTGTAAAGTTCAAAACAGCACTCTGATTGCAAAAACATAATATCAACCTAAAACTGAATCATTCTGAAATCTGCCTTTAACGACAAGATCACCCATTGTGTCACTTTTTGTAAAGTTCAAGACAACACTCTGATTGTAAAACATAATATCAACCTAAAACTGAATCATTCTGAAATTTGCCCTTAACGACAAGATCGCCCATTTTGTCATTTTTTGTAATGTTCAAAACAGCACTCTGATTGCAAAACATAATATCAACCTAAAACTGAATTATTCTGAAATTTGCCCTTAACGACAAGATCACCCATTGTGTCACTTTTTGTAAAGTTCAAAACAACACTCTGATTGCAAAACATAATATCAACCTAAAACTGAATCATTCTGAAATTTGCCCTTAACGACAAAATCGCCCATTGTGTCATCTTTTGTAAAGTTTTCATATTTATATTCTGTAATTTATATGGTACATATAACATACCCTGGCTTAAAGGTCCAGTAACCGAGCCAGAAACAAATAAAAAAAAAATAGCATACCATAATCAGCCTATAATTTTCCCACTCCTAGGATCCAGGCCTCCTCCCGGTGACAGGGAGTGAGCCATAATCTAGCACGCGCGCCGACTGCGGTTTGGTAGATTTTACATGTCTTCAAAGTTTTTGCCTCTAGGACATGCCGGTTTCCTCACTATATTTTGATTCGCTGTTTTGAGAGCAGTGGTGAAATAAAGACTATATTCTATTTTATTACTAATCATATGGTCGAATAGTTTGTCTGCTTAACAACTAAAATAACGCAATTAATGTTCGTGAACTTTTACAATGAAAGTCACTAGGTCTAATAGTGTGTTACGGAAATTCCCCGTAGAACATCAACGCGTAACCTAATATCCATAGAAACTTCATACGTTCAATAGTCCCGACTGTATCTATTGCCCTGGAAATACAGGTATAGTCTGTTCTAATATTATCGTAATGGAAATGTAAATAAATGAACCGGAAAACGTATCTGTGGATGCCAATTTCTAGTGCCTGTTTTGTGTCAATTTGCATTGAGAATTTCTGGTTTAATTAAATTTTGTTTGATTATTTGAATTGCCATAGAGACGCATTTTGAACAAGAGTTTAATTTTCGTCGATCATGTAATTTAATTACAAATTCAGCATTTTTATTATTCAATCAATAAAGGGGTATTTGACTAAAAAAAAAAAAAACTAGTTAGTCCGTCAGTCAGATTCAAAAAATACTAGACACGTATTTTTTCTTTTTTCATATAACCAAAAAATCAAGACGACACAGTGCGTTGAAAACTCGTGTGACGTCACTGCACGCTACACTTTTTAGCGACCAGTGACGTCACAAGCCACCACTTCTGATCTTTGATGCCTTTTATATTTGTCAGCTTTTATTAATTTGATAAAACAAAAAATACGTGTCTAGTATTTTTTGGAAATCTGACTGACAGACTAATTAGTTTTTTTTAGTCAGATACCATATTGTTGGAAAAAGATGTGAGATATAAAGTTGAAACCTTTTAAATTAATGATTGTCTCTGATAAAATAAACTGCGTGACGAAAGATAAACAACAGACAATGGTAATATTGGGAACTAGGCAGGCTCATAACATTTTTCCGCGACTTCGTCCGCTTGGAATCCTGAAAACAACAAAAATACCAACATTCTACACATCATCACTGATTGCGACCACTGATCAAGGCTACGTTCGCATAGAATTTATAAAACAGCACAAATTCATACCAGAATGTTTAACATAAATCCAAATCATCAGCCGAACAAATACAACTCATATCGTATAAATACATACGTCGCACGTTAACTATTCATCGAGAGCTTAACAGCCACAAGTGTACCCAGCGCCTAGTAAACATGCCTACATATCTTTGCATCGACTGCTGAACAGAACGTAAAGGCACCGATATCACGTGTAAACTGCACGGCAATAATGTCGGGTGCTCATACGGGGTATAAATATGCACTTAATTGGATGATACCGTATAACGGCTCGTGCCCGTATGTTTCATATTAGTTTCGACAATTACCGGTCTGTTGATAAGGCATCACGTTCGAGAGCTACGGGCGTGGTTGCTACTATTTAGCGGCAATTGTGTTTTCTCGATTATGTGCAATGAGAACTAGCTGCGTTTGAGCTTGAACTGTTATGGTCAGGTATGAATCATTTTAGTGCAGGTGTGAACCTAAATTCAACATCAGTTGTTATTAATCTACATATTTATGGTCACCATAGGAGATAAGTAAACACGGTGGTGGGATACAGTTTAAATTGAATGAGAAATATTTCGAATGAAAAACTAAATTAATATATAACATTCAAATTGTTTATCAAATTAAATTTCGCTGTAAATGTTTCAAGTTGAAAAAAAAAAAAAATTGCGAAACATCTAAAAACATATTTTGATCAAAAGTATGCATAAGTGAGTTCTATTGATTCGATAAACATACATGGTCAAAATCTACGATTAAATTATTGTTGGCGAGGCGTCTCTTATCATTTCGTTTATTTGAAGTAGTATCAATATTACTCTTACATTCTCACAAAAAACTTGAGCTTAATACTAGAATATTCTAATCTTTATATGTAGGTATTTTGTTATCTTTCTGCAAATATCGGTAAGCTATTTGATATATATCTAAACTTTACTGATTAATTCTTCAGACTATTCCTATGATTGTAGAACTAGAAAATTCTCGAAAACAATATCGACTGGCATTTTTTGAATTCAATATTTATCCACAGTCTTTACAAGTGTTTGTTGTATATTTTTTATAACTACGTAACAGGAAAATACCACCTACCGTTTACCTATAATAGGAACCACCAAATAAGACATGGCTTCTGATACGAGAAAAGGCCACTTTGTTTTAAAAATATAGCACATACTTTTTGAAGTTGTGGCCAACAATATTGACGTTATAAATTGAGTTAAGCCGAAATTCAGGTGACCAAAATGTGCGTACCCGTACAATAGTAGCACTTTAAATCTGATTGTTCATTCGATCATACAAATGCACGCACACGTTCATTTAACTTTTTGTTCACTGTGTTTTATTCTATTGTTCACGAATTTATAATACCCCATAAAATAAAGTAAAATTAAACCACTTGCCGTTTTAGGACAAAAGAAACTTTAATTCTGCTCTGCAATGCTCAGTTCCATAAAATTTGCCTACACAAATAGATTCCAAACATATTCACCCAACTGTATTTTTTTCATCTCAGTGGCTTTTAGTGCATAAACAGTTCGATATTCCTATTACGTAAACATTTTCCAAAAGTCCATTCTATGAGAATTTCAAATTTTGTTTTGTTCCGACGAAATCTTTTATTTATATCTAACGTTGAGTGTAAAGTTTAGTATCCATCTCCAATATGAGATTCATATGAGAGTGAATAATTTACACTGCAGTATAGTGCAAGTTCCTGAGGTTCGCTCTGACATGCAAATGGCGGCTTTTTAGGTTGTTACCGCATTACCTTTGCGATGGCCACTAATGTGATTAGTCTCGCCGCGTGATGGCATTTGCAGAGCTTTAATGCACGGCTACGTCGCATCATAAATGCGTTTTCGGAATTTGTTAATCGATGTGTCTGTCTACTGCCACTGTTAGTGATGGGTTAATTGCTGTTCCCAGTTCCCACTATTGTATAAACAGACGCGCTAGATACACCGCTATATTTTCAGAAATGTCTCGTTTAAATTAATAACGGTAGCAAATTTCTATGTGTCGCAAAAAAGATTTATAACACGTTTCATATATGTACACACCTGTGTATGAGTTTTTAATTATATTCTGATTTAGGGGTGACAAAAATAATATAATGTAAAAGTATCAATATTTTTTCATGCGTAATCAAGCGATTTCGGTGTGTTGCCGGTTGAACGATTTTGTATAAAGCTATACAAATATGTTAGACATATTCTTCACTTGTGAAGCTCACTTACGGCCTATGTCAGATGTTCTGAATAATATTAATTAAATTAGTAAGAGCTAAAGGTTCGAGAATTCTTAAGAAGCAGTCAAGGGCGGGAGACTATGTATGACCAACTTTCAGTCGCCGACTCAACTCTCTTCAACTGTGAATAAGTCGACAGGCTTACTCGTATCCCTACCTACTGTTTGGTACTATACACGTATGCGTACATTAAAATCATTAAAAGGAGGTAAGTACATGAATTTATAGTCATTTTTTAAACTGCATATAATAGGGATGTATCCAAGGTATGAAAATCAAAAAATAATTAGTCCGTCTTATAGATAATAAAAAAAAAAATTAAGACCCGTATTTTTTATTTTGTCGAAATTACCAAAAACTACTGGTTACTTACGTTACGCCGTGGTGTATTTTGTGCCACGGCGTTACGTCATGCGATATTTCAAATCAATATATCTTCCTTAGTATTTGAATGAAAGAAAAAATAAAAAATACGTGTTCAATATTTTTTATAAATCTATCTGGTGGACATTAAATTATTTTTTTTATACAATTAATATTTTAGCATAATATTTTACGGACATATCTTATTCGGTATATGAGTATAATATATAATGTTGAATCCTATTGAATATTATAAATGCGAAAGTTTGAGAGGATGCTTACATCCTCTTCGAAAGTATCCTAAGTATTATTCCTGGTTATAAACTGTGTGCTTAATTCCGTAACCCAAAAACAACTGAACGGATTTGGATGAAATTAAGCACAAAGTTTATAACCAGGAATAATACATAGGATACTTTTTATCCAACATTCCCACGGGTTCGAAACTTACGCGGGTATTATATAAAACATAGATGTTGCTTAAATAACCTACTCCAAAAACACTGAGTTTAAAACTCTTAACATTTCGTAGATAACACTTATCGTTAACGAGTTCTTTTGCGAAACTGGGTCAGGCAACTGAAAAGATTAGTTTAAAAAACCCGAGCAAGAACTGATTCAATAGTGGTTACGAGGCCGAAGAGTACGATAGAACAGTTATGTAGTCAGGTGAAGTTTTATCTTAAAGAGATCGACTTTCATTCAAGCACTCGCGAGCAAACAGAAAATTAGAAAGGAATAATCAAACGATTTTTTCTTGCTTTCTATAGGAAACGCGATTGCCTGTTATACGAAACTTCGATGATTTTATTCTCAATCTTCATAGAATATTAAAATGAGAAATAACTCCCTACCTTCGTGTAATGTTAGTCGAGATTGGAAACCATAAGGCGTCTGGTAGTTTCCATTTCATTCCGTATTTTTCTCCTTACACAAACGGTATCGGCGGTGTTATTAGAGGCAAGCCCAGTAAGTACGCAATATCTCCGGCCGCGCTCCACAAGAATCCTCGCCGAGGCTATGCCCCGTTATTGCATGGAAATTCTTCGGCGTGCAACTTCATTGAGCGACTCTCTTTTGTATAAAGGTTTCCGCGCAATGTTCCACGGTTATTGTTTTTCAAAAGCGAGGGAGGCACCTGATATTACCTTCCCTGAATCACAAGCAGTTAGGTTTATTCAATTAAGCCTGTGTTTGCGACCTTTGTGTAGGCATGCCACTCAAGTGTGAGTAAGTCAATAACAGCACTGAGCTTCTATGGCCTGAATGTAATGTCCCTTGTCTGTGGTTTATAAACGATTTGACTTTGTTTCTTTTAGGTTAAATACCTTTTCGTAGTGTTTGTTTGATAAAGTTTTGCTCATCGCTTTCTACATATAAGGTTGAGATTACAATACGACAGTAAGTTAAACTGCATATATGCAAATGGTAAACCCTCCATATTGGTACCCAACATACAGGCTTGCCTAGTTAGGGGCCAAAAAAATCTCTGTAATCTTTTAAGCAATAAATTTTATTATTTATTTGTTTCTTTATAATATATAGGTATTTAATTAATATGTCAGTCCAAATACAAAAATTCATATCTAAGATATTCGATACTTTAGCCACCACTTATCTAGTCAAAGATTGGCAAAACAGATAGTTGCTCTGGTTGAATTTCGATGCTGATATTTATTTGATAGTTCTGAAAATACTCTTAAAGATTAGTATTGTCATCGTTTTCATTTAAACCATTGTTATGGGTTAAGTGAAAATTTTTTCCACTACATTTTGAGAGCTGTTTCAAGAACATTTTGTATAGGAATTGGGCCATTATTTAAAATAGCACCTACTTCTATATTCTATATAGATCTACTTTATAACGATATGTTATACTATCAGTGATAACACGATCCGGCCATATTCCACATGGAAGTCGATATCTTTGTAAGCTTAAAGGAAATTCGGTAGAATTGTGATAAATGCTCGCTTCGTGACAGGTGGCTTTGTACAGGAGGTGCCACCATATTGACTCGTCGCATGAACGGAAACTCACCGTAAACATAGTGAATCTACCTAACCAATTGATTGATTACTTTAAAAGCCTTTTTGATGTGTCACATGATGATGAGTTACCGAAGTTATTATTTGATATATAACGACTTGGGTATGGGAAGTTAATGCTGGTTTTTTCATTGACTGAATACTTACGTAGGTTGACTGAAATGCGTCATTTGGTTTTAAGTAAGCAAAAGATTAACAAAAATTAACGACGGTAGGTCGAAAGGACGCTGCTTGGCCTGTAGCCTATGTCCAGTAGTGGACTTCTTTTAGCTGAAATGATGATTGCGATGTTGATAATGATGTATGAAATAAACCATGATGATACAGCAGTATTTACAGCTTAAAGTTTTGAGTCCTGAATACTTAGGTAAATATTTTTATAGTTTAGTCTAGACAAACATAAAATTAGTCGTAGAATCATAAATAGAAAAACAAATAGAACAGTTAAAATAGCTATACTCAATTAATGATCAAATTAAACACACATGAGCTACGGGATTGACGTAAAGAGACAATGCCAGCTATCATCGACAGCGATTGCCGCGGAGTAGCGAGTCCGTATCTAATGAAAGCTCGCTACCCTCATCAAATAGGGATTTATGTGGCTTCACGAATTAAACTAGCAGTCGTTGCACTGCGACTGACGACTCACGACAGTCGCGCGACTCGGCGACTATCACCCGCCCTGCGGGTATTATCGTCATTCCCGTCGCAGATAAGCACGACCTTCGACTAATACAATCGAGTGATGTTCGCCACGAATTAACACTTTTATTCCCTTTGAAGTGACTTTTAGTCGGAATTGCTTCAGAGATACTGGCCTCACAACCTAATTTGTAATTCGTTGTAGACTAAAGGCTGATTTACATGGTGCAATTTAATTGCCTATGACATACAATAAAATTGATGCAACAAATGATTTGCATCGTCTAAATGGTGTTTAGACAATGCAATTTTTATTGTTGCTTCAACTTAATTGAAGTCATAGGCAATTAAATTGCACAGTGTAAATCAGTCTTAAGCATCGCAGAAAATTTTAATTTTAAGTTTTATTTTATTGTTTGCTTATTCATTTGGTATAATTATAAGTCTATTTTGTAGAGCATCGCTACTTAAATAGAAACCATGGTTTTATATTTTATAGTGAAGACTAATATTTGCACTGTAGAAGCATCAAGTAAACAGACGAAGAATAAGAAATTAAAAGAAAAGAGCTCTCAAGAATATGCGTCGAGAGAAATCCTATAAATCTCGTAGAGTTCAATTGCAGGGTAAATACTTTCTTGATAGTCCTCGCTAAATGCAATTTACCCTTGAGAGGGGATTTGAGCTTCGTTTTGAGAATACTACTGATAAATTAAAAGTGTGTCGGTAGTTTAAAAAATTAAGGGAAATGCATATGATTTCCTATTTAGGTACAATTGCAATCGTTTCCGAACGTGAACGATTCAAAACGATGAAAATCTTCAGAATAACTCAACCTTAAGTGTATAAATATCTAAAATTATTCCCTTTATCATTCAAAAATAATTCATCTACTTAACTTTTTCTTTTATGCTAAAATTCTTTGAAGTCGAGGAAAGCTCCCAAAAAGTAATTTTATTAATTACGAGTCAGGAATTCAACAAAGTTCCAAGCCGGAGAGGTCCTTTTCTTTCGCGGAGCGATCCATTATCTTATGAAGATTTAGAAATTCCTGCGGTGTGCGTCTCGCTCGTCGCGCCCCCGTGTCCCCCACAGACAACGGATGCTCAAATAAAAAAACAAGAATTCTTTCACAAGTTTTATTAAGTTATGCCATATAATACGTATGAATCACTAACGACGCCGCCGACGCCCACACAACCGATGTAAAACATAAACAACCAAGTAGGTATATGCAGAAATTTTCGTTGAAAACTTAAATATGCGTGGGCCTACCAAAAGTTAATAAATATATTTAGGAATTCGCATTAATATGTTAAGACAAAGGCCACTAATCGCAATGTACATATTTCGTCGGAAGGTTCGGCAAGTTGTCGACGTGCGGCGCGGCAAGCCGCTCTAAGGAAACAAAGGGTGGAGGGTCGCCCTGACTGCCCCACGGCCATTTTCTCTGTAAATGTTGCCGTACTTCTCTTTGTCGTTTTGTTCGTCGGGAGGTCACGAGAGGGCGCTATAGACAAGCTCATTTACCCTCTTTACCAGAAAACTCTCTAGTTGACTCCCTGAAACCGCAAGGTTTGCGGGAACAGGTAAGTAACTTTAACGGATCATTAACATTGCATTATGTTTTATTTGCTAAGCAGATCATTTTATCAATAAGACGCTCACGTGTGGGCTAAAGTTACTTCGTTAATGTGTGTACGTAATTTTGATTAAGAACAAGTTTCACATACGTTCTTACTCGTATTTCGAGGTATTACTTACAATTGTGATTAATCCACATATATGCGGATGGATGAACCTGAAAAGTTCTATCTCTGTAGGTACCCTTTTAAGGTTCACAGATACTACTGATATAAAGTAACTTTGTTTATTTCAATTTCTTTGAGCAGACGACAGGATTGCATAGAAATCTTTGTTTTATACTTCAATTATACATATGTTTATGACTTCCGAATGCCGTTGTAGATTTGCTGAAGGGAACTGTTACGGAAAAGTCTCATCGATTGCAGAAATACACTGTAAGGGTAGCACAACACGTCGCGCTCGTCTTGACTTCCAACGACGCCGTGCTTACGCATGCATAGCTAAGCATGCAAATCTGATCGTATCCTAACTCGCGATGCGCATATATCCAATCGAATTATGACAGCTCAATGCACATTGAACCTAATCAACATTTTCACTCTAAATCTGCCACAGTGTAACAATAGTCACAGCCACAGTATAACAACAGCATGCATATACATAGATATCTTTACTGTAAGTAATGAATATTAGGCGAGGAGTAACTATCTAATTGGTTATTCTGTTTAGTTACCCAGCGAGGTTGATTGAATATTTTACAAGATTGCCTAGCGGACAGGCGGGTGGATTTGTGAAGTTACATATTTAATTATCACTCAAGTTATTATAATTAACTGAATTTAGGTCTTTGACGACGTTAACATCGGCAGAAGATGAAAAGGCGAGCAAAAATGAAATTCTGTTTTGTTTTGAACGTTTCGTTCTAAACAACATAGCCAGTATTGTACAGCCTGCAATGATCCTACTGCTGAGACACATGCATCTTCTCTGGAGAGAGAGTGAGCTGTATTCTACCACGCCAGCCCAATGCGGGTTAGTCACGTTTTCCGTTAGTCGCCTTTTGGTTAGCCACATGTGATTTTAGAATGTTGATAAATTGCCTTAGAAGACATTTTATTCTTTCCTAATAAGGCAAAATCTGTTACGGTCGTAACAGTAACGGTTAACAAAACGTATTTTTTTTATAATTATAAACTAGTGCTTGATCCCGCCTGATGGTAAACAGTGATTCAATCGTAAATGGTAAAGCACGCTAGTTTATTAAGAGCCTAATCACTCTAGCCTTGAAGACACTTAAATTGTATTATTTAACGGTTATAAGTACTGCAGCTTAGTGTATTCATTTTAAACTATAGTTAGTAGTTTGGTTTCTCTGAAAGGTTTTGATATGAAGTTAAAGTTTTTTTTAAAGGTTTTATTGATTACTAGTTTTGGGTACACAATTTAATAGGTTATTAAATTGTGTACCCAAAACTAGTGCTGACCAATAAAAACGGTTTTCTTATGGGAAATAATACCCTCAAAATGTTTACTGATTTCAACGTCGGGTTGTTTCACGTTCACATGACGCACACGTATACGTCAAAAATGGCGCTAAGTATTGTCAAAATAGAAAACGTTAGTTCTATTATTCACCGTTATACCTACTCTGCTTTTGAGAATAGTAGGTACATACGGCACATCGTATATTAAGAACTTATTATAAGTCCTTTCAACACTACACAATATCTTCTTCAGCTAACTTATATTCACTTAACGTATGATTAATTTTGCGTGTGTGTGTCTGTGTTATAATATATCGGGGTCTTTGAACCTAGTGCGGTAGTTCTCGAGCTCGAAACACTAAGTACACGAGACCTACTAGTGGTACTAACACTAAGTACGTGTATGGACTTAAGCATGAACAAAACTCTAGTGTGGCTTCCTGCAAGTTTTCCCACAGCTAGTTTTGATATCTAGATAAGTAGGTACCAATATGTATTGTGTATGTAACTCTGTTTAAGAGCTGTTTATACAATGAAGAATTTTGACGCCTGAAGACTGGATTGGCTCACACTAGCTGTAGACAGAGAGGAATGGAAAGAAAAAAGGGTGGCCTTAGCTCTGCTGTATTTTTTTTTATAAATTATAAACTAGTGCTTGATCGCAATCCCGCCTGATGATAACCAGTGATGCAATCATTGATGGTAAAGCGCGCTAGTTTAAGGCGTAAGGGTGAATAAGCGTGCGGCGTACGATGATGGGGGAATTAAATCACACAATTCCATCGCACACTTTCCAAAATGTATTATATAGAGCACTGACAGCCTGGCTACTCTTCACCTGTGCTCCAAGCTTTGGAGACCGTTTTGAGCTAAATCTGGGTCGCCGATTAGCCTCTTCGCACGCCTCTCCTTTGAATCCACATTGGATACTTTTTTACATAACTGGTGAAATGCTGGTCTACATAAGTGCCGAACCCTCGTGAATCACATTTGTGATGGTACGTGATAATGTACGTGGGACACTCACAGTTTTGCGATAGTAAAAAAAAATCTATATTTATATATACTTTTATTACATCTTTTCAAAGTGCTCTCCACCAGCCTCTATATAAAGTTTCATGAGTTTGAACCAGTTTTCGAAACACTTACCAGTCCGCCGCAGACACCTCATTTACAGCCTCAGTTCGAACGCTGACAGCGCATCATCCGGCGACGAAAATCGTATCGTTGAGCTGATCTTTTATTTTTGGGAATAAGATGAAGTCACACGGTGTTAGGTCAGTGCTGTAAGGAGTGTGACCCAGGAGTTTGACCGGTGTACTGTCCAGGAAGTGACTCGTTTTGATATCGGTGTGGGCGGGCGCATTGTCGTGGTGAAGCAATAACCCGCGGAGCCCTGTTTGGTCGCTTGTTGCTAACAACAGAGAAAACTTCTGTCAAGCATTTGGTAGTATACCATTCAGCGTTAATCTTCTTTGGTTTCGTAAAGGAATTGATACCAAGTAGCCAGTCAAACTGAAAAAACTCGCGATCAAAATCTTACCCCCGTTTCTAGATCGCTTCACTTTGGTAGGCGTTGACTCGTTTTGAAACACCTTAACCGTCGGTGGCGCTTCGTTTCTGAAATTTATTCGTTTTTTAAATCAGTACGAGGTAGAACTTCGTGGTGGATAGGCGAGTCAGTCCAAGACTTAAGGAAACAAATTGTTAAATTATCGCAACATCTTCCATCTGATGATTTAGAAATTGTTTAATTTTAGGCATGGGATGTGGTAGTCAAAATAAATATTAAGGATAGTGTAAAAATGTCAGATTTACACTATTCCAGGGTTCACATCTTCGGTACCGGAAATTATTGGCTGAGAACAAGGTTTCGAATTGGAACCCCCAGCTGGCTAACCTACGACGAACTTCTGGGATTCCAAACTGCTGGTTCTTTAGCACCCCCTAAGATCAATGCGTATTGCAATTGTAAATGCGATTCGAAAGACACGTAGCGCCATCTAGTATCTTAAAACAAATATGACGGTTGAAAGTCATTGTTCTTTTCCTCAGAAACAATTTTCTTTGTTGCAATGAATGGTATATATAATTCAACAATTCAAAAATAAATTCAAAAATAATTCAAATTTTAAAAATTATTTTGCAAAATTTCATGATGGGTTCTGTGGATTAGGCGTGAAAAGGTAACAAAGAATCACACCTACTTTCGCATATTACAGTTGGGATATACACGCATACGTATGTCTGACTATTTCAGTTAACTGTTTCGTTTGAGTCTGAGATTTAAGGACTCTGTTGGGTTTGACACGGTACATCAAAGGTGCCTGCAGGCGTCCAAATATCGCACCCAATCCAATCTGCAGGAAGATTAATTGGACTACCGACCAGGCTCGCAAAATAGGTGTGAAATTGAGCCCGCTATATATGGCTTTGGACGTAGAATAGTACATTGTATAAATAGAACACTTGTTTATTTTTCATGTGCAGAATGATAGAATCATTCCAAAATAAATATTCAAATCTTCGTTTAATAGTATTCATGATTAATTTACACATCTATGTTAAATTGTAATTGCACGTTACAAACCTTTCCATAATTTCTTATCTCGTTGTCATACAAAAGCCTATAAGCGTGTATGTGAACGCGTGTGTCGTGTGTGGGTATAGAAAATTTCAATAATCCCCATAGGTCTGCGATGCGATGAGCGGCTCGCACGTGTCGCGGATTACGCGTAATTGATGGTCCCCGTGTCTAATCTCTGCACTTTGCTTCCCATGCCCTCATGTTTTGTTTGAAAAATATTTTATCAAGTACTTTATTTACTTTATCAACTAGTTTTCACTGTGCCCATACAAAACCTATTATTTTTTTATTTGAATACAGCTTTTTCGATTGTACAGTTGTCCATTTTTTAAGCCTGTCGAAATGATTTTGCTTCATACAGTAAACTTTTATTACCTACATATGTACATTATATATATTTATATTTACGAGGACTATATCGTTTTTAGAGATAAACGGGTAATATTGGGCATGCACTTTGGCGGAGTAGGGTGTCAGATATATTTTAATTATATGGTTAGTTTTAAGATGACCTGGTGAAGGTCGCGGGAAACCGATAGATGCGGGCAGCCGGCAGCGGCAGTTGTCCAGCAGTGGACCTCTGTAAGCTGAGAAGCAGAAGATGAAGTGTATGGAACTTGTCTGCCGAAATTCACGATAATTTTGCACATAATGCGATAGATCATTATTTCATAGATAAATAGTCAACGGTGGAGTTTAGGTAACTCAAACTTATTTATATGAAGGGTTAATAGAAAAAAAAAATAGGAGGAATTTTCTGAAATTTGTGTAGCATTAATTCGTTAATCTCGTAATTTAGCTGGAGCGCTCAGTCGCCGGCGCGTGGCGAACAATTCGCGTGAGCTCCTTATCTGCAGATATTTAAATTCCTGCTTGAGCCTCAAAATAGTTTAAATTAAATGGAGCTTGTAAATTAAGTGTTGCTATCACGCAATCCCAGGGAAATAGCTCTAAGTGGTTTCAGTACGATCTAATATTTTATCTTGCTCGACTTTATGGCTAAGTTAAATAATCTAGACAACATTCTAGCGGTATGTACACAGGTGACCTTACTTAAACTTGGGGTTCAGATTAATTTGCCGATTGCTTGATAAACGACTTCCATTAATCTAATTGATCTGAACCAGACAGATTTATTAACTGAGTATTGAATTGATGAAGTCTAGGGTCTTAGATATCATAATTATCTATCTCAATTAATGAGGGATAAATTAAATTTATTATAGAATGAAAAACAGGTTGAGTTTTCTTTGTTTTTTCAGAGGCTCTTCACAATCTATGTCAATGAAACTGTCTTGCACCTAGAGTCCGGCCGAATTTATTGTTATCTTTCGGCAATTGTCACAAAAAGTTCATCTTAGGCAACTTTTCAATATTTAATACTAGCGACCCGCTCCGGCTTCGCACGGGTGCAATGCTGATATGTACTAAATACGCTACAGAAAATCTGTGAACGTTGTATAAAAAATAGCGGTCCGCCGCTCCCGCCCCGTCTCGGTTGGTCGCGCAACGAACGCGACGCCCCGCAATTTTTAAATCTGTAATATCTTCGAAAATATTCATATAGATATAGATCTATATTAAATCAACAATGTATTTAAGGTCTTACAATGGATAAGGATTAATGCTGTATTGGATAAAATCGCTTCCAAAATTTGCTGGTATTTAAAAAAACGTGAATGACAATAAAAAAGATGTTACTGTGGCATATCCATAAGAGATAGACATATAGGTACCATCGTGGACTTTTTTGTAGACCTTTTCAATGTGTACAATATTTAGTACATTATTTTGATAAATCTCGTAGGGTTCAGCCAACGTATCACTGCGAACGCGGAAAAAAAATAATTATTTCCGACACCACATTAGAAACCTCAAAAATAATAGTATTAGTCCACAATTTAATGGATGTTATTATAGATATAATCCTTCCTCTTTAATCACTCAATCTATTTAAGAAAACCGCATCAAAATCCGTTGCGTAGATTTAAAGATTTAATCATACAAAGGGACATAGGGAAAGAGAAAGTGACTTTGTTTTATAATACGAGTATGTAGTGAGGAGTAAAAATCTCTCTTCGATCAGACTTTAGTTGCAACTCAATTGTTGAAAGTTCTTCATGTAGGCAGTGATCTGAAAATGTCAATCAGTGAGTAGGTACAGACGACAGCACATCAAGCTATTACAAACTGTCAGATTTCTTTATTTAATACATTTTTAACTTTATCTTTAAAGCTTTAAAGTTCAAGGTTGATTGGGAATTTCTGACAGTTTCGGGTAGCTTGACCTGCTGTCGTTCATACATCCAGCGATATAGAGTAAACTTATGACACATCAAGTGAAACTTTACACAGTTTAACACATTTTGGATAACTCAAACCCTTTCACTAACATACCTACTTGAAACGTATGTGTGTGTACATCACAAGAAGTCTTATAGAGTTCACGGTTCGTAGGTAGGCTATGTACGAATACTCCTGTGGGATAAACCATAACTCTTTCATACGTAATGTATAATTTTGTCTGCGATTATATTGCCGAAAAACAAAAATAGGTATGATGAGAACCGACAGACGGCAGCGGGGCGTGCGTGGGGCGTGTGCGGGGCGGGGGCGGGGTGGGGTAGCTGCGGCGGGCGGGCGGCGATCACTCTCAGGGGCAAACAGCGACGATTGAATGTGAAAATTTAATTCAGGTCATTTTCATCGCAGGAGTAAAGGAATCTATTATTTTTCCCCAAAGAAGAGTATTACTCAGCTAACATTTTTTAAATATGAATTTCATAGCGGCGGGATCTCCGTTTATTTATGCAGTTCACGTCAGCTCCAGTGCTCCCGAGCTTCTTCAAGGCTACTCCTATTTGTTAATGTTATCACAAGTACTTGCTATTATACGGAAACTTTTTATTTTTGTTAAATCCGCAATTCTTCCGGAAAATTTTCGTGAAAAAGCAATGAGTATATTATATAAGTATTTCAAGATAAAAGTCTGGTAAGAATGCACAGCCATCAGGCTGGCACGACTTTGAAAAATGCTAATTTGGAGCACGGCTTGGTGCTGAACCATTCCACCGCCAGCATTTAAATGCAACCTAACTTGTCAAACTTTGGCGGCTTACAAATGAACGCTGCTCGTAGATCTCGCTTGAATAATTCTAGATGTCGAATAAATATCTCTTTTATTCCTTTGCTTATAAGAACGGCTGCTGTGCTTTGAAGTGTGTTTGGTATAAGTCAATGTTTATAAGTAATAAAAATCCATCTCTTCGCTTTGATTTCATGTTATTATATAATAATTATTATTATATTGACGTTTACCGTAGAACTTATATGCAGCTGTTCCCATAGCAACAATGAGTTGGTAAGTAAATACCAACCTACCTACATAAGTATAGGTGCCTACTTGAAGTATATTTTATTACTAATACATATTTACAAGCTCAATGCCAACACGAAACCGTTTCATAACTCAGCCGTCAACTGCTACATGGTAGGTATCTCTCTTCGATTAAATTAGTCGATTAAATTTTCATATTCAATCCTGAGTTGTCTACTAAAGGGCAGCATCGCGTCTCTGAACCATATACCGTGCAGTTCAAATTTCCACCTAAAGTTTGTATAAATAAGGTTGATTTTATTTGCCTACCAGTTAAATATTCATGCGATCTATAATAAGAAAAATAAATCAGTTCGACTGTTTTTTCTCACAAAATGTTAGTTGCATTTCGGACCGGATGGGAAAATCGACATATGTTCATACTCATGAAAATATACATGACAAGTTGATTTAAATGTATCTAAAAACCATTTTTAAAATAGTGTATTATTAGTTCGGTAAAACCTTTAGATCTCAGAATATTATTTTGTATTTCAGAAAAGGTATAAATATAATAATTTATTCAGGGAGCACAACAATTTATTCCAAGTATGTTGCAAATAGCTTCTTCTTGTTGTGAATAATTAGGTTAGTAGTTATGTAGGTATAAATAGTTTATTTTGCTGAAGGTCGTCTAAATATAGGGTAGTTATTTCACACAGTTACTATCTACTAGTAAGTATATGTGTGGGTGTTCAGTACTCCTTTATGTATCTTGAAATGTGTGTGTGACCATCCATCAAAATATTTTCTTCTTTTATATCTATATATAGTAAAGTAAATATAGTAATTAGGGCATTACTGAAATCAGATCTGTTTTGTTGTTTATTGTGTGTAACCTGTAGGTACTTTAGATTTGCTTTTTCAATTTATTTAAGCCTGAATACGTATGATAATAACACTATTTCGATGATAATCATAGCATGATTATGAGCCACAGAATATTATGTAAGTAATGCTGTTTGTTCCTGCTATTACGATGCTTGATCACAACTAAGCCAAGTTTCCACTAGCGCACAATTTCCCCATTCCTTCCTGAATTCTAAATCTGTAACCCGTGTTCGAATATGAAGCCGTCTCCAGGTTTAATACCGTAGCTACCCGAACTCAGTGTACCTGGCGGTCGTTGAATTTAGCTACTTTAATATATCATAACCATAAACCGTAACAAATTATTTCGATTTAAACAGTGCGTAATAGGAAACGTTATCTGGAAAATATTCATGTAAGGTATCCGCCCAAACCGCGTTTATTTCCTACATAATTTCATTTCACCCAAAGTGACTTTCAGAGGTTGTAATGCTAATTGAGTTTGTAGAATAGTTGAGTAAACGAAAACAAGGTGTTTAGTTTCATACAGCCGTTGGCTACACAGACCGTGCCGACTTAACTTTCATTAAACGCTACATCCAAACCCTTTAATATTATTTCAGTTGGGAATTTTGAATTATTAAAATTTGGTTTTGTATACGCACATTTGAGATAAACAAAGGGCGGTCTTTAACAATATGCCACTAAGCGATATGATGCTGATTCATTTACTGACTTATTTGAATTACATTTATATACTTTTTATGTCTACATTATGCAAGTTCCCAACATTGTTTCATCATCGACTTTCAAAAAATATTAAAATACTTTCCCTAAATTTACAAATGACTGCGTCTCTCTGCTTATTTTCAATTTATTCACGTTTCGTTACGGAGAGCTGTGTTAACGTTGCCAACAAATTTCCAAAGTATTGCGAAACTTACCAATCTGAACGAGTATTTTTAATTCATTTTCTTTCGCCTCACAACTTTCTTTTATATCCATTCGTAACAACATAGGCACGGTGTAGTTACAAGTTTACTTCGAAATTTTCTTTGAAGGTGCTTATATATTATGCTTTTGCGGTTTCGTTCATCATTTTCGGAACTTCAATGTGCCTCAAATTGGTTTCCCTTAGAAGTTTTACAAAGCGATATGGCCTTCTTAACTTGGATATTATTATTTTATAAACTACTAGTAAAATAGGTATAATTACGCACAAATCACACAGTATTCACATTCGACTTTTTTTTAAAATAATTATAAACTAGTGCTTGGTCGCAATCCCGCCTGATGGTAAGCAGTGATGCAATCGTTGATGGTAAAGCGCGCTAGTTTAATACGCCTATTCACTCAGAAATCTGAGTGAATAGGAAGGAAGACGGCAGTTGTGCGAGGTGATGCAATGTTTAACCCAGAGGGAGATTGATCTGGAGACCCTCCACGACCAAACTCCCGACACAACAACATTTGGCGCATCGTACCCGGCACACATCGCAACACAACTGCTCAGACCCGTCCTCCGTACGGCTTCACCAGACATCATGCCGGAACACGACGAACCGCTTGGTGGCAAGACTTTGTCTGGTGGCTGGTAACTTCTGCCGGTAGCCGATGTTATGACCTACCGCCGAGAGAGATTTACAATCTACAGTGATCTTCTAGACCCTATTAATAGTTTTCTTTACCTACCTATTTACAATTATTCTATAAATCATCTGTCTAGCCGTTTTCCAACTATGTTAAGGTCGGCTGCCAGTCTAACCGGATGTATGTAACTGAATATTAGTATTTTACATGGAGCGATCCTCTATCTTACCTTCACAGCCCAGCTACTGGGTTATAATATGATACACTTTGGTAAATCTGGGTGTAAAAAATTCGGGCTTCTCACGACCCTTAACGACCGTCTAAAATCCACGAATGACAGCCAGTAACAACAGTTTGACACGCTTTCACACAACCATCCACGGGTCAATAGCGACAAACGAGCTTACCTACTATTAGCTACCTACAAGACCGATTTTATTAATATTTTTGTTGATTATATTGTTTCCATTGGAATATCCCATGCATTGAATGCAAGGTTTTGGGTCATAGCCATGCAGGATTGAGTTTTTATTTTGTTTTGTATCCCCTGCGTAGTTTTGGCATGTTAAGAGGAATTATTTGAACAGGCCGTAGCTCTAGCCTGCAGTCACATAATAGACAGGGACAGTACACCTACTTTAAAACTTAAGTAATGTAGTATGAGAAGAGAAGACTATCTATTCAAGCAGTGGTGTATGAGTTACTAGATGCTAGATATTGACGGCTGGTAAGCCTCCAAGGGTGATAATAGATGTTTTAGTAGTGTATGTGACTAATAAAGCTACTATAAACAAACAGTTTGTTAAGTGATGTGGCTGACGATTTTAAAACATAGTCAATTGGTATTTTTGTGGGTAGCGCTCACACACAGCGTACATGTGCATGCCAATCTTTACAAGCACGCGCTTCTGTATTGAGCGCTTGAGGCTAGAACCGGATTTCGATAATGCCAAAGTAGTAAAGTAGTAGGAGTACATGGGATAGAGATTCGAGCTTATGATTGCTCATGTGAAAGTAAACAGTTAGCTTGGACCTTCTGCATATTCTCGTTCTATAGTGCACGTTGTTTGGCGAAGTAACAGAGCGGGTTCTATTCGCCGCGGGCCGACTCACGCCGGCCGTACAACCTTAGGCAACGAATACATTTTGTTTGTTATTGTTTAGTATTACCTACCCAAACAAACCGCCTCATAAATTCCAAACTTTCCGCCCTTAACTTTTATACTGACCTATTTATATAAAGTGTTGAAAATTATTACTTAGTCATAACATAACTGGAACGTCGGGAGTTGGGTAAACTTTTCCATGTAAAAAATGTGGTGTTAATCTTGTTCGTAGTAAGGATTTGAATATTAATGTGATTTTTATTAATGGTGGCAGTTTGTGAAAAATCTCTAATCGAGAAAATATTTTGAAGCGTTATCGTTTGTAATAGACATTATACTTTCAGGGCTACAAATCAGTTTACCATAGTTGTTCGTTAGGTTATGGATTCGACCTATTATAGGCGTTTTCAATTATGAGCAATATTCTTATTCTTCAGCCTAAAGAGTTCCCCCGCTGGACAAAAGCTTCTCCCAAGGCTTTCATTGCTTTTGGGGGGGTTGCTATAATCCCCACGTTTGGCAGGCGGGTTGGAGATCGCAATAATTTGATGTTCCACAGGAGACCCTTAGTCGCCTCTTACGACACCCACGGGAGGATATCATCATCATCAACCTCTTTTAATCGTTCCACTGCTGGGCACAGGTCTCCTCTCATACAGAGAAGGATTGAGCGTAATCACCACGCTTGCTCAATGCTGGTTGGCGATTTCAGACTTAAAGTCCAGGTTTCCTCAAGATGTTTTCTTTCACATTTTAATCAGTCATTGGTGTTCAAGATATACTTAGAAAGTACTTATAACTTATAAAAGTTTCATTGGTACTTGCCTGACCTGGAATCGAACCCGTACACTCATACTTGAGAGGCGGGTGTTTTAAACACTAGGGCACCACGACTACTACACCACACCACGACACAGAGGATATGGGTTGGTACAATTCTAAGACCGGTACCACACGCGAGCAATATTACCAATAGTCAAACAAATGAGTCTATATGTCTAATGGTCTGAGCAGTTGTGTTGCGATGTGTGCCGGGTACGATGCGCTAAATGTTGTTGTGTTGGGAGTTTGGTCGTGGAGGGTCTTCAGATCAATCTCCCTTTGGCGCAGCATCGTTGATCGTGTTGTTGGGTTTAACATTGCATCACCTCGCTCAACTGCCGTCTTCCTTCCTATTCGCTCAGTTTTTCTGAGTGAATAGGCTCTTAATAAACTAGCGCGCTTTACCATCAACGATCGCATCACTGCTTACCATCAGGCGGGACTGCGGTCAAGCGCTAGTTTATAATTATTAAAAAAAAAAAAAAAATGAAGGTATTAGTGAGACCCAATATTGTGACCTTTGCCCAATATATTTTTTTGTATGAATCAACATAATATATTACTGAAATATTTCAGTCGAGAGCAAGCAATCAATCTTCCTAACCTTTTCACAACTATGTTAGGATCCACTTCCAGTAAATCAGTAATATTTTATTTGGCGTGACTGCCTATGATCTGTGGAGAACCCATTAATTGGTTAACACTCGTACCCAGGAATCCTGGCTAAGAATGTTTGCCAGACTTTTGGCTTCTGTTGACAGCTGAGTGCAGTCGAGAGCAATACACTATTTGTTATTTAAGTACATATTTAGGGTTCTGTAGTAAGAACTATGCTTTCGTATTTATAGTATCGTCGAGTTCTTATAGTTATTTAACTGATGTGCTATAAAATAAATAAAACTTACCTTACTTAATTATGTACAGAATGTACTTTATTGGTTCGGCTTTAAGTAACTGTGGAGGCTTGTTATCTGCAACTTGATAATATGCTGTAGTTATCTATTATTTGTATTTAGCCTGTAAGCCTCCTAAGAAGTTAAAAATACACACATCAAAAAGTCTAAGCAACACATATTTTTTTAAGCTATTTATTTATTTCTTTCTTCTTTGGCTTCGCACGGTTTGTGCATTTAGCCAATGTCACGTAATGAATTTTCATTCATGTCGAAAAAGACGGCCGCGTGAACAGTCTACGAGGGAGGTTTGAGGCAAAGTCATGATGAGGTCACTATGCTGCGATATCTCATTGTTCTTTATGAATTATTTACTGAATGCACTTTTTACTACATAAATCACACACTATTATTTAGAAAACAATACTATAAATAATTTAAAAGTCCAATGAAAAATGAACGTCACACTCATCTTAACTTTCCCGACAACCTAAAAATCTATTAATCAATTATTACTACTTTTTGAACTAGAGGACATACTGGCTGGTTGTAAAAAAAAATCGAATAAGTATCATTTGTTTTTTTTTTACACAAATTTAAAAAGGAATGCGAATGCTTTTGTTTCAAATTTTATAGCGTTTTCTTTGTTTATTAAAATTTAGTATTCTGTATCAATTTTATGATTTAAAGTTTTAAACAACAATTTGAAAATAATTTTGAACAAATTTGAATTATGTGACCTTTTTTACGCTATGGAGCGACGTCATTTGACCGCAGATGAAATGCAAAGAACTCTAGGTATGTTGCAAGAAGAAGTCAATCTCAGGTATCTCAATATTTTGTTGTCGACATAAGCGTTATTTGCCGTCTTCATTAGCGTTATACTAACACGAGAGATCCTGCTGAGCAGCACCCAGGTTGAAGTAGGTGTACAAACACACGGCAAAATTGATACATACGACCCTTGCATACAACTGACTGCAAGAACCCAGCCGATGTTACCGCCCGAGAGATAGGTTTAAAGCTATGAAATTCAAGCAGTGTTGCTGTTAGCTGCCAAACGGTTTGAAATCGAGTATATGAGTAGGTATGGCCTATGAGCACGACGATGTCTCTGGAGCATGGAACATGAAACACAAAAACAATTATTGTTTAATATCAAAAAAACATTAAGATAATATAAAATAGAAAATACTGAGGATTTAACGCGAAAACTCATTTTAAAGTTGAAATTTGTATGTGTTGTTAAGACTTTCTGATGTGTGTATATAGACGGAAAGTAGTCAGCCTGTGGTTTGACTCGGAGAATTTGGTTACTAAAAAGCTGTACTTTAGTAAGTTAAAATAATGTTTTTTTAGTAATATTTTTAATACACAAATATACATAATCGTTTGTTTTAAAGTACCCTTTTAAGTAGTGCAGTAATGATCTTAGGATAAGTAAAATGTTAAACATCGTATATTTGATTGTAACGAAAACCAGCCAAGTGCGTGTCGTGTTCCGTGCCATTATCTATAATTATTACGTCTGTTGTATGGGAGAACTCCATAAATATTTTTTAAAAACAGAATGTCTTTAGTAGTCGTTGTTAAAGCGGTATATCTGCATTAAATTTCATCTGTCTAGCTGTCACGTTTAATGAGACAGCCTGGAGACAGACAGACAAACAGATAGTGGAGTCTTAATATTAGAGTTCCGTTTCTACCCGTTTCTTACGGAATCCTATATATTGCCATTTTAGTACTTATTTTTACGGTCGATAAAAACAATACTGTACATGGGTAAATATTCATCCCAACTTCGGAAGGTTTCATTGTGCGTGGTCGGACAGCCATTTTTCCAGTTTTTTATTAGTCGCTAATGAAACTCGTACATTTGGCACAGATGAGCAGCGTCGTATCTATGGCTCGGAGGGCGGTGAGGAACTGCCGCGATACGCTAGCAGTCCGCAGCGGCAGGCATCTCCTTTTCCTCATGAAAGCACCAATCGGAGATTCTATAGAAGAAACAGGAATTCGAAAGGTATGCTTTTGAAATGGTTAAAGTAGTAAATATAGTCAGGTGTGCTGGAAGAAATTTCTTAAGACATAAGCAGCACATTTGTGCTCAGATTTTAATTCTGTCATATCCCTATGTATTTTATTGTGTGTAAATAAATAATAAAATAAATAAATATATTATATAAATCAAATATGTGTGACTTAAGTAGTCCACTATTTTGTTCTAATAGATTAATTAAGTCGCACTTATTGTATACCTACTATTTTATTAGTTGTGTGACTTAAACACGCACTTTGGTCACGCTTTTCTGTGTAAAAATGGACTGCTTAAGCCACAGAAAACGGTGACTTAAGGTTAGGTTACACAGTGCTATAAATTTGATAAGAGTAAAATCAACACAATAAAAAGAATATTCGACTATTTAGAAATAGAGGATTTAGAGGAGACCTGTGCCCAGCAGTGGGACGATAAAAAGGTTGATGATGATGATGATGATTTAGAAATAATTCGCGATAAAATTCTTAAGTGTGGCTTTAAGTCACAGTGAAAAGGCCTTAAGCCTGTTTATTTATAAAGCCAGTGCCTAATTAACTGATACACAACTACAACTAAAAATTTGTAGATAATTATCTGTCTTTTAAGTACAAAGTCATTGTGGCAAAGACAACACTTTTGAGTCTGAGAAGATAATCTAACTAAACACTTGCCTAGTTCTAAAATATTTCGACGCCACTTGGAATTTTTTTACCAAGGGCTTCGATACGAGGATTATATCATTTGTTGCTCTTTGAAGACTGAACAATTTAATAATTTTCTTCTTTTAGATACTTGATCAAATTTCTTCTTTTTCAGGTGAGGAGATATTCAGTGCGGAGCCAGGTGGTACGTTGCAGCGTCGTCGACGGGCTGACGAGTTCCCGCACGAAAACAGCGCGCGCAACGCACGACTTTGTCTTAATAACGGTAGTGATATTATCTCTTACTCTATACTAAATATCTCTAGTGCTTTACCATAATGTCTATTTTCATGTAACTATGTGAATACATAGTTACATGAAAAGTAAATGAATATTGCGAGTAAATGAATATTTACTCGCAGATCATTATAAGCCTTGTAGAAAACAGCAAAACGATAGAAGAGAGGAAAAGAGGAGATAATTTAGTTGCTTTTGTTTGAACAAGTTTTATTATAATCAATATTTTACACTAGCTTTCCGCCTGCGACTTGAATTCTATTCTGGAATTCGGTTATATCGCGCTTTTTAGATTTCCCTCGGGAATATCAAATTTTTCAATAAAAGGTAGCTTATGTCCTTTCTCAAGTCCTAAAGATTGTCTGTGCCAAATTTCATCAAAATCGGTTGAGAGGTTAAATTCAGTATTATTGATTTTTTACATGATCTTATTAATAAGTTTTAATTTAATATTATTAAATGGATTAGTATCTTGAAACTATTCCATTTAATAATTATTTTCATTATGTTGTTAGTTGTTATAATGTTAGTGTTTTCCAGTTAATCACTATGTGACAGATTACAAACGTTACGGCCTACATGAAGTATCAGCCTCCTACAATTTATTAACAACTTGTTGGTTTATGAAATCTGTTGAAATATAGTAACTGAAATAGGCATACTCTAATTGGTAGTTAAATAAACTTCTTAGATTATTTAGGTCATCTAGCCCTTTACATCGTCAAAGTTTGAGAAGCAAAATGTTATAAAGCAAAGCAAATTGCGTGACTACCAACCTGCCTGAAGTATTTGCTCGAGAACCCAAATAGATTATCCCAATTACAGTTGTTGTACTCTTACCAATTGAGGAGTTCCTTCGCCTAACTTTCAAGTCCATTATCAGTTCCTTATCGAAATGTAGAAGTGGAAATAGAGTGCGGATTGTTTGCGAAACGGTAATCTTGAGTCATGTCTATCTTCCTTATGGTTTGACCTATTTAATATTACACTTATAATTTGACCGCGATGCTAACGAATTTTTTTATGCTCTGTGATTCTTTTCTCTCTTTTCTTAAAGAGATAAATAACCAGGGTTGTCGGATATAATTGGAATAAACAATGGATGTTTGGCGAAATAAAATTGTATGTAATTAATAAAAAAACTATCTCCGATCCACCATCGGACGACCCGTCGTACGGCGAGTTTCCACCCTTACGTTGTTTACACCTCTACGATCCGGACGAAGCGTTTCGCCTTCTCCTTTATACCGCGTACATCGAGGGACTGGAACATTTTGCCAGCGGCGATGTTTTCGTCGGACTACAATTTGAGTGTCTTCAAGGCTAGAGTGAATAGTCTCTTAATAAACTAGTGCGCTTTACCATCAACGATTGCGTCATTGCTTACCATCAGGCGGGATGCAGTCGTGGTGGCCTAGTGGTTAAAACACCAGCATCTTAAGTATGAGTGTGTTCGATTCCAGGTCAGGCAAGTACCAATGTAACTTTTCTAAAGTTATATGTACTTTCTAAGAATATCTTGGACACCAATGACTGAAGGTGAAGGAAAACATCTTCAGGAAACCTGGACTTTATAAATCTGAAATCGCCAACCCCCATTGAGCAAGCGTGGTGATTACGCTTAATTCGTCTCTGTATGAGAGGAGACCTGTGCTCAGCAGTGGGATGATAAAAAAAAGGTTAATAATGATGAGGCGGGATTGCGGTCAAGCGCTAGTTTATAATTTATATAAAAAAAAAAATATCAAATTAAATTTCCTCCGAAAACATCAATTTGCATAAACTATAACTAAAACCGACGACACAGCAGGGCAAGTGCGTAAAACATTATCAGTAGCAATGGGTTTCATTTTGTCAGTTCAACAACATTCGTTGCGTTATTTATGTTGCTGAGCAGATACATTTTCGAACATAGGGAGCAATGGAACAGCAATAAGCTTCTAAATGGTTTCAACTCGGTGGTAGGCCATAACATCGGCCGCCGGCAGAAATTACCACCCACCAGACAAAGCCTTGCCGCCAAGCGATTTGTCGTGTTCCGGCATGATGTCTGGTGAAGCCGTACGGAGGACGGGTCTGAGCAGTTGTGTTGCGATGTGTGCCGGGTACGATGCGCCTAATGTTGTTGTGTTGGGAGTTTGGTCATGGAGGGTCTTCAGATCAATCTCCCTTTGGCGCAGCATCGTTGGTCGTGTTGTTGGGTTTAACATTGCATCAACTTGCTCAACTGCCGTCTTCCTTCCTATTCACTCAGTTTTTTAAGTGAATGGGTTTAATAAACTAGCACGTTTTAATCAACGATCGCATCACTGCTTACCATCAGGCGGGATTGCGGTCAAGCGCTAGTTTATAATTATTATTAAAAAAAAAATAAGCTTCTAAATGGTTTCAACTGATAGTAATGGTATGTTACGAAATTAGGGTGTTGATTATTTATCTCTTTAAGATTTGTTTGTATCACGCTTGATGACTGTAAGTAATCCATGTACAATTTTTAGGTCTGTTATGCAATAAGTGAATAAATCTTTATAAAAGTAGCTATCATGTTACATCACATTAAATAGTCTTTTTGAACAGCTGTCAAAAATTTTAATAGTATTTTAGAAAAATGGATATACTTCTACTCTATTTTTTAACACGGAATGCTAGAAATAATTGGGTATTGATTCACCTTACTTAGTTCTTATAATACCGCATATCTCCATGCCAGGAATGTAATGATAACTGCAAGCATCAACAACAATAATGCCGTTCCGAAATGTAAGGTATGGACGAGGTATTACACATATTCAGTGTCGGATTCCAGTTTAGTTATTGTACTTAGGCATTCTGTAGTGTACCTATTATGAGCGTATTACGGAGGTGGGTGCATGCCTTTGATATGGATGCCTGGCATAGTTGCTCCGACGCATGTGACTGGCGCGGAGGTACGAGTACACAATGAGCGAACCGAATTGTGTGCATGCTTCGAGAGACGAATTTAGTCACGTTATATTATGATCTTATTATATAATTAGTTGTAAATTTTTGCTTGATTCTTATCGGATCGCCCAATGTGTGTAGCTTTAGGACGTATAAACTAAAATTGAATTTATAAATACCTACTTAATAATACTTATAAATGTTTACTTGCAAAAATATTTAACAATTTTGAGTTGAGTTGTTAAAACTTTTATATATAATGTGTACAAGAACCATTACATGTAGTTTGTTGAATCTGCCTAATTATTCCTCTAAAGTTCAAACCATCAAACTGCCACATTTACTTGTTTGGGAACAAATCCTTACAGTTCTGTTATATTTGCAGGCCCTTCAGGCAACGGTGGTCAAGCCAGCGAGCGCGAATGCGATTCACCGCCAGAGCCCGCTCCTCCTGAAGTACCTCCGAGAGGACCAAGCCTCCATGTTACCCTCCGGCACCGCCCCTGTGAACAGCCTGCAGAGCCTGATCGACTGTACCTGTCTGAAGGTAAGTGTGATGCTTAAACCAAAAATCAACTAGATATTAAAGTTAATGTTGATTTCTAACTTATTAAATATACAAATATAATTACTCAATCCAACCCAAGACCCAAGATTTTTCCGTGAGGTGAGTATGCGGCTAGATTTTGACCGTTTTCATTTACGGGAATCCGTCTTTTACTATTGGTGATCTCTGGAGTGCCTTCGATGCTGAGAACTTGCGGCTTACAAATGTGGAAATGAAATGAAATCGTTTATTAAGCAAGTAGGATCACCGATCACTTTTACACGTCATGTCACGTTTTTTTTTAATTTTTTTTTTTTTTTTTTTTAAACTAGATGAAGCCGGTGGATGTTTAGGTTCCTAGTGACGGTGAGATATACAGGGAAGTATGCGTCCAGCATTTGTGTTAAACACTATCAATCTCATCATCTACTATTTTGAGGCATATCATCATCATCATCATTTCAGTCGAAAGACGTCCACTGCTGGACATAGGCCTCCCCAAGGTTCTTCACGACGACCGGTCCTGCGCCTCCCGCATCTAGCGGTTTCCCGCGACCTTCACCAGGTCGTCGGTCTACCTTGTCGGGGGCCTACCCACGCTACGTCTTCCGGTTCGTGGTCGCCACTCGAGAACACGTCGGCCCCATCGGGCATCGGTCCTACGGGCAATGTGTCCAGCCGACTGCCACTTTAGTATTGCAATTCTTCGTGCTATGTCGGCTACTCTCGTTCTTCTGCGGATCTCCTCATTCCTGATTCGATCGCGCAGTGAAACCCCAAGCATAGCCCTCTCCATTGCCCTTTGAGTGACTTTGAGCCTTCTTATAAGACCCATTGTTAGTGACCACGTCTCAATTCCATAAGTCATCACTGGCAACACACACTGGTCGAAGACTTTTGTCTTGATACACTGCGGTATTTCAGACGAGAAGATTTTACGTAGCTTCCCGAAAGCAGCCCAGCCGAGTTGGATTCGACGATTGACCTCTTTCTCGAAGTTGGACCTTCCTAACTGGATTATTTGTCCCAGGTACACGTAGCTGTTAACAACTTCGAGAACAGAGTCTCCAATTTTTATAGGAGGCATATTGTTAGCATTTTTTATTAAAAAATATCTTTTCAACAATGCATATAATGCAATTAATGTTTTGGAACTTTCAAAATTGAAGCTATTGCTACGGTGCAGAAAACTATTTGTAAATCAATCTCTATTTTTATTATCCTTATATAGAAATGTAATATATTTTTTTAATGTGATAATTGTTAATGAGCTTGAGAATTCGTGAGATTAACGTTAATTTTCATGTCGGAAGATGATCGTACTGATTGTATTCAAGGAATCCAAGGCTTTCGTTAATTTTATTCATTTTCATTCTACGAACTCAAGAACTTCTTTATCCAGTTTAATTTACTTACTTTCAAAACTATTTGCTTATTTTTAATAAATTTTTAAAAAGCATGTGATGGCGTCAAACAGGTGACGAGCACAGCACATGTCCAACAGTAAAACAAAAAGAGTTTTTATTAGTAAAGTTAATGTTTACAAAAAGGAAGAGGATGGACGGTTTGGTTTTTATTACTAAAAGCAAATGCTGGTTAGGTTATAACTGGTGGTAGACTTTAATTGTATCGACCCTGTGGGAAAATTTTGTCCTGCATTAGATTTTCAACTCTCCAATCCAAGCGCGTCAAAATTCACACTGTTGGATTTTCAGGTCTCTGCATTAAGCAGTGCGTGGAAAAAAAAACGCGCTCGTGTTACCTGGAATAAGTAATACCTGGGGATTGATAATAACTGTATTGATCTTGAAGTATTTTTGATTAAATTGGATGGTATACGGCTAATGATGTACTTTACCGCTACGAACGTGGGTGTGACCTTTGTATTGATCAATTACATGTATTGTAGCATACGTTTATAGAAGATCAGATAACCATTACAATCTCATTGTCTATGTAACAATTTCATTATCTATATTTCAATAATCACTTCAGCAGACATATCGGCAAAACTATTTTGTTATTTTATTAAAAACCTATTTATGTTTATAACTTTTTAACTAAGTATGTATCAATCATTTACAATTAAGTAAGCATAGTTTAATAAAAACTTTTTAGTTGTGAAAAATACTGTAATCAAACAACGTAATTTTGTTTACTTTAATTTTCACTCGTAATTTTGGTTTATAAACGAAACCACTGAACGAATTCTTATGACACCAAACTGAAACTATGAGCTATGGTAGACATGACGCGATTACGCAACTTAAATTCAGTGTCTTGCTTTTAATTGATTGTTGCATAAGCGTGACGAGTAGGTAGGGGTTGTCCTATATTTAACTTCAATGCTGGAAATTTGTGAGGAATTCCCTCAACTGCCTATGGTCTTCATCATCACATTTACTGCAGGCCATCATTTTAACCCATATAGATGCAAAGTTCTCACCAATATCCTTGACCAAACACAAGATTACTACTGAAAATCGTTGAGGAATTCCTTGAACTGACCTTTGTCTTCATCATCAGCCCCTTAAATGACAGTCACAAGCCATCTAGGTGTAAGGTTCTTATCAATACAAATTAATCAAGCATGAATATAAAGTAGCTGCTGTGAACCATTGAGGAGTTCCCTCGACTGTCTCTCGGATCCATTATTAGATCTATTGCAGATCTTCATTATAACCCAAATGGACGCAAACTTCTCATCAATATAAATGAATTGTGCCCAAATACAAGGTAGCTACTCTAAATCGTTGAGGAGTTCCCTGAACTGACCTTTGTCTTCATCATCAGTTCCCTCGCCTCTCTCCGGGCTCCATCATCAGATCTACTAATACCAGACCCTTATTAAATTGTAGTGCTTTAAAATACCTAATGAAAAACTTACAAATGCACTAGCCGTCCCTACCATTTTCGAAAGTTCCTCTCGATTTCTCTGGTCTTCCACCATCAAACCCTGATGTCCTTATCATGGGACCACCTTGTTCACAAACGGTTCACAAACGATGAAGTTATCCGCGAACAAACATAAAACAAATAAATAAAACAAAAAGCAATATATACTGTCGTATTGAGTAACCTCCACCTTTTTGAAGTCTATTAGTATATTTACAGTGAAAGAAAACTATGTCTATGGTCCATTTTTTGTGGTCATTCTTTGAAGAACCACAAAAAAAAAAATATATTAATTTATTATCTAATGGATTTAAACATCCAAACTAAACTAGCTATCTAGTTTGATCTCGAGCGGTAGATATGCACTATGTAGGAAAACAAACTTGCTGTACAAACTTTCTTTAATCTAAGTTTTGAAGATAAGAACGATTCTATAAAATGTGGTAATATTTAATAGTGGAGCTGTTTTGTGTTAGTAGAATTTCTAGATATTTCAAAATGGAAATTTCTGTTTTTGAATATCAAACATATCAGACTGTCTTTTAAATAATACCGATACGTTTTTGCTATTTGCGCTAATAATTTAGAGAAGGCTTTAAATATTCGTGAAAAAAATATTGTGTAAAAAAAGTATTTAAAGTGAATAAGCGCTTTATATAAAAAGTCCGTATACAACCACAAAAGAATATAATAATGTACAGAACATTCATAGCACATACATTGTTGCCGACTGCCGAGTCTGCAGAGTTAGCTAATTAAGTTTCCGCCGTAAATGTAGAAGCGCGTTAAGTAGGCCTTGTTCTTGTGTGGGTACTTCGGCGAAGTTTAATCGAATCGCATCGCATCGCTGTAGGTACTAGACCTTGCCGGTGCCACCAAGTTGCCTCTCTGACAAATTAACCACTTGATCTATGCCCCAGGCGTGTATACGTAAACAACTTGGACTTTAATTTCTTTTACTTCTCTCTTCCATGGCCTTAGGGTTCGTTGGGAAAATTAAAATGAAAATTGCTTTAGGATTATTATGTGAGGAGGAAAATTATGAGGTTTTGGTTGATTTAAGGAATTGGCGTGAAAAGTATTTCTTGATATACCGAATATTTAAAGAAAAGCCGAAATATTTATTTTTAAGTCATGGAAAGTCTTTAAGTCATACACCCCCGATCTGATATATTTAGATAAATTTGCCCGAAACCATAAATATATTTCAAAAGAAATACTTTATACTGTTAACGTAAATTACAAGCCTCTTCGAGGCAAAGTAAATGCCGCAAAAATGTTGAGAAAAGACTAATTGTTTACCCAAACAAAGTCTTTAGATAGTACAGAACCCCCGGCGCGGTAAACTTCCTCTTCTCATCTTTCCCCTTGTTTATACTTTTCGTTTTCATTAGCTTCGCAGCTCTTGCAACATTGTAATTAATTTTTTGGCTTACTGAGACCAGCTTTTTATTGTCCCTTGAAATTTCACAGAGTCAGGTTTGAACGTAACAAACCATGGGTCAAATACTTAGTCTCAGTGCCGTGACGAAAGAAGAAAGAAAGCTGATAAATTTGATTTGGGTGAGAGACGGGCGCAGGATGAGTCGCTTTGATGTGGCGGGGCTACGTCGGCCGCGCCTAACCCGCCTCGCTGAAATGGCGCGCACTTACACAGAAACTCTTACCGTAATTTAATTTTTATGATAGCGCGTTGTAAGCGTCTCGGGACTTTCATTTGGGTTTCGTACTCTCACTTTAGTTAGGCTACTGACGCCCATGAAATACACCACAAGCTATGACTTTCCTAATTCTAATAATGATACCTTCTGGAAGAGACATCTTTACAACCGCTAAATCAACGACGAAATCGTTCAAGTACGTAGACACCGAAATGAATTAGGCAAATCTTGATTCAAACAAGAAAATAGCTTCAAAAGGTCTCGAAAGTTTAATGGAATCGAACAGGCTCCGGCCGAAGTAGTCGGAAGTTTGCGCGGGTGACAAATTGGGCACTTGACCCGCGCGCCGGCCGAGCCTCCCACTGCTTGTTTCTCGAGGACCGTAATAAGTTTAACTTAAAGTAAACTATATTCCATTCCCTCTAATTTGCCGTCGCGCTACGCTCCTGCGATACTTTTTACAGTCTCAAATTAACAGTTCTATTTATTTCGCTAAAACTTATTCCAGGTGCTTTATAATTCAACGATGCCGTTCTGATTTCACCTGCCGCTCCCATTAGTGCTAGGATTGCTAATTCATTTGATTTAATATTAATGTCATTGCGTAGGACGAAAAGGTAGTAACGGCGTATTTGTGGATGCAATATTATTTCATAAGAGGAGAAGGAGTCTCGAGTCCGGAGTCTTGCTTGGAAATTGAAACCTCCTCGGAGATTCGCTGTAATTTAATTTTTACGATGCCGTATTGTTAGAGCTTCCCAGAAGCGGTGTTTGCTGTTAAAACTCAAAATAGTCGTCTTTGACTATTATTGTAATAATCTAGCTTGAATTAAACAACGACTTTCGAACTGTACCGAGTGCTGTGTAGGTAATGTTTATTCAGTTAATGCGATACGTTGTTATTGAAGCTAATTGGACTCAATATGTTATTATTAGGCACAGTCGTGGAATCTTTGTGTATTTAGTCGAGAATTGTTTACGAATTTTGATACTGTGTTTTGTGTTGGTCTCTCTGTTTAATTGGCTTAATGTATTTATAAATAGCAATAGCATTTGGCAACATTGTAGGCGATTTTCATGTTATGTTTTTTTTTTTAATAATTATAAACTAGCGCTTGACCGCAATCCCGCCTGATGGTAAGCAGTGATACGATCGTTGATGGCAAAGCTCGCTAGTTTATTAAGAGCATATTCACTCAGAAAAAACTGAGCGAATAGGAAGGAAGACGGCAGTTGAGCGAGGTGATGCAATGTTAAACCCAACAACACGACCAACGATGCTGCGCCAAAGGGAGATTGATCTGGAGACCCTCCACAACCAAACTCCCGACACAACAACATTTGGCGCATCGTAGTCGGCACACATCGCAGCACAACTGCTCAGACCCGTCCTCCGTACGGCTTCACCAGACTTCATGCCGGAACACGCCAAATCGCTTGGCGGCAAGGTTTTGTCTGGTGGGTAGTAACTTCCGCCGGCGGCCGATGTTATGGCCTACCACCGAGAGGTAAAATATAAATAAAAATACACACTACTCACATAATATTCTAAAATGATAACATTCCTTTTTAGTGCACCTTTGTGCTGTTTATTTGCGATATCTATGTTGCAGGGTTCTCTATCATATTATTTATATATGAACTTTTCCTTGTGTGAGTGAGTATACAGCATGTTGATATCGGAAGTGTGTGGTCATATTAAGGGTGTGGTGTAAACCTTCAAAGTGGAGTACTCCATGGGATAAGCGTCGTAATCATGAAAAAATAAAAACATCCCATAGAAAACTTCAACATTTATTCGTCCTAAATTTATGAGATGGTGCCGATTTAGTATTTTGCAAATGATATTGCATGTTGATCTCGTGGAGAAAGATGTCTGAGTCTGATGTGTGAGGATAATTTGATCCATACGTACCACACAATTTTGATACACGCTGTTTAAGGTCTTTGCACTCTTATTATATTCTGCAAGCTGCTTTATACAAGTTGCCGTGGTTATGTCTTCCTCTTGATGGTGAAATAAAAATGTTATTACTCCGTATATAACATCGCGGTAAAATTGATATAACTCTAAATGTTTATTGTTGACATTCTTTTATCTCATTCGACGTATTTTTTAGTACAAAGTAGTGAATCGTGTTTTTAAGACTAAATCATTCGTTTCTAAGAGATGATATTTGATGATATACATATGACTTAGTTGTTTTTGCAAAGGTACTTGTTTTAACAAAAATAGTCTCGGTATATTTCACAAAATGTGCACAAAAGTAGAATTAAATAATTAGTGCAGACATGTCCTTTTCGTAAGAATTTTATAGAGAATCGAAAATCAATTAAGGACGACGAAGAAAGTAAGAGTGAGAGAAAGATGGTTTTTATTTATAAATTTTCACTATGAATTTAAATAAAAAGTGCAAGTAAAAATCTGCAGCTGTAAGCATATTCATAAACTTTTAACCACTCATAAAAATGTCGTCTTTCGAGATCAAATCCGACATTGTCGTGTCGTGAGTGCGAGTGGAATGTTCTCGATTCCCTGCTTGCGAGAGTTTTAAACATCCCAGTCCGGAAGGCACTTGAGTGCTCATAAAACACTCATACCAGTATCCGTATAGATTCGTGTCTACTTGTGTTATTTGCCTCACTCGGGGAGACTTGATACCAGATTTATTGGATCGTCAATAATATTTGCGCGGTTAACCTTAGCTCGATAAAAGTTTTGATTTTTCCTTGTTTCGGTAGTTTAAAATGAAATACATAGAATACAATTGTAGTTTTATTGTATTGCAATATTAGAGTTCCAATAATTTTATGTGTAGGAAATTCAAGTTTATCAGTTCATGCAAACATAGTTATTGTAACTGTTTGAATTGTTTATTAGAAATAAGAATTAGGCTAATCAAGTTTCACAATTACATAGCGAGATAGATTGCCGACAGCATATGCCTGTCTCTACTTCATAAACCGAAACTCATGATGTTACAAAAGATCTACAATAACAGATTACATGAGGCAGTTCACAGCTATAAATAGTTGAGAGACATTATTCAAGTAACAAGCGAGTGTGCGATACGTCACACTAAGTTGGAACACTTTAAAGTTTTTCCGCGTAGCGCGGTGCAGATCCGTCCGCGGAGAAAGCGGGATAAATGATTGATGGCGGACCTCCAAGTATAAACTCGATTATCCGTTGAGACGCGAACAACTTACAAGTTTTGTGTAACGATGGATCAGGATTATTTGAAACTTTCCCCCACGGGAAAAAATCGACTCATGACAATCATATTTGACTGGAATATCAATGAGAATGGAAAAATGTACTGATGTAAGAAAAAAACGTTGCAATATTAGTGGCCATTTTAAATTAAATAATGTGGCATCAACATTGATATTTTAACTTTAATTGTTTCTATCAACTTTGCTATCTTAAAAAAAGCTGTTCTCATTAGAAATATATTGTATTCGGCAATTTCAAAGTATTATTGAGCAAAACCTTCGGGTAGCTACTAATCAAACTACATTGAAGAACTGAATAAATGCAAAAGTTCCTTAGGATTGAAAATCTAAGAATTTGATCACTTTTCAAAATTAGTAGCGAATGCGCACTAATGACGAGGTGGAGTGAAAATGTAAAACGGAGTAGGCTTTGGCCCAACTCTGCTGAATTATTAAATTTTACAATTTTCGACGCCTCCGTGTATCTACTTAACATTTGGAACTAGTAACAGTGCCTATATTGGATTTTATTAGCTGTTTATTTCATGTTTTAATAGATGTTCTCACTTTTAAAAATGTAATTATAAGTTGTAATTAACATTATATAAAGTTTAAAATAATCATGTTACACTTGATGAAAGTTGATTTTTTTTCCTCTGGTAGAGTTGTGTTCAATAACTTTGTACATTTAAATAAGTTGCGCCTAAAGCAAACAACGGATCCTAAAAACACTCTCCCTTTATTAATGACGGTCTATAATAAAGGGATACTGTTGAATGTTTACAAATAGTTCTGTCTAAAAATTTAATAATAGTAATTCTATCTAAGGGTTTAAAATGACCGAAGCCGTAGCGGTTCTCATCTGCACTTCAATATTAGTTTGTTCTAGACTGAGGGACGGGCGTTGGCGTTGGCGGCGGCGACAGAGACGTGCGACGAAGCAAAATTGTTTCGCCGTTTATTATTCCGAGTTTTAATCAAGAAAGAAACTCGTGTTGGTGGACGGCGACGTCTGGGAAATATCCGAGAGGTCGCCGCTGTGATGCACCCGTCCACATTAATCGTGTGTAAAATATCCCGCAAAAAGCTCATTATATGCTCACTCGTTTCTCTTTCTGCACTGGACTGTGTTTACGACCAACTTTGTGGTAGTTACACTAACTGCGGACAGTTGCGACAATATAATAGCCAGCGATGTAACAAACATCCTTAGCATAGTGTTTATTATGAAAATTTCTTTGTGGAAATGAATGGTAGAAAGTTCTGCGGTTATTGCTCCTACCTTTGTGCCAGTGTTCGAATTTATGTTATCACTTTTGTTTATTGGTAACATAAGATCGGTTTTAGTTAGTATCATGTCTTCGAAGATCACTATGTGTGGGTACAAATGACAAGCAATACCAAAAATAAATTGCATATTTTGATAGAGCGTGCGGCGCGTCACTCAGGTGGAAACTAGAAATGTTCGCATTCGTAGGGGAGGTGGTGTCTCCACGCACACCCGCGCCCTGCTGTCGCTCACAAATGCGATTTATTCGGGCTACTTTGCAGACTCTATTTTGTTATGTTTCGTATTCCGTAAACTAATTCGGCGTGAAGTGCAAAGGGGATTGCTCCTATATTGCTGATGTCAAATATTCACACACTTCATATTTTGAATATAGACAAAACGTTTGTGTGTTAGGGTGAAAACTGTTCTATTTCTGGTAATGACAAAAATCAATAGCTCCCTATCTATTCCGGTCATGTCGCACAACAAAGTATCAGCCGGTTGCGCTACTCTCATTTACACTTAATCCTATTTGATATATTGGGCCATTACGAGCGCTGTCCCGCTCGCTACTTGCTCAGATTGTAAGAAAATATCAAGTAACGACGTCAGTATACCTTTATAGTCGGACAGTCATGCTGATATCGATGGCGGCAGTACAAACCAAACGACGATCACAAAAAAGGGGATGGGTACCCATCCCAGCGCCAGTGATCAGGAACAATGTCTCTTCATGTATGCGTAATATAAGCAATTTACACATAAATTGAAGATACGAAAGTAATATTGATTGATAACCCAATTTATGATGTTCCCGAACTGAAATGTGTGTCGTTCCCGGAGAGTGCCGCATCTGAATGACAGTTTATCATACATTCTTCTGGGTGGCGTTTCGCGGATCTTGAACAAATTGGGTCGCACTTATCGGAAATATAATACGTATCACAGTTAAGTGCAAAGTACTAGCAGCAAAATGCGCATTGCACGTTTTTGATATACACGCTTCTCTTACTTGCAACATGATATAAATTTTCTTTCTATTTTTAACTGAACACGTTATTCGATTTCTTGTCTAGGTTGTGTTACTATTTATGAGACCGATGGAGGACCGTTGGCGTTAATAGCTTCAAAAAAAAATCGGAGTTGATGCTCGGAGAGGTCGTCATTGTCACCCTAGACATTTCTGCACGACCTGTTTTTTATAGACGAAAAGTTTCGTAGACGACTTATGTTGCCATTTGAAAGTTTTAAGACTAAATTTTCGAGAATGTTGGCTTAGGCCGAGTTTGTCTAGTACTGGAATAATGTTTATATTACATTTTAATTTCTTTTTCCATACCTGATTCTTACAAACTATACTGTTTCACTTAACACTTTATTTTTCTACTATACATGATTATTTTATCACAAGAATTTCAAAAAGCAAGAAACCAATTTCGTGAAATCCTATTCAATAAAAGTGAATAAGTAATTAATTTCACTGCGGCGGTACAGATAGAATTTATAAAAAATAAAATTCAACACGCGTTATCAAGTTCCGGAATCAATCTATTTTGTTTGCACGCTTCCCTTAATAAAGGAGGGAGAGCCTTTAAAGAGAGACTTTAAAAGAGACACTTTGAAAGGGAGACTTTAAAAGTCACTTTTAAACGTGATACATTATGAAAGTGGCGTTGCTTTAGAGCTTTCTTCGGTATCGTGAGCGAGCCGCGGATAATGATTGATGTACCGCCGCGTCACACGCTATCACGTCACACTTTCACTTTGGTACAGCGAAAATATTTTACACATTCCGTGCCAAATGTCGGGTGAAATGAAAACCGAGCCACTGATGTGCACTAATTGTTGTTTATGTATTTTTGCTTAGTGGCTTTTCTTACTTTTTCCGATATGGAAGTGCATTGAAACACACATTTATTATTTCGGAGAAAACGAATTAATCAGCAGTTTTTCCGAGATAATTGTAAGTAATTTAAACTAGTTGAACATGTAATAAAATCAAAAAGACCTCAAGTTTCATGTGAGTAGTCTAGCCACTTCAAATAGTTAGACTACACACGTGGAACTTGACAAATGAAGTATACTAAAGTACACCTGACTGACTGATTTTTATTATTCTATATACTTTAATAATGTTGCCTACTGGCGCGTCCCTATTGGGTGCGTCGGTCTGTCTTTTGCTGCAAACTCATAACATCATAAATACGATTCTAGGAGAAAGTTTCCCGACAGGAATCCTTGTCTGTTTGTACATCATTTCCTTATTTCAAAATATTCAAATGCAGGGTGGATCTCGGTGCGAGTAGATATATCACACTGTTAGATTCAGCTTTGAGGAAAACTTTAAAGAGCCGCAAAGGTTCATTTGAATGGAACTTGGTGTATAATTTGCATACTTATTTACATTATCTCTGCAGCACACAAGTGGGACCCTTTCATTATCAAATTCGCAACACAGGGGCGGCGGGCGGAGCGCGTCGACTGAATACAAACTCCAACTTGAAAGTGATTATCACTAAATTCCATGCAAAAAATACCACCCGATTAACGTCGCAATAAAACTAATAAAAAAGTACGAAGACCTAAGAAATCTATAGAGAAGAAAACAAATACAAAATTGTACTTTATTTTTGGTAACACTATTTCCAAAAACTAAATTTTTGTAGCAGCGTATTTGTTGTAGACAAATGAACTAATATTAAAGCCGCTTACATAAAACATAAATCAACCAAAAAGTTATCCTTTAATTTTAAAAATAATATAAACAACATTACGAAAGAGATCCTTTATTTTTAAGATATCAAATACCAATTTGCCATAACGAATCAAAAGGTCTACGAACTCTCGTAGCCGGCTACGCTTGCTTCGGGTTGTCTGCTACGGTGTATTATACAATAAAGTCAGAATAGTGAGAGCGAAGGTTGACGCAGCTTTTTCTCAAATTGAGATGCAATTTCATCCATTTTTTGTGAGCAAAAGTTGGGGGTTGTGGACGTGAAGATAATTAAATTCAACCCTTTACTGTGTGTGTTGTAAAGCAAAGGAAAGTCTCGTAAATTAGAAAACTAAACTGCGGATCTCACCCCGGGATTCAATTAGCTGCTAATCATATCTGGAGGGTGTGAGCAGATCGATCGGGGCTACCCTTTCGTACACATTGGCTTGTACATGACGCGACTCCCAATAATAGGTTTTTGTAACTGCGTAGGAATTATTTTTACTTAGATATGCATGGTTGGTTTTAATGTATTTAGGACTTCAGCACGTTTGTTTGTAGAAAATAGCACAGTAAAATCTTTCAAAGAAAATGCAGTCTCGATATCAGCTGTTGAACAGAACGGCACCTGCATGTGCGAGTATTAAATAAATGTACTAAAGTATAGGGTTCATAAAAGTATCTTTGTTGCTGAGTACATCCGGAAACGACACCAATAGCGAATGCACTTCAACGGGCTCACATTTCCGATCCCTTTTCAACCACCTCTCGAGCGCAGGGCTTCTTTCATAGCTATCTGTCGCTTCTCTGCAGAATTTTACCAACTCATTCAACCGTGAACTTGCATCGCACACGTGTCACGCTGTATTGCAAACTTAATATCGCGGCAGTAATGCGTGCTTTTGAAACGAAAACTTTAAGTACTGCACTCCTATCACATATAGGATGGAATTTGAAATACAAGGATTTTTATTTCAAACTCAAACATACATTTAAATTAGATAGTCTGCAATGAATATAGTGCCATTAGTTGAGTAGCTGTACTGTAAACACGTCCCACGGTGACGAAGTACAGGAGTCAGGAGGCAAACTATTTAGCCGCCGCAAATAGTTGAAAAGGAACGTATTGTTATCGCACGTCGTTGCCCAAGAATGTGAACGACAGAAAGTTCTGCGACGATTATACCACGCAAACTATCACGATACACCAAACTATTGACCTGAACTCCAACATAGACAGCTTTTAATATCATGAAATTGCCTCGACATCATTTAGTCGCTGCAAATATTACTTTAATCCCACAGCAATAAAGTTTAAGCGTCTGAGCTTGCGGGGAATGCAATAAAACCTTTAGAAATTAAAGGCGTGCTTGTGAAATCTCTGTCGTTCCTTTCTAACCAAGGTCAGGCGGCGTATGAGTGGAGTGTTGTCTCTATTGCGTGAACGTCGCGTTTATATTGCGAAGGCGGCTGCAAGACGACGGCGATGAAAATTCTTGGTACCTCAGTGTTATCTTATGAGGCAGGTTTACGTTTAATATTATGTTATCATGTCAGAAATAAAATGATATCTGAGGGTGGGTTTAATATAGTTTATGAACTACGAATTCAAATAGAATGTTCCCTCACGTGTGGAGGTATTGACGGCTTGACACAGTTAATCTTCTTTACAACCTAGAATTTTAAGACTAGTACTTAATATATTACTAGGGAGTCAAGATAATTTATAAACATTCCTTTCGACGACACTCAAATAAAACCGAATCACTAAAAATATATTTATTTTTTTTTTTTGTAATCGCAGGTTGTGTCACCAATCAAGTAGGTTTGCTTTGATAATGGAAGTTTCCTAAGTCACGTCTATCCGCAATATATTTTACCAAACTGACAAAACCTAGCCCCGAAGTCCTTAACAGTCCTTTTTTTACGGCGACTATCCCCCTAAATGTCCTCACCCGAGGGCGGGGTTGTCGTCCCTGTAAAACCAGGTTTATGACTGACACGTGGGGCCGAAAGATGTCGACCGAGCCTACCATATTGATCACACTAAAAACTCACAAAACTTAGATATTCCGCCATGCGTGTAGATAGTAGATGTGTATATTAGATATGTGTATAGTGTATGTTACATATTAGATCGAAATAGGAAAATTCTGTGAAAAAGACGCGCCTTTATATGTAGGTATATGTTGAATTATTATAGATAAGCTGGAGAATTTTATATTCTAGATCGACCTTTCCATTAAATTAATCGACGAGGTTACAATTTTAAATACATTATTTCCGCACATAGAGTCGATATAATGAAATCAATTTAAAAAATTGCTACAATTTAGTAATAAATAATTATATAATTTATTCAAAAAAAAATCAAATTGCGGAAAAATTGAGACCTTGGTTCCAGAGCTAAGTTAGAGTACTTGTGTTTGAGTAGCCTTCTTCCAGTTAGGTTATAATTATGCAAGATTTATTCAATAGTTTTATTAATAGATCACTTTATATGAAAAAATATTTTATGAAAAGAATGTTACAAAATTTCTTCGCCGGAGGGTTCTTCTCCGCCCTTCTAATACCCCATTTTTCCACAAGCTAATATGGTAATTCATTATACTCCTACGAGGCTGCGACATAAATATTTTTTTCTATAAATATGTGTTAAATGCTCTTCGTTTGTTGTATCAATTAAAAAAAAACCGTCCTGGAATATTGCTATTATATATTAACATACAAAGGTATATTTAATAGTTTTCTAGTGATCCGCAGGATCATAAAGTGATTCTGATTATATATTTATTATTTAATGTATGTACTATTTATTGACAATGTCTCGGTATCTTTAGAATTCAACTGCATCATTTTCTTATCAAGAAAATGATGCAGTTGAATGCAGTGGATATGACGGTTTCCGACACGTCTATTATATGAGCATAACTGGCTCTTGTATTTTTACCAAATTAATCTATCTAGTTAAAGTAGTTGTGTTCTCAATCCTGTGAATAAAGCGAGTAATATCTTAGGAAGTTATTTTTAGGTTTCCGTAGTAAACTAGGAATACTTATAGTTTCGTCATGTTTGGCTGTTTATCTGTCCATCCGCGGATAATCTCAGTGGCCCTTAGTAATAGAATGCTGAAAATCGGTACCAATATGTAAATCAATCACGCCTGCAAATTGATAAAATAAAAACTGTAAAAAAATGTTTTATATCGGTCAAAAATTAATAGGAGTTTACTGAAATAATTTTTTGATAATGTTAATCTCCTCGGAAATAATACCCTTTTTTTTGTAACGCTATTAAGTCTAAGTGGCAATGCATTTCACAGACGAGGTACGTTTGCGGAAAGCATTGCCAGTTGAGACAAAACGCACGCGGTTGTTACAGGTGTTCAAAAGATTCTTGAAAGAAAATTACTTGTCGTTGTGATCTTATTATCTTAACTTTTTTTTTTAATAATAATAAACTAGCTCTTGACCGCAATCTCGCCTGATGGTAAGCAGTGATGCGATCTTTGATGGTAAAGCTCAGAAAAACTGAGCGAATAGGAAGGAAGACGGCAGTTGAGCGAGGAGATGCAATGTTAAACCTAACAACACGACCAACGATGCTGCGCCAAAGGGAGATTGATCTGAAGACCCTCCACGACCAAAATCCCAACACAACAACATCTGGCGCATCTTACCCGGCACACATCGCAACACAACTGCTCAGACCCGTCCCCCGTACGGCTTCACCAGACATCATGCCGGAACACGACAAATCGCTTGGCGGCAAGACTTTGTCTGGTGGGTGGTAACTTCTGCCGGTGGCCGATGTTATGGCCTACCACCGCAGCACTGCAATCGTCTTTTATCTTATTTTATTTATAGTTGTTTATATATTTAGTAGGTATGTATGTATGTATTTATGTATCTCTACTTTTGGATAAGTATGTATCTATTTTAGCATACAGACTATCTGTACTAACAGTCCCATTTTATGTCCAGGATCATCATGTTACCTAGTTTTCGATTCTTCTGTATGCATTGGTATTCGTTTGAACTTGGACAAAACTCAGGTTAAGTTCAACAAACACGTTACTCCGGAACCTATTGTACTCAATGGCGGGGCTCTCAAGGTTGTTCACCAATACTTTTACCTCGGTCAAATTCCACAGCTTGGCAATTTTGAGAGGGAGGCTAAAAATGAATTCGGCTGGGCTATGCAGCTTCGTTGAGTCTCTTCGTCTCGTATTTAACAGAGTCCAAAGAACGGGATTTGTTTCAAAATCAAAAAAATCAAAGCATTTATTTCAAATAAACCAGTTACAGGCACTTTTGAATTGTCAGAAGGTCGGTCAGTCAGTAAGGTGAAGCTAGTCGCCCATTCCAAAGAGTAGGTACCTATGGAGAAGAACGGGCAAGAACCTCCATGGACACTCTTTTAAATTATCAAGCTGTTGATACAAATATTTGATTACATCATTCATTTTGAAATCAATCGTGTGAGAACGATGCAGAAATATATTGTACGCTGAGAGCGTCCATTATGGAAAAAAAAAACAACAATTCAGAAATTAAAATACGCCGTAGCAGCTAAGAGATGACCAGTCCCCTCTGACGGCGTCCGTTCACGAACATGACGTATGGATCAGCATCATTCAGCTCAACCATATTGAAGGGAACCTAATGATCCAACACACACGCCACCACCAGCGAGACATTTGAGTGAGCATGACATACTCTCAACAGCCATAGCACTATCAAGTCAATAAAAGACTAACCCAACAAATAGATGCTTTACAGCAAGTAGATCGTGCTCACACGTGTTCCATGCAATTATACAATACTAAGGAATTGAATCTACACAATGTAAAGACAGTTTTGTCCAAGGTTCAGCAGCTCCAACGGTGTTCCCGAATGCTAAGTTTAGCTCCTGTGTAGCTGCACCAGTGCCGAATACCCCTGTCAGCGATGCAATTCCGTAACGTACAATATGCTTGGCTACATAGTGTGTACTGGCTTTAAGTTAAAAAAAAAAAAAACAAACCATTGCAAATTTATTTTATTTGGAGTCCTTCTGAGGGATCTAAACCGCAACAAGGTGATCCGGAAGAGAACTAAAGTTGCCGACATAGCTCAAAGAATAAGCAGCCTGAAGTTGCAATGGGCAGGTCATGTTACCCATAGAATCTATGACCGTTGAAGTAGACGTGTTCTTGAGTGAAGAGCTGAATAGGGTAATTGACTAAAAAAAAAAAAACTAATTAGTCCGTCAGTCAGATTTCCAAAAATTACTAGACACGTATTTTTTCTTTTTTTATATAAAAAAAAAAACGAAGGAGCTACGTTGAAAACTCGTGTGACGTTACAAGCCACCAGATCTTTGATGCCTTTTATACTTGTAAATTTTTATTGATTTGATAAAACAAAATATACGTATCCAATATTTTTCTATAATCTGAATGACGGACTAAATAGAATCATTTTTTTTTACCCAGGAAACATCCGTTTTGGTAAACATAAGGCGGGACGTCCTTAGGATAGGTGAAGCGACAATCTTCGCAGAATGGCAAAAATAATATTTGAGTACACGGTTGGCGTACTTGTTAAATGTTTGACTGCTGCACTGCGTATCGCGGGTGCGATTCCCGCATGGAACAAATATTTGTATGACCTACAAATAGTTATTCTGGGTCTGGTTGTTTGTGTAAGTGAGTTTATATGTTTGTAAACGCACCCACGATACAGAAGAGGTAATGTGGCAAAATGATTTAAAAAAAAAAGCAACTGGATGGCGTGCAATAGGAGAGGCCTATGTCCAGCAGTAGACCGCTATAGGCATATGCCTAATAATCATCATCATCATCATGATATCATGATGGTGCTGATGATTCAAATCACAACTGGACTGTGGACAACATTATTTTCACCTACAAAGTAATTAATATATTTACAAATTTTACTTCGCACATAAACTTTGTTACGCCCGTATGTCTCTCCAGGAATCTAGCGTCAGATACATTTATCTGACACTTATTGGTCTCCCATGTGGTACAACCTTAATACCACATCGCACTTCGTATATTGATTATTTCGGTTTGACAGAATTTAACCGAAATAATGAAAATGCGAATAACGTATCCCTACTTGTCATATTCCTTAAGTAGGTTATTATTTTTTCTATGACAGCACCTTGTTTTTAAATATTTATGTTATTATGATTTGATTGCTGCTTTCGTGTATTAAATGGTTTATTTATCTGTTTGGACAAGTTTCGAAATAGTTATTACCCAGCTGGGCATCACCTCTTGTAATAAACTTTCAGTTTACAGTTATTACTGATTGCCTTTATTGCCATAATATTGTCATTCAAGAGAAAGGGGCATATTATTTATTCAAGAGTATACAAGGAAGGAAGGAATAGTACAAAAATATTACAAAGATAATATTAACTTTTAATAATAATACGATCGTATCGTACGTTTATTTGATTTAATAACGATATTTATATACGTACATAAAAGTACTTATAACTGTACCTTATGTTTTATATTGTATTCTGCGAGCATTGCTTTTGTCTGGCTCCTTTTATATTTATTGAAGTCTACGGTCTAATTGACACTTTTTCACATTTCATTAAATTCTACGATGTCTGAGTACCCACTGTTACGTTATTAGAAGTCTGTTTTATTAAGTACTGATTAGGTTTTCGAGAATGTTCTTAATTAAGTATCGTGGTTTAGGTATTACTAAAAACTTCATTAAAACATTAAGCATAAATTTACTGGTAAATAAAAATATAGTTTAAAAAACTAAAAAATATGCTTTTAAAGAATATCAAACTAAAAAGTTAAAAATAATTTTAAACATTAATTTATGAGAATAGTATATAAACAATACTAGTATAAGTGAGAAAAAAGCGTGAGGCGCTTTGTGCCATAATTTTTGTATATTTAGCGCCTCACGCTTTTTTCTCATGTTTTTTTAGTTTTTTAAACTATATTTATTTTCAACTTTTTAGTTCGATATTCTTTTTTTTTAAATAATATACGGATAACACGAACGCTTAAGTGGTGCTCATTTGTTTTTACCAAACTTTTCTTGATCTCCAACAGACAGAATAGCGAGTGCTAAAATTCGTAATGATGCGTTACCCAAGTAACTAAATCTAAAACTAAATCTTAATCTAAACTAAAAAATACTTTGCCAGCACAAATTAATGTTGAAAAAAAATTTGAATTAGAGACGGACAAACAAACAAGCAGACAAGCAAACATACAAGTGAAGCTAATAAAAAGCCTGTAAAAATACAACTACAGTACACCGTATGCTGGGTGTACTGTATAGTTGTATTTTTGTAAAGCAGTAAATCTATACTTAATGTTTTAATGAAGTTTTTTAGTTAACTATTGACTCGTTTGTAATTCTTAGATAATATTATAACGTACTAATTACGTACGTAATTTGAATCTGTCATTTTAGGACATATCGGTATCCTCACTATGTTTCCCTTCACCGTTTTGTGATTAATACACAAAGTAAAACTAATTATAAATTATAATAAACAAGCATATATTATAAAGGGTGTCTCTGACATCGACGCACAAACGAGTACCATGGATCCAGTACATGATTCTGACTCCCCCGGTGGTGAAATTTTTCGTCGGTTTTTTCCTGATTTAAAAAAAAATAATAGGTTGTTTTAATCACTTTAAACCGTTCGTAATTGCTTTACTTTTATAACCCAATAAGATTTTAAAGGAAAAATTAATTAATTCGCTAATTACACAAAAAAGCGCAATTTGAACAAAACTCGAAAAACTATCCTATCATCTGATTTAATGGAGTTCACATCAGGGGTCAACGTCATACCCACAAACGAGCACGGCGGCACGCTTGCAACATTCAAAGGCCGAACTGACACATTTTTTTAAACACTGTCTTTGTAACCGCTCATTAACGATATAAATGACTATCATAATTTTATTATTGGCATGCTGTGTAGCCTTTTCGCGAAGTTTGCGTTATGATATCAGACACACCCTGTATACTAGCGACCCGCCCCGGCTTCGCACGGGTGCAATGCTGATACTAAATACACTACAGAAAAACTGTGAACCTTTTATAAAAAAACATAGCTTCCCGCCGTTCCTGGCGCCCCGGAAGGTCGGTACCGCCGCAAACGCAGCGCCCCGCAATTTTCATATCTGTAGTATCTCCGAAAATATTTATTTAAATTATATGCTGTAAAAGTCGATGTTAATCTATATTAAATCAACATGTATTTAAGGTATTAAATTGGATAAGGAATAATGCTGTATTGGTTCAAATCGCTTCGAAAATTAGCCAATATTTGCCGTAAGAACTAAATGACAAAAATATTATTGTGGGATATTATACATATAAAACTTCCTTTTCAATCACTCTATCTATTAAAAAAAAAACCGCATTAAAATCTGTGGCGTAGTTTTGAAGATCCAAACATACCTACGGACATAGGGAAAGAGAATTTTTTTCTGAACTGTTACCTACCTAAAAAGTGACTGAAAACTATTCCATACACAAAAATTAATTGCCGGACGGCAATAATAAGTAAGCTAAACAAGCCACACGGCCAATTTAGTAATAATACCAAATCCATCACGCTATCCCGAACCAGTGAAAAAAGTTATTGGTTAAGTTTTTCCTGTTATGATATTAAATGCGTTGCGCTATATTTGTCAACAGCCAAGAGTGATGGATCGTTTATAATTTATTTCTTCGTATGGATGCCATCCGCTTTACAGGCAGCGTCAGCAAAATTGGCTCCTTGGGGACTTTTTCTCCAATTATCGGTGAACGTCGGGGTCGGCATTGTTGATCGGTATAAAATACGATACGAGAACCTGTCTTTGTGCGCACCGAAAGTATATTAAAGCGATAAGGGTAAACAAATTGCAATACTTGTGGGCCTTATTACCCGTCACATCAATCATAGAACCCCAGAAGTATACGGTTACGTTGCTCACGTTTCGTTTCGAGTATCCCAATCGTGGAGCGTTTGTGTAGGTATGTTGTGAGAGGTAATTTTAATAACTTGCAGGGATGGAACATATAGCGGTATATAGCCCTACTAAATATTATGGGATAGCATCCAGGTTTTTGCTCTCCATAGTTGACTCGTATGAACTTTACTTTCATGACTTTATTATACACAGTGTTATTATTATTATTATAAAAGCCGCCCATGTTTCCATATATCTTTTAAAATACTCAAAGAGTTTCTACACTCCCACCTTCCTACATCATTAGATAGATACTCAGAACGTCTACGACTGTTGTCTGGCCACAGCAAGTCAAGGAAATTAGGTTTTCGCCGACTGATATTATCAGTGACCAGGTGGATGTGGCGTCTGCCTTAGTTGATTGTCTCACTGTATACATTTATCTTAAAGATAACTTGTAAGAACAAGTTGACTGTATATAGTGTATGTTCAAGCTTTGAATCTAAAATAAATTGGCTGTGGAAAAGTAATATTGTTAAGTTGTCATATAAAGTACATGAAAATGAAAAGTAAGAAGTAGCGAACATGAAACAGCATAAAAAGTAAGCCCAAGTACCCAGACACAACAGAAAAAAGGATGAAAAGAAAACTCTATTAATATCGCGTTTAATCATGGACGCCACAACAAAAAGACAGGAGTAGACTTTATGAGCAACCTGTTTACAGTAGCAAATAATAAAAAAATGTAATCGACGGTGTGACGTCACAGGCCAGTGAGCCGGAGCGAGCAGGCCCGCCTCCGCCCGCAACGCTTTGCAAATACGAGAGATAGCTTCGTCCGGAAATTCAATCAGCTAGTACGGAGATTCGATCAAGATTGGGGTAATTAAAATACCTAACTTTTTACCTCAACATACCTTTATAAACCTAATACTCCCAGTATCGAATTTCACGTTCGAACCGGAAGCAATACAGTTTCATTTAAGATTGCAATTCCGATTTGGATATTAATATGATTGCCAATGCCGTTGAGTGCTGAAAAAGGTTGTTATATGTAGGTACCAGTGAGGCGTTAGAGAATATACATAAATGGATTTTAGTTTTAATTACGATACTGTTATCCTACACGGGTCCGATAGTTAAAAGGGAACGTGAGACCGAGGTGGCTCTCGACTTATTTATTGTCCACTATAGAAATTCAATATGGAGTCGATCCGACGACGCGGTAGAAGGTAATTAAAAATACGTCACTCGCAGCCGACCTTTCAATTCGTGCATATGTCGAAATTCGGAATGAATCATTTCCCGTTTATATTTCTACGTTACCGTCGAAGCAGACTCCTATTTATTGTTAGCTGATGGGAAAATACCGCGGGTTTTTGTTAACTGCGGTAACGAATATAAATTTGTCGATAGTAGTCACTATTGTTATCAAACATCGTGTTTGTTCGCATCCCGTGTATTGAGTGCAGTACTGGACTGTTATTGTTGAGCAATCATCAAATGCGATGCTGTGGCACCTAATCACTTTGATTACTCGTCTTGTTTGTTTGTTGGCTGGCTGGTTAATACTATAAACGGTAATTTATTATGAGTAACTTTGGCATTGGGACTCGCGTGAAATGTATATTTGGCAATTTGGCCACTCAAGGCGTTATAGCGTTACGTAGACAGGGTGACTGGTAATTTGACGTATTCCTTCATTCCTTCCAGACGTGGCAGTAGAACCCATTTGCAATAATAAAGAATTCCATAGTGCCTAGGCAAACATTCGTGAAATTCGAGAATAGACAACTATATTTTTTTCTGAGAATTTCTCGGTATTCGCTACTATATATTACTTTTATCTAAATTCCCTAATTAAATAGTTTTTATATAAGTTAAAGGAAAAAGTTTAGATAGTAGTTTAGTGTGTGGAGACATGAGGAACAGGGAGTAAAGTTCACTCAACCTCCATAGAAAAGGCAGGATCCTAAGAGCAGACGGGTGTTATGTCTGGGGGCACTTACCCAACGGTTGATGTCGGGAAGTTGTATGTATGCTAATTGCATGCTAAACTTTGCTTGCGAGATATAGAATTCTTGTGTCGTCAATATGACGCGTTGCTTGTTTGTGGCGTTTGTAGGCCACAAGTGTTTTTTTAAAATAGTATTTACAAAAAGCTACGTATACACAAATTTGGACAGCAGTTATCTCCTAACTTCCTGGACTCCTTTACTCGTTGGTAGGCCATAATATCGGCCGCCAGCAGAAGTTACGAGTACCACCCATCAGACAAAGTCTTGCCGCCAAGCGATTCGTCGTCTACCGGCATGATATCTGGTGAAGCCGTACGGAGGACGGGTCTGAGCAATTGTGTTGCGATGTGTGCCGCGTACGATACCAAATGTTATTGTGTCGGGAGTTTGGTCGTGGAAGGTCTCCAGATCAGTCTCCCTCTGGCGCAGCATCGTTGGTCGTGCTGTTGGCTTTAACATTGCATCACCTCGCTCAACTGCCGTCTTCCTTCCTATTCACTAAGTTTTTTTAAGTGATTAGGCTTAATTAACTAGCGCGCTTTACCATCAACGACTGCATCACTGCTTACCATCAGGCGGGATTGCAGTCAAGCACTAGTTTATAATGATTAAAAAATAATAATAATATGAGCTCAAACGGATAAGTTACGGGAACGACACCTTCATTTAATCTCCTATCTAACGATCTAACGAGGTATACAAATTAAAATATTTTTTTTAAATAATATATTAAACTAAAGATTGACCGCAATTCCGCCTGATAGTAAGCAGTGTTGATGGTAAAGCGTGCTAGTTTATTAAGAGCCTATTCATTCTAGCCTGAAAACCCTTAAATTGTAGTCAGACAGTTAGAGAGGGTAGCTATCGGTGTGCGATGATGGAACGAACTATGTCTGTCACGACCTGGAAGGAATACGTCAAATACCAGTAACTCTGTATATTACGGCCATGTTTTAAAACAAGAGAAATTGAAAGCAAATATATGGTACTCATTCTGTATATTATAAACTCACAAGAGAACCGGACAACCCTTGCGAATTCGCGAACGATTGCAATTGCAAGGGGCGGAAATTTGATGATTTGATCAATGGGGATGGGTGTTCCCGGTGCTCCGTGATAGTTATCAGGGCACTTTGGGCGCGGACAGGAAACTCATGCTACCTGACTTTATCATTCGTCTATGAATTCATGCTATATGTCTATTTGTGTGATTTTATTGTTAGAATCCTCTTTGAAATGAATAACTGAGGTAACTGAGTTAAATTCTTAATACCAAGATAAAATAGATCGAAAATCTTTAATAGACCGACACCAAATTTCTAACAACAAAGGTTGATACTGTAATGTAATAGTGCTCAATATCGAATCCTTTCAGATACAATACAATTCCTTTGTTAAAACTATCAAGATCTCCCGACCAACCGATGTGAATTTAACGCTAGGTATATAGCAGTATCCATCATATTGATGTCCCGCAATAATATATCTGTAGCATTATTTCGTCACCAGGGAGATGTCTTATTATTCACTGAACGGGAACATCTATGTTTTGGTTTACAAAATTAACTTTAGGGTGTACCCTAAAAGGGGTATTTCCTGACTCCAGGGGGAGACATGCAGATTAATGGTGATAATAAAACACATCCGTTAATTGTAGACAGTAATTTTGAGATTTAATATCTAATAACAAGATAGTGTGTGGATGTTATCTCAGTCATATGTAATTTAATCAAATCAAAGTAATTTAATCCTTAGAACATTTTTTTTTAAAAGAAACTGTTAAGAAACTCAAATTATAAGTTCAGCTTAAAGTTATAATTTTCTAGACAAAAACATTGCTGATCAATATGTCTAGCCTATTTTTCAACTTTAATAAGCCTGAAGACATATTAAATCTACAGACTTACGAACGTGGTAGGTTACACGAGTTAGGTACTTGGCGTACAGGCAATAAGTTGAAAGTACCGAATGACCTGAGGTAATACATGTAATACATTAGTGAGGGCACATCTGGTCATCGCCAACGAGTGCTGCGACCTGATTTATTCTTCGTATCCATCACTGGGCCGAGTACAGCTGAGGCGTCTTGTCTCCCCTCTTTCACTTTAATCGTTCCGCACTTTTAGAATGACCCGCTGTCTCGTGGCTATCTGCTAAAATATATTGCATTTGGACGGGCTTTTTGTCTTTTGGGTAGTCATTTAGAAATAGATAGGTATGTTAGCTAAGAGTACCTCCCGAGATTTGACTTTGCCGAGTAGCATTTAGTCTATTACAATTTGAACCTTATTGGTTCAGCGAATACTAGTGAATAGGATGCAGGTTACACTCTAAATTAAAAAATCAGAACCCGGAACCGAGAAGCTGAACTAGACAATATGACTCAAAACAAACGCAAAAGCAAAATGAATAAATGTATGTATGGTAGATTCACCTGTCCGATTAAATTCCCGGCGGCTAGCGCCCCAGTCTAATTTAGCGTTAGTGGCACAAATTCGTTTAACATTTAAATTATATTCTAGCTGCCGATTCAAACAACTGTGTCCTGAATTAATAATGTCGAAAATATTTAGTGGCACACAATTTTGCTAGATTTTCAGATTGCAATTTGCATGTTAAACGTCAATCCGGCGGCGATGCGTCGGGCCCTATCGCTGAATATTAATGCGACTACGAGATTTTGTTTTACTTTGTGAAAATTCGATTATGATGCAAAGTACACATTAAAGTCACGTTTCAATTCTTGAACGGTTTAAATGTTAATCGGATGAACTATTTTCGGTAATACACTTATTTATTATGAATTTTACGAGTTAATAATTCATTAGGTTGAGCCTGAAATCCATTATGAGAAAGTTTTAATCCGCCTGAGGCTCGTGTTGGTCTTGATATGTATGTATACTAAGGTCGGTGCACTCCATTAATGTCGCCCGATTTACTGCGAAATCTCATGTCATGGATACTCTAATTGCATAAATTTTGCTGAATGAAATTGTGAGATTAATCAACGTTTTATGTCATGTCGCGGCAACGTTTTTAATAGACCAACAGATAGACGTTAATGCATGATGTCCGGGAAATGAAAGTGAAACATGCGATGTTAAAACTTTGTGAAGCTTGTGGGAGTAATAATGTTAACTGAAATGAAGCTTCGTTATGATAGCTGTTAATGATAAAAATAATTTGAGTAACTACTTTGTATAATCTCATCAGGTCTGTAATCCCTGAGGAGTTGGAGCAACTATCTACAAACACATTTCGTCAGTTATGCAGAATATGTATTGTTTTGTATGTACCCGTATGATTAGTATCACGCTTTTATTATAGGTGCTGTGTGAGTAGCCCTACTTATAAACAAACGATTTGTTTCTATTTTATTTTGATTGTAAACTAGTGCTTGATCGTTAGATAGGAGATTAAATGAAGGTGTCGTTCCCGTAACTTATCCGTTTGAGCTCATATTATTATTTTTTTTTAATCATTATAAACTAGTGCTTAATCGTTAGATAGGAGATTAAATGAAGGTGTCGTTCCCGTAACTAATCCGTTTGAGCTCATTTTTTTTTTTTTAATCATTATAAACTAGTGCTTGACTGCAATCCCGCCCGATGGTAAGCAGTGATGCAATCGTTGATGGGTAAAGCGCGCTAGTTTATTAAGAGCCTATTCACTCTAGCCTTGAAGACACTCAAATTGTAGTCCGACGGGAACACCTTCGCTGGCAAATTGTTCCAGTCCCACGAAGTACGCGGTATGAAAGAGGATGCGAAACGCTTTGTCCGGATCGTAGTGGTGTTAACAACGTAAGGGTGGAAACTCACCGTACGACGGGTCGTCCGATAGTGGAACGGAGATGGTGGATTAAATCATGCAATTCCCTTGCACACTCACCAAAATGCATTCTATAGAATACCTAAAGGCTGGCTACTGTGCGCCTGTGCTCCAGGCTTTGGAGACCGTTCTGAGTTAAATCTGGGACGCCTATCAGTCTCTTTGCACGCCTCTCCTGAATCCAAAGTGGCCAGCCGACAATTCACAGCACCAGCTCAAATGTGGCTGCTGTACTCCATACATGAACAGACCTGTGCTTTGTACAACATTAGAAGCTTGGTGTGAAGTACCGCCGGACCTTTACGATAACGTCTAGTTTCCTGGCAGCCACCTTGGCCTTGAACTCAATGAACCGCCAAAAGTTTAGGTTCGAGGAAATCTCAACTCCCAAAAGTTGAAGGCGGTCGCACTCCAAGGACATATTCCGAAAAGTAGGAGTCAAGATGAACGGACTTCTTTTGGCGGTGATAAGACACGCCTGTGTTTTGGTGGCATTGAATGCTACAAGATTGGATTTGCCCCATTCGGAGAATGCCTGTAATGCAGCATTCGTACGTTCTACTATAGCCTCTCTTTCGGACCGGATTGATACCATACTAGCTCGAGCTTCCAGCAGGTATCCCTCCACAACTGTGCTGTAATCTGCATAACCATAGATACTGGGAATTAGCAGACCGTTAATATGCAGCAGGAACAGAATTGCAGAGAGAACATACACCTGAGGCATTTTTCGACGTGGGCTCCAATAAGCATCCTTCTATAACAACTTGGAGAGACCGTTCAGTCAGGAAGTTTTTTACTCAGCCTGTTAGGCCAGCGGAAATGCCGTATGCTGCAAGCTACAAGCTAAAAAAACACAAGTCTAGTAATGGTAATAAATGCTTATACATATTTTATTTGGCACCCAAATAAAATATTCAGGTTCAGATGAAAAGCCCATACTTTGGCTTTAGTTATATAATGCACCTAGCTGGATTTGATCATACTTTGCCTATACCTGTCACATCAATTTCGTTCAGATGATGAAATAACGCAAAGAATGCCCATATATTCATGAATATAGACGCGTGAAGGCCTTACAAAACCCCGTAGAAGTTGAAATATTAGTATACGGCGTATTATCATATTCCTGAGGCATAGGTACGCGAATCTTACGGCTGGCATATTAATATCTGATGAAATGTTGGCCAAACTTATTGACTTGAGGTGGTGGAGTTTGTTTGTATCAGTTTGCCAATTTGTGTAGTTTAAAATATCAAATTAATATGATGAAATGATGTTGAATATGTTCCAGGTTTCGGTGCATAATTTTAACTAAATCAAGTTTACTTATTTCGTGTATGGTATAAGTATTCGGCTAGTATATCAGTGTCATATTTTACCTAACTTTTTCTCGGTGGTAGGCCATAACATCGGCTGCCGGCAGAAGTTACCACCCAACAGATAAAGTCTTGCCGCCAAGCGATTCGTCGTGTTCCGGCATAATGTCTGGTGAAGCCGTACGGAGAACGGGTCTGAGCAGTTGTGCTGCGACGTGTGCCGATTATGATGCGCCAAATGATGTTGTGTCGGGAGTTTGGTCGTGGAGGATCTCCAGATCAATCTCCCTGTGGCGCAGCATCGTTGGTTGGTTGTTGAGTTTAACATTGCATCACTTCGCTCAACTGTCGTCTCCCTTCCTATTCACTAAGTTTATTTTTAGTGGATAGGCTAGATAAACTAGCGCGCTTTACCATCAACGATTGCATCACTGCTTACCATCAGGCGGGATTGCGGTCAAGCACTAGCATATAATTATTAAAAACAAAAAAAGTATCTTGGAGTCAGCTTCCAGTCTCACCGGAAACAGCTGAATCCATACTAATATTATAAATGTGAAAGTGTGTTTGTTTGTTTGTTTGTCCTTCCTTCACGCCATAGCTAAGCAAGCAATCGACCTGATTTTTGGTATACAGTTAGTTGAAAAGAAGGAGAGTAACATAGGCTACTTTTAGTCCTAAAAAAACATCAAATTCCTAAGGGAGATTACTGCAATATTTGTATGTGTACACCAAATATCCTAATATTGTAAATCGGAAAGTGAGTTTGTTTGTTCCGCTTTCACGCCGTAACTACTAAGCCGATTGTTTTGAAATTTTGCACACGTAAAGTTAGAAGTGCGGATTAAATAATAAAACTTTTTTATCCTGAAAAAAAATTATATTCACGAGGGAAATCTAAAAGCGCGATATAACCGATCTACACGCGAGCGAAGCCGCGGGCGGAAAGCTAGTTCATGATAAATATTTGTATTCTAGCCAGATAGCTAATAAGTAATACGATAGCCAGTGGTAAGTCAAAGAAAAGGTGTGGTGGTAGATGGTTGTCAGACTTTTGGGCTTCTGACGACCCGTAAAGACTGCTAAAGACCCACAAATGGCAGTGGGAACAAATTAACGTGCTTTTAGAGGCATGGTGTCTTGATATATTAACCGTTAAGATGATCACCCATCGACGGACTAACCGCGGCAAGTGCAGCTTAACCTGATCGAGCAAAGGTATTAATTGAAACTATCATCGTGATGCGGAAAATCTTATAAATATTCCTTTTGTGTACGGCTCTAAAACCAATGCGTTTACTATATCTAGCTAATGCGATTTTTTACTCAAGATCGCCCCTAAACTACCCGTAATGGTGTTTGCTCCTCGAAGGGAGAGGTCAACTACTATTTAATCTAGCGTGAATGATTTATTGATGTTTTGAAATACTGTAGGTGAAGACACTGTGACTCCACGATAAAAAATAAATAATGTAAATTTTAAAATCTTTACGAGAGCCAAGAAACATAAAGATATTTTAATGTCTCTATTAAAAAATTAAATTAGTGGACATAATTAAAATTAATCACGGGTGTAAGACAGCCTGGACGCCGAAGCTTATAAAAAGTGGAGTTTTTGCATGTTGATCAAAATTTACGCCTCTCTTAATGAAATTACGCAAAAGTTTAACCACCTGTTCCGAGAGGGATGAACACGGCTCGCGGGTAGATGGGGTGCGGGGATGACACTGGCTCTTCCCGAAATTTACCTACTTGCTTTAATTAGCCTTGTGTAGGCTTACGGACGGTCATTTTTCTTGTTTAGCCGTAATTGATAAAGGGCGCGCTAGCCCGCGCCGACCACATCAAATGCTGCACCCAACATTCCCGTGTTTACATGCCAACCACAATTTATGGCCGCTCCAATAATACACAAAAGTATATTTACCACACTGGCATACATTGTATAGTTGTACTATGTACTATAAATCATGTTTCAGTTAACTTTTCAATTTCTCTAAAGCATTCAGCGTTTACATCGCCGCTACAGACACATGATTCGTGATTACGTATATAATTATTTACATACAACCATGCTTTTAAGTGGATTGAATGAAAATATTAACAAATTGGCCTGTAGCTGAATTAAACAGTAAATTCTCATATCCTCGTATTAACGTTTCCCCTCCGGTGAAGGGTGACTGGCCCTGTGGATCTGCGAAGGGGATATAACCTCAGCAATTGCGTTAAATCAGCAGCACTATGGGATTAATAAGTTAACTATTTTACCGTTGTAGGTTCCACTCTACAAAAACTGATGTTACGACAAGCTTCACCGACAACTGCGTCTACAAATACACAAATAAATTTAGTTGTAAGTTTTCTCAGGGTGATCGATAAGGTCGAATGATTTGATTTGGTCGTCGAAGGCCCGACTCGACGAGTTTCTTTTTGAGGGAGGCGCCCGCGCGCCCGTGCCTACAGAACTGTCGCAAGACCAATATTGCCAAGGAAATTAGTTTATGTAAAATGTAGAACAGGAACGAAAAATATCTAAAGGAAAAGTGTAGAGGGAATATTGAAATCAATTCAGTTTGCCTGTTACTCCTGCGTTTTAAGAAGTCATCTTTGAGAAATAGAATTACAGTGAAAGGAATCCGGGGACTTTTATTTTTGGAGACGGAATATTAAAAGTGAATAACGGGGTGAAGCTGCTTTAAAAGATGTGTCGTGAGTAGAGTTTATGCAAATGTGGGTAGATCTACTTGGTGTGTTATTTGCATAAACAATTAAAATATCAATTGCTCGGTAATCGTTTCGGTGAACCAACAAATTTCAATTAAAGCTCTAACTGTGGATATGGAAAATTCGTGCCACATTCGAATTTAATTAAAATTTTCATACATAATAGATTTACTGGCATACATTTTGGCAGATGTGAGGTTCATTTAGCAGTATTTCTTGCAAGATTACTATTTGAAGAAAGAGTAAGGTAAGTACAATAATATAGTATATTAATATAGTATACCTAGATACTTATGTAGATAAAAAATGTAGGGCGGTTGTTGTTTATTAATAAACTGAAAGCACACAAAGGGTGGCTCGTGGTTCATTATTCCAGCATGCATAATTATAAGCTTTCACAAATAATGTGATGCGCTATTTGATCGGTTAATTTTCACGGACATGACTGAATAATTTGGCGAATTAAATATCTACTGTCGCATTATCGTATCCAGTAATGATAAATGTTTCATCATTTTATTGATCATTGCAAACATAAATACCGAGTAAAGTAAAATAAATGTTGGAAACATTTTTCTAGTGGTGACCTAGTGATAAAAGCCCTAACTTACAATTGTAGATGGTCGATTCGAACCCAGACGCTTTTTACTTCAAAATATATTTAATGACCACTTCTTTTCAAATAGCAAATGAACGTATCCTGACCCATCGTCAGGTTATATCATTTGCCTTCCCAGTAACTTTCTTTATTCTAGGTTACTATTCATACACATATTAACATATTCATATACGAGTACTTGCATATTTATTATCATTACACATTGTAGTGTTACGGTGTTTCTGTCATCATTACAATTTGAGTGTCTTCAAGGCTTGAGTGAATAGGCTCTTAATAAACTAGGGCGCTTTACCATCATCGATCGCATCACTGCTTACCGTCAGACGAGATTGCGGTCAAGCGCTAGTTTATAATTTATAAAAAAAACTCTATACACTCACTTTTTGACAATACTACATATTCACAAGCCAAGGAGAATTTTTACACAATGATTTATTATCCGTTTAGTGCATTCCATTCCATTATATTTTTTATGCGGTAATATTTATGATGAATAGCATTGTATCCTGTACATCCCTCCTTATCTCTCCTACTCCGTTCTTTTACTGTAACGAAAGAGACGACTATAAGTGACGTGAGTGTTATGCTGTGTATTCGACAAACAGTACAAATGTCAACTGTCAAGCTTCAAGTGATTTTCTACTAACTCTGAACATCAACTTCCGCAAAAATTCGTAACGTAACGAAATTCTTAACTTAAGAATTGGCCACCGCTTTCACTTTGATTATAAGTTTTTAAACTTATAATCAAAGTGAAATACTAGCAGAATAGTCGAAGATAACAATAAATTACCCGTTACGTTCCGTTGTGAGGTGATGTGAACGTTCCACAGTGAAGTGTCTGCCGATGGTCATCAATTACAGACTGAAAGCCGCAACCAAGTAAGCCATTAACCTTACGTTCCATTTCCCTCTAATTTAAAGGTGTTGATCATATCGATACAATAACTTAAAATTAGAAATTAAATTAAACATTAAAATGTTGCGTGAATATTCTCCGCCGATACAGTTAACTACGCTAACATATTAAATGGTCTGGAGGGTCAAAAAACCAAATAAACAAATGTTCTAAAACCAAAAATTTAAGGCTCGACCGAGATGGGCTTATCGTTCTCGGCCGAGAGTTAAACCGAGAATAGTCAAAGAATAATAATCAAAATTAAATAACATTATATTGTATTATAACATAAAATAAAATTTTTATAAAAATATAGAGACCGACTTCAAAAAACACGTAAAAGGAAAAATAATTTTACTTTTGTCATGGCTCTAGAAGTCGGTATCTAGAGGTTTCTGTTGTTTAGCTGGCCACCGACTTCTAGAGTCATGACAAAAATAAAATATTTTTTTTCTTTTAAGTGTTTTTTTGAAGTCGGTTTCTATTCCTTCCAGTACTCCCTAAGTTGAACAATACATAGTCCAACAAAAAAAGAATAACTTAAATCGGACTTGTAGTTCTGGAAATATGCGCGCACAAACATAAAAACATACATACATACATACACTTGAAATTTGACTTACATACATACGGGTCGAATTGATAACCTCCTTTTATTTGAAGTCGGTTAAAAACAATAACAAAAATACTATTACAAATAGCATCAAAATTTATGTGATTTAAGTTGACCACTTCTCAACATTTTCAATGCAATTCAAATTGTAACGTATTTATTAGTGGAACATTAAATTATGCAAAGTCATGGCGGCCTGCCAAGACTTAGGTTGCTTTCAAATGCAGCCGCTGCGCATCCAATTATATCACAACCCTAAAATATTAAAGATGCGTCTAGAATACAAATTGCGCAAATAAATCAATAAGTGTCTACGAAGAAAAACTTCCGACTTGCACCGACATACTAATTAAAGTACGAAAACAGAATGTAGCTTGTCTCCTGTTTTGATTATGTAGATTTTAAGCCCCTTATTCATAAAAGTTTCAGCAGCGTAAATTAAAACTAAAACGCTCCGCTATCGAGGTATTACAAATTCAAATTAGTAAATACTAACCGAAAATATATTTGTTTTCCAATCCCATATTTACATATTTCTTTAAAACAAATTATGCTAGTGGTTTGTTTGTTATACAGTGTTAAACTTCGCTACACCATATTTTCAATTATCATAAAAACCGCTACTATGAAAATCTACGAAAGTAAACATAACCGGAAAACTGAATTCTCAATTATGCTTAAAAAAACACCTAAGCCCACAACTACGATAGTGAAGCGAGCGTATTAATTAATACTCAATATTTCATATTTGTATTGGCACCTAGGCTCATGGATTTTGATTGTATCGCTTTCAGGCATTATTAGATGCGGCTTGTCGCAAACTTGGATGAGGAAACTTCAGTGGTGTCCATTACCCGTCTTATTACACGTACGGTACCTGTCATGTGCTAGTTGCTACCAATAACAGTGTGCCAATAAAACTCGCCCGATGTTATCATAGCGGTGTCAAGCGTATCTTAGTTTCCAGCTAATAACTTGCTACTATGCTACCACATTTTGTGTCTGGAGTATAATACATATTATTGTTAAAGGTAAATCGTTCATACCTTTTCTTTCGTTTTGCGTATTCCTGTGAACAGCTTTGTGAAACCTACTTCACACGAGTGGAAATCTTTATTCAATAGACATACATTCAATATGAATGTTTGCACTGGTCTGGTCGTGTTTCGGAAAGCACGTTAAGTCGTTGGTCCCGGTTGCCATACGCACTTCTAGTGGTAGTCGTTACGGGTTGTTGGAGTCCTCAAAAGTCCAACAAATTGTCTAACTGCAATCCTTCGATATCGCCTTCGGGTTGTGGAGGTCAGACGGCAGTCGCTTCACGGAAAATGTCGAAGTTTCGTCAAAATCACCAGTTAGACTGGTAAAGCGGACCCCAGACTCAAAAGCTGAAAAAAGCTTCTGATGCGACTGGGATTAACGCTGAGATGATGATAAACTTTTTATTATACATCAGTATACGTATACCTAGTAGAATTTGATGAAAAGAAAAAGAATAGAATAGAATAGAGTAGAAACTTATATGTACACCATATATATTACAGAACATAAATAAAAATATTTTATAAATTGTGACACAATGGGCGGTCTTATCACTAAGAGCGATCTTTTACAGACAACCTTTGGATGGAATTCTAAGGGGAAGGATAAAGAAATAATGTAGGTAGTCCACAGTGTACTATTTACATAGATTATACAAAAATATATACGTTAAGTGTATCATACTAGTTAAAATAAATTTTACATCTAATTAATAAATACCATACAAGAGCACATAAAATATAATAATATGTTTAAAGAGAGATGAATTGCTTTTTAGGGTTCCGTAGTCAAATGGCAAAAAACGGAACCCTTATAGATTCGTCATGTCTGTCTGTCCGTCCGTATGTCACAGCCATTTTTTTCCGAAACTATAAGAGCTATACTATTGAAACTTGGTAGGTAGATGTATTCTATGAACCGCATTAAGATTTTGATGCAAAATATAAAAAAAAAAAAATATAATAATAAATATTAGGGGCTCCCCATACTTAGAACTGAAACTCGAAAATTTTTTTTTTCATCAAACACATACGTGTGGGGTTCCAAAATGGAAAAATGTTGCCCCCCCCCCCCCCACTCTAACTTCTAAAATAAGAAAATGAAAAATCTAAAAAAAACATATGATGTATATTACTATAAAAACTACCAACGAAAATTGTTTTGAACGAGATCTAGTACGTAGTTTTTTAATACCTCGTAAATCGTAAACCGCTTATTACCACGTAATCTATACTAATATACAGTATGTTAAGAAAACCCTGTCCGACCCGTGAAGGTGTTGTTAGGTATCGATAACTGATTCTACTAATGCATACAAAACCGGGCTAAACTTAAAAAAAAATCCCCCTAAAAAAAATATTATTTCGCAAAAGGAGGTAACTTAATAAATGTGCGTTGACCACCCTTCGCCTGCCGCCCGCATGGGGCGGGCGGCAGGACACGCGGCAGGTGGTCGCATCGCTATTCGCTCATAATAATACCGGTGTTGTCACTTTTTAAAAATTACCAAATTTTGGGGAAATTGGAATTAATTCGCGGGAAAAAAAGATTATTTCAAAATTCATTTGTATTGGTACTATGATGAATACGTAAAATTTTATATTATATTTGGTCATGTGTTTACCTAACCTTTATTATCCTTATGGGTCGGACAGGGTTTTCTTAACATACTGTATACAGCTGAAACGTTTGATTGCTTGTTTGTTTGAACGCGCTAATCTCAGGAACTACTGATTCGATTTGAAAAATTATTTTTACGTTAGATAGCCCATTAATCCATAATCATGTTTTAGGCTATATAACATCACGCTATGACCAATATGAGCGGAGCATATGTTCAAATTACTAACACCACGCGATGGAAGTCCCTGGCGACCGCTAGTCTTTTATACAAATAAGTTAAATCCTTTCATTTCATAAATCAATGGTATGGAACTCTTTGTGCGTGAGTCCGATACGAGCCAGCGTTGGACTCGTATCCTGAAGTAGTGATGCAATCGGTGATGGTAAATCGTACTAGTTTATTATAAGCCTATTCACTCTAAACTTGCAAGACAAATTATCAAGACCGCTGCAGGAAAATTGTTCTTGTCCTTCAATGTATTAGGTATTTAAAGGCCAGCCGAAACGGTTCATCGGGATCACAGTGATGTGAACAACGTAAGGGGGATACTCAGCGTAAGACGGGTTGTCGGATGATGGAACAGTGATGGTGGAATTAAGTCGTGTAATTCCGCGTACATTCCCCAAAATGCTACATTATTATTCAATCCGGTACTTTATTTTCTCTACATAAGTACTGCGACTCCTATTTCGTAACCCACATGATGGATCCAAATTAAAAAGAAAAGCCCCGCCTACCTACTTGTAACCACACACACAGTCATACATTAGAAATACGAAATAAAACGTGTAATATCCGAACGTTGCGGAATCAAACCGCCCCAGGAGAAATACTCCGCCATTACCCATGTGACGGGAACTTGTAATTGGTTTTTTGTTTCTATGTAAATTTCCAAGCGGCTTGTGAGATTAAAAGCTCTTATTTAAGATATTTTCTTCATTTTTATTAAAAGCCGGTAAATATGTCATGATCTTAGACTTTACAATCAAAGGCTTAGATTGTGCTTCAGACTTACCTTGACTGGAAGTGTAGATACGACTTGACCGTACCATTTTAAAGAATAACATTACATATTTATAAAAATAAACTTTTTTGTATTGATTTGTATAGTTATTTACTTAGTTATTAATTTAGTACCTACTGCATAGTAAGGCAGTTGTAGTAGTTATACCTACTTTCTAACTAACATTTTGTTTGTTTGTTTTATTTTTTACTCAAAGCCAGTAGGTACACACTATGTAGCCAGGCATATTATACGTTACGAAATTGCATCGCTGACAGGGGTATTCGACACTGGTGCAGCTACACAGGAGCTAAACTTAGCATTCGGGAACACTGTTGGAGCTGCTGAACCTTGGACAAAACTGTCTTTGCATTGTGTAGATTCAATTTCTTAGTATTGTATAATTGCATGGAACACGTGTGAGCACAATGTACGTGCTGTAAAGCATCTATTTGTTGGGTTAGTCTTTTTGTTGTTATTTTTATTTTTTGTGTGATTTTCCATAATGGACGCTCTTAGCGTACAATATATTTCTGCATCGTTCTCACACGATTGATTTCAAAATGAATGATGTAATGAAATATTTGTATTAATAGTTATAATAATTAGTAATAGCTTGATAATTTCAAAGAGTGTCCATGGAGTTTCTTGCCCGTTCTTCTCCATAGGTACCTACTCTTTGGAATGGGCGACTAACTTCACCTTACTGACTGACCGACCTTCTGACAATTCAAAAGTGCCTGTAACTGGTTTATTTGAAATAAATGCTTTGATTTTGATTTTGAACAGCCTCCGTGGCGTGGTGGTTTCGATCCCGGTGCAAATATTTGTATGCATAAATATGAATATTTCAATACACTTTTTATTTTACTTTTGGAGCGATTATTTCTGAAAATATTAACAAGACTTAGTAAAAAAAAAATCCTCTTTAATTTTGAATAGCTATTGTATAAGAATCTGTGCTCTATGTTACCATATGGGTTGGAGGCCCGTGCCTTCCTGTTCTTGGAACCGAAGCCGACAATTTACCCACCTATAAGAATCTTCCAAATTTAACCTAGAAAATTAAGTGTTGAATTATGACTTACCAGTCTGAGCGTCGTTTGGTCTTTTGTTTGTGTTATGTGGTATATAATGTTGTATTGCCGTGTGCTATAATATTACATATGAAATTGGGGTTTTGTGTGTGAGGAATAAAAGACGTTTATTTTTGAAGTGAAACTTCTTTAGGCACGCTTGACTTGGGGAGTAAACTAGCGAAAGCGTTACGAAAAATGATAAGAAAAAAAATGATGAAGGCGAACGGAAGCAGAGTATAGTCCTATTTCGTCTGTAATACAAACAAGGAGTTGGCTCATGTAAATATTGCATGACCTGTCGAGTATGAAGTTGTGAGTTCGCATCTCGCCGAAGGCAATATATATTTTTTGGATCTTTTTAAGATTTGTTAACAATTGAGTCGAGTATGAAGTTGTGAGTTCTCATCTCGCCGAAGGCAATATATATTTTTTGGATCTTTTTAAGATTTGTTAACAATTGATTACCTAAGTGCACAAATAAATTTATAAATTTCGTTCTGTTCTGGCCTTTATATTGTTTTATATATTTTTGCTTAACATTTCTGATATAATTGAAAGTATAGAAGCTTTAAGATATCGTCACAATACGATAATTGGACACAAAGTACAAATTGCTTTCGAGCCTCATAAGCTCAATTATTAAGCTAAGTACCTTGATTGATTAAGAACTATGAATTTCTTCGAGAACATGACGCTGCGAACACCCCCCGACCCCGCTCATTGATTACCTCACCCCCCCGTGGATTATCTCGGGAACCAGAGGTCGTGGACTACCCGAGTTTGGGGTCCCCTGAATCAGGAGGAGGAGCCCGACCTTTTGGCCCCGAGGGAATCCACTCCCCCCTCTCCCCATCCCCCCTACCCCCCGCAACCCCACGAAATCTACCCCCCCCCCCCCCCCTTTAGTTACCTCACCCCCCCGTGGATTATCTCAGGAACCAGAGGTCGTGGACTACCCGAGTTTGGGGTCCCCTGAATCAGGAGGAGGAGCCCGACCTTTTGGCCCTGAGGGAATCCACTCCCCTCCTCTCATTTATATTTAATCATAGTATGATCCATTGCTATCTATGCACTTCTGCCATCTCATAAGTATGAATGTGGTTTGGACTGCCTCATCGGAGTTGAATTTTTTCCCCTGCAATAAGTTATCTCAATTTCTAAAAAAAATGGTAGTCAGTTGGAGCAAGGTCTGGGGAGTACGGTGGATGTCTTAAACATTCCAATTGAAGCTTTTCTAATTCGGTAGCAGTCTGTTGTGCAACGTGTGGTCTCGCGTTGTCCTGAAGCTACAGTGGCCTTGTGCGATTGACCAGTCTCGGTTGTTTAGCGGCTAGTTTATCCATCATTATATGGAGCTCCTCACAGTAGAGATCTGCAGTATCGTCTGGCCAGATTTAAGGAAGCTGTGGTGCCACAATGGCACTAGTCCACCACAACTGAGCAATAACTTTTTTCAAGTCAATTTGCTCTTGAGGCAGAATTTGGATGGTTCACCGGGGTTCAACCATTGCGATATGCGCTTCCTGTTTTTTTTCCACTTTTCATCAAAGGTCATGATTCGATTTAAAATCCCATCATTATTGTGCAGATTCAGTCAGTCGACGCGCGTTTGTCGGTTTTCTTCAATTCATGAGGTATCCACCTTTCGGGCTTTCTTATCTTCCCAATTTGTCTCAAGTGGATTAAAACAGTTTTATCACTAACACCGCAGCCTACAGCTAATTTGGACGTACTTAGTTTGCGATGGATCCGCTTCCACAATAGCCTTCAATTCTTCATTGTCGGCTTTGGTGGAGACCCGTGGACGGGTTTCTGTATGTTGAATTGTTCTGTATGTTGAAATTTCCAGAACGACGATGGATTTTTATAACTTAAAATATTCCGAATACCTAATAGTTACGCGTGCTCCGATGTTTAGGTTTTTTACTAGTGACGTGTTGTCATTAGTTTCGTTTAGACTCTTGTTTTTTTATCAAGAACAACTATTCAACAACATATGCATGTTGTTGAATAGTTGACTATGCAGTGGTGCTGATAATACGACAATAACGTGAACATCGTGTACCTCAACACATTCTCAGTCTACTCATAAAAAATCATATAAATATGTCCATTAGTTTAGCCACAGGAAATTATTTTTAATTTTTCACATTTTCTACATGATGTACATGTTGATAAGGAAGCGCTTACAGGTTAATGACCGCCGCATCCTGCGGTACCAAACTTTAATAATAATGGCGCGAAAAAAGCAAGTCGATACAGGATCGCGCAATCGGAGGTCAGTGAACAAATGTTTTCAAAGGATATTCTATTCAGTTTGAAATTTTATGCGATATAGTTTGTTTTAAATTTTCATTTTTTTATTTTTGATGAAAGGTTTTTTGTATGGTTTAGGATTATTCCTATGAAACAGCATTGTTCGTGTTTTCATTTATTGTCGTATTGTCAGCATCACTCTGTATAACGCGTTAGGGTGATAATTAAAAAAAATCTCGCCACTTTACGTGTATGTATGTATATATGTACACTTTACTAATAAAATATTTAAAACATTTTTTAATAAAAAATTAAAAATAAAACATTTTTTTCCAAAGAGTTTTTAGTTCCAAATTTCCGCGGTTTAGTGCTAACGGTTACTGAGGTTATTCGCGGACGAACATCAGACTGATTTGGTGAAACTATAAGGGTTCTAAGTTCACTACGGGACCATTAAAAACAACTAAGTACTCGTATATACTCGTCTGTTTAGGTGTGTAACGAGATTTTTAACCCAAATTATTATAATACTAGGAACCTACGTCATTCCAAACATCAACTTTACTTAGCTAGGTATTAAGATTAATTTATATTTAGTTAAATTAATTAACCAGCTATCTACTGAAGTAGCTAATATAATTTCGCTATTAATATTAATCAGATTATAATTAAGTAATCATAATTGTTAATTGCGTTATCACATCAATTGCTCAAATTGCTAACCGAACAATTTCTAATCAGGTAACCTTCAAACGCTCTTATAAATAAAGTTTCTCTTTAAAACTTGTACTACATTAAAAAAAACGTGAACAACAGTAATTTTTGGTTTAATTATCAAGCTTAAGATTTTTTACGGCAATGAAAGTACAATAAAATGCTTGCCTGCAAAAGGTAAAACAGCTGAGAAGGTATATTGAAAGCTGCTGATTCCCTAATGCAATGTTATGTCTACAATATGCACCATCAACATTAGTTGAGTTTGCAACTTTTCCCACTCAGCATATTGTTTACATTTTAGTAAAATAAATGAGCCAAAACTATACATAACTTTTTACAGGTATGCAGGCATTAAATAACAAAAACGTTGTGTGAATTTTTAGTTCTTATTTAATTTTTAAATTAACCTTTATTATCTCACTGCTGGATAAAGGCCTCCCCCATAAATTTTCACTGTTCCTTCGTCGTCTCCGACAGACGCTTCTATGTCGTCATGCCAGCGATTGCTTTTTTATTTACGAATGTGTTATAGCTTTTCATCTAACACTTCCCTTGTGCTATCGCGGCATAACCTTTAACTGACAACCCATTTATCAAAAGAACGTGAAACCAATAAATGCAGCAACATGACGTCTAATAAATTGTCTGGCGATAGATATCTGCTTACAAGGGATGATTTTGAAACAATTCAGTCTTGTGTCGCAAATGCTAGCCATTGATTTTGTATGCGGTCCCCAGTTGGGGGACAACTGGGCTCCATCAACTTGAATGGTCCAGCATGAATGGCAACAGCCCGGCAACATCTGACAGACACACTTATTTGTTCGTTTGACTTTGATGCTCGATATGATGTCTAGAAGCAATTTAGGCTTTATAGTGTTTATTTGTTTTGGTAGTTAATCTGTAATAGGATTATATTTAGCAACTTAAGCCTATTAACATGCATGCGGTAAGTTTTAAGCAAACAAGTCAGCAGGAAATTAGCGTTGAGAGATGATTCAGAACTTGTAAGCAGTAACTCTAGAAAATCGAGTTTTTGTACCTATTTAGAAATTTTTAGATCAATTAATTTACTTTGACATTATAAACGCGCTTCGTGAAATGATTTGCTTCACTTTTCCTTACGGCTTTTATACTGAACCTCGATAAAAAAATAACCCTCAAGTGTCACTCTGAGTAACCGCTGTTGACCAAACACTAAAACAGTTGAGTTTGCACCAAGCTCATCGTATACCCTGTGTATGTTCACAAACAAAACAACGAGCTTTTCACTAAATGGTAAAACCATCCACAGCTCTTTCATACTTTTAAGCTGGCAAATAAAAATTAAACATTTTATAGCTGTGTACAAAGGTCCACAGAATGGCGTCGAAAAATTATCGTAAAATTTGAATTAAAGCTAGGAACGAGTAGTAAAAGTAATGGCCGGAGATTGCCTGTCCACATTTTGTTGATAGTGGTAGGTATTTGTGAAAGAGGTCCAAGTTTACAGGCCCCGCTTGTCTAATGGAGCTGTGGCCTTCCGGCGGCAAGTCCAAGAGGCATTTAATCTTGGCTGAATTATGTGTTGATGTCGGAAACCCGGAAAACGCTCCCTGTCCGCGCCCCAGTAATTTTACTTTTTATTATGTGCCTGTTTGGACGGTCTATGCATTTATTTAGTGGCTTCATTTTATTTTTATAATTAATTCATGGTGAGGTTTTTGTGGTGTTATTTTAATTGTGATTGTAATTTCATACATAGTAACGACGTAGTTACCTACCAAAATGCTGTTTATTATTCCTACGGTATAAATTTTGAACTTTGTTTACCAATATAAGCCCAATTTTAGCCCAAAGTAATACCATTGCGATTCAACGTGGTAATGTTGCCAGCCTTTTGGAGGAATTACCTATACCATTGACAGCGATGCGTAAACGTATGCGTTTTGATACACAGTGAGCTCTTGCTATTGTCTTTAATTATTGAATATTTTCCAATTGTATATAAAATACATACAAATATATATTATGTTTAAGTGTTAGCTAGTAAAAAACACATTTAATCAGTGTATGTTGTTTATACAATCCCTATGTAAAAAATCTCCATTGGACCTAGGCCCGACCTCCATTAATCCATAGACTACAAAATTTGTTCACATTTATCAAGTTTTACTCATTAGATACTTATATATTATTTATATTATATTATATTATTCTGAAAATTTCAAGAATAGTCAGGATGTTAACATTCCATATTTAGACAAAATATTTTTGAAATTAAAAAAAGGTTGTTGATGATGATGATGATGTTTGAAATGACGACTACATAGTAGTACAGGTGCCGCAAAAACTGATATGTGGCATAAATAAATAATTTGAACATATCTCTCAAATCATAGGTGGGATAACACAACATGAAGTGACGCCTAAAATGTAGCAAGCATGGTGCTCCTGCTCATAGTCGGAGTTTTAAATTTAAACACAATTAAAGTTTTAGATGCAAAGATCGATACCAGGAAAACGCTGAGCACCTAAAACTTATTACTGAAGTAGGCTATGCGTCTCCATTTTCCGCTAACTGTGCAAGCTCTAAGCCGGGCCAAGTAACAGCCAGTATTTACTCGTAGTTACCAGTTACCTCGTTCATAGGTAACAGTTTCGAGTAAAAACAAGGAGTGCGACGTAGCTGTCTGTAGAAGCGTATTCCCTGATGTAATTACCGTGAGCCTGCCTGAGCGACTCCTCTAACACAATGACCGATGCCCGATAGAAGTGATGTCGCTCCCGCTTCAACGTATGCCCGTTAACGCTAAGCGAGTTGTGCCGCTCCATTGCACGGGTTATAGTCGACGGTCTCATGCAACTAGATTATCGGAACGACTCAAAAATATCGTTAGTATTTGGGTTTCAAGTGTTGTTGACTAAGTTTTGTGTACGGACTGCCTATTAACATTATTCTCAAGAAAGGTTTACATTAGCTACGGTTTACATTTTGAACAGACAAAAAATGTAAATAACACATCTTTGCTAGGTGTAACATAGAGTATGTAAGTACTAGGTAACATTAGTGGAGGAAGTAGAAAAAACTTAGAAGGCCGACTTTGAGTCTGATATAAATTTAAATAAATAAATAAATATACATATACGGACAAATCACACAGATTGAGCTAGTCCCAAAGTAAGCTCGAGACTTGTGTTATGGGATACTAACTCAACGATACTATATTTATAATAGATACATAAATAAATAAACATCCAAGACCCAGGCCAATCAGGAAAAAATCGTTTTCCATCATGACCTGGCCGGGGATCGAACCCGGGGCCTCCACGTCGCAGACAGGCGCGTTGACCGCTGCGCCACGGAGGACGACATTTGCTTAGCTTTTCTTATTTTCGTCGTATCTTTAAAGGCACACAAAGCATGTTTTTAAAAATATCGTTTTATTGGAAATTTTGTACGTATTTTGGATTCGCGGTTTCTTTACAAAGCTAAGAAAATATAATTACAATATAATTTTTGATTACATTATTTTACATGGTAATGTTTTCAAATTTTTAGTTGCTTCCAAATTCCAAGCAATACGTAAAAATATATATTTTATAAGTTTATTAATAAAAATATCAATTTCATGGAAGTTGAAAACGTTATTTCGTACCTCGACAACCCCAAGCGCTGTTCTGCTGGTAATTCAATAACGCTTGCAGGCAAACGCAGTTACGGTCAATTAAAAGTATGCCACTCACTCACCGACGGATGGCGAATCGAGTTACCTCCCCTACGGGAGCAGAACCTTGAGACCGGCGCAAACAAATAACTAAGAATGCTAGGTAATTAAAGTACTCTTTACAACTATTCTCATTTGGAAGCACTCAAGCGTGTTGTCATTGTGCCATTAAATGTAGATAAGGTTAACATTAGACCGTGGCTTTTACGGCCCGATGGGTTCAAGCTAGGTATTCTAGGAAAATATAATTACGACTTTAATTATCTTTGACAACTTAAACATCTTTTACTTAACTAGTAGTCTAGAATTTTATTTATAAATGGTGATTGTGTGGTGAATCCTTTTATATCTGCCTCCCAAACGTTTTTATCAGCTCTTGCATGATACATCAAAATTTATCGATGTAACGAAGCAAATAGCATTAAAAATTGACGGCAACATCGCGTGTATCGCAATTAAACAACGATTTCAATTGCAAGTCTATAAAATTTAAATAAAATTGCATTTTTTATAGCCTTTGTTTCCGAGCAGTCCGTTCAGTGCTCGCATGGGAGTGCTAAGTTCAGTCCTGAACTGTAATGAGATTTCCCGAAACTTGTTTGCTCTTCCTGACATTTATTTTTGTGGATTCTTTATTAAATAGAAGTTTGGAAAGTCTACGAAAACGATCAGTAAATTTTCAATTGAATCTAACTAAACAAACTTAACTACCTGCCTAGAATTATATTTATAAACGGTGATTGTGTGGTGTGGTGATGTAACGAAGCAAATAGCACTAAAATTTAACGCCAACATCGCGTGTATCGCAATTAACCAACGATTTCAATTACAAAAACTTTATTTATTTATCATCCACAAAATCCACAGCGCTTTCAAATTTAGGGACTGTAGGTTGAGATAAGAAAACTTTTTTTTTTTGCTATTACTTTCCTTAATGATTGATTAAAAGGTGAATGAAAACATCTTGAGGAAACCTGAACTTTAAGTCTGAAATCGCCAACCCGCATTGAGCAAGCGTGGTGATTACGCTCAATCCGAATGTATGAGAGGAGACCTGTGCTCAACAGTGGGACGATAAAAGGTTGATGATGATGATGATGTTTCCCTAATAAAAACTTAGGCTTATTGGCTTATTGCTATTTGGTTGATTCGCATAGTCACTTTTAAATTACATATATCATTTCTCTAGGTGCCAATTAAATCATATTACATATTTCTTACCAAGTTGTCCACTCGCCCACAATTCAATTAACTTCGAGCCAATCGCCGATAGAAATAATGATATTATTTAAAGGTGACAATTCGTACATTCATAGGAATCGACTAATAAGGCGAAACTAAATAAGTTATGATAATGAAGTTATAACAGTAAATATTATTATGGTTCAGGTAAACAATAAATGCCTAGTTACATCTGGCAATGTGTCAGAACGGTACCTAATTTAAACTTAAAATGAGGTTGTTGAGCGCGAACACAGGACTTCTTCTCTCGTGCGACTGAATGAGACAATGTCATTAAATTAAAGTTTCATTTGTCTTCATTTGCTAAACAATAGCAATTATACAAAGCCCCACAGCGGGCGAGTAATCAAGCGTCCCTTTAATTAAGTACAGAAACAGTGCCAAGTAATTGGATCTGAACAACTGAGTAAACAAATCGAAATGGTAGGTAATAAATCTAACAAACACCTCTTTTGGCGTCTGTAAGCAGAGCTGTACACGTAATACAACGCTTTACTTATCCCATTTACAACTATTTGTCGGTTCTTGGTGTTATAAAGAATTTATACAACAATAGAAAAATATGCCTGCTGTGCTAATATTCAACAAGTCGAATCGAAAGCTTTCGAGCACTCGTATTTATTTTGTTGTTGGTTTCCGCATCATTTGTTTTTCCTGGTAATGGAGTAAAGGACGAAAGACTAAAACAAGAAATACAATAGTTTATACGCACAAGTATTCTAACAATTGTCGAACTTTCTTGAACGCTTGTTGTTCAATAAGCACCGATTGTGTGTACTTCTATCAAATAAAAGTTTCCACGAGTAATATGCATTAAATTCCTGTAGCAAACATATCTGATTTCGTAGATGAATGCAGTTCCGCATTTTAAGGAGCAAGTTAAAAACGTGACATTTCAAAGAATTCAATTTGTGTGAAATAGTAGGGGCATTTCCTTTATTTTTGATGAGAGTCAGTGTCCCCCACGTAAGTACACGGTGGGTTGTGGCACGCTACACTACGTACTACGTACGTTGAGTACGTTGCACCCGCTTATTCATTTCCGGTTTCTTGCATTTTTATGACCTTAATACGTTTGCTATTTGTCCCCATAGGCTTGTAGGGTTGCGCACAAATATATTTCAAAACACTTCTTCTTCTTCTTCTTCAGTCTATAGATGTCCACTGCTGGACAAGGCTTTCCACGCTGACCGGTCTTGTGCTGCCCGCAACCATTGGCTTCCCGCGACCTTCACCATGTCATCGGTCCACCTTTTTGAGGGCCTCCTTACGCTGCGTCTTCAAAACACTGCCCGCCTTTAATTCACTTACAATACCCACTTTGAATGTTTCGATTTTGATACAAATTAAGTTAAAATTACCACAATTGCCTACTGCGTAAATTCTCTAAAGTATTTTTGTTTAAATGTAAATCCCTTATTTTTTTTGTAAGATAAGTTAGTAATGAGGCTGAACCCTCATTACACATAAAAATGCACCGTTCATTTTTATATGTAATGACGGTCCAGCCTATTGGAACAAAGTGAGCTAAAAGAATAGCTGTTAGCGTTAATGCGCTTCACAGCCCTAAAGCGCAGTTAAGCGACATCAGGCCACACCGTACATATTTATATTCATGGTCTGAGAACCTTTTTATCCGGCTACGAAATAGTTCCTCAGCTATTTTCATATATGTTCCCAAAGATAGCGACAAACAACCTTACTTTTTTCGCTGTTCGCGATTTGATTGCTGGGATTTACTTTTATGGTCAGATTTATAGACAGTTTCAGCAAGATTTGCCGCTCGGCACAATCTTATACAGCCGGGGGTGTTTATATAAATGACGTGAATAAAACATATATGAACCTATCTTGAATACCAATCACATGTTTTAAATAAAGTATTTGTTTCCTTCTATATTATTCTAAAACAATACTTAATTTTCTTGGAATTAAATTGTACCTAGATACACATACCCTCATTCTTTGTTTGTTGGAACCTCAACCTCATTTACATTTTTTGGCTCGGGAAACGTGCTTCCTGTCCCAGTGTCTCAAGGAAACTGTCCGCGAGTCCGTGTCCCATTTACCACCCTCCACCCCATTGTAGTTGCGTATCGCAAAAAACCAATTTATTTTTAGTTTTCAAGTGGTGTACGGGCGATTTTGTTACCCGTTGACCTTTAGTCCCGTTCTACTTATACCACTCAATACACTTATTGTTAGAAACTTTAAGGCTTAGGCTCAGTCATCAGTTTGAAAACGTGCCTGAGTTTGAAGGACATGTTTTAATAAGTATTATACTTACATACTTATATAGGCTATGCGTTTATATTTAAGGCTTGAATAATTAATACAATATCATTTTGCTATTGTGGTCAGTATAAAATCAAAAGTGTGAAAGTGATATGAAAGTGATAAGTAATAGTTTGTTAAATGTTAAGCATTAACAAATAACTATTTGAGTAGGTACTAAAGTAGGTACTTTAACACTAAGATCCTTCTTTTTTCTTTTTGTTCTGGATGGGAAATCATCAAATGACCTCTTCCACTCGGGCAGAACGGAAGGGCGTGACAGAATTTTACTGTCTTAAACCCACCCGTGTTCCTTCACTAGGCTGTGCGCCAGGGCCATGGTTTCTTTATTAACCAACCTGCAACGCTAGCCGAGGAGACATCTATCTTCGTAGACCCCGTCACGATGTGCTGATATTTCTTTGAGGCGCGCGTGAAACAGAACGTGCCCTCGACCCGGGCTTGGTCCTTACCGGGCGGCGAGTTGCTCACTGCTCGCCACCCGCAAGCCTGCTCCTACGGTGGCCGGGAGTTCAATGTGGTCTCCCAACCAGGACGTCTCCTGCGGCGGCTAGAGACGTGAAGGCGCTGGGATTTCCATTCCCTCACGCGCTCCGCCTCCTCCTTTGCCTGCATCACTGCTTAGCAGACGGAGGTGACGGCCTGTCATGCACTCTCGCAACGGACCATGACCTGGACCAGGGCCGGACGCAAGAGATCACCACCGGGTGCCACCACGAAGACACAGCGGTGCTCTACCCAAGGCGAACAGACCTCCACCGTTTGCTCCACCGTGTCTTCAAGGCGATTCCCACAGTGGTGACACCCAGGCGTTTTCTCCCGCCTTATCCAGAACAGGGACCGAAACAGCCGTGTCGGGTGAGGACCTGTATCAGGCGGAAGGTGAGGGCGCTGTCCAGCCCCTCTAGCCATTTCTCAAAGAGGGGACTTATCGACCACCGTAGGCGCGGGCTTGCTGGCGGCGAGAAGTGGGCAGTTCGCCGCCGGTTATGGACCAGGCCCAGGTCGATGGCGCGTTGTATTTCACGTGCGTCTCAAAGAGATATCAGCACATCGTGACGGGATCCACCAAGGCCGTTGCGGGTTGATTAAAAAGAAACCGTCGCCCTAGCGCACAATCAAGTGAAGGAATACGACAGGAAAGTGGATTATAGTCAGACACGCACTTCCGCTCCGCGCAGAATGGCAGAGGTAATGAAATTCTCAGGCGTTTTGTGTAGATTATCTCATCACCAATGCTCTCAAAACGGTGAAAGAAAACGAGAGGAAACCGGCATGACCTAGGACCAAAACTTCGAATACAAGTAACATCTACCAACGCGCACGGCCATTATCAGGCAGGCATTCGCAGGCCATAATCTATTATGACCCACTACCTCTCACCGAAATGAAGCCTTTGGCCCAGTAGTGGGCCGATTATGTAAAGAAAAGGGCTAGGTAGGTACCTAACCCTTTTCTTTACTTTCCCGACACGCAAGGACTAGAGAACTCATTAAATAATCCATTAATAAATGTGATTCGTTTAAACTCCGAAATTAACGTAAAGCGGTGTAAAATTTTCGATAAACACATTGTACAATATATTGTTTCTTTGTTTGATTAATGAACAGCTCGGTGACCGGTTTAGCGGTATTCGTCCCTCTTTCAACAAATGACAGTAATTTCCAAGCGGAAATGCATCGAAATGGCAAAATGGCCTGTTAAGCGGCGTCCATTTGCTCAGATTGCTTCTCGTGTTCAAATTTTATATCTATCGCTATATATAATAGTTTTTCGAAAAGCTATTTCAGCGAAATATTTTTCCGGTATTTCATAAAATGCTGAGACATTTTAAACGCTATTTAGGGAATTGGGTATGGATTACTCTTGCGATTTTGCAGTCTACTTCATCAGTGTTTAGTAAAAATGATCGTTACTCTATATAATACAAACCATGATTCCAAGTTCGTGTTCAACCTTGTAGAAGTACTTACAGTACCGTACCTTAAGACTATAATCCAAAGTGAGTTTCCCTCGAAGCATGACTACAAATCCGCATCTGTATTGATGTTCGAAGACAGCCATTATTGGCGCTTTGCTATGCTCTGTAATCCCTCGACCTCGGAAGTACTCGGGAATCGTGCCATACGGCTCGGATGTGGCGTCTGTCGGTGATCGTCATTAGCTGCAAATATAGTGTATGTAGTTATTACGGCTGAGTTACTTGTGTGTTGTGTGACATTACGTACTATATCGGCTGGCAAGATTAATTGTCCAGTTCAATTGTGTACTGTTATGTGTTGTTCTTTTATTGTTCATTGGTGTTAGTAGTTATACTTTATTACATCAATTTAACTCGCATGCATTTTGATAGTAAAATTAGACATGTGGTTTTTGTCTTGATTGTTACCGCACTGAATAGAAATATACTTTTCAACCAAAAATAAATCTATTTTTTTCTAATGGATGCTAATAGGAAACTGTATGAGAAAAATATTTAATTTTCTTATTATATATTTTTTTGAAAATTAGTTTCCTCAAGCTAAACGTTTTGAGAGGCAATATTTCAATCTGTTGGCACACAGTCACGACCGCCCGCGGCTTGAGGAGGCGTACGTACTCGTACGTACAAATAAGGGTAATTTTCAGAGTTGAAGCAATATAAATTGAGGCACTGGCCAACCTGAGTCTGGAGTAGCATTAATTGAATAGATACGTCCGTTCTTTGCCTCAATCCAACCTTAATCACACTTGAAAAGGCCGAGAGAAGCCAGCTCCTTGCAACAAGCTGCTAATCGTACAGCGTATCGCACTTTGTGCTTGATCTTGTTAAGCAACTTCCACTTTACAGTGTGCGTCGACCACTCACTCTGGTTTATATAAATTGAATAGAAAATATCGTAAAAGAAAGAATTACCACGAGTATTTATGGCAGCAAAGTTCTGGTTTTTTGCTTTTATAAACTTGCAAATTGTTTTTAGCAATAGCTTTTAAACTAACTATATTAAAAGTGCAATAAAGTGTATGCGCATACATATTAGTCCACCGATCGTTTTAATTTTTTTTTTTTATTATCCAGGTAGAAACAAATACATTGGCATATTGTAAACACTTATATATTGATCGTCTTTATACCTTTATGGGGCTAAAGATGCCATTCGAATGTAAGCTCAAAACATTATTGAGAGCCATTTAGTTACTTTATTCCTTCGACTGGTATGTATAACTTTTGTAGAATCAAACACGACGTTGAAATGTATCGTAAGGCTCCTTGAAGCTGAAAATTTGAAATATCTCGAGAGATGTAGGTAAGTGGTAATGCGGGGTTTGTGAGCCTCCCAAGGGATCACGTACAGGTCATGTAGCCTTCATATTCCAAATGGATTTTCGTTTACACTCAGACATCTTTGAACGTACAAAACTCTGCCTAGACATCTGACACGTTACGATAGATAAAATAAAATGACGGGATAGTTTTATACAAATGGAAACTTAGGTACCGTTAAAAAAATAACCGCTGAGATCAGCGATAAGTATAATTGAAAAATAAAATTTTATTTTAACTGAACATTTTTGTCAAAGAACATTAAAATAAATGAAACCCGCAGTTACTTTTTAATCACAGACGAAATGAAATTAATGCAGTCCGACGATCCGATGAAAGTAAATTAGTTTTCAGTTACACGAGGCTGTAACGAAGCAAAATCAAATATTGTGTTTCTATCTGATCTGGTATCAGTGAAAGCAATTACATTTGCCATAAGTGTTCGTTCACATTTGCAATTAGCAAGTGGTCCAAAAACGTGCAAATCGTTAACCGCCGCCGTCGAGAGCCGTGTCTTTGCATATTCATAGCCTGCTTAAAATATTTTAATACGGGTCGCCCCACGCCCACATCTACGCTTTCTACAAATGTTGATTTCGCTATGGAATGAATAAAAATGGAAACGAAAGTTGTCCCTTTCTAGGAAACTGTCTTGGACCACACTTAATATAATTCTGCTATGTTCTTGGTAAACTGTGAGTAAATGAAGTGCTGGTAAGAAATCTTCACATGGCAAGATATTATCATCCGCTTTCTTTCAGATTTTAATATCTGTTAAGTCAATTCTTTATTTTCTCGTTAAAGTTGGGGTTGAATGAAATACATAGTGAGTCTATCTACACCAGCTGAAAAGTTAATTTTGGTGCTTTATTTAGTAACGTTAGTATATGGTGAAATTGTCTGTGTGTTTTTTACAATTTTTATCTCTTACACTACTTTATGTCATAAATAAACTATCATTCACAGTGTTAAACAAAGCATGTAGGTAAAATAACAGTAGAAACTTTTTATTCATAGATACAATCAACACGAGGCATCGTAATGTAATCCTACCATATTTCTATGTAACTCGAGCATAAATACCGCATAATATCATGTTTATATCCCCACTAGCTGTTATTTAAAGAATCAATTTGGCAGAATTGTGATATTGTTAAAGCGTACGTATTATTTCAGAGTCGAACGATCATAATCATAATATTATCCACTCAAGAAGGTGTCTGGGCTCTAACGTTTTATAATTTTCCACTCTTTACTCCCTGTTATCGAGAATTTCTTCCGCTCGCGCCCTCTTCCTTCCGCGGATCCACTTGAAAGGGTATTTAGGAATAAGGGATCCTTAATTGGTACAACGAATTTATTTTACTGCGAGTTTTCTGCCTATTTCTGGACGCTTATACTAAAATATGGCTTGGAAAGTAAATGTTAAATTGGCCTAATAAAATCAATTCATGATTGTGTGGAATATGTCAATATTGCTGTTTGTAGAACTCAGTCACGCAAACACCAAACCCCCAGCGTAATGACAAAGGTGTAGAATAATTAAATTATAGTTGGGCTTAATTTTCAACGGTCGCGGGTCTTCTCTTGTCGATGGAGATTTAAATGAAGCTGACGAGAATTTTCAATTAGCGAGGACACTGAGCGATGGCTGACAATTGTCTCCGACGGCGCCGACGACGACCTCATCCATCTACATTTGAGTAACCAAGTGAAAAAGCAATGAGCCGCGCTATTACCTCCCTTTACGAATAAATCCTGAAACAGATTCCAACAACCTTTATGTTAAGACGAACCTAAACGTAAATATCTTACATAATTTAGGTACATAATATGATCTTATTCATAGAAATTTCAGTAACAATGACACTAAAGACTGACAACAGCAGACAAAAATAAAAGAGCGGCTTGCTCAATCTTAAAAAGAGGAAGAACAAATGCATGTGGCTCACCTCTTGCTCGGACATTTTTATTTCAAAAGAACATATGCTGTTGGCCAACATATTTTATAGGAGACAAAATATCCAGGTAAATTATAAAAATAAAAACGGTTTCTAAGACCAGCAAACACTTGTTTGTTTTAAAATGACGTTATCCCAATATAGTCGAATCAAACTCATATGTACCCGGTAAAAATATTTACCTCTTCTCGATAGCCACTACACAGACATTACATAATAAAATTCAAGAGCAATTTCAATTGAGACACTTATTATGAACACTCAAAGTTAATGTAAATGAGTTAAAGTAAATGAATAAGGTCTTGAAATATGTAAACACCGTTGGTCGGGAAGGTGACCGAGGTTTTGCGGACCTAATTCCGTCCCCTTAAACGCGTAACTGCGTTTTATGACGTCATCATCGTAATATAATGACGTGCTTGTAAATTGCCTCCATTCAAATTGACAGACCCAGGAGTGTAATTCGATATGCATGGTAGTCTTTCTTGATATAATTTTGAATTATTCTATATTCAGCGTGTTCCCTGTCGTATTTGTTTGCGTATCCTCTAACATCAATGTGAGTGTGTGTGTAATTAAAAACCTCGTCAACCCCTGCAATCATGTATTGGTATGTGTGTATATTTAAGATTTGACTTCAAAAGAAGCAAACGGTTAATTACGTTGCAGAACAAACTGCGTAGCATAAACCAGTTGTAGCCCTCTCGTTATTGGCGCGTACGTGCAAACATTCCCTCGCGCTCGGACTTCATTTTCCGGAGCCGACACATGTCAGAGCGCGTCACACCATATCCACGCTATTACCATACGGCCGCACAAAGTGAACTGCGGAAGGATCCCCTTTACAACTCATAAATAGGCGACATGACAGACTCGGGCGTGGTCACTGTTTGATTAAAATGTAACTTGGAATTGCGCACAGCGCCCTCTTTTACTGAAAAGGCTTTAATACTATATGGTCGTTGTGACGGTGACGTCGCTTTAATTACTTTTGCTCGGTTATGCATGAGTGACGTTATTAAATAGCCCTGCGGTCCTATCGTAAGCGATCATGCAGTGCGGTGCGGTCCGATTTCTAAAGACCTACAGACAATATTAATTACTGCGGACGGAAGAGATGAAACCAGTTTAATGTAGCCTACTTTCTAAGTATAGCAACATTATTTATATACGGTAAGAAGGAAACATTAAATATTAAGCAGTTTTCTGAGAAATCATATTTTGGAAACACCAAAGCGGCCCTTTGTTTATATACCGTGGAATTTTAGTTGACTTTCAAAGACAGGCAGCCCACTTTATCTTTCCAATGATTACTAAACATTAGTAAAAACAATGTTTTTTTTAAAATGAATTCTAGTAAAGATGTCGCCGCTATATGCCTCGTGCCCTCAGACGCAAGACTCGGACTGCGCTTGCACATAGGGTGATTCAAACTGTCTTGCGTCATGAAATGATCATGACAATTTGAAACACCCATGATGATACAATTTCATTTTTGTATTATTCACAAGTCTTTTTTTATTTTTTACTGTCTTGGGCTGAGTTTATAAGATGACTATAGTTCCATGGTCTTTATATGAGGTTCCAGATGAATAATCAATTTTATTTATTACTGAAATACAAAAGCTACGATTGAATTATTTATGAATAACAAAGATACATTTACTGTTTACTTTTTTTTAAAATAAATTTTCGTTCTTTTAGTTGCGTTATGTACTCTTTTGGGACGGGTAAAAATTTAAAACTCATGTCAGTCCTCGTGATCTATGAGGGAGATCAGACCGCCTTTTGCACAGATATAGAATAGTGTTAAATCTAATATAATTTATTATGATTGAATGTAAAACCTTATATTAAAAAAATATACAAATTCAAAATTATAAAAAATGTCCAATATTTATTTTTTAACAATGTATACTATTATTTTACTGTTTACGAAAACCTAATATCATATAGTATATCAAAATACATATCAATTTAAATAATAATATTTTTTTTTTTTTAATATTTATGATTAAAATCGGTTTTAATCGTAATATTTCATAAAAATGTTTTTTATGATTAGTTAAATAATTAACTGTAATCTTTACTAAATATTAGGTATGTTAATTATACTTGATGAACTTCGGGATCTGAAATTAATTCGTTTACTTTCAAAAGATCTAAGGTGTCTTCATCAAGTTCCTTCACGTTTTTAGTATACGGTTTTCTAATGCTGGTTATGTATGGATCTGAAGTATAAAGAAGAGTATGAAATACATCCTCGTTTGTAGCGGATCTTGAGCATTTTCTAGCATGATGTAGACGAAATTTTTATAATCCTTATTACGAGATTCTTGTGCATCTTCTGAAAGTTGACCAATAGGAAGTACTGCAAAATGCTTTATGACACTTTCTCCATGAATCAAAATTTTGTGAGCGGAAGATGGCATGTAGTACCATTCATAATTGCTCACATAGATTCTGGCAGTCTCCATAGCATAACTGCTAAATTTTTCAGCATTTATCATTATACCCGATGAAAGAGCTTGCAGAATTATGTAAAGTCGTTTAATTAAGTTTATATCCACTCCTGTAATTTTAGCAGAGCAGCTTGCATTGTGAAAAAATCTTCTGGCAGTATTACCGTCATTAGAATTACCACTTACTTGTCTTGGTTTATCGATGATCAATCCTAGATCTTCACGGAAACGCCTTTATTTATTTATTATTTTATTTTATTTTTTACGGACAAATCACACAGATTGAGGTAGCCCTAAAGTAAGTTCGAGACTTGTGTTATGGAATACTAACTCAACGATACTATATTTATAATAGATACATATATAGATAAACATCCAAGACCCAGGCCAATCAGGAAAAGATCGTTTTCCATCATGACCTGGCCGGGGATCGAACCCGGGGCCTCCATTTGTGGCTGACCAAGTTTGGAAAGACAGATTATAGGAAATGTGTAAAATCATTTCCATACAACGAATCCAGGCGTGCAAAGTAGACAGTCCGTATTGATAAGAATCTTCATTTTCTAGTAGTAACTTTAGTCAAATCGTTCATTTGGCGTGGAGTAGCTCCACATATTGTACATGTGGAACCCGAAGACGTATCTGTTAATACCTGAGCCACTTTGCCATCTATCGTTGTAAGGAATAGATCATGCTTCACTTGCACTCCTTCACCTTCTTTGTTAATTAACGATGGACGCAAAGAATTTATTTGACCTTTTATTTCGTCCACAACAGCTTTAGTTTTCTCGGGAGTTTCTTTGCAAAATTCTATTACTATAGGCTGGCAAAAACGAACAGATGAAGGTACCGGATTTTGCCAAACAACATCACCTGTAAGCTCGTTAATTAACTTAATAGGTACCAAAGAAGTGATAAATAAATTTGCATCAGAAATTAGTTCAGACTCTTCTGGCAGTTTCTGTTTGTACTGACTTTGATCAGATGAGCCATCACAGCCCCATTTGCTGTATAGAAGTAAGTTGTTCAATCCATTTTTATACACTGAATCTATTTTCAATATCCTAGCTGCAGTGTGATCTAATAAATCTTGAAGTCTTACTATTTTAGCACTTGTATCTGTAATTTCTATAGCTGAAGATGGTGAATAGCAAGTAATTTTAGCTTCTTGTACTTTGAAATATGGTGGAAAGTGGAAACACAAAACATTTTCGTTCATTCGTTACATTTCTCAAGTACAAATATTGTGCTTTTGTTAAATCCAAGTCAATAACACACTCAATGCTTCTTCATCCGTTAAAATTTTTGTCTGCCTTGCAGTCTTCTATGAGACTCGAGAATAAGGTCTTATTTTCACTGTCAGCAAACCTTAATGTTTCCACAAGATTAGCTTCTGTTCTTTCTCCTATTGAACGTAACCCTTGAAGATATGCATTATAGGCGTGTTCAAATCCATATTCATTAAGTAACATTAGACTTTTTCTTCTCTTACTGGATTCTGACAAGTCTGGATAAGATGCGCACGGTCTCCCACGTTTTCCAAAAGAAGTAGATGGTGTGGAGACGGTTGTAACGTCTTCAGAGTTCGGTAAATTTACTGAATATTCTGATTCCAACCAGTTACTATTTTTCGTTAAAAATAAATCCTTTTTCCGTGAAGCTTCTGTCCATCTTTTATTAAAAGTGGGAATAATATGTCTTTGAAAATCACTGAGGATGAAACATAAGTTGTCTTCAGATACATGATAATTTTCTTTTAAAACGGTTGATAATGCCTCCAACGATTTTCCTCCTTCGATATACGAAAGTATTATTTCACGTTTAGAACACTTGAAAGTAGACATTTTGAAGAGTTAACAAAACACGTAATTATATTGTATTGGTAACAATTACACTTCTTCTTCTTCTAATTCACCACTATTCTGTTATTTAAAATGAAATGAAACCACTGTTTATATACTATATGAAATTTGAGGGTAGTGTGCATCTTGTTGATTAATATTTTCACACGCAATATGAGTGCAAAATAGATAAGACATCCTAATATCAACGATAAATTACAAAACTTACCGCAAACTATTGATGTAAACAGGAACATTTCAAACCGCAATAGATAGCGAGCGGTTTTCTGTTTCCTGACTTTTATCACATTTTTACAAATTACTCCGAAAATCGCAAATATTCGCAACTTTTTTTTATTTGATCATGTTTATGGATAGCTAGGCTACAAATCAACTTTAAATGTAAAGCATGGGTAAACGTGGATAACTGTCAAAAGTCTCGATGAACTTTAAATAAACTTTTTTTTTACCATTATTTATTTTGCAATTATTTTAAGGTAAACGTTAATATAATATTAAATACATAATAGGTGTTTCATATTCTTCAAAAGACGAGGTTTCCAGAAATATATAATACATTATACCTTTTCCTGTAATGTATAACGATAAAATCAATTTGAAAGTGATGAAGTGAACGGGCTTAACATGGACGTCCGTCAAAACTATAAAGTTTGTAGAGTTGTAAAAAAAACATTTCAAATAATATGTATAATTTTTTGATATTATATTCTAGTTTGGTCCTTAAACTGTTGAGTAAAATAAATAAAGTATGCCAGTAGCGACATTGACAAAACCTATTTTTAATCAGCAGTTGTTCTACGATTTTCCATAGTGCGCCGGCGTATCCTAGGAGAGGAAATAATATACGAACTAACGAAACAGCCGGAGTATACGGTAAAAAGTGTGGAGTCTTGTTACCGTCATCTACTCCTGTCGTTTCGTTTAAGCGGCACAGGGCGCATCCGCGAGTGTGCGTGAGTGGTTGACCTACAACAGCCTACTACGCTTATATACGGGTGAAAGTTGATAATTCTGAGAGATAAAGAAGGGCAGGCGAATGCAAAGGTACGATTTCTTGCGGAACTTCCGCATTAACGAAGGCGGAGGCGAATATGCGTTAGAACCCTAGTTCAAACACAGGACATGTCCTATCTCTTAATAATAATACTTTTCCGTGGCATAATTTTATTCTACGCGAGTGAAGCCGCAGGCAAAAGCTAGTAATAATATTTTACAAAGTATTGTACTAACAAAGAATATCTATCTAAACGTGCGACTCCGTCCTTTATTATCAACATTGGTAAAGAGGTACCTATAGTAAATATAGTTAATTATTTACCTTTGTCTCAAAAATCTTAAATGTTAAAAGCAATTTCAAGTATGTTTCAACAATTGAGTACTGTGTAGTATACAAAAACTAATGTTTTATTTAACAGATCCTTCAGAGAACAGTTGCTTAGTACTGTAACCATGAGACACTCGCAAAGTATCAACAAGTAGATTTGATTCATAATTAATTTTGATGGCTGCCACGTCAAAACCTTCCAGCTTTACTCGAGTCTAGCAAGTTAGAAATACAAATAAAGGAAACAAACAAATAACAAACATGATGCATAAAAAGAACAAACACAAAAACAGCTTGGGGGTAAACATGTGTCTCATCCACGCAAAACGGCTAGAGTGCGTAGACTTACATAGAATACCGTAAAACTAATAATACCTTAAATTCATGTTAAGCGAAGGCGTTTCATCAAACACTTATTTATTTGATTTTGTAAAAGTATTTTTACCCATAACTTACACACACGAACAAATAAGAAATTAATGTGTTCTTGACATTTTAAAAGGCTCCGTCTCAAAGCGATTTCACCTTTTGAAACTTAATGCTTCTGACTTCTTTTGAACTGTAAGGAGACGTTTTAAGCATAAGAAATCACATAAAAAGATTCACTATAAAACAGACGACCTGTTGCTAGAGCGACGGCCGACAACGACTTGGGGAAAATTGCCCACAACGCCAACATGCTCGTGTATTATACGGCGGGGTATTATTAACCATGGCAACCGAAGATCCCTCCCTCTCTCGCCCTCAACAACTTTTTCAAAACATCACAACTTTGACGTCTGATCACCTATACAACGCACTTTATAATCTTTCCTGCTTTTGTTCCCGGCCGTAGCACAGTCTCCCTCAATTTGCAAGTCGCGAACAGCAGGGGTGTGCCGCACGCCAAATAGATGACGGGATTATTTTTGTGTTTGACATAATCATAGTGACAAATGTATGCTTTAGGGCTGTCACTTTGACGTATTCGTTTTGATAAACATCTTAGTGATTATGATGTGGCAATGCAAGTTGTGCACAAACAATACACAATACTTAAAATGTTTGTTGTTGTGTATATTTTAATAAATTATATTACCATGAAATTCTTTTCACAGTTTTATAGACACAGACAAATTTTTATTTACTTTTATAAATAATGATTCTTATTCAACTTCCTACAGCTGTTTTCCTAGTTGCCTGGATTTCAAAGGCTGGTGGTTCAAGTTTCATTATTTTTTTGTTTAATGTTTTAATCTAGTTGTGACTTAAAATGGTGTTAAAACTAGAACAAAAAAAAAAACAACACATAGAGTTTAGTAACTCGGTACGGTACCCTAAAAAGAGATTACATATGTAACCATATATTTTTGGTTTACTCGCTTAAGGTATATATAGGCAAAGTAACAGATGTTATTTCGATTATAAGTTTCGCCCTTATGTACTGGGTCACAGGATAATATCAAAAGTGGGATGAGTGTGGCTGTGGGCTTAGCTCATTCAATAGTGAATGAATGGCGTGGGCACGCGTGACCGTAGCTCTCTACAACTAGGGTCAAAATAAGTTTTTTTTTTTTGCATAATTTTTCGAACAAAAACTGTTTTCATCGTTATTTACTTATGATGTTCCAACAGCTCAAAAAAATAACAGCAGTCGATTAAACACATAAAAAAATATTTTCATTGCCCGTAAAACTTATAATTTGAAATGGCAATTTCACACTGAGATATAATCAAAGCAATGGCAGCACAGGCGGACTCGTGCCGACTCTGAAAATACAAATTTATATAATCTGACATCGATCAAAGTTCGAAATTGGAAATTGTACTTGCCTACCAATTCTCGTCAGCGAAAATTCCTACAGAATTTCGACACCACAAACGCGAAAGTTGCTCTCCTTACTTGGCATCAAAAGTTAATTTGAGAAACATGACAGGCAGGTACATATCGCTAACCTCTCGGCACGAAAATTGCAAAATTATCTCTCGTCTTTATCTTCAAAGAGATGTCATCCCCATCTGCGTAGCTGGGCCAGTTTCAAAATTGTTTGCGGCACCGCTGGAGATCGTTCTTATTATAAACATGTTTATCCCAATTCACCTGTCTCCGTATAATAGAATGATAAATACAGCGTTTAATTGAAAGGATATACAATCTGATCGTCTCTATAATCATGTTATCTGCGTTCGCATCTTGACTGGCATGAAATTGGTACCTAGGATTTATAAAAGGTAAATAAACATGGCATTTTAATTAAAATTTTGACAGATATGCTGTTCCACAGGTATTTACTATAGTCTCGTAATTATAATCCACGGCCAATTACAAAAAGTTTAAGGTACACAAAATAGGTAAATTAATGAAGTCCGATAAAACTTTAATCCCATAAAAATAATTTGACAAGCGCTTAAAATGTTCCGAACAATTTTAAACAATTTAATTTTATCGATATAATTAATCTTGCCTATATTTTCGACTTTAACTTCGTTTGAACTCGCCCTAGCTCACGCTTGGATCATTTTAATTTATTAAACTACCGAAGTAATAAAATTCTTGTGTTTTTAAATCTCTAACTTATTCTTGCACGAGAGGGACTATGATAAATGAAATTACTACCTATACTAGTGACGTTGCCATTATGCAAACTATTTTCAGCCAACAAAGAAACAAATAAGTACCTGTTATGTTCATTAAAATAATCCCCTTAGGAAACAAATTCCACGTAATATTTATTCAAAAACTAACCCACTTATTTGAGGTTACGGCATAGTGGAGCGCACAAACTGGGTACTGGCTTCAAAAACTATTTTGTTCGAGACAGGTCAGAGTTTTGTAAATTAATTCGGTGGTTCCGAGCTATTACGCAAACTGTCAGCGCAGGTGCCGACCCACTATTTCAGCTTGCACGGGATTTGCATTCGGAAATACTCGTAGATACTAATTTAACTTCTCTGCAGTTAAGTCAAACTAAACAACACACGTAGTTTGTCTTATGAGAGTCAAACAATCCCATGTAGCAGCGGAATCTTTTGTTGTCGTATTGAAATTAGAGTAATCACTCATCGTTACACTTGCCGTTCTGTTGCAGTTACCTTTTACAGTTGCAGTGCACGCGAAGTAGGTACCTTGTCACCAATTTCAGGTTTCATTTGCCTACGTACACATTCAGGGAACAAATTAAAGCCATTGTGTTAGACGGATTATGGATTGGCGTCCATTTATATGTAAAATAGTGACGCGTGCGATCGGAGTCAGTCAACCAACAACCCCGCGCCCCCGCGCACCCGCGCCCCTGCCGCTCTTCCAAAAGCTTGCCGACACTGTTCGTGTGTACGTACATTCATATGAATTTTATATATCGCGAAATCAATGTTTTGATAGTAAATTGTCCAGACAGAAAGTACATATTACGCCACGTATTACTCTGAAATGTTAATTCTTCCAAGATGTAGATAGTGAAATATTGTCGGATTTTTTTTTTCACTGGATAAACATTCTGATTTTGGTTTGGCGTTTAAAAAGTAACATCATTTTTGACAAAAAATATATCTTACTATTAGATAAGTACGAATATTCTATATATCGTACAAGTACGAATATTCTTACTATATATTAATACATTTTTATTTCTTACCCATGGTTGTAACACACATTAATTTAATTCAAATTATTTTTTTGCTAGAGTTAATTTCAGGTTCAAACATTTCATATTTAATACTTAGAAGCTGTCAATTAATGTTTCTGCTAAACTCATGATGTTACTGAGTATTAAATACAATTTATTGCACTAGTTATACAACAGCTTTATATTAAAGATTTTTGACATTGAATAACTATGCCCAGGTTCAAGTATTCAAATTTGATGAAAACATTCCCTATCTCCTAAGCAGGCGTCATTAATAACATTACTGTTAATTTAGGACAATGTCGAGACGAATGAATGAATTGAATGAAATGTCTGAATGACTGTGCAAACTATGGCAATAAAGGCTGGTTATTCAAAGGTTTGGATTATTGTTGGTCGTCGTTGTGTGAGTTTTCTGTATGTAATAATAGTTAGTTTGTGTTGTAGTTGACAGACAGCCAGTTGTTGACGTGAATAAAGTTTTCACAAACAGGTTCTGGGCGCGCTGAAATATCGCCACTTGCAGGCGGCGCAAATACCGAGTCGCGACGCCGAGCTACTAACGAATGCACTGCATTCGTAATAAAGGAAAAGAGTTTATCGCACATTATATGACTGCTGTGGTCCAGGATGTTACATATCACGTGTTATGTCTGTTATGCACTGGTCTTGTGCTCTTATGTAAGAAAGTTTACGACACTTACCATATGAGGTTGTTGACTTGTTCTAATATTATTTTTTAACAAGAAGCGATACTAACGAGGTTTAATGGCATATTTGGTGTGAATGAATTTTGAATACAAGCAGATACAAATTTACAAAATATATTCCAGCCGTAGTCCTGATAGCTCGACAAAATGTTGACAGTTTCGGGTTTCTCGAAACCCGAAGTTATCGCTTTGTAGCGAGCTACGTGTGCTACGGCGTAGGCACATGCGGTGTTTATAATTCACTATCACGACAAAAGTATTGGAAGCTTCATTCGATTAATGTCGGCAACAAATTAACCTTTAATAAAAGCTACTTCTTAGAAATAGGAATCAAAATTATTAAAAACCAGCTAACCCAGAGGGAATAAATAGACGTCATCACTGTTCCGATTCCATCACGCGATTTTCAATCAACTTTATATATCTACATGCATACAAAGCACTTTGTGTCAGATATATGTGTCACTGTCCGTCTCTCAACGCGTCATGACAGTCTAACCTGTCCACTCCAACTCGTGTACACTGATAATGAAATGTAAATTTCCAGCGCATCGCCTCCACCACATTTCTACCTCCGTGAATTTCGCAGTGGCAGACAAATCGTATCGCCTCTTGCTTCGCGTTCGTTAGCCGTTTGTTCGTGGATTTCGCACACAGGTACTTACATAGGTACTTATGCTTCAACGCGTATGCTACCACTGTATTATATCACAGACATTCATCACTCGGAAACGAATCGGTTACATTTGGGAGCACGTTCAAAAGCTTTATTTAAACCAATCGGAAGATGAATCGATGATATGGATCTGGTTTTTAAACGATCACTTTTCAGAAAGATCTGTGTATACGATATGCATATAATAGACTTGTACAGTCATGAAACCGAAAGCCTAGTTAACGAACTGAGAAGAGTAATGTGTATAGAGTTATTAAAACGTCATGAACGTTAAACAACCGCTTTATTCAGCTTTAACCGATATATCTGACGCGGTTGATCAATCAATGGCTGGGCTCAATTGACGTTAGTCGAGACTGACGTATTACGTACAGCGATAGAGATTTTATTTTAATTATCCCACACGCCACGCTGTCGGGTATGCATTATGAACGCGATCAATTTGTTTATTCAGAAGGTTCGCAACAAATTACAGCGATCGTGTACGATGGATTATGTAAAACGACACCCATTTGTATGTAAACTAATGGTGAGTATCGTTGTTCGGAGCGACGTGGCGACGCGACAGAACTGCCGGTACGAGAGTACTTTTATTTTTACATTTTACATAGGTGTTGGGTCCCGTCGGCTACCTACTTCATGAATTATAGAAATGTCTACATTTTACATCAGCAGTTATTACATGCTCTTTACATAATAAACCCTCAAACACAACATTAATAGGTAGACGACAGTTGTTATAAAAAGCTCTTGCGATGTTCTCAGTCTATTTTATGGATAATGACTATAACAAAGATCTATGTGTACATGTTTTTATTTTATATTTCTATTTGTAGAAACAAACACCCAGTTAGCCTTCGTTATCCAGTCACTTAAAAAGTCTTGTTAAAGTGGACCGTCCTTCCAGTTGAGAGAATTTCTATACAATTCTTTGTTATACGTGGGTATAGTGGCTCTCGTCTCCTTCACAACTGCAGGAGATATAATAATTTCGTCTAGAGGAAAACCTTACACGGTGAGAAATTATTTCCACATTGTTATTTATTTTTTACGGTTTGTTTATACGGATCAAAAAACTTGATGTATTACATTTGGCTAACTGGAAATTATAACAATGTACTCGGCTTTTATTATTTTTAGTAGGTTTTTTGATATGGAATGGTCTAGAAGGTAATGAATGTTTCACGTCAAGTGTAACAACTGCCTTGACAAATTAAGTCAAATGTAGCATTTGTAGTAGCCAGCTACGAAAAATGAGTATTTGTAGATTTCGTAGCCGATTGGAAAACTCGTAGCAGTTCACAACTTTGTAGTGCTACGCGAATACTAACATTAGTGGTTTTGTTCAATTCGAGCCTAGGCTATTAGCTTTATACATAAGAACTAGTTATTTATGAATGATTTATATTTCCAATAAAGTAATAGGGAGTAAAACCTATTTTTAATTTCAAAACGGTTAGTATTTGGCAATTGACGGGGTAATTGACGAAATTGATATTCATGGCGTTATTTACGTCGTAGAGCAGAAGTAGTATTCGAACTAATGAAGAAATTGATTAGCAAAATCCTTTATTTTTTCCAGATTGACATTGATAGTGTGTTACGTAAGTATGGTGCGGGTATCTAACGTAATACAAATAAACTAGTGAAAGAAAACATCTCATCTCACTGACTGAACCTAATAATCTATTATATACCATTGTACGAATTAACCTAAGTACAATGAAAGAAAAACAGCGTTGTCTAATCACCCTCGTCCCAAAAGTGTCGTGAGGCGGCCGTAACGACGTATAATTGGCACACTTCCCGTACCGCTGACGACTTACACGGTTCACTGCCTGCAATCAATTGACGGAACCCGGGACTGCGTGACTATTCATGAGTAAAAAAATCTACATTAGCCTCGCACTTCCAAGTAATAGGGTATTTGGCTTCTATTATAAATTGTGCAAGAGTTTAATCATAGTTTATGGAAGGTCTAGAATACACTCAACGTTGTGATTTATTTGATAGGTGCGTTGACAAGCTTTTAAACTCATTATCATCACCCCTGTTTAGCTTTTAAACTCACATACACAAATCCGAATCAACTATCTCTAGGCCATATAAATATGTGTTCTGTGCGGGAACCGAACCCACGACACGCTACGCAGTAGTCGATCGTTCAGCCGTTGCGCCCACCGTGTCGTTTAATGTTCTTTAGAAAGGTCAGGTAACCCAATAAGATTTTAAAGTAAAAATTAATTAATTAGTTTTTTACACCAAAAAGCGCAATGTGAACAATACTAGAAAAATTATCCTATCAGCTGACTTAATAGAGTTCGAATCAGGGGTCAACGTCATACCTACAAACACGCACGGCGGCACGCTTGCAACGTTCAAAGGTCAAGCCGACATTTTTTTTTTAACACTGTTATTTCTGGAACCGCTCATTAACGACATAAATGACTATCATGATTTTGTTTGTGGCATGTGGTGTAGCCTTTTGGCGAAGTTTGCGTTACGATGTCAGATACATCCTGCATATGATCGACTGAATAGTTAAATAACACACTATCAGTAGCAATGGGTTTTATTTTGAAAATTGAACAACATTGCGTTATTTATTTTGTTGAACAGACACATTTTTCGAACAATGGATTAGCAATATTCTCTCAAATTACTCAAATTGATAAGTGTGTTATGCAATTAGAGTGATGGAGTATGAATGTAAAGGCAATAGGAATATACAAGGCGAATTTTTAGTCACCGTCCAAATTTCGATATATTAATCTTTGGCGAAAATCATTGAATTCGTGTTTTTTTCTTTAAGCATCACTCAATACGAAAATATTGAGATATCACATCACAAATTTATATATAAAAAGTTGATTTTTGTTGAAGTCGCGCCGTGCGTACGCGCTCGGTAACTGCGCGGACCCCCCGCTCGCCACCGAAGTTCATTGAACACAATCATGAACAAAGCTGCAAATATTCCCTTCATACTTTCATGGGCTTAGGGCCGTCAATTAGGAAAAAAATTGTGAAAAAAAATTTTACGTATCGATTTTTTCAAAAATGGAATTAGTAATAAAAAATCGCTTTGTATAACGATTGAAGCAGGTGGCGTTTTGTAGTTTCTATCTACCCTCATGGGAAGAAGGCGTGGCTATGTAAATGTACTATGTATAAAATGTAACTTAAACATCAACATAAACGTAAATATAAACATAAGTCAAATGTAATTTGTATTTTTAATTAGGAATAATTCTTAATCTCAACATGAAAACAGTGCTGTTTCTTGGATCTTCAGATTGGGGATGATCAAGATAGCGGTTATGTTATATTCATCAATCAATCAAACTTAGAAATTGTAAAAAATACCTTTGAAAAATGATTTTATTATAGACATTCAATTATATAGTAAAGTAAACTAAGAAAGTTGTATTTATGAAATTTATAATGATAATTCTAAAAACAAATATTTGTTACGATCGGTATATAACTATTACTTACGGTATATAACAAATATTTATTACTTTGATAGAAGTAAAAAATAAAAAAAAAACAAGAAAAATAGGTACTTATACATATAAGTTTTGCACAGGTCACCGAACAAAGGGAGAATACTTACTTTACGTTCTTGCATAGGTACTTGCACAGCGCTCTGAAACAAATGTGTATTGGATATGTAAGCTGATTGTCCTGAAAGACGATAGTTTTAATTTTTTTAATATTTATAATTATTACTCGGTGGTAGGCCATAACATCGGCCGCCGGCAGAAGTTACCACCCACCAGACAAAGCCTTGCCGCCAAGCGATTTGTCGTGTTCCGGCATGATGTCTGCTGAAGCCGTTCGGAGGACGGGTCTGAGCAGTTGTGTTGCGATGTGTGCCGGGTACGATGCGCCTAATGTTGTTGTGTTGGGAGTTTGGTCGTGGAGGGTCTTCAGATCAATCTCCCTTTGGCGCAGCATCGTTGGTCGTGTTGTTGGGTTTAACATTGCATCACCTCGCTCAACTGCCGTCTTCCTTCCTATTCGCTCAGTTTTTCTGAGTGAATAGGCTCTTAATAAACTAGCGCGCTTTACCATCAACGATCGCATCACTGCTTACCATCAGGCGGGAATGCGGTCAAGTGCTAGTTTATAACTATTAAAAAAAAAATATATAAACTAGTGCTTGACTGCAATTCTGCTTGATGGTAAGCAGTAACGCAATCGACGATGGTAAAGCGCGCTAGTTTATTAAGCCAATTCACTTAAAACACTTAGTGAATAGGAAGGAAGACGGCAGTTGAGCGAGGTGATGCAATGTCAAACCCAACAAAACGACCAACGATGCTGTGCCAGGGGGAGATTGATCTGGAAACCCTCCACGACCAAACTCCCGACACAACAACATTTGGCGCATCGTACCCGGCACATATAGCAACGAAACTGCTCAGACCCGTCCTCTGTACGGCTTCACCAGACATCATGCTGGAACACGACGAATCGCTTGGCGGCAAGACTTTGTCTGGTGGATGGTAACTTCTGCCGGCGGTCGATATTATGGCCTTCCACCGAGGTAATAGTAGTTGTAAATGTCGAAAGGGTTTAAAAATGTGGAAGGCTTCACGAAAGTTTGTGTCGTATGTCGCAAAAACTACTAAACTGATTTAGACGAAATTTGCCTCACAGATAGTTTATAACTATAAATAACACATATGATACTTTTTATAAAAACCTCCGCGGGTGAAACCGCGGGGCGCAACTATGACTAAAATTAAATGTTGATTTTGGTTGCAGCACTTGAGAACAGCTAGAATGAAATAAGCCATCGGTTAATTTATTTTAATGTTGGTAAAAGTCCAAATACTTGTGGTTTTTAGGGTTCCGTAGCCAAACTGGCAAAAACGGAACCCTTATAGTTTCGTCATGTCCGTCTGTCCGTCTGTCCGTCTGTCCGTCTGTCCGTCTGTCACAGCCGATTTACTCGGAAACTATAAGTACTACAGTGATGAAATTTGATGGGAATATGTGTTGTATGAACCGCTACAAAATTATGACACTAAATAGTAAAAAAAAGAATTGGGGGTGGGGCCCCCCATACATGTAACTGAGGGATGAAAATTTTTTTTTCGATGTACATACCCGTGTGGGGTATCAATGGAAAGGTCTTTTAAAATGATATAAAGTTTTCTAAAAAACATTTTTCTTAAAGTGAACGGTTTTTGAGATATCAGCTCTCAAAGTCGTAAAAAGTATGTCCCCCCCCCTCTATTTTTATAACTACGGGGTATAAAATTCTAAAAAAAATAGAGGTGATGCATGCTAATTAACTCTTTCAACGATTTTTGGTTTGATCAAAGTATCTCTTATAGTTTTTGAGATAGGTTGATTTAACTGTAATTTTGGTTAAGTTATTGTGCTTACACTGAAAACGATGGCTGAACCTTATAAGATAGATCAAAAAATATACTACAGTATTGTACACCTTTAAAAATCCGCGATGATATAAAATCTTTATAATGTAGGTACTTTTTACGAGAAATATTAGCTTATTCAAGCAATACGCCATTAATCCTTATCCAGTAATGTACCTTAAATACATTGTGCATTTGATAAAGTTTAATATTACAAATGTGATTGTTGAGTAATAATAGGTTAAACATATCCATCGAACCAATATTTTTAAAACGCGTTAATCCTATAGATTATTATTACATCGATTCAAGAAGATCGGTCGCTCGCTGCGCTGCAGCGCGTGAGTTGCGGGGCGTGGTCTCGCGCGGGGGCGGGGATAAGATAGCTAACCGCGTCGACCCGAACGGGCAGACACGTGAGGGCAGACGTCGTTGTCACTTGTGCGCGCTAAGAGAATTTCATCGTTCCCATTTACTTCTTTCGCAAGTCGAATTTGGCGTTGAGACTTTTTAATATTGAATTGTACCTATTATAAAAAATAAGTAAGTAGGTATACTGGTTTAATAGGTGCTATTAAACCGGTCACGTACTAATAAATCCCCCAATAATATAAATTCATTTGTTTTTGGTGCAAATTTTAGTGTTTCGTAGCAGGTTTTTAAAATTTCTAAAGCTTATTGTATATCATCTAACAATGGATACTTTAGATAATACGTTTTCCTACATTCTGAATTATAATAACTATATCGAAGATGATGTGGTTCGCGCATTTCATGAAAAGTTACTTCGGTGCACATCATTTAGACCGCGTGAGCTAGAATTATTTCAACACCCTGAACTGATTGAACCTGTACCTAAAAATGAGACGCACCTTCAAGTAATTTATGACGGTGACGTGGGATTAGTGGGGCACTGGAGTTGTATTTATTACATTAATGGAATACTGCGTGTGTACGATAGTCTTGTTGGTGTTCTAGGAAAATCGCAAAAAATATATGTAAAAGCCTTGTTTCCGTATCTATCGGAGTCATGTATTCAGTTTCCAAGTGTTCAGCGACAACCGAATACTATTGATTGTGGTTTGTTTGCCATTGCTTTTGCCACCTCTTTAGCTTTAAAAACGAACCCTTCTCAATTTAATTACGTGCCAGAAATGATGAGACCCCATTTGCTTGAAATGCTTTTAACCGATGGGCTTTTGGCTTTTCCCGCTACGAGCAGGCGTTCACCAGGACGTGCCCCTTCTAATCTTTTCAATAATATATATAATTTTCAAAATATCGGGAGAGTTTAGGCTCCATTCACCAGGTGTATAAATTGACATAATAAGTTTATTATATTTGCTGCTACGGAACCCTTTGTGCGCGAGCCCGACTCGCACTTGGCCGGTTTTTTAAGGAAAGAAGTCGATTGTATTATGTAAATAAAAGTGTTCAACACGGGTTTTTGACTCGAGAATTTAACAATGATTTCAAAAATAAACCTATGATAAATATTGTGACATGTCTTGTTCCTGTCTAGACAAAAAGAAATACTGGAAAATGTGTTCAACGAACGGGCTCTAAAAACGTCGAACGTCGGTTTTGGAAGGTAGGTACAACAAACTTTTAATTTCACGAGATATCTTGATGTTTTCTCCTTAAATGCATTTACATTTCTTTCTTGGAATGCAACTTACGTACTTATATACATTCTACAGTCAATCGTTCTAATATCTTCTATCATGACGATACGATTATTGCAGTGGTTGAGCTGAGCGATCGGGTGCAGCGCTACGTGTCGCGAGTTCAATTCCCGCATGAATAAAATGTTTGTATGGCCGACAGGTAGTCGTTCCGGGTCTGACTGTGTATGTGAATTCAAATGTTTGTAAGCGCACCCAGATACAAATACAGATACTTGAAAAATGATTTTATTATAGACATTCAATTATATAGTAATGTGAACTAAAAAAGTTGTATTTATAAATTTTTCAATGATAATTCTAAAAACAAATGTTTGTTACGATCGCGAATCTTCTATCAATCAACGTACAACGTGACGCTGACCTGCAAATTGCATAAAATATAAAATTTTACGCTTCCCCTAAACAGAAAAATAGCTACTTATACATATAAGTTTTAGTATGTTGAAATAATAATTTATTCCCTCTCCTTCCTTTTTACTTTGAACGACGAATGATAAATAAATAATATCTTACTTTGTAGGGATTTAAGATTGCCTAAGGGATTTTATAAGTAGGTTGAGAGATTTAGTCCATTTTGAGCTTACTAAATTGCTTGTCAGCCAAACGTTTTTCTTACAGCAATATTTTATCGCATAGTCATTATCACATTTTCATATTCAAATTGGTTTTAACAAATATAAAAGACTGTTTTATTTTGAATTTGTTGACCCTTTCCTGTTAGGGTTTATTCCACCATATGTGGGAACGTATACTGTTTGATGTCTTAAAACCAGTATAAAATGTATCGGTAAAATGTTTTAGCTATAAAAGTGCAAGCAGGTGAGATGTGATGGATTGACGTCATTCCACTATAACGTAGAGTGCATTACCTTGTCACCAGTTCAAGCTCTGAACACAAAATCTTACTTTAGTTACCCTTTAATGTGCAATATGACGTGTTTACAGCCCCCAGGAAGGTAGGTTGATGAGGACTTCGATTTAAATTTATTTTATGTATAATATATTGAATTGACTTAAATTTTAAGGTTCGGTGCCTTAAAAGGAAAAACGGAACTTTGTAATATGACTTCGTTGTTCGTCTGTGAAGGCATGAGGCGTAAAAGTATCAAGTATGTAGAAATTAATATCAAGTATATACATTTAAGGTACGCTGGTTTCGTCGCCCATACCCCAATGTTTGAAGACTAAAATCTTCAACCAGTGCATCCTACCCGTCATGACTTACGGAGCTGATACGTGGACACTAACGGTCAGACTAGTCCATAAGTTTAAAGCCTCTTAGCGAGCTATGGAGCGGGCTATGTTTGGAGTCTCTCTAAAGGATCGCATCAGAAATGAGGTGATCCGACAGAGGACTAAAGTCACCGACATAGCTGAGAGGATTAGCAAACTGACGTGGCAATGGGCTGGTCACATATGCCGCAGGACCGTCAACCATTGGGGTAAACGAGTCCTCGAGTGGAGACCGCGTCTCGGCAAACGTAGCGTAGGACGCCCTTGGGCGAGATAGAGCGACGACATCAAAAAGGTGGCTGGTAGTGGGTGGCGGAGAACTGCTCAGGATCAAGCTTGTTGGCGTGCCATGAAAGAGGCCTATGTCAAGCAGTGGATGAGTAGAGGCTAATGATGATGATGATGATGTTAAGGTTTACGGTTTTTTGAAGCTTTCAAAAATAATAAATAATACGGCCTTTTTGCGACATACTCGAAAATATATCAAAACTCATAGGTTACTTCTCATTGACCCAGAATCATGAAATTTGGCAACAGAAAAGTCTACGATAATACATATAAAGAGTACAGGTATGGAGAAATCTGAAAGTCATTAATTTTATGAGACTTTTTTTTTCAATTACAAATTAATATTTTCATTTGGAGAAATGATCATGACGTGTATCGATGTATTATAGAACATTAAAATATTATAAGATATAATAAGATAAATTCATTCACTTTGCGGAACCCTTCATTGTACGTGGTTCAATAGGCACTTGACCGGTTTTTTGGATTACACGTCACTATCGCAGAATTATCAAAACTCAAAAAGGGTATATGTAGACTATACTAAGTTTGGTTCAAGTATCAAAACTCAAAAGAGTATATGTTTTTTGTGTATATAAACTACTGCTTGACCCGCCTGATGGTAAGCAGTGATGCAATAGTTGATGGAAACGCGCACTAGTTTATTGAGAGCCTATTCACTCAAAAAAAAATTAGTGAATAGGCAAGAAGACGGCAGTTGAGCGAGGTGATGTAACGTTATACTCAACCACACGACCAACGATGCTGCGCCAGAGGGTGATTGATCTGGAGACCCTCCACGACCAACCTCCCGACACAACAACATTTGGCACATCATACCCGCACACATCGCATCATAAATGCTTAGACCCGTCCTCCGTACGGCTTCACCAGACATTATGCCGGAACACGACGAATCGCTTGGCAGCAAGAGTTTGTCTGACTCAGAAGGGTATATAAATAAAATAAATAAATATATACGGACAAATCACACAGATTGAGCTAGCCCTAAAGTAAGTTCGAGACTTCTGTTATGGGATACTAACTCAACGATACTATATTTTGTAATAGATACATATATAGATAAACATCCAAGACCCAGGCCAATCAGGAAAAGATCGTTTCCCATCATGACCTGACCGGGGGCCGGGGAACCAACCCGCAACCCTGGCCCAAGAGGCATCGGTTCTCGTGGACCCCGTCATGATGTGCTGACATCTCTTTGAGGCGCGCTTGAAACACAACTCGCCATCGACCCGGGCCTGGTCCTTACCGGACGACGAGCTGCCCGCCTATGGTGGCTGAGAGTTCAATGTTGTCTCCCGACCAGGGCGTCCCCTGCGGCGGCTAAAGGCGTGGGGGCGCAGGGATTCCCGCTCCCTTATACGCTCCTCCTTTGCTAGCATCACTGCATCGCTCCAGACCATGGCCTGGATCAGGATCGGACTCAAGAGATCGCCGTCGATCGCCGCCTCGAGGACAAGGTGGTGCCCAAGCCAAGCCAGGCAGACCTCCAGACTCAGGGCGATCCACACAGTGATGACACCCTGACGTTTCCTCCTGCTTTATCTGGAACAGGAACCTCTCGAAACAGCCGTGTCCGGTGAGGACCTGCGTCAAGCGGTAGGTGAGGGTGCCGTGGCGCCTCTCTAACCGCTCCTCAAAGGAGTTTTGATACTTGAATCTTGAAACTGAGATTTGCACTTGAAAATACAGAGTAGTTTAGAAATGATGTATCGAACTTCTGCAGTGTCAAAGAAAAAGAAGCAAAGTAAAAACACTTCTTACTCACATACTCTTTGTGTCGTCAAAGTTAAATTGTTTATTAAGTGGTACTTCGGAACTTCAAAATTTCCAAAAAACACGTAATTACGCAAACTAAATGGTGTTTTAAACAACTAATTATATTTTTCTATCTGTTTTTATGCCGTTCGTACGTTGTCTGTCATTTAACTAATTTAGACTAACTGATCTTAATCTGAATTTCATTTTATTTTTGTTACTTTTACGTAGAAAGCCCGTCTATGTTTACAGGTTACTCTAAAATATTATTTATTTTAGTTTTGTTTTTATCCAGTCTTCGTGGAAACATGTTAATAATAAATACCCGATATCAAATTACTTCGTGAAAACTCGGTATTTTTAGTATCTTCTTTTATAAATTGAATTGGGTTGTATCCTAAAAAATAATTTAATGTCCATCAGATAGATTTGTAAAAAATATTGAACACGTATTTTTTAATTTTTCTTTCATTCAAATACTTAGGAAGATATATTGATTTGAAATGTCACATGACGTCACGCCGTGGTATATTTTGTATCACGTACGTAATTAGCCCCCACCCCGTAACTTTAAAACGCTATATCCCAGTAGTTTTTGGTAATTGCGACAAAATAATAAGTCTTCTTCAGTCTTAATTTTTTTTTTATTGTCTATAAGACAGACGATTTTTTCGATTTTCATACCTTGGATATATCCCTATTATTTGCATATTATAAATGACAGTAACATTTTGCAACAATGAGTTCTTTTAAAATATGCAATGGATTTTAATGCGTTTTAGGTATATTTAGAAACTGGATTTAGGAAGGTTTATACATAAATATTAAACTAATACTTAATGAAGAAAACCTTATGTTTTTCCAAGTCGTAAAACCCATGCTTAGCGGGTCGGGTCGCTCACATAAAAATCTATGTTCAATACTTTGATGACCGTTTACAAAAGTGTTTACATGTACGTGTATACAAGGTATGCCATTAAAAGGTGCTTCTCTACGTGGAAATGTACATATCTCCTATATGTGAGACAGAAGAGGCCGGATGTAAGGTCATGGATGGCTATAGAGCTTATCGCGCAACCGCGAACTGCGACTTAAATGTTTTGTACGCCAGTATAACACGGAAGATAACCGTTATTGCACATAGTAGCAGCAGCGGTCTTGAAATTAAGAGTAAATAGTATTAGTAATACCTCCTACGAATGAGCTCAAAGTTTGTTGTTTCTTGTTCAGTCTTGTCTAATTTCATGTAGAAAAGGCTTAAGTGCGTGTGTACTTCTTGATATTTATAACTCAGCCATGTAGGATAAATCAATATTCAACCTCTTAATATCTCCTAAAGCATAAAGTATGTCAAATTTAAATAAAATCAGCAGTACCTTCAGCTTCCAGCTGTAGGATTTTCTTCTGCTGCTAAGATTTTCGGGGATTTTCTTTTACAAGCAATTATTTATTCATCTGACATTTTTTCGTAAATATAAAGTCTTTTAGGGTTTTCGTCACTAAGTTAATTCGTAGCATCTTTACAGGTGATATTATATAAGGTTATTTCCAAGACATTTCGCACTTTCTTAAGATTCCTTTTCCAAGAATGTGAGAAAACCCACGTAATTAATCCTGGCCGTGTTTCGTTCCGAAGTTCGCGCCATATTACATGTATGTTGTTAGATACATACATATATTCAAACGGCTGCGTCACACTTTGCCCGCGACACAGTAATATAAATGTGAAATTACTCGACAATTCCACTGTGAGTGGAACTGTGATATCTATAAGCTAAAGCTCGGTTTCAACGTCGAAGTCACTGGCTTTACTGAATAGTGTCCACTATCTGGAGTTAGTCTACAAGCGTTTTGCTCATATTCAGTCCTCGCCAAAAATGATTGTTTTGAACTCTAATCATTATGACTATTACTCTGGCATTTTAATTCTGTCTGGCATTTTATTTATTTATTCATTTGTTACAGACAAGTCTCATTGGAATCTTTATGCAAATAAGTTCAATTATCTTCATTGTTAATTCACAAAAATGTGTCCAAAAAACGTAATTACAATAATAAGAAACAAGTTATTTAGAAGCACAGATTTTAGTCCTAGCTACATTATTGAATTTAGGTGTTACTGAGTATTAATTTAAAATAATATAAAATAAAAAAAAATAATTTTAATAAAATAAAATAAACAATTCATGAGACATACGTCTCATCAACAACATCGTTCAAATAAAGCAAATATTCCTCTACAAATTTTTAATTTATAAGTTTTAAAATTATCTCTGTAGCAATAAAGCATACTTAGGGTAATAGTTGTGTCTTGTAAACTACAATTTAATTGACCTATATAAGTAATATATTTTTTTTTTATTTCTTGTTTATTTTAGCATGAAGTCTAATATAATATCTGTTAAGAAAACTAGCCAATACCAAATAAAACGTATTTTTGCGACGAAACTTTCAGTCTCTTAGGTGCCAATATTATTTAAGTTGACTTCTTCGAAGCTGCCTAAGTGGCAACTTCTAATTTAATCCTCAAAGTAAGGACGAACCCTTGATAGAGCACACTTATGAAAATTGCCTGTTACACGTATCTGTTACACCAAATAAGGTTGTGTAAGTATGTATAATCTGACAATAAATATAACCCTAAAAGAGCCATCGTTATCAGGCCCATTTTCTCTCGTAGGCCCTCGCCGAATGTCAAATATATAGGGTTACATGATATCAGTCTCGCTTCCCTAATGGACACTTATAAGGCCGAGTGGGCCTTTTCAGTGTCGGTGTTTTGACACCCTTTAATATAAGAACGTCAGCCTTTATATTAGATATTCACGAAATTAAGCAACCACGCCGACCACATACATATTGATTATTCTTACAATATAACGTTGGACTAGAGATACCACAAGTGAATGCGCTTTACTTGATAACGTGTTGTATAAATTTATGCCGGTTTTCGTTGAGGTGTGAGTTGTGAGTAGTCCACTTTATAAATATAGAGCATTTACCTTCTTTAGGAATAGACATTTGGTTTGCTATGTTCCTTAAAAAATCAAAACCACATTCACTGCAAGCAGTGTTGATAATGAATTAAATTTCTCTAAATCGATCACGGTGTTGAAATAATAATACGCGTCGTCGGTTTGTTACGAAATATTTTGATTTAGTTTGATTGGCCCATTATATTAACCTTCTCGTTCCGCAAACCGTGGGCCGTGAGGGACACAGAAGGAGCGCCTCTGGATGCAATTAGACGAATGAATCGCGTGATCTCTGCCTTTATCTTCTATCTCAGTAACTACCAGTAATAACTACCGAACAGGAATATAATAGACGGGGAAAAATTCCGACGGGATAAAGGCTTCTTTGTTGTGCGTTTCCTTTGCTTGCTTGTAAGGTGATTGTACAAAGCTCATAATTATTCCTTCAAGTTTTAAAATAAACAAGATTTTATAAATTATACTTTGTCTAGCGTATTTATGTTAAAATACGTAGCGTTTTGTTTAAAAATATCTTTTATCAAGAATACCTAATATAATTGTAGTATAAATCAGCTTCCTCTGAGTATACTCTCGCTTCTGTAAACTAGTTTGGTTTGAGCTTTCGCGTTTTTGTCACCGCCTCTAGTACATTTCCGTGTACCGTTCCCGACGGAAACAGCCTTTCAGTGTTCACCTGCAAATGCAAAGAAAAATTCCATCCAAGTGACTTAAAAGAGTCGAATGTTGGCTTACACTAATATTTTTCTACGTTTATTCAACGTTAAAGCCCAAGGGCTTTCCGAAAACACAAGTTCCACTAACACAAGTTCCGAAAACGTTCGGAAACAAGTTTCCGAACGTTTTCGGAACTGGTATAACGCGTTTCGGAAACATTTAAATTCACGCAACATAAAAAAACATGATTTAAATGTACATATTAGCTGCCCTGTTTAAGGCGCTGCGCAAACACCACAATCCTCTAAGTTTTTTGTCGCACATTAAGCGAATTGGTTCGTATTGCAAGCCAGAAAAATATCAAGTGCGTTCTCAAATATTTAAGAAAAAAAAAAAAGATTCATTCAAAAATATTTCGTTAAAATTAATAGTGTCACGATAAAATAATCGTAAAACGGAAAAATATTTCTACTACTAATTTCTACCTAATCAAGCATCTACAGCACACTGGGCCACACACATTTGACACATTGTATGAAACTAATAGTTCCCACTATTAGTTCTACTGTCACATGTACTGATGCTTGAGGAAGTTGTTACAAATATGTGAGGAGTATGCTTGTGGTCACGTTTTTACTTATAATGAAAAAATATAAAGAAGAGTCAGGGTATGATCAGACCACAGACCAGTAAATCTCAGTGGAGTTCCTTTGCAAGAAGCGTGCAGTCTGTGGGCTCGGTACTCTAATAGAAATTACAGCGCTATCCACGTTCAGTACAATAGTACTGGACGCGGTGTTACGCGTTTAGGTTGATGAGACTACTACGATACAACAGCTGCAGAGTGCTATTTTTATAAAATAACCCCCATTCACGTAATAAATATGAGATTCGAGTAGCGTATACATAATATATTATTATACGTATTTCATCTGTCCTGCTCATTATATCGTGTCTCATTAATTCGGCTGAAAGAGAGGATTAGTTCTTGTAAAGGCGGCGAGTTAAAAAGAAGGATGGAAGATTAATCATCCCCTGTACTTACTCACATGAATGCTGAACATGTTTCGGTTTTAATTTCAACATTTTAAACCGGATTATTTTGGCACCTACATACATAAACTCACGGCTGGATTGACATGGGGTAGGCAGAAACTGTAGAATACAAAACTGCAATCCATTGCTTTCTTCTTTGATTTCATCAAATGACTTCTCCTACTCTGGACGGAGTAGAAGGCTGTGTTAAACCTTTACTGAATAAAACGGACCCATGTGTGTTCATTTGCCTGTGCCATGTGCCACAGTATCTCTTTAAAACAACCCGTGAACCTGGCAGGCATCGGTCCTGGATAATGCCGTAACGATGTACTGAGGCACGTGAGGTACAACACACTCTCGGGCCTGGTGCTTACCAGATGGCGAGCTACCCATGGCCGACCAACGGTTGCTTCACTATTCGTCTTCGGCAAGATCTTATGTATTAGACAAAATAATCACTTGTACACTAAAACCATCACAACATTAACACCAGAAAGAAAGGCAAACTACCATACGGTTCATAACTCATTTGTTGCGCTTGGCATAGCCTTACTACAAGATGTCCTTTTCTTGGCTAGAGGTGAATTATAATGCGTTTAAATTACAAGTATAACTCTCTCTACTTATGCTATACTATGATATAATGCATTTAAAGCAGGGTTATATTTATGCTTTAAACGCATTATAATTCAACTCTAGCCTATTTTTTTTACCTCGGGGTGGAAATTCTTCATGAATGTCCTCCAACCGAGCCAATCGGGGATTGTAGGACCAGAGTTCGTTCTCGCAACCCCCGGCGTAGTTGTGAGATGGAACACCGGAGTAGTTTATAGTCAGTAAGAGTCTGACAGACACCGCCGCCTGGTGGCCTGCTGTGGGCCGGGTGAGTGGATGAGATCACCCTCTTCCTTTCCGCAGCCTCCTTCTGTGAGACGATTGTTTCGCAAAACTCTAACCTTTTTTTTTTCTTGACGCTGTGGAAATGCCTTTACGCACCATGCCCCGAAGGGCGTGTGTGGGACTCGCCCAGTCGAAGCCGGGAATACTCAATAAAACCAAACAGCGGCACACCGACATCGCCTTAGTGGCGGGGTCATGGGAAATAGCATAGCCTGCACTACCAACCCCCCGCCGGCGATTCCCGCCTGAAAGGCGGGCCCACAAAGGTCCCTCCATAGGGAGGGGCCGGGCTGGGTACATCTTCCTGTGCGAGAAGACGCAGCAGCCAATGGTTTTTAGCGAGGTGTCCTTCCTCTTAGCCCCACTCGTTTGCCCGGAGGCAAACGGGGCCTCCAGCTCCTATCAGTGAGGAGACCGGGTTGCCCGACGGTGACCCGGGGTTCGGGTCACGTCAGCCACCTGGAGTGGTGGCCGACCCGCCGCACGTGTGACCGCCAAAGCGGTCCCAACTTCTGGCTTTGGTCCGCGCCGGTAAACCGGTAACTCCCATATCTGGGGGCCGTTCCCCTATCCGCCACCTGGGGACGCGTCCGATGGCAGGCCAGAAACTGCACACGGACGCAAAACTCTAACCTAACCTAATTCAATGGCACACTCTCAACAACATTCTATCAACGAAAATTTTAACGATAATAATAATTGGTCGCCTTATTATTCAAGAAAAAGTTTATATTCCTGGGAGGTTATATGAGTCCACATAATTGTTTATTTTTTAACCTAGCAATGCATAAATATGTAAGCTGTCATGTTTTTTTTTATTTTTTTATTATACTGGCGTTTATTTCATTTAATTTCTGTGTTTTGTAATGTTAGTTACTTTACATGGTTGATATTGTAAACAGTCAGGTTTTTTTAAACTGAACTGTGTTACTGGGGAGTTTATTCCGCCACTTCTTACTCCCAGTAAAAGCACTAGGAAGTTGCGAAGGCCGAGTGTTTTCTGGGACCGTCTTATGTAATTTTGACGTTCATAAGGTGCTGATTCTCAGCCTGATTTATATATGTACGTATATGTTATAAATGCCTTTTGATTTTGAGTGAATCGAAATGAACGTTGTCGTTTAATTGTAGGTTTTGGTTTATGATGTCTGATTTTATAGGTAGCCAAGGATGACTATTATTGGACACTGTTTCGGGAATTTCGGTTTGTCACTTGGGTGGAGCACCACCGTGTCCTCGAGGCGGCGATCGGTGGCGATCACTCGCGCCCGGCCGTGTCCAAGTCATGTTTCGAAGCGAGAGTGCATGGCAAGACGTCATCTCCTTATGCGAAGCAATGATGCTAGCCAAGTAGAAGACAGAGCACGTGAGGGAGAGCGAATCTTAGCGCCCTCACGCCTCTAGCCGCCGCGGGAGACCCCCTGGTCAAGAGACAACATCAAACTCCCGGTCACTGTAGGCGTGGGCTTGCGAGGGTCGAGCAGTGGGCAGTTCACTGCCCGGTAAGGACCAGGCCTGGTTCGACGCCGCGTTGTGTTTCATACGCGCCTCAGATGTCAACACATCGTGACGGAGCCATGACTGCAGGTTTTTTTTTTTTTAATTAATGTATAAACCAGCGCTTGACCGCAATCCCGCCCGATGGTAAGCAGTGACGCAATCGTTGATGGTAAAGCGCACTAGTTTATTAAGTGCCTATTCACTCTAGCCTTGAAGACACTCAAATTGTAGTCCGACGGAAACACCGCCGCCGGCAGATTGTTCCAGTCCCTCGATGTATGCGGTATAAAGGAGGAGGCGAAACGCTTCGTCCGGATCGTAGAGGTGTTAACAACATAAGGGTGGAAACTCGCCGTACAACGGGTCGTCCGATGGTGGAACGGAGATGGGGGAATTAAATCGTGCAATTCCCTCGCACACTCCCCAGAATGTATCCTATAGAACACCGAAAGGCTGGCTACTCTACGCCTGTGCTCTAGGCTTTGGAGACCAACTCGAGTTAAATCAGGGTCACCAATCAGCCTCTTCGCACGCCTCTCCACTGAATCCAAAGTGGCCAGGTGACACTTAGCAGCACCAGCCCAAATGTGGCTGCAGTACTCCACACATGAACGGACCTGTGCTTTGTACAACATTAGAAGCTGCCCTGGTGTGAAGTACTGCCGGACCTTTGCGATTACACCAAGTTTTCTGGCAGCCACCTTGGCCTTGGACTAAATGAACCGCCCAAAGTTTAGGTTCGAGGAAATCTCAATACCCAAAAGCTGAAGGCGGTCGGTACACTCCAAGAATACATTACGAAAAGTAGGAGCCAAGGTGAACGGGCTCCTTTTGGCGGTGAAAAGACACGTCTGCGTTTTGGCGGCATTGAATGCTACAAGATTGGCATTGCCCCATTCGGAGACTGCCTGAAGTGCAACACTCGTTCGCTCTACCATGGCCTCTATCGGACCGGATTGATTCCCTACTAGCCCGAGCATCCGGCAGGTATCTCTCCACAACTGTGCTGTCATCTGCATACCCATAGATACCGGGCATCAGCAGATCGTTAATATGCAGCAGAAACAGAGTTGCAGAGAGAACAGACCCCTGAGGAACACCGGCATTAGTCGATATGGGCTCAGATGAGCATCCGTCGACAATAACTCGGAGGGACCGTTCAGTCAGGAAGTCTTTTACCCAGCCAGTCAGGCTAGGGGAAATGCCGTACGCTGGAAGCTTACTCAAAAGGCCAGCGTGCCATACCCGGTCGAAGGCCTTCGAGACATCAAGGGAGACAGCAATTGCTTCCCCATTCCTCTCGAGTGCCTCGCCCCACAAGTGAGTGGCATACACTAGTAGGTCCCCAGTTGACCGATTGCGGCGAAACCCGTACTGTCGGTCACTGAGGAGATCGTTACCTTCCAGGTATGCCAAAAGGCGCGAGTTCAATACACGCTCCATAATTTTGCAAAGTATGGAAGTGATCGAAATCGGCCGATAGTTGTTAGGATCGGCACGACTACCCTTTTAGGGCACGGGCTGCACATTGGCAAGCTTCCAGGACTTGGGCACTATACCAGTCCCAAATGAGAGGCGATCCAAGCGTGTCAATATCGGAGACAACTCGGGCGCACATGCTTTTAGAACAATCGCTGGTATACCATCCGGACCACTAGCCTTATTCACGTCCAGACGACACAGTGCTCTCAGAACCTCCTTGTTCCGAATGCGAACCTCAGGCATTGAAGTACCGCAGTGGGGTAAAATAGGTGGAGTAGCACTGCCAGTATCAAGACGCGAATTATGGGCAAAGAGAGATGCAAAGAGACCTGCTTTCTCTCTCGCCGTATGAGCCAGTGTTCCATCAGGCCTAACCAGCGGAGGCAGTGAGGGCCGACAGAAGTTCGCCTCGACCGATTTGGCAAGGGACCAAAAAGATCTGCTACCGGAAGGCTGCGCAGATAACTTGTTGCCAATATGGGTAATACGGTCAAAGCGAGCCGTCTTTAGCGCCTTTTTGTAGGACTTGGCAGCACGGTTAAAGGCTCTCCTCTTTGAGCTTAGATCCGGAGCTCCGCGGTCACGAGCGTCAACCCAGGTGAGAAATGCCGTGTGCTTACGCTGTTCAGCTTGGGCACAATCGGCATTGAACCATGGGCGAGCCGAGCCACCGACGGGCACGTCATTATAGGGAATAAAATATTCCATAGCTTGACGCACCACATCGGTTATAGCATCCGCACAGCTCGACGGATTGCTAGAAGAGAAGCAGACCTGCTGCCAAGGATAAGACGCAAAGAAATGGCGCATCTCATCCCAGTCTGCTGACCTGTATCGCCACATTCGCCGTTCACCACGAGAGTCGTGATCTGGTGGGGAGAAGGTCGACACAGACTTCACCAGACAGTGGTCTGAAGTTCCCAACGGTGAGGAAACTGTTACAACACACCTGTCCGGATCAGTGGTCAGCAGAAGGTCCAGACAATTGGCAGTATGACCAACTACATCAGGCACCCTAGTCGCTTGCTTTACCAGCTGGGAAAGGCCCATTGAAAGCGCGAAGTTTCGCGCTTCTCTCCCAGCGTGGTCGGTCTTCTGGTACGGGAAAAGCCAGTCCTGATGGCAGGCATTGAAATCCCCCAGAGCGACGAAGTGTGCGTCAGGGTGCCGCTGCAGTGCATTGGCAGCAGCCTCACTGAGGTGGTCAAATAAACGAGTTGTCTCCTGATCACCGCTGTGCGATCGGTAGACACAAGTGTAAACAATTTTGTCCACACCAGTGTCAACCAACAGCCATAGGGACGAGAAATGAGGGTCTTCGAGGTGACGGAGGCGCCGGCAACAAATGTCATTGCGGACATACACACAGACCCCAGCACGCTGCAGGAAATGGTGCTCCAATGCGTATCCCGGGTAGCTGAGGTATGCCGCATCAGACGGACATCTGATCTGGGTCTCCGTCAAGAAAAGTAGATGGGGCTTCTCAGTCTCAAGGTGGTGATGTACTGCAATGAGATTGGAGTGCAGACCTCGAATATTAGAGAGGTGCACTTTGAAAGAGAGGACGTGCGCCCGCTGTACACACCTACTTTTCTTTTTAGACCTTTTCATTTAAAAAAAAAATTGAGTGAATAGGAAGGAAGACGGCAGTTGAGTGAGGTGATGCAATGTTAATCCCAACAATGCGACCAACGATGCCGGGCCAGAGGGAGATTGATCTGGAGACTTCGGGGACGCCCGAACCCCCCTAGGGATCGCCATCGGGTCCTCTCGTCCGGTCGCCAACCGGCACGATGGGGCCACCCTGGGATTTTTCGCAGTTGGGCCCCCAACTACCCGCGGTCGGCCAGCGGAGCACCGTGCTTCGGATCCCGCTACCCTCCACGACCAAACTCCCGACACGACAACAATTGGCGCATCGGTTGATTTGAGGTTGATTGAAAAAGAAACCGTAGCCCTGGAGCACAGGCAAGTGAAGGAACATGGGTGGGCAAAAGTCTGACACGCCCTTCCGCTCCGCCCAGAGCGGGAGAGATCTTTTGATGATTTCACATCCACACCAAATAAAAGTTGTTGTTTTTAATTCCATCATGAAGTCTGAAATATAAATTTTTGGTGTTCATATTAGTGTTAAATAAATTTTATTAAGAATATATTAACTAAAATATTATAATTCTTATAAATCTAATAATTAAAATAAATATTATATTAATACTAGTTTACAACGCTTAAAAAATAGATCTAATATCATTATAATTTTTAGAGGAATGTTGTTAGTCGCTGGATCAAGAGATATAAGGATAAGTATAGCCTTGCTAGTCAGTGAAGTGGAAAGTCGTCGCTTATTAGCGAGGCGCAGCGCCAACACATGATTTTACACCAACAAGATAGTTTGCTACTATTACTCGACACATCATTGCAAACTCTTCGCAGTGACTTCTAAGCTGAAGGTTTTCATCACAGAAAACCAGCTAAATTTCTTCTTGATAGAATTGCATAAACACAAACGGTTACGTTTCGTATGGGATTATTTACTATCATATTTTCTAACGTAAAGACTTTTAAATGTAGTCCAAATGGTAAGTATAATTTATGGCGCAAAGATAATACTCTCTGGTGTGATAATAATTTAATCTTTCGATGAATTACGATTATTATCTGAGAGCGGAGGAGTGCAGGAGGGCCAGAAAAAGTGGATTTTATTCCTCCACATGGCAATAGTTTTACTTATGTAGAAGTATTAGACAGTGTATGTCGGAAGTATTAGAGTTGACACAAATAGCATTTGTCTAGGACAATTTATTGTCCTATTCATCGGGCGAGCACTGTTCGTGTGTGATTTCATAATCATCCGTGCATAATTGTTGTTCCATGACCAGGCAATCAGCTTTACTCAATCCCATAGAAAACCTATGCAGTTTGATGGTGCAAGATTGGAGTCACGGTACGAGAGATCTATATGGCAATATCTACGCTATTTATCGACATTTCCTGTAATACATTTGTCTTTGAAATCCTTTGTTTTAAAAAGCTTAGTGAAGTACCCACCCGTCAATGCGCGAACATCGGTTTCGTGCAATACTCTTGATAATACCAGATCTTCTCATATCGATGTATGATAATATACACAATATCTACCAAGGAAAATTATCTGACGCATGCCCCGGTTGTGATACAACGTGATTGCCTTATTTTCCTCCTCTTTCGGTCTTTACATGTTATTATCGTATCGACATCCGATTTGCAAAGGTTATCCGTATTTATTACAATCCGTTTACTAGATATAGTTAGTTATCTTACCGCGCTGTTATGCGTAAGTCAAAATGTTGGTGGTTATTATTATTCATGCTGGCTGTTTTGGTTTTGTTATTGAGAAAGGATGCCATTTATTTTTGTTGTTTTTTTTTTAAATATTTATTAACTAGCGCTTGACCGCAATCCGGCCTGATGGTAAGCAGTGATGCGATAGTTGATGGTAAAGCGCGCTAGTTTATTAAGAGCCTATTCACTCAGAAAAACTGAGCGAATAGGAAGGAAGACGGCAGTTGAGCGAGGTGATGCAATGTTAAACCCAACAACACGACCAGCGATATGCTGCGCCAAAGGGAGATTGATCTGAAGACCCTCCACAACCAAACTCCCAACACAACAACATTAGGCGCATCGTACCCGGCACACATCGCAACACAACTACTCAGACCCGTCCTCCGTACGGCTTCACCAGACATCATGCCGGAACACGACAAATCGCTTGGCGGCAAGGCTTTGTCTGGTGGGTGGTAACTTCTGCCGGCGGCCGATGTTATGGCCTACCACCGTCAAAAAGACGAGTAACGTATTAGACGCAGCTTATTTTTGCAGTATCGTTTTTTACCAAATTAATTATTAGCGCAGGTAAATAAATGTTGTTGATACATGTCAACAAACTTATATTTTATTTATTAAATTATATAACGGCATAAAACGTTGGGTATTTGTCCCGAAGATATTTAGTAAGGCTTTGGGACAACAGTCCTAAAGCCATAATTAATTTCTACAAAAGATCTCATATCTTACGTATAAGGCTCAAACAATTACTGTTTGCTTACACCTACATAAACGAAGTTAATATTTACAAATTCCCATGAAATTAAATTAAGGTTTTAGACAATAAGCGATGTAGCGGTGGCGCTATTCGCTGACGTGTTATAAAATTTAATTTTAATCTGAGGGAGCGAATGGGATAGGAATCCCTTGCTTATCTGTGTTGCGTTATAATGACTGTTTCGTCATACCCACCACGTTAGGTAACATCAAATGCCACATTTAATTCATTAATATTTAATTATTATTAATAATATTTTGTGCAGAATTTATTTGCTGTTTAGGTGAAATGTTTAAGCCATCAATTGTTTTGTAAGAATATTTTAAAAGAAGAGAGACATCTAAATATCAGGTCCATCTTATTTAAGACCGCCCATTGTATCACCTTTATAATATTTTAATATATACAGGTGACAGGGAAATTTAACCTATTATTTGAAAGCGGTTATACTAAAGCAATAAATGAATTTATTCCTGAGATTATGTAAATCTAGCAAACTTTTTTTTTAAATAGTCACTCATTTTTTTAACTTCCTGAAAAGTATCATTGAATATTTGGAGAGGAGAGTTTTTAACACGCTTTTATTACCTTCAACAGTATGTAAGTACCTAACGGAATCTTTTCATTTCATTTTCACCTATTTCTACAAGTCAGATGATGACATTACAATACTATAAAAAAAGTTTTCTATTTTTAAGTTCGATTGCCAATTAAAGCGTGTTTCTTAGATTTTTGTAATATGATTTATTTCTCATAAAAGGGTTGTTTCCTGGCTTAAAAAAAAATTGGTACTATTTAGTCCTTTATTCAAATTATAGAAAAAATATTAGATACGTATATTTTGTTTTATCAAATCAATAAAAAATTACATATCAAAGATCAGGAGTGGTGGCTGGTGACGTCACAGCGCGCTAAAAAGTGTAGCGTACAGTGACGTCACACGTCGGGTTGTCAACGCACTGTGTCGTCTTCATTTTTTGTTTATATGAAAAATGAAAAAATACGTGTCTAGTATTTTTTGGAAATCTGAGTGACGGACTAATTAGTTTTTTTTTTAAATACCCTTTTGTCAAGATTTAAAAAAAATATTAAAAATCTATGAACCTACACAGCTTGGCAACCATAATTTTTTAAACTATAAATATTGTCACGGGCTAGGGGTATTAAAATGCCGGTTAAGGGTTGCGAAGTTTATTAACAATGAAGGTCGATCGAACAGTCGATAGTAGGCAATGACAAGTAGAACGTAGCTGACGTCGCACCGAAGTCTTCCCTTACGTCCATGAATTCCGTATCGTACACACACAATAGTACTACAGATGTAACTTCACGTAGTCCTCAAAGTTCTCGTTGGGTTGTCGCTGTAGATCCTCTTAAGTATGGCTTCTTAACTGTCGCTTGTTTCGCCTCGGTAGTCGAATGCAGACTGACTGCGGGCTGACGTCACGGGGCTTTATATAGATCGGCTGATTGAACATTACAGACCCGTCAGGAATCAATAATAATAGCGCATGACTTCGAGTACATTCGGCAGGTACCTACGGTGATTTACCGGAGACGAGTTTCTAGAAATTTCGATGTTGAAACTTTGTTGACAATATTGATAAAACCTGTACCATTCGATAGGCCATCCTAGGTCTAACAATGCGTTTTATATTGTACCTCTATAATACCTAGGTCTCGAAATATAGCTCTTAAAATGTATGTACTGCATGTTACGCAATACTGAACCTTATACCCTCGACATAAGGTGCATTCATAACAATTTATAGCTTTTTTATGGTCTAAATGGATCATCTTTTAATTAAATTATTATTAGTGATAAATAATTTATCTAATTTACGAAAACCTCATCCTATTTTCAAAATTATTAGTGTGTCATTAATCGACCTACCCTCAGCTTCAAATATTCTAATTTAAAACATCGGTATTGGCTGTCTCTGAACTTTAAGAACAGGCAGGCACCACAACACGAGCAGACGGGCAGTCCAACTTCAGTATGCTTTAGGTACATATAGTTACTTGAAAACACAATCTGTACACTTGACATTAAATTAAGATGGTCTATACTTACAAGAATATCAATTGACCTTCTGTACTTGGATGAATAGCTTAAGGCTGATAATTTTGATGAAAGATAAATGTGATTGGTTTTCCTGAGTCTCCAATAAGAATTCTGAAATGACTTTTGTTACTGATAAAAACACCCAATAATATTGCTAGTAGCCGTTGGGCATCTCACGCAATCAAGGTTAAAAATATCAATTCCCAATTCGATCAAACAATGTAATTGAATTTTAATAAAAAAAGAGTCTGGTCCGTTATTATAATCGTGTAGCTGAGCTTAAGTGAGCTCATCTCGAGGGACATAAAATCTGTCCAAAACTAACAATGTACTGTGGGTACCTGGTCATTGTCAATATAAATAAATGTAGTAGAGTATTGTCATTGAGACAATCTCCTACTAAAGCTCGACCTTTTAAATATATGTAACGGTACAGGACAGTTTCTACCAGAAGCGGTCACTGTACCTATTAATTTTCAGCTTCAGCAAATTCAATATCATCCGAAGTCACATTCCCTTATAAACAACGCACATTGTTGTAATCTCATCTAAGTGACAATCAATGACAAAAACTCGTCAAGAAGGCAGACGGAGATCAGACTCTGCTGAAAGTTCCTAAAATTACACAAAATCCTCATCAATCGTCAGAATAGTGACGGAATATAGCGGTTCGTCACTGACGTAGTACGATACTAGCTCCTCTGACATTATATCTCTCATAGATTTAGATAGATTGTGCATAACTGGCAAAATCACAGTGACCTTTGTTATTCGTTTTAGTAAGATTCCTATTGGGTTGCCGCCAATACCAAGTTTGTAAAATTATTACAATTAAATATCACTCATAGATTGCTGTTCATCATCAGAGGTAAACTAACTGTATATTTTACTAGAGTTTGTCATCAGAAGATAGCCAGTATGCAACCTTCGTTGCAACGAGTGACACTCTGCGGGAATGAAGGTAATAAACCAGTGTCTTTTATCCGCCCTCTTCGGTGATTCCTAGTCACTTCGGAATGAAACTAGAAGACACCACTTGCACCGTCGTATGTATCTTTCTGTCTATCCTTTAAAAGTACCACAGGTATTACCAACGGTCGTGTCATTTTGCACTTAGAACTAGTACTATTACATATCCAGAAATAAAAGAACATCGTAAACGATCGAGACGTTGTAAAAGTCAACCGACTGGAACCTCTTAATGCGGTGCTTGGAAACGAAGCCACAGACAGCGGTAACTTGGTGGCTACGACTGTCGGTGTAGGTGCCTGCAGTTAAAAGGTTACAGCACACAAGGATGGGAATATACTAAACCTGGAATTTACATGGTTGTCAAACGTACATAGATAGGGTAACCAGAATGTCTTGAAGAGATTAAAATTTTAAATTGTACCTAAAGTATTGACCACAGAAATATAATTTATATTTCTGCTCTCAAAACGGAGAAGGGAACATTGGAAACAAACGTGTCCTAAAACCAAAAAATCGAAGATATATGACATCTACCAACCTGCAACTGGATCGTGTGATAGATTGTAGGCCACTCCCTCTCGAAGAGAAGAGCCCTGAATTGTCCCCAATGCTGGTATCATATCATCTATATTTTCACAAAAATCTGTAATGATATGTTAGAATGAAATTTTTGAAATTTCATAAAATATAGAAAAGTGTGTAAGAGTTAGAGAAGAAAAAATTACGAACTGAATCCCAATACGCTAAAACATTGCATGAAGATTCACATTCGCATGTAGAAAATGAACGTGAAAACATAAATAAAAGAACATTCCCGTGCAATATGCAACGGTCTAGTACACTTTCACTTCATCTTTACTTTTATTTTTATACTTACCGAACACACTGAAGCAACCCTAAATTACTACAAACACATATACAAGCTTGTATCTAAAGCGTTTTACACTGGTAGAGTTTCTTGCCCGTCGAGAAGCGAGAATATACTCGCAAGTCAAGGTAGTATTATAAAACTAGGCAGATAGTCACCTTAATGCTTGATCAAACACCATAAAATTAGATTATTTGTTAACTTGATGGTTGTCAGTTTTGAAAGAAGAAGCAATTCTCGCCTTCCGTCAGGCGAGTATTCTACGTACCCAGTATTTAAGTTTTTAGTCTTCTTTCGATAGTTGCCTATACGATGTGAGGAACTGTCTTCGTGTAACGGACCCGTCATTCTTAAGAAGTTAAAGCCAGTGTCTTACACCGCACATGCAGTGCTTCAAGCCACAACGGGTCGGGCGAAGGAACTCTCGTGTCGGTTTGCGGCTGATTGTACGGGATTAAAGGTTTTCCTGACGAATATTAAATATCACCACGTAGCTTTGTATGAACTGGGACACAAAGCTGGTAGTGTTGTGTATTGTTTTGTTACTTGACGTCATAATATCAGTGAGACAATTTAGGCGAAGTGGACACCGGCAGGATAATTACGTAACACACTATCAAGATCAGTGGGTTTCATATCGATAATTATTATAGTTCAACAACATTCATTGCGTTGTTTACGTTTTAAGTAAACACATTTTTGGAACGTATAAAGCAATGAATTAACAATATGCTTCAAAATGTTTCATGTTGTGAGAAATAGTTGAGATGTGATGTAATGAGGGTGCTGGTTGACCGGAATTCATTGAAATTCAATGTCCACTTCATTTAAGTTCGCTAAGTGAGATTTTTACAGAATAGACTGGCAGTTACATGTTTAAGATGGGTTGGAAGTTGAACATTTTATTTGGAAGTTAAAGTAATTTTTTTCTGGAATTATGAGGTTTCGACAGAATTTTTGTGTATTTTGTCGCTAATAAATATTGACAATGAAGAAATGTTTAAGATGAAAACAATCTTAATGACGAACCTACTTCGAAACGTAGCCAAGAAAATAAAAGAAAATGTAAAAACTTGTGACAATCATTGTTTTAACGAGGTCTTTCTTAAAGGAACAAAAATAATATCAAGAATATTTTGATTGTTTTAATTAATATTATTGGACTTTTTATAACAGTCTTAGTATCTAACAAAATAAAACTAAAGAAAGGAAGGTTTTTCCATTATATGTCCGCCATCATTTCATACATAGGAATTACCCTTTTTCTGTTATCTCACATTTACGGCGTAAACAAAAAATGCGCCATATTTTACTACCCTAGCTTCACACATAAACACAACGCATTCATAAATCATTAAACGGTTTCATACGAATACATAATCAGGCGAGTAGGTCACATGGGCCTATAAAATTTATTAGTTTATCAATATAGCACCTACGTGCAAATACTGGCGCCAATAACTATAAAGAAAGTCAATAACGTTGTTATTATTCAGCGTATACCTCTTCTTAATAAGAAAACGTGTATCTAATGCGGTGTTTGATATTCGCATCATCTGTGTATGCGGTGTCGTAATGGCGGGGAATCACAATATCTCGTTATAAGCGGGCGAAACAAAGAAAGGGACGCGTGCTCCGCATGCCAACCTCGAACGCGCCGCCCGCCGCCCGCGCTCTCAAACAGCTGAAAATCTATCGAAGGTGCGCTCTCTGGGTTATATCTTTCGCGTCATTTATTTACGAAGGGTTGTTGTTTACATGCCAAAGGTTTAGTGTTTAATGTCGTGTTTGCGCAGGTAACATTGTTCCAGATGAATATGCTGTACCGCTAATCAATATAGGTAGGTATGTAGATTTGCTACTTTTGTTACAGTTGCCATACCTAAAAGCTTTCTCATTTTGGAGAAATAATAAAAAAAGAATTTACAAATGTAATTTTATATAGCCAAAAATATAAAATAGTTAAATGAACCCTTTTTAATTTTCTGTAAAAAATAGTCTTAATATAAATCTCAAAATGAGAAATGAGTCCCCTAAAATATTTAAATGAATAATGTTTGTAGTCTGCAACTCGACTCTGGGTTGACTTCAAGGTCGGTATAAATTTGAGTAACAAGCAAACCAATCAGTACTTGTCAAAGTGATAAATCTAATAACTCCGCGAAACACTAATTCAACTAACACTTGGAGATAAGTTTCGTGCCGCTAACACGTGAGCTTAACAATTTTAATGTCTAAGATTGAACTAAGACTCCATTTGTGTTATTGTATTATTTTAATACAATTTGGATGAACTTTAACCAATCCTATTTATTGAAGAGTTTGAAGATATTATTTATTTAGGTAACTGCATCGTTGGTCTACTGAGCACGAGGTCAGGCCAATGAGTTTTTGGACCTTTTATTGAAGGAATTTCGTAGTAACCGCTAGGGTTTAGATTTATACTTGGTAAATGAAACTAGGCTTATACCAAATAAAGTACATGGGAATTACATAATAACTGGCAACACTGCCTAACCCTTATTGGATTACAAGAGTGATGTTATGTTATAATATGTATGTTATTTATTGTATATGGTCTACAAATTGTTTGGTCATTATTTTCGTAACTTTTGCAGGTTAGTTACGTCATAGAGATAGCTTAGTTATACCATAATTAAAACTGTCATTGTAATATGCTATTTCTTTTATAGATATCGAGCATAACTCATACATTTTTGGCAAAAGTCCGGTTCTGCTAAAAACACGATCTAAAAAACAACTGTCGATTTATTCATAAAATGTTCACTGTTACCTCGATGGCTTCTACAGGATGTTTCAAATATGCACCGTTATAGCATGCCATAACAGGTAGAACTTTTTTCGCAGGTCATAACCAAACATGATTATATAAACCCATGCTTATGTTATAAGTCTGAAAGGCGTTATCTTCTTTATTACATTTTATAGTAAGATAAACATTGCTTCCCATAGGGCCTGTTCAGTACCACAAACCTCTTTGAAAAGGAGTTTCTTTGGAGAGAAAATAGAAATGCAAGAATAGTTTACTTTATCATACTATGGCTGCATTTTTTCTTGCATTTAATCTTAGAATTTACATATATTATACCATGTTTTACTTTTTTTTACTGGTCCCTTGGCATTCTGGCCCCTCTAATAGACTCCTATATTAACTGCAAATGATGTCACTGTAACGTTATGCATAAAAATAAATTAGTGTGTTTTCCTGAGTGCTCGAGCATCGCAAAATAACAACGGCTTGATCGATTAGGTTCGGCTTTGCTTGCTGTGGTAGGACTGTGGGTAGATGACTATTATAACGAGATCCCTCTATGCGTCATAAAGCATGTTAAGCCGTTGTTGATGCTTGTCTTTCGTGTACCTTTCAGTGACAGTCGATACGGGTATTCAGAAGCTCAAAAGTCTGACAGCCACTAGGTACCAAGGGGTATATATTATCCAGTAACTAGGTTGAGGATATCTGAGGATCAATTCTCATCTCAGCGACAAACAAACGTCAAAAACTTGTCAAAACGTATTTTTTGACAAATTGAGACTAAGATTAGCTTAAAATTAGTAGAATTAGCCCTCAGATACATAATTCGTGTTCAATTTATCCTAGTGAGAACGATACAGAAAGACGTTCAAAAAAACTTGAACATGATGTATGAATGAGGCATGACATTCTCTCAAGCGCCACAGCATAATCAAGTCAATACTTGACTGAGACTTCCTCAGTAAATGGTAGCTTAACACCAAATGCTCACACGTGTCCAATTATACAATACTAAGAAATTGAACCTATATAATGAAAACATAGTTTTTTCAATAGCAGTGAGCAGCTCCAACAATGTTTGCGATTGGTAATTAGTTTATGCGCCCCTGTGGAGCAGGACCAGCGTTGAGCCAAGCATATATGTGAGAGATTTAATTTCCTACCTTATATATCTAATACCTGGCTACATAGTGTGCGTTTAATACAAGATTTAAATTCATGTATTTGTATGTGGGCAGGAATTTAATTGTTACATTTTAAACCGTACTCCGTGAAGGATGACTGTACTTTAGCAAGTCCGAAACCAAGTTGAACTAATTGGTCCCTATTTCTAGTTCCAGGTATAACAGTGACTTTCATCTCTTTTACTGAAAAGATTTAATTTTTTTCTTATGTATATGTTGTTTTCAGAGATGTATTGGCAAGGTAACGTCATGGTGTTAATATCTTTAAACAATTGCCTCAGGGAATCGCGCCTGCGGAGGCCATATATGGCTCTGATGGCTCTAAGAATAAAAATGGATATCTGCTGCTTGTCCCTGTAGACACCGTATACCGCAAGACACAATATTATGAAAATGACTGAAGTAGGCTAGCCTTGCTAGGCAATTTTATAATGTAGATTAATAAATAGGTAGAAAGATTTTTGTTACAGTATAAGCTGCTGAACTTAGCTGATCTACAAGAGATGATAAATAAGGTCCTCATTTAACAATGCAGCTTTGAGTCGAGCGTGATACCCAGGAATATATTTTGTTACTCACGTTTGAATATTTTATGGCTGATGTTTTCCAACGCCAGATAATTTTATTGGAAGAATCATTTTAAATTATTGATAATTCTTTCATACAAAAACTGCCAGACATCAATTAAGTTTCTTAAAAAAATATGTATCTAGTATAGCTATCTCTCAATTGAAAAATCAGCCCTTGGCCCTTATATAACTAAAAAGAAAGTAATTACATTACGTTATGCTTGTAGCGTTAGGTACCTGCAATGCAACGCCACATGCGAACAACGCGTCATACTCCTCACACCTCCAAATGCATGTACCTAAAATTATTAAATCTAATCAAAACTTTATCTTATCGCGTTGTTTATGCATCTAAAAAGTTATAACTAAGGTATTTTAGTCTTAGTTTAGTATTAACGTTCTCTTATCCTCTAAGGTATTATTCACGTGGGTTTCCATTTAAATTAGCTACAAAATTAGATAAGTCCTCACAATATTCCTAATGTAATGGCTGTGGAATATAACTCAATAATTTTGTGAGTCAACTACTTCTAAATTCCCTGATGACTAACCACCTTCGGGATTAAATACAATATGTAACATAATTAACGCTATACTATATACCCTAATGAATTTATTGAGTTATAAGTATAATATATAGAAAAAACCTTTTATATGGATATTAATTTGTCCGAAAATCTTGTTCACCGTGACATTACTCTATGCATTTAAAATGCAGTCTTATTGCCTTAAGATAACAATTGCTTTTCTTTAGCTCACCGGCGGTCAGTATGGCAAAATATATAAATAAGAAAAAACTTACATTAATCGTTACTGGAATCGACTCAGTATTCAATTATGAACAAACGCAAGCCCTTTTTTGTGTGGATGGGAAATCATCAAATGACTTCTGCCGCTCTTGGTGGAGCGGAAGGGGCGTATCATACTTTTACTGACACAAACCCACCCGTATTCCTTTACTTGCCTGTGCGCCAGGGTCACGGTTTCTCTATCAAAAAACTCGCAGTCCTGGCAGGCATGGGTCTTCGTGAACCCCGTCACGATGTGCTAATATCTCTAAGAGGCCCGCGTGGAACTCAATGCGCCGTCGACCCGGCCTGGTCCTTACCGGAGGACGATCTGCCCACTACTCACCGCCAATAATTCCGCGCCTACGGTGGCCGGGAGTTCGATGTTGTCTCCCGACCAGGCCGTCTCCTGATGCGGCTAAATTCGTGAGGACGCTGGGATTCTCACTCCCTTTGCCAGCATCACTGCTTCGCAGAAGAAGGTGCTCAACCCAAGTCGGGCAGACCTCCACCGTATGCTCCACCGAGACCTCAGAGCGACCCCCACTATGGTGACACCCTGGCGTTTTCTCCCGGCTTATCCGGAACAGGAACCTCCCAAAATAGCCATGTCCGGTGAGGACCTGCGTCAGGCGGAAGGTGCGCCATAGCTCTTCTCTAGCCACACCTCAAAGAGATAACTTACCGCCGCTATTGTGGAGTGCCCAGCACTGGGTTGCGACAGTCGCACTCTCCATGTCACCATGAGATCACGCCGGAGCTCTGTCCACCTTAACACGATTTCTCGTGGCAGCGGAGTTCTGCCCCGACGTTTTGCCTCCTCTCGCTCACTCCCTCCCCTCTCACATGTCCGCGAGGGTTTTGGCCTCTAGATTCCATGGCGGCAATCCGGCAAGGAGGGTCGTCGCCTTAGCGTAGACCGTGCGGACCCATCCCCTTACCAGCCGAACGGCAATGACCCTCTGGGAAGTGGTCAGGCATCGGGCTGGACGCTTCATCAGATAAAAATAAACACATGTAATATTGTCGCCACCCACTGATTGTTGGTCAAGATGAACAAGTGGTTAGGCGCATGGTTAATTTTTCATCGCACACTTCTTACCAAATCCATAACAACGAAAAATTTATTGCCCAAACACAGGCATTTAAATTGAACCATTATTGCGTGTAAGTACATTTATCGAAGAAAAAATAATTGTGATTGTTTTTTACCATTAAATTGGTGGCGAATAGGGCGTATCAACGTCACGCGAACCGAGCCCAACGTAGGTACTCCTTAACCTAATTCTGGCATTCATTTCGCCAGCTCAGTCGTAAAATTTTAATAGCTGCAGGAAACCGTCTTGGAAGATGGAAAATGAAAGGTACACTTTCGACAACGATACAGGATATTATATTATATTCTACTCAAATAATATTTTCAAATATCAGCCTGTGGGTATGTCAAATGTCAACAATTTGAATTTAGATGTCATGTTATGCAGTTTTTATTTTCCAGGGTATTTTATTATGTTAAGTGGTAGTTTTACTTAGTGGTACTTCTGTAAGTACGTTAAGCAATGGTATATAAGCTCTCATTCATGAATCTTTGACATCGTCAAATCATCGAGGTATCTTATTACCCAATAACTGAGTTTTGGAGGTCAGATAAGCAGTCACTCTAGATCCGATTAGACTGAAAGCCAACCCTAGGCAGATAATGATTGCACACAGCTCCTAAGAAGGTTCTCTCATGTCCTAATTATCAAACGGTAAACGACGTAAAAAAAGTAAAATTACAGTTACCTATTAGTTGTTGTTGGCCCTGCAATTTAACGACTGAAGACTGCCCCTAAAAAGTAATAGATCCGTCCAAAGATTTTTTATTTGTACGCTTAGCTAGTTAGTTATTTTATTTAGTGCCGAGAGTAAATAGTTGTGTTAAATATTGTCAAAGGTGGGTAAGAAAAATATAAATGAATAAATAAACTATGATCACTCATCCGTGTGGTTTATTCGAGTTCACAACACAGGTAAAGGACCTGAACAATTTAACTGTAGTACTTTTAATAGAACAGTCAGTGTACGTTTTAATTGCTCATGAACACGAATCAACTACACAAAGTCAGAATATCCCATTTTATTGTCATGTACGTTAATAAAGAGGGACTGAAATAAATCCGTTGCCTGCTCATTTCTTAATTGGATTCTTAAGTTTATTTTATAGACCGATCTACTTTAAATAGGAGTCTTCGTTTTACGACACTGAATCTGTTTTTACGTGGAAACTGTTCTAATTATGCAATAAAATATTTTATTGATTATATTACTGTGTTTGTGGAGTTGGCGGTGTAAATAAAATGTTGTTTTATTTAATATTTATTTCAGACTTCAATGTAAGGACTTGACTGTTCGGTATGATCGCAACATTTTTAAATCTGTAACTTTGGTTCAAACTTTCACTATTACAAAAATTGGCTTTACAAAGTACTAACATTGTTGAAACTTTTCTCTGTCTAGATAGAAATATAAATTTAAGTTACAAGAAGTTATAGGTATAATTAATATTAATCCTGTTGTTGCTTTATAAATTAAGTTACTATAGGCTAAATATTGTGTACACAAATACAATTATAGGCACTACACAGTGTGAAAATAATTTAAGAGTAAATAATAAAAATGACAATCAATACAAAAACATATTGTGACGTAAGTGTGCTCCCGTCTCACAATAAAGCGACTCCACGAATTACCATTCATAACAATATGTATATTGAGCCGTTTAGGCTGTAAATTAGGTTGGCAACATCGCGTAAAAAACATTAGTCTCTTTTCGGTTCGCCGTAGTAATGTAAAAATTGCTGTGAAGCAGTTTTATAGATTGCTTTAAATCGCTTTTACAGCTGCCACGCGATCGGATGACGACAAAGAGCCCCAGCGATTGGCGGAGGACTTTAACAGCTACCATATATCTGGCGCATCCTGAAACTCCATACGAACCTCCGGAAGTACCCATAAAGTGGACGTTAAAACGACGACTCTTTTTACACTTTATTATCATTGGATGTGAACGCCGGCTCAGATTCCTTCGCAATTTACCGCGCCGCGAAGAAGACACTCTTGTCGGACGCGTTTTATCGTAAAATCGATATAACTGATTATGGAGCCTCATGGCTTATGAACTTCGGTTTACGATGGACATCGAATAGCCATTTTGATGTTTCACGCAACTTATACAACAATGGATTTTATATTCAAACGACGGAGCGAGTTGCTAGACCTCGTGAATCATGCTTGTTTAGATCAAAAATACACAGCCGAGGGGTATCAAGGAGGCTTAGTGGCAGGGGTGACGGTGTCATAGCGCTTGTCGGTCAGGCGATTATGATTATTATGCTAATAACGTATTGTGAGTTATCGTCCATTGATGCCCGACGCCGGATCGTGGAGATCGAGTTACGCAAGTTTCGGCCAAGTTTTAAGACCCTGCCGAAGGCCTCTTACTAACTATCTTCCTTAACGCCTTAGTTAAGAAGCGCCTTATGAGAACTTTGACGCCGAGATTGAGGAAGCTATTACGGGATCCGTTCAGATATATATAAGCAGGATGTCACTTCCACGCTCGACTTTGTGAAGTTGTTTACTTTGATGGTTCAAACTTTCGTCTAATTTATCTGAAGAGACGGCATTAATGGCGCTTTTAATTTGATTTAGGTATTTAAGCTTTAATCAGAAATGCTTACATAATTATTATGAAATAAAAATATAAATAAAATAAACATTGCGAAAGAAGAACAAATAAAGGGAACTAATCCTTGAGAATTAAGTCGGCGCGAGTTCTTATAAAAGGAGATCTAGAATCACATCATGATCAAGCGGAAGAAATGGAAGATTAAATATTATCTTGAACAAATATTTGTGTAGTGCACTACAGTTACTAGGTAGAGTTGGGCAACGGATCGGGCAGTGGTTGCATCTCGCTCTATCATTACTTCCGCTCCGCTCTCAACTGGGGCAATCGATAGCAGGGGCCGGGGGCCGGGGGCTCTCCGGCCGGTGGGTCCCCCTGTATAGCTCTTCGCGCGCATCACTTCTGTGACAATCGCTCACGCTTCGCTCGTCCATCGCACATCGCTCGCGGTGTGTGCTACGGACCTAAACAAATCCAATATAGCCATCGTTAGCTACGTTACCTGCATGTAGTTTATTAAAATGTTGAAACTGAAAGCAATTTTATTGTACACGTTAGCAACGAAGAGGTATCTTAATTATTTGCGAAGTAGCTTTTTCCGAACGTTTGTGAAAGGGGGCTGGTATAGAAAAGCGTACCTGATAACTAAAATTTGGAATCACTCACACAATGCTACGCCATAATAATGTGTTGCGAATTGTTCTTATCCAGCAACCTGTTACAGAAAATGCCAAATTCCATTACGCAATATTGTATCTACCTGAAAAAAAAAAAAACAATTTCGTTATTATCTATGCACTTATTTTTAATACCCCACGCTAGGACTTTTTCCTATATTGTAAGTGCATTTACTAACATAGAAACTCATATTTAAAACAGCAAGACCCGAACAAATAATTGTAGGTCACACAAATATTTGTTCCGTACGGGAAACGACACCGCGACGCAGAGCATCAGTCAATAGCTTAACCACTGCGCCAACCGTGTCTTAAATTTTATTTAGTATTTATTAAATAAATACTAATTTGATAAAGCCAATTTAATTAAAATACCCGATAATTTATCTATAATAACAGTCAATTTACCCAACTAATAGCGAGACTGAATTCTATTTTAGAAATAAAGCGGCTCATAATAGAAGTAAAATTTTTGGAGAAGTATTTAGAAGAGCTTATAAATAAAACCTTTGTCAATAAATCAGCTGTTTGTCTCTACCTGTAAGTTATAGGAATAGATTCAAACAATAGTAGACACAAACAACAATAATAAACAAAATAAGATACTGAAGATGAAGACTGTAATACTAATACCTAAAAACTTACGAATTCACAGTACACATCGGCTCAGCGTGACTAAAACAGCAATCTTTGTGGCTTTTCAAATTAAAGCCATAGCATATTCATAGTGAAATTCTTCAAATAAGAGATCGTAGGCACCGCACGAGAACCGGTCCGGTAGTAAAACGTTGCTCCTGAGTGCACACTAAAAAGCGTGCTAACGCGGCAAATTTTCAAAATGGTCGTCGGAATAAAACGCGGGGGCTAGTTTATGTCCGACCTCCAACTTGTCTACACCTGTTCTCGCAATCACTGCAACTCCACTCTCCTCTCTCCTCTAATATTTATTACGCGTGAATATCGTATGCTCCTTCTTTCGTTCCTCCGGAACTGATTGCAGGACTCTCATGAGCTGCCGTAGGGGAACGTTAGATGTTAGCGCATCATAAATATTTATGATATTACATTTTTTTTCTTATAAGCACACACTAGATGTCAAATTATTTTTGTATCGTAACGTAAAGTTAGTATACATACCTAAAAAAAAAACCTGTTATTTTAGATTTTGTAATATTACCGTAGATAGCAAAATAACATTTGTGTGTCTCCAAGTTATATTCGACTTAAAAGAAACATATGTTTCACCCCAACTTGGTTAAAATATATAGAAATGGAATAACTACCTACTTTTGAAAATAAATCACGCTTTTAACTTTGACAGAGGGATTTGTCTTTTAAGTAGGTCAAGGTTAATAAGCATTTCTGGAATTCGTAGGCATTGGCTCTCAGGGGACAGGCATGGCAGGGTAGCGGTTGATTAATGCCAGTATATGCACACCAAAGTTTATTGGTCAACTCAAGATTAGATTTGAAAAAGTGTTTGTCTTTTGTTTTCAGTTCAGATTGATTGCTCTGAACGATATGATGGGTTTGCCATAATCACGACCTATTTACTCTTAAGCAGTATCAACAACATATAGAAACTCACAACACCAAGGGGTTTCCGACGCGTTGCCATGCTTACCGCCATGAGAAAATATTTCGGGAGCCTGAAATTACTTAGCTGTAGGTATTTTACATACTTAAAATAAAAAACTCGCTCAATATCACGAAACTACTAAAGGAGCAAATCAGCATTTAATTATTTATTAATAATCGTGATTAATACTAATTGCGTTGGTAATTGCTACTCACGCCATAGCTCCATTTAATTTGTAAATACACTTCAGTAGGTAGGTATGTACTATAAGAATACAATCATTATAACAACAACTATCAAAAGACGTCCACTGCTGAGGGGCTCCCGAGACTGTTGTTACACCAGTAATGGCCACTTGTGTTTTTTAAATCATTTATTCGGGTGCTTACATAAAGAAACAGGTTTCCGGGACAGACAAATCTGTGCGGGTCAGTACCGACCGGTGCAGGGTCAACTTGCATAAAGAAACGAACACGTTTAAACCTGTTTCTTTATAAGTTAGCGCATAAGTAAACAAGTAAATATTATACCTGCACCGGTCGGTACTGACCCTCACAGATTCGTCTGTCCCGGAAACCTGTTTCTTTATGTAAGCACCTTTCCTCGATAATTCATATTTCGAATTGTGCGGATATTAGGATAAATACTTTTATCGTTGAAAGGTGCAAGAGTAACAGATTTTTTATAGATGCTAAAATGCAAAACGCCTGGCATAAATGACCCAGTAACTCCAAAAACTAGTTTATTAGTGTAATTGTGAATTTCCTAATGACTTTTAAATCCCTTAAAAATCAGGAGTACATAGAATTACTATTGCATACTTGACTCCAATAATTCCAGATACATTAACGGAGATAATTTAACTAAAACAAACCTAATCGCAGAAACTAGCGCTTAAAACTAAAACAAACGCGGCGGTTCGATTCTTAAGGGACCGCAAGCTCATTACATTATTGTTATCTAAGCAACCTTCACTCGGATACTATATGGGAGGTAGTATGGTATAAAGTGTGGCTTGGCCGGGAGGGCTACCAGAACAAAAGCCTCTCGTAATTAGACCGACCGCGGCAATACATAAATAATTTGCCGCACGTACGGCTTTGTTCAGAAAACAGCTTTTTATTTAACGCTGTTACATCAAGAGGAACACTTGGTGTGCTTTTGATGGCGGTAATCCTCTATCCTTTTATCCTTACGCACAGGTATCCATTGTTGTTGGAAACTGCCTTTGTTTATATTATATCAACAATTTTATCACCCATAAACCTCGTATAATTTTGTTTGCTGAACGCGTTTTGTAATGTAGCTTAGCGTTGTTATAGAGACTAATGAAAATACATAATTATTCCAGAGACACATAAACCCCAGGCCTTACTACTAAATATAGAATACCATATTTGATACTGCAATCTTTCCCTATTTTGTGCAAAAACTCGCAGCTCACCGTACCTGCATACAACAAGGTGAAAATAAATCTGATATGAACTTTAAATAAAAGTGAGCAGAACAAACAAGTCTTTCAAAATATAAAACCCGATATTCCCACCCGATACCTTACAATTTCACCCTCTGTTATTTCTATACAAAAATATATCTTTGGTAAACGGAGAGCTATGAAATATTTGACGGTAAAATCCAGTTACCGGAATTTCGGTACATTGTAAAAGGAAAAGAAATTTTAGGGCAGCTCGCTTAATGAAACAAATTTTCAGGGCTGCGACATTTAAACCGTAAGTAAGCCCTTTGTAGTGCGTTAGACGCAGTTCGCCGGTCGCAGTTCGCCGGTCGCTTTTGTCCCAAAGCCAAGCGACCCGCGGCGACACCCTTTGTACCGCCTTACTAAATATTGCTAATTACGATTAAAAAGAAACTTCTGCACTTCTAAGGGAACTTGTTTGTGGCAGCCCTTTAACATTGTAAACAAAATAAAACCTAAAACAAACAATATCAATTTCACAGCGTGTAAATCAGATAAAACGTTAGAGAGAACTTTTATATTGAAATTCGTTAGTAAAGTAGGGTACATACAATAATACAGACATGTATGAATACAGCCGCGCTATTTCAAATGCATAGAACTGTATTGCATTCAATAACGCATCACGCACTCAACGATTAAGTACGTTTGTATTTTTAACAACAGAAACCAAAATAAAACTATTTAACTTTACAGAGCTATAATAGTATCTTTAACGAGAATTTGACTCCTTCATTAAGGTTTCTGTCACACTATCAAGTTTTGGCTGAACAGCAATTTGGCCGCCGAAGTTAGGTGTAAGCACCTATATCTTTCGCATAGACAGGCTTCTAGCAGGAACAGTTTGAGACTTACCATCAATATTCTTGTAGCTTTTTACTCAACTTTATTTTAAAGATTTAGGGGACTAAAGGTCTTCAAACTTCGTGACACGCACCCCTTACAGTGAAAAGTCAAATAACTTGACTAATTTGCATTTAAACGATTACTTCCCGGTTAATATGTTGCATACCGAAACTCAAATACGACATATAAACAAAGACTTGACTGGTAAAAAATTGCCTTTAGCTCTCCCCCAAATATTTGGTCCTCAACACAAGTTATGTTGTCAACGTGACCTACAGTCTATGCCTTAGCAGTATTAGAGGAAAAAAATCGCTACAAAATTTTACGTTCGCCGTGTGCCACCCCCCTAATAATGTCTGCTTAAGGGTGGCGGTAACATGGAGTACACATTTACGCTCCGTTAAACGGGGAAAGCTTTTTTCGTGTTTAGTGTCACAAAAACTGTTATTAGCTTGAATTGTGCCAGTAAGAGCCATCCTGGTTTACGTGGTCATAAGAAAAAAATAAGGAAATGGTTTAGCATATTGGCAGGGGCTTCCTTATAATATGTCAGCCTAATAAAATTCTGTATAATAAAATCTTGGGGAAAAAATAACATAAACACAAATTGAGTGCTTTTTTGGTCATGGCTGGTAAAGCGGTAAAGATAAATATGAAAGAATGATTAGAATTTTTTAAACAAAACGTAGGACCCGTCGTCGTTATAAGCAACGGCGTACTTGTACTATGTAGGACCGGTCGACAAATGATTGATATCACACACCGATAAGCACCATAAAATATAACACCTGCTTGTGCTTCCGCGCCCTTGTATTGTAGTAAATCAATGTTGATGACTCTTAATGATAAAACCGCCATCTTCCTGCACTTATTGACTAGGTTTGACAAACTCCCTTAATGCGAGCATTGCGTGGACGGAAATGGACATTTGTATTCACGGTGGGGATCATCAAGACACTTTAAGTGTCCCACTGCCCATTATTAATGAAATAACAAGTGAATTATTCAGATTTTGAAACAAGTTCCTTATCTTTATTGAATTAATTGACGACAGATCCTTATCTTATATATTTAGTCACTTTGAATTTTTTTATTTTTTTTTATTAAATTATAAACCAGCGCTTGACCGCAATCCCGCCTGATGGTAAGCAGTGACGCAATCGTTGATGGTAGAGCGCACTAGTTTATTAAGAGCCTATTCACTCTAGCCTTGAAGACACTCAAATTGTAGTCCGACGGAAACACCGCCGCCGGCAGATTATTCCAGTACCTCGATGTACGCGGTATAAAGGAGGAGGCGAAACGCTTCATCCGGATCGTAGAGGTGTTAACAACATAAGGGTGGAAACTCGCCGTACGACGAGTCGTCCGATGGTGGAACGGAGATGGGGGAATTAAATCGTGCAATTCCCTCGCACACTCCCCAAAATGTATCCTATAGAACACCGAAAGGCTGGCTACTCTACGCCTGTGCTCTAGGCTTTGGAGACCAACTGGAGTTAAATTAAGGTCACCAATCACCCTCTTCGCACGCCTCTCCACTGAACCCAAAGTGTCCAGGTGACACTTAGCAGCACCAGCCCAAATGTGGCTGCAGTACTCCACACACGAACGGACCTGTGCTTTGTACAAAATTAGAAGCTGCCCTGGTGTGAAATACTGCCGGACCTTTGCGATAACGCCAAGTTTTCTGGCAGCCACCTTGGCCTTGGACTCAATGAACCGCCCAAATTTTAGGTTCGAGGAAATCTCAACACCCAAAAGCTGAAGGCGGTCGGTACACTCCAAGGATACATTCCGAAAAGTAGGAGCCAAGGTGAACGGGCTCCTTTTGGCGGTGAAAAGACACGCCTGCGTTTTGGCGGCATTAAATGCTACAAGATTGGCATTGCCCCATTCGGAGACTGCCTGAAGTGCAACACTCGTTCGCTCTACCATGGCCTCTCTTTCGGACCGGATTGATTCCCTACTAGCCCGAGCATCCGGCAGGTATCTCTCCACAACTGTGCTGTCATCTGCATACGCATAGATACCGGGCATCAGCAGATCGTTAATATGCAGCAGAAACAGAGTTGCAGAGAGAACAGACCCCTGAGGAACACCGGCATTAGTCGACATGGGCTCAGATGAGCATCCGTCGACAACAACTCGGAGGGACCGTTCAGTCAGGAAGTCTTTTACCCAGCCAGTCAGACTAGGGGAAATGCCGTACGCTGGAAGCTTACTCAAAAGGCCAGCGTGCCATACCCGGTCGAAGGCCTTCGAGACATCAAGGGAGATAGCAATCGCTTCCCCATTTCTCTCGAGGGCCTCGCCCCACAAGTGAGTGGCATACACTAGTAGGTCCCCAGTTGACCGATTGCGGCGGAACCCGTACTGTCGGTCACTGAGGAGATCGTTACCTTCCAGGTATGCCAAGAGGCGCGAGTTCAATACACGCTCCATAATTTTGCAAAGTATGAAGGTGATCGAAATCGGCCGATAGTTGGAAGGATCGGCACGACTACCCTTTTTGGGCACGGGCTGCACGTTGGTAAGCTTCCAGGACTTGGGCACTATACCAGTCCCTAATGAAAGGCGATACAAGCGTGTCAATACAGGAGACAACTCGGACGCACATGCTTTTAGAACAATCGCTGGTATTTGTAATAAGCCTTTTACATATCTCATATTCGGTAAGTTGGTCCTTATTACCCCCAAATGGGGCTTATAGGTGACCAATTAGCGCTCTAGGAGGTAGCTAGAAAAGCCCTAGGGCGGTAAGTAATTAGAAAAAAACTCTTAACTATTTCAATAAGTTTGCTTACATCTTACCGTCATATTGGCAATAGACATCATGCATTCAGCCCAATGACAAAAGAGGTCGCTTCGTTTTTCAACCTTGTCTTCGTAAGAGTATAATAGTCATCAATTTTAAATATCGAACGGCTAAGCACAATTTCGTTCCTGAAAAAATATTTAAATAAAAAAAAAGAAGAAAAAAGGCGGGAATATAAAACTTGTAGTTTAAATATTGTTTATTCTTGTAATGCCGATTTTTTCTACTTACCTTACAATCGAGATGTAAAGCAGAGTAGATAGCTAGCTCGGGTATAAGCTTCAATTGTACTCTCGAACTATAAGCGCCCAGCGCCCTCGCTGCGCTCGCGCGGCTAATGTCTCGGGCTGTAATTGATGCCTCACGCCTTACAGCCCTGCCCTTTTCTTGGGATAGGAAATCATCAAATGACTTCTCCCGCTCTGGGCGGAGCGGAAGGGCATGACAGACTTTTACTGAATAAAACCCACCCGTGTTTCTTCACTTACGTGTGCGACGGTCAGAGCCACGGTTTCTTTTTTAACCAACCCGTAACCCTGACCCAGGAGGCGTCGGTCTTCGTGGACCCCGTTACGATGTGCCGACATCTCTTTGAGGTGCGCGTGAAATACTACGCTTCGTGGACTCGGGCCTGGTCCTTACCGGGCGGCGAGCTGTCTCCTGCGGCGGCTAGTGGCATGAGGGCTTCCCGCTGCCTCACGTGCAGCATCACTGCTTCGCAGAAGGAGGCGATGGTCTGCCATGCACTCTCGCTCATGCCTTACAGCCCTTGGCTACTAATCTACTATTAATATCGTGGACCATCGCAAACGCGTCCCTATCCCTGGTTATCAAAAAGCGGAGAGGTAACTTACGTAATCTGGATATTTCAATTCGATCCAGCATTCCGGCCAACCAATGGCAGTACATATTTGAATGATGTTTCCGGAATTAATCATATCAGGCTGTTATCGATACATAACGGTCTGATACATTTTATGATTGGAATAAAAAGTTTCATAGGTTGAAAAAGTAATAACGTGGTTTATTGTACGTTAATAATAGGTAATAACTAATACGGTTCGGTTTATCACCGCCGCTGTAATCGTAAGTGACCGCACCCTGTCAGAACCGCGCCTCGCCGCAAACCACTAAAGTAATGCCATGTCATTTCATGCCTCGCAATCTGTGACGAATGACACGTGCACTATACAATGTACAGCCATCCACTAATCACATAATGACACACTTGCCATCACAAATTCGACACATAGTAGGTACATCCATTTTGTATTTATATTATACTGTGCCAAAAAGAAAACTTGTTTATTTCATTTTTGTTGTGGAAAGTTTGCAGTTTAGCCCTTTACATAAAGCTATGCAGAATTATGCCCAAATTGAACCTTAACTATGAACATTTCAATTCTCGTCTTCTAATTCTTGTTCTTACTTTAAAATTCTATGAAGAACTAGTTATCTATAGGTTGTATAACATAATCCTTTTTAGAAAATTCCGTTTCACTATAGTTTGTTGTCTAATGAAAAACGAAATGTTTGTCTGTTTAATGTATACGATACTCTATAAATAGAATAGTACTTGTTGCCCACTTCATATATTGTATGTGATTGTAAAAAAGTTCTTAGAAGTAGGTAATTGTATGTAGATGTACGACTGAGTAAATTGTTATTTATAGCCTAGCCTGTTTCGTGGAAGCCAGAGGTATAATTACCAAGTGCAATGAAACGCAAGCTAAACACACGTTACGCAACAACGTAATCGATATGACCCATTTGTAACAATTCCAACGAATCATGGAAAGGAAATTTAGTTTCACGTCAAACCGGGGTTTTTCTTTTTGGAAATTCAATATATTGAGGGTACCGGTCTGTTTTGTGAGGAACTAAACAAAATATAATAGAGTGGAGGCTCTAAATGCTTGGCCGGGCGGACGCGGGAGTGACGGCGGAGCGCGCCGAGATGGGTGGTATTAGTTTTCGCCACATTGAACACGTTGTGGGATCCAACTTATTAGGAAATGTGATCATGCGAATAATACTCGCTTCATACGTTTTATTGCGTTAGGGTATTGGTTTCTCGCGATACCGTTCGTCATATTTCAAAATTAATATCTTTAGACAACCGCGAGAAAGAATTCTATTTCGATTTTCCTCACAAGTAGTAATTGATCCACAAAAAGCGAAGAGCACTTAAGGCAATGTAAGACACTGTTCATGATATTTTCAGAATAGCTGAATAGGGTTTTGGAATATTTTGACTTGAACAACGTGCTCATCCGTCGATACTGGGTCACGTTTTTCTTATCACATGGAAGACACATCTAAGTACGACGTATACAACAGATGGTTTCGTATTTCGACAACGTCTCGCTGATTCTGATTATGTAGATTCCTCTACAGAGAAGATTTTACGCAAACATACGAATGAAGATCGAATCAGATATGCATGGGATCAGTTTCTTATCCTTGGGAAAATATGGAAAGATATTCCGTAAATAAACTTAAAAAGAACATATTTTGGTAAACCGTAATTTTGCGTGTTGTTGTCAACTTTGACCAATTTCATAAATAGAATGATCGTAAAATGTATTGTATATATCCAACTTCGAATAAAATAAAACACACAGCGTAAAAGCGAAATGAAACGATCTCTGCGAAAATGTATTTCAAAAATATCTTTATTCTCTGAAGCTGAACTCCATGATGAATATAAAGATTCGAGCTACATTTGAAAAGAGCTGTAAACACCTGTTGGACATCAGCATATTCCAAGCAATGTTTTAAAAAATCATTAGTTCGTTTAAAGCACAAGTAGTGGTGAGGTCACAAGGAGAGTCCAGCTCAAATCCAATCGAGTAAAGTGCGCGGTCTCTTAACGTCTCCGTAGAGTTATTTAGCTGAAACGTTTCGGTTGTTGACAAGACTTGCGGTATCGGCTATTGCAATATTGAGTGGCCCCACTCGCTCGCATTTCACTGTGTCAACACGTACTGCATTAACCAAAGAATTTTAAAGTTGTTCTGAAATAACATCTTCGAATACAGAATGTTTACTTAGATTGTTAAACCGAGTTGCGTCTACCTTGCTCTTGTCACTATTTGTAGCCAGCAAGTAAAGGGAAACAAAAGTTAACTATAATGTGTTCTCACAAGTAACTAATGGATGGTAAGTTTCCGTAGGTATTTAAGCGGCCAATTCGTGAGGCCAGACTACTTTCTGAGTACACATTAGTGGGTACTGTCGGGTATTTTCTTGGCTAAATCTTAACTATCTACTTAAGTCAGTGTCAGGTTGAACTTGCGAACGAATTGAATAAGCCCCTCGCTCACTCCTCCCTTCCCTTTATCTGCTTTCATTACATGAGCTTCACTCTGAAATTCGGTTCAATTACTCCGTAATTTGGTGAATTGATGTGGCATTTTGTCAGCTTCCCACGTGTTTTGTTTAGACCTAGTAATTTTCCTTCTTTCTATATTCGTCAGATTTAATTACAACTTAGTTTTAGACCAGGAATATAATTAATTGGTAGCGGCCAGCCCCTGGTTCGCAACATTCTTACGGCTTGACAAAATATCAATATATTCTTATTAGTTCTCTTTTTATATATAAAATTATCCTATCACAACGTTAATTACCATACTCCTCCGAAACGTCTTAACCGATTTCTATGAAACTTTATATGCATATTCAGTGGGTCTGAGAATCTGGTACTATCAATTTTGTACAACCCTAAGTGATAGGTTTTCCACCCCTAACACTTTTTTTTATATATTTTTTGACAATTTCCTTGTTAAAGTTGCATTAATAAATTTACAACCATAAATTTTCATTCTTCCATGATCAATCACACCTGTTTTGTAACCGCGATTCTAATAAAATATTTTCTACAAATAATATAAATATGGTTGTATACTGCACGCTTTATTTCATCCTTCTCTATATTAGAGGAGAGCTGTGCCCAGTAGTGGGACGATAGCAAAAAGGTTGATGATGATACTGCACGCCATTTCCGAGTTTAGTACTCGTACATCGGGAACTCAAATCCAAGCAGGCACTATATTTTTTGTAAATTATTTCATCATGACTGCTCTTAAAACGTTAATCATCAAACATCGTGAGGGAACCGGCATGTCATAGGCTCAAAATATATTTTGAGCCTAAGACATTTTTTTTTTAATTCGTCAATCATTTTTTATTTAAAAAAAAATTCCCACACTAAGAATTTCTCCTGTTTAGTGGGTGCGTTTATAAACATATTAACTCACATACACAAACAGCCAGACCCGGAACATCTAATCGTAGGCCATACAAATATTTGACTAATAAATAAAGTTTTGAATTCTATCAAATCAACTTACACTGGGCCGGCATGGCAGATTACTGCCCACTGTTTCACAGTCAAGAAGCCTGTGTACCAGCCGCGGAAACATTATAGGCTCATTTTGCGCATATAAATAGAAAACCGTGTAAACCACATCTAAATCCGATTCTTAGATTAGAAGAACAACGCGGTTAAGTAGACAGAGACGAAAAGTATTTTTAATTTACAAAATGTACAACATATACATATAACATATATTTATACCGTGAGGTCCAGTTTGCGTAAAGCTGTCAATATTAATACGGTAGTAAGCTTGACAGAGCTCCCAATTGATAAAAGCTCTTGTATATATGATCTGTTATTATATTATGAAGCGAACTACAATATTATTTTTAATACCCGCTCGCTTATGACAAACTTAATTAATATCGGAAATTATATTGGGTAGATAAAATTAGTGTTAATATAAAGTTTATATCGGATTCATTCAACTGCGGGCGCGCTGCAGTAACGCGCTATAAATGGTTTATTGCACGAGTGTTGTCAATTTCGGGGAAGGTTCACTTCCGCGAATTACTGACCAATGAAATGCCAGTGTGACGCGTCTCCCTCGCCGTAATAATATAGAACACGGCGGTGTTCTCGTAAAAATATGTTTAATGACGTCATAAACATTCGATATGTTCGCGCGGCGTTGCGCTGAAAGCCTGCTCTCGCTAAAAGTATACATTATATGTATCTATAAATCCGTGAGTGTTCCATTTATTACCCACCATGGCTCTATCGATACTAACGTTACTGTCACATTAAAAAATTATTGTTTACCTACCTAGTATTACTGTTGTAGGTCTATGTATCAGATCTAGCAGAACTTTATATTCCAATGGTATCACAATGGCTTCTGAAAAACTTTCACTTCACAACATTGTTGGAGTTACATGCTAAATTGTGCTTAAGATTCGCATCATTATTCGCAAATAGAAATTGTTCGAACGAATTATAATGTGAAGTTAGAATATAATAACTACAATGGAAGTTTCACAAAGGCAGATTTTCCCATTGAATTGTCTCGAAATTTCCCGAAGCGCATCCCCTCCCCCGCTGCCAGCCCCTTGGCTCGTCTCCTCGACGCTATTAACCACAAGTTTCGTTATTACCGACTGTGTTGGAAAGTCATAAGGGAATCACCTTCATTTAACTTGAGATTAAATTCTTACTGTGATTAAATAACCGCGCGTCATTAGTTTTGTTCACGATACTCCGAATCAACCTAGCAATGTCTGTGTAACCAGGTATAGTAACTTTGTATGATGGGGAAATTAACCCCTTCTATCTTCTTTAACTTTCCTTTATATAACATCACGAAGGTAAGGAACTATAATGCTACATTTATTTATTTATTATGGCACACCAACGACATATTTACAATAATAGTAGTATAAAAAGCAATCACAGGTCTTCTTCAGTTTTGTGTAAATACATCACTTATATGCATACACAACATTTACAATAAGAGATCTTAATTATTAACAATTCTATTCAACAAAACATATATATATTACAACTAAATTCAATAATTAAAATTAATTGATATTGAATAGCTAGTCATAAATAAAATAAAATCAAATAATATGTATGTTTGAAATTTTCATTCATAGCTTTATAAGCAATATCATTTACAAAATAAGAATGTTTGAAATGTATTATATCGTTGGTTTTTAGTGACATTTATATTTGTAAGAAAACTATCGCATAAGTTATTTTGAATGAGTTCATTATTTCCATTTTAATTTGAGTGGAATTCAAAAATGAACAATTACCTTTCGTTAAATAAATACAAGAAAGTGACGGTTAACAATAAATTAGACACAAACTTTGCGAAAACTCGGTACAATCTTCAAAGGCCGTAAACGAGATCAAGTAATTTAAGCCGAAATAAGCAAAATTACACCGGCATTGTCGGCTTCTCAACAACATTGCCGTAAAGCGTTTCCACAAATGTTTCTTACAAATTAAATTTAATATTTTAACATCATCACGGATAACATTATATACAAAGTTACGATATTAGTTGGCTGCAGCTTTTTACGTCGTTTGTATGGAAATCGCGTAGTGGTCGCGGGAAAGCTGATGTCCTTCCCTGTCTTTGGTATTCAGGGCGCGAGCCGTGTAGGAAAATTAAGGTAGGCCGCAACGGACATGTGGACTTTGATTCCGTGCCGATTTCTGTATGTAAAAATAGCGGCCTCCTCATATGGTATTCATAAAGGTTTGCGGCACAAGACACTTTGCCGAGAGCCATTTTGTAAGTTTTGCTATCGCCGTTTATATTCCACAATGCTTATTCAGTATCGTACCCTTTTTAATAAAATAAAATTGTAACAAATAAATAATATTACCGTGGTAAAGTCTGAGGAAATAGAAAGGCTTTTTAGCAAACGATGCCAGAAATAGGAGCCTACATAAATTATACGAGTGAATAATTTGTTGTAGCTTAGAAATCTCATCTTATAAGCTCTGCACTAATTCAAACTCTAATTCAAAAAAATATTTGTAACAGTAGTATTTACTTTTACAAATAATTTTTCCGGACTAGATACGGTTTTGTAAATGTGTGTCGAAGTATAATTTTACACACCTACTTTTATTACAGGGTAGTGTCCATTAGGTAACAAAGCAACGACATTAATGGCTGGTGATTAATGAGTTCACTCGTTAGGTTTCTTGTTTGAACAATAATTACTTAGTGTGGAGCTAAATCAGTGTGGAAGGAGCATTTTTGCCCGTCGCCATCGTCGCGCCCGGAAGCACTTCCATTCCATCATAACTTTCCAAACTTATCTTAGTTAGTGGCGATCAATTTTCATTTGCCGCCGATTACGAAATTTCTTTAAGAAATAGAAACTAATGCTGTTATATTGTTACCGCTTATTGTAGTCTTTATATATTTATCCCGTTATTTTCATTCTTCCTATTATTATTATTATTTTTGTGCTTAACTTTTAAGTCGCTTATTCGAAAGCAAAGTTCTAGTTAGTGCTAAAAACTAGAAGTTATATTTTAATCTTCATTAAATAAGCTTATTTTATAAGTAACATCATAAGTTTAGGTACAATAAATATCTGAGTAGGTAAGTGGCAAAGCAGTGGTAACTAACAGTCGATTTACCTTATAGACCATATAAAAATAAGCAATTAAAGCGACGTTAAAGTGATCCATTAGCCGCAGAAACTATGAACTGACTTAAGAAACTTTCGTCATATATAATTACCGGTGAGGAGGATAGATATTGAGATAATTTGAGACGGACTTTAAGCAAAATATATACCTTCATTATGTATAGGTATAGTATCAGCAAACTGCTTAACCATCTTCTTCATTTCTCCCATATGAAGGAAAATTATATTCCCATCATGAAAAAATACTACAACACTAATCCTAAGAATATTACTTCAAAGAGGGTCGCTTTCCCTGACTGAGGGTACGGCATAAATTAATAATGAAACATCGCATCTTATGTAATGAATAACCGGGATCCGCCAGATTTGTTTTCATTTCTTCCGCTCAAGATACGTATTTACATATTACACAAACGGAAGACCTGCGTAATACATTTGCAAGATGATAAACAGAACGGAACTAGGGAAGTTATAATTTACAGCATTTCGACGGCAGCCGAGGTAGCTAGGGGCGGCGTATCAGCCCATCACGTCAGCTTCTCTCACGCGTAGCATTTATCAAAAAATTTACAACTATTCTGAAATGGCCCTGACAAATTGTCTAACAAACTGAAATTGATTCCACTTTGTGTGGGTCTACACGTGCTATTTTCCAAACCAAAATGTGATATTTTTTATATAAAAAAAAAAAAGGCGTGTGGCACTCGGAGACTGCCGCGGTAAAGCTATTGCATAGCCTTTTTTTATCAACTATAACTTGCAATTATAATTATTTATTTATTTTATTTATACAGTAATTTTTCCTTTGTTTTTTTTTTCTTTGATATCAATTCAAGTTTTCTTTCTGTTTTGTAATTTATTTATTTTTTACCAGCAACGTCATCAAAAGAGTGCGAAAAATGGTGACGATTAAGCGACTAAACTATATTCAATGTTTTCTGTTCGACTTTGATAAAGAGATAGAAAGAAGCTAAGCAATAGCTTAAAAATGACATCATTTTCGTGATCAGCACCCTGAGTTTTGGCGGGAAAGTCAAGCTGAGTGTCACGCTCGTTTTTCATTGGACTTTTAAAATTATTTATAGTGTTGTTTACTAAATATAAGTGCGTGATTTATGTAGTAAAAAGTGCATTTAGTAAATAGTTCATAAAGAACAGTGAAATATCGCTGCATAGTGGCCACATCATGACTTTGTCCCAAACCTCACTCGTAAGACGGGTCACGCGGCCGTCTTTTTCGACATGAATAATTCATAATTACGTGGCATTGGCTAAATGCACAAACCGTGCGAAGCAAAAAATAAAGAAATAAAGAAAAAACCCATGAAATCTATTATATTATCACTCGAGTCAGTAAGCATGTAAAATGAGAAAACTAACATAGAACGATCCGTGTGAGAACTAAACGATCACTATTACACAACAACACTGATACCTTTGAGAAAGCGGACTTCCTCTACAATAGTGCAATTCCTCCGTAAGGTCTGTCTATGCTATTACTTATAATCTCTGTCATTGTGTGCTGTTTCGGTGCAATCGCAAGACCTGCCGGGCACTGAGGGGCAGGCAAGACAGCTATAGTATCCTTATGACTCCACCAACTGGTATTTCGTTGACTCGGAAACGGCGCACAGGGAGCACCACGAAATATACTCAAAGACTCCGAGGTTCTTTTTCAATATACCCCACTGTTTTGTCGTGGTGGCCTAGTGGTTAACCAGCCTCTCAAGTATGAGTGCGCGGGTTCGATTCCAGGTCAGGCAAGTACCAATTTAACTTTTCTAAAGTTATATGTATTTTCTAAGTATATCTTGGACACCAATGACTGAAGGCGAAGGAAAACATCTTGAGGAAACCTGGGCTTTATAAGTCTGAAATCGCCAACCCGCATTGAGCAAGCGTGGTGATTACGCTCAATCCTTCTCTGTATGAGAGGAGATCTGTGCCCAGCAGTGGGACGATAAAAAGGTTGTTGATGATGAACGGCGTCGGTGTCGAATTATTTGTTATCAATTTAATATTTTCGAGCTGATTTTTAGTAACATAATCACTTCTGATTGCGTTAACATCTGACCGTAGAATTAATAAATCCTTCATCAACTTCTTTACGTACGTTCTACGTAGTCAAAGCAAACTGGTGGCAATTTGTGAAGGTCATATGCCAATACAAAAACTGGGATTGTTCGGGATTCGTGATTTTAAACACCGTAATCGTATATTTTAGGTCTTTCTGCTTTTGTTCTTACGCCTCGATACATGTTTTTGTCTTGTCTTCGTAGAAACAAACAATAACTTTTTGCCTCATCGATGTCTTCCTCAGAAAAAGCCGACGAGCATATTTTTATTAAACTTTCGTTGTTTCGTTTCGGAGATAACAATATTACAACTCGTACACTTAAATGTACTCGTATTAACATTGTTCACCGACATCTTTCTGTAATATTTTATTTAATAAAAACTTCAACTTCAACTCTTGATCTGGTCCCTGTGGATAGATACCACAATTTTGCCAATAACACGTGTAACAAATTATAGAAATTCTTTAAAAAAATATTTCACAATAATGGCGGATATCGCCAATAACAGTTGAAAAAATGGCCGCGTGAGCACTTTTTACTCTATAAAATCACGCGCTTTTATTTAGTAAACAACACTATAAATAATTTAAAAGTCCAATGAAAAATTAGCGTGACATTCATCTTAGCTTTTCCGTTAAAAAAAAAGCTATTTTATAAAAACACTACTAAATTAATTTGAATAAAAGTACTGAATAATTAATTATATGAAAAGTTTTTAAGGTAGCCATGACAACGTCGATGACGTCTATGACATATCTCTATAGAAGACCTATTTCAGAGAGAAAATTAATCGCAAGTTTAGCACATCGTTAAATAAAGATTAACTTACTAACAACTTGAACTCTAGTGATAATATTGTTCCTAAAACTCCAAACTACAAGTGAAAGTGTTATTCAGTGCTAAATCTTCCGAAGAAGATTAGGTGCAAAAACATTTAGGTACACAAACCAGTGTCAAAACAACTCTTAACAATGCAAATCAATTAATCAATACAATGCAAATCAATTAATCAATACAATGTATTTCCTGATGTCCAGTAACCGAAAATAAATCCATAATTTTGACTCAATCAGTGCACCTGGTGTTGAAAAGCAAAATAACTAAGTAATAAGTATTCTGATGTGGGTGCAAGAAGAAAAAAATAAAAAATAAAATCATTGTTTTTAATGATCATTACGAGTCAAATTAACGACTTGATTCAATATTGCGTAATTCGGAAATCCTATAACTGGAAAAGACGCAATATAGTACCCGTGGCTCCTAGTAAAGGCGCTCGCATTGGCAGCAGGAAGAAACAGGTTCTTATTTATATCAATTCTGTTATTTCTATAAACAAAAAAGTCTCGAAAATATGGAAGTTGAAAATGTAACTTTACGCAGAAAGAAACCAACATTTAACTCACTAAATTCATCATTCGAATCAACGAATTCTGATTTTCTTTCACAAAGTTTACCGCAAATGGCTACTAGCGTAAGCTGCGAGGAGGTTGAAAGACTAAATGAAGAAATCAGTCAGCTGAGAATGCAGTTACTTGCCGCTAACAATGAAATAGATAACTTAATCATGGAAAACAGCACTTTGAAGAAACATACAGTAGAACAACAAAATCTCATAATAAAATTAAAAAACCTATGTACCGAACCAACAAATAGTAGCAAAAAATACTCAAATTATAAAAAAAGGATTAGTAAGGTATATAATCAAGATTTATTAAACCAGAAGAATCTTGATACGAGTTTAATCGATCTGGAGACCAAATTGTGCGAAGCAAGTGTAACAGATGGCGCTGACGGTCGAATGATGGTGAGTGAGTCGCTTCAACAGAATAACACAGATTTGAAGAAGTTTGATCAAAACAAACTAGATGGCGCTTTGATAAATCAGCATGCAGAGAATTTAAGACACAATAATAAAGTACCGACTAAAAGTGACAAAATCAAATCAAATTCTCAACTATTTATAGTTGGAGGACAACAATTTACAGGATTGGCTACACAACTTATACAATCTAGAGTCAATACTAAGTACAAGAATTACCATATTTTTTCCAGTACAAAACCATACGCTACCACAGAAGAGATTCTCAAGCCTATATACAAACTGAAAGATTTGGAAGATAATTATTTAATTATATGTGTAGGGGAAAATGATACCAACCCCAATAAAATACTATTAGAATTAGGATCGCTGCTAAAATTCTTTCAGAAACTAAACATACTTGTATTTAATGTTTTGCAAAATAAATATTTGAATTGTAATTTGTTAAATAATAACCTAAAATTGATAACTAGTCACTTTAAAAATTGTTTATTTGTGAATATAAAAGGTAATTTCAAGTACAAGAAGGCCTACTTGTCAGAGGTATGTAAAAAAATTAACTTTAGCATTGACTCGAATTATTATGACACGACATTTTTATGTTTTAAAAGTATTAAGTTATTAATTAATACAGCGATGGCTAAAACAGAAGGCACAACTGTTCCTAAGAAAGGCACGATTCCATTTTACTTTCAATCCAATAAGAAAGCTCATTCAAACGACAGTGGCCAAAATATTAGTACTAGTACCGCCTCTTTGAGTGACCAGGTAATGATAAACGCCGACACCCACAAGAAGGGAACCATCCCGTACTATTTTAAAAAAGTTACACCGTCTTTAACTATGCGATCCGACAAAAAGTTACTTTTACCGACACAAAAATGTTTTCGTCTCTAATTCGGATTTCAATTTTAGAATATTTCATCAGAATATTGCTGGCGCTATAAACAAATCGGAAGAATTAACTTTTGCAATCCACGAACTATCGCAACAAGGGCTCAAGATAAACGTAGTGTGTCTGACTGAAACTTTTATAAAAAAAGGTACAGAGATGCTTTTGAAAATTCCTGGGTACCAATTAGTCGCATCATACTCGCGTGACAATAAACGAGGAGGGGTGTGTATACTGCTTCACAATAATATTAAATATAAAAAAATTAGTAATATTAATGACTTGACATGTAATTTTAATTTCGAATGTTGTGGCGTAGAAATAAATAAAATTATTATTATTTGTTTATATAGAACGCCAAATAGTAATCCTCAAATATTTCTCGGAAATTTAGAACGGTTACTAATAAGATTAACGAGAAAGCATAATAAAATTATTTTATGCGGGGATTGGAACTTGGACTTGTTAAAGCCAAACAAATACTGTGAAAGTCTGAAGGGCCTTTTGAAAAATTTTAATTTGGTGTTGCATATTAAAACTCCCACAAGACAGATGGCGTGCCTGGATCAGATAGCAAGCAATTTCAAGCAAGCTAAACCAGAGGTGCATCATCTTGCCTTGTCCGATCATGAAACGGGACAGACGCTTTCGTTAAGGATTAATAAAAAGTACGGAACATGCTCTTGGTATGAAGAGGTCAGAGATTTTAGTCAGGAAAACATGGAAAAGTTCTATAATTGCATATCATCTCTCAGTTTTTCGAATGTATATGAAGAGCATGACTTTCTGGAAGCTTTTGGGGAGTTTCACGGTGTTATTAAACTATTTTTTGACTTGTGCTTTCCAATATTTTCAAAAAAGAGGTCTTCTTATAAGGAAAACTACAAATGGTTGACAAAAGGCATAAAAAAATCGTGCGTAAAAAAAAGAATACTTTATCTTAGTCAACAACACAATAAATCTAAGAGACAAAAACTAAACAAAAAATATAAATCATATAGTGACATTCTTAAAAAGTGTATTTATAAATCTAAACAGCTGCAAAGTAAGAAGTATATTGTCAATAATAAAAATAAGTGCAAAGCCACTTGGACGGTGGTTAATGAAAATATTAATGATTTAAGCGCTGTAACACAAATTGACGAAATAAACGTAGATAAACGGACAATTAAAGACCCTAAGGAAATAAGTGACATGTTTAATCAATTTTATATACAATCGACCAATAATTCTAATTTTAAATACAATGTTGACGAGATAAACAAGACGACCGATAGCAATAATGACCACACAATATTTCTTAAGCCTACTGATGCTACGGAAGTATTTAGAGTAATACAAAGTCTTAAAAATACAAGTGCAGTAGGAATGGATAATATAACAACAAAAGTTATTAAAATGGGAGCTTTTTGCATTTGTCAGCCCCTAAGTTATATAATTAATTTATCTTTTTTGGAAGGTGCATTCCCGGAGATTCTAAAAAAATCAGTGGTAAAGCCACTTTTTAAGAAGGGGAACACATCTGACATGAGGAACTACAGGCCAGTAACTCTGATACCCATTATGTCAAAAATCTTGGAGAAAATCATGTTGAGAAGGCTCCAAGATTTTGCGGTTAGTCATCATTTACTTAAGGATGAACAGTTTGGGTTCAGGACAAACAGTACAACTTCTTTGGCATGTTTTAATTTAATGAGGAATGTCACCCACGCGATAAACGAAGGTTTACCGGTAGCGGCAATCCTCTTAGATATGAGTAAGGCGTTCGATTTTGTAGACCATGAATTGCTTTTATATAAGTTAGGAAAATACAGAATAAGAGGAAAAGCGAATGACTGGATAAGAAACTATTTAAAAAACCGACAACAATGTGTAGAAATCTCCAGAATCAGTAATGGTAAAAAAGTGGCATATAGAAGCGAGTACCAGCAAAATAATTTCGGGGTGCCACAGGGAAGTGTATTGGGGCCATTTTTATTTCTTCTCTACATCAATGACCTCCCAAATATCACTCGCCACTCAGTGATTTTATTTGCTGATGACACGACTCTTGTCGTGAAGTGTGAGAGAGCCGACACCTACCAGTATGAGATAAATGAAGCCATCAAAAATGTTATAGACTGGTTGAATTCCAACAACCTACATATAAATATGGAGAAAACAAAAATGATCCAATTTCAAACATACAGGAGAATCCCATTAAATTTGAATATTAAATATAATGACACTACTATAGAACAAGTAGCAAGTGCGGGATTTCTGGGCATACAATTGGATCAAAATTGCGACTGGAAAAAGCATGTCGTCTATGTTTGTGACAAATTGGACAGATTCATCTATGCACTAAGACGGTTAAGAGACACTGTCTCAACTGAAGCGGCTCTATGTGCTTATCACGGTTATGTTTCCTCGGTTCTGTCCTATGGTCTCTTGTTGTGGGGTAACTCGGTGGATATCAATAAAGTATTTATAGTACAAAAAAGTGTGTGCGTGCTATCTGTAGAGCGGAGTACATGGATAGCTGTAAGCCTCTTTTTAAAAAGTACAATATATTACCTTTAGCATGTATTTATATTAAAGAATTGTGTCTACTAGTACGACAACATCCTGAAAACTTTATTAAGCATAGAGATGTAACCAAAAGGAATGTTGCTTCTAGAGACAGACATAGGCTCTGCTTGCCACAATGCAAGCTTAATTTGTACAAAAGAAATTCCTATGTCATGGCTATTAAGGTATATAATAAATTACCAAACGCTTTTAAAGAGCTACCTTTGCTTATATTTAAAAAGAAATTGATACAGTGGCTAAAAGAAAAACAGTTTTACACAGTAAATGAATTTTTGAATTATGTTGAAAGAAAGTAATGTTAATAATTTTGGTTCTTATTATATTTTATTTATTCTAATTTGACATTGACTTAATAGCATTAATTTTGTTTTGACATTATAATATCTAATAATTATGGACATTTCAATTATTATATACAAACTGACATTTTATAATTTGTTTTAGTAGCTAATATAATGTGACGAGTTTAACATTTTTTTATTATATAAATTTAAATATTTGCACACCACAGCTATTGGTAGAATGTAAATGGGACACTTTTATTTTTATGAACAGCTTACTATTTTGTACACCTACATTCTTGCAAATAAAGGATTATTATTATTATTATTATTATTATTATCGCGACTATCAGTAACATGGCAAGTGTGTAGAACTGAGTTCGCGCCCTGCAATATGCATGCTCTTTTTGAAAATCTATAAATTGTTTTCAAAAGATGTAGTCGCACGCACACAAACATACCGTGCCGAAGACTGCCGAACTGAAACGACGTTAGACGATGTACGGCCTTCAAGCCACACCTCCGTGCCCGTCGGAGTGGGGAGCGTGAGGTTTTTTCGTTACGGAATTTCTGGATTCGGTCCCCGCGCTCAAGGCCCGCGATAGAAGCTATGCAATAGCTTAAAAACTTTTTCATAACAAACAAAAGAAGCGTTAACATAAAAAACGTTATCTGGTCGTATTCAAAGATCTTTCCATTCATAGATAAAGAAAATGGGCATCTGACCATTTTGTTTCGTAAGAAATATCTTTCATTTCACGAATAAAAATCAATACAGAGCGTCCGCAAGCATTATCTAAAAAGGCTACAAAGCTCTTTTAAAGATAAAATATAAAACGAAATCCTCTTTCCACAAATCATTGATAAATTACTTTTCACCAAAAATAGGCTACTCACATAAACATCAGTCAGGAACTGGGATAACAAAGTAAATAATTCATTAGATCGGTAGGACAACATCGAGTATAATCTGAACCGCTGGCAAAAACGGTTCTCAATAATATGTATGGTATCTTGTCGAGGCGTAGAAGCGGCGAGCTCGGTCTTCGATCTACCATCCGTCATGCTCAGAGTCGTGGGCAGATTGATCGCCGGCGCCGGCCGCACGCCCGCAGCACAAATATAGCGCCCGAGAAACGAGGAAACACTGAGACAAAAATGGTGAGAGCAAACAAATGCGCTGTCGATATCATGACAGAAGGATTGATAGTTGAGAGCGGACTCCGTGTCCGCGCCCTGCGTCTTACGGTTAACACTCTCGCCGCTGTCACGCAAAAAAACTGGTGTAAGATAACGGACAGTCATTAGTACTCAGCTAGCTGCGTTGAACTTAAGCCGCCATTCTTATTGCGAGGTAATAAGAATCATATTATTTTATAATTAAACAGAATATCAATATCCTCAGACGTTCATTTGGAACTGAAAGGATTTGCAGACTTAAGTGCGTTCTAGTAGCAAGTAGATATTTGCTATTGTTTATCAAATATTCCTATTTAAACTTGGCGGCGATTGACGGTGGCAAGGGAGTGAAAGCGCATGGGAGTCCTTCTTCCTACGAAGGAAGAAGAGAAGCGCGTGAGAAAAAAGCAATCTCTGCGTCCTTACGCCCCTAGCGAGCAAGGGGTAGCTCATGGCCCGTTATGGACAAGGCCCGGGTCGACAGCGCATTGTGATCCACGCCCGCGTCAAAGAGTGGACATCATAACGGGGTTCATTAGGACCAATGCCTGCCAGGCCCGCGAATTATTCGAAAGTAATATTGTGGCCCCTGCACAGGCACAAGAAGGAACACGGATGGATTTTTATATTCATTCGAAATGGTTTTACATTTAACTATTTACCGTTAAGGCATTAGTTTTTACGACACCTCAAAATAAATTAATTTTGTTACTTATTTTTTACTAAGGTAACAAACGGTTTACATGTGTCACAAGATTATTACTAAAATATTAAACCTTAATCAAACATGAGCAATGAACCCTATATCGACAAAAAAAAACGAGTGTCGATTTCATATTACTGAGGTGCTTTTTCATAAATAGAAAAACGGTTTAAATATATCTTTTACTTGGTATATATATCCCATGTTTCCACAAAAAATTGAGATTAAAAAAAAATAGCGCTTACTTTTAAAAAAAACACGTTTCCCCACACTAGGAATTTTTCCTGTATCGTGTGTGCCTTTACAAACATATTAACTCACAGAGACAAACAGCCAGACCCGGAACAACTAAAAATAAACAACGTAAAAATGTATTGATTGTAATATGTGTCTATGTGTGTAAGAGGAATAGTTTGTAACTATGTACATATTTTGATGTGGAGTGGTATAATGTGGAATTGTGTGATGTGATGTGGTGTGGTGTAGCGTGGTGTGGTGTATTTTAATGTGGTGTGGTGCGATGCATGAGGACGGAGGTGTTTGTACATGTTGTTGTATTACGTGTCTAGATTAATATAGAAATAAGTTCTTATTTACCGAAATAATCTATCATAAGCAACCAGTTTAGCACTTTAGTTTTAACTTCATGTTTGTTTAATTTACTTAATGGGACATGTTTATTTATTCTTCTGTAAATAAGTGAACTTATAACGTTGAGCTGGCGGCTAGCAAAAGCTGTTCTGTGTGATACAGCGGGGCATGCACATTTGACTCCTGAGGGTGGCACTGAACAAAAAAAGCTGCTGGATGGTAAGTACCCTACATTCCGCATACAATTCTCTTGTGGGAAATCTGAACGGCCGTCCGAGCATCACGTTGAGAACAGCTCTCAGATTTGAGTAGTTCAGTTTTGGTAGTGCTACCCCAAACCGTAATGCAATAATTGATGACAGACTGGCAAAGAGCAAGATACACCATCTTTAATGTCTTGTAGTCAGCGCATTGCCTTATCAGTTTCCTGACTCTTGATGTTAGGCTTTCAACTTGAGAGTAACACTTCAGTCCATCATCAATCATCACCATGCACGCCGCACATGACTATGCAGAGAAGTCCAAACAGGTTTGAGCAAGAGCAGTTAAATCAGATGGGGCTTTGGTCTTGTGACTAATAGACAAAGGAATAAAGTTGGATTTAGCCAAATTAAGTGATATTTTGCAGCCACTTCACAATCACATGTAGTGATTGTTCCGCATGATATTTTATTTTAGGCCATGTGTTCCCATATATCGATCGCAGTGTCGTATCGCGGTATATGTGAATATCTTGGAGCTGGGGAGGGCTAGTGTACAAAGGTCATTTATATACAATAGGAACAGCGTACGTCCAATCACACTGCCATGTGGAACTCCATATGTAATGATTTCTTCATCACTAATCTATAAATTGATCTTGACGCGAAGTTTTCTGTTTTGGAGGTAGCTCTTGAAAAGATCATGCACCGTTCCTCGAATGCCGAAGGTATCCAATTTCGACAGGAGAGTGGGAAAATAGACTGTGTCAAAAGCTTTCTGTAAGTCTAAGAGAGATACTTCTGATTATTATCTAAATTAAGTTTCCGTTAACTCAGTAATTTTTTAAAGCCATATTGATTGCTATGATTTGATGTGTTGTGCAATACTTTATTATGAGTGTATTTAATCTAGAGGTTTCTCTACTTGTAGCCGGACCAATCCATTTTTGTCGCGAGGCACTAATCCACGAACGAACCCAGACAAACGTAGCTTAACCTTCAGTCTACCCGTGGAGACTATCGTTTTAGCATTAACCTCACCCCTATTTATAAAGTGAAATATGAAAATTTATACAAAAAAAAAAATACAAAATTTTGAATTGTACGGACGACAGCAGGTCAAGCTACCCCAAACTGTCAGATATTCCCAATCAACCTTGAACCTTAATGCTTTAGAGATAAAGTAGAAAATCTATTAAGGAAATCTAACAGATTGTAGTGGCTTGATGTCATGTCGTCTGTGCATAAGTTATGAAATAAATTTTTATTATTACTATTTTGTGTTGCTTATTTAAGTATTTTTTTTAAATAGTGTTAAGAGCTGCTTGTTTTCATTACAATTTTTTCAACTTAAGTACCTGCCATCTTATCTCTTCATCACCTATGGTTGACAGGTAGAGAATGCCTAAGGCATTATGTCCGCCTCTGTACATTTCATGTGCCAAAGATTAAATAACCACTTCTATATAAATATCATTTCCTAGTAACTGGGTTGTAGAGCTCAGAAAGGCAATCGCTCCATGTAACATGCTGGTATACAGCTGTATCCAGTGAGACAAAAAGCCGACAACAACATAATTCGGAAAAATCTAAGCTAATTGATTTAATGATAGTTCAGGTCCATTCAAATAATCTACTAAATAACGGTCACTTCTCAAGCAATTACTTTAATAAATTGTTTGTTAACCAATACCATTAATGTAATTAGGTATAAAAAGGTAGTTTGTCAATATGTGTCGTCGAATTCTAGTTGTTATAGTGATAGAGAGGGGCAAACACATTATCGTCTTATTTTGAAGATTTCGTGTTACTTGGAAAACATTACCCCATTTATTCATAAACGTTGCTTAAAGTTAACTAGTGATTAGCGAATGTTAAAACATAATTTTTTGACGTTTGCACATCACTTAACTTTAATCATCGTTTATGAATAAACACAATAGTGGCTAAGGGGTTAGGGGGGCATAGATTCTATTTTACTAAAAAATGCTTATTTATTACAGAATTCGTGATGTCGGAAGGCGGTGCGGGCGGCGGCAACTACCCCGCCAGGTCGCCGATATCCAGCTCCACCACGGGGCACTCCAGCTCTAGTCATCACAGGTACACTCCTACTTGCCACATTAGAAAAATCATTTATTCAAATTAGGCTAAGAATGAGCACTTTGTGAACGGCATATATATTTTAAACTCTGCCCCACACTAGGAATTACATAAGGTACTCTCTAAATCACCCAAGTAAAAACAAATAAGAGCTGTTGGATTCATGTCTTTCTTGAAATCGTAGTTACCTCCATAGCTTCTGCATTTATCGAAAACATAGTTTCTGTAGACTGTTTGACTATATTGGCTTACGAATCAGGATTGTAAACCTTTCTCAAAGCAGGCTGTTGTTGCGTAATTAATACAGTCTGTGTCGATAGTGGACCGTGCAGAGGGGAATCCGTGTCTACGCAGTAAGAAAGTGGTCAAGGCAGGGCTGTTCTACGCCACGGATGCTACCGAGATAAACGCTGTGATGATGATGATGATGATATTGTATAGAAAATTTATTTGTAGTCCCTGTATACTTGTACACATATTAAAATAATTAGCAGCATAAGGTCCGTCGTAGGAGTTATTATAGTACTCAATCCGGGCATTATTTACTTAAATTGTGTAGTTGATATAGTTCTATAGATCCATACTATATTTAAGTGTACATACCAACTGATAATACTATTTATGCGTATATTAACCAGTTATTACTCAGTATTAAATTGTAATCCAATCAAAAATAAGGGAGAGAAAAGGTTCAAGGTCTACATTTTTCATCATCATTTACCGGAACACGTTGCTACTAGCATTATTCAAAACCTTCTAAGTGAGCCGTAAACAGTCCCAAATGTCCAAATTGATTCACTTAGTTACATTTTACAAGGTTAAAACAGTCTATAAAAATCTCAATACTTTAACAAAAGCTTTTACGTAATAAAGTCACCGAATATGCACATAAAAGCCCACAAATTTAATAAAAGCATTTTTTGCTATAGAGTGCCCTATCCTGAAAACCTTTTATTAATGCACTTATATTCTAAAATGTTCCTTTGAACCGCCCTCCAAAATTAATCTTAGCTTTCATCAAAAGGATCGAAAATACTCTGCATTCCTACCGTGTATTGAATGGAGGAGCGACAGACAACGACGCCACAACTAGACAAAATTCAACGTGTCGGATTCAATAAGGACCAGAGTATGGTCTCTAATTAAATATAATAGTTGTTGCATTTAAATTCTTTAAAAAAGAATCTCGAAGCTAATAAAAAATTGATAGAACCGCCCGGTCGCCGCACCAGTAAAAGTGCTTGTGACGGTCCACATTAATTTAAACTTATCCGCGAGAAAATACTTTAAACTTTAGAATCGAGAATGTACTCTAATTTACATTTTTAATCGTAGTTCTGTTTACTTTGTTTTATTTAACACCGAGCTAGGGAAATTAGTGGCTAACTTAATCGTGGTAGGTATTTCTTAAGCATCTTAGAATATTTAAATTGCGTAATTTGCTTAGGTTAACTGCAGCTGTTTTTTAATGTTTACATCGGTTTCTATCTGTAAATGATTAAACACTGAAGTGCGCGCTGCTATTTACAAAGAAAATTAACTGTAATTAACAAAATAAAATGCCATCAACAAATGTCGTCCAAACAAAAACAAATCGTCACTAATGCATTACGGGTTACGAGCCGTCACTGAAGACAGCGGAAAAGTATTGGCAGGCCAACGACCTCACTACATGTAACTTCAGTTTTTACGTGACTTGCTCGTATAAGAACAATGGTGGAGTGTCACTGCTCCTTCTACTTTTAGAACTAGATTAAACTTTTTAGTGTGTTCGAGTAATATTTTGTTGTTTTCTTTTTGTAATTTCTGAATTATTTGGTTAAGTAAAGCCAATTTTGTATTTAAGCTAACATAACTTTTGAAAATTAATTTACGTCGTTACGGGTTGTTGAAGTCCAAGAATTGGTCTAAGTACAATGCTTCGATATCGCCTTCGGGTAGTGGAGGTCAGACGGCAGTCGCTTCACGGAAAATATCGAAGTTTAGACAAAATCAGCAGTTAGACTGGTAAAGTGGACCCCGGACTCCAAAGTTGAAAAACCTATGGATACGACTGGGATTAACGAAATTATCAAATTTTGATAATGATGACATTGTACTAAGCATTAATTGAAAGCTCATAACATGATTTACCAAAAAAGCGTTCAACACTGCGTCCTTTAAAGACCATTGAAAATTTCACAGACTCAACTATTAAATCAAACCAAAATTGTTGGCTAAACAGCCGCAAATTCAGAAACTGCATACGTTATAAGTTGATCTATGCAAGTGGAGCCCGATCCTCCCTTGCGACGTCACAATTTTATGTAATTAACGTCCGCCGCACCTACGGACGTGGCTGGCCGTGTTACGGCACACACCGCGTCTGGCGGTATCCGAATACATTAACCACGATATACGTGCTTTGACTCAGAGAAATTCGTTCGTTAAGTTGCCTCCCTGGAGGTTTCTGATGTCATGCCCTGACCTGATTACCTTCGGAGAACCTGTGTATGAGCTCTATTTGTAGAAACCTTATTTTTTGTAATTTTTCTTAAGTGATAGCTAATTTGTCTATTGATCTGCCTTAGATATTATTAGCGTAAGTAAGTTTTTGTTATTTTATGTCACTAACGCGGTCACTATCCATGGCGGAAATTAAGTATTTTATTGGTATCTAAAAAGAAAAGACCTATTTTGTGCCCATCGTTGACATCTTACAACTAACTACCTTTAAAAAGTCTGCCTTCCAACTTCTGCATATTTTGTATGTGTACTGTGTAGAAAAGACATTAAACTCTTATAAAACATTCTGTATAAAAATATTTCTGAACTTATTGCCTAATTACTTACATGCAAATAAAAATAGTCTCAATATACTTACTTGATAAGTTCTCAAACGTGAAATATACCAAGTTTGTCTTTCGTACAGCATGTCGCCATCGATTGACTTCAGCACTATGTGATAAGATGAAAAAGTCTAGGAATAAGCCGAAAACTTTGGATATTGAATTGAAATGAGTTTGGCGAAATAGCTTAGGCGCTGAACCGACGGTCTGTTTACGAGAAATGTGAAATTGTTACGTCGATATCGATGATCGACCACTTTACTTAACCTGCTTTTTGGAAACGAAACAATGCTTTCATTATAGCCTTATTATTTAAAAAAATACAGTATATTTATATTAATATATAAAGTTTGTTTGTTTGTTTGAACGCGCTAATCTCAAGAACTACTGGTCCGTTTAGAAAAAAATATTATTGCGTTGGATAGCCCATTAATCCAGGACGACTTTAATCTATATACCATTACGCCCCGACCTATAGGAGCGGACCATATAAAAAAAACATATCGAAACCTACGCGGGGGAAACCGCAGGGCGCAGCTAGTTACATATAAATTTAGAAAAAAAAACATGTTACTCGTATTTATTATTACCATTCGCTTCAATTTATCTGACATAAATAATAAATATTATACGTTTACGAAACGCTCCATAGCGACACGTCTAATTTTCAACATATTAAATTCGTGGAGTCATTTCTGTTGTATTATCATAAAACCTTATTGCGGTTTTTTGCTCGGCACTTTATTACTGTATACCGCTTCAAGACTCTATTCAAAAAGCTGTTTCCACACGATGACACTTCATAAATTTATATCAGAAAAATTCTACCGCCATTGGGATGGTGGGAACAGATATAAACATAATTCGGAATCTTAGGAGTCTCATAAATTTCTGTGTAGTACTTTCGCACCCGTCGTAGCACTCGTAGCATTTGTAGCAGATCCGTAGCAGTTTTTCTGGTCAACCGACACGACAGGCGTATGCAAGGCAGGGTAGAAGCACCAGTTCCGCAACGTGCCACCGAGACACGGAAAGTGCTTTAGTGAATCTATTTACCGACAAAACTACTCCACTTTTTTGTTAAACCGTAAACGAAATGCTGAAACGCAATTTTATCTTTTAAAATTAGCATTTTCAATGGCGGCGATCCTTTTATGTGAGCTATTTTTAATATCACGAATGGTTTTGTTATGACTTTGCACTTTGTTTTGGAATGTTTCAAGTTTTTATCAAATTAAACAGATGTTTTGTTTGTTTTCAAACTGGTACGTTTTTTCTAAATGTATATATTAAGAAATTTGTGCGTTTAGTGATTGATACACAATATAAGCACATCACAAAGACAAGAAAAACCTTTTTGTTTTTCAATATGATCGTCTGTCTGTCAGTAGTACATCCATCATCATCATCTCAGCGTTAATCCCAGTCGCATCCGAAGCTTTTTCAGCTTTGGAGTCTGGGGTCCGTTTTATCAGTCTAAGTGCTGATTTTGGCTAAACTTCGATATTTTCCGTGAAGCGACTGTCGTCTGACCTCCACGGCCCGAAGGCGATATCGAAGCATTGCAGTCAGACCAATTGTTGCACTTCTGAGGGCTCCAACAATTGGTAATGACTGCCACTAGATGTTCGTATGGCAATCGGGACCAACGGCTTAACGTGCTTTGCTAGACACGAGTAGACTAGTGCAAATATTCATATTCATGCATACAAATATTTGCAAAGCGCGGGTATTGAACCCACGCCTCCTTGAGCAGCGGCCGCGTTCACTACCGCTACGCCGTCAGAAGCCCGGAATTTCGCAACCAGTCTTACCAGAGGTATTAGCTAACTAGGTTATGGAGGTCAGATAAATAGTCGCTCCACGTAAAATATTGGTATCCAACTGCATTTGGTTTGACTGGAAGTCGAGCCAAATACGATTTAAAAGACTACGCTGGAATGTTGATGATGTCTATTAAATTCAGTATAATTTTTTTTTTTTAAGTATGACCTTATTTTCTAGTCCTAAACACCTATATTTAAAAAAAAACTAAACTACGTACACAGTGGCTTCTAACTTTATTAACGTTTAATTTACACAAACACAAAAATGACGAAGCTCGAAATAGATGAAGGAATAATTGATAGTGATACCTTGCCTTATACTTCGTCAGAACACGCGACGGCCCTAGCATTAATATATGATAGGGGTGAGATCCCGCGTGCGCAAAATTTTGCTTATTCACGGTACAAGCCCCCTATTTCCGAATGCGTTAGCTTTTAAATTGAACCCTAAATAATATATAAAATATCTATAAGCACTCGATCTGTTGACGGCTTTTTCGTTACGTTGATTTATTTTGAGGAGTGATAGGTCAAAAGACGTAAATTTTATATTAAACTTGTATAATACAAAAAAGCATATTATTTTAAAACTGACTTCCAAAAACCACTACAAAGTGGAAAAGTAATTAATTTCAAAATTGGGGTTCTTTGGTTTTTGTATATTCGTTTTTGACACCGACTTCCGAAATAAATAATTTTTCACTTTGTAGTGGTTTTTGGAAATCAATTGTTTTTTTTTTTTCTAAAAAGTTTTTATTTTACACTTTTTAGTTGTGAAAAGTATTATGTACTCAGTTGCATCCGCTCAGACTGGAAGCTGACGCAAATATAGTTGGGAATCTACGTAATTTTGTTTACTTTAATTTTTACCCACAATTTTGAAGAATTCCCTCGACTGCCTATAGTCTTCATCATCAGATTTACTGCAGACCATTATTTTAACCCTATGGGTGCAAAGTTCTCATCAATTATGAATGAATTAAGTCCAAATACAAAGTAGCTGCTGTAACCCGTTGAGGAGTACAGTCACAACCCATCTAGGTGTAAAGTTCTTATCAATACAAATTAATCAAGCCCAAACACAAGAATAAACCAATTTTGATAATTCTTTTTTGTTGGAAAGAAGATATTTCCAAGGTGATCCCATGATAAGGACATCGGGATCTGATGATGGAAGACCAGAGAAATCAAGGGGAATTTAAAAAAATCGTCGGTGCGTCTAGTGCATTTCTAAGTACGTTCATTAAGTATTTTATAGCACTACAATTTAATAAACGTCTGGAGTAGATCTGATGATGGAGCCGGGAGACAGTCGAAGGCACTCCTCCACGATTTACAGCAGCTGCCTTGTGTTCATGCTTGTTTAATTTGTATTGATACGAACTTTACACCTAGATGGGTTGTGACTGTCATAAGGGCTCTGATGGTGAAGACAAAGGCCAGTTCCGGGAACTCCTCAACAGTTTACAGTAGCCACTTTGTGTTTGGACTTAATTCATTTATATTGATCAGAACCTTGCATCCACATCGGTTAAAATGAAGGTCTACAGTATATCTGATGATGAAGTGAGTGAAGTGATGAGTCAAGGGAACTCCTCAACGATTTACAGCAGCTACCTTGTGTTTGTGCTCGATTAATTTCTATTGATAAGAGCATTCACCTGGATGTATTGTGATTGCCATTAGGGGTCTTATGATTAAGACGAAGGATAGTTAAGGGAACTCCTCAACGGTTTACAGTACCTACTTTGTGTTTGGACGTTTTATTATATATATAATTCATTTATATTGATGAAATCTTTGCGCCTATAGGGGTTAAAATAAAGGTCTGCAGTAATTCTGATGATGAAGACCATAGGCAGTTGAGGGAATTCTTGAAAAGTATACAGCATTGATGTTTAACATAGGACAACCACTACCTACTCCTCATACTTATGCAACAATCAATTAAAATCAAGAGAATGAATTTAAATAGCTTAATCGCATCATGTCTAGCATTAGTCATACTTTCATTTTCGTGCCATAGCAATTTTATAGAAATCGGTTCAGTAATTTGGTTTTTAAACCAATTATGGTTGTAGTATGGTTTTTAAACCAAATTACGTCGTTTGCTTACAGGCCTTTTCACAACTCTATTAGCATCAGCATCCAGTCTGACCGGATACAGCCGAATAGTAATTTTCACTACTAATTATATTATAAACAGCGAGTATGTGCTCTAGATAAAAAAAAATACATAGGTATTACCTACTTGGTAAGAAATGATAATAATAATTGGTTAATAACTTGAAATAGTATGTGTTGCTTACACTTTCTTGATGTATGTATTTATGTAATTTTCTAGAAGCACACTGATATGTAAATACCCATGGACTTTTAACCCGCGAGGTTTAGCTAAAATTCCTGAATTAGCTAAAAAATAAAATTAGAGATGGTATTTATATACCATCTTTCATCTTCGTCTTTGGTTACCTAGCGCATCGAACTTAAGGGAAAATGAAACACTGGGTAGCTATATCTTCTTAGTTAATTATCCTTTGATGTTTCTGAACGTATTAATGCAATCTTCAACACACCACATACCTCGTTCTAAAAAGGGTAGCTTTTGAGTTTTCACCCCTTCATGAAAGAGGTTACGACATACCATTAGATGCATGGAATACGTGTTTATATTATAAATTAGTTGTCAGATGTTGTAAATTAGAAAACGTTCCCCTTATTTTTGAACTTATACAATTGCGATGTTGTAACAAATTCCATAGTTAAAGGAAATAGAAATGTACAGACGCCAGTACATTCAACTATACGCCTCTATCAGATTTTCTCAATAAACCTTAATGCTTTAGCGGTAAATTGAAAATCTTTTAAAGAAACTTGACACATTGCTCGACGTGCTAGCATCTGTACAATAGGCCACCCGTCAGTGGTAACTAAACCTATGTGGTTCCATCACGATATTTTCCTCTGCTGCTTAAAGCTGTGGTCATGAAATACTCTGCACAAAGTAAAGCACTTGTCTAGGTTCGAAACTACGACCCATACCTCTCGGCCGTTGCCTCTTGGCCACCAATGCATTTTGCAATGGACTAAAACCGAGTAGCAGGTTATCTATCCTACTTCCTATAAATAAAATAAATATATACGGACAAATCACACAGATTGAGCTAGCCCCAAAGTAAGTTCGAGACTTGTGTTATGGGATACTAACTCAACGATATTATATTTATAATAGATACATATATAGATAAACAACCAAGACCCAGGCCAATCAGGAAAAGATCGTTTTTCGTCATGAGCTGGCCGGGGATCGAACCCGGGGCCTCCACGTCGTAGGCATGAAAGTTTAAATTAATGAATGGATGAATGAATGTTTATTACTCTTTTACTCAAAAACTACTGAACGGATTTGGATTTAAATGTAGACAAATAAATGATTTAAAACCGAGAATAACTGAGAGGATACTTTTTATCCCGACATTCTTACGGGATAGAAATGATATATAGATATGATGAAAATAGAAGAAACCGCATGGCGCAGCTAGTAAATAAGGCAAATGCAAATTCTCAAAAATACTTTATTTATTTATGATTTTTTATTTATATAACAGCTTATACTATCATTTCAGTTTAGTTTACCCCAATGCAACGGTTAGAAATTAACTAAACTAATAACCTAAAAACTACATACATATTACTATACTTAGATTCAAATACAAAAAAAAAATATTTCAGATAAAATATATATATTCATACATTGTTTGTAAAACTAAAGCTTAGCCTAATGTTAGTAATAAAGAAACTAAAGTAGGTCCAGATCCACTTTCCTCTCTTACGCAGGTAAATTAGAGCCCAGACTCTAATCCCACCGGTCTGAAAACACATTCAGAATGCCATTAGAGGAAAAGCGCAAGCGCGCAATCATGGAAGCGCAACGTTTCCGCAAAAGCCTAAAACCTAATAATAAGCAAATTAAAACTAAAGACATTTTTAAAATACACGATTCAAAAACACAAAAAGTATTATTATTATATTACTTACGAATACGTTTATGCAATTAACATAAAAATCCTGTCTGTCTTGCTTTGTTCTCAGTCCTTCATACAAAACAGTCATTTAACTTGTATCGGCCAAGTGAGTTACAAATGCTAAGAGAAGAACTTTTAATAACACGATTAACATCAAAACACAGCGCACATGGTGTTAAGTTCCGTCGTTTAATTATAATTACCATTACTAAATAAAAAGTTAATGGCTTTTCAAGAAACAATAAACTAAAAAAGGTAATCAATGATATGATCCTCATAAAACAACTAGTTTAAAACAGCTGAGTCATCTCGTTCATTAGTCACTGACCTCAGGAACAACCGGCGAGGGTAATAAAATAACCCCTTTTACAATGTGTTAAGTGGAAACGAATCATATCCTATCATCAATCATCATTCTTCCCTCTTCAGAACCTCGATCAAATGGATTCCCACTGCCTGTTGTGTTGATTTAATTACCTTATTAATTTCATTTGTTTACAGAAAAGATAAGAGATCAAATGGCAGCCCTATTTTTAGGGTTACCCGATCACCAAATACTGTCAAAAATCTGCATTACTTGCTATCTTTGAAAGCGAAGAAAAGTTCTTTCTGTAGGTTATACGAACTGATATGCGCAACTCCACGTCAATGGACGAAGTTTGCGTACGAGTGGAATTATGCATAATATAATATATAATTAATTAATATATAATATATAATTGCATGAAACACAGCCTAGCTTTCTGTGAGAGGATTGCAATACCTGAGGTGCAAGTCCACAATGTTTTTTTGAATCTCAAATTAAAAAAAAAACTAGAGAATAGCATTAAAAAGCGCTGATTGGTTGTATCTGTCTGATACCTTAAGTAGATAAGTACCAATCTACTATTTGCAGTAAATATATAGCCGAGCAACCAAAACGACCTGTTTCAAGTATTTAAAAGACAACGTCTAAAGGACGCCTGCATGCCGAAAATAGACTAAACTTTGAGTTTGCGATAGTTAGACCCACCTGTTACTTAGGGGTCTGTCATTATCGCGACCGAGGTGTAGTCATTTTCATAGGTTTGAAGGTTTTCATCAAACTTGTTGCGATTACCTATATCACCTTTATTATAATTTTGACCCCTTATCCTCTTGAAATTTTACCACTGAACACTAGATATTCAAATGAGGCAACAATATCTGTACATAAGCTTTAAAAGCAGAAACTGCTGTAGGTGTGTTTATAGAATATGCTTTTTCCTTCTTTCCATAAAATATTACTATTACTTCGTTAGTTATATTACGCAATCACACATGTGTAGCTAATTGATAATAATAATAATATTTATTGACATAACTGATGTACAAACTATGCCACTAAAAGGCACTGACACTTAGGTGTTAGGCCCACGTTTTCCTGCTGAGGGGGGAAACAAGTGGAGTGTATTTATAAGACACATCGAAACTGTTAATTCGTTTCACATCAACCCGTCACTTACTAAAGGGAAGCAAAAAATAAGACAAGATGGGCGCGCCTGACGGCTGACCACATGCAGACCTGTCGCCCCCCACGCCCCCTTCCCCCCGGCTCTACACTACTGACCTCTCACCTCATCCCTCCGTCACCTCACGTGTAGTGACTGACGGACTAGCTTCAAAGAAGCTCCATTAACCGCCAACTTTAAGGGCTCAACGAAGATGCGAACGCGTTGTAATAAATAAAGTGGTTGAGACAGATAAATTATCTTTGACTTGCGCAAAGCTACCCTTGACAAATTATCTGTCATAAAAGCTAAAAACAAATTTGTTTCGAAATGGAAAACTTTGTAAATAACAACTCGAATTGTTTTGCAAATCTTTATAAATATGAGTTGCTCAGATTTTTTCGCATCAAAGTTACTAAAACGTATTTATTACTTTCACAACTCGTTTATCGATATATTATTGTTGGGCGGAGTAGTGGACCGTAACATGAACTATATTTACGTGGCGAAATCGGAAAAGCGCGGGAGTTGATGTTGTTAAAGTTTTAATTGCTTTTATCACGGGCCTCCGCTTTTAGAGGCTGAATATGCGTGAGTACTATGATAGTTATCAAATTGAATCTTTTAACGGGCAATAAATTTATTACAGAGCGTCATTTAAAACTTAAATTCCAGCAAAGCAGTTACGTTCGCGGCTAACACGTGTTCAGCGACATTTAACATTTTCCGATGAATTTTGAACGTAATGCTATTATGGTTGATTAAATTTATTAATATGACGTGGTGTCCGTCACTTAAAATGTAAAATTTATAAAACCACTTTCAGGTTAAAACCCTTCTCTTTTGCCGACTGAAATTCATTGTTTGTATGTGGACATAAATGTGTGGTAGGCAGACAGACAGGTACTAGTAAAGTCCAGTTAAAAAGCTGAATTGTTGGGATCGGGAACAATATGTCATAATAATTGCACGGCACCCCTTCTCCAGTATGCTCCGGTAGGCCCGCTATTGTCCAGTGCTATCCAATTAACATGAAACATGTCAAGCGTTGATGCAGACTGATGTTCCGCTGTGCCACTAATTATCGACCTTTTGTATCAATAATACATATCTACGTGACCGACAATTTTGAATAAATCCTCGGGTTATTGTGTCTACAGAATACTAATATAGACAGCCACTAATGTAATGAAATAGCCACTGGGTTTTTGATTTAAAAAAATATGAACTCTAGCCACATTATATTTTTATATGCGACTGTGATTTCGTTTAAAAACGTAAGCAACAACAGCTGACTTTAAAAATATATATAACACCAATCATTGTAAAAACCTATCCAAATCTTAAAACGCTATAAACTTATCTCCAAAAGAAAATAATTATCTAAAAGTTATAGCGTATAGTAAAAATCGCTCATTACGGAGATACCTCCGAAACAAATCATGCGTCCGCATTGAATCTTCTTACGTTAATCCCTCTCCCTCCGAACACATAAGCCGAGCAATAGAGATATGATAGACGTTATTAATTAGATGTCGTTACGTCTTATGCCGTTTCATTGTTGGAAAAACCCATAGCCCTAAGTGGGGTTCCCTTGGCAACGCGATTCGCTACGACGCAAGTCGGCGTCTTATATCTGCGGTATTATTTGTGTAAAATCATGTTTTGAGTGAAATTATCACCAAAATAGTTTTCGGAACACACAGAAAAATGTGAAAAAGTATCTAACTTATAATATCGTTATCCATACTAATGAAAATTGAGTAATAAAATCGTCGCTATAGACATTCCCCTAGTAAGGGTAGGTACCCACTCCGCATCCCATAGCAACACCCCTTGACCACGTGGAGTCTGTTCAAAATGGCGTATACTTAGCGCAGCATACAATCTGTACAGATACAGATCCCCTTTAGCGATTTAGATGAAGTGTGATGAATTCACATCGCTTGTCGTAATATGACGACGTATTGCTTTTATAATACGGCCAACGGAAAATTATATAACAAATATTTTACAATAAACTTTACCTTCAACTTAAGGAAGAACCACTTTTTCCATCAAGCGAAGTAACACGATAAAAGTGGTGTTTTAATATAATACTCAAACTGAAAGAAAAATTGTTGAAAGTATTTCAAAAGAGAAGTTATAAAAATATTTGAGCCTTTTTTATTTTTTTATGATAATACAAAGAACACTTAGAAATTGCCTAACGATATTAAATTTTCATGAAAATGATATGATCTGAATGATCTTGCTCGTAAAAGTGCTTTAAAAATGTGGTAACAATTATTGAAATATATTTTACGATAAGAACAATAATATCGCTAATAATAGTCCGTCCATTTTACCAACAGTTTTGTATTCAATTATACGATTCCACTAAATTTACTTGCCAATTAGTTGTCAACGAACAGAGGCTGCAATTACCTGCGTTATTGCAACCAGACTGTGAATTAAATTTTATTTTAAAACCCAGATATCCGAGCGGCAAGTCTACTGTTACGCGCCATTTCATGCGTAATTTGATTATTCGGATGACAAATTAGTTGGCAAACGCCGGGTGCACAGCGTTCGCTGAAATTACAGGGAACGGTGCGTCAATGAAGGGCCGCCCTGTCCGCCCAGTCGCCTAGTTGCCCATTCGCGCGGGCCACTGCAGCCGCCACATGGTCAGGAAAAGCGGGACTATCCTGTAATTTGACACCGCTACCCAGTGTCCATTAATTAATTTTTGTTGAATTTTATAAATTACATATATAGATAGATATATGTATGCATATATCATAGAGAGATATACAATATGTAAAGAAAACCCTGTCCGATCCGTAAACGTATTGTTAGGTATCAATAACTAATTCTACTAATGGATACAAAACCGGGCCAAACTTAAAAAAATACCCCTAAAAAAAATTAATATTATTTCGCAAAAAGAGGTAACTTAATACATGTGCGGTAAGCAACCCTTCCACAGGCGGCGGGCGGCAGGGCACGTGGCACGTGGTCGCATCGCTATTCGCTCATAATAAAACCGGTGTTGTCACTTTTTTAAAAATTACCAAATTTCGGGGAAGTTGGAATTAATTCGTGAGAAAAAAAGATTATTTCAAAATTCATTAGTATTGTTTCTATGATGATTATGTAAAATTTTATATTATATTTGGTCAAGTGTTTACCTAACCTTTATTATCCTTATGGGTTGGACAGGGTTTTCTTTACATATTGTATATATGACACAAATGTTGATATATAAATATAGATCTAAGGAGTTTTTGGTTCAATGGAAACTATATCAAGAGCTAGGATCTTATAAAACAGCTAATTACTATCTTTAAATAACATGGTTTTTGCATTCCCTACACCAAGCTTATCTTTTTGATAGCAGAGATGTTAATTTCCAAAAAACTTTCTGAATCTCACCTGGATACCCTACCCGCTTCGTCCGCTTCCGTCTTCGCCTGCACTTTCAACCGACGCCGGCAACTTGTCGACACTAATTATAGTTTCCTTTTAACGCACTCCACTTTGATTCCAGAGCTCTAAAGATTAGAGAAACATTGCTAATTTGTCGCTGTAATATGTTCTTTTAGATGCAGCTTACGGTAGATAGGGGTGGTAATTTATTTGACGTAGGATGCTGACTTTGTACCTACGTTTTAATTTCGCGATTTACTTCTAACGAAACAAAATACATCACAATGATAATTCATAAAAACACTATTCTTAATATTCACTGTAAATCAGTGGCGAAGGGTGAAATTTTGACAAAGGGAAGCCGGTCCAAAAAAATAAACACTTAAACACTTACCTACTACAGGATATCTTGGGGAGGTCTTCAGATAAGAATAATATCAAAAGCCCCACCTTCACCATACAAAAAAGGACTGATGATTTGATAACAGTGTCTTTCAAGTATGATAAAAGCGGCTTTGAGAAAAGCCTTTTTCGACGTGCATCTCCATACCACACATGCATGCTTGTTAGTAAGTACTAAGTTAAGTACCTATTGTTAGGGAATAAGAGTCAAGAAAAAATAAAATAAAAAATTACAAAAATAATAAATATATAAATATAAATAAATAAATATATACGGACAAATCACACAGATTGAGCCAGCCCCAAAGTAAGTTCGAGACTTGTGTTATGGGATACTAACTGAACGATACTATATTTTATAATAGATACATATATAGATAAACACCCAAGACCGTAACACATAATAAAGTGTTAAAAACCGAACCACACAAACACCGATCCAAAACCAACAAAAATATTAAGCAAAAGTAGTGGCGTGGTTTCTTTGTCTCTTTCTAATAGAGGAGAGGAGAGAACTGCAAGCCGCTTGGCATTAGCCTATGTTTATCAAGTTTTACCGACGGTTAGCGAGCATTAGAAAGAGATGGTCTGACACGCTCTGTCTCTTTTCACCTCATAGTAAAACGTTGACCGAGGTAAGCTGTAATTCGTCGAGTTGCCTTCAATGTAATGTACGAAAAATTGAAGCGCTGATTAATTTACGACTATAAAATGAAATGTGATACTTAGGGTAGGTATTGCTAAGAATTACTATTTGATTAATAATACTTTGTTAATGAAATAGAATGTAAATACTTTTGTATGAATATGGAACTGATTTTTGAAAGGTAACCCGGTGGGAATCGGCTTGTATGGACTCTTCGCCACTGCTGTAAATTATAATTTTCTTTTTGTGACACATTTCATTATTTGAAGTATATTCATTCATTTCTTAATACTTCATACATTTAGAGGTAAAGATTAGAGGACCAGTCATCGTACGCAAAGCTTGACTCATGATAAACATGACAGCCGGGGTTACATTGCACTCCTGCCAACATATAATACAAGTTGTCTTTTTTTTTATTATGAGTTCCTGTGCTCACTTCTTATTTTCCTGCGTCAGTGTCATTTAGATAATGGTGTGAAAAATTATAGGTTCATGTATGCCTTGCCTTTTCTTGCAACACATTTCAAGAGAGTAGGAAAGAAGAATATTTAAAGAATGTATATTCAGTTTATTAAATGTGATGGCATCAAAGGAACGACAAAAATATTAGTACTGAAAACAAAAATGTGGAACAATGAACGACTTCCTCCTCCGGCAGGCGTCGACGAGCGGTAATTGGACGGCCGTAATTACTGCTTGCTTGTAAAGCCATCATCTTATCATCTCCGAAAGGGTATTAGCGAAAAACACGACCTAGAGGGGTGGAGATGCGACGCTACACGACCAAAATGCGGGGAGGAAGACAGCCCGCGACTTAGATGGTTATTAATATCTTTAGAGGACTCGGGAAATAAGCGACGGCCTCTCAAAGGGTAGACGTCAAAACAAGGCAATTATGAGATAGGGTAATTAGGTTTATACATAATCTTTATATTTTCGGGATTACGTTGCTTGAAAATTTGTTGAAAGCGCCGCGCGGATGAGACTAAATTGGACTGTGAACATTTTATATACAATTTGTTAACTAAACAGTCTTAAAATAGTAAGTACTAAGACCTACAATTTTAAGACTATATCATTTGTCCAATTTCTAAATAATTTTAGCGTTAAATATAAGATTAGTAAAGTCTCCTTGTTTTTTAATATGAAATATATTCTTTGAAATTTAAATTCAGAACCAGGTCTGGTATGTATGCAAAAACCAAACATAAACTCCTTAGCAACGACACTTATAACACAATGAATGAAAAATTTCTATATGATGACGAGCATGAGACTACTCTCTCCAATATGTTTCGAGATCGAGACATAATATCTTCTCAGTTAATCATTAGCTTCTCGGCGGAAATAATCTTGAGGCAAACTATTTTCATAAAAAACCTCATGTGTTTTCCCGGAAAACGGCATTGTCCGTTTGAAGAACCGACAAACATAATGATGTAGGTTAATAATAATAAGGTACAAATCATTATAAATTACGTACATAGATAGCTGCTATATCAATGTGTTAAATCAATTGCTATTTCTATTATTGATATTGTGGCACCCACTCTAGCAGTTAACTTTAATACTTGTATTGACTGTGGAGAGTTTCCTGATCTCATGAAAAATAGTAAAATAATACCTTTGTTTAAATCAGGTAGTACATCAGACCTCACAAATTATAGACCTATTTCTGTACTACCTACCTTTAGTAAAATTTTTGAGAAATTAATTTTAAACCAAATGCTAAGTATTTTTAATAAACATAAATTATTACATAGCAAACAGTTCGGTTTTACAAGGGGTCGTTCAACTACTGATGCCGGTGTTGAACTTCTAGGTCATAATATCTATAATGCATGGGAGGATAAATGCGATGCCTTGGGCATTTTTTGTGATTTGTCCAAGGCATTCGATTGCGTTCTTCACGAGACGTTAATCAGGAAACTCCGCCACTACGGGATCAGGAACTCTGCACTGGATCTTATTACATCCTACTTGAGTGGTAGGATTCAAAGCGTTAAAGTTAATGGATAAAGATCTTCCGGATCTTTAGTAACAATGGGAGTCCCACAGGGGTCAATTCTTGGTCCCTTTTTGTTTCTTATTTACATCCATTGATGTAAATAAGAAACAACAACATTACCTGCCGTACTTCATAAAGGATAATCACGATATAGTGTTGTTTGCAGATGACACTTCACTTTTATTTAAACTTAAACGTCAGCAGCAGGTCACTGATGATGTAAATAGCGTGATCTCCAAAGTAGTCCACTGGTTTAATGTTAATAATTTACTCTTAAACGAGATTTTCAAAAAAAACTAAGTTCTGCTGCGTACGCAGTTAGAACAATTCGTAACTTGACTGATATTGAGACGGCCCGTTTAGTGTACTTTGGCTATTTCCATAGCGTAATGACATACGGCATTCTGTTGTGGGGAAATGCCACTGATATTCAAACAATATTTGTTTTGCAGAAACGAGCTGTTCGTGCAATTTATAAATTAAGTCCGAGACACTCTCTCAGAGAAAAATTTAAAGAGATTAATGTACTGACCGTGCCGTCTCAATATATTTATGAAAATCTTTTATATGCTCAGAAAAATATAAAAATGTTTAAAAAATACAGTGATGTCCATAATATAAATACTAGGAACAAGCACAAATTTATTGTACCTACAACAAGGCTCAAGAAAATAGGTGGCTCTTTTAGGTGCCAATGTATACATTTTTACAATAGACTTCCAGAGGTGGTTCAAGATCTGAGCCTGAATAAATTCAAATCCTTCATTAAACGTAAGTTGTGTCAGAAAGCATTTTATAGTGTTAGAGATTATATTGACGACAAAAAGCCTTGGGCTTGAGCTGCGTCCGATTTCTATGCTTACACTGATTGTTCTTTGATTTTTCCTCTTGTAGTTTAAATTTGTAATTGTTTGTTTTTTTTTTAACTCAATGCCAGTACACACTACCTATGTAGCCAGGCATATTATACGTTACGGAATTGCATCGCTGACAGAGGTATTCGGCACTGGTGCAGCTACACAGGAGCTAAACTTAGCATTCGGGAACACCTTTGGAGCTGCTAAACCTTGGACAAAACTGTCTTTGCATTGTGTAGATTCAATTTCTTAGTATTGTATAATTGCATGGAACACGTGTGAGCACGATCTACTTGCTGTAAAACATCTATTTGTTGGGTTAGTCTTTTATTGACTTGATTGTGCTATGGCTGTTGAGAGGATGTCATGCTCACTCAAATGTCTCGCTGGTGGTTGTGTGTGTGTTGGGTCATTAGGTTCCCTTCAATATGGTTGAGCTGAATGATACTGATCCATACGTCATGTTCGTGAACGGACGCCGTCAGAGGGGACTGGTCATCTCTTAGCTGCTATTTATATCTGCTATAATTTCTGAATTGTTGTTTTTTTTTTCATAATGGACGCTCTCAGCGTACAATATCTTTCTGCATCGTTCTCACACGATTGATTTCAAAATGAATGATGTAATCCAATATTTGTATCAATAGCTTGATAATTTAAAAGAGTGTCCATGGAGTTTCTTGCCCGTTCTTCTCCATAGGTACCTACTCTTTGGAATGGGCGACTAGCTTCACCTTACTGACTGACCGACCTTCTGACAATTCAAAAGGGCCTGTAACTGGTTTATTTGAAATAAATGCTTTGATTTTGGTTTTTTTTGAATTAACACATCTTATTGTTAGGTAGTATATTTGGTCAGACAATAAGGAAGTATAATGTTGGACTCGGTGGAGGTCAGCCCGGCTTGGGTAGAGCATCGCCGTTGTGGACCGATTGGCGGCGATCTCTCGCGCCCGGCCCTGGTCCAGGCCATGGTCCGGAGTAAGAGAGAGATAGGCCGTCACCTCCTTTTGGAAAGCAGGGATGCTGGCAAAAAGGGGGGGGGGCGGAGAGCGTGAGGGAGAGGGAATCCCAGCACCCTCATGCCTCTGTCCACACAACAAGATCGAACTCCCGGCCACCGTAGGCGCGGGCTTGCCGTCGACAGTGCGTTGTGTTTCACGCAGGCCTTAAAAAGATGTCAGCATATCGTGACGGGGTACACGAAGACCGATTTCACCTGGGTCAAAATTGCAGGTTCTTAAAAAAGAAATCATGACCCTGGCGCTCAGGCAAGTGAAGGAACACTGCCCACCAGTGTTCCTTTAGTCTGTAAAAGTCTGACACACCCTTCCGCTCCGCCCAGAAGAAGAAGAGAAGAAGAGAGAAGTCGGGAGAAGTCATTGGTGATTTGCCATCCAGAACAAAATAAAAGTTTGACTCGCCCTTCCGCTCCACCCAAAGCGGGACAGGTCATATAATGATTTCCCATCAAGAACAAAAAACAAAACAGAATGTAAAATATTTCTTATACTAAAATGTTTTAAATTATTCAAAACAAATTGCCCTAAAATACATACATAAAAGCTACAAAAAATTTAACTTAGACCAACAACAATCTATAGATACTTTAAAGTTTAACTATCCTAAACCAACCAAAGAGTCTCTCTACAAACTCTCAAACCAATATTTGATCAGTTTAAAATTAACAATTTGTTCTAAATACTCTATTTTGTTGTAAAACTTAAAGCAGTGTGAGTCAACAAACTCGCGCCGTGAAGAACACGGGGCGGGGGGGGCTCACGACAGTTACTTGACGACTTGTCACCTCGACAGATTTCACTGTAATCAGTTTTTTGACAAATCGTCCTTACCCTTTTCGAATTAAGCGCAAGAAATGTGAGACATAATTTGGTTGCAATATTTTAATTGGATGCTCTTGTTCATTAATTTGGAAATGATAACAACGTCGTCATTTGAAAGTTAAGCGAAAAAGTTGAAAAGTATCTTTCCTAGAACATACTTTAAAATGAATTGCTAAAGCGGTTTCAAACTTCAGGATTCTCGAGCAAGTTTTATAAAGCTTGGAAAAAATCTCGTCAACAAAAAGTCAGACATGTAATAGTTGAAATAAAAAGAACAGTAGGCAGCTGCAATCTCAAATAAACACATACCTAAAAGCCTTTAAAATCTGAAAAACAGTTTTTTGTTTAGCTCTCTATGTGTTGTTGAAAATTCAAGTTGCAGTCTCTTTGTCACGCTTTGACTCACTTTGGTACTACATAAAAAGCTTGGGTCGAAAGTACGCGTACATTTATGAAGGCTAAAAGAACAATTTTGTTAGGTGCCCGTTGGAAATTCCCTGACTTCAAAGGGCGTTTTAACAACGCTTTCTCTTTTATTTTATTGCCTTTACAAAAAGTATATCAAAAAATCTAACTGACTTTACATTGACAGAAATATTTTAAAAGGCTGCTGGTTTGATATTTCTACAATAGGTTCTCTTTAAAATACAATTCTTTTGAATTGTTTGCATTTGTCATAAATAAAAGTGCTTTCAAAAGGTTAAAAATATTTGAAATGATATTCACTAAGAGAACTCCAATTGATATTAGTCAATAAAAAATAAATCGATCGGCAAGGGGTATAGGCATTAGATAACTTTAAATAAACCGAGCAAACTGATCCAATTTGTTTACTTGAAGTGCTACGTCGACAGTGCTACAGCTTTATTTCGTTCACTACAGAATTACGTAATATTTAGATATCCCTCCCGCGAGGGCTATATTATTCAATTTTAGTTGAAAATGAAGGGCTACGGCGTTTGATTAAGTAGCTCTTGAGTGGTTTTCTTTACCTTAACGTTGTATTCAACTAAAAACATAAATGTTTTAACGCCACGATCATTTTAAGTGTTACATCGGGAGATACAGACAAATATAATTAAATTTTCATTTCAATAGTCCGTTTCACCGTATCAGCGCAAAAACATATTTTCCAAGAGATTGTTTAAAACAGATTGCGAATTTTTAGGTTCAAATACACAAAAGAAAAGAAAATATTGGTAGTCATTATGTTTTATAATACTAAAACGAAAAGGGTCATTTTCTAGGTTATTTAATTATTTTTGTTGCTAATGGTTTTAATTCGCAGAATTTATTTTTGTGACTGAAAAGCCTTTTAAAAGTCATTAATCTATTATGTGGGTACCTGTAGAAACAATATAGGCACGCACAGGTTTTATAGATCACGTAGCATCCCCTACTAATTTACTGCTCCATTTCCAAACACCTGAAACTGTTTGCCCAACACACATAAGCAATCACGCGAGTCCGATTTCCAATTTGGGCAAGAAGTTAACGTGATAATACTGAGAGAAACCTTTCGTATGGTTTCGCACGTGAACGATAAAAAGGATCGCGCAAACCAATTGCACGGGACAACCAGTTTTCTCCACATAATTAGATAAACTTCTCCCCCGTTCTTAGGACACACTCTTGACTTGAAGCTAACTAAATTTGGTTTATTGTTCATTCTTGAGCGCTGCTCGAAATTTATATTTCGTTTTAATAATCCTGGCCTAGTTTATTTCAATCTGTACCGGTTCGTAGAGTTGTAAGCATGGGTGAATTTTTGACTCGGCGTATTTATTTGGTAAAAACTTTAAATTGCTTCCGACCCAGTTCGAATGACTATTGAACCAATTCGCCAATTGCCTGTTCGAGTCTAAACTCTCCTTTTTTATTTATTAGTCTGACAGCTTCTTTGTGATAGACCCAATTTGTAGTTTAGTGTTACGGTATACATCCTGACGGTTAATATGCGTGATAGTTACGAATTTTAGTTATGATTGGAAAATAAAATATTATTATTATGCCCATCATGTCATGATGTCCCACTATAGACCAGCTGTTAGTGTATCATACGGAACCTCACAAACCATGAAAAAACAAAGCATCAAATGTCTTTATAATATGCATCATTAACAAAGTTAAATTTTAATAATATAATGTGTTACTTTCTGTCCACACAACTCGGAATGATCATCACGCATTTAGAATTAATGTTAGAATTTAATTAATTAAATAGTTTATATGAAACCTGCTGGATTTATTTTGCAACCCCGCCTGTGTCCTTGTCAGGATTTTCAAATCCTTGAGAAGGTATGTCCATGAAGCATGGTTATCGTTTGCCAAAGTCATGCTAGTATGATACATTTAACGTACATATTTATTGTGTACTCTATGTAAATAGTACACTGTAAACTACCTACACTATTTATCTCTCCTTCCCCTTAGTATTCCATCCAAAGGTTGTCTGTAAAAGATTGCTCTTAGCGATAAGACCGCCTATTGTGTCACCCTCTGTAAAATCTTAATATTTGTGTCCTGTAATCTATATGGTGTACATAATAAAGAGTATTCTATTCTATTCTAGTATGCAAATGGCCGCCATCGACGGCCATGGTGAAATCTAAAATGCAGAATTCTGTATTTATACAAAGTAATGAAAGATACTTATGAACCTAATAAGAAAACACACCACACTATACACAATATTCATACATATTTTTCTATATTTACATACTATCCTCGCTTAGATTATCACTTATTATACCTGAGGAAAATTACACTTACGAGTACCTACCCGAAATATTGTCTCACTCGCTAGGACGTCATGTCGTCATCCAAGAGGTGGTTGCTGAAAATCAGCGCTGTTGACAATAGATTCGTCTGAAGTCACAGCATTTTGCTGAGCAACGACCTTTTCTTGCACAGATGCGACGCACAATTTATTTGAAAATTTATTGAAAATTTATTTGTTTGTAACACAATTACACACTAATGCCCGGTATCTATGGGTATGCAGATGACAGCATGTTGAGAGATACCTGCCGGATGCTCGGGCTAGTAGGGAATCAATCCGGTCCGAAAGAGAGGCTATGGTAGAGCGAACGAATGTTGCACTATAGGCAGTCATCGAACGGGGCAATGCCAATCTTGTAGCATTAAATGCCGCCAAAACGCAGGCGTGTCTTTTCACCGCCAAAAGGAGCCCGTTCACCTTGGCTCCTACTTTTCGAAACGTATCCTTGGAGTGTACCGACCGCCTTCACCTTTTGGGAGTTGAGATTCCTCGAACCTAATCTTTGGGCGGTTCATTGAGTCCAAGGCCAAGGTGGCTGCCAAGAAACTTGGCGTTGTCGCAAAGGTCCGGCAGTACTTGACACCAGAGCAGCTTCTAATGTTGTACAAAGCACAAGCCCGTTCGTGTGTGGAGTACTGCAGCCACATTTGGGCTGGTGTTGCTAAGTGTCACCTGCCCACTTTGGATTCGGTGGAGAGGCGGGCGAAGAGGCTGATTGGTGACCTTTTTCTTTTTTTTTTCTTGACGCTGTGGAAATGCCTTTACGCACCATACCCCGAAGGGCGTGTGTGGGACTCGCCCAGCCGAAGCCAGGAATACCCACTAAAACCAAACAGCGGCACAACGACATCGCCTTAGTGGCGGGGATGGGAAATAGCATAACCTGCACTACCAATCCTCCGCCGGCGATTTCCGCCTGAAAGAAAGGCGGGCCCACAATGGTCCCTCCATAGGGAGGGGCCGGGCTGGGTACGTCTTCTTGTGCGAGAAGACGCAGCAGCCAGAGGTTTTTAGCGAGGTGTCCTTCCTCTTAGCCCCACTCGTTTGCCCGGAGGCAAACGGGGCTTCCAGCTCCTCTCAGTAAGAAGACCGGGTTGCCCGACGGTGACCCGGGGTTCGGGTCACGTCAGCCACCTGGAGTGGTGGCCGACCCGCCGCACGTGTGACCGCCGAAGCGTTCTCCCCTTCTGGTTTTGGTCCGCGTCGGTAAACCGGTAACCCCCATATCTGGGGGCCGTTCCCCTATTCGCCACCTGGGGACGCGTCCGATGGCAGGCCAGAAACTGCACACGGACTGATTGGTGACCCTGACTTAACTCGAGACGGTCTCCAAAGCCTAGAGCACAGGCGTAGGGTAGCCAGCCTTTCGGTCTTCTATAGGATGCATTTTGGGGAGTGTGCGAAGGAATTGCATCCTCCTTTATACCGCGTACACGGAGGGACTGGAACAGTTTGCCAGCGGCGGTGTTTCCGTCGGACTACAATTTGAGTGTCTTCAAGGCTAGAGTGAATAGGCTCTTAATAAACAAGTGCGCTTTACCATCAACGACTGCGTCACTGCTTACCATAAGCCGGGATTACGGTCAAGCACTAGTTTATAATTTTAATAAAAACAATTCATTGTTTTCTTCACTCTGCAATTATCTTTTTTGTATTTTAATGTTATTGTTTGATTTGTTGTCATCACCTAGTGTCGCGGGCGCATTACGGATGACAGCTGACAGCCGGTTCTAATTGTCAAATAATTTGTGCTGTCTATGGCCCTGACTTTGACAACAAATCAACGTTGCATTGCATAATTTTGGTAGTTTGCATCTTGTTTCGGTCATCATAACATCCCAATCACAACAACATGGTTTATTTAAATATAATGTGTTGTCTAAAATTAATATATAGTTGGAGGATAATATTTTAAAGGGCTTCTCAAAACATTAATTACCGTACGACACGAACAGTCAAAAGAGCTGAAATAAATATCTAAATATAATCTAAAATCCTGTCTTTGAACTCTATCAAAGACAGGATTTTAGATTATATTTACTTATTTTTATTAACAGTCTGAAAGATATTTAATCGATTAGCCATGTTAGAGCTTTATCAGTAGGTACTATGTGGGACTCCTGCTGAGGTTTTACGAGCAATGTGTCGCGATGTGAGAGCTCCGGCTTAAGAGAAAGGCACTTTCTCAAGGATACCTCTTTACAAAGTTGTTGTTAAACTCGTACACGGTTTATTTTATTGAGACTTTTCTGTCTACTTTAAACTTTTTTGTATACATTAGTATGTAGATTACTATGGAAAATAAGCAGGTATACTTATAAAACAATAATGATTTTGTGGTCTACAAAGTTATTTCGACAAAACTATTACACTTCAGAAAATGTCAAACTTATAATTCAATTTTATGTTTTGTAAGCTAAAATACTCTCTCTAGCTCTTATGTTGACTAATTCTTTACTGTTCAAGCAAAACTAACTAAAGTTATCTCGATAATAATTAATATCAAAAAATCGTTAATTGAAAGCAATGCTTAGTTTTGTTTTTTTTTTTTAATAATTATAAACTAGCGCTTGACCGCAATCCCGCCTGATGGTAAGCAGTGATGCGATCGTTGATGGTAAAGCGCGCTAGCTTATTAAGAGCCTATTCACTCAGAAAAACCGAGCGAATAGGAAGGAAGACGGCAGTTGAGCGAGGTGATGCAATGTTAAACCCAACAACACGACCAACGATGCTGCGCCAAAGGGAGATTGATGTGAAGACCCTCCACGACCAAACTCCTAACACAACTACTTTAGGCGCATCGTACTCGGCACACATCGCAACACAACTGCTCAGACCCGTCCTCCGTACGGCTTCACCAGACACCATGCCGGAACACGACAAATCGCTTGGCGGCAAGACTTTATCTGGTGGGTGGTAACTTCCGCCGGCGGCCGATGTTATGGCCTACCACCGAGAAAAAAAACACACACAAACAAAATATGTATCTTTTTTAAATCGTTAGTAAGTAAAGCATAGCCTAATCAGCATAAACTGTTCCCACTACTGGTGCACCGGCCTCCTCAAGCACATGGGCCCAGTACGAGTTGGTGGATGCCACATGTCGTCTAATTTCTGGCTTCAGCACATTCTGGTTTCCTCACGAAGTTATGTCCCCCCTCCTGGTACATAGACCTCCTCTCGGTAATAAGAAGCAGGCCGTAATCTAGACCCAGTGCAAATTGATAGTGACACATACCTTCGAAGTTTTGACTCTAGGACATGCCGGTTTCCTCACGATGTTTTCCTTCACCGTTTTGAGAGCAGTGGTGATGAAATAATTTACATAAAGTAAATTCCGGATTGGGTTTTCGCCGCGATTTTTTAACAGTCACAAAAATGTAATTAGTTTTAAGTATTTAAAGTAACCCCCAAGGTATTTAGACCTCAAAATTTAAAATTAATAAAGTTAGGGAGTCTGCCAGTGAATTGTGTAGACGTGCGTCTTCTCGTGATCTGGTCTTTTGGTCTACACCAGAACTCCGCATCTGAATGTTAGAGGTAAGGTTTGCCACTTTAGCACCTTAACCAGAGAAATATAGTCGGAAGGCATTATTCTATCGCATATTTGCTTATAGTTTCTAATAAACTCATTTGCAAAAAAAAAAAACGGGCACCTAAGCAATGATTCAATTCAAATGTTAATATTGCTTTGTTTGATAATTATTGGTAGTTTTATCCTCACAATTTGGTAAATTAATTAGAAAATAATCGTTTTCATCAGTATTTCATAATTTTTTATACAATTTATGGTAAATAATGCTAGTAAAATAATAGTAAAATTAAAAAAGGTTTTTTGTTTGTTTTTCTTTATAAAAATAAGAGCAGATAAATGTTTAGTATCGTATGACCCGCTCTAACTAAAACCACAGCTTGAATTCGTCTGGGCATGCTAGCGAGTATATCCCGGATACTTGCTTGCGGAATATGTTCCCACTTCGCAGTAATCACATTCTTCAGCTCTCTAATGGTCCACGGAGCCGGTTGTACTGATCTCACACGCCGTTTCAGAACGTCCCAGACATGCTCAATGGGATTGAGATCGGGACTTCGAGCTGGCCAATCCAAACGACGAATACCGACCTCTTGCACATATGCTTCAACACCGCGAAATCGGTGGGCGCGAGCATTGTCGTCCAAAAAAATCAAGTCTTCACCTAGAGCGGCCAATGCGGGTTGTGCATGAGGAATTAGAACTTCCGTTATGTATCGATGTCCAGTCAGTGAGCCATTTTCAATTTCTTCGAAACATTCCTTTGCAAAGCATTCTCCTTGTCTTCTTAGCACTTGCCGACGTTGATTTTCACCGAACAGAGACATCCTGTCTTCATCAGAGAACAAAATCCTATTCCAATCTTATTGAGTCCATGATTCATAATTTCTAGCAAACTTAAACCTGTGAACTCGGTGCTCACGGAGTAATTCGGGCCATGAGATTTGCGATTTCTCAATGCGCGACTCACAAGGAAACGATCATCCCGTTGTTGGGTACATGGTTTTCTTCCAGACCCAGGCCTTCTCTTGACGAAACCAGTCTCCTGATATCGCTGCCACGTCCTTTGAACCGTCGACTGACTAACATTTTTTCAAATGTAAGAAGTGAAATTTGACGTTTCATATTTTTCATGACGACACAACTTTGTACATGCGTAACTCAATAATTGACACCGTAAAACCACGTAATTTTAAAATTATTTTTATTTTATCAAAAACTGCACAACTCTTAATCACTTAATTTGCATACAATTTTTTAAACAAAGCAATATAACCAATGTAGACAATAAATAGTATTTTTTCGCGACGTCGTGTCAAAGTCACGTAGGTAGTAAGGTACTATACCGTAGTGTTGTGACTCTTCAAATTCACTTGTATACCAATAATCGTGGAAAATGACCGAATAATCGAATTTACTAATAGCGATCGTTTTCAATGAAAGCGTCCTTTATTTTTTAATTGTATTTTTGCTGATTTTTAAATGTCAATGAAAACGCATATTTAAAATTAAACATATAGTTATTATAATTTAAATAAGCTTTTGTAAGCAAAATCACTCGTGTCCAAGTCCTGAGAAGTCTTAGACGTTCTTAGACGATCTACGAGTAAGATTTCAAACAGGTTGGATCGCCGGCGAACTTGCGTGACAATTTTAAAGTAAGCGTTTTTAAGGTGACACACAGGCGAAAAAGGTTGTCAAGCCACAAGTCCGCGTACTTACTCGCACGTCTATCACCCACTTTATATTTGAAAGACTAAAAGTTCCTTAATTGAAACATTTGATCATTCTTTGAAAGCAATTAAAGCGTTAGATATTAAAAATTTAGATGAATTATGCTCATTGCCTTGTGATGAGAAACAGTTACCCACATTTTGTGAATTAATAAGTTTTGTTTGCAATCAAATTACAAGTTCTTGAACACACATTCCGTCTACCCTCTCTTGATCTACAAGTACCTAATTAAAATAAATCGAAATCTCAAAATAGTCTTGTTCCAAATTCAAATAAAGTTAATTTTGTGCAACAATCATCAAAATCTAATAGTAACGAGTTTCCACGTCCTAATCTGCAGTCTCAGAAAATTAATTTAGCTACCTCTCGGAATGATACGTAAATTAAAAATTTACGTTGTAATTCGGTTAGATAAATGTCTGTACCTGATAGGGTTAACCGTGTTAACACCTTACAAAATGCAAAAGTCATTTAACTTGTGGTGTTTGTTCGTCTATCCACTACTATCTGTTGCATCAAGACGCGCGAGCATCAGCTCTGTCTGCCGTGCTTACACAAGCTCGCGCGGATGCCTTCATTAGCAGTTCCGCTGACCAGCACTCCGTGAGTACCGGCGATGCTATGAACAACAGTCTTCATTCCGTGAATGAATCAGATGTAACATATGATGTCTTGTTAGGAACGGCGCGTATTGATATTGTTGACATCACCGGTCAATAGGAATGTATCCAAGGTAGGAAAATCAAAAAAATAATTAGTCCGTCTTATAGAGAGTAAAAAAAAAAATTAAACACGTATTTTTTATTTTGTCGAAATTACTAAAAACTACTGAGGTATAGCGTATTAAAATTACGGAGTGGGGGCTAATTACGCACGCCGTGGTACAAAATATACCACGGCGTGACGTCATACGACATTTCAAATCAATATATCTTCCTAAGTATTTCACTGAAAGAAAAAAAAAATACGTGTTCAATATTTTTTATAAATCTATCTGATGGACATTAAATATTTTTTTAGGATACAACCTAATTACAGAATTGCCGTGCAGTTCTGGATTCGGGAGCGCAAAGCTCTTTTATTACTTTAGGTTGTGCTCAACGTTTGGATAATTGAGCAACGTTTGCTAAATTTAGGAATGGTTACAGATGAACTAAAGCCGTCTGTGGATCGAACGTTCCGACTTCCGAGGTTCATATGGTGATATTATCTAATGTGTCTTCAGATACACCAACATTTCTTTTCCGTGCGATATTGCTTGTAAATATGTATATGCAATATAATTTAGCAGATTCCCAATTCTACGTAAAGTCTCTGGTAGATATTGTATTGGAGAAAGCCTAGATGCTTTCGGTGGGGGGTGTTGAATATCACCTCTGATCTGGTCTGGTGGTCTATGAACTCGCATTGCATCTGAAGGTAGGAGGTAAGTGGTTTGAAGCTTTAGCACCTTAATCAGAGAGATATATTCCGAAGGTATCATTCTATCGCATATTTGCTTATAGTTTCTAATATTTTTTTTAAATAATTATAAACTAGCGCTTGACCACAATCCCGCCTGATGGTAAGCAGTGATGCGATCGTTGATGGTAAAGCGCGCTAGTTTATTAAGAGCCTATTCACTCAGAAAAACTGAGCGAATAGGAAGGAACACGGCAGTTGAGCGAGGTGATGCAATGTTAAACCCAACAACACGACCAACGATGCCAAAGGGAGATTGATCTAAAGACCCTCCACGACCAAACTCCCGTCACAACAACATTTGGCGCTTCGTATCCGGCACACACGAAGGTGGGTAGACGTAAGTCAACTTGTCAACATTGGCTCCATGTGTAATAATTGATCAAAATAGTAAACCCGCTTCTAAATCCATAAACAACCAAAACTTGTTCATAAAATATCCTAATCGAGTAGTACGAGTGTTATCTCAGAACTATATGTGATATAAGTGTCGTGCACAGTCTCCATGTTTACATTGTACTCGTATTCCAACAAGTTTTCAAAGAAATAAGTGATTAAATAGGTGTAAACAGAGCAATATAATACAAACAATGCTTAAAAACGTTTGATTCATATGAAGCATTCAGTGTAAAAACTGTAAAAATACGTTGCATCGAAAGTGGCTTTGTGATCCGATAAAAAACAATTGATAAGACTTATTCAGTGCAAAATACTGCTGTCGCGTGTGAATATTATAGATACTATCATAGATTCTGAACAAAATACGAAAGTGAACATATACGAAATTTTCCAGTAACTATATCCTCAAAAGTGCAAGTTAATGACTCCGCGTTCCTATCATACCTATTCGTCATTACAAAAACACCGGTGGCGCCATGTATTTACTACATCTATTACTACTCATTGAAATTTCTGAACGTGGTTCTCATAAAGGTCGCCAGGTGTCGTCAGGTGTCATCTCATCATGGATGAAATAAAACAAATGTTATTAAAAATGCAACAAGATATGGCACAACAAAAACAAGATATTTTAGATATGAAGGAGGATATAAAAAATACAATAAATAGTAACTTTAACGAGAAATTCACAATTTTAGATCAGAAAAATGCTATCTTGGAAAAAAAAATAGAAGATCAAAGTGTAAAAATAAACAGACTAGAAAGGCAGATTAGATGGAAAAACTTAGTCATGTTTGGGATAGAAGAATGCAAAAAATCCTACCAAGATTTAGAGGATATGATAATTAATATTATAATTACACACTTTAAATTTTCATGCGACAGAACCCACTTCGAAGCTATCAGAAGACTTGGGAAAAAAGGGGAAAAAATCAGACCAGTAGTAATAACATTCTCCACAGTGGGCTTCAGATTGAATATTATGAAAAATAAATCTTGTTTAAAGAATACGTCATACTATATAAGGGAAGATTATCCTATAGACGTCCTGAACAAACGCAAGGAACTACAAGCTCAGCTGCAAAAGGAAAAAGAAGCAGGTAATATCGCTTTTATAAAGTATGACAAACTAATAGTATTGAATGACAAGAAGAGCAACCATCGCCAACAACCAAATAAAAGGAACCTGTCTGAATCCCCTGAGGTGATTCCACCCCATCCAGGAGGCCAGGAAGCTCAACGCGATAACAAACTACCAATGAAGAAAAATAAAGGCTCCAATATGAGAGATTTCATCATTCAAAAACCGAAACTAATCTTTACTCAAACTGATACCCCTCAAAATCAAGATCAAGCAAATATATCTGAGCCCAACTTAGCATAGCAACCAGGCGCGTGCGCTCCATACAAGCAGATAAGCTGTGCATACCCTAATAGTCTTCTAAAAAAATATATAATAATTTATAATATACTACAGTAAAATAATTCATATACTACAAACTTAAAACTGAAAGACTTTGTTAATCAGTTATTGATAACACTGCCATCTATTGGGCCTAGTGCTAACGAGACACATCAGTTGCCTTAGGCGCGACACCCGCGCCACTTCTCGTTGCGGCGTAAGCATAAACAAAATGTGCCTCTTCCGTATCTGTCTGTGTATAAAATTATTTGCTTGTGTGCCTAAACTGTTGTGTACGTGTGCGTGAAATTTCTTTGGGTTTAAAGCCCATGATAAGCACAGCTTCTAATAATGCGACGAATTTAAGAAGTTCAGAAATATAGCATGATTGTTGTTCGTTCAAATACCTTTTTATTTTAGCAGCTTATGTTGTTTCATTATTGGTGTATTTGGATAATATAAATATGTACCTATAATGATTGTTTTAAGCGGAATTGAATATTCATTTATTTCAGAGTTTTTGGTTTAACACAAAAGAAAGGTTGTCTTTATAAAAAAAGTATTATGATAATTATATGTGGTTAGCAGGTTGTGTAGTGTGTACACACAAATAAATTGTTTTGTTTCTCGTGTAGGTATATTATTTTAAAACACTGCATTGACAGTTCGTCGTTATAAAAACTTAAAAGACCTTAAGTTTTTCAACCTACTTGCTTTTGAATTTCAATACTATACTTTATGTTGTAATAATTTTCCTGAAGTTTACAAATTAGCAAAATTTAATAGTTATGATTCCAATGAGTAGTGCATTACGCATATTTATAAAAGATTTGTCTATATTTCCATTTTAAAAGAACTTTTAGCGATTTCAAAACGATCTCATATATATTTGATTTTTACAGAGTTATTTAAAAATAGATAGGCGCGTTGATTTAATTTATAGATAGTAAAATATATTTTTTTTTAGTTTTTTGAGAAATAAATTATTACTTATTTACAGTTGAGTTAGTAATACCATTTCATTGTATTTTGACAGCCTCCATGGCGTAGCGGTAGCGAACGCGGCCGCTGCGTAAGGAGGCGCGGGTTCGATCCTCGCGCAGTGTAAGTATTTGTATGCATGAATATGAATATTTGCACTGGTCTGGTCGTGCCTCGGAAAGCACGTTAAGCCGTTGGTTTCGGTTGCCATACGAACATCTAGTGGCAGTCGTTACGGGTTGTTGGAGCCCACAAAAGTCCAACAATTGGTCTAACTTCAATGCTTCGATATTGCCTTCGCGTTGTGGAGGTCAGACGGCAGTCGCTTCACGGAAAATGTCGAAATTTCGCCAAAATCAGCAATTAGACTGGAAAAGCGGACCCCAGATTCCAAAGCTTTGGATGCGACTGGTATTAACCCTGAGATGATGATGATGATTTCATTGTATTCATTTGGGCAAAAAAAAAAACCTAATACCCCACGTATATCATTTATTTGACTTGTTCTTATCATCAATCACATACTTAGATGTTCCTTGTAGCCACGCACAAACATCAATTCAATGTTGACATGCGAAAAAGTACGCGACTATGTTAAATTGAAACTACGTCTAAGTTACGTTTTTTAAGTTTTACCATATATAAGCACAGAGATTTGGGTAGTAGGTATATGTATGCCTACCCTCAACAAAATCTTTGTGCACTCCCCTGATAGCAACCACAGTCGGATCCTCTACCCCCCACATATCTCCCACCACGGCTGGTCACCACGGGAGAGACAGACCAAAACCCTCCAAAGAATAATCGTTCAGAAGAAAAAAAATCCATATATATATGTACACTTAATGTGAGATCATTATCTTCCCCAGAAAAACTGCTAGAATTAAAAACGGCACTCCGTAACGTAAAACACGACATAATAGGCCTGTGCGAGGTGCGCCGGCTTGGCGAAAACATAATAGAAGACGAAAATTATATTATGTACTATATAGGACAAACAAAAGGCCAGTACGGCGTTGGTTTCCTAATCAAAAGACAATATAAAGAAAATATAATAAACTTTCTAGGAATATCAGAACGAGTTTGCATACTAGAAATAAAACTAGGAAAGTTACACTTCGCAATCATACAGGCGTATGCACCAACAGAATGCTCGACACAAGAAGATTTAGACACATTCTACAATGATTTGGAAAAAGCACATGATAGGATCTCTACATCGTATATAATATCCATGGGCGACTTCAACGCACAGATCGGCAAACCGAAGAGCTATGAGAAAAAAGTAATGGATAGTCACGGATTCGGGAAAAGAAGTAAGAGGGGAGAAAGGCTAATTCGGTATGCGTATGAACATAATCTGAAAATAATTAATACAATGTCTAAATCAAAAGCCAGCCAGAGATGGACCTGGATTTCACCTGACATAGATACTAGAAAAGAAATTGATTACATAAGAACAACTAAACCTAAATTGTTCTCAAAATATGAGGTGCTAAATTCTTTCTCCTTTGGCACTGATCATAGATTGCCGAGAGCAACTCTTTGCCTACGTATGGAAAAAAAGAGTAGAAAAAACTTTACCAGTCCCAGAAACACACTTAAGTCTCTAAAAGAGCAGAAAATATACCTAGAAAAGTTGAAGGAATTTATACCTGAACTAATAGAAAACCACGAAAAATATTCAGTCACAGAGTACTACAACAAAATAGAAAACTCTATATCAACAAGCCTGAAAAACAAGGAACGATTAAGCAACAAGAAAAAACAATTCTATCGGAAAAGGCTATTCAATTAATGGAAAAAAGAAGTACACTACAAAGTAAAAATAAGCTCACTAAAAAGGACAAAGATGAACTGAAAAACTTATACAAACAAACAAATAAAGAAATAAGAAAATGTTATGAAAATAATAGATTACAAATATTGGAAAAACATATAGAAAACACGAGATCCGCAAAAAAGGCGTACAAAGAACTGGATATGTCAAAAAAATGGATCCCATCTCTCCAGAGAGGCTCTACAACATGCAAATCACGAACTGACATTATTAACATAGCTGGAGATTTCTATGCAAGCCTTTATAGTTCTACAGCGGTCCCAGTGGAAAATACAGAACAAGATCAACCAAAAAACACTTCAAATGTACCTAAATTTAGCGAAATCGAAATCATACAACAAATAAATAAATTGAAATCAGATAAGAGCCCAGGACCAGACAGTTTAAGTAATGAATGCATCAAATACGGTAGAACACTTTTATCATCACCCCTTACAATATTATTTAATAAAATGCTCAAAGAAGAAACTGTACCACAGCAATGGGCAGAATCTGATATTATTTTACTGTATAAAAAGGGTGATCCGAAAGATATAGGCAACTACCGCCCGATAAGTCTCATGTCTTGTCCATACAAACTCTTTGCATCTTGTTTATTAAATAGAATATCCTCTCAAATAGACTCATGCCAACCTATGGAACAAGCTGGTTTCCGAAGTGGATTTAGCACTATAGACCATATTCACGCCGTAGACCAAGTTATCGAAAAGTATGTCGAATATAAAAAATCGCTCTACATAGCCTTTATCGATTATAAGAAAGCTTTCGACTCTATCTCTCACAATAGCATCTGGGAAACATTGAACAAACAGAACATAAACACAAAATATATAAAAATTATCAAGAATATATATGCCAACTGCACTAGTAGAGTCAGGCTAGATAGAGTGGGTACCAGGATCAGTATTAACCGAGGAGTCAGACAAGGTGACCCTATCTCGCCGAAATTATTTATTGCAGTCTTACAAAATGTAATGGGAGACTTACCATGGTCAAAACAAGGAATCAATGTGGATGGTAAACATTTAAGCCACCTTCGCTTTGCGGACGACATCGTCCTGTTCTCTGAAAGTTCGTACAAGCTCAATACAATGATAAATGAACTTCAAACTGCTAGTGCTCGCGTGGGCTTGGAAATGAACCTAGAAAAAACCAAAGTCATGACTAACGGGGAGTTATCGCCAGTACTGGTTAAAAAGGTACCACTCGAGTACGTAGGCAGCTACACTTACCTTGGAAAGGAAATTTCATTTGGGAAAGACCGAAATATAGAGGAAATAAATAGAAGAGTAGCCATCACATGGAAAAAATACTGGGTCCAAAAGGAAATTCTCAAATCGAAACTGCCAATTAAATTGAAAAGAACTATCTTAGACACGACAATTTTACCTTGTCTCACATATGGCTGCAAGCGTGGATCTACGACCACAAGACAAGACAAAAAATCCAGACCACTCAGAGAGCAATGGAAAGAAGCTGTTTAAATGTAAAATTAAGAGACAAAATAAGAAGTACAGAAATTCGAAAAAGAACCAAGGTAAATGATGCTCTATATTATGCTCAACGTCTAAAATGGAGATGGGCCGGTCATGTTGCGAGATATGACGATAACCGATGGACAATCAATACCACGAAATGGAAAGGACCGCATGGCCTGAGAAGCAGAGGTCGTCCTCGCGCCCGGTGGCAGGACGAGATTGTGGCTAATGCAGAAAGAGACTGGATGACCACGGCCAAAGATAGAATGAAATGGATTTCTTTGGAGGAGGCTTTTACCCTAAGGGGGTCCACATTTATAAAAAATTAAATAACATATAAATGTAAAACATATAACTATTTGTGGAATAACTATTTGTGGAATAAATAAAGCTTTATTATTATTATTCCCCTTTATTCATAAAAGCTGTTTAAAGTTAGCTAGTGATTAGCGATTCTTTAACTGTTCAATTTTGACCTTTTAACGTCACTTAACTTAAATCATCCTTTATGAATATACACCACAGTGTTTTAGAGGATAATTCATAAACGAAGATTAAAGTTAAGTGACGTGCAAACGTCTAAAATGTATGGTTAAAGAATCGCTAATCACTAGTTAACTTTAAACATCTTTTATGAATAAGGGGGATAATACTCAAGATAACTCTTTCTCGAAATTTTAAGAATTTCGGTTTTACACTGAAATGACGGGCCTAAACCAAGTGCATTTCAGATGGGGAATCTTGGTTGGAGATTTCTTCTTGCAAAAACTTCCTAACAATGCGGCATGTATTTAGAATGGCAGCTTTTTGCATACTGATATAAAGATATTTTGGTAAACCTAACAGTTGTATTCCGTGGTGTAGATATTTAGGTATAACTCCTGTACTAGAGAGCACCAACGGCACAATATATACTTTGTTCATCTTCCAGATTCGTGTAATTTCTTCCTTTAGTTCCGTATATTTGTGTATTTTTTCGGTTATCGTTTTCTGTAAGTTATGGGTATTGGGTACGGCTATGTCTATTAGGTACACTACTTTGTCTACTTTATCGATCATAGTGATATCCGGTCTATTATTGTGCACAGTTTTATCAGTTAAAATTGCTCTGTCAAAGTATATCTTGTGTGTGGAATTCTCTAGCACCGGTTTGGGGACATATTGATAGTAAGGTGTTAGTGGTTGTGGTATAAGTTTATGTTTTGCCGAGAGCTGTTGGTGAATAATGTTTGCGACCTGATTGTGCCTATGAGTATAATCGGTTTGAGTGAGTGTTGGACAAGCGCTGGTAATATGTTGGATAGTCTCGGGCTGGCGGTGACATTTTCTGCATTTATCGTTCTGGATATTGGGGTCTTTCAGTATATATTTCCTGTAATTTTTTGTATTTATGACCTGGTCTTGAATAGCAACCATAAAACCCTCTGTTTCGGGAAACAAGGAACCTACTTTAAGCCATTTGTTTGACGCTTCAGGATCTACATGAGCTTGTTCTAAGTCGTGGATATGTCTACCATGCAATTCTTTAGCCCTCCATCTACCGATTTTACTATTCTCGTGATCAGTTTGTGAATTAAAATATATGGTTCTATCTAACAAATTTAATGGTGTGAAGTTATTGTCAATTGTAGATATTGCTTCGTGGATATTGCTGTTACTCGTTTTATCGTAGAAGAACTTTCTCAAGTGAATCAGTTGTTTTTCCCACAATAACCTTAAATCTGTTAGGCCTCTCCCACCATTTTGGCGCTTAACTGAGATTCGTTCAATAGCTGATTTAGGGTGCAAGTATTTGTTTTTTGTGAGGGTGGTTCGAATTTTGATTTCTATCTTATTTATGTCTGTTTTGGTCCATTTAATTATGCCAAAAGAATAGGTTAAAACTGGTATTGCATACGTGTTAATAGCTTTAAACAGATTTTTAGAGTATAGTTGCTTTTTACAAATTAGGTTTAACCTCCGTACGAATTCTCCAGTTAGTTTATTCTTAATGTTAATGTGATCTATAGTATTCGATTGGTGTATGCCGAGGTACTTGTATGTGTCTGTAGGTTCCGTTTTCGTAAATATGTGTTCTGTGTTGTCTGCTGGATTAGAGGTAGATTTAGTTTTTCCTTTGTTTATGTGTAATGTTCGGCATTTATCAAGGCCGAAATGCATTCTAATGTCATTGCTAAATTGTGTGGTTATATCTATTAAATTTTGTAAATCTTTTTCCGATTTGGAGAAAATTTTAATGTCGTCCATATATAATAGATGGGTTATAGCTACCGTGTTACTTATTTTCCGCCATCTGTGTTATTTAAAAGTGTGGAAAGTGGGTTAAGGGCAAGACAAAACCACAAGGGGCTCAGTGAGTCTCCCTGGAAAATGCCATTTGCTATTGGGATCTCTTCAGTTACTATGGAAGTGTTGCTATTGTATAAATGGAGAGTGGTTCTCCAGTCAGACATCGCGGTTTTCAAAAAGGTTATAATTGTGGGATTTATTTTATATATTTCTAAAATTTTGATAAGCCAAGAATGAGGGACACTATCAAACGCTTTCCGGTAATCTATGTATGTGATGTGGAGATTCCGCTTATTTATATTAGCCTGTTTAAGTATTGTTGCATCGATAGTCAGTTGTTCTTTACATCCCTTATGGTTTTGTCTGCACCCCTTTTGCTCTTCTGCCAAGATGTTGTGAAGTGTTATGTGTTTATTGATTTTTTGTGCGATACAAGATGTGATTAATTTATATAGTGTATGTAGGCAAGTTATAGGTCTATATTGCGAGGGATTTGTTGCATCAGAGCTCTTAGGGAGCATGTAAGTGATACCTTTTGTTATAAATTTAGGAAATTCTTGCTGTCCAGAGATTAGGTCAGTTATAGTTTTGGCTAATATGTCATGTAAAGTGGAGAATTTTTTATACCAAAAGTTATGGAGACTGTCAATGCCTGGTGCTTTCCAATTTTTCGTTCTCTTTGTTACGTTTGCTATATCATCTATTGTTATATCAGTAAATTCCATAGTATTTATATCTTTCGACCTATCCTCCTCTTCTTTTATCCATACTGCCTGGTTGTTGTGGTCACCTTGTTTCTTCCAAATGTTAGACCAGTAATTTTTGAGATCATCTACTAGAGGGATATCGGTTGGTTCTTGGACAGAATCCTTCCTAAGACTTCTATAAAATCCTTTCTCATTATTTGTAAACAGCCTATTGTCTTCTTTCCTATTTAATGCCTTAATGTATCTTGATAGTCTCTGTGATTTTAATGCTAATTTCTGTTTCAATGTGTCTAAAAATTCCTCTGGTCTTACATTATTTCGTTCATGTGTTGAATGGACCTTAGTTCTGTTAAAGATTTCGTTTACTTTCTTCACTACGTTAAGTGATCTATTTCCTTTTATGTATTGTGTAATTCTACCTAAATCTGCCCGTAACATTTTAATATCACTTTCTATTCTTCTTTGCCAATTCGGTTTGAATGGTTTATTGTATTTTCTATTCTGATTATTTGTGTCTCGTATTTTATAACCCAGCTTTTCACTTATGACTAATGCACTGCAATAAACAAGAGTGTGTATTGTATTTATATCTGAGTCAATTGTGTAGGATTGTCCTAAAATTTCTTTGTTGAAGACATCGACGTAACTATAGAGTGTGCGGTTTTCTTTTAACCTCGGAAGTTTTGGGCGGACTGTGGGATCAATTCCTTTAAACTGAGCTAGAGCTGTTTCAAGTGAATTTATTAGGTCTTGTGTATTAATATCAGTATGTGCGGCACAATTTTCATGATCTGTTAGTTGTGTATCTGTGAGGATTATTGGGGAATTCGTTTGTGTTGATGCATGTGCTTGAGTGAGTGAGGATTGTGTGTTGATGGTTGCTTGGTGTGTGGGTGATGTTTGTAAAGAAGTTGCTGTAGGTATAACTGTATGTATGGTGTCTGTTTGTATATTGCATGGTTGAGATATTGAAATGTCTGCATGTGTGAGTGAAGCCTCACTTTCTTCCCTAGCCAATTGATCAGCAACTTCTGTTTTTAGATTGTTTATAACTTCGTTTGATAAAAGCTTATTTCTAACAATTACTCTTCGTTGATCAGCAATTCTTTGCGCTGATACGTTTAATTCTGGGTATTTTCGTACAAATTGATCGTAAAGTTTTTTGCAATACATGGTTCGGTCTGATTCTAATCTGGTTATGGAAAGATATGTGCGCATGATAAACAGGTTAATTTCTTCGCTCCATTTCATGCGCACTCTCGGTTTGCCAGCTTTGGTGGTCACAGGTTGAGTGGCGAGTGCCTCCTGTGAAACATCCTCAGCTGGAGTGACTCCTCTACTACTACTACTGCTTTCTTCTCCCGTAACATCGGCTGTAGTCCTTGAGGACATTCCCCTACCCCCCGCGTCCCCGACTCCCGCCCAGCCGTCTAGCTGAGAGTCACTGGCTAGCATGCTGTCACGCCCGACGCCAGCTACAGACGTGCCCCGACGATCACCCTCGGGCAGCGGCCCTATACGTAATCTTCTACTTCTAGTCTCCATATTGATGGGTTACCTTAACCTTGTTAGCCGTATAAGTTTTGATTATAAACGTGTCCGCCCCCCACGTGGTCTGATGGTCGACACGGACGTAAGGTAGGATTTTAGGGGGCTTATTATTATTATTATTATTATTATTATTATTATTATTCCCTTTATTTCTTTATACATACATATTATTCTACATTTTCAAATATTTATATAAAAACATACAAAAACATTTAAAAATATAAAAAATAGTGTTTCACCGATGGCGGGAGCGGGGTCCAAGCTACCGGTGGTTAGGGCTCCAGAGACAGGAACCTCCTCACGATGCGGGCCGTATCGAGGAGTACTGCCTTTTGAATCAGGCCTTTGATCCAACTGCCTAACGAGAGCCTCAATAGATGTTGGTCGAGGCTCTTGGCTATCAAACCATTGGCCGATACGACAATCGGTACAATGACAGCCGAGTTCACATTCCACATGTCAACAACCTCGTGCGCCAAGTCGAGATATTTAATTTGTTTCTCTTTCTCAGCTTTCACGAGATTCCCGTCATGTGGAATGGTAACATCGACAATCATTGCGAGGCGCGCTAATCGATCTATCACTACTATATCAGGCTTATTTGCTACAATAGTCCTGTCAGTAATGATAGACCGATCCCAGTATAACGTGACATGGCCATTTTCAAGAACTGGGTCGGGCACATACTTATAATACGGTACCTCAGAATCCACAAGTTTATATTTCAAAGCAAGTTGCTGGTGGATAATCCTAGCTACTTGGTTATGCCTATGCAAATACTCGCCATTAGCCAAACGAGAACAACCAGAGATAATATGTCTGATGGACTCACCCGGATGGTGACATGCCCGACACACGTCAATCGTCCCGTCCCTCATAATATATCTCCGGTAGTTATTCGTTAAGATAACTTCGTCCATAATTGCACAGACGAAACCTTCAGTTTCCCCGAAAAGGTCACTGAATCGTAGCCAGGATACGGAGGCTAAGAAGTCTACACCGGGCTCATGAAGAGCCCGATAAAATCGCCCGTGAAGTTCCTTGCTTTGCCATATCATCTTGCGGTCATCAGTGGTAAGTATTATAGGCTTGTGCCAGTTCTCTTTTGCCATGGATAGCGGGGTAAGCCCCTTGTCTACCGTGACCACATCATGATGCATACCCACTACGGTTTTTAAAAAATGTTCTCTGAGACTGCATACTTCTCGGTTGTGGAGGATCTTCGCATTTAAAAAGCCTCCACCCCCGCACTTCCGCGGAATATACAGTCTCATCACCGATGATCGTGGATGATGCATCCTGTATGCTGTCAGCAGTGTACGGACCCTTCTATCCAGGGCGTCGAGTTCGGTCTGAGTCCATTTAAGTATGCCGAAAGAGTACATCAAAACCGGCATGACCCACCCGTTGAAGGCGCGCACCTTATTTCCGCCCGAAAGAAGACTTTTTAATACCTTCTTCAGGCGACCAAAGAAGCGCTCCTTCAACGATTGCTTCATGTCAGCATCGTTGATACCTAACGCTTCCGACATACCCAAATATTTATAGCTCTCGAATGAGGAGAGGGATCTAAGGTGTATGGAATCTGGGAGTGTAATTCCCTCGGATTCCATAATCTCCCCCCGCTTTACATGCATGACTGCACATTTGTCCACACCAAATTCCATTCTGATGCCACTACTAAAAGTTTCAGTTACATTCAGTAGCTTCATCAGATGCAATTTATTGGGGGCAAAGAGTTTCAAATCATCCATGTAGAGAAGGTGAGATATCACCTGACCGCCTCTCCTCAATCGATAACCCAGACCTGAATCCTCCAGCAGTGTGCTTAGAGGATTCAGAGCTAAGCAGAACCATAGTGGACTCAGACTGTCGCCCTGGAATATTCCCCGCTTAATCCATACAGGTTCATCATTCCCCTGGATCTTTCGACTCCCTGGATAGCGAAGGACTGTCTTCCATTGCCCCATACACGACTTAAGGAAAGTGCGTAGAGTTGCATTTATCTTGTACAACTTCAGCACCCTCAAAAGCCATGTATGTGGCACCGAATCGTAGGCCTTCTTATAATCTATCCAGCAGGTTGAGAGATCCTTGCGGGATCGGCGAACCTGTTGGCTGATGGCCATGTCTATGAGGAGTAGCTCCTTAGTACCACGGGACCCGCTCCTACATCCATTTTGAGAGACAGACATGATGGTGTTGCTGTCAAGGTGTTTGTTTATTTTAGCTTTCAAAATGGATGTAAGAACTTTATAGACCGTTGGTAAACAAGTTATCGGTCTATAATTTTTGGGTTCCGCGGTGCTACCTGATTTATGGAGCAGGTGGGTAATTCCAGTTGTTAATAACAGGGGTAGCGAACCAGAATCTAAGGATGATTGGAATTGAGATGCCAAACAAGTGTGTGAACTACTTAGCCATTTTAACCAAAAGTTATGCAGCCCGTCCGGTCCCGGTGATTTCCAGTTCGGTAATGAACGGACTGCTGTGGCTACGTCTGATGATGTTATGAAAATACTATCCATTTCTGGTAAGTTTTCACACCCTTGTTTGATATCCTGTATCCAGTCACCCTCAGTGTGACAAACGGATACCGACTATATACCGCGCCAGAATGCACTTGTGGTGGCATCATCTGGGCGGTACACGTCAGCCTCGTTTTGTTCTGGTCGCTCCCAAGTTCTGTATACCCACCTCTCATCGCTCTGGAACATGCGATTCTGCGTATATCGATCCACTCGCCGCTTATACCGCCGAATACGGCTCGCCCATGCACAAACTTTCTGCTTCAGGAAGTCGATGCGCTCTGTGACATTATTTATATATTCTCGAGGGCTGATACCAGTCCCCGAGAATGCCTGTCTCACAAAGCGCATCACTCGTGGTCTAGTATTGCCCTCCCTGAAGCAGTATAGTTTGCCGATGAGTACCCTGGTCCCATCGATACGACGCTCGATTCTGCGTTGCCAGGCTGGTACGGCTGGTTTTGGTCGAGTAGCTTCGTCATAATTTGGAAACTTGACTTTGGCTAATCGACATGCCGCTACAGCCGCGCAATACAGGATCGAGTGTGTATCAATGAGATCCTCGCTGCTCTCGAAGAAATTCTTGAGCTGCGAGTCCAAAGCACACACCGGCGCCCTATTTTTTTTGTGCATAGGTAGCCGTGGTAACCGGGGTCTAAGGTTGGTTGGAGTGGATCTATAGTCACGGAACGCATCCTCCAGTGCGCTCCTCAGTCGATCGTTATACTGGCTACTTACTGTTTCAACCCTATCGTCCTCTTCTTCGACACGATTGGACCGCGGCGGAACAGCATCAATAATTGACGCTTGTGCCGCGGTCTGGGTCAGAGTCGGGGCGATTTGGTTGCTCAGTACCTCTGAGCGCAGCCTATCAAGTGCGATATCGTCCAACCTGTGATTGCGTTGGATGACACGCACCTGATCCGACAGTCGTTGGGCCGAGACGTTGACAGTTGGTTCCAGTGCCTGAAACAAAGACAGCATCCTTTCACGGTACGCAGTGAGGTTAGTTCCCCCCTCTGTAGCCCCGTAATATGCGCGCATGACGTTCTCATTCATTGTCTGAGTCCATCTCATGCGCTGCACACAACCACCGGCAGCGGGGACCCGGCTCGGGGCCGGATGGCCCCTAAGTCCCAAGCTCTTCGGTGGCCGGCCTCTCCCCTGCCGACGTACAGGTGTTGGCGACGTCGGCGGAGAGAAATACTCGTCGCTCGAGCTCGACGCAACTACCGCGGCCGGTGTCGTCACAGCGTTCACAGTGAGGCTGGAGACCGGCGGCGGCGAGGCGGAGCTGGGCGACGAGTCCGGGGGTGGTGAGCGTGCACGTCGAGCGGCAGATCTTGTCAACATTTCATACTTATTTTACTGTTTTATATTATTGTATTGTACATAATTATATATTTTCCGAGGTGACATGACAGATGTCACCTCCAACGATTCGGTAATTTTATCATTGTAGATATGTTTAAAAAACCTTTTTATATAAATTTTAAACTGCTTTAAGTTTGGGTTTCGGTTTTTGTTGAATATTTCACAGAATCGTAATGAAAAACTGATATAAAATATTATTTCTTAAATTGATAAAAAAATATGATGTTGACGTTTGCGGTGTTGCCAGTTATTTATTTATTATTATTATTATTCCCTTTATTTCTTTATACATACATATTATTCTACATTTTTAAATATTTATATAAAAACATACAAAAACATTTAAAAATATAAAAAAAATAGTGTTCCACCGATGGCGGGAGCGGGGTCCAAGCTACCGGTGGTTAGGGCTCCAGAGAGAGGAACCTCCTCACTATGCGGGCCGTATCGAGGAGTACTGCCTTTTGAATCAGGCCTTTGATCCAACTGCCTAACGAGAGCCTCAATAGATGTTGGTCGAGGCTCTTGGCTATCAAACCATTGGCCGATACGACAATCGGTACAATGACAGCCGAGTTCACATTCCACATGTCAACAACCTCGTGCGCCAAGTCGAGATATTTAATTTGCTTCTCTTTCTCAGCTTTCACGAGATTCCCGTCATGTGGAATGGTAACATCGACAATCATTGCGAGGCGCGCTAATCGATCTATCACTACTATATCAGGCTTATTTGCAACAATAGTCCTGTCAGTAATGATAGACCGATCCCAGTATAACGTGACATGGCCATTTTCAAGAACTGGGTCGGGCACATACTTATAATACGGTACCTCAGAATCCACAAGTTTATATTTCAAAGCAAGTTGCTGGTGGATAATCCTAGCTACTTGGTTATGTCTGTGCAAATACTCGCCATTAGCCAAACGAGAACAACCAGAGATAATATGTCTGATGGACTCACCCGGATGGTGACATGCCCGACACACGTCAATCGTCCCGTCCTTCATAATATATCTCCGGTAGTTATTCGTTAAGATAACTTCGTCCATAATTGCACAGACGAAACCTTCAGTTTCCCCGAAAAGGTCACTGAATCGTAGCCAGGATACGGAGGCTAAGAAGTCTACATCGGGCTCATGAAGAGCCCGATAAAATCGCCCGTGAAGTTCCTTGCTTTGCCATATCATCTTGCGGTCATCAGTAGTAAGTATTATAGGCTTGTGCCAGTTCTCTTTCGCCATGGATAGCGGGGTAAGCCCCTTGTCTACCGTGACCACATCATGATGCATACCCACTACGGTTTTTAAAAAATGTTCTCTGAGACTGCATACTTCTCGGTTGTGGAGGATCTTCGCATTTAAAAAGCCTCGACCCCCGCACTTCCGCGGAATATACAGTCTCATCACCGATGATCGTGGATGATGCATCCTGTATGCTGTCAGCAGTGTACGGACCCTTCTATCCAGGGCGTCGAGTTCGGTCTGAGTCCATTTAAGTATGCCGAAAGAGTACATCAAAACCGGCATGACCCACCCGTTGAAGGCGCGCACCTTATTTCCGCCCGAAAGAAGACTTTTTAATACCTTCTTCAGGCGACCAAAGAACGGCTCCTTCAACGATTGCTTCATGTCAGCATCGTTGATACCTAACGCTTCCGACATACCCAAATATTTATAGCTCTCGAATGAGGAGAGGGATCTAAGGTGTATGGAATCTGGGAGTGTAATTCCCTCGGATTCCATAATCTCCCCCCCCTTTACATGCATGACTGCACATTTGTCCACACCAAATTCCATTCTGATGCCACTACTAAAAGTTTCAGTTACATTCAGTAGCTTCATCAGATGTAATTTATTGGGGGCAAAGAGTTTCAAATCATCCATGTAGAGAAGGTGAGATATCACCTGACCGCCTCTCCTCAATCGATAACCCAGACCTGAATCCTCCAGCAGTGTGCTTAGAGGGTTCAGAGCTAAGCAGAACCATAGTGGACTCAGACTGTCGCCCTGGAATATTCCCCGCTTAATCCATACAGGTTCATCATTCCCCTGGATCTGTCGACTCCCTGGATAGCGAAGGACTGTCTTCCATTGCCCCATACACGACTTAAGGAAAGTGCGTAGAGTTGTATTTACCTTGTACAACTCCAGCACCCTCAAAAGCCATGTATGTGGCACCGAATCATAGGCCTTCTTATAATCTATCCAGCAGGTTGAGAGATCCTTGCGGGATCGGCGAACCTGTTGGCTGATGGCCATGTCTATGAGGAGTAGCTCCTTAGTACCACGGGACCCGCTCCTACATCCATTTTGAGAGACAGACATGATGGTGTTGCTGTCAAGATGTTTGTTTATTTTAGCTTTCAAAATGGATGTAAGAACTTTATAGACCGTTGGTAAACAAGTGATCGGTCTATAATTTTTGGGTTCCGCGGTGCTACCTGATTTATGGAGCAGGTGGGTAATTCCAGTTGTTAAGAACAGGGGTAGCGAACCAGAATCTAAGGATGACTGGAATTGAGATGCCAAACAAGTGTGTGAACTACTTAGCCATTTTAACCAAAAGTTATGCAGTCCGTCCGGTCCCGGTGATTTCCAGTTCGGTAACGAACGGACTGCTGTGGCTACGTCTGATGATGTTATGAAAATACTCTCCATTTCTGGTAAGTTTTCACACCCTTGTTTGATATCCTGTATCCAGTCACCCTCAGTGTGACAAACGGATACCGACCATATACCGCGCCAGAATGCACTTGTGGTGGCATCATCTGGGCGGTACACGTCAGCCTCGTTTTGTTCTGGTCGCTCCCAAGTTCTATATACCCACCTCTCATCGCTCTGGAACATGCGATTCTGCGTATATCTATCCACTCGCCGCTTATACCGCCGAATACGGCTCGCCCATGCACAAACTTTCTGCTTCAGGAAGTCGATGCGCTCTGTGACATTATGTATGTATTCTCGAGGGCTGATACCAGTCCCCGAGAATGCCTGTCTCACAAAGCGCATCACTCGTGGTCTAGTATTGCCCTCCCTGAAGCAGTATAGTTTGCCGATGAGTACCCTGGTCCCATCGATACGACGCTCGATTCTGCGTTGCCAGGCTGGTACGGCTGGTTTTGGTCGACTAGCTTCGTCACAATTTGGGAACTTGACTTTGGCTAATCGACATGCCGCTACAGCCGCGCAATACAGGATCGAGTGTGTATCAATGAGATCCTCGCTGCTCTCGAAGAAATTCTTGAGCCGCGAGTCCAAAGCACACACCAGCGCCCTATTTTTTTTTGTGCATAGGTAGCCGTGGTAACCGGGGTCTAAGGTTGGTCGGAGTGGATCTATAGTCGCGGAACGCATCCTCCAGTGCGCTCCTCAGTCGATCGTTATACTGGCTACTTACTGTTTCAACCCTATCGTCCTCTTCTTCGACACGATTGGACCGCGGCGGAACAGCATCAATAATTGACGCTTGTGCCGCGGTCTGGGTCAGAGTCGGGGCGATTTGGTTGCTCAGTACCTCTGAGCGCAGCCTATCAAGCGCGATATCGTCCAACCTGTGATTGCGTTGGATGACACGCACCTGATCCGACAGTCGCTGGGCCGAGACGTTGACAGTTGGTTCCAGTACCTGAAACAAAGACAGCATCCTTTCACGGTACGCAGTGAGGTTAGTTCCCCCCTCTGTAGCCCCGTAATATGCGCGCATGACGTTCTCATTCATTGTCTGAGTCCATCTCATGCGCTGCACACAACCACCGGCAGCGGGGACCCGGCTCGGGGCCGGATGGCCCCTAAGTCCCAAGCTCTTCGGTGGCCGGCCTCTCCCCTGCCGACGTACAGGTGTTGGCGACGTCGGCGGAGAGAAATACTCGTCGCTCGAGCTCGACGCAACTGCCGCGGGCGGTGTCGTCACAGCGTTCACAGTGAGGCTGGAGACCGGCGGCGGCGAGGCGGAGCTGGGCGGCGAGTCCGGGGGTGGTGAGCGTGCACGTCGAGCGGCAGATCTTGTCAACATTTTCGATATTATTGTCACATTATATTATATTCTTTATAATTTTTCTTGGTTTGGTATGACAGATGTCACAGGTTGTCTTGGCTATTTTTATTAAAAACATATTCAAAAAAATATTTTCCTTGTATATTTATAGGTTCCGATTTGTAGGTATTTCACGTATTAAAATAAATATAAAAACAGCGTCTATTGTAATAATTATTTAGAAATGTGAAGAGACAAAATAATCCTTGATGTTGACGTTGGTGTTGGTGTTGCCATTTTTATTATTATTCCCTTTATTTGTTTATACATACATATTATTCTACATTTTTAAATATTTATATAAAAACATACAAAAACATTTAAAAATATAAAAAATAGTGTTCCACCGATGGCGGGAGCGGGGTCCAAGCTACCGGTGGTTAGGGCTCCAGAGACAGGAACCTCCTCACGATGCGGGCCGTATCGAGGAGTACTGCCTTTTGAATCAGGCCTTTGATCCAACTGCCTAACGAGAGCCTCAATAGATGTTGGTCGAGGCTCTTGGCTATCAAACCATTGGCCGATACGACAATCGGTACAATGACAGCCGAGTTCACATTCCACATGTCAACAACCTCGTGCACCAAGTCGAGATATTTAATTTGTTTCTCTTTCTCAGCTTTCACGAGATTCCCGTCATGTGGAATGGTAACATCGACAATCATTGCGAGGCGCGCTAATCGATCTATCACTACTATATCAGGCTTATTTGCAACAATAGTCCTGTCAGTAATGATAGACCGATCCCAGTATAACGTGACATGGCCATTTTCAAGAACTGGGTCGGGCACATACTTATAATACGGTACCTCAGAATCCACAAGTTTATATTTCAAAGCAAGTTGCTGGTGGATAATCCTAGCTACTTGGTTATGCCTGTGCAAATACTCGCCATTAGCCAAACGAGAACAACCGGAGATAATATGTCTGATGGACTCACCCGGATGGTGACATGCCCGACACACGTCAATCGTCCCGTCCTTCATAATATATCTCCGGTAGTTATTCGTTAAGATAACTTCGTCCATAATTGCACAGACGAAACCTTCAGTTTCCCCGAAAAGGTCACTGAATCGTAGCCAGGATACGGAGGCTAAGAAGTCTACATCGGGCTCATGAAGAGCCCGATAAAATCGCCCGTGAAGTTCCTTGCTTTGCCATATCATCTTGCGGTCATCAGTGGTAAGTACTATAGGCTTGTGCCAGTTCTCTTTCGCCATGGATAGCGGGGTAAGCCCCTTGTCTACCGTGACCACATCATGATGCATACCCACTACGGTTTTTAAAAAATGTTCTCTGAGACTGCATACTTCTCGGTTGTGGAGGATCTTCGCATTTAAAAAGCCTCGACCCCCGCACTTCCGCGGAATATACAGTCTCATCACCGATGATCGTGGATGATGCATCCTGTTTGCTGTCAGCAGTGTACGGACCCTTCTATCCAGGGCGTCGAGTTCGGTCTGAGTCCATTTAAGTATGCCGAAAGAGTACATCAAAACCGGCATGACCCACCCGTTGAAGGCGCGCACCTTATTTCCGCCCGAAAGAAGACTTTTTAATACCTTCTTCAGGCGACCAAAGAAGCGCTCCTTCAACGATTGCTTCATGTCAGCATCGTTGATACCTAACGCTTCCGACATACCCAAATATTTATAGCTCTCGAATGAGGAGAGGGATCTAAGGTGTATGGAATCTGGGAGTGTAATTCCCTCGGATTCCATAATCTCCCCTCGATTTACATGCATGACTGCACATTTGTCCACACCAAATTCCATTCTGATGCTACTACTTGTATTGTTCTTGTGTTGGTAAATATTAAAGACTTTAGATAATTAGACTGGTTTATTTCACTTGTATAATTATTACATAATAATCGACATCTTCCAGGTCAGATCCTAAGTTACAATGACAAGACTATAGACAATATTCATAGACACTAATACATAGAGATGGTATTAGTTACTCGACTACAGAGTAGTGATGTATGATACAACATCCCCCTTGTTTAAGTTTAAATTAACCCTTGACAAACAATATTATAGAGACCTGACTTAGTTACAATTTAGACAATGACTTAAGACTATGGTTAGGTCTTAATCTAGGATACAATGTTCTACTTAATCTATTTCATCAATTAGCCTTCTGGTTGGCTTTACAACTCTTCCAGAACGAGTTACATATTGACTGACTGAGGATTGAGATGAGAGCTCTTGAGGTCTAGACTCCTGCCTGTTACCTTCCTCTCTCCCCTGCGACGAATTGGATAGCATAGGAGAATATTTGTGTCTTAAATGAACCCTATTCCTCCTATACCTGACTCCATTGACATCCTCAACGACATATGACCTATTATTAGCCAACCTTAGCTTGACAATGGCTTGTTCCCAATTGCTATCAGGCTTTCTTTTAAAGTATACATGATCATCGGGATACAATAATGACAATGACTTTGTATTTCTATTATAATATTTAGACTTATTTTTATTATTTTGCTTGACACATTCTTCATAATTTTTGAATGTAACCACTTTAGGTTTTAATTTCTTATAAGACATAGGAATGTTATTTCTTAAATTCCTGGACATTAACAATTGAGCTGGAGATGGTAAATTATTCTTAGGTGTGTTTCTATACTGTAATAAAGCTATGTATGGATCAGATGAGTTTCTTTTACATTTTTTTAACATATTTTTGATAATTTTGACTGAACTCTCTGCTTGACCATTTGACTGTGGATGATATGGGCTAGTTACAATGTGTTCTATGTCCCATTCATGCATAAAATTTTTAAATTCTAATGACTGAAAAGGAGGACCACCATCAGACACTAAAGATAAAGGTATTCCATGACGAGCAAAAATGGACTTTAAATGTGTTATTACATTCTTTGCTGTACTGTTTTTATTTAACAAAGCTATTTCTATAAATTTAGAATAATAATCTGTGACAATTAAATAAGTAAGGTTATCAAAATACATTAAATCAACACCTACTTGTTGCCATGGATATTTATTAATTTCAAAATTTTTTAGTGGTTCCTTTGGATTATTAGGTTTAAATTGTGCACATACATAACATTGTTCTACCAAGTTTTTAATATCAGCTGACATGCTTGGCCAGTACAAAGACTCTCTAGCCAGTTTTAAGCATTTATTTATACCTTGGTGACCTTCATGAATTTTACCTAACATTTCCTTATACATTGCCTGTGGTACTATTAATTTTGACCCTTTGAACAACAAATCTTTGACTACATGAATTTCAGCTTGTATGTTCCAAAATGGTTTTATTGACAGACTGACATTATTTTTATTTTTTGGCCAACCTTCATAATAATACTTTTTTAACAATTGCAAAGTATCATCTTTCTTAGTGTGCTGTAACAATTTTGTACAGTACTCCTTTGTGACTGCTAGACTTGAATGCATTAAATTGACATGACAAGATATTTCTGACTCATTCTCAGGTATATAATGTTCTTTTAATGCTGCTCTAGACAGAGTGTCAGATATAAACATTTCTTTACCTGGAACATGTATAACTTCCAAATCATATTTTTGAAAAGTTAACATCATACGTTGCAATCTTGCTGGTACATCATGTAATGGCTTTTTAAAAAGATAGACTAAAGGTTTATGATCAGTATGAACAGTTACTTTATGACCGTACACATACTGGTGAAATTTTTCACAACCAAACTGAATGGCTAACAATTCTTTCTCAATTTGAGCATACCTTGACTGAGTTTGAGTTAATGTTTTTGAACTATAAGCAATAGGTTTATTATTCTGCATAATGACTGCTCCTAATGCTGACTTTGACGAATCGACTGACAAGACTAATGGTACATTGGGATTATAATGAGCTAAAACTGGTGAATTTGTAATTTCATCGATTAAACTCTTAAGACATTGACTATGATTTTCATCCCAAGTCCAGACTGAATCTTTCTTCAAAAGATTTCTTAAAATTTGAGTTTTTTGAGACAAATTGCTAATAAAGGGACCTAAATAATTGATCATACCTAATATTCTTTGCAATTCTTTGACATTTTTTGGTGTGGGCATATTGACAACTGCTTTTACTTTCTCTTCATCAACCCTAGCACCATCTTTACTGAAAACATACCCTAAAAAACAGACTTCTGAAACTAGAAATTTACATTTAGACTTATTGAACTTTAAATTGACTTCACGTGCTCGTTGCATGACTTTATGTACTCTCTCATTATGTACTGACTCGTTTGGTCCATATACCAAAATATCATCGATGAATATTAGAACTCCTTCTAAATCACCGAACAAATTCATCATGACTCTTTGAAAAATTTCAGACGATGCATTAATACCAAAAGGTAACCTTAAATATTTATATCTACCGAAAGGTGTTTGAAATGTACATAAATCAGAACTATATTCATCTAGTTTAAGCATCCAAAATCCTGAAAATGCATCTAAATGAGAAAAACAAACAGCTCCTGCTAGTTGAGATCTGATCTCATCTATTGACTTTAGTGGATAAATTTCCCTTACAATATTCTTATTCAAATTTCTAGGATCTAAACAAATTCGTAACTGACCCGTGCTTTTGACTGTTATCACTATACTGTTCACCCATTCTGTAGGTTTAAAAACCTTTTCAATGACCTGCATTTTCTCCATGCGATCCAATTCATCTCGCAGTTTGTTCAGTAAAGCGAAGGGTACCCTTCTCGGAGCATCCACGCATGGCACTGCTTCAGGTTTGAGTTTCAGGCGACAGACTTGAGGTAGACATCCAAGACCCTGAAATACATCATTGTATTGTGTAAGAATTTGTTCACTAAAATTTTGTTGAGACACAGAGAAAACTCTTTGAATTATACCTAATTTTTCACAAGTTGGTAGACCTAAAACATTCGGACAAACTAAATCTGCGACTATAAACACTATATTTACACTAATAGTGCTATTATTTAAAGATAAACTACATTTTATATTGACTTTGCCCATAATGGGTATTGATATACCACCAAACCCACTAACGTTTATTTGACATTTCTCAAGTGACATTTGACTTTGACATTTCAAAAATTGAAAAGTTCTCTTTGACATAATATTGATATCAGCTCCCGAGTCAATAATGCAATTAATTTGTGTATGACCAACTAAAATGTTTATGTTCCATGACTGTTTAGAATAGTATTTGTTTTGTTTTGACTCGACTGTATTGACCTGTTTACTATGTGCTGACTTTGCTGTAATAATTCTACAAGTGTTTGTTGTGTGAGATTCCTCAGACTTGTGTCTGTACTCATCATTAAGATATGAATCTCGACTAAGACTTTTTGACTTTTTTGACTTGACTGTGAATCTCTCAGACTGTTTAGTGTTTTCATCATTGAGATACGACATATGACAAGATGAGTCTTCATGAGATCTCTCGGACTTGTCAGTCACCAGACTTTTTTCATCACTGAGGCATTTTTTATTAGACCTCTCAGATATGACATTATCACCACTTTCATCACAGAAATATGACACAGGATATTTTTTATGACAAGATGAGTCTTCATGAGATCTCTTAGACATTGACTGCGACTGGCCTATGTGCGACCTGACCGTTGATTGTAACTTAGGATGTGATTGTGACTGTGTGTATGACAACCTGCTATTTCTGTAATGATTTCGATTGTGATGACTTTGTGACTCTAAATGACAATTATATTGACTAGACTTATGACTATGACTGAAATTATGACAATTTTTAATTCCAACAAAATTATCTTGACTACCAGTTGAACTAAAAGACTCTAAATGACTGACTTTTTTATTATTTGAGTAACAAAATTTTGCAAAATGACCATAAGAGTTACATGACCTGCATTTAGCTCCCTGCGCTGGACATTTGTAGCGGTGGTGTTGTCCACAGCGGCTACACGTCCTCGAGCGCTTCTCAGGACTGGGACTTGACTTTGACCTCCCTGCGCTGGATCCCTGCTGACTGACTGGTGAAGCTCGCCGTCGCTGACGCTCCACTCGACCACGGCTCCTCCGACGCAGATGCATGACTTTTTCAGACTCTTCACTAGTGGACCTCTTGACAATTTGGTCTGCATCCTGCTGTGCGACGATGAGTGTCCTAGCTAGCTCTCGCATCCTCTGATATGTCAGATCAGGTTCCTGCAGCAGTCTCTGACGTACATGTGCTAAGTCCAAACTCAAGTTGGCGATAAAAATATCTCTGATAAGAGATTCTCTGAGCGTTCCAAATTCGCAATCTTGGCTTTTATTTTCGAGATCGGTTAAGAAATCCTCGATGCTTTCCGATTTCTGTTGACGTGTGGTAAAAAACATGTGACGATACATGGTAATATTTTTTCTGGGTTGAAAAAATTCGTCGAATTTGGCTTTGACGTCATGTAATGTGCTTTCTCCAATATTTATGTTGAATGTGTTGAAAATATTTAAGCATTTTTCACTAATGTGATGTAATAAAATGGCGATCTTGCGTTTCTCACCGGACTTGTCTAAACCCGTTGCCAACAAGTATAATTCGAACTGTTGCCACCAGCGCTTCCAGGTTTCGTAATTGTTGTTTGTTGCATCTGACGATATTTTAAGCGCCTTCAAGCCACTGTTCATTGTAGCTTCGGTGTCATGGCCGCCACCGACGCCATCCGACTTTTGCATTTTTTGAATTTTCTTTCTCCGTATTGGGTTTTTTCACTCTTCTGACACCATGTATGTGTTTTTCCACTTCTGACACCATGTATGTGTTTTTCCACTTCTGACACCATGTATTGTTCTTGTGTTGGTAAATATTAAAGACTTTAGATAATTAGACTGGTTTATTTCACTTGTATAATTATTACATAATAATCGACATCTTCCAGGTCAGATCCTAAGTTACAATGACAAGACTATAGACAATATTCATAGACACTAATACATAGAGATGGTATTAGTTACTCGACTACAGAGTAGTGATGTATGATACAACACTACTAAAAGTTTCAGTTACATTCAGTAGCTTCATCAGATGCAATTTATTGGGGGCAAAGAGTTTCAAATCATCCATGTAGAGAAGGTGAGATATGACCTGACCGCCTCTCCTCAATCGATAACCCAGACCTGAATCCTCCAGCAGTGTGCTTAGAGGATTCAGAGCTAAGCAGAACCATAGTGGACTCAGACTGTCGCCCTGGAATATTCCCCGCTTAATCCATACAGGTTCATCATTCCCCTGGATCTGTCGACTCCCTGGATAGCGAAGGACTGTCTTCCATTGCCCCATACACGACTTAAGGAAAGTGCGTAGAGTTGCATTTATCTTGTACAACTCCAGCACCCTCAAAAGCCATGTATGTGGCACCGAATCGTAGGCCTTCTTATAATCTATCCAGCAGGTTGAGAGATCCTTGCGGGATCGACGAACCTGTTGGCTGATGGCCATGTCTATGAGGAGTAGCTCCTTAGTACCACGGGACCCGCTCCTACATCCATTTTGAGAGACAGACATGATGGAGTTGCTGTCAAGATGTTTGTTTATTTTAGCTTTCAAAATGGATGTAAGAACTTTATAGACCGTTGGTAAACAAGTGATCGGTCTATAATTTTTGGGTTCCGCGGTGCTTCCTGATTTGTGGAGCAGGTGGGTAATTCCAGTTGTTAAGAACAGGGGTAGCGAACCAGAATCTAAGGATGACTGGAATTGAGATGCCAAACAAGTGTGTGAACTACTTAGCCATTTTAACCAAAAGTTATGCAGCCCGTCCGGTCCCGGTGATTTCCAGTTCGGTAACGAACGGACTGCTGTGGCTACGTCTGATGATGTTATGAAAATACTAGCCATTTCTGTTAAGTTTTCACACCCTTGTTTGATATCCTGTATCCAGTCACCCTCAGTGTGACAAACGGATACCGACCATATACCGCGCCAGAATGCACTTGTGGTGGCATCATCTGGGCGGTACACGTCAGCCTCGTTTTGTTCTGGTCGCTCCCAAGTTCTGTAAACCCACCTCTCATCGCTCTGGAACATGCGATTCTGCGTATATCGATCCACTCGCCGCTTATACCGCCGAATACGGCTCGCCCATGCACAAACTTTCTGCTTCAGGAAGTCGATGCGCTCTGTGACATTATTTATGTATTCTCGAGGGCTGATACCAGTCCCCGAGAATGCCTGTCTCACAAAGCGCATCACTCGTGGTCTAGTATTGCCCTCCCTGAAGCAGTATAGTTTGCCGATGAGTACCCTGGTCCCATCGATACGACGCTCGATTCTGCGTTGCCAGGCTGGTACGGCTGGTTTTGGTCGACTAGCTTCGTCACAATTTGGGAACTTGACTTTGGCTAATCGACATGCCGCTACAGCCGCGCAATACAGGATCGAGTGTGTATCAATGAGATCCTCGCTGCTCTCGAAGAAATTCTTGAGCCGCGAGTCCAAAGCACACACCAGCGCCCTATTTTTTTTGTGCATAGGTAGCCGTGGTAACCGGGGTCTAAGGTTGGTCGGAGTGGATCTATAGTCGCGGAACGCATCCTCCAGTGCGCTCCTCAGTCGGTCGTTATACTGGCTACTTACTGTTTCAACCCTATCATCCTCTTCTTCGACACGATTGGACCGCGGCGGAACAGCATCAATAATTGACGCTTGTGCCGCGGTCTGGGTCAGAGTCGGGGCGATTTGGTTGCTCAGTACCTCTGAGCGCAGCCTATCAAGTGCGATATCGTCCAACCTGTGATTGCGCTGGATGACCCGCACCTGATCCGATAGTCGTTGGGCCGAGACGTTGACAGTTGGTTCCAGTGCCTGAAACAAAGACAGCATCCTTTCACGGTACGCAGTGAGGTTAATTCCCCCCTCTGTAGCCCCGTAATATGCGCGCATGACGTTCTCATTCATTGTCTGAGTCCATCTCATGCGCTGCACACAACCACCGGCAGCGGGGACCCGGCTCGGGGCCGGACGGCCCCTAAGTCCCAAGCTCTTCGGTGGCCGGCCTCTCCCCTGCCGACGTACAGGTGTTGGCGACGTCGGCGGAGAGAAATACTCGTCGCTCGAGCTCGACGCAACTACCGCGGCCGGTGTCGTCACAGCGTTCACAGTGAGGCTGGAGACCGGCGGCGGCGAGGCGGAGCTGGGCGACGAGTCCGGGGGTGGTGAGCGTGCACGTCGAGCGGCAGATCTTGTCAACATTTTCGATATTATTTTCTCATATTTATAATTTTTCTTCGTTTGGCATGACAGATGTCATAGGTTGTCTTGGCTATTTTTATTAAAAACATATTCCAAAAAATATTTTCCTTGTATATTTATAGGTTCCGATTTGTAGGTATTTCACGTATTAATATAAATTATATAAAAACAGCGTCTATTGTAATAATTATTTAGAAATGTGAAGAGACAAAATAATCCTTGATGTTGACGTTGGTGTTGGTGTTGCCATTATTTTTATTATTATTATTATTATTTCCTTTATTTCATTACAATACACTTATAAATTATATTTTTAAATATTTCTACATAAAAAATATATAAAAAAACATTTAAAAATATAAAAAATAGTAACCCACCGGCATCGGGAACAGGGTCCAAGCTACCGGCGGTCAGGGCTCCAGAGAGAGGAACTTCCTGACAATGCGAGCCGTGTCCAGAAGTACAGCTTTCTGAATCAAGCCTTTGATCCAGCTGCCTAACGAGAGCCTCTTGAGGTGTTGGTCGAGGCTCTTGGCTATTAAGCCATTGGCTGTCACGACTATCGGCACAATGATTGCTGAATCCACCTCCCACATGTCGACAACCTCGTGAGCCAAGTCAAGATACTTGATTTGTTTATCTTTCTCGGCTTTCACGAGGTTCTCATCATGCGGGATGGTTATGTCAACAATCATTGCACGCCGCTCTGATCGATCCACCATCACTATATCAGGCTTATTGGCAACAATAGTCCTGTCAGTGATGATGGATCGATCCCAGTACAATGTGATATGACCATTTTCGAGAACTGGGTCGGGCACATACCTGTAGTACGGCACCTCCGATTCCACAAGGTTGTACTTTAGAGCAAGTTGCTGATGAATTATCCTGGCTACAAGGTTGTGTCTATGCAAGTACTCTCCGTTAGCTAGACGAGAACACCCGGAGATAATATGCCTTATTGATTCCCCCGGCCGGTGACATGCCCGACAGATGTCAACTGTGCCGTCTTTCACAATAAATGTCCGGTAATTGTTCGTCATCATAACTTCGTCCATAATTGCACATACAAAACCTTCGGTTTCCCCAAAAAGGTCACCGAATCGTAGCCAGGCTACGGACGCTTGTAAATCTACATCAGGCCCGTGTAGGGCTCTGAAAAAGCGTCCGTGAAGCTCTTTGCTCTTCCATACCTCCATGCGGTCATTGGTGTCAAGCACTACTGGTTTGCGCCAGTTCTCTTTAGCCAAGGAGAGCGGAGTGAGGCCCTTGTCAACCGCGAGCACATCTCGATGCATCCCCACGTCGGTTTCTAGAAAATATTCCCTGAGACTGCATATCTCGCGATTGTGGAGGGTCTTGGCGTTTAAAAAGCCGCGACCTCCACATTTTCGCGGGATATACAGCCTCATAACCGATGATCGTGGGTGATGCAATCGATTTGCAGTCAGCAGCGTACGGACCCTCTGATCCAGGGCGTCAAGTTCGGTTTGAGTCCATTTGAGTATGCCGAAAGAGTACATCAATACCGGCATGACCCAACCGTTGAAAGCGCGCACCTTGTTTCCGCCTGATAGAAGACTATTAAGTACTTTTTTCAGGCGGCCAAAGAAGCGTTCCTTCAACGATTGCTTCATGTCAGTAACATTGATACCCAACGCTTCCGACATACCCAAATACTTATAGGTTTCGGATGCGGAGAGGGCTCTAAGGTTTATGGAACTCGTGAGTTGGGTTCCCACGGATTCCACAATCTCTCCTCGCTTTACATGCATGACCGCACATTTGTCCACACCAAATTCCATCCTGATGGCGCTACTGAAAATTTCTGTAATTTTCAGTAGCTCCTTCAGTTGTGAATTGTTGGGAGCGAAAAGTTTCAGGTCATCCATGTAAAGGAGGTGCGATATAACCTGACCACCTCTCCTCAACCTATAGCCTAAACCTGAATCCTCCAATAATGTGCTTAGAGGATTCAATGCTAAGCAAAACCAAAGTGGACTCAAACTATCGCCCTGAAATATTCCTCGCTCGATCCTTATCGGTTCGCTATTCCTCAGAATATTTCGACATCCTGGATAGCGAAGGACTGTCCTCCATGTCCTCATACATGTCATCAGGAAGGTGCGTAGAGTTGCATCCACTTTGTACAACTCCAGCACCCGCATGAGCCATGTATGTGGCACTGAGTCATAGGCCTTCTTATAATCTATCCAACATGTCGATAGATCCTTTCGGGAACGACGAACTTGTTGGCTAATGGCCATATCAATGAGGAGTAGCTCCTTAGTACCGCGAGACCCGCTCCTACATCCATTTTGAGAGGCAGACATGATAGTGTTGCTGTCAATATGTTTGTTAATTTTAGTTTTCAAAATGGATGTAAGAACTTTATAGACCGTCGGTAAACAGGTGATCGGTCTATAATTTTTGGGTTCCGCGGTGCTACCTGATTTATGGAGCAGGTGGGTTATTCCTGTTGTTAGAAACTGGGGTAGCGAACCAGACTCTAAGGCAGTCTGGAATTGAGATGCCAAGCGAGCGTGCGACCTTGGAAACCATTTTATCCAAAAGTTATGCAGCCCGTCCGGTCCTGGAGATTTCCAGTTAGGTAACGGGCGGACTGCACGAGCTACATCTTGGGGGCAGATGGTAATAGCCCCCATTTCAGGTATTGGATCGCAGGCTCGCTCGACATCCCGGGCCCAGTCACCTTCAGTGTGACTGACAGGTACCGACCAGATACTGCGCCAGAATGAACACATGGCATCATCATCCGGTAGGCACGTGTCAGCCAAACCTTGTTCTGGTCGCTCCCAGTCCCTATAAACCCACCTTTCATTGCTTTGGAAGGTGCGATTCTGGGTGTATCGTTCTACTCGTCGTTTATATCTTCTAATACGATTCGCCCATGCATACACTTTCTGCTTCAGGAAATCGATGCGCTCCGTGACACGGGCCATAAAATTCTGCGGGCTGGTATTTGTACCTAAGAATGCCCGCCTCACAAAGCGCATCACTCTAGGACGAGTATTACCCTCCCTGAAGCAGATTAGTTTACCGATGAGTGCTCTGGCCTCACCAATACGACGTTCAATCCTGCGCTGCCAAGCTGGTACTACTGGTTTTGGTCGTGTAGCTCTAAAGTCACTGGGAAATTTGACATGAGCTACACGACATGCTGCTACAGCTGCGCAGTACAGGATTGAATGAGTATCAGTGAGGTCCTCGCAGGTATCAAAATAATTTGATAACTGCGCATCCAGAGCAGCCATCAGTGCCCTATTTCTGTTATGCATGGGCAAACGTGGCAGGCGTGGTCTTAGTTCTGCCGATACAAAACGATATTCCCGAATCGCAGCCTCCAAAGCATTTCTTAATTCCTCATTGCACTGGGTACTTACATTTGTAGCCACATCATTGCTCCCCTCATCAGCATAGCTTGTGCTATCTCTGCTGTGCGGCTGCGGTGGTATCTCCGCGATTTGTGACGGGGGAGCGATGACACGGCTACTCTGCATTTCGTTTCGCAGGCGATCAAGCACAGTATCATCCAACATATGATTACGCTGGATAACCCGTACCTGATCCGATAGTCGTTGTGCCGAAACGTTGACAGCCGGTTCAAGCACCTGAAACAGAGAGAGCATTCGAACACGGTACGCGGTCAGGTTGTTTCCTCCCTCTGTAGCCCCATAGTATGAGCGCATGACGTTTTCATTGATGGATTGTGTCCATCTCATGCGCTGCACACTTCCGCCGGGAGCTGGGACCCTGTCAGAAGCCGATGGGCCTCGAGGTCCTAAGCGGTCCGGCGGCCGGCGTCCTCCCCGTCGGCGAACAGGTGGTGGCGTCGTCGGCGGAGAGAAGTACTCGTCGCTCGAGCTCGACGCAACTGCCGCGGCCGTGGTCGTCACAGCACTTACAGTGGCGCTGGAGACCGGCGGCGGCGAGGCGGAGCTGAGCAACGAGTCCGGAGATGGTGGGCGTGCACGTTGTCTTGCGGCAGATCTTGTCAACATTTCATAATATTTATTTCACTGTTTTGCATAATAATTATGTATTGTCCGAGGTGACATGACAAATGTCACTTGCAATGATTCGGTAATTTTTTTCATTGTTGTAATGTATATAGGTAGATACTGTTTATATATATTTTAAATTGTTTTTAGTTTGGTTTTCGGTTTTTTGTTGTAGGTATATTTCACAATATAGAAATGAAAAACTGATACAAAATATTTTTTCTTAAATTGATAAAAATTATGATGTTGACGTTTGCTGTGTTGCCATTTTTTTTTTTATTTTATTTTTTAAATTATTATTATTTCGTTTATTTATATATATATATATACATATTCATTTACATTTTTAAATATCTATAAAAAACATAAAAACATTTAAAAATATAAAAAATAGTGTTCCACCGATGGCGGGAGCGGGGTCCAAGCTACCGGTGGTTAGAGCTCCAGAGACAGGAACCTCCTCACGATGCGGGCCGTATCAAGGAGTACTGCCTTTTGAATCTGGCCTTTGATCCAACTGCCTAACGAGAGCCTCAATAGATGTTGGTCGAGGCTCTTGGCTATCAAACCATTGGCCGATACGACAATCGGTACAATGACTGCCGAGTTCACATTCCACATGTCAACAATCTCGTGCGCCAAGTCGAGATATTTAATTTGTTTTTCTTTCTCAGCTTTCACGAGATTCCCGTCATGTGGAATGGTAACATCGACAATCATTGCAAGGCGCGCTAATCGATCTATCACCACTATATCAGGCTTATTGGAAACAATAGTCCTGTCAGTAATGATAGACCGATCCCAGTATAACGTGACATGGCCATTTTCAAGAACTGGGTCGGGCACATACTTATAATACGGTACCTCAGAATCCACAAGTTTATATTTCAAAGCAAGTTGCTGGTGGATAATCCTAGCTACTTGGTTATGTCTGTGCAAATACTCGCCGTTAGCTAAACGAGAACAACCAGAGATAATGTGTCTGATGGACTCACCCGGGTGGTAACATGCCCGACACACGTCAATCGTCCCGTCCTTCATAATATATCTCCGGTAGTTATTCGTCAAGATAACTTCGTCCATAATTGCACAGACGAAACCTTCAGTTTCCCCGAAAAGGTCACCGAATCGTAGCCAGGATACGGAAGCTAAGAAGTCTACATCGGGCTCATGAAGAGCCCGATAAAATCGCCCGTGAAGTTCCTTGCTTTGCCATATCATCTTGCGGTCATCAGTGGTAAGTATTATAGGCTTGTGCCAGTTCTCTTTCGCCATGGATAGCGGAGTAAGCCCCTTGTCTACTGTGACCACATCAAGATGCATACCCACTACGGTTTTTAAAAAATGTTCTCTGAGACTGCATACCTCTCGGTTGTGGAGGGTCTTCGCATTTAAAAAGCCTCGACCCCCGCACTTCCGCGGAATATACAGTCTCATCACCGATGATCGTGGGTGATGCATCCTGTTTGCTGTCAGCAGTGTACGGACCCTTCTATCCAGGGCGTCGAGTTCGGTCTGAGTCCATTTAAGTATGCCGAAAGAGTACATCAAAACCGGCATGACCCACCCGTTGAAGGCGCGCACCTTATTTCCGCCCGAAAGAAGACTATTTAATACCTTCCTCAGGCGACCAAAGAAGCGCTCCTTCAACGATTGCTTCATGTCAGCATCATTGATACCTAACGCTTCCGACATACCTAAATATTTATAGCTCTCGAATGAAGAGAGGGATCTAAGGTGTATGGAATCCGGGAGTGTAATTCCCTCGGATTCCATAATCTGCCCTCGTTTTACATGCATGACTGCACATTTATCCACGCCAAATTCCATTTTGATGCCGCTACTAAAAGTTTCTGTTACATTCAGTAGCTTCATCAGATGCAATTTATTGGGGGCAAAGAGTTTCAAATCATCCATGTAGAGAAGGTGAGATATGACCTGACCGCCTCTCTTCAATCGATAACCTAGACCTGAATCCTCCAGCAGTGTGCTTAGAGGATTCAGAGCTAAGCAGAACCATAGTGGACTCAGACTGTCGCCCTGGAATATTCCCCGCTTAATCCATACAGGTTCATCGTTCCTCTGGATCTGTCGACTCCCTGGATAGCGAAGGACTGTCTTCCATTGCCCCATACACGACTTAAGGAAAGTGCGTAGAGTTGCATTTATCTTGTACAACTCCAGCACCTTCATAAGCCATGTATGTGGCACCGAATCGTAGGCCTTCTTATAATCTATCCAGCAGGTGGAGAGATCCTTGCGGGATCGACGAACCTGTTGGCTGATGGCCATGTCTACGAGGAGTAGCTCCTTAGTACCACGGGACCCGCTCCTACATCCATTTTGAGAGACAGACATGATGGAGTTACTGTCAAGATGGTTGTTTATTTTAGCTTTCAAAATGGATGTAAGAACTTTATAGACCGTTGGTAAACAAGTGATCGGCCTATAATTTTTGGGTTCCGCGGTACTACCTGATTTATGGAGCAGGTGGGTAATTCCAGTTGTTAAGAACTGGGGTAGCGAACCAGACTCTAAGGATGACTGGAATTGAGATGCCAAACAAGTGTGTGAACTACTTAGCCATTTTAACCAAAAGTTATGCAGCCCGTCCGGTCCCGGTGATTTCCAGTTCGGTAACGAACGGACTGCTGTGGCTACGTCTGATGGTGTTATCAAAATAGTATTCATTTCTGGTAAGTTTTCACACCCTTGTTCAACATCCTGCATCCAGTCACCCTCAGTGTGACAAACGGATACCGACCATATACCGCGCCAGAATGCACTTGTGGTGGCATCATCCGGGCGGTACACGTCAGCCTCGTTTTGTTCTGGTCGCTCCCAAGCTCTGTATACCCACCTCTCATCGCTCTGGAACATGCGATTCTGCGTATATCGATCCACTCGCCGCTTATACCGCCGAATACGGCTCGCCCATGCACAAACTTTCTGCTTCAGGAAGTCGATGCGCTCTGTGACATTATTTATGTATTCTCGAGGGCTGATACCAGTCCCCGAGAATGCCTGTCTCACAAAGCGCATCACTCGTGGTCTAGTATTGCCCTCCCTGAAGCAGTATAGTTTGCCGATGAGTGCCCTGGTCCCATCGATACGACGCTCGATTCTGCGTTGCCAGGCTGGTACGGCTGGTTTTGGTCGACTAGCTTCATCACAATTTGGGAACTTGACTTTGGCTAATCGACATGCCGCTACAGCCGCGCAATACAGGATCGAGTGTGTATCAATGAGATCCTCGCTGCTCTCGAAGAAATTCTTGAGCTGCGAGTCCAAAGCACACACCAGCGCCCTATTTTTTTTGTGCATAGGTAGCCGTGGTAACCGGGGTCTAAGGTTGGTCGGGGTGGATCTATAGTCGCGGAACGCATCCTCCAGTGCGCTCCTCAGTCGGTCGTTATACTGGCTACTTACTGTTTCAACCCTATCATCCTCTTCTTCGACACGATTGGACCGCGGCGGAACAGCATCAATAATTGACGCTTGTGCCGCGGTCTGGGTCAGAGTCGGGGCGATTTGGTTGTTCAGTACCTCTGAGCGCAGCCTATCAAGTGCGATGTCGTCCAACCTGTGATTGCGTTGGATGACCCGCACCTGATCCGACAGTCGTTGGGCCGAGACGTTGACAGTTGGTTCCAGTGCCTGAAACAGAGACAGCATCCTTTCACGGTACGCAGTGAGGTTAGTTCCCCCCTCTGTAGCCCCGTAATATGCGCGCATGACGTTCTCATTCATTGTTTGAGACCATCTCATGCGCTGCACACAACCACCGGCAGCGGGGACCCGGCTCGGGGCCGGATGGCCCCTAAGTCCCAAGCTCGTCGGCGGCCGGCCTCTCCCCTGCCGACGTACAGGTGTTGGCGACGTCGGCGGAGAGAAATACTCGTCGCTCGAGCTCGACGCAACTACCGCGGTCGGTGTCATCACAGCATTCACAATGGGGCTGGAGACCGGCGGCGGCGAGGCGGAGCTGAGCGACGAGTCCGGAGGTGGTGGGCGTGCTCTTCGTGTGGCTGCTCGTGTCAACATCTTCATACTTTTCACATCTTTATTGTATAATATAGGATTTTGCAGGTGACATGACAGATGTCACTGATTTTCTATATGTTGATGCATGCTTTCTTTTCATTTTAACGTCTTTGATTTATAAATAAGGTATTTTAAAAATTTGGTTTTGAATGCCACTTGTATATAAATATGTAAAATGCTTGTAATAATTTTATAATTAAATTCAAATATGAGAAGCTATAAAAAGAGATGTTGACATTGTCGTTATTATTATTATTATTATAAATTATTATAAATTATTATTATTATTATTATTATTATTATCCGGCACACATCGCAGCACAACTGCTCAGACCCGTCCTCCGTACGGCTTCACCCGGCATCATGCCGGAACACAACAAATCGCTTGGCGGCTAGGCTTTGTCTGGTGGGTGGTAACTTCTGCCGGCGGCCGATGTTATGGCCTACCACCGAGAAATATATTGCTAACTTAAATACAGTCCGCCTGAATCTTGTTTAAAGTCTTTCGTGGTAGGCACGTTGACGCCACAGGTTTAAACACACGCGTAGGTCAGTTTCGGCCCTTATAACGCTAGGCCAACTAGGCCTTTCAGGCCTTCATACATTAAATATCTTCATAATCTCAACTAATATTTTTGTAAGTATTATATTAGTCAAATGCAAGACATTTTGGATTGAAGTCGGCTCCTGTCTAATGGATTAGTTTTATGTTAATTTATTACTAGACTAAATATTTTAAAACGCTTCTGAAACAATGTGTCGTCAAATGTTAAGAAAAGCTCCCGAGGTAAATTAAGAATGTGCAGAATTATGGATATATTTATTATTTAACTATTTAGGTGTGTGCACACATAACGCATATACACTATTGAATCTTGATCGTCTTACAATGATAGCCCACTTTATCTATTCAGCTGTAATAATAACCAGGAAAATATATGGGATAATGCTTAATACTTCTAAAAGAATCTCTTCAAGTACATACCTGCGGTAGGAAAGTATATAACAAGATATACAGTATGTTACGAAAACCCTGTCCGACCCGTGAAGGTGTTGTTAGGTATCGATAACTGATTCTACTAATGCATACAAAACCGGGCTTTACTTAAAAAAAAAATCCCCCTAAAAAAAATAAATATTATTTCGCAAAAGGAGGTAACTTATTAAATGTGCGTTGACCACCCTTCGCCTGACGACCGCGGGGGGCGGGCGGCAGGACACGCGGCACGTGGTCGCATCGCTATTCGCTCATAATAATACCGGTGTTGTCACTTTTTAAAAATTACCAAATTTCGGGGAAATTGGAATTAATTCGTTGGAAAAAAAGATTATTTCAAAATTCATTTGTATTGGTACTATGATGAATACGTAAAATTTTATATTATGTTTGGTCATGTGTTTACCTAACCTCTATTATCCTTATGGGTCGGACAGGGTTTTCGTAACATACTGTAGACGGCGCGTATTGGGTATAGTTCTAAAGGTAATCGATCAATCACTTATTTCTATCGTTTTTACGAAATTAAACTTTGTTTTCATTAACTTGTGCTTTCTTCTTCAAGACTTTAGTTTTATCTTGTCATAAAAAGTTTCTCCCGTGAGAATTTATACCACTGAAATATGTTTATCCCTAGACAAATGAAAATAATGGCATATAAGGGCCAATTAACTTAAACATAGACAATAAAATTCATCAGTCTATTTGTATAAATCTATATATAAAAATTGAATTGATTGACTTCGCTTCGATGGGTTCGTCTGAATAACCGGTCGTTGCTCAGCGAAATACTGTGACTGCCGTGCAGCGTATCGCATCTGTGCAAGAACAGGTGACGTGTTCTTGCACAGATACGACGCACGGCTTAATTGTAGTTTGTTTTGTAACACAAGTAGTTATTTCCTCACACTACAATTGTATTTTTTGTATTTATTGTTTTCTTTCTTTTTTGGTTTCGCACGGTTTGTGCATTTAGCCAATGTCACGTAATGAATTATTCATGTCGAAAAAGACGCCCACCTGAACCGTCTACAAGGGAGGTTTGAGGCAAAGTCATGATGAGGCCACTATGCTGCGATATTTCAATGCTCTTAATGAATTATCCTACTGAATGCACTTTTTACTACATAAATCAAGCACTTTTATTTAGTAAACAACACTAAAAATATTTTTTAAGTCCAATTTAAAATGAGCGTGACACTCAGCATAACTTTCCCGCCAAAAACCGTATTTATTGTTGTTGTATGGTATGTTGTCATCTGGCGGTGTCGCGAGCGCATCACGGATGACAGACGGATAGTTTGACAAAATTGTGGAGTCTCTCCCATAAAGGCCATTAATCAAGACTTGAATTGAATTGAATCAGACGGATATTTTATAATTGTCAATGTCTAATTGTCAAATAATGTGTTTTGCCCAAGGAAATTATATCTAAACTGGAATATGAACTTACATAAGTCTCTTATTTAAAAGAAGACTCTATCGCAAGAGCAATAAGGTCGATCGGAAATAAAACTTTATTTGAAGAGAACACGGTCCGAGGGAGAAAGCGTCCCAGTAGCCCTCTGTCTCTTTCTAAGTATTACCCGTATTTATTTTTTGTAATTTTTTTTGAAACCAACAATTTCGATTAGAAAATATGGTGAAATGGGTAAGGGCTACTGGAACGCTTTCTCCCTCGGACCGTATTCTCTTCATATAAGGTTTTATTTCCGATCGACCTTATTGCTCTTGCGATAGAGTCTTCTTTTAAATAAGAGACTTATGAAAGTTCACATTCCAGTTTAGATAAAATTTCCTTGATTTTGCTTTTGACCCGGGTTATGACCATAGACATATACTAATGGACATGCGGTACGCATGAAAAGAGTGAGAGAGATGACCTATGCTTTCGGTCTAGCACTATCTCTTTCCTCATAGATGATTTTGAGAGAGATAAAAATTTCTTCCGGAGTGCCACAATTCTCATCTCTAAGGCGTGTCCATTAGTATATGTCGATGGTTATAACATCAGGAAAACAGTGTTTTTAATTTCTTCATGATTGAGTATGAGGCTTTTGAGTGTATTCGTCTTTTTATTACTATTGTGTGGTTATTATAATTATTGTATTATTATGGTAATGTGCGTTTTGTTTGTGCGGAATAAACAATTTTCCTTTCTTTCTTATCGTGAATATATATGCACGCCATGTTATGGCAGGATATGCTGAAGCAAATTAACTGTAACACCTTATATACCATATTCCTGCTAATAAATATTTTGAATTGATAAATTTCTTGTGCCACAGTGTTTGTAACCAAACTCGTTCGAAACAACTTGACCGATTTATATATATATATATATATTTGTGCATTATATTCGGCAGATATGAGAATAGGTTATAGACTAGAGACTGATATATACGTATAAATATATTAAATAATTTTTAACAACGTTTGCCGGCTTACCTAGTAATAATACTTAAAAGAAACTTTTCTGTTTTAAGAACCTCGCCGAGTTCGCTAATAAAAAAGGTTATTAGCTCTGAGCCAACAAAACGTTCTTGACTTATCATTATTACAACTTATTCTAAAGCTCTTAAACTAGAAGAATGTTTAAATTATTTTCTAATTTTAATTTCAAGTAATGAAACCAACTGTAATGAGATCAATTTTTATCTTGAAAACCTTTTTATATTTTTGATCTTCGTTGGCGTTCTTTACACATATTTGCATACCAGTTTTTAAATTAAAATTCTGTTTTTCGTTAATGTAGGATAGGATAAAATTTAATAACCTTGGTCTTTTTGTCCTCAACGTATTTTCAAGAGAAAATAATTAGTTAAGTATTGGTTTTCATCGACAAATCGTATAGAACGTGACTGAAAACGTTTTGTCTTTTTGTTCTCCGATGCCAATATTTCCTGAAACCCAATTAATAAAAGTGCAGCATATGTTATGTTTATTATATTCGTGATATTGACGGAGATCAATAGCATCGCTGTCGAGGGGTTGGTAATGAGACCGGGTGGGAGGCGTTCGCGCGTAGCAACAAGCCATCCGTGTGAATTTCGCGGGCTTAAACGTGCGCACCGACACATTCTCTTAACACGGTATAGTGGAACCTGAACATAATGATATCGGAAAACGCCTGCGGCTCTGGCCAGGGTCGAATATAAAGCCGGCGAACATGTCATTGTTTAGTCAAATATTTAGGATGCTTGTTCCTTAATTGGATGTCTATCATGACAGCTAGTGTTTCTTTGTACATTCTTAGCGTCGTTGATTGATTTATAATGCTACTATTATTACTCCAATTTATCAAATTTAACGTTAGGCGTACAATAAGTTTCCCTCTCTGTATCCCTCTCACATAGAAAACACGGCAAGTACACAAAAAAAGAATAAAAGACGTCTTCCAAGCCGGCCAGTCACCGTGGAAGCTCACGACCAAAACTCTCCAGAGAAAATAGAAGTTATCAGAATACCCCATACATAGCAACATCTATAATGTTAAAGCTTTGTCGACATACGATTATTGGAATTAACAGTATTTGATAAATATAAACTTTGATATTAGGTCTTCTCTGGAGGAGGCCTTTATCTTTCAAGAAGATGGTTCTTGCTAAAAATATTAAATACCAGAGGCCGCCCGCTACTTCGTTTGCGTGGAGTTAGTAATTTGAACATTATTTTAACCCTAAAAGAGTTATTTTAAAATTTTAGTATCTTATAAGATGTTAATCGAAATTAAGTGACAAGGACAATTTAGTTCAATTAATTTTAATACTATTAATTTATTTGGATAAGGATTAATATTTGTTTCCTGTTGGCCGCAGCTTGATATTATATAGCCCAAAGCCTTCCTGGATTAATAGGCTATCCAACGCAAAAAGATTTTTTTTAAATTTGACCAATAGTTCGTGAGATTAACGCGTTCAAACAAACAAACAAACTCTTCAGCTTTATACATTAAATTATTATTATGTCAATTACAACAACATTAACTTCAAATATACCAATAATTAATTAATCTTGTTTATAAATATATATTTTATTAAAAAAAATGAAATTTCAATAATGTTGGATTTGAATATATTACTAGGTAATACAATCTAACTATTTGCTAATCATAATCACATTCATTTTAATTTCTTTTAAATTTTTTGCATGCACACTGTTATTGAAATTGTATTTTGGAAAGCAAGAAATAAAAGGCTTTTTATTTTATTAGGCTGTTTAATAAACATTACTGCGGATAACATAATTTGAAAAGGGCAAGTAGTTGGTAAGGTTAACTAAGTGCTTAATTACAATTATTATAATTTAATTAACTAATAAAACAATCGTAATTGCGTTTTATGTCGTTCCGTTTAATCCAAAAGACATAACTAAACAACTGACGCGAAATATATATATGTAGGAAAATGTGATGCATGTCATAAAAGCTCCCTGTTCTATGTTCAGTATTCTTAAAGAATGCTCGATTCAATTTAGTTGAACAAGAGTGCGCATGCACCCACTACGACCACCTATTTAAATTTAGTTTAAGAGATTAATTAAACCGGGAGCCGGTGATGGGCGTGCGCGTTCTGTCACAACCGTCAACGGCACCCGTCGCAGTGTTTTATTCTCTCACTAGCGCCATCAATGAGAGACGCAATCGAATTTGCCAAATGACGCTCACACTAAATTGGTGAAGAGTGATTGATTGAAACGCGCCGTAGTTAAAGTATTTAACACGGGAAATAATTGAATCTGAATAATTTAGAGCGATGGACGAGTGGTCGGATTTCAGAGTTCAATATTTCCCCTAAGACATAAATAGGACGATATTAATAAACGTCTATTGGTCGTCAGTAATTCATGAGCATGCCAGCTGACATAGACGCGTCGAGGTAAGACAGACGGTCGCCACTCATTGATTAGACTTGTTCATACGTCAATTTTTATAACTTCCGCTTGTTTTTTCTAATCATATTCTGAATATGTAATGACTACTTTTATTATAAGCTTTAGACATAATACGTATGTAAATATTTTATGTTTTGCTCCTTTTACGAAGTTTTCTTAGAAATATAAGATATCTTCTTTGGTCTAATGGTGGGTTCGATTTCCGGATCAAACAATATGTTATTGTTTCTTTTTTCATCTGAATTTCTCAGTAGCAGTCTGGAGACTGTACTAGTACTCGGTTGAAAGCAATAGGCTCGGCAAAATATGGTTGTACTGTGTGTACTACAGGACTCAACCTTACGAAGTACCTGTATTTTATGTCTTTGTATAAAAGAAAATATTATGTCTTGTGTGCATCATCACATCGCGTACATAAATCAATTTTTACGCATCAGAGACTAAAACTTACCCTTTTCAATCAAATCCTGTTGATTAACAAAATTGATTCCCTTAATCAATTTTGTTAATAAACATCATCCATCCCTTTTTCTAGAAATCACGTATTTGTCGTATACATTTTCGACAATATATATAGCTAATACCCGTCAATAACACTCGTTAAACAGCATTAAACTCAAAACAGCAATGGAATTAAATATGACAATATTTTGTTTTAGTCAAGTCTCCCCACGTTACTCCTAGATATATATAGATATTTTCTGAAGCTTCATGCAACACCCCTGCAGAACGGCACTCTCTTTTTAATCCAATCACGAGGTTTTCCGAACCTCCGTTGGGTAGTGGTGCAAGGCTGCAAGGCTTGACACCTAATATCAGCCTGATTAACTATGAAACGGGCGCACGCTCTGCAAAAAGCTTTAAAAACGTCGCCAGTAACTCACTTACTACACCACTAGTACCCAACTATGATTCACTGATGGCACGACTCGAACTAAAACTACTTATTTTTGGGAACTAGATTAAAGCAAAACTTGAAAGTCTGGTAGTTATATAAGTTGCTGAATTTAGTCCATTTGGTGATGAGTTGCAATTACGGAAATGCGAGATGTCATGATGCGGGAGGTCTTAAAATTTATTTAATAATTGAAAAGGTTTTTTCCTTACCAAAGGTATATTTAAAATCAAATCAATAATGAACTAAGCAAGTGTGAGGGTGAGAGTTTTTTTTAATAATTATAAATTAGCGCAGACCGCAGTCCTGATGGTAAGCAGTGATGCGATCGTTGATGGTAAAGCGCGCTAGTATACTAAGAGCCTATTCACTCAGAAAAACTGAGCGAATAGGAAGTAAGGCGGCAGTTGAGCGAGGTGATGCAATGTTAAACCCAACAAAACGACCAACGATGCTGCGCCAAAGGGAGATTGATCTGAAGACCCTCCACGACCAAACTCCCAACACAACAACATTTGGCGCATCGTACCCGGCACACATCGCAACACAACTGCTCAGACCCGTCCTCCGTTTCTCAAAGAGTCATGGGACATTCCATGCTTGGCACAAGATCCAGATGTCGAGATACGAAGAGGTATGAAGGTTTTCGATATCGGAAACCTATTAAATATAGAAATGTAACAGAGTTATAAATTATACCTGTTAGGATACCTGGCAAAGCGCAAAAAGTCTCAAACCGAATGGCATCCAAGGACTAGAAGACAATGTCGGTCATCTAGTGATATAGGCAGATGACATTCTTACTCTAGTGGGCCTACCTGGATTATGCTGGCACAGGAGCTTGGTGATTACCACAAGAAACGAGATATACGAAGTAAACGTGATGGATTAAGAATGATTTGTGGTTCTTTTGAATTGCAGTTTGCAGTTGATATTTTCGTAAAAGCCGTCATTTCGGACTAATTCGAGCACGAAATAGTTCCCATACAAAGTTACGTTTCAAGACAAAAAATACGGTAAATATTAAATAACATTTCCTTCACTTTCACAACCCTCGTGGCGTAATCCCGTGTTCATGCATGGGTTAAAATATAATAATCTTGTCCCATTTTCGCCTAATAAAGGTCGGAGTAATTAAAATCAGCTAACGGGTCCCCTTATCAGACGAAAATGAATAAAGATCCTAGTGAGCAAAGCCGTGTGCATAAGTTAGTAGAATAAACCAAATTTTATGCTATGCCGACATTATCTGTAGCCTTACAAAATTATATTTATATCTTTGAATAACGGACCGTGTATTAGATTGAGAATCGTAACGTAGGTTTATAAATAAGTTATCGCGTCTTCTACATTGTCAATTACTTTTGAAAAGGGATTTCTTTTTAGTATCAATGTCAGACGTGAATAGAAATTTTGAGTCGGGTTGTAAATTTACTTTAAAAAGTGCTTGTGAAATGTAAATTCATACCCAAGGTGAAGGCCCGTTGTTAACATTGTAGGTACATAATGTTACTTGCTACCAAAATAATTTAATTTTAAAAATACGAGTAGTATTTTTCACTTTTATTCAAGATAAGTTAATTGATCCTTATTTTATTAAATAATTTACACGAAAATGAAAAGGATACAGCCAGCAATTCAACGCTCTCAGCGTGATTAAGTAAAAAAAGGGTTTTAATTTATTGAGTTACACAATTAAAACAAAAATTAAGAAATGTTATGTAAAGATGATTATTCAAAATTAAATATTTGCATAGCTCTTCTTTTTAGATAGGCTAATAAACGGGATTTGTTTCTCGAGTGGAAATATTTGCGAACTCATGGTAGCTCCGCTGTAACCCGACGATAATTAGATATGGCGCGCTTTTACAGCGCCGCGATTCTGAATACCGACCAAATTGCGCCCTTCCAATCCTGTTTATGCTACGATGAAACTCCAACGGTTCATTTGGTCACCATTTTTCATTTACATATTGTGAAGTTTTTTGTACAAAGCTTCTAAAAATTCACGCTCGTGTTTCATAACTGTGGACATGTGTATTCAGTGCGAAAATTGCTAGAATGGAGATGCATTTGTCTACAAAATCGTCAGTACTAGTATATCAGCTGTTTTTGCAGAAATCGTACGAAAATGCTAACAAGCTAAACTTTTACAAACCTTCCAATATACCCATCCTGAAACGCTATGGATTTTCTTTTCATCAGTATAAATATTTAGACAAAGTCTAGTTTTCAATTCCCAATAAAAATCCAAACACGCATTGAAACACAAAAATCATGTTTAAACTATACGGCACTAATGAATCGTTCGCAACAAGTATAAATACATGGCTGTGTAATGGATGTATGGTATCAGTGCGCTACTCGACGAGAGCCCTCGTCCTCCACATTCCGACTGGTTGATTAGCTGGTCGGGTAGCGCCCCTCACTTACCACCCCTAGTCATGCACACCTGCAGTTTTTGGCACTGCAGTCCCGAATGATCGAACGGATATGAAACGACAAACATGTATAAGTAGAACGTGTGTGCAGAAAGAATCGGGCGATTGAATATTAAAAGCCGAGATGTAAAAAATAGAAGAGATACGTAGTGAACTATGTATTACAGTTCTTAACGCCAGAGCTCCAAGTAAAAAGATGGATGATGATGATAAATCGTTTTCTTACATCTTTTGACACTGGTGATTTTAGGCGCCCCTTTGATAAAACTTTAAGTTTCTACACGAATCAACCACCATATTCACTCTAATAAAAATATTACGATGTTATTTAGGTAGCTATTTAACAAAATTCTAGATGTTATGAACTGGCATTCACACCTTACGGCACCTACCCAAAGAGGGTTAATCTGTAATGGCAAAGTAAAATCAATATAATTTCAGAACAGCTCTTTAAATTGCGAAAGGTTGATAGCCCAATAAAATATCGATAATAATCTATATAGATTTAATAGTAGATAATATTGTTAATGCAATAAATGGAGTCATAATAATAAAACTGTTTGCCTAAGGGAATCAACGAGTGTGACAAGCAGGGAATAAGTATATTTTACTACTCTCTCTATATATATTTAATGCTCCATTACGAATTTTACGATTTTCTTCGTAAAGACTTAATCAAACTGCAATTGTTCTAACGGATACATTAAAGACATAAATTGTACGTAATAAAACTGTTGTTGATATTTTAGCCTCCACAAGCATTGGATCGTAGGCCCTCGATGCCATGACGCCCCTAGTCTATTTAATTTGAAAATTAACTCAAACTGAAGAATTTATTTCAATTAATCCACAAGCACTTTTCAAGGAGTCAGAAATATGAGGCTAATTGCCTATTCCAAAGTGTATTTGTTATCTACTAGTATGTAAAAGAACGGGAAAGAACTTCCATGGACCGTTGGACATATTGATTTATATCATTACACAAGAACATTATACGATGAGGTTACCACTCACCAGACAAAGCCTTGCCGCCAAGCGATTTGTCGTGTTCCGGCATGATGTCTGGTGAAGCCGTACGGAGGACGGGTCTGAGCAGTAGTGTTGCTATGTGTGCCGGGTACGATGCGCCAAATATTGTTATGTTGAGAGTTTGGTCGTGGAGGGTCTTCAGATCAATCTCCCTCTGGCGCAACATCGTTGGTCGTGTTGTTGGGTTTAACATTGCATCACCTCGCTCAACTGCCGTCTTCCTTCCTATTCGCTCAGTTTTTCTGAGTGAATAGGCTCTTAATAAACTAGCGCGCTTTACCATCAACGATCGCATCACTGCTTACCATCAGGCGGGATTGCTGTCAAGCGCTAGTTCATAATTATTAAAAAAAAAATTTTTAAGAGAATGATGTAAAAATGATGTACACGTTAAAAACCTCCAGAGTACGGCAAGGATGTAGAAACAAAAAAAAAACAATTCGAATATAAATAAAATAAATAGCGTTGATTTCAAAGACATTTTTTTTTTTCGTTAAAATTGTTTGTTTCCAAAGAACACAATTGTTGTCCCATTGTTGGTTGTTACTAGATATTACTAACAGAACGACTAGAAATTGGCTGCTGCGTTCTCTTGTATCGTAATAACGTATGTACATAGACACTGCGGCTTCAATCTTTAGTCATGTAAGTACCTAATTGAGGTTTTGTATGTATAAATATCAACACCGATGGTCCAATCAAAAATGAGTATTTGATTCTTCAAAAATATTTTCATATTTGCTTAAGGATCAATACTAGGTACAAAAGTACGCATTTCCCAAAACTTCAAAAAGGGTCAACTCGACAAACATTGACTCATTTTAGTATAAATTTTGTTTAGATAGGATTTGGCGTGAAACATTGAGTTCCCAAATTGAAACTTTGTCACGTATTCAGTTTCTAACTGATACAGGTCTGCTGGCTTTTTAGGCAGAACATTGAAATATTTATCCCTTATTCAGTAAATAAGTCACTTTTGACTCTTAGTCTTTTTGCAGCCCAAATATTGGAACTCTTTATACGTAATAATTTAACTACATAATATTATTCTCTGCTTAAAAGAAGATGATATGAGATTTAATTTTTAAGAAACTATTTTCTTAGGCAAGTACCTAGATGTACGGTTATTCACATTCTTGAACATATTAGTCACGCTTATTTTCGGGCATAAGATAGTTTGATATAATCCTTTGCGACATAAGGTTAACTAAAGTCACTACATAGAGGAATTTTATCTAATAGAATGAGTTACATCTTGTCTACATATCTACGCTAACATAGTAAGTACGTTAGCTATATTTACTTGCAGGCTTTTCTAAACTAAGCCCCTTCCAAAAAGTTCATAACATATCTATACTTATCATAAATCTGTAGAAGTATAAATTCTGTACATTGAAAATAAAAAATTGTTGTTGTTTGTTATTAGACCGACACCGAAACCAAATATCTATACTTATAATATATATATTTTTTAAATAATTATAAACTAGCGCTTGACCGCAATCCCGCCTGATGGTAAGCAGTGATTCTATCGTTGATGGTAAAGCAGGCTAGTTTATTAAGCCTATTTACTTAAAAAAACTTATTGAATAGGAAGGAAGACGGCAGTTGAGCGAGGTGATGCAATGTTAAACCCAACAACACGACCAACGATGCTGCACCAAAGGGAGATTGATCTGAAGACCCTCCGCGACCAAACTCCCAGCACAACATTAGGCACATCGTACCCGGCACACATCGCAACACAACTGCTCAGACCCGTCCTCCGTACGGCTTCAAATATATAATAAATCTGTAGACGTATAAATTCTGTACATTGAAAACAACAAAAAGTAAATGGCAGTGGATGTTATTAGACCGACACCGAACCCAAATACAAGGGTGGATTGAAAAGTACTCAGCCTAACCAAGAAAATAAACACATACTAAATCAGTTATATTTTTATTTTTCTACATAATCACCATCAAGTTCAATACACTTTTGCCACCTCCCCTTCCAAGCATTCAGACCGTTGAAAAAAAATGATTCTTCCTTAGAGTCAAAATATGCGTCTACAGCTGCTTAGACCTCGTCGTTTGTCGAAAATTTTTGACCTCCCAAGTGCTTTTTTAGGTTAGGGAACAGAAAGAAGTCTGATGGTGCCAGATCAGGTGAATACGGCGGATGCGGTAACAGTTCAAAGCCACAGTTGTGAATTTCAGCCATTGACTGTACTGACGTGTGAACACGGGCGTTATCTTGATGAAACATGACTTTTCTTCTGAGCATTCCTCGACGTTTTTCTTTTATTTCCTCTCGTAAACGACGTAGTAAGGTGCAGTAGTAATCAGAGTTTATAGTCTGACCCCTTTCAAGATAATCAATCATAATCACACCTTTCGAGTCCCAGAATACTGAAGCCATCACCTTATTTGCCGACAAAATCGACTTAGCCTTTTTAGGGGGTGGTGAACCAGGTCTTCTCCACTGTTTCGATTGTTGTTTTATTTCCGGTGTACAGTAATGAACCCATGTTTCGTCCATAGTAACAAAACGATTAAAAAAATCATCTTCATCGACTTCAAATAACTCCAAACAGTCGCGTGAAATAGTCAATCGTGTCCTTTTTTGTTCGACTGAAAGCAGTCGCGGAACCCACCTCGCAGACACTTTGTGGAAACCCAACTCGTTGACAATGATGTTCTGAGTTCGTTCATAAGAGATGCCTATAATATCGGCTATCTCTCTAATTTTTAATCTGCGGTCTCCCATTATTAAATCAAGTACTTTTTTAATATTTTCGTCAGTAGTTGACGTCGAAGGCCTTCCAGAGAGGGGTTCATCTTTCACACTCTCTCTACCACGCTTAAATTCTGCTATCCATTTTTTGACGGATGAATATGACAGAGCACAATCGCCTAATGTACTGACCATGTCATCATGGATGGCTTTTGATGATAGCATCTTCTTATGGAGGTACTTAATGACGGCACGCTGCTCGATTTGCTCCATTCGCGGAAATTATGTCCGATTACTTTGTTAATAAATTTATAAAATCACAACTAATTATCGCACACGTTTCGAACTTCACACAATGAACTAGTCTGAATTGAACTAAATAATGTGGGTAGATTTGATTTTTAGAATTGAATGGATCTGTGTTAGGCCGAGTACTTTTCAATCCACCCTCGTATCTGACTGCTTGTTCAGGCATCACGCAAAAACTACCAGTTCGATTACTAGGAAACTTGGTGTAATTATTCTTTAATATCCTGGGCACCACATTGGGTACTTTTATCCTGGAAAAGTATGTACAGTAAAAAACAAACTTAATTTTGCCATTCCATCCCTAGACTCGATTGCTATGCCAAACGCTAGATGGGCGGTGCACACGGCTAAGATACTGCAATATTTTATCTTAAGATCAATTTCGCTCGCCATACAATTCAAAGGACGATACTAGTAATACGATACGATACGAATACGATACTAGTACTACTACGATAATAGTAATTATTATTTCATAATTTCGCTAATTTATAATACTGTTACGTAGGATTATTCATCTATACTAATTATAAAACTGAAGAATTTGTTTGGTTGAACGCGCTAATCTTAGGAACTACGGGTCCGATTTGAAAAATTCTTTTTGCGTTGGATAGCCCATTAATCCAGGAAGGCTTTAGGCTATATAACATCACGCTGCGACTCAATTGGAACGGAGCATATAAAAAAAACATATCGAAACCTACGCGGGTGCAACCGCGTGGCGCAGCTAGTTAGTCATATGTATTAGGTTTTTAAGGCGTTTGCTTATTTATTTAGTTTAAGTTAGTCATCATCAAAAGTAGGTTTATTTAGGTAGGTAAGTATTTTATTTTCTGTTATTGAGTTTTTTTTCTAATTATGTGGGCACCTACTTTGGTTTACTTTCTTAAGGCGTAGATCGCTAAAATTTTAATTTCAAGTTCAGTTTCAGAAGTATAAATACCGGTATGCCCGATAGATAACGTTTTATACAAAAAAAAAAAAAAACTGATAGATACGTTTCGTCGTCCACTCGCACGAAATCGCGGGCACAGCTAGTCAGTCATAAGTGTTTCTGATATTTCTATTACAAGTGTAAAAAGTTCGAGAGAAGTAGGTATAGCCTTCTGCTCTTCAAAGAGACAGGTGATGAATTTAGAAGTTTCAAGATTTCTTACTTCTAGAGTTTTAAAAGTTGCAAAAAGAAACTTTCAGTGTCAAAGACAAAAAAGCTTCAACAAAAAACTAATACGCGCTTGATAAAAAACCTTTTTCGCTACAACTCGCAAGGCTAGTACTAGAGGCTTACCTACGAAAGCATTACTGAGTTCAAGTGAATTGCCGGAGGAGGCTGTCACGAAGTGGCTGTATCAGATAACTCCGGTAGTTTGTTCTTGGAACGTCCGTGTCATTTGTCGTTTGGGTACAGCGTGTGACTGAGACGGCGTCGCTTCGTGACTGCGTAGGAGTGCGACGTTCAAGCGCGAAGTTAAATGTTTGAAGGAGGCATTGGCGTCATTTGAAATAGTGATAATATTCTGACATATATTCTATTGTGCATTATAACACTCTTTCCAAATTATTACAATGAAGTTCCTGAACAATTGGAAGGACAATTCCTAGAAATAAAATAATACAATAGAATACTAACGTTTAAAATCGAGTCGCAATATGTGTTGGTAGTTTTGACAGATTAATATGCCAACATCCCTAAAAATATGAAAATTAATCGCTAAAAATTTTGCCGACATTGTACAGCAGATTCCAGTCGAATTTTATCATATAGACCTTCATACTTAAATGTTTCTGCATAATGTCCCTATCTCAATAAATGTATTTCGTATCTAAGGGACTTTTATAGTTCTTTAGTTGTTTCCCAACTGAAGGAAATAGCACTTATAGTGCAATGAAAGCCCGAACGCTCCCGGCGAGTTTCGTTATAGGTTTTCTTATCACAATGGTTGATCTTTTCTAAAATCTATGGGAAACTATTTGCTTTTGATTGGATATCTGTAACGATAGTTTTATTAGTGACTTTTGTTGTATTTTTTACTTTAGATTCTAAAGTAAAAAATACAACAAAAGTCACTAATGAAGAAAAAAATGAAGTTCTATGTGCTCGTTCTAAACTTTAGAACGAGCACATAGAACTTCATTTTCAAATTTAAAATCTTAATGATACATAAACAGAGGGTTGACATAATATCTTATCCAAGTGTGAAGTAAATCTCGATCCTTGTGCGGCTTCCCTGCCCACGCACATTCACCTGGAAAGGAATAAACTTTGCGTCGGCGCATACATTTCGTGCATTATGCACTCACTAATATATTACTTAGGTATGCCTCAGGCATTTTTCCTTAAATTATGTTGCTTTTAACATTTGCATTTGAATATAATCTTGAAGTGCAACTCAGAATTATGGGACCTAGATTATTAGGTTTCATATCTATAAATATTACATTTCAAGAGAAACTCGAGTCTGTTCGATCTGTAATAAGCTGTCATCATTTTCTGCGAATTATCGAGGTATGATAATTACTAGAAAGCGCTGGGAGAATTTCAAACAGAATTACTAGACATTTGATAAAAATAAGCAACAAAAGATTCTTGCTGTCATCAAAGAACCATCACCCTTTTTTGTTGATAGGAAATCATCTAATGATCTCATCCACTCTCACTGACTAAAACCCACCCGTGTTCATGCATAACACACTATTACTATCAATTTAAATCATCCATATTGCTAAACCATTGCTCGAAATCTTCGAAAAACGTGTCCGCTCAATAACGTAATTAACGCAATGAATGTTGTTGGACTGCCAAAATGAAACCCATTGATAGTTTGTTACCCAATTACTTTGCAGGCAAGGATATCTATCTTTGCTTTTCGAAGTAATTTTAAAATAATATTGACGTATTTGTCTATCAATACGGCGAAATTATCATATACTTACTGTAAACACTGTCAGCAACGCTTAAGTTTCTATGGACATACAACGCTGCAATGGCTGTGGAAACTATTCACGACACTCTCCACATTGCATTCAAATGACGGTAAATATTTGTGCTCTACGCTCCAGTTAACCAGCACAACCCATAATTAGGCATCCGAAAATACACCGAAAGCCTGCGCCACTGTATTTGTATGTAAGCGTCTATCCACTGAATAAAAATATATTCCGACATTTGGTAGAATAATTAAAATGTCCTTTAAAATATTCAAGAATTAGCACCTAAGAGACTTCCGTATCTGTTTGAAAAGCAACTTTATACGGGCATTCGAATGAATAAAGGGAATTCTAATCAACACTCGCGTAACTTTAAATGAAGGTGAACATTTTTGAAACCTTTATCCGAAGCTTGAAAATTCACCTTTATTTGGGACCGGAGGGGACTTATCAGGGCGTTTTTCAAATAACGGCATCAATTCCGCGCCGGCATCCTCACTTGTTATCTGTTTCTCTTCCTGCAGCACACAAAGCGCCCTCATGGGCGGCACTTTAGCGTTACGCGCTCATTTTGTTACACTCGAAACACCATTACCTCCTGCGTATGTTGGGGCTCGGGTCACAAGCCACATCTACGCCGCTCAAATTATGTTAATGATCGCCTGAAAAAACCGTAAGCACCTACGTCGTTAAATTTTAAACACTTTTGTCATTTTAAAATTCTGTTTTTGTTACAGGTACTCAGTTCCAGATAGCATATTTTATTTTAACGCAGAGTAAGTATACAAATAATACCGTCGTACGCGACGATTATTAGCGACTGTTTAGCTATAGATTTTTGACGTTTAAATATCGCTTAAATTTAATCATCGTTTATGAATAAACCCCTTTTATCTAAATAAATAAGACGACATAACTACGAGTGATCTCTTTGATTTTGGATATCAACGAACTTTAGTTGGCAATACGCAAAAAGTTATCTAACAAGCCTACAAAATACTGGTATGATTTTAACGAAACTGAGTTTGAATTAAAAATATCACACATCGGCACCATACCTGCGCACTTTTGTAGCTGGCTTACTGAAAGAAAACAAAAAAACATCATTGAATATTTCAATTTTTTTAGTAAGCTACGTATCAAATGCAAAACAAATTCTGTGAATTTTTTATTGAAATTATAGCATGGGCACTACTACTCCTAGTAGAGAAAAAAAAACAAATAATCTATCCGAGTAAGGCTTATCTGAACAGTTTTCCTCTTTATATGTCAGAACAGAGTTAATCGGAGAATAGCGTCGGTAACTTTGTGACAGGCGGAGAGACACCACCGCGAGAAGTTCAGCTTTTCGCGCAATAGCTAGTTAAGTCAGAATTCTATGGAACGCGTCGATTTATTTACCTTTTCGTTCGTGACACTCGAAGTGCACTTCCATTGTGCTCTGTCTTCGGTTTTTAAAATGTCCTTAACTGCCTTCACCATGCATTATATAGCACTTTGTTGAATCATGTTACTCGCTGCATGCACGAGACACAACGGTGTTTTAAAAATTTCGAATACAACATATTTAAAGATCATATATGCTCGGCTTTAATTATTACCTGCTGATAACAAGTACATAAGTGTAGTGTATATCCACATGAAAATGCGAATATTTTCAGTTGAGTCTCATCCCTTTGCTTTGGGCGGACGACTTTCATTACGAACTTTTTTAATCGTCCTTTGTCCCGCAGAAAAAATCCGTTGTGATTCCGGTAGAGACGGCGTGTCCCGCCGCGGTGCCTGTAATTAAACTGACACCGACTCCCGCGGGACGAGTTTTGAATGTTATTAGAATCTCTTTCGCGTCGTCGACTCTGATTGGAAATCTGTTATGTTGTCACGCAAACACAGACAACTGTCAACGACAACGAGATTTTCTACTCCTGCTCTTAATTGTAAAACTATAAATTGAGAATGTATCAACTTTAAATTGAATTGGCACAGCTACCTTCAAATATTGGAACATTAAACCAAAATTCTAATGTAACTATTAATTTTTTTTGGAAATGTAGTTTCATTATTTATTTGGTTTGGAAAATTTTACTATCAATTTGTTTCTAATTATACTAAATGAGGAATTATATTCAAATTGTCTTTGAATTGAACATTATTGAAATGACATGTCAAGACTCAAAGAATCAGAAGTTGACTGTTGAGTGAGCAACGAGTACGTTTTAATGTTTTTGTTTAGTGGTGTCGCGCTGCTAGTGTTGATATGATTCGCGCAAAGCAAGTGGGTAGCCACCTCGTGGACAAGTGAACACGGCACATTGGACGGCGCGTGTTGACAGTCCTCGACGCGGCCTCGACAAACAAACATATTCTGTTTACTCAGCGACACATAGCTGTATGCTTTGAATTTAAATTAAAGTACCAATGGAAATCGAAATTCAGGAACGTGTCTACCAATTTTTGAGCGTAATTAAAAATTTTAACATCAAAAGTTTTCGTCACTGTTGCTGATCATACTACCTACTACCTTGTGCACAAGTATGTTCGTGTTCAATATGCATTATCATAAAATTAGATAATTCTTTGAAACACTTAATTATCAAATTTCAACCCTGTTAATTAGCCGGGTCATAAACAACAGCATTTCGTAGAATCGAACATACGTTATAAAACGTTTACATTTTTATTGCCTGTCAAATAAATATGTCGTTCTATTTCACGATTTAATTGGTTATCCTTAATCCTTCTGATGACAAAAATGTTAATAATCGTCTCATGCTATATATATTTCACAAATTAGGTAGAATTAATAAATTGGTGAGCATTTTGACGGACGGTGCGGTTCTGGCGCAGCGCCAACATCGCCACTTTCCCTCGCACTCGGAAGCTTCACTCCCAAACAGTATAGTGACCGGACAGAGCACATTGCCTTGATTTCCGAGAAATTGACGATTTCCAGCAATGTTCAGTAACCGGCATCGGAAATATTTTATTAGTGATAAATTGCTGTCTTTATAGGTAGAAGAGACTGTTCGAATAAGGATTGATGAATGACTAAACCACCGGATATCTCACACGAAATCTGAACTCAGCTATTTTTACGGTCTATTTCCATAACATCTGAAATATTTTTTCGATTGAGTTAGTCGTATGTACAGTAGTTAGGTACTGTCTAATCTGTTATAAATACACTTAGTGATTGAAATATGTTTCCAGAAATAGGCCCACGCTAACGTACCTACATCAAAGCAAAAGTAATTTCTAATGTGCATGTGACAGTCATAATCATCACCTTAATATTCAAATACCAGGCATTAGCTCCGTGCATAATGCATTTAACATGAAACTAATCTTGGCATGTAAGCATGTAGTAGACAAAAACGCAAATGGTTTATTTTATAACTGAAAACTTCTTTAGCGACGTTGAGTACTTTTGTTGGATGGGAAAAAAGCGTTGAATTCGCGTGAGCGTGTTTTTTTAAATGTCAGTTTTCACATCTGTCCGCCAGTCTCTATATGTATATATAGGTTTAATTAAAATAATGCTTGTATCTTATTAATATTAGGTTTTTACATATGGTATTGTCATGTTATAGATATAGAGAATGCAAAACGCAAGAGCATATAAATAAATTCTCTCTAATTAATCAATCAAAGTATTTACCATTATTATATATGTACTTTCACTTTATAAGTAATTAATTAATTCCTTTACCGAAAAATTGTAGAAGCTAGAATAAATTAAATCTTTGAAGGCGGTGTCGACTGCCTCATCGGTATTGATTTTTTTATTTTCATCAAATTGTTGAAAACGTGGTATCTGTGTGTCTGTGAGTTATCTGTGTTGTATAGTGGGTGTGGGAGACATTCCAATAGCAGCTCCTCTAATTTGGCGACTGTCCATTGTGCAGTATGTGGTTTAGCTTTGTCCTGAAGCGTATGTAGGCTAGAGCAATTGACCAGTCTCGCTTGCTTAACAGCTGCCTTTTCCATCATACTTTTTATCGTTGGCTATACAGATCTGCCATAATGGTTTGGACACATATCTTCGGAAATTGTAGGGTATGACATTGGCACTGTTACACCAGTACCTTTTTCCAAGTGGACTTTCCCGTGAGGTAGGATTTGGCTGGCTCTCCTGGGTTCAACTATGTAATGATGCCGATTATCGTACAAGATCCATTTTTCAGCATTACATTCAAAATGTGCTCGTTATTGTGATGATTAAGTAATATAACGCAATACCCGACGTGTGTGTTGAAGTATGTACCTCACTCAATTTATTCGGGCGTACCGCATGAATTTATCGATCTTGTCACTTTTCTAATTTATTTCAAGTTAATTAAAATTGTTTTATCACTCACACCAAAGCCTGCCGCTATCTCTGAAGTTTGCGATTCATCCGCGTCCACGACCACTTTTAATCTTTCATTGTCAAATGGGCTCTCCAGCCGACCACTGGGTGTGGTCAACATTTCCAGTAATGTACCGTGTACAGTAGATTCCTCACACACACAATTATTATCCTTCGGGCTGTTTCTGCAGGTGTAACTCGTATTTTTAGTGAATAGACTAAATAAACTAGCGCGCTTTACCTTCAACGATTGCATCACTGCTTACCATCAGGCGAGATTGCGGTCAAGCACTAATTTATAATTACTAAAAAAAAATTCAATTATTCCATATTGACATGATGGCAAAAAAATGAATCAATAAGTAATTTTCGATACACAAATACACAAGGCTATTTAAAATACATTTTAACCCGGAATTCCCAACCAAACGGCAAATATTTGAGATCAAAGTGGTCAAATTCGTCAAAAGGCCAAATTTATAATGTAAGAACCTAAATTACATATAAAATAAAATATTAATAAAAATCTTAATGTTATTTAAAATGTCACCCTTTAATTTTCTTTCGTAAAAATATAAGACGCAGTTTCAGCTTTATTCTTTAGATTTGTAAATGTATGAAATTCAGGCAGAAAAAAACATGGCGTGTAATCAAAAACTCATGGATTAAATTTGCGCGTCGATGTCAATGCCATGCTATGGAATACAAACAAACAGGAATAATTATTTTAGAACATCATAACGGTATGTTGTCTAATAGATATCCGAAACAGTACTAACTATCCTAATTTAGAACCACTGAATAATTAATCGTTCAGCGCTGTTCAACGCCACAACAGTGCATAGCCAATCACTTAATTATTAAGATGTTGTGACTGTTGTGAGCCCCTATCCTTGATTATGGTAATGTCAAAGCATTATAGCTTAGCAATAGAATTTTTGATTACTCTTGAGGTTTTGATTTGACTAATACATTACCGGTATAATACTCAATATTATAAGATACTAATACATTACCGGCTTAATACTCAATATTATAAGATACTAGTTAAGCCTCACAGTTTACCCGTATTTGTTTCCATCCCATGGGGATATTGATACACATGTATCCTATGTCCTGATCCAGGTCTACCTATTTGCAAAAGTTCATCTGTTCAACTGTTTTAACGTGACAGCGTGTCGTAGAAAAAGCGTGAACAATTTCGATTGTGACCCATACACCACTGATAACGGTACTTAAACATAGTGAATAAAGCATCATTTCTAAAGACCATCAAAAAAGGACTTCAGTTACCTATGACACATACAGACAAAAAAAAACTTTTTTTTTAATATTAGTTTAGGATAGATTAGAATACTATTGATTGTGTACACCATATAAATTATAAAACATAAATATGAAGATTTTATAAAGGGTGACACAATGGACGGTCTTGTCGCTAATAGCGATCTTTTACAGACAACCTTTGGAAGTAATACCAAGGGGAAGGAGAGAGAAATAATGTAGGTAGTCTACAGTGTACTATTTAATACTTAAAATGTATCATACTAATTTAAATAAATATATACATGCAATTAATAAACATCATAAAAGAGTAAATAAAATATAATGGTTTTTATAGAAGTAAGATATAACAATAAAAACGTGACATTGATCTTGTAAAAACTGGCTACTGAAATATAATAATAATAATTCATTTATTTCAGATAAAATCTATATTTTGTTAGTACAGTTTTGAGCTTATAAACTAGTGTTAGTAATGCATTCCCAACTAGCAAAAATTACTCTTACAACAATCTCAAGACTACTGTTTTTTTGCTCTTATATCACTCCTACATTATGATATAAGCCTGCATTTGGACATTGACATTATAAGCATATTTAGTTTTATATCGTTCTAATATCAGTCTAATTGAATCCTGTTTGCTCTCATTGAAATCTAGACAAAATTAATTTAAGCCGACTTACGCTAATACTGCGTTTACGCAAGTATCTTATAAGCCTGTATAGGCTGGTATTGGTCTAAGGTTAGAATTTTGTAAGAATTTTACGTCAGATCCAAAGTTAGTGAGTGTTTGTTTAGTTCACAAAGAAAAAGTGGTTTTAAAGTCAGTAATCGTATTGGAATTTATTATTTGCTGTTAATTAGACCTGGTTTTCCACTTCAAAATTAATGCGCCTTGTTAAATACGGTGTTTCATGATTTCGTTTAAATTTTTTATTTGTTAATTTGTATTGATAGTGTTGTCATTAGTATAGCTGCATTTTACAAGCGCACTATTAGAGTAACATAAGATTGTTTTAGCATTCGGTAAGTATAATTTATTTTGGAATAAATTATTAATTAAGGTTCCTCGCAATGTTACAAATCTTAAATCGAGAGAGAGAGAAAAAAAAGCGGCGGGATATTTGTTTTTCTTTTTAACATTTCGTTGTAGTTTTTAACAACTTTCCTCCTGTAGCCACCAGTATTCTTGAATCTTTTCCAGTTTGTCTAATTATAACCATAAAATTTAAAAAATTTAAAGAAATAAGAATTTATATGGCCAGCAAAATTACTCTTTAAACTATTAAGAGGAATTCCCCAATACCTAAAATCAATCTAAGATCAAATGCTCCTATATGGGTCTTGCCTTTTGTATTGTAAATATGTTGATTCAAAATCACTCTAATATCATACTTATCCAGTGTTATTAATCTTATATTAGTTTCAAATAAAATTAGAAATGCACGAACTCACAGTATTCTTATGCTATGCTGATATTAGTCTGATCTCTTACATACATACTCTTGCATTTAGCAAGTCTAATATACAATGAAATGAACTTAGAAAATACCAATATAAGAGTAAGTTTTTCTCAAGTGCAACTAGTCTTATTAAATGCTCTTATATACGTATATGAGACTCGGTTATGAGACTGAGCGTTCTTGAGGCCATACTGGCTTGGATAAGAGTGAAATAGGATCGATGGTATGTTCTAAAACAATTATAAGAACGCTTTAAGCCTACCACTCTTAAAAAGTGCGAGTCTGTTTTGCTAGTTGGGTAAAATATGACAATCATATTTATAAATAAGTGGTGGGTCGAGTGGAGTCCCCAATGGTGGTGGAAAATCGCTATAAGACTGCGTGAAGATATATCCAGCGAGCCAGCATCGGAGAGTCCCATTGGTCCACCAGCGCGCGCAGGATGGTATTGGGACTGTTGCGCGTATATAATATAATTACAGTATTTCCATACGTTACTTTCCTATATAATCCGCTGTGTATTAAAATACACTACAACCCGTGACTTCCATGTAAAATTTCTGATTTTAACATCAAATATAGAATATGACACTCGGCAATACTGTAGCTCCCAATTATTGAAAGAATTGTCGGAATCTGATTAGAAAATTATTTTGCCTAATGCAGGGCCTTACCAAACACTGTGGCTTCAGGAGATTCCTGTTCAAGATAAGGCAAAAGAAAATGTCTTGGTGTCACCACTGCGTGAATCGCCCTGGGGACGCGGTGGAGAATACGGTGGAGGTCTGTCCAGCTAGAGCGAAGCACCGCCGAGTCCTTAGCGGCAATCAGCGGCGGTGATAGGCGGCGACGATCTCTCGCGTTAAGAGTGCATAGGAGGTCGTTACCCCATTCTGCGAAGCAGTAATGTTTCCAAAGGTGGAGGCGGAACCCGTGAGGACGAGGCCATCTAAGTATAGCCCCTAGCCCTAGCCTTCAGTCCATCGGAGGCGGCGCTGGTCGCCGCAAGTAACGCTTCGGAAGTCTGTCGATTCAACAGCCGACTCTCGATCACTGAAGGCGTGGGCCTGCAGACGACGAGCAATGGGTAGGTCGCCTGGTGGTAAGGATTAGCACCCTAATTGCTACACAATATTATTATCAATTTGAATATTTTTTAAGCATATTGCTTATATGCTACATATGCTCGAAAAATATGTCTGCTCAATAACGCACAAAACGCAATGAATGTTAAACAAAAATCAATGGCGAAACCTATGTAAATATCTACCTATATAATTTCATAAAAAATGTATGAGGCCTTTACCAGAATATATACCTTTGTACGTAAATGAATGCACCCATAAGCTTTAATTTGCCGCTGAGATAAATATGCTCCTGAAAACATTGTTCGTATCAAATTGAATGTATATTGAATGATGTATGATCTCAATTTGTGATATGGCGTGCATTTACGCGATCGTTTTGGCTCGCCAGATGCCAAACAATAACCGACGCACCACACGTTTATTTATTATAAATGACAAATTAAAAATTAATATGTTATTAATCAATTAATATAATTGCGTTCCTGAAATACAATTGTTTTATTATTATGGCTGTTTTGCCGTTATGGTGACTCATAAATAGGTAAGCACAAACAACTGTCAGTGTAATTTAGTATTCATGACAAAACTATGCTAAGTTCAGACGTAAGAACTGTGACTGGAGAATGTTGAGTTAATGTATGCAAGTAGAAACGTAAATGTTCATACTTGTGTCTAACGGAACACTTGGGTCAGAAAGATCAAACACTAACGACTATGGCTCTAGAAGCCATCTAATAAGTGAACGGTATGCATTGCGTCTATTTTATGTTATAAGAAGTGGTGACCCTGAGTCACATCGTACGCGGTAGTTAAGACTATTTAACGTCTAGCTAGCATAACCAGTCTACAAGAAGCTTCAAAGTATATAAGTAATAATAATTATGAACTTTAAGAAATCGATTAAGGATTCAGAGATATTTTCATTGTCATTGTGTCCTTTCCTTCGTAGAGATACAGAGAAAGGCATCTAATTTCATAAAACTGCCGCTTATATATATTTCCCAAGCCAAGCGATTGAGCCATATCTCATAATAACAACCGTTTCTTGTAGTCTCTCGGGCCATACATAAATACATTTAATATGGACGTAAACACAAAGAAAATTTCCCCTTCATGATATTGATATTGTATGTGTATTATTACCCACTATAGGGACTAGAGACTACAGCAGGTTGTGCTATAAACAAGTTAAAACTTGCAATAAAAGGTAACACGAGGGGAGGTCGGCCGGGGAGCCCGAGCAAGTGAATCGGAAGCGCGGCGGCAACCGGAAAGTGCGTAGCTCCAGATTCAATTTCCGCTGCCGGTCGAGTAATAAGTCCACTATTCACTCTGTGTGCTCACGTAGAAAAAATAAATTAAAAATCTACGGATTTGCCAAATATTTTTTCTTATTATTTTCTTCAACTTCTTAATGGTTTCGATTCGAAATGCAAAATATTTCATATATTTGTCCACTATAAATTTAAAAAGTCATAACTGAAATATGAGATTCTCTATAAAAAATGAAACAAGTATACTTCAATCTTCATTCGGTCAAATTAGAGTAGAAAATCGACCAGCATTATTAGCATCGTGAAAAACCTCGTATTCACAAAGTTTAACAGTGAACACACTACATATAATTAGAACACATTAGAGACACAGGTTGTTCAATCTGCCAGTCGAACAACTTTGTTGGGAGCAGCACAAAAGAAAACATCCGAAGCTTATTAGAGAAATGAATTACAAGACTGCCGATTGTAGAATTTGTAAAACAACGTACAGAGTATGCGGCGATTTTTCTTTACAAAAAGAATATCACGTGCAAGTAAGCAGTATGCGGGTAATTCGATATTTGTTCGGGTTGAATGATCCCATATCAACGCCGAGAACCTTAATTCGCTCTCGACGCGACAGAGGCAGAGTGCACTTGGGCGTAAATAAAAAGTTGAACGTCGCTGTAACGAGAGCCGCGGCAGACAATGACGCTAGACAATGTGTTAGCGGAATGACACTCCACAGCGACTAGGCGCGCCCTTACAACCTACAGTGTCATATTCTCACAGCACTCTCTGAACAAAACCCTGAGAAACCACTCGCAATCCAATATTGAAATACATATATGGTACATCAATTCATATACCGTACACTGTTCCTTCTTAAAACTACAGAAAGAGGATCAAACTAACTTTAACTTGTCGAGATATTGAAATAAGGTATACAGAATATTAAGAAAATATTTCATTACACAATTTTTTACGACCCAAGTCAACGCTAAATTAGAAATCAAATTAATCTCAAGCTCCTATTAAGAACAAGGCACATTAATTACAAAGTAAAATTGTAAGATGGCGTACTGCAGTAAATAAGGCTGATGAAAAATGCGAGTAAATAAAGTGTGAACAAATTATTCTGCAAAATTTGAGTTGAATAGTGTGTGGATAAACCGCGGATGAGCTCATAAGCGCGACCCTTTGCGCCCGAACATTACCTCAGTACTCATGCTCAATGGATGGAGCACCCTCCGCCGACACCGCATTCCCACTACGACGCAATGGCAGTCATCAACATCGCCTGCCTCTGTCAACTCAGCATTTTCTAAAAGACATGAAAAGGTTTTTAAAAAGGCTTCTTCCTCTCAAATATTTTACACTTTATAAACGTCTTTGAAAGGGAAATATAAGTTTTGAAAGGGCGCACTCAATACTCCGCACCTAATCTTATGGTTTGTGTCGAAGTTTCTTAATAAAATTAAGAGTCAAAGTCAAAAGTTTATGCACTTATGAAAGGTCAAGACTTTAGTTTAACAAGATGATACTTGTTTTTGCATTTTCATTGTTTAAATTTTAATGAAAGCCATCGAGTGCGGCCATTGTTATAAACAGCGCGCTGCCCGTTGTAATTTACATGGGCGGCTATCGTATTAACGATGACTGAGCGGTTTCTCTTAATTATCATTTTGCACGGTTCGTCAGGCACACGCTTGCTCCTGTTTCGAACACGTTACGTTATAGCTATGACGGATTTTTGATATTCAATGTCTGGACTTTCAATATTGTAATGCTGGAAGTAGAATGTTAAATTCTTATCTGCCCGGTCCTATAGTTACATTTTATTTTTGTGCATGATTAAACATGAGGTAACGGCACTTTAATGATATTTATTTCATGTTCATGCTTCCAAGTTATATTCATTCAAAAGCTTCTCTTTGCTACTGTTTGAAACACCACACTTACATTATAGCTTTGACAGAATTTCGTTATCCAATGTGTGGACTTTCAATATTGTTTAGTTGAAATTAGAATATACAATTTAGCTGGCAGATCTACTCGCTCCTTTAGTTACATGTTATCGTTATTTGGTTAAATATGAGGCAACGTCTATTCTATGAGGTTTATTCCAAGTTATATACATTTATGTTTATTTATATTTCATAGTTCCTAGTTATTTTCGTTCGTTAAGTTCTCTTCCCGACTGCCTGATTGTTATTTATTTCCATTTAGTCAATGCACATTCTCATTTGCGTGACATAGATCGAATACATTTATCAACTATCCCTTACGGCATATAAATGTGCGTATTATGTAATTTTTGATGCCTGATTGCGGCTTGGTTTGTGGAACATCTGTTTACATTCATATTTTAGTATAATAGTAGCCTAGTTATATATTATATACTATAGAGAATTCTATAGTAAACTTGAATGAATTAAAAGAAATACGATAGCCTCCAATATTCAAATTAGATTTATCATGTTAAATATTTCTGGTAAGTTTGTTTCCAGTCATGGTTTCTTTTTATTGGTGAGGCTCATGGTGGTTAATTAACTGTTCCATCGATATTAACGCTCAGATAGTCTGAAGTACTAACGGACTTCGGACCCGCGTCCCTGCCGGTCCCGACACTTCTGCTAGTTTAATTGTTTATTCAGATACGGGGAAGTTCTCGAATTAGGTAAGCCGGAATAGCCGCATTAATTAATATTTGTGTTTGAACTGTCTCCGTGCCCTTGAGTGATTAAGCGACCTTTCAAATAACAGTTAGTTGTAGACAATTACTGTTATTTGTGCCCCAATTTCTATTAGGAGAACCTTACTATTGTCTCAGGATTATTTGATTTGATTTAAGCAAGTTATTTCCAATAAAAAACATTTAGAATCGAATTCGCGATTCATATTGGTACCTAATATAGCCGCCCACTTTCTAAACAATTGAGAGCTGAAGAGTTTTTACGATCAGCCTCTCAACAATGGAAATATGAGACAATATTGGGTATATCGTAACTCGATCTTATCATTTTGCCTGCTAAAGAGGTGAAACGAATCGTAAATAATACACGTGAATTAACGAGACAAATCCTTTTGTGTTTCGCGCGGCGTATTTATGGGGATGAAGCGAATATCTCGGGACTGTTGAACAGCTGTGCTATTATACCACGGTTATTCGTATGTTTTCGTACGTCGCTCGGAGGCAACAACGTAATAGTTATCCGTGGCAAACATGGCGACATCTGTGAACATGCTCGAGTTCAACTAATATAATAACGAGACCGTAACTCGAAGCCCCTGGCAACCTGTAATGAAACAGAAAGAATCGGCGAATCTAAATATTGTATCCACTCTTTGAATAAATCTTGAACGGTTTGATATTGGCAAACAATAGATATTGTTTTGTATACTGTTTTGTATGTTGCATAACATATATCAATCGTGTTTACGATTGATATATGTTATGCAACATTTCTTACCTGACATTGAATTTTTAAATTCAATGGGTAGGTTGCAAAAAAGTATATTATTGTGTGCTAAATTTCATTGATGAATGCATGAACAAATAAGTTTGCCACAATAAATTTGTAAGCGGTTTTTCCGTTGGAGAGAGAGAATGTTAATAGCTCTTTAAAGCCAGATAAGGATGTCGCATAATCAAATATTCTGGAAACCTTCTTAAGAAAGAGACTCCGGGCTCGGAGCTTGCGGAGCGGCCGTGCATAAGCAACAATATCGGTTCCTTTAAAGGATAAAGGAGACTCAAGGACGATTCGTAATCCGCTCGAAAATGTATTGCAACTTATCTGTTCCCAGGTAGTCGGACCAACCGCCAGCAACATTGTACAAATCTTCGGCGATCGATAAATAAATAGCGCTAGACTGTAAAAGCAAATAATAGATATCGCAGACATAAATTTTAACCACAATATATACCAAGTTTTCTTATTTATAATGCGTCAAATGTTAGTTTTATGATAACAGTGGCTCCTAAGTTATCGTTATCGCACCATGCTGCCGTAGTATGTTTGGTGGATTTTGTATTCAGCAGGCCTGGTTTGTCTTTCACCAATCCGTACTTGTTTTCTGAACTCTACATATAAGTAGATAAATATATATGTAAATATATACATATATCATAGTCATGAAAATTGGCCGTCTATGAACCGTACATAATAATCTGCTATCTGCTAAAAAGCAATACAACGTCTTAAGATTCAACGTCAAAAGTGAATGAATCCACATCACAGATATTGAAGCTGGCAATTTGGGGTGCATCCGCAACAAAAAAAAAAGATTACAAACAACATGACGTTTGAAGGTTAGTCGTCCAATGCGAACATGAATCGTCGCACAATGCGTCGGGGCATAATACGCGGCATTAACATTTTGTACACCGATTCACGTCAATGATGACGATTTATTGTCGCACTGTGGTACCGCGTCTCTATGTGGTATAATTAATCCTACATTTTTTATCTCCCGCGATGATTTAGGATTGTTGTGAAGTTTGTTTTGCGGGGACATCTGCCGACGTCGCCATTGTTACCCCAAGCTCTCCTCAGGTAAACCAGATAATGGCATTATCTCAGAAAGAGTTGACATTTCTTCGTTTAAACTTTTGTGGAGTCGAGTGTTTTGACAATGCTTGTTTATTTAGGAGATTTATTCTCAAAATGGTTCTCATTAAGATAGCGATCTAAAATAACAAATTGTATTTTAAAACAGAATGTTTGTAGTAGAATCACTTGCTATTCTATTTCTGGGAGTTGTTTATTGCTGTCACATAGTTTTTTTTTTATCTTTATAGGTGTACATGCATATCCTCGAGTCACGCAGAGTCGATCGCACTCCTATTCGAACGGACCCGTTCGTTTATCGGGTAAACAAAGAATTTATTGGTGTCGTATAATTTTATGTTCTAAACAAAGGCTCGTCAGGCCTCACCCCTCCACCCCCCCCCCCCTTCCTCTCTGAGCTCCCACATCACCCGCTGCGCGTGCACTTGTTCACTAACATACGTCTACAAATGCATATGTTTATGTTTCAGTGTTTACATTAACCAATCTTGTATAAATAAATCTTTACGTGGAAGTGAAGGCTTGACACTGAGTTTATAGTTACAAAACGTTAAAACTAAAAGCATTACATAAATACTATCACCTGTTTCGTATGTTTTATCTAAGACTATGATTAAAGATGCCAGGTCAAATGTCAGTTCTTTTTAAATCGAATAGGTAAACACAAACAGACCGCACATCATTCTCTGTGAGAGCACAATGTGGTGTTAAAATCAATTGGTCAAAGTCATTTATACATTCATTGCGGCATTGAAATCGTGGAAACGTCTTTTGAATGCTATTGTTGAACTTGGACTCCAACTGCGACGTCGCCGGCCTCGGTCAGTCCGTCAATCGGTAGATTGGCGGGCGCATACAGTTGTAAAAGTATAATTCTGGGAAGTATGTGATCGCCAGATCACATACTTCCCAGAATTATATTTTTGAGACTAAAGAATATTTAACCAAAATATTGACGAAAAATGTAGTATAGCTTGTCTATAAAGTCTTGAAAATGGATTTTTCTGAAACTAACAATTTTAGAAGTAGGGCAACACTAAATCTTAGCAAATGCAAGTACATCGAATGTCATCGGCAGTCATCGATTTGTTTTGTAACCTGTTATTTAATGTGTTGAATATGAGAAAAACAAAGCGGAGTGGAGCTCGGGAAATTATTTTTAAAGTTTATCATCAATCTTTGTTTTTACACCAAGCTGAACAAAAATTTATCAAATATGGATGATATTTATGCTTGAACAGTTGCTAAGACAAGTATGTAATCATGTTAAACTGTTTGTTTTTATCTACTAGAAGTTTCAAATTTACTAAGTATACGACTTGAAAACTAAAATGAGGATTGTTTACATTGCGCATTTATAGGTTAGATTGCAAATATGTCTGTGTATGATTTGCAAATGTTGATACTTTAAGTGATTTAATTTACACTGATTTTAAAACGAATTATATCATGTTCGGGATTAACATTAGTTATTCGCCTAAGCGAAGGTAGCAGGCCGATGACAGCACTACCGGAGACGTTGTTAGTGACGCAGCTGGCAATGAAAATACTTTTTAACGAAGAATATTTGGAATCAGATGATGAAAGCAATTATTGTGTTTTGGAATACTTTTCACAGGTAAAAATAAATATGTATGATTTTCTTTTTTGTTTTACTCATTTCATTTAAACGCCAGAGACCAAGATTTGTGTTTTCATTAACACCAGTTTTGCTTCTAGTGCAAAATAATGTGCTAGTATCAAAATGATTGCAGACAAGTCAACAGGGTTGCTATATGCACGACCGCAACGCCCTCATTTATTTTCACGACTTTATAGACAGACTATACATACGAATTCGTGTTGATGAATTACGAAGTCGTGGTGGCCTAGTGGTTAAAACGCCAGCCTCTCAAGTATGAATGCGCAGGTTCGATTCCAGGTCAGGCAGGTACCAATGTAACTTTTCTAAAGTTATATGTATTTTCTAAGTACATCTTGGACACCATTGACTGAAGGTGAAGGAAAACATCTTGAGGAAACCTGGACTTATAGTCTGAAATCGCCAACCCGCATTGAGCAAGCGTGGTGATTACGCTCAATCCTTCTCTGTATGAGAGGAGACCTTTGCCCAGCAGTGGGACGATAAAAAGATTGATGATACATACGAATATAAAAAGAAAAGAAAAATAACATACGGTTTCAGGATTGAACATATTATGATTAAAAGCCATGAATTCATGATCAACCAGTTGGGCTAACGGCGTTAACATTTTAAAATCATAAAACTAGATTGTGAATGTCCTGCGGAAAGTAGAACGCAAGATCCAATCCGAGTTTGCAAACAAGGGAAGTTAGGGCGAGAAGTGCGGGTGCCACACCGCCCGCGCGCCTGCTGCGGCTCGGCAAATAGGTAGGTCCGCGCCGATAACACGCCGTCTCCTGTGACTTCTATTTAAACAGACAGGGAAACGCTCACAGATTAAATCTTTAGAATGTTTATTTTTCTTCCCGGTGGGCTTTCGACTAAAATATATCTGAAACTAGGATGACAAGTAGACTTATCTCTATCAAAGCTAATCTGAAGGTGGAACGAATTTTGAAAATGCTTCAGTCGGTCTCTTTCGACGAGCACTGAGCAGTGGAGGTCGGATTATGAGCTTTCAGCCGCATACAGTTGTGCCGCGACGCGGCGCGGTTATTAAGGTAGCAGCTTTGTTTGCGCATTCGACGATTCAGCGCAAAGCTTTCGGTAAAATATTAAAACATGAACGCCCTGCTTCACTCACTACTGAAAACTCGTTCTTTTGATTCTAGCATAGGTTATTTCTGCATTCACCTTTCGTGGCAACACTGTTTTTCAACTGCAAATAAGGCGGGTGGACCATGGAAGGCCATGCTCCTTTGAAGGCCAACTATTAAAAAATCGTAGTTGTTGACATTTAAATACATATTCCTGCTACTACACACTAAGATCCTACAAACTACAGGCCACAAACGTGGCGGCGTGTCGATCGTGTCACTATCGTGGCAGTTTTATCCAACGTTTCGTAGGCTTCGGTCGTCGACGTTACAATTGTTATTCGCGCGCACAACAAAGCGTACATTTTTAGTCAATAGCCTATTATTATTTCATGTTTTTTTAATGTGAATTGTCGTATTAGTATATGTTTATGGTACTAAAGAAAAAAGAACATAGCTTTGCCTCAATTTACATTAAAATATTGGTAGTGTTCCTAGGATAGCCGGTGGTTCCTTATAAGGCCAATCAAAAATTTGACGGTTGGCCTTGCTATGGTGCATGGAACCACAAGGAACATTCACAAATCCTGAACAAATGAACACTTACTTTTTGGTTATAAGTAATGAGAAATTGTTATAATTATAATAGTTTGTAGTATCTATTATTTATTATAATTATTAGGACAAAGTTATAGTCATAATTATCAATTTTGGCCTTACAAAGAACGGACCCATAAGAAGGCCATTTTCGATAAAAAAAAAAATTGCAATTTCATAATAAAACCTGATGACAAGTTATTTAAGGCCAATATAATACTCATTACTAATATTTTTAAATAATTTATATTAATATATTCTTAGTTATAGAATGGTGTTCAAGTAATGTTCATAGAGTTTTTTATAGATGATAAAAATAAATTGAGCATTTAATGCTTCGCTTAAATAATAGAGCTTATTATGTAGTTTTAGTAAAAGCGGATATATTTAATGTTACAACTCTATTTTTAAGTTTAACAATAGATGTATAATGTTGGCCTTGTTTGGAGCCGTGTTCCATGCAAAGCCATTTGGAAGAGCTTTACAAAACTTAAATTTAATCAATGTTGTTTAAAATTAGGTAAAAAAAAAAAGATTTTATACGGTGGACAATAAAACAAAGTATTACTTAATAATTTGTTTCCTTCATTTATCCAATAAATAAACGAATTAAAAGTATTTACTCGTTAGAGTGGCCATCCATGGTCCACCCACCTTACCTACTGGGAATTTCGCATGTATGTTTCACCTGCAGCATCCCACTTCACTGCTTTTCAATTTTCACAAACCTGTGCTGAAATAATAAGCCGAAGTTAATGCTTGATTGAAACAAATATACAAACGAAATGAAGGGAATTTCTCACATCTACGCGAGGTATTATTTCATAATGTAATCAGTAATTATTGCTTTAACGAGTCCGCCTTTAATTTGTTAGGCGTTTTAAACGGCTTTGCGTATTTGAATCGCAAATTTCTTAGAATATTTCAAGAGGGTCGCTGGCGTTTCGAGGACATTATCTCTTCATAAAATTCAAGATCCCGCTGAGTATTTCATTGTATTTTCTAAATTAAACTTTAATATGACTCAACTTAACGCGAGCCTTTATGTTGCTCCGGTAATCTCACAAATTTACGGTAAGTAGGCATACCTAGGAGAACATTTCCGTGTGTTGTGCCCAGAATTAATTTCGTCTTGAGGTTTAACAGACAACAAAATGTCATATCACTTTTGTAGATTACGTACCTTTATTTCCCAAAACGTTGTGTCTCAAAGCAACTTCGCCTCAGAATTACAGAATATTTTTGCCATATAAACGAGTTAAATACTGTATTATATGAGTCTACCTTTGCTTAATCCGCTCAGATGGCTAATCTCCTCCGGAGAGGGTAAAGTGCACGGCGTCGGCCGACCGGAGCCGGGACTTATACCTATGTTATTACCCTCTACATAAACATTACATTAACATTAAAGAGTGTAGTGAACTAACTATTTCTGATAGTCACATGAAACTATCATGGCCGCATTTATGTTTCATGAGTTTATTTCAACGGCTTCTTGAGTCCTAAGCTGACATAAATGTAAGAAAGAAGGATGTTTTGGATAAGTCGACTTAGTTCTTCGATATATGAGTGTTTTAGAGATATATAAAATAGTAGATAAGTTTTTTTAAGTATGTTAAGACAAAAGTGAATAACACAAATGGAAACCACGCTGCAAATAAGCTTCTGTCATAAGTTTTTTTTTTTAACAGATAGGCGGAAATAGTATTGACATCTTGTTTACACCTACACGTGTAAGAATACGTAGCCACTAACCATATTGTTTAGTATCCGAGACACAGGAAGTAGGATCCTGTCGACATCGTGCTTGCAATCAGGCGCACATCCGCCTGATACGGCTCCGTCTTTGTCGTCACTAATTGTTTTATCTGCTAGAGGCGCCTATAGGAATTAAGTGCACGTGGTCAGAAAGTGTACGCGAGCAACATTAGAGACATTTGCTTAATGTGTTTGTGATTTAGGCAATATTTGAGGACACACCCCGTATGGCGCGGCACGACAACCCTTTACTTGGCCCCCCAAAGGCGTGGCCCCCGTGGAACAAACAAACGGAAGTGAAATTGAGAGGAGCGCCCGGAACTGAAGGTATACCTTTTCATTACAGAATCCCTTTTTAATTACCAGGGCCCAAATAAAAATTGTATTTTTATTTCAAGTAGGCGTAATTGAAAAGGAAATTGCCGGGCCCGGCGGCCGCACACCGGCGTCGAATAAAACTTTAATATAATGCATAAGGCCCTTTGATCTGCGCACTCCGCTTGCATCAAATGGCAGAGATGTTTTCTACTTCTATGATAGAATATAATCCGGTTCCCACTTTCGTTTCAATTATAAAATAATATAAAAAGACTTTTGTACGATTTGAAAAGTTGAAAAAGCAACGTCGCCAAGAAAATGATTCGTTTATGAGTTAAAAATCTCTTTATTCTAAGAAATTGGGAACCTTAGAAGTGTCATAAATTACATGTGAAATAATAAAAGAAGGAAAATCTTTCATCCGCAAACGTTTTACAAAGACACCCCCCCGCCGACGCCGTGCGCCGCCTCTCGCCCGGAAGATAAATGTCGCCTGTAGCACGATCTACTGTCGGTAAAAACGTGTCTCTAATAAAAATCCACCGCGTTCGAGGATCCCTATAAAACGCATACTTTTCGGGGTGTTGACTTAAATAAAATCACCACTGTTCAGGAGTATGGGGAAATTCGAATTTACATTTCATTTGTCGGTCTCCGTGGCGCAGCGGTCAACACGCCTGACTGCGACGTGGAGGCCCCGGGTTCGATCCCCGGCCAGGTCATGATGGGAAACGATCTTTTCCTGATTGGCCTGGGTCTTGGATGTTTATCTATACATGTATCTATTATAAAATATAGTATCGTTGAGTTAGTATCCCATAACACAAGTCTGGAACTTACTTTGGGGCTAGCTCAATCTGTGTGAGTTGTCCGTATATATTTATTTATTTTATTTATTTATTTCAGATAGATCTCGGCAACAAAAATAATTGAATACAAAGAAGAGGAGAGATTATAAAAAAAAAATATCAACAATTAATTCACCTTTGGCGGACAGCAGAAGGGAAACAGCAGATCGGTGAGGGTAAGGTATACGGTCAAAGGAAAGATAATAAAGCGTTGTATTTTCATTCTAATCCGCAGCGGAGTCAGGATGAGCCGGGGGATTCGGCGGGTGACGGGGGAGGCTCGATATCTAAAATTACAAGCCTGCACAGAGTGCCTATCTCGAGGCACACCGTTCTCCATTCCTTTATGTTCAGCTGCCACTTTCAGACATACCTCCATTCAAACTATACCCCAGACATTACTTGTCTTACCATAGATTTGGATGAGCATTTCTATAGCAGCGCTTTGAAGTTGCAGATGTCGTGTTTAAAATAATTAACGAAATCTGAGTACCAATCTAAGTTAGACACGCGTTTTGACAAGAGGTACAGTCAAGCTAATTATAGATAGGCACTTTACTGTAGGAACATTTGTACATTGTATGAAACAATGTTTGTGCGTACTGTGTATCAGGTACCGCCTGCCACGGTAATAACAGCCTGAAGCCGTGTGCAAGATGTCAGACAATGCAGTCGCGTGCCGATACGCCGTATGGTCATTTTGATGCACCTACCGTCTAGAGAAACCTTATTAAACTGGCAACAATGGTTTTCATACCTCTGATACACGTCACACGTGCAACCACAGCTGCTAACTGTGAACGTGCTCTTTAGTTTATTGTGACCTGGAATAAATCGCCTTTTTTTGAAGGGGAAACCATATTGTGTTCAATTAGTGACAGGATATTGTCTTGCTCCTACTGCTGGGAAACAGGCCTCCTCTCTTTGAGAGGGAGTTAGGAGAAATCCATCACATTGGTCCAGTGCCGATAGGTGGATATCACATGCCATTCTAGAGCATTCCGGTTTCTCACGGTGTTTTCCATTACCGTTTTGGTCACTGTCTAGGTTTGAATTCACGACCTAAGCATAGGCCGGAATAGGTAGAGTGAATTGGGGTCTTTGATCGGAAACGTATATAATATGGACATTTCTCCGGATTTACGGAATTGATCAAAAAAAAAATGTATATATTGGTTAGACAACCAATATATACATATTTTTTTTTAATCAATTCAGAGAAGAAAAAAAAGAATTGAGGAAAGAATTGAGTAGTAATAATGTCATTACCAACATTAACAATATTTACTTGGATCTGGAATTACATTCCGGGAAAATGGCTTATCCACGTCATTCTTTCTGTGAACATTTATGATACAAGTACCAAAAATCACTCCACCTATTCCGACCTATGCTCATAAGTGACGGCCAATACCACTGTTCCGAAAATCCTTTCAAGAAACCCATTTAACGAAAAATTCTAATAAAACTATGTACGTACCTACTCGTAAAACAATTGTCTACTACACCAAAACGCTCACATCTCGCAAAAGATAGCGTAACACATCATATTACATACCCGAACGGTATTAGAAAATTATTTTGCAACCTAATAACTGTGTCATATATCCAATTTTCTAAAGAAATGCACGAATATCTGATGCTATTTTCCACACTGATGCTTTTCCAAGACTTATTGTCACACAAGGGCCTGGAATATGAACAAAGCAACCGAATCGAATGTAATAAAAATCACTTTAGTATTACGTTGCGACGGGAACTGATGTCTATCGGCATTGTGACACACGATGCGGCCTCGATAGATGTCGCAGGGGAAAAGGCTGCGTCGAACCGACTATTATTTTTGTACGACAAAACAAAATTGATTGTTCGCCGTCGCGACTACAGTTTATACGGGTAGTTTAATTTATTATATACGGCTGAAAAAATATACTGTTTAAACAAATGGAAATCATGACCACTTATGACTTTCTTTAAAGCCTTATTAAATCCCTTTTTATTATAAAAAACTTTATTTTATTTATTCAAATGTTACCTATGTTGTTAACTAAAGTACCTTTATACCCTAAAACAATCCGACCAACTCCTTACCTTTTGTTAGTATTTTTTTAATAAATTATAAACTATTACTTGACCGCAATCCCGCCTGATGGTAAACAGTGATGCAATCGTTGATGGTAGAGCGCGCTAGTTTATTAAGCCTATTCAATAAAAAAAAATGAGTAAATAGGAAGGAAGACAGCAGTTGAACGAGGTGATACTGTATTAAAAAACACGACGACGACGATGCTGCGCCAGAGGGAGATTGATATGGAAACCCTCCACGACTAAACTTCCGACACAACAACATTTGGCACATCGCACCCGGCACACATAGCAACACAACTGCTCAGACCCATCCTCCGTACGGCTTCACCAGACATCATGCCGCACAACTTTTATAGTCTATGTAAGATTTTGCACTATGTCTCAATAAAATCAGCGCCACAATTCAAGTTGATAACGGCCAGATAAATGGATGAAAATCAACTTTAATGGAAAACTGGACCGTTTAAGCAGATAGGTATGTGTTTAATGCATTACATATACATATTTCGTTTTATCAGCTAAAATTTGGCAAATATGTAGGTATGGTTAACCCACATGGTAATAAAAATCAGTAATACAGGCACAAATTTATTGTACCTACAACAAGGCTCAAGAAAATAGGTGGCTCTTTTAGATGCCTATGTATACATTTTTACAATAGACTTGCAGAGGCGGTTCAAGATCTGAGCCTGATTAAATTCAAATCCTTCATTGAACGGAAGTTGTGTCAGAAAGAATTTTATAGTGTTAAGGATTATATTGACGACAAAAAGGCTTGGGCTTGAGCTGCGTCCGATTTCTATACTTACACTGATTGTTCTTTGATTTTTCCTCTTGTAGTTTTAATTTGTAATTGTTTGTTTTTTTTTTTTTTTTTTTTACTCAAAGTCAGTACCTACACACTACACAGCCAAGCATATTGTACGTTACGGAATTGCATCGCTGACAGGGGTATTCGGCACTGGTGCAGCTACACAGGAGCTAAACTTAGTATTCGGGAACACTGTTGGAGCTGCTGAACCTTGGACAAAATTATCTTTGCATTGTGTAGATTCAATTTCTTAGTATTGTATAATTCCATGGCACACGTGTGAGCACAATGTACGTGCTGTAAAGAATCTATTTGTTGGGTTAGTCTCTTTTTGTTGTTTTTTTTTTTTGTGTTTTTTCCATAATGGACGCTCTTAGCGTACAATATATTTCTTCTCACACGATTGATTTCAAAATGAATGATGTAATCAAATATTTGTATCAATAGCTTGATAATTTAAAAGAGTGTCCATGGAGTTTCTTGCCCGTTCTTCTCCACAGGTACCTACTCTTTGGAATGGGCGACTAGCTTCACCTTACTGACTGACTGACCGACCTTCTGACAATTCAAAAGTGTCTGTAACTGGTTTATTTGAAATAAATGCTTTGATTTGATTTGAATATAATTTGGGAATTAAATGCGTAACGCACTGAAAACCTTCACTGCGGTATTAACGTTGCTGTTCAGCTCAGTTTTTGGACCATATAAAGCAACAGTTTAGCAATATCCTTCAAAATCAAACATATTGATATTAAAACTATGACATTTAGATGCAGTACTCTTATTCAATTGAAATTTCGTTCTACGCTAAGTCGACTCAAGGTCAAGGTCAAGGTCAAGTGTTACCACCACTGACGCGGCTTACGGCATAAGCAAATACATAAGTTAATCGAAATCTTGCTAAATCAGATATTTAGTAAGACTCTCTGATTATAAAAAGACATCTTGATAATATATATCAATCAGTTCTGGAAAACCGATATAAAACTCACTCAAGCCTAAAAGGGTAAGCCTTGTTCGTGTTTCCACTTATCAAAATATGAATTACCGAATTGAATTTAGTCCTTGATAAGTACAATTGATAAATTTATTAGGGCCTGACGTGGGAGTTACCTGAATAATTTGGTTGCTTCCGTTACTAACAGTTTCAGCATCTTCCACGTGAGCCACTTATTTCATTTTCCCGGTAGATATGTATGTCCTATTTTAGATCCCAATATTATGACGCTTATATAAGCGTGGCGTAGGTATATACCTAAACTTGAACAAAATGCCTACGAAAGAATAATGTGGATACATCTTTTAACTAACAATTGGTATTTACATAAAATTACGAAATAACTTGTTAAATACCATCTGGTGGTATTTTTAGAAATATTTATAAACAACACCTATAGTGGCATACATATTAACTACATGGACCGAAAGGCATATCCAAATTTTTCTTTCGCCATTCCAAGTTTACGCATTTAAGCGTCGGAATAGTCGACCTCTAATTATAATGCGTACATAAAAATTTTATTACTATGTACAAAACATTGATGAAATTATTGTTGAATCAGTGAACGATCTCCTCAGTGACCGACAGTACGGGTTTCGCCGTTATCGTTCAACTGGGGACTTACTAGTGTATGCCGCTCACTTGTAAGGCCCTCGAGAAAAACGGGGAAGAGATTGCTGTCTCCCTTGGTTTTGGCACGCTGACCTTTTGAGTAAGCTTCCAGAGTACGGAATTTCTCCTGACCTGACTGGCTCGGTAAAAGACTTCCTGACTAAACGGCCCCTCCGAGTTATTGTCAACGGATACTCATCGGAGCCCATGTCAACTAATTCCGGTGTTCCTCAGGGGTCTGTTCTCTCTGCAACTCTGTTCCTGTTGCATATTAATCATCTGCTGATGCCCGGTATCTAGGGGTATACAGATGACAGCGCCGTTGAGCAGAGATATCTGCTGGGGATGGTAAGGAATCAATCCGGTCCGAAAGAGAGGCTATGTTAGAACTTACGAGTGTTGCACTACAGGCAGTCTCCGAATGGGGCAAAGCCAACCTTGTAGCATTCAATGCCGCCAAAACACAAGCGAGTCTTTTAATCGCCAAAAGAAGCCCGTTCACCTTGGCTCCTACTTTTCGGAATGTAACCTTGGAGTGCACCGACCGCTTTCAGCTTTTCCTCGAACCTAAACTTTGGGAGGTACATTGGTTCCGTGGCCAAGGTCGCTGCAATTAAACTTGGCGTTATCGCATAGGTCCGGTGGTATTTCCCACCAGGGCAGCTTCTAATGTTGTACAAGGCACAGGGTCCATTCATGTGTGGAGTACTACAGCCACATTTCGGCTGGTGCTGCAATATATCACCTGGCTACTTTGAATTCAGTGGAGAGGCGTGCGAAGAGACTAATTGGCGACCCAAATTCAAAACGGTCTCAAAAGCCTGAAGCACATGCGTAGAGTAGTCAGCCTTTCTGTATTCTATAGTATGCATTTTATTGAGTGTGCGAGGGAACTGCATGATTTTATTCCCCCATCTTCATTCCACCATCGGACAGCCCGTCGTACTGCGAGTTTCCACCCTTACGTTGTTAACACCACTACGATCCGGACAAAGCCTTTCGCCTCCTCTTTTATACCGCGCACTTCGAGGGACTGGATCAATTTGCCAGCGGCGGTATTTCCTTGTAAAATTACTAATTCTTAGCTAATATACTTACTGATTTTGAAAAAAAAACGTGGATACATTACAAGTCCACGCACATATGTAATTATATTCGAACACTTATAAAATACTGTTCCAGCGTAATAGTTTTCTCAATTTGACTGTAAAGTACAGCGCATATATGACTGTCATTGACGTAATTCCAATTATTTTTGGGATAAAAAATTACCTACATTAAAAATTATACAAAGTGGTGATGACAATACCATAATAAATTAAACATCGTGTACCTCAACACATTCTCAGTCTACCCATAAGAAATCATATAAATATATTCATTAGTGTAATCACAGAAAATTATTTTTCATTTTTGACATTTTGTACATGAATATACATGTTGGTAAGGAAGCGCTTACAGGTTGATATATGTAGTTTGTTCGAAAATTGTCATTTTTTATATTTTTGATGCTAGGTTTTTTTCTATGGTTTAGGTTTATTCCTATGGACCAGCATTATCCGTGTTTTCATTTATTGTCCTATTATCAGCACCACTCTGTATAATTCCGTAATTAATGCTGAATAAATCACTATCATTATGAGCATTAATTCAGTTACATATTATACGAACACACAGAAACTCAATCTCAATATCGATTTTATAATAGTCTCTCGATATCAAATCGATAAAATTGATATTATTCGATATTCCACTCGATAAAATCGATATTAAATTGATGCGTCTTCATTCATAGCACTAGACCAGAAACAAAAACCAATCGCTTAAGTAGCCGTGATTATTCATAACTTGACTATAAACCTTAACACTTAAAAATAAGTTTAAAGGAAATTTTAAAATAAAATCAAAAACATTTTTTTAAATATCACCTACTAGTTTCCGCCCGCGGCTTCGCTCGCGTGGAGATCGGTTATATCGTGCTTTTAGATTTCCCTCGTGAATATAATTTTTTTCCGGGATAAAAAGTACCCTATTATTTAATCCGGACTTCTAACTATACGTCTGCAAAATTTCAAAACAATCGGCTTAGTAGTTACGGCGTGAAAGCGGAACAAACAAACAAACTCATTTTCCGATTTATAATATTAGGATATTTGGTGTACACATACAAATATTCCAGTAATCTCCCTTGGGAACTTGTTGTTTTTAGGACCAAAAGTAGCCTATGTTACTCTCCATCTTTTGAACTAACTGTATGCCAAAAATCAGGTCGATTGATTGCTTAGCTACAGCGTGAAGGAAGGACAAACAAACAAACAAACACACTTTCACATTTATAATATTAGTATGGATTTTCTAAGCAATACAGTTGAAAACCTATGTTGCATAATATTCCGGTTATTTTTGATGCGTTTATCAAAGATACTCGTACTATTTACCTAATGTTATACTTATCAATGAAATTTGCCGCTACTTTATTTTAAAACAGGTACTTTTCATAAGTCTCTAAACTTAGTTTTCATACGGTGGTCTCAGTTTTATCCAAGTAAGCTACAATTATCATTTCTGATTGATTCTACTGAATATTAAGATATCTAAAACATAACTTTGTTATATTCACTCAAAACTTTCGATGACCAAAAAAATAGTTAAAACCTTTGAAAACAAACCTCAAGTTTCTTATAATAATACCTACTTCTGTATAAATTATTTTATCTTTTATTTTTGTTGAGCGGAATAAATATTATCATTAGATAATAGTAGAAGGGTAGGTACATACTTAGGGTAAAAATTTAATATCTAGCATTATTCACTAATTTTGAAAGAAAATACTTTGCTTTCCGAGAATCATCATTACACTAATATCTTCGTAGATTTCTAACAATAGCACTATTATGTCAAACCTGCAATTGGTTGAAAAAAGTTGGTAGGCACTGCATATTTTAATATGCTGTTGCATTTTCAACTCTCTGCACTATGCAGTACGTTGAAAATCCAGTGCGCATCAAAACTCCGGTGAATACGTGGACTAAATCAGAGTAAGCGACGCAATCCTTGTTCAGTTAAATGTCATATAAAATAAATGTAGGTCACTTTAGTGAGCTTGTCGTAATCGTAACGTCTCGGTTCGATGCTCGTCACATGCTCGTCCCCATGACTGATGCAGTAACTATAAATTAATCAATTCCAATGTACAAACATAAAACATGTAGTTAAATGTCACTGGTAAGGAGGGACTCGACGATCTCACTCAGTTCTCTCTACTTAAACTACAAACCGGTTGGTCTTTCTGTACATTTCTTTATAGCAAGGTAGGTACGAGCCTTGTGACATCGAGTAGAACGAACGTAATCACCTATATTAACCTATCTTTTCTCAAAACGTGTTGACACATACAAGAGAAAATCTTTGTAAAAAAATTTCTGGGGATGTCTGGTACCTATGTATCTCTAGGGTAGTGTGACGAAATTAAAGAAGTCTACGAACGTCAATATTCAGACTAAAATCGCAAGTATCATCCTGGACAGTTTCAGAAGTCTTTTTATTACATCCTTGAACACCTGCGGCCTATTTTATTAGATTAATAACGTGTAGAGCTTACAAACAAAACAGTCAATAAAATATTTATGGCATTTTTTTATGTATGAGGATATATTGTTGTATTTCGACAGCTAGTGATGTGTGAAAAGTGAATGTAGAAGAGGCGTGCGAGCGTGCGGATACGCGGCTTGTCGAGACACGGCGAGCGCGTGCCTCTTAATGACGTCATGGATCCCCGCTGCGGGGGTGAAACGTTCGCACCCTGACTTTTTACGATTCCAACTTCACCTTTTATGTCACAATACGAGTTTTATAGCTTTTATGAAATTCTTTACACGATTAAGCTGTGACCCCACTATGAAGAGCACACCATACCCGGCTGTTAAGTTTTCTGTTAATATAAATGGTCTAATTAGTCACACGCAGTGCATTAATTGGTATGATAATTTTAATGTGTTACGATATGCGTTAAAATACCACATTTGGACAAATTGACATCGTAAACATTACACGAAAACTTAACCCACACGTGTCTCTCCCTAAACACACATAAATGTACTTACGTTCCTAACTAAACATTCCCATCGTATTTTCAACACTAAATATTTAGTTCTACTTTATTTAGTACAATTTAAACGTTAGCTTGCCGTTTTATTTTACTATTAGGCTGCGATTCTAAGAAAATCATAATGTTTAATAGTATAATGATTATGTAAAACTTTATAGGCAAAGTATGGTCATACTTTCAGACTTTCGTATGAAAGATAGTAAAACCTATTTATATGCTCTTATCGGGTTTTTGACACAGTCTTAGGCTTTTTTTTTTTTGCGGAATAAAATGTTGCCATCCAATAAAGTGCACCTAATGGTTGGTTGATTCTATTGTCCGCTACAAACAATTTTCATCATTCAATCGTTTTAAGTATGTATTACGTTCCTGTTCGGTGCTTTGTCAACATTAAATGTACAGTTGCGTACGCATGATTTATCAAAGTTATATATAAGCATTACAACCTATTCGTATTTCTTCTATCGTCTTACGATAATTTCTGTTTTAATTTTCCGCCGTAATCCACCAAATATCCTTCGGCACAAGTAATTTTGTCCTCAATTGCTCCACACTAAGTTAAGAGCTTATCATCCACTCGTAAGATTCCTGTTTATCCTCACCTTGGGACTCGGAAGAGAGCGTGTAATAAAAAATCGCTCGTTTGTACGTGATGAATGATACCGTCGCTAGCGGCCACGTAATTGGGTGTCGAAGTCTAGGGCTAAAAGCATACACGTGTCGATCGACCGCCATCTGCTGGCCATTGTCTGTGCTTTATCTGGGCACAGAGTGTACACAATAAATCGTTCGTGTACCATTGTGTTGGGCTAAGTGATGTACACAGTCGCGATCGAGGTGTGTGAAATATCGCCCCGGAATGTTATTAGAACGCTCGTATACTGGATCGATCCACGGAATTTTCTGTTTAGAAATGGAAGTGTTTGCGAGCCGCATATCCAAGTTTGGTAAGAGATAGACGCCGCCTCTTTGTAGTTTTTGTAAGCATTCACTGAAAGGAATTATATTCATCGAAAGAATCACATTGAGTTTTATCGAGGTAAAACGCTGCTTTTAAAATCAAATACTCGTTTGCTTTAACGAAGAATTTCAGCTTTTAAGTGGATGCACGTTTGCTGATAGGCACAAATGACACGCCTAACATTCCTAATTAAGTAAAGTTATAACAAGCACACATTATTTTTTATTAGTCTTACGCGCCCTTACGCCAGTGCTAAGAATACTTTATTAGCGTCAAACATTATGAAATATGAGCAGTCAATATGAAATAAAAATAGCAGCTCAAGTTGATAGGTGACTCGTTAAGAGTCAATGTATACGTTTCGCTAATAAACTTCCTAGTCATACTCAAGAATAAGCTTTAATATAATCAAATCTTTTATAAAGCGTAAACTACATACATATATCCCAGAAAGCTTGTACAAAAACTGTATTGAGGACAAAAAGATTAGGATTGAGCTGTTTCAACAAGTTTAGACAGTAAATTTTGATTTTTTATTTATATTTTCCCACTTTTATTTTTTACGTTCAATAGATATTTATGGAAATAGGACATGAACATTCAGTGTATAAAGTACTATGTGGGTCATTGCTTTCATTTAACTTAAGGTATATAAGGATAGTTTCAGTTGTTTATGTAGTCTATACAAATGATCTTTGGTTTTGTTCGTCTAATCGTTATGCTCCTTAACTTATGAGCTGAGCTGCGCGGTTACTGGCAAACTGACTAGACAGGACCACTCAATTTGTGATGTTCTTATTTCAGACACCAATCTACACTGTCTTCAAAGATTTTCGGGAATTTATTTTTATATACCCATTACCTATTGATCAATTTTACTTGGTCTTCATATGATCTGACCAAGATTATGTCCATACTACATATAAAAGATACTATGACCTCTGAGTTTGTGTCGGCCTTTTTTCTCAGACTAGTCAAATAGAAAACACAAAACCCATCTAGTTAAAAATTTTTACTGAGGTTGAATTAGTTAGTAGGTAGGTTAGTATTTACAGAAAATAAATGATTTATCATCCCTGGAAGTAGTCCAGGCGGTGGGTATTTCAGCCATTCTAAGGATTTCTCTATATTATTTACTCGTATCATGTACGTAGCGTAGCCTCACAAATATCACTTACATGACTTAATCAATTGATGTCAATCGATTAATAGTCATTTTATTCGAAACAAGTGCCTAGGCATTTCACTTAGTACGTAACTCCCAATTATTACTAACGTGAACATGCCGCATTAATATTCCAGCTAGCATTAAATATGTACGTTTTATTGTAACTTCATAGACTTATTCCTTTTACACAATAATTATTTCAAGAGTTATATTATTGTCAATACACGGCATGTGTACTCGAAAATGCGGATATAAGACGCCGCGGCGATGGTGGTGGCGGTGTGTGTCAGTGGCGTGGCGGTGGTGCGCCTTGACGGGGGCGGTGGCGTGGCGCTGGTGCGGCGTGGCAGTGGCGTGGAACGCGTAGTGAGTGTTGCTTTGAAACTCCGCGCCTCCTCTCCGTTACCCATAGCTGTATACTATTGTCCGACACTTCTTATTTTTCTCCTTTTTACGCTCCACGATAATGGGAATTTTTGAAATTGCAACAATACATATACGGTCTCGCTGCTGGAAATTTTTGCTCTTATTCACTTCTATTCAGTGGGGACCGAGGATATGGAGTTTATTTCAGTCTTATATCAGAGCTATTATCGTTTTTGTCATGTTGTCTGCGCCAGAAGCGACCGTCGTTAGAAGCTTTGAAGTACAAGTATTCAGACACTAACTAGCCTTAATTGATACTACGATATTTAATGCCTCTATTATTCTATGTGAATTTCGTAATATTTACTCTTAATGGAAATTTGAGAAATATTTGACTGTTAATTTCCAAGAAAACTGTAAACTCGTGGAATGTTCTCAATAATAGTAGGATAATAGGTCATTTCTAAGCACATCTATTCATAGGTAGGTAAGTACTTGTAACCATTGGCGCGACGTGCTGCGACGCTCATTCTCCATAACTAATTTTATTGCATCAATAAATCAACTTAGAAGTGGAGATAATTTATTATACTGAATTAGGCCTTAATTTATGACTGCATAAATGAATTGATATTAAATCAATAAATATCGATCAGTCAGTAGTGACCACCTGTCTTTGAGCGCTGAGCAGTAGGTGCTTTGCGCAGGCGCGCTGCGGTTGACGCGGAAACGGAAGCGCACGCGCCTATCGGGTCTCCGCACATCTGGCCTTTACAACCTGTACATCCTCAATAAACCATAAAAGTGTTAAAATTAATTATTGTGCGCGTCTCGATTATTATTCAATAACTTGTTTAGTACATACACGTGTGGGAACATATAGTAATTAATTAGAGCATATTGCGCAACGTCATATTAATTAATCAACAAATATGACCTGTCATCATTATCATTTCATATAACATATACGAAGGTATCCTGGCTCAACATACAGTTTTAATAAATCGTTCAACAGAATTCATTACCTAAAAAATAACCGTAATTGTGTATGTGTAGGTATGTCAAAATAATATGGATTAGTGGTACATGCATTTTAATTACATAAATGACTTGTTATCTCTACTAATATTATAAATGCGAAAATAACTCTGTATATTCTATAGGTACTTTCTGGAGTTAAAATGAAATGTATGTATTGAAGCGATTGAATTGTTATACAACCTTATAGAAACATATAAAGTAGTCAATCTATAATATTCCCTCTACTGGAACAAAGGTCTTCTCTCTTCGACAGGAACTAGGCTGTAAATACACCGCGTGGGTCCAATGCGGATTGATACTATTATGTAGAAAAGTTAAAATTAATATTTTTTAAGTTTCAGAAATAATCTAAAAACGAAAAACTAGATCTACAATTTACTACATTTTCGATTCATATAGAACTAATGCCTGCCAGGGCCGTGTTATGTTCGAAAGAGATACTGTGGCCACTAGTACAGGCAAATGAAGGAACAAGAGCAAAAGAACAAATATTTTTTTTTGTATTGAGGAATCTTCTTTAGCCTCGTTGTTCACTTTTATGGGATTGGTAAAAAGTGTTAAACTCGCATCAGGACACGTGACTTGATCGACTACGGCGTCTCTCGGCCACCAAGGTCGATCACTTCTTTGCTGCTGTCTCCTGAAACGGTATTTACTCTCAGTATTACAAATCATCATCATCATAATCTTATCTCGTTTATCCCGGTTGCATCCGCGGCTTTCGCGTTGGAGCCCGGGAATGTGCAGGAAAGCGGCCTGCACATTCTCCTCCATTTCGCGGGATCTTTAGCATCCTGTGGTAAGAGCATTATACATATACTATATAAAAACTCTAGATTCAGAATACTTCAGATGTACTCGGGATAACATGATAGGTATTATTGTTAGCAGAGTCGCGGGTAGTTTGTCTTCATTTTCGATGTAATTCATATTTATTCATAGGTACATCTCATCGTATCGGTAACAAATCCGTGCCAACGAAGTAATAGGTACATCCGTTTAAGTATATCCGTTTCGTTATTTCTGATTCTGATTGGTGGAAATGATTATTTTTTCTCATTGCGTCTGTTATAATTAGCATCAGTGAAACTATTGTAGTTGTTAGTAGATAGTTGGTACTAAGGTTATACAACACTTCTGGGGTTAGCGCAAATAGGTAATTAGCTGCTGATAAAGTTAAGAACCTGTTGAAAACACTCACGAGCATAAATATGTAAATATCATAGCTAACTGGTTAAATTAGGTGTTTAGGGAACCGGCTCTTAAGAAGTGGGGATTGCCTCCGTTTCGCTCTCTCTGCTAGCACGCGGTTCATGGCAATTCTAATGTGACCCATTTAGTCGAAATGCCCTGGTTTTGTAAAAACGACGTGATGATTGGTTACGATTCCAACCTAAACGATAATTTATTGAATATAATTCAGACGGTTACTTGGACGGCCGCTGTTTAGTTAAAAGGCTAGGCGATTAACTAAGTGGTTGTATTACTAATTGATAGCAACATACACACTTGACTTTATTCATAGGCGATTAACTACTTTATTTTTAATGGTATATTGCTACAAACATACTGTTCACTAAACCAAATCGTCTTACTACGACGAACGAAATCTAACTTTTGTTCTAGTCTAGCCTTAACCTTTGAATCATTATTTATATTTCGAACTTTGTTTAGATTTAAGCAAAGTTTTTGATAAGAAAGTGACAATTTAGCACCGAAAAGCTGTAAAATTTATATAAAGAACTGCGTTTCTGTAACGATTAGGTTCATACTTCAAAATCTAACTAGGTGGTTTAAACTGACTCTAAATAATAACTTTGTTTTTTTTTATATATAAAATTATAAATTAGCGCTTGACCGCAATCCCGACTGCTGGTAAGCACTGACGCAATCGTTGATGGTAAAGCGCACTAGTTTACTAAGAGCCTATTCACTCTAGCCTTGAAGACACTCAAATTGTAGTCCGACGGAAACACCACCGCTAGCAAATTGTTCCAGTCCCTCGATGTACGCGGTATAAAGGAGGAGGCGAAACGCTTCGTCCGGATTGTAGTGGTGTTATCAACGTAAGGGTGGAAACTCACCGCACGATGGGTCGTCCGATGGTGGAACGGAGATGCGGGAAACACATCATGCAATTCCCTCGCACACTCCCCAAAATGCATCTTATAGAATACCGAAAGGCTGGCTACTCTACGCCTGTGCTCTAGGCTTTGGAGACCAACTCGAGTTAAACCAGGGTCACCAATCAGCCTCTTCGCCCGCCTCACCACTCAATCCAAAGTGGCCAGGTGACACTTAGCAGCACCAGCCCAAATGTGGCTGCAGTACTCCACACACGAACGGCCCTGTGCTTTGTACATCATTAGAAGCTGCCCTGGTGTGGTGAACCGCCAGACCTTTGCGATGACGCCTAATTTTCTGGCAGCCACCCTGGCCTTTGGACTCAATGAACCGCCCAAAGTTAAGGTTCGAGGAAATCTCAACTCCCAAAAGCTGAAGGCGGTCGGTGCATTTCAAGGATACATTCTGAAAAGTAGGAGCCAAGGTGAACGGGCTCCTTTTGGCGGTGAAAAGACACGCCTGCATTTTGGCGGCATTAAATGCTACAAGATTGGCATTGCCCCATTCGGAGACTGCCTGTAGTGCAGCACTCGTACGCTCTTCCATGGCCTCTTTTCGGACCGGATTGTTTCCTTACTAGCCCGAGCTTCCGGTAGGTATCTCTCCACAACTGTGCTGTTATCTGTATACCCATAGATACCAGGCATCAGCACATCGTTAAAATGCAGCAGGAACAGAGTTGCAGAGAGAACAGAGCCCTGAAGAACAAGGGCATTAGTCGACATGGGCTCAGATGAGCATCCGTCGACAACAACTCGGAGGGACCGTTCAGTCAGGAAGTCTTTTATCCAGCCAGTCAGGCCAGGGGAAATGCCGTACGCTGGAAGCTTACTCAAAAGGCCAGTGTGCCATACTCGGTCTGTTCAATGGCCGATTTGAACTGGGCTTTCACGGGTAGGTAGCTGCTGTTAAAAAAAAATAAGAACTAAATTTTTTTAGAACAGAATACTCTTTATTTTAGAAATATTGTTATTAAATCTGATATATATGCGACCGGAGTCGCGGACACAGCTAGTAGGTACTACTTATTGCAGGCCGAATTCAGGTGCTTTGTTTCTACTCGTTCACAGCGTCAAAACAATGTAAAGATTTAACCTTATAAACTTTGACATTGTGTTTCGAGTTTTAACTTTGACCTTTATCTTTGACTTTCTAAAAGCCCCAGATAATCTTATCGTTTTGGATATCTACAATTATCCAAACTTATGTATACTATAACAAACCATTTCTTATACTTTCTCACTACGTATTCTTGAAAATTAAAGTACTTACATGAAGCCTGCAATGGCAGACCGATAGCTTGTGTTACGTATTCCGGACGAAAATAGGCCACCATATCTCTCTCACCTGAATGCAGACGTGGGAACTAAGTTTTCGATGTACGATGCAATATCACCCACAATCATGCCTTCTTGGGAATATTTAGAGATATCTTATAATGCCATTGTTTGGTCCCATTCCAAACCCCACTTATTCCATTAGCTATGTCGTCGTGTTTGATTTAGTTATATGGTGAAATAAATTAATAAATAAGCCGAAACAAATATCAAGAATCGTGCTTACCATTTAAAATTCAATTCAACAACCCAAAATCTAGTTGATATAAGATGAATTCAAAACTGACAATCCTCTCTTAGATTCTGAAAAACGATTAGATTTTTTATTAACATCATTGTTAATAAAAATATCTAATGTGGTGGTTTTTATGAACTATTTTTAAAAAAACTAGCTCAGAAAAACATCAGATTCAACATTTGTAAAAAAAAACAACAATAGCTAAGATCACATAGGTAGCATTCAGTATCTCGAACGACATTGTGTTGTATGCAAAGGGCGCTGCCCGACTGTTCACAATGCGCCCCGCGTCCACAGACGTACAACTTCGAAAATCGACTTTCAATGGAACTTTTCACGTCACATTTACATTTATACAAACAAAGTCTTGAAATAGGTAAACGTATAATGACATTCATTACAGTTCCTCGGCATGGACAGAATACAGTCGCCGTATTCTCTTCATACCGAGAAATTGTATTTAGTAAGTGGTATTCATGACATAGCTTAGTTACTTATTCATTGGGCAACGAGTTATAAAAACTCATTTAATAATAACAACTAATACCTAATTACCTAATATAAAGGAGGCGAAAATTTTAGCTGAATGTGGCATTGGTCAAACAGTATACCGGGCATACCACTAATTCGTTCTCTCATAATTACGCCTCGCAGTTTTTAGCGCATTACAGGTCAACAAGCCACAGGCCAGCCACACATATAACTGTTGTGTTGTTGAATCCCGTAGCCTTGAGTCTTTCTATTTTGATTGTTTAGAACAAAACTACAAAGTGTGCCTACAATATTGTAATATATTATGGTGCCTTAACGTGACGTTCACGCGAACGGCATCACGAGCAACTTAACCAAACTCGTGACCGCAAAGCTCCGGATCTTAGTTCAAAGAAGAGAGTTTTTAACCGTGCTGCTAAGTCCTACATAAAAGCGATTAAGAAGGCTCGCTTCGACCGCATTACCCATATTGGCAACAAGCTCCCTGCGCAGCAGTCCGGTAGCAGATCATTCTGGTCTCTTGCCAAACCGGTCGAAGCGCACTTCCGTCGGTCCACACTGTCTTCACTGGCTAAGCCTGATGGAACACCGGCTCATATAGTCAGAGAAAGCAAGTCTCTTTGCGTCTCTCTTTGCCCAAACTTTGCGTCTGGATACTAGCAGTGCTACTCCGCCGAATTTTTCTCACAGCGACACTTCAATGCCCGAGGTTCACATTAATAACACATAGGTTCTGAGAATACTATGTCATCTGGATGCGAATAAAGTTAGTGGAACAGGTGGTATACCAGCGATTGCTCTCAAGGCTTGTTGCCCGAGTTGTCTCCTGTATTGACGTGCTTGTATCGCCTCTCATTTAGGCCTGGTATATTGCCCAAGTCCTGAAAGCTTGCCAACGTGCAGCCCGTGCCCAAAAAGGGTAGTCATGCCGATTCTACCAACTATCGACAGATTTGAATAACCTTCAAACTCAGGAAGATTATGGAGCGTGTGTTGAATCTCTTGGCCTGGAAGGTAACAATCTTCTCAATAACTGACAGTATGGGCTTCGCCGCAATCGGACCTACTAGTGTATGCCACTCACTTGTGGCACGAGGCCCTCGAGAAAAATGGGAAAGCGATTGCGATCTCCCTAGATATCTCAAAGGCCTTCGACCGGGTACGGCACGTTGGCCTCTGGCTCTAAAAAAAACCATACACAAACATTGCGTCAAAAAATTCAACGCTGTCAACGGACAATGTACTCAAGAGACCGGCGGCATTACCACGTTCACCGACAATTCTTAAGAGAAATAGAATTATTAGAGAATTAGATATAAATAGATGGTTAGATTTTTTATTCATTATGATTTATTCATTAGTTAATATTTAAGCTCTTTTTTGTTTAATAGTAAGTTTTGATATGTAACTTAAGATTAATTTATGATGGTACTGACGTGAACTCTGTTCAAAAGTCACCCTAAAATAAACATTTAAAAACATTAAATAAAGACAATGCTTAACCTCCGGTCGGTCACAGTGTGTGTAACCAACCGTTTCGAATTTCTTTCAGGCAAATAATTAGATGTATTAACTTATAAGTCTCAGATACTGCAAATAACGTTCACCACACTACTAATGAGCTCTAGTTTTTAATATATTTCAATTCACTCGACTTGTTCTTCAAATGTATAGTTCAAAGGATTTGTTGTGAAAATACATTTACCACAATTTTACATTAGCTTAAGAGACTTACTAAATTTCAGAATCAAATTATTTTAGGTATTTCATGCATTTTACGTTTAATAGATACATAATTTTATCATTATTACAAATGCTTATTAAGTTCGATAATTCAATAATTTATGTTAAGATTTAGATAACTTAAGATTAAATAAATAAGTTATACTCAGTAAATACACTTAGGTATTGTTTGAAAATCAGCTTTACATTACTATATTTTCTTATAATTTTCATTACGTATAAGTAGACTTTTAATACATTTTTTAAATTAAGACAGACTTAATTAATTTAATACACACTTGAGTTATTATTCCAACAAAGTTTTTTAAAGGTCATATTTTAATTCGGAGAATAATATATTATTTTGAAAGAAAATTTACAAAAATAAATCCAAATTAATTTATAATATCTAGCATAATAGTTTTTACTTATCAAAGTAAAGGTACACAAAAGCGCGCTAGAGTTCAGTGCCCTCGTCATCGATGCAGAGGTTGCATTAAACTTTTTCCATTGTCTTCATTGATGGATTTGCATCAGAAAATTGCCGAGATTTTGTTCCTAATAACTTCCAAGAAGTTAATAAATATTATCTTATGAATAAATATGGAAAATTGTGTGGAAACATTTATTATCTCGGATATAGAAAGAAGAACTTGTAAGAGTCCGCCACTTTTTAATATATTTTTTCTTGTTCAACAAATTCCTATAATATCTCCCTTTTCATTACAATTATTATATTTTCTCCATCAAAATTACTATTCCGATTAGTACCTACCTAAAGCTATTATAGGCAAAGTTGAATATTTAAATTATGTATAAGGACCACGGGAGGCGGACCCATGAGCACACCTAGTCCAATTAAGTATCATTGTCAAAAGCAATTTGAAGGCATTTGCATATTACCACCCGTCTATCAAACATTATTTCGGTAATAACTATTCCGGAAATAATGTATATGGACGTACTATGAATGGAGCAACGGAATATCATAATGTTCTCTGTTTATTGACCTTAATAATGATTGTAACCTAGTTTTAGTATGACATACTTGCTAGCTATCAAATTGTTTCTGGACAGAATCAAGAGGTCCAAAGATCGCTCTGGCTTGACTGAGTGGATTTATAGACCGAAAACGTTTAGTCGTGAGGTCTAGGTATTTCTACCCTATAACATGTTTCTTCCTGTGCCGAGTTTCCGGGTAAACGGCGAATTCGGCGCGTGCGAGCGGCCAACCTGACCGATTCGATTTGCTCTAACGCGATAGTCACACATTCAGCTCCCGCCGGACCGTGTAAGTGCTCCATTCACTACGGAGACCATTATTAATACATCCCCTCCCTACTCGTCTCCTCTCGAGGCCCTCATTGTGCGACGTTGCGAGTTAATCCTCCGTCCGGCAAAGATCGCCGATCGAATGCGACCGACCCAGCTTTGTGAAACGTAATAGGGTCCTACAGTTAAATGCCGCGTGTAATTTTTGGTTTGCGATTGTAATTATCTATTGAATCGCAGTACTTCGAGGGAAGAGTTCAATTATCGCGCGACGCTCCGCCGGACTGATTGATTGGTTTTGGTCCTGTTTGTATCTGTCAGCCTGATAGACACACCACACGACTACATTCTACACTGAATTAGTGAAGCGGCACAAGCTCACCACGTTGTTTTATCAGACGGACAGGACACTGCAGGTGCAACGTAATCAGGTTCAGCAAATGCTGAAATAGCGCTCTTATTTTAACATAAACAAATAATAATAATAATAATATAATAATAATTTATTTCCAAAAACTTAGTTTCTACTAGTATACATGACATGTGGCGACAATTTCAATTAAAATATAGAGTATAGCGTCTGTAGCCGAACTAGGCATAGCCTGTATTTCGGCTATCAGCAACATTCCCACTTAATCCCGTTGATAGCAAAAAGAAAAAATAATGAACATGAACAAGAGAAGTGTCATTAAGAGCAAAGTTGTAAATTGTTCTAAACGGATCCGGTTGGAAATAGTTCACAATGACGATAATACAAAACGGAAACACGTATCGAGAAAAATAGATGAGCTGTGGATCGACTGAGTGCTGTGTATCGAGCGTCGCGACGGACGATCGGACACCTCCCAAAGGAGTTGCAGAACCAAGCTCGGCAAAGCAATTTAACCAATTTAATGTCATTCGCGTCTATTGACGGGCTCCCGCGTTCTCAATTTAAAAATAGACGCCATTGTGTTGTCGGTGCGAAAATATTGTGCTGTCGAATATTGTAGCGGTATCAAATTGTACAGGCTTCATCACTCCGCCGAAAACACTTTTCTTAGAATATGATTTAAATAGCAGTTAAATAGTCATAACCAGGCGCAGCGTCGACATACTTATACCGTAATAAAGTAGCAATACGGCCCGAAGAAGAAATTTAGTGTCGGGATTAAGTTATTTTCAGTTATGACATCAAAGTCTCCGTCTTTTCAGTTCCATCTTCTGCGCCCACGAAATAGGTACCAAAGATGTTATTTAAAATAAAAATCACCTATTTTTCATTTTGCGGACAGTTTATGATCCGACAAAATTGTCATATTATTGAGCAAATTTTCATTTTATTACTATTGGAATCCGTTAGCGTAGTTAGTTCTACAGTAATTTGAACTGCAGATAGTCTGATTACTTAATCCGAGTTTAAAAATATACCTACACTTTAAACACTGAATTGCACATCGCGTCTGTTATAACACTTTGACGTTAAACTACCGTAGTCTGGAGTTTCAATCGGATAAGAGACCTTCAAAGCACCCTACCTAATTTCTTAACACGCTGTTACTATCAATTTAAATAATTTTAAGGCATATTGCTTCATATGCTTCAAAAGTTTGAATAATTTCTCAGCTCAAACAAGTAAATAATGTAATGAATATTGTGAATAACATGTGAAAAATGGGCTAAATGGTTTACCTTGTAGATATGGGACACTGTCAAACCTTTGAAACCGCGAACAACACATTCCACACATTTGTGATTTTTGTTTACATAAATTGACGTAGGTAATATATGAAATAGTTGATTTTTTAAACTAAATTTGTCATATTTTTTAAGAAAGCAAACATTATTTCCTTTCACTGTAAGTAAGGACTACCGCGCGGTCTTCGGATTGCCGCCATGCGATCTGGAAACCAAAATCCTCGCCTACATATTATGTGAAATCGAGAGGAGGCAAAACGTCAGGGCTTACTTAACACCATTTCCGCGAGAAATGACTATGCATTACGGTGAAATCTCATGGCGACATGGAGAGTGGTACCTGTACTAGGTACGCTGTAATAAGGATGATAAGTCCCCCCCTTTCAGGATTGGCTAGAGAAGCGCCACGGTGGCCCCTCCCCTTTCGCCTTCCGCAGGCCCTCAGTGTCCTCCGGATACACTAGATTCGGGAGGACCCTGTTTAGAATAAGGTGGGAGAGGAAACACCAGGATATTAACACGGTCGCCCGGAGGAAGACACGGTGGAGGTATGCCCATCTTAGCGGAGTACCACCGTGTCCTCGTGACGGCGATCGGCCATGGCGATCTCTCGTGTCCAGGTCATGGTGCAGTGTGAGAGTGCATGGGAGGCTATCACCTCCTCCTGCGAAGCAGTAGGTAGTTAATGCTCGTAAAGATCCCAGTCACCGTAGGTGAGGGCTTGCGGACGTCGAGCAATGAGTAGCTCGTCACCCGGTAAGGACCAGGCTCTGATCCACGGAGCATTGTGTTCCACGAACACCCTAAAGAGATGTCAGCACGTCGTGATAAGGTGTACTAGGACCGATGTCTACTAAGACCTCGGGTTGTACGAAAAAGATTCCGTGGCCCATGATGGTACAAGCACATGCAGGCTGGTAGGCTTTTATCCGTAAGTCTGACACGCCTTCCGCTCGGCCTAAAGTGGTAGAAGTCATTTGATGATTTTCAAATCAAAAAAGGGCTGTACAGTCACCAAATTAAATATTTCAGTCGGTCATTGAGATCGCGACTCAGCTCACTGGCCTCGTACAGCCGTCTTTACCTCGCTTCTCATCAATTATACAAGTGTCTGCGTCCTTCATAAAATATTTACAGCTCTTACCTTCGCCCATAAACTAAGGGTACTGATTTAGGTGACTATTATTATACTTAATGGTTATTTGATTATTTGAATCCATGAAATATACAGTATTTGGTCGTTTCTACAGTGTGATTTAGTTAAGACCCCTAATCTGGATGTCTCATTAAACCGGTCGTAAAATAAACAAACTAAAACCACGATGAATATTTATATTCAGACCAGTTAAATATTACAATGACAGGCAAAGAGACCCGACCCGCATTGCCCATAAAAAAGGATTAAAATTGACTTTACTTTGTAATGGATGGGAAATCAAAACAACGGCTCTGAAAACTAATATTGTAGTTACAAAGTTTCGTTTTCATTTCGGTCAAAGTTATTGCATGAAGACTTAGAAGAGTAAAATATTACCCGGATAACGTCAATACAATTCACTAGGTACTTTAATCAAGAAAGAACATTCACTTTTAGAGCTTCACAGACGTACAACTTGTTTGGGTGAAGCTAAACTAAATATAACTTCTTAGTTCAACGTTTAAATTAAATGGCCAACGTTACTAGTACTTGTACGTATTCAAATATATTCATTGGTATGCTGACAGAAACCACGCAGTGTTACTCTAAAACACGTCAATTAGTAAACAGGCGTGAACCACAGGCATTCGGTCGAGCAGACGCCGGCCGCGCCACGAGGGTAGGCCGCCATCTTGGATCGGGGGTCAAATTAAATTGACATGTGGTTTGTGCAGACATATTGTGCTCGCTTGAAAGCATTGTGTTGACACCCCTAATTATACAGGACCAGCGATATGAGCAGATAAAGCACGGTAATTAACTTAATACCCGCCGTAGATATAATTTGACCCGATTTGAAGTTATTCTACGACTTGCGCCCCCATTCCATAACTCATAAATAGTTCGTAGGGTTGTTTAAAATGTTAGCACATGTGAACTGTACAGTATTTTATTCTACACATATATCTAAACGAAGTAAGACAAAACTACAAAAACCAGATATTTTCCTAGGAATTTCATAACAATACAATGTTATTACAAACGCAAATCCTTTCAGATGTTTAACATGCAAAATAAAATTTTCATAAAATACCTTTAATGTTATGCAGCCCGAGGCAACGGGCGGCGTCTAAATTATAAAACGTGGTCCACGGGACGAGGACGTAATATCGCCAATATCGCTGCTCGAAAGGAAATCTTTCCAAAGCGTTGTCGTTAAATGATCGCATCTCATCGCGTGGTGCGGTGCGGGCAGACGCGGCGTCAGCGGACTACCGCCTCCTCAGTTTAGCATATCGACTGAGCACGCCAAATTCACGCCGAGACATAATATAGACGTTCAGGGGCGCCCCGTGTTAAAGCCATTATTGAACCCTAATACTATTTTAAAAAATGGCCATCCTAAAACTGAACGCCTTCCTAGGAAAGCTGTTCGCGAACAGACACTTAATAGGATTGGATGAAGATGGCGGAGTAATAAAGCGTGTTCAGTAATGTATTTATAGAAGATGTGCCGGCATCGCCTCGTTGCACGGATCGCCTTCAATTTACTGTTCAAGATTACGATTAGCTTTCGATCGAGCTTTATATTAATTAAACTTGCCGTCGGGGACAAACCGCCCTCTAACGCTACTGCAAAAATACCAATTACTGTATTACATACAAATTAGTACCTAACTTTATTAATTAGCACAATGGAACAAATACATCGTGATAATTTAATTAAGCAACTAACAGTCGTAAAAGGGTATTTGGGGATGTCAGATTACAGAAGTTAGACTCAAGTTGTAGTTCACTAAAGTTGTATTCGCGCGGCATGCACGTGCACGTAAACTTTATATTAGTTTAATATACGTTCACATAACACCAAAATGGTATTTATGAGGTGAACCCCTAACAACAACATACTATTATACTAATACAATCAATATCAACTACAAATTAATTACTCGTACTTGTATAACAACATAAGGGGTGGATTCATTGGATTTGTGGACATCAGTCGGTATCATTACCGTGATACGAAAATAAACGAATGTAGATAATGGACGGCGGGATCAATACAAAGTAATCGCAAGCGGATCCAATAAGCCCGGCCAAAACAACGGGGGGTCTCATCGGACGGCATCGGAGGCTGTGAGCGAGCCGAACATGGGGAAACAATATGGCGGCATGCAAATAACTCGGCCATTATCGCACCTGGGCAGCGCGAGCCGCCCGACGAGTAAACAAGATTACGGGAATTGAATGGCTAATTAGGGGAAAAGAAGCGAGCCCAGCGAGCCTAGCGACCACGCTGAGTTATCGCACCTCGTTTCTGCCATATTTCACGACGCTTAACTCGCCTTTATTGTTTGGCCGCCTCTTGTTTAGCTAAAGAGCCTTGTTAGCTTATCTCTTGAAGCCTAGGTAGACTGCATTAACTGCCGTCACAGCCAGAAGGGAAATTTACTACGCTACAAAGCTCCTAACACCGCTAAATAATAAATTTAGTGCTTTGGCAAGCTGTTAATGAGTCCAAAGCACGTGATAATAAAACCCTTAAGATATACAAATTGATGATGCACAGTCGTTAATCAAAATTTAATAGATGCGTTAATTAATTATGTTATGCTGTGGGTACGTATTTATATGACCCACATCACAGATAAAAGCATTAACAAGGTAAACATGACGACAACCAAGTTACGCCGCAATATAGCTTTTCGATATAGGACCGCAGAGCGGCGCGGCACTACGCATCACACAAGAAAGCACTTTATCATTATTCAATTAATTAATTAGTGACTTTTATAGATAATAAAGTGAGAGTATTTACGAGTCAGCTTCGTTAATTTTATGTTATCTGTTCAATTGTATGAGCCTCCGGCGACGTCGGCGGCGCATTATCACCCGAGCTGTTATGTTCCTGTTATATTATCCTATGATATGTCGATCAAGCTTAATTCGGACATTTAATAACATTAATAGATTATTTTTACATTTATATCTAATGTATCCCATTCATTTTAACGAACTTACCAAACGGTAACTGTACTTTAAATGTGAATTTTAAAAAATCTTATATATACGAGATGTTGCTATATTTCCTCAACCAATATTTCTATTTTAAAGATTGCATCCTGAGTATATAAATCGTAATGTCAGCCTAGAATGTCATTCCGCCCAGAACGGTAGAAGTCATTTGATGATTTCCCATCCCAACAGCCTAGAATGTCATATAATACCTACACGCAAAGACAGCAAAAAGACATTGCCACCATTTGTCACAGCTGTAATTCTGGTATCATTCATACATTTTTCGAAGGCATGAGAAATTGTATTTACGCATACCTAATGTATTTTTTAAACTTATCTCAATAACGCCAACATCAAACTAACAGACACATAAAGCTGTGAATAAACGTTCGGACCCAACATAATGACCGGTCTGTCTGTCATGTCACCCAGGCTTTCATTTACGGACTCGATATGATTTAGAGAGGTTCGTCGTCTGCGACCGACGACTTTAAACGTAATTTAATTACATATTATAAAGCTTGTCTAAGCCCACACAGAACCTAGTCACTACAAGATTAATGAATCCCGGCGATACAGATACATAATTTATTCTATACAAGCGACTATATTTAATGCCCACGTTTTCATGATTGCAGTCATTTAGAACATTGCGTCAACGTTCTCGCTAAATGCCTTCGTCGCTATCTAGACGTTTATCCTCCACTCAATTTCAATTAGTTAATATTACTAATGAAAGATATTTATTTCTTTCTGTCGTTTCTTCTGCACAAATTCCTCATTAATTTGTGAAAAGCTTTTAGTGACCCAAGATCCCGAAAGCCAAACACTTTGTCTAGGAGAAGCCAGAAAGTTCCATAATTTCTTTGCCGAGATAAGAGGCGAAAGTTCACGCAGGAGCGGAGATTTATGACATCACCGTCGTTCCTTTCACTAAATAATAAAAGGCCTGCTGTAAAACGCGGTGGAGGAATAAAAGTTTTACGTTCATACAACCCGTTGGTATACGTAAACGGAGCATGTAGGGCGCATCGTGTTAGGACGTCAAATCTCCATAAAGAGTAATCAGTGTCGGCACAATAGTCCGTTGCATCATAAATTGTAACGCCAACGTACGTTCATTTTGCCTTGATTCGCGGCTAGCATAATTTGTGCTCGGCCCGTCCCTGAGATAAAAAAATATGAATATAATTAGGCATAAACAATACAATAGTGACTTGTTGCTCTGCGTGGCCATGCTACTTGAACATCGCGCCGCGGTTGCGTGTGGCTGATCCCACAACGTGACGTTATGACAGCAGCATCTGGCCTGCTGTGGCACTAAGGAATTACTATTGCTACATTCAGCCTGTCGTGTAACAAGGATCTATTCATTATTAATAATAATAAATTAGTGCAAAAATATTATTTGCTATACAAATAATACGTATATTTTATATTCATATTCGAAATCGTTTTCGGAGTAATTAGAAAGCAGTTTCTCATCTTAAGCAAACGCGAAAGTGGAATGATTATAAATATTAGCACTTAGATGAATAAGGTCAAGGGCGTGATATTGAAAGGCGGCCTATGTTCATGTACTAAAATTTATTTAGTGATAATGATAACAGAATTTCTGTAACAGAAACTAAAACCAAACTTTGTGAGATCAACATTCCATTCTCTTTGTGAATCCCATATATAATTATCTATGTTGAATCCCCCATCATTATATCAAACATGCAATTTGGGTTATATAATTAGAATTTAATTAAAAAATTCAATAACACATTATTCTATTGAACGCAACAAACAAAAAAATACAATCGAAACTAGTAATAAAGCAAATTCGTTGTCTATACAAAAGTGTACTCGTGGATTGTATTTGGATTAAAAACACGAAAATATTTTTTCCGAAAACAAAACAACTATAGATTGCTTTTATTTCGTGGCTGGGTTAAAAATTCGTAAGTTATAGTCTAGGAGATAACTTGATACACGAGCATTTTATTCTGTCTATGAATTTAAAAGCGTTGAAGGATTTACTGTGTTTACTTTCCAAGGATGGTACAACTTGTCCTGATGTAAACAGATTTAAGGTTATAAGCAAACTCTAAAATTAGGGAGCTATGATTTATGAATATTGTAAAGCATGTGATAATAGACACTTCGAATGAAAGTCTAAAATAAAATGATCTCTTTTCTTATGCCAGGCAACGATAAAAAGTGGATACATTTTTTTTATGGATATTTTTTATTTCTATTGTAATCCGAGTATACTTTGCCGTTTTATTACAGCATACTTTTGTAATTCAATAGCCGCTGAATATACAAAGAATAGCGGCTTTTTATTATGTCTCTTTTAAATCCCTAAAACCATATACTTACGTATGTATGTTATTTATACATAAATGTAAAATGTTACATTCTTTGGTTGCTTTTTGTTAAAATCTCCACAAAATAATGTGCACGTTTAACTAACGGCTTTTAATGAACTCCATATTTATGTTTTCGTGTCTTATCTGACGATCGGTCGCGTTCTTGAAGCTTGTAAGACTACCAGATTATAGTTAAACATGTGATTGTAACCCGATATGACACGCGAGAGCACGGCGTGCCGTGACGGTCCTACGAACGTGTCGTAATTCAATAACTCCTCTACACCGACTAATGGAAGTTACACCTTCAGAAACAAACGCTTCCAAAGGCGTGCTGTTCTTAAATAACTTATCAACATTTGTAGTTTAGACAGATTCGATTTTATCATTATTAGACTAATCTGTAATCTTACTCACATTATTATTTGTATTCGTACTTATATATCATTCATTTTGCACGTTATGGGACACATTCCAGTACTATAAAGTGCTGTTTTGGTCATTATCCACTATACCAGGACTTTTTATTTAGCTCAGAGACACAGCCTTCCTGTAGGCGGTTGTACGTGGGAATCGTGCGGTCTATGGCCCTGTATGGGGCCCCTGTGTGGGCGATGGACCTGACGGCCGGAACACTCGCCATTCTGCGCAAGCCGCAGAGGGCGATGGCCGTCAGGGTCGTCCGCGGGTATCGCACGATATCCTACGAGGCGGCTTGCGTCCTGGCCGGATCCCCGCCCTGGGACCTAGAGGCGAAAGTACTCGCGTCATTGTACCGATGGCGCGAGGAAGAACGGACACGGGGCTCCAGTCCGGTGCAGCGGCAGATAGAGCTGCGCCGAGAGGAGCTCCGTCAGGTCCTGGTGGCGGACTGGCGGCAGAGGCTTATGCGCCCTACCGCCGGCCTCGCTACCGTCGAGGCGATCCGGCCAGTACTCGACGACTGGCTCGGGAGGAGGCACGGCTCCCTGTTGTTCAGGGTGACGCAGGTACTGTCGGGGCATGGCTGCTTCGGCAAGTACCTGCGTCGCTTAGGCAGGGAGCCGGACGCTCGGTGCCACCACTGCGTCCAATTCGGGGAGGACACGGCGCAGCACACGCTCTCCGAGTGTGTAGCTTGGGAGGAGCAGCGCCGTGTCCTCACAAATGAAGTAGGAGGCGACCTGACGCTGCCGGCAGTAGTGCGGAGGATGGTCGGCAGCTCAGAGTCGTGGGAACAGAAGCTGCGGAACGGGAGAGGGAGATATCAACTCCCTTCCCGGGCCGCAGAAGACGCACCGGGCGCCGAAGAAGGGCGGATAACGCCCTCTTCCGCCCCCCATGATTGGGTCCAGGGGCGAGGGACATGGGGAAGTCCCCGCCCCCCATTGATGGACCCCGAGGCGGAGGCGCGCGCGGGTGTCGGCGCGCGCCTTTGAGGCGATGCACGGGGTAGTTTAACACCCCACTACCCCGTGCAGGAGACGAGGCCCGGACAGACCGGGCCAGCACGAGGATGTGGGGCCGTGGAAGAATTTAGACTCCCGCGGCCCCACGCGCGCTCGTGATAGAAGACACACCGGGGTGGTTTTAGTCAGTAAAAGTCTGACATACCCCGTCGCCCACCCCAGGGCGGCGGGCATCCTATGAGGATTTCCACCCCGGCAAAAAAAAAAAAAAAAAAGAGACACAGCCTTCAACTATAACCCTAAGTTTCGGCGACTTAGGGACAGCTTAGAGTAGGAAGCTGTATCTATGCTGGATTAGTATTAGGTACTTTTTTCTACTAAACAGAACACTTTTTAATTTAATATCTGTGATTTATATTACGGGTTTCGTTTCCGCACTAAGTTCCTCCAGTGGACCATTGTGCGTGGGCCATAGTAGCCGTTGGCGGTCATTCCAACCAGCCTACATCCCTCCAGAAGCCCATTAAGTCTCCAGGCCTGTCGAGAACATCTATGTGAGATCTTGGTGCCCTTGTGGTTTTACTTCTAATTAGCCTGTACATTCGAAGAGTACATGCGTAACTGTCTTATCAGCTTCTATACAGGCTCTGCACAGAGGGCTGTCCGTTATGCCTATTGTGTAGAGATGCTTATTCAGCGAGCAGTGTGCCCGTGATGATGCCTGTCATCAATCGCAGGCCTTTCCTATTCTGGTCCAACAGTCTTTTGGTTAGCCTGTCATCCAGGGATGGCATCGCTTCCTTGGACTGTCTGGAGCCCGGTGAAGAAGGCCACCAAATCTCCGCTTATGCGTAGGTGTACCTCTATAGACAACTACGTATTTGAATAAAGGGAATAGGTACAATAGGCTCCGGTCCACTGACCAACGCACTGGATACCTTTCTAGCCAGCTCTTCAGCTGCATCATTACCCAGTGAACCGCTGTGACCCAGCACTTTATCCACTTAGTGTCACAGTGTTGCGGTCTGGTACGGTTATCCGTTCCAGTGCGTCTTGACATTCAAGTATTAAGCTTGATGTAATGCATCCCTGCTTAAAGGATTGGGGGACTGAAGCGCTGTCAATGAGTATACGAACACGCGTGTCCGAACTCTCCTGGCTTTTATGGCCTGGGTGGCTAGTGTTATGCCCATACATTCCGCTTGATAAACCGTGTTGAGCATCCCTAGCGGTCTGGATATATTTATGCTGAGGTCTTGGGAGAACACTCCGACGCCCGTTCCTTGGTCAGTTTTTGATCCATCGGTGTATACTCTTAGCTCTTACAGACCTGAGTGTCGCTCTTCTTCAAGCACTATCTCATACTGCTTTTGAAAGCAATACTGCAGTTTCGGTACTTTGCCGTTGGGTGCTTCCATCATTGGTTGCTTTTTAATTGCACCTAGCATTTCGCGAGTTTGTTTGAGCCTGGAGTCTTTGTTCAGAGTTCCTGATAGGTGAAGTCTGAAGGCAGCCAGGGTCGCTTGCTTCCTCACAACAAGCTGAAGGGAGGGGCAGTCCGAACGTCACCTGCAGGGCGGCTGTGAGCGAGGTTCTCATGTAACTGGTGATTGCCACACACGCCAACCGCTGTAGTTTCTCAAGGTCTTTTTGAGCCGTGCTCAGACTAGTTCTTGGCTACCAGACTAATGAGCAGTATGTGATAATTGGCCGGATGACTGTGGTATAAAGCCAGTAAGTGTTAAAAAAGTGTTAAGCCAGTTTTTATCAAGCATCCGCTTGCATTGCCACAGGGATATGCTGGCTTACATTGTGATATAGTTGGTATGTTTAGCCCAACTCAGCGTTTTATCCAGGTATATGCCCAGATATTTTGTTTCAGCAGATAGGCATAGGGTGGTGCCAAAGAATCTTGGTAGATTTAGCGGTGTAAGCTTTCTCTTTTTCGTGGAGATCTCGGTTTTGGTTGGGTTCACAGATAGTTGGTGTGTATGGCACCAATTTTCTACTATTTTCAGGGCCTGGTACATTAGGTTGCACAGGGTGTTTTCGTGTGTAGCGTTTATTATTATTGTTAAGTCTTCGGCATAACCCACGGCATAAAAATCAAATCAAATTATTTATTTGCTAGAATGCAGGTATACAAATATGGTTGTCAGAAATTAAAGTGGAGCCATACATTCTGTCCAAGATGGGACATGCAAAATTTAAATTATGTCAATATGAAGCTACAGAGAAGAACAATAATCATTAATCAGATAAAAAAAAACACAACAATTAAATACAAAAAAAAAAGTCGATAGTAGCCTTTATAATCTAATGTATTTATTAGGCTGTCAACGACCAGATTCCATAGTACTGGCGAAAGAACGCCTCCTTGTGGGCATCTCTTCGCCACGATGGCCCTTGTGGTGTCGTCACTCCAACGGTTCGGTCCTGATCAGTTGATTGGAGTTTTCTTACCCTTGCAGCTTCATTGTTGTTTGCTATGGTCTCACAAAATTTCCGCCATGCTGTCCTTCTGGCGGTCCTGATTTGCTTTTTGTAGGTGGGTTTCTTTGTTTAGCCATAGAGATTGCGTCACTGCTTACCATCAGGAGGGACTACGGTCAAGCGCTGGTTTACAAATTATAAAAACAGGCCGGCCTGCAGGTTTTCGCGCTTGTGTAGCAGGCGTACTTCACCTGCCGAGCGAGTGGTAAGGCCGCCGGGTTCGCTTACTTTTCCTGGCGCCGTCTGTACGTTGGTCAAGTCTGGGTTGGTAACGCTGTTCCTGACAATACTCTGTTGCCAGAGGCTGATGGAGAGCGTACATCCTGTGTTAGAAGTTGGCACGTGTGTTGCTGCTGGGATGGTATTGGTGGGCGCATTGGTTGCTGCCTGTGTAGTGGACGCGTTGGTCGCTGCCTGTGTGATGGGCGCTAAAGCAGCCGGCGGTGCTGAACTGAACGGCGAACTGGTGCAGTTGTTCAAATTTCGCCTTAAAGACGTTCTTCGAGGTTTCATAAGAAATCCTCGCAGAGCAGTGGGTAGTTGAGGTCTGGCTTCCAAGTAAGCAACTTGAAATAGTTTAAGTCTTCGTATAATACTGCCTCCAGAGCCTATGCAGGGGTACCCTGCCTGTAAGGACGCTACTGCTGCCGGGGCCTCTTCCGTGCCTGATAGAGGGGCCGCTGCCGCTGCCGGGCAGCAGCAGCCTGTCACATGCCTGTAGCCTCTTTAAGGCCGTTGTTCTTGACGAAGAGGTCGCCGCTGCCACCTACACCCATCTGTAACCTTGCCTTCGAGAGGCCGCGTACACACAACGTCACAGCGTACCCTCGCGAGGTTTGGTATTGCTACGCGTAGCTATTAACGCAAATTATCCCGGTAGTAAAATGCAATGCTATTTCGATTCGCTCTGCCTTGCAACCACTATTCAGGTGAACAAAGTAACAAATGTAGCAAAATATTCCGCTTGAACACAAAAAGCGTTTTAAACGTTTCGAATTAAGATCACGCACATCCAGCTTCCGTACAATGAAGTGACGCGAGATCTACTTTCTGTAGGTAATTACTTTGTTACTTTAAATGTTATAGCTCTCGGCTAGATAGAAAATAGTACTTTGTTCTGATTAACCTTACGTTCAATCTTCGCTCTCTCTAGTTCATCTTAATTATTCTCAAATTGTTTGAGGAGACAACGATTTTAGCAGTAAAACAGACATTTGAGACCTGTAGTAATCAATAGCAGCGTATAAGAACTCATGTGACTTGGTTCTTTTTAGATTGCTAGACGGTCTAGATTGCCTGAGGTTGATAGGCTATTATCTATCTGTAGCCACTATCGCAATCTTAGAGCTCAAGGCAGAACTCACGTGTGCCAATAACAACAAACGTGACTTCAATCGGCACCTCCCCGGCTTACATCTGTCAATTCCATGAAAAGAAGAACGCAAGAAAGGCACACACGATTACGTAAGCGGATTATTTCAATCCCCAATCATTGTAATGGTGAAACAAAGTTGTGAATAAGCTATTTTTCAATATTATTTCAATATAAGAAGGTTGTCGTTTGTTCGTCCGCTCCGAGGCACTATCGCGCGATCGGGTCCGCGCCCGTGCGCCGTGCGGTGACAAACAACATTCGTGGTCGACATTTATGCGACGTCATGGCCCTCAATAGAAATGCTTCGATTTACGTTCCTCTTCTACTTTTTGTCAGCCGTATTTTTTATTCGATCTGTGGCACAAGCCGTTACGTAAAACTGTTATACCTGTAGAAGTAATAGCTGAGGAATTGCTTAGTATCGTATGATGGCCGCGAGTCAAGTAAACTATAGACTATTTGCAGCACATCTCTTGCAAAACAGACGGAGACAATACAATAACATTTTTCATAACGTTGTTTGCTACATGAAGTTGCAGAAGTTTATTTTTATAAATTCATGTGAATGAGGGATGGGTTCTGGGTTTGTTTCGCTGTCTGCACGGCTGTGTTGGCTAACTAGGTCAATAGGATTATAAACATACTTGGTGTTATAGTTGTATACTGTTTAGTTATGCTAGTACATATATTGTAGAAAATAGACATACTAATTATAAACTAATTACACAGAACCTTTGCTAGGAAAACTGATAGATAATAAGAGGTATTAAGATCAAAGAAACGTCGTACGAAATTCCGTGATTAAGGCAATCTAATTTCCAAAACTGGAGTACCTCAGTAGTAGATAGGTACTTAAAAAACGTCGAATTTAAATGTCTTCGGCAAAAATTGAAGGCAATACCAGCTGAGATCAAAGCGATAGCGGCACTTCAACTTTTTTGTGGAACCGATACCTACTCTTCATTTCCTTTTAATACGGATTCAATATAGCGATAAGGACATCGGGGAATTTTTACAGAAATCAATCTTCGTGTTATTGAGACGTGTTTATTTTGTGTCGGATGAGGATCAGGTGTCCATTGGCTGAAGTTTATACAAGATCAATAAACATAAACAATAGTTAGGAGACTGTAGAGCATAACGAGTGAGCGTCAATCGAGATTGCAGCAAAGACAATGCCTTCACGGTGGCGGGTTGTAGGGGAGCCATTTGTATTCGTAATGGTAGATCGAATTTCGTATTTGTTCGTGGGGTCGTTAGCAGCACCTTCGCGCTTGTTTATAAAGAAAACAAAACCCTTTATCCGAAGAGTCGCGGGGCGCGGCGGCGGTTAGAAACCTTACTACCTCCGCTAACTACAGGCACCGTGTGAATATATAATAATATTATATTTATCATCTATAAACACGAACAGCTTGATGTCAGAGTAGGTATTATAAATTTATATGCTCGCTCTGAAATACAGCAACAAATAACAGTGGTCTAAATATCTTTGTTTTATGCATTGCAGACTTATGTACTTAATAATAATAAATAATAATAATAATACATATATACGGACAAATCACACAGATTGAGCTAGCCCCAAAGTAAGTTCGAGACTTGTGTTATGGGATACTAACTCAACGATACTATATTTTATAATAGATACATATATAGATAAACATCCAAGACCCAGGCCAATCAGGAAAAGATCGTTTCCCATCATGACCTGGCCGGGGATCGAACCCGGGGCCTCCACGTTGCAGTCAGGCGTGTTGACCGCTGCGCCACGGAGACCGACAAAAATGATATATGATATGTACATATATGTAAGTTTGTAGTCTTTAATACTCAAAGACTTCTACAAACTTAGGAACATGTATAACAAAAGATATAAGGATGACCTTCGACAGCATGAATTAAAAATTCCACTTATATATAGTTATTATTTAACATTGCTACTTGTAGGTGCATAGATTAATTTATATTTTATTGAAATACTAATTGCGCCTCGCTATAACACCCGTGTTTCTTTATGTACCCCGCTCCTATTGCTATTGGTCGCAGGGTGATGTTATATAGCCTAAAGCCTTCCTGGATTAATGGGCTATCCAACGCAAAAAGATTTTTTTCAAATCGGACCAGCAGTTCCTGAGATTAGCGCGTTCAAACAAACTAACTCTTCAGCTTTATATATTAGTATAGATAACAAACAATTAGTCCATCAATCCATTAATCAAACACCATTTTGACAGCAAAATGGACTAAATTCGTAGCCGGCGTAGCAGTCGTAGCAAAATATTATGATCATAAAAATTCATATAGGTAGGTACGTAGTATAAAGTATGTAGTTTCATATTGTCTATTCAAAATGACTATCAAGTAATTTAAGTTCATGTAATCATACACGATGAAGCTTACACTGTGATGCACACCAACCACCAAGTAACGAGGTATTCATGTTTTTACGTTGTTTTAGATCGTTGAACAGATATGGCATACCTTCGGCCCAATAGAGCGTCAACTAAAGTCACGCGCCAAGGATTTTGGTACACACGTCTTAAGACTGGGCACGTCGTCATCTCTCCTATAAAGCTCGAAAGCCTCCTACAGCCTATGACGTAGCGAGTACCCACGGCCGGCGTAGACCATCGATTGTTTTCACTAACTTAATATAATGTTACATTGGATATAGGGACCCGAAATTGAAGGGTGAGTTTATATCAGATACGGGATTTGAGGATTTGTAAAGCCAATTTCAAAAGCCGTTATGTAAGTTTCGAGCGTCAAGGTCAATGTCTGTTTTCAGATTGTTCTGAGATAATAAAAGCTTTTTTATGTAAGGGCCCAGATGCCGATTCTTTTATTTTTTGGAGCTCTCGTGTATTTGGTTTTGATCGGTTAGAATTGGTCCAACGTGGAATGTCACAAGTTGTGCATACGCGGTGTCAAGATCACGTCGCGTAGCGTCGCGCCGCCGCGGGTGACACGCGCACCCCGGCGCCCCTCCGCACACCCTCTACCCTCTGTCGTCCTCCTGTTACCCTCAACCCTCGCACCACGCATGCTCCAATTATAATCTGTTTAGGGATGTCTATTGTCGATTAAGATTTTTTGTTATGCAAATTATTCATAATATTTTTTAGACATTTCCATCGACCGTGTTCTACTTGTGTAGTAGAAACCATCCTTATAAAATTTGAAAGCTTCATGAGTTTTTATTTCTTACAGTCTACAAAAGATCAAGACACACAACTCATAGAGTAACCTCGAGCTTTCACGTATATATGGTACAAGCTGACAGGGTCAAGCACGATATCCACCCGTAGCGGATAACTCGATAGCTCGACATGGGATAGGGCGGCATTATCCGCCAGCGATGGCTGCGCGCGCAGCGGCGTCCCGCGGAGGACATCAAATCGCCTGCGGAGGGCGGCCGTAGCGCGCGCGTTTCGTTGTCTCCCGCGCGATCACTCGCCACAACACCTCCGACAACGGCGAGGTGCGCTGCCCGATGCGACTCGTTCGCGGTCACTGACCGATACGCCGTACATCACAACACCGCGCTTGACCTGCGCCCCGAGGCGTCCCGTGATCTCTCTGTAGGCCCGCGCCTCCGTGCCGTCTCGCCACATGCTCCACATGCACCAGGTAGCCCAAGTGCCGAGTCCCGACCCTCGGTAGCGTGATAACCAGCAATATTCTCGTAAGCGGCTCAATATACCGGACTACTCGGTCGATGGCTGACTTTAATTTGTTCTTTATTGTTTCTTTGGTGTTTATTGTTATCCTAAATGTGTTTTCATCGGTCTAAAATGCCTGGAATGACTATGTATTTAGCCGGTAGTGTCAGTGAGTTCGTAAGGGTGCCTTTCAAGGCAGGCGTGAGTTATTCATGGATTGCCTCTGTTACTTTTACTTGAGTCTTTGGATTAATAAAATGTGTATGATATCAATCTTTTAACATGGATTTTGTCTTTGATTAAAGAAATTAGTAGACACTGATATTATCTCAATTTCCAGTAGCTTATAAGTAGTAGAATAAAATTTTATTCTCAACGCATCCTTATTGGACAATTAATTCTATTAATATGTGGCCGAAAACTTACTATATGTTTGGGATAGTTGTTCCTTTCTTAGAATAACTTACGAGTGCCATTATTGGCAAAACTATGTTCGCTTGCCAACTGCCGAATTCGCAGAACAACGTTATTGCCAAAACAAATATGTATTGACAATTCATGTATCAATTTGTTCTCATATTTTACAATACGACATAATGTAAACATAGCCTATTTACTGTCAATATATCACATGTACAGAGATAAGAAGAAAGTCAATAGTTCCCTACTGTGTGGGACTTTTACATCCAATCATAAACAAGCAGTCATATTATTCTTGTTACTTCAATGAAGTTTATCAGCACTTCTTAAAAACATCAGTTAACATGTGATAAGACCCACTACATGATTTGATTAAGTACCATATTTACTTATAATAATTTCATTTGGAAACAAGTTAAAAGTGTTTTTCAGAAAGAGGTTAAATCTTAAATTAAAAGCTGTTTAGAATGTAATCAAAGATGGGAGAATTATACTTATTGGTAATTTTTAAATGAGTTCCTAAAGTCTGATTAGAGCTAATCATTTTTTTTTTTTTCAATATCTATCGGTTCACAAACTGGATTTTATTCTTCATCATCGCCAGCTGCCTAGCCTTCTCTGAACTATGCTAGAGTCGGCTTCCAGTCAGAATACCAGTATTACTGTTTAAGTTTATTTACTTAAAAAGAGAATATGTTACTTTGAGTAAAATCTAAAAGGTACCTACTAACTACATCTAAAAGGTAATATTCAAAATTTAGTTAAGTAAATAGAAACGGAAGGTATATTATATCAATTAACATCGACTGCTAAAGATAGTCTTCCCAACTGGTCGCTAAAAGGAACTGTCGTGTGAAAATGCATAAAAAAACTCGTAGAAACGCCTGAAATATTGCTCATTAATTTACGGAAGTTAGTCTTTTATTTTAGCGCATAAATTATAATCCGTCAAAAACGAAAAGTCATAAAGCTGGCTAAAAGTTCTGTCTCAGACAGAAACTTGTTATTTTCACACTTTATGCAGCACTTAAAACAACTAAAGTTAGGGACTAACACTCCGTAAAGCGCGTTACTTCTGCCTGCAATCAAATTTTATTTTGGTTTGTTTTCCAGCACTTTGTCTTTAAAACCATTCTTTATACAAAAACACGTTATTATTTTTAGTTAAACACCCTATATAATTATACTGTAACTACTTATAGCATACTTAATTATACGATAGCACGACATAAGTATGGAAAAGTTTGAACGAAGATGTGAAGGAAAGTCTCACGGTTGCATTAACGATGTGGAGCCATATGCAAGAACCAGCCAGAGGTGTAGGTATTAACGGCAACTTGAACTCAAGCCCGGACATCAATTAGGTTCGACTTGTTCTCGCAATTATGTGCTCAAACTAAATTGCTGGAAGATTCGTCGGACGCTAATGGTTCTAAGTTTCCATGACACATTACTCTGATACCATGCTGCGATCGCGTTCTCACGCCAGCGTAGCACGTTTTAAGGAATCTATCACGATTCTGTCGAATCATTGTTCTTTCACACGTGTCTTTGCGTCTGTCATATGTCACTTGTCAGAGTGATACGTCACGCACGGTGTCGTGTCCTAATGTCCTCGGCTAATGCGGCGTTGGCCGACAAGAGGACAATTTCCGGGCTCGCCCCTACCTTCCCGGCATTACGAAGTAGAAACAATTCCATAACCATTATAATCATTAATGATGCCGCGCCACCATTAAGCCCGCTAACATTGATTTTCTCTTTTCATCATTATTTATTATCTGAAAGTCGCAGCTCGTCTCCGCTGCAATCTTTTTTGATTTATTGAAAAACTTGAAGCATTGTTTGTTTTAATAGTTTACTGGCAAAATTAATTACCGGGGCGAACACAATTTACTGCTAAAAGTGCTAAAGTAAAGTAAAGCTTACTTTAGCATCAGTTGAGGTCGATTCAGGTGCCTGTCCACTGTTAAAAAACTTTTGGGTTGAACCGCTTTGTTTTTGTTCAATGTCTGCAGGCGACAAAACTCTGTGTGCTGACAGATGCAGGGCTAATGACAAATTAACCGTTAAAAACTCGTGGAAAGGCGGAGAAAAGGGAAAAAACAGTGGAGTAAAAAGTAACGAGTCGTGGCTTTTATCTCCAAGCGTGTTTCGCGAAGACAGCGTTTATTTTGAATGACGGAGTCCACTCGGCACTGTGGGACGACGTCGCCGGCCGCCGGCGCGGCCCCACGTGTCCGCGCCACGATCAACTTAAATCAACTAATGTCGGATGTAATCATCGTTTACTGAATCAAAAACCGTTTGATCTCTATTTCAAGCCTTGTTAGCATCTACTTCTCGTTATTTGCATTAAAATACCAGAGTATTATAAAATGAACATAGGTCATAATGATAGATATGGACTCTGTCCTCCATAATTACGTCCTACTAGCTTCTGCTCGCGACTTCCTCCGTGTGAAATATTTTATTCACCTGACCCACCCCGACACATAGCATCGCCTGCCTGTACTATTACTTCGTTTTCGTTCCTTAGCGTTCTTTCTTACATTTATACTTTTTACTTGGTTATCGAATTGAAACTCTTCGAGTTTATTATTTTGGATAGTTAACTGTGTTTTATGCTATAAAACAAGTACATAGTTCATGTCAGCAAAAAGCATTTGCTATGAATACTACGATACGAAAATAACAAGACTTAGTACCAATTGGATGATAATGTGATGTCGACAGAGAATCATTCCTAAGATGTTGAATGAATAGGTTTGTACGATGATAATAAATATTTGCAAACAACAGCTATCATCGACATCCAGTAAATGATTCTCTTCGCACGCGAGCTTGGATTGCTCCCACGATAATTACATCAAGTAATGTGTGCAGCAAATCATACACTACGAAATGAGGCATAAAATGTTAGAGCTGAGGCTTGGGAACGAGACGGGCGTGCGTAATTACCCGACGAGAATGTGGCCGAGTCCTGCGGCCGGGACAGCCTCCCGACCGCGTCGCTAAACTACGAATAAAGTGCTCAGTGCGGTACCCTTAACTCGTTAATTACACTTGGGAACTTAATATACTTACTCGTTTCAAATTTTACAACTTAGGATAACTGTAAGTGTACGGTATCAAACGTACTCGCGCTTAAAACAATAAATTTAATGAGTGTTCTTCTGAAGGTTGAGCGATGTACGTCAAAGTATTCGTATCCTCGGGGTATCTATTAAACGGACAGGAATCGTTTCCCACAGCCCACTCGCGGCTCGTCACGGAATCAATATCGTCTTTTATCTTATGAAACGTGCTCCACATACACACACAGGCTCACCTCGCAGCACGCACACCCCCGTGCTGCCTAGGGTTGCTAACGTACAGAATAAAATGAACAAATACTCAGCAGATAGCGATAATTAATCCAAATTTCTCCGCTCTCGCACGTGTTTGTTCGCACACTCTCTAAAACTCGGGAGATTTAATTAAATCTCGCTCTCAAGTTGTGATATTAGTTTTCCGTTTACTTATAATTACGTTCACGAATTGCTTTTGTTGTTGAAATTGACGACACCAGGAATGAGTCATTCAGAGAAAACATACAAAAACGTGAAAATAAAAAGTTATATACGGTCGGAAATACTGGAATTAAAAAAAACTTGGAACAACACGTATTCCTACTATCAGTGACATTTGTTCCTACCGCGTCGTAACTCCAAACTTCTACGCCAATTAAAATAGCTGAGCAACTTTTTGTAGCACAGTCGACTGACGGATGCCGAAATTTATTTGGGGCAGCCAGTAAAGATTAATACGGTTCAAACGAACGAGCGCCTTGTTAATGTTAGTGTAAATATACTGACTAAAATGTGTTTATTAGTATACAACTGCTCTGTTAAAGTGTGCTATGCCATAGAGCACTCGAAATACAAACAATGCTGTATAATTGGTGCAGTGTTGTTATGCAACATTGTTTTTACGTTACGACTACTGCTTCGGAGTTGTTCGGAACCAATAACGAGACCATTGTGAGGTTTATTTCTGTTCGAATTGAAGTGGAATGTACTACTTATCCGTAGTTAGTGAGAAGTAATGCACGGTACGCTGCCGTATGTTAGAATCAAAACGTGCGCCAGCGATGTAAGTTCAAGTGCAAGAACAAGCCCCATACATCAGGCGGTCAGAAATACATCAGTCAGTGTATGGCATGGGAATATGTTCGGCTGAGACGCGGCACGCTTCCTACTTGCCTTATATGCAACTACCGCTATTGCACAAGCATGTTTGCAGTCGCACACAGATCCATCGCCTGAGATTTGTTTTCAAAACTTGTCGTGTCTATTGTAAAGTTTTTTCATTGCACCCAAAACAAACTACCACCAACAAAGGAATAACCATCAGTTTAAAAAATATAGGGACATCCCTATGTGTCTCTCAAGTCATAAATATGGAAACATATTTCCATTCACATTATCAACTTGATATATCGTGTTTTTAAAGCCAATATACCTACTGAGGACTAGGTACTATAAAGCAACGAAAAAGATTTACAACAACGATTAAAACAACATTATTGACACCCCAGTTATCGCTAAAAGAATTTAATATATCAATTACCGATCAATTTAATTAATTTCAATAAGCTTTGCATCAGTGTGTACAATTTATGTAGATCATAAATTAAGAAACAATATTCTCTTAGCATTTCAAAGCTCTTTTGAATGTATACGTACAGCTACACAAATTCTCTTTCATTAACTATTCTTGTTTATTATTTCATTAAAACATCTTCTTAGTTAATACCACTTCAAACATCAAAATGAAGATTTGATTTCAACTCATTGAACTCGGCTGTAGGAAATATTCGCTGTTCGAAAATTCGAGGAAAATCCAGTTGGTGAACCAACGATAGACTCCGCTCGCCCCAGTCATACAAAACAAAGTTTGTCACCGGGGCTTTAAATTCCCTAATGTTTGTCAAAACATACTTAAATCTGTCAGGAGGCGCTTAAATCAATTTATTATACAGGTGCTCGAAGACACTTTGGCAACGAGCATGTTTACCCGCATGTATGTATGTAAATCTTGCGTTCCTTACTTCTCAAAAAGCCGTATGGAAAACTCTAAGCCTCTTTTATATTCTTATTCCTTATCCTTGTGGGATAATTCGGGCCCATAGGACAGGTTTTTACATAATTTTACCGCATCCCTTTCTATTGGCAGTCCGCTTTTGCGGAATCACATTTTTTCCACGAGATTTTTATTAGTCACACGGTAACGCGTCGCTAAATTAGAAAACATTCAATAAATCACACGGGCGTAATTCAATTTCAGCGATCGTAAATAAAATTTGTGCGGAGGGTATGTAACGAGTTTTAAAAACAAACATTTTAGAGAACAAAAAGGGTAAACGGGTCCGCGCCCGCTGTATTTGTCGCAAACGAAGTTTGTAGGGGTAATTGTTGGAGATGCAAAGTGCTGAGATCAACCAGCCGCCCGTCAGCTCACGGTAGGGAGCCACAGGTCTTTGAACTAATACCACCATGCATACACATGCACTGTGCGACCTACGTGGATATACTACTCCTATTGAGCGTTGCTTGCAACTCGTTAGTACAAAGCCGTTTATTATTATGGATCTATAACATTAACGTAATAGTTCAGGTGAATAATGAGTTTTTTTTACTAGTTGCGTTGGTGTAAAATTTAAAATGTTTAAATACATATATGTATAAAGGACATGTTTCAGAAATGTATGGAGTTTGGGCCAGCACATTGTACACTTAATGCTAGGTATAGTTACGCTATAGTTAACTGTTATTAATGTTAATTTCCTATATTTTGGCTTAGTTTTTATACAGGTTCAATTTTACTCGGCCAAGGAGTGCAACACAACTACTAATAAATATGGTGGTCAGTAATAAGCGAAATAAGATTTTGACAGTGACATTTGATTGACGTGTCATGTATCTAAGGCTGTCGTATCTATATTATCTACCATATGACTGCAAAAAAAAAACAAAACATGAATTCCGAACATACGGCCCAAAAAATAAACACAATCAACTCAAATCAACACTCGACACGAACACAACGGGAAAATAGAACTGTCAAAGTCGCCAATCAAACGTCATAACCACTGTCATGGCTACCTTAATAAAGGGTTATCTCACTAAAAAACTTTTCAAGTAATTAATTATATATACCTGTATTTTTATTCAAATTAATTTAGTAGTATTTTTATGAAAATCTTTTATTTTCTTTATCTTTTTTTTTCTTTTAATCTTTCTTAAAAAATAGCTGTGGCCCAAAATGAAACATCTCCTTTAAACTTCGAGAACAAACGTCCAAAGTCAGCCATTTAAACATAATTTACTAAATAGAGGAAATGGTTTAGCTAATTTTCAAATAAGTAAACAAAAGATCAATCGGTTCGACCCAACGCTTATCTTATCATTCACGATGGGTAATTTAGTCGGACGAACCCCGTGCTCAGTCCGAGCGGACCCTCATCCACTCGATAATCGTATCGATTAGATACTTTCTCCTTTCTCGACTCTACTTCGATTACCTTGCATTCTTTTTACGTGACCTAATGCTATCATCAGCCATTCTCACTTAACGGAAAGAAACCTTCTCAATTTGAATATAAAACTACAACATGTAATACTACGAGAAGTCTCACGTGTCGACGTGATAAAAGAGCGAGCCACGTGTTACTAATACATTTAACGTAAAAAAAATCGATAAATCTACTAAATACGAAATATGCAAAAAATATGTATAGCATCGCGGCACATCACAAAAGGCACCCTTGGCTCTACAATACAGATCTTATTCACACTTTACACAATATTCTTAAGACACAATGGGAAATTCAACCGCACGCAGACATGTTGTACACGGGTGTGCTATCGTTGTGAACGTCAGGTCTACCGTCCCTCGTCTTGCGTATGTTACGGGTTTTTTGTGCGCGAGTCTAATAACTCGACGAGCTTCACGGCACCTCGGCGCGGGCGCAAAAAGTGACAAAAGCTCAAGTAAGCTTGGCAGGCGAGGGTCGGGGCGGGTCGGCAGGCAGGCAGGCCCGGCGCGCACGGGAGATGCATGCAACGGCCGGCAGTCGATCGCGAACACCCGCGGGGCAACCACCGTACCACCATTACCTATCGTGAGATCGTAGCACGCAACGACTTTTCTCATTGATAGTAATTTTCTCTTTTCAGTAAAAGCTTTTAAACAATAGATACAAATAAAAGTGTACTCAGAAATGTGGAAAGTAAACATTTGAACTTGAAGTGGATTTTCTTTAGTTATCATTAAGATGAACGTATATGCGACAGTGTAACGATGTAAGTGATAAGACGCTACAGTGAAATGTTGGGTTTGGAGATCAAACATTAGTGAAGTGGACTTGTACAGCAGCAGGATGACGATGAAATCGTTGAAGTATAGTGAGCGGGAGGAGATGATGGAGGGGTTCAGCCCGGTGCCCCCTCCCCTCCCGCGCAGACAGCCAGTCAGGAACATCTACGCCGAACCCTTCGTAGACCCTAGGTAAGTTGCCTCTTATCAAGCAAGACATCGACTAACATATGTACATATGTTAGATTACATATGTAATAATATGATGCAGGTAAGTAAACAACTAACAACAAAAGCTTTGCATCAGTTTGCACTGATATAAGAGGAACACCTCTTGTTTTTATTCTTCATAATATGTTTATGTAGTGTAGAAACTTCTTTGTTAATAAAGATGTCTAAAGTGGTCAGCTCAATAATACATACATAACAAAATATAAATACATGACCGAAGAGCTGAAATCTCAATTTGTGTGATTTGTCTACGATTAACTCTTTAATTCTGGATCTACAGACAGATACATTATAGTCTTAGATAAATTCTTTAAGCTTTCAAGATACGTACCAAAACTATGAACACAAAACGAAAATATTCAACAACAGTACGATAAAACACATTAGTGAAGCCGCGGACAAGTCACATAAATTACTGAGCTTTGATAAAGCCGACGTTGAAACCACTGGATAAGTTCTTAATCATTTAGAAGACATGACCATTATGATAAGTTTGGAATTATTTCAAGTCCTTTTTAAGACGAATCCCGCCTTATATTAATACCGCACCTTCTTGACAACAGCTTTATTATATATTTGCTGATAAGCCATATCAAATGGGAAATATTAAAAGGAAACTAAACGAAATAAGGAAAATATACAATTGAATTGAGTATTTGAATCAGATGACGCACTTGTTTACCTTTCCGACCCCAGCTTCACAAAGGGCGGGCCCCTGTATTCATGACCGCAGTTCAAAGTAATAATAAAGAGCCTAAAGCCAGAAAACATCTATTTCATATACCGCACGACTACATAAACATGGGCCTCCCTGAACCCCCACAAACCTCCGAAGACCACAGAACATTATTAAAGTAAGGCACTACACAAAACTAATTCTGTGGCTCTTATTCGGGGTGTCCTTTGGGGTTTCCGATCGGAGTTCTTACAATAACAAATTCTCATTCCAAAATGTAGTCGAGTAATTTTCCGCGGGTAAGGGATACTTAACAATATGCATATGATGTGAGCGCTAATGTGGTGGACCAGAAGAGCCAAGCGGATGTGCGGTCCTATATGCTGCCATAAATCATATTTTTATACTTGGCGCGCGGTCGGGAGCGGCGGGCGGCGCAGATAGCGCAGTTACTGCCATCTGCGACACCCCAATCGCCGCAGCTTAATTTCAACAGATTCGAGGGCGAATCCCAACTATTAATACCGCAGTATCAATATGTAATGCTCCGACAGTAATGAAACCGAACACACTCTTCCACCAATATTTAATTTCGATACCGACTTTTGTATGTAATGGCTATCTATAATTGTTGGTAAACGTACTTTAATATCGTAAAAATAGTTCCACCTGTAGTAGGTACATAACTCATAAGCTATTGCCCATTAAAGTAACCAGGTCAGAAATGAAATTTATTATTGACATATTTAATGATAACAATTTGACACGCTAGAGCGATGATAGATAACGGAAACATCAGTTGACGCCGTACTAACGGTGAGTAAAGAATGTAATTTCCTTTACAATGTGTTAACAAGGGCCGAACATGGAGGCAAACTATATGACGGTTAAGTGCACGCAACAATGGTGGGTAGATAGCATCGAGGCGCCCTTCATGCCCAGGAGCGCTCGTCACCACCAGTTGCCACGCTTCGACAAGGAAATTGACATTCAAAGGTAACCCTCTGCTTTGCTTTTTCCACGCAAGCGCAACTAAATATGTCCTCACGATCATAACTTAAGGTACCTAATAAGATGTGAAACCATGTGGAAAGTGTGTAGCATATATCAAATACATATCGTAATTGTTGCCTGACATTTACGGTTCGAATCAATCAGGTATGGATAATATTATCATAACTTGTGGAGTTTATAAAGAACAAATTAAAGTGAAAAATTGTTATAGGTTTGTTGGATATAAGTAAGTAAAAAATTTATTTGCTAAGATTGTAGGTACATTAAATAGGATGTTACAATAATAGAGCGAGCCTTCTACAATCTACCTGATATTAGGCATGCAAACAACAATGAGAATAATAAATCAAATAATAAATAGTTCATGGTTAGAATTATCTTACAAAAGTATTAAAAATTACTAAAAATAATTGATACAAAAACATTAAAAGCAAAACAACAAACAGCAACGAAAATAAAAATAATTATAATAATCAGTGAATCCAGGAAAAAAGAAATAAAATTAAATACGTCATTACAACTCTGTCGAAGAAAACAATTTAGTCATAAGGTTATGTCAAAGAAAAAATGAAATCATTAGGTATGTCAAATATGATAAAAACTAAAATTGAGTAATTTGGTATGTTAGTTAATAAAATTAGATACATAAAATTGCACAATTCAAATGTCATCGTCATTTAAATAGTCTATTACAGAATAATAACACTTTTCTATTAGGAAGGTCCCTAAATTCTTTTTAAACATCTTAATTGTATCGTTTTTTTATTACATCCGGCAATTTGTTATATAGTGTGACCCATACAAATGACACTTTTCCTCATTAATGCTGTGTTGCAGAACTCGATTTGTAATAAATTTTTATATTGTTTTCTAACTGGTTAACGTTTTCTAGTTTCCGTCATCGTAGGAAAAAGTTTTGTATGGGTCTTTACAAATATGGCCATTTCTAGAATGTACAATGACAAGATATTTTCAAAGGTAAAAAGTAAGAAAGGTTTCTTTAAAAAAATGCATTAATAAAAGGGGTTATAAGCGCAAATAAAAATTCTTCTGCACCGCTACCATTAACCCAAACGGAAATTAGTATTGCCGCGTTAAGTGTATCTTGCTAATCTTTAGCCAAAAACAAACTAGCTCTCTGGTCATTTTTGTAAGATTTCTATGACGGCAGCCGAAATGTAATGCGCTCGTATGATGTATGTAGCTGACTACATGATGAAAGAGCATCTATCCGTGAAGTACTTATTATGGAGTGTTTAATTCCGAAATTTAATTAAGATACATACAAAATTTCCCAAAAACTTAAACATCTTCGCCACACATAAAATAAATGTGTTAACAATTTAGAAAATCCGTCACAAAATAACTTAAAAGCGTCAAAGTTTAGTAATTAACGTCGGTGAGTAAACATGGGCAAATGCGCCATACATCTGCAAAGACACGATCGCCAAACTGAGAAGTTGGGAACTGGCGGCAAATATTTGGGCATATATATGAGCTGGGAAGTTCGGCCGAGCAAGAAATGATTTCCATACGGCCCGGACAACGCAAACACAGTTCACCCATCAAAGTCCAACACGAACTTGGAACTTAGTTAATAGGGTTTATACGATCACAAACGTTCCTACTGACAGAATTCGCATTCACTTTGTGCATTGCTTCAATCCTGTTCGGTTGGTTACCTGCTTCCGTATTATCTTGTAATGTTGTGATTTTTGTACAAAGTGCGTGTTTTGCCCCAATTTCTGTAGTTAACAGCCAGAGAATAACAAACAGAGTTTTTGCGGTGGATAGTGTCATTCTACGAGTATCTATGGCTTGTGACCTTAATTGCAAATACGCGATCCGTCCCCTCATCTGTGTTGCTGATTCTGGTACGTTTAAGGATTTACGTATTAACAAACTAGTCCCTCTACAGTTCTTAGCAAAAACAGGATTTTCCAACATTATAATTAGCATTGCTTATGATGCCGTGTTCACGTTTAACAATGGGCCATTCTCAGTAGTATCTGTTCCTTAATTCACAGTTCCACAAAGCTAAAGAGCACGTTTGACTAAACTTATCCAAAACCACAAGGCTTGAGATGTCTAACTACAGCTGAATGCGCATTTCAATATTATATGCCGTTTGGTAGATGACATAGCTTCAGAGGTATGTCATCTAAGAAACGGTAGCGACGACAGTAGACAAACAAAGATTCAGTTGATGGCTAATAGTCTCTCAGTTATTACAAGCATTGTGATGGTTCAAACGAAAATATGCCTAATCCACAAAATGACAACACAAAGGATTTATTAAATATCTCTCTCGTCAAACATTCTGTCTCACTTAAACTATTAAAGATATAATTATCTCTATGTATGTATAAAGCGCCTTCAACCTAACCCTTGAACTTCACCCTGAAAGCATTCCTCTCCCAAGCCCATTAGGCATGTTCGTGATCGATTGTTTATTATAACTGGTGCAGCATCTTATTAATAGTTCGTATAATTAGAGGAAACGCCCCATCAAGCTCCACCGTATGTCCTCGGCGACTATGAAAGGGGCACTGAATAAGCCGTGCGGCGTGCTCAAACCAATCGCTGCCAACGCAGGAAGTTCAATTATCTTCCTTTAACTTTAACGCATAATGTCGACACAATCATTTCATTAAACTGAATCTTTGTGATTCAATAGCTCATAATTGGACTGATCAAACGGACCAATTACATACTGCACGTCTCTAGATGAGTATATGCAATATGCGTAATTATAGGAGCAATGATACGTAATGGAACTTGAACGCATAAATTAATAATGCAAGTCGTATGACGAACTTTATCACATAGAAACTATTATAAGTTACTTATATAAGTTACTCAATCCGCCTACATTATCATTAAACAAAATTGTATTTCAGTGGCTTTATTTTTTTCACAGATGATTCCCTCTATACCGATATTTAAAACTCACTCAAAATACGAATGGATATGAAACGCCTGCTCTGTGTAAACAACGTAATGGAATCATAATATTGTCTTTCAATTCAACTGTTCCATATCGGGAATTTGTCAGTGGAACACAACAAAGCTTATCACGGATGTATGACATTGCATCTCCAACAAAGGATAATCTAGGATCGTCGTCGACGATACCACTGTCACAAAGTTGGACATAAATCTTTCATGTTGACGGCGATCGACATCTACTGCGTTCCTTACTTACAACACAAACATAATCTCCTTCTGTCGTCGACTGTCCTATACTTATGACTTCTAGCGTGTGTAAACAAACCACTTTTCATTTGAATAATCCACTCGTCGAGGTGAGGCACCGAACACAATGGCAACGCTGTAATAGTTTCCGTTTTGAATAAGAGATGTCTATTGTGTCCCTTCATATTGATTGAGTTCATCTCTTATATTACGACAAATACCAGGCTTCGGATATTGTTTTCCGGTCAAATTATAGCTAAAGTAATTTTTTATGTCGATAGAAATTTACGGGCAGATCCTTTGTGAATCATAATAAGCTTCGATATAGGTTTCAGTGTGAGCAGGTAGGTTCTGAGAATCGTTACGATACATATAGAGGTTCATTGAACGCGTCGAATAATGAAGTTCTATTAATAGCGAGACGATATTTCGTCATCTCGGGAGACAGCGCATATTGGTGTGTGACAGTGACGCCGGGTATCAGCAGAATCAGTGTCGTCGCCAGATATTTCGGTGCACCGGCAGTCACCGGACGCTTATCGGAATAGGGTATTTCAGCCTAACCCGTTTTAAAAATAAATAAACTGCTGTGCCGTCCGAATAAATACAACCTCGCTTTGACACTGCTTCCTATAAATAACTGTAATGAATAGGTGGTTGGCGGTCCCGCAGCAATATGTCTGTAATGTGGACGTTTCCTCGCCAGGATTTATTTCTCTCGTTATTTGAATATTTATAATTGAGAAGGGTATGTTACCTTATAGTATTACAATGGGATGACCAGCTGGTTACATGAAATACTGTAGAAAGCTCACGCGAGTACAAAGAACTTGATCGTGATGTTGAACAAGATGCGCAACATAACTACACCTAACTGTATGGGTAGGTACAGCATTATATTATATGCAAACAAGAATCTGAAACCTTATTCATACAACCGTGTCTAATTGCCGTAAACGCTTATTTATAACTTAATTAATATTAATATTAACCGTTACAAAGATAACTGGTTGATAAAAATATCATGCGCATTGGGAACTTGATTTTCTGTCATTATAATAGATTATTAATGCTTATGGGGAATACAATATATCGTTAGATGGTATCTTTAATCTATTGAATATAACGTATATACACCATCTTAGTGAGGCAGAGATTTCATGAAAGCAATTCGGTGGAAACAAAACATTGCCACGAAGAAATGGCGTATTTTATCCGTAAAACAATGGTTAAACAGCTGCAATTATTTATGCACCCTTAAAAATAGCATCAGGAATTATTCAACAGTATCTGCGCACCTTGTTTTTGACCTCGTTACTTGAAAGCTGCTATGTCTGTCACATTAAAGTTTTAATTAAATTAATAATGAATAAGAAATAAATAACTAATAAGCATGAATCACTATATTTATTGGCTACTAACATAAACCTAATTACACCCATCCTAGTTTATCTACAAACATTACCTATTTGTAATAAAGCTACCCAAATATATAATCGCAATATTACAATACACAAGAAAAGGAAACTTATTTCCCATTTTAAGAGCAGACCAGAATATTGGCTCTTCGTACAATACTACTTGAACTGGCTTCTAGTGTTTCCGATTACCACAACTTTTCACAATGTAATGTTTCCCCGACGTTTCGTGATATTCGAGGCGAGTTTTTGATTCGAGAGCACATATTTGGTGAGAGCCGACCAAATAACGGACCACACAGGGTGGCTCCATTTGTCTGAGCTCCTATGCTCCCCGAGAGATAACAAACGTGCTCTCCGCTCTCAGCTGCACTTATCTAAACACTTAACTCGAGCCATACACAAACAAAGCTGCACCCTAACTCACTTTTTACCACATAACGTCTTTTTTTACCCTTTAGGGCTTCGCGGCATTGCATGCTTTGCGTGCCGACTGCCTTTGTTTGTGTCCGGAAATTCATGCATTTTGCCGCAATGTGCAGTTAAAGGAAGATACTTGACTACAGAATGACCTTTCCGTTTTATATAAATGACGAGTCACCGCTCCCCCGAAAACAGGACCCTCAATTACTTTTACTTACCTCCGTCCCACTTTAGTGAAAGCCTTATTTGTCCGCTATTAAATAAAACACATTACCGCCGTCCAATATAATTTTCAAGTATAAAAACCTTTTAAGACAAGCACCTAAAAGGTGGACGACGAAATCTTTCTAATAACAGTTTTGGTCTTGTCCAAGGTACACGTCATCGGGCGTGACTAACGAATGGCTCGCCCTACAGACCCTAAATTCAGAGTCGTAAGTATCACTGACACGACAGCGCCGAGGCCGGCCATCTACGAAGGCTGCCGAACATTACCATAACTCTCACCGACCCATAAACGTAATTAGAGACACCAATAACACACCGAACACTTGAAACACATTAATCCCTTTTGATTAGGGGTCAACGACCTTGGCTGTATATCAAATGTTATAAAGCGAAGAATACCGATCCTAATGTAATCCAGCTTGTACAAATAAAAATAAACAGAGCCACCGTGACGATTAGATTAACTAGTAAACAACGTGTGCTTGGATCCGTCAGAATTGAGATCTCCGATTAGGCAAGATAAGGGTTAAATTAGTGATGTCTGTATGGCTTAAAAGATTAGCGTGACTAATTACTTAAAATATGATAAAAAAAAAAGATATTGCTTAACTCGGCGATGGTTCCGCCTGACAAGTAAAACTCATAATTATCCAGCGACTATGTAGAAACGGTACATACTTAATTCCAATCTTACAACCATTAATAATCCATAGAGAGCCATTTAACCTTTGATAGAGATTGATAAATCTATTAGATATGACGCATCGTTAAAAAATATTTTGGTTAGAATAATAATAAAGTATCTGATTTATTATAAACTACTTCAGTGAGCATGTTATGGTTTCTTTTCATTAAACTAATACATTAGAATAGTTTAAACTTAATAGAGAAACACTTAAACTTATGTACCTAATATGTATTCTCCTACAAATTAATTATATCCGCTACTAATTCATACAAAAAATCAAATGGTTCCTATTTCACATGAGTGGCGTATGTATGCGCAACAGTAGCATTATAAACTACTTCAATCAAACCCCAAGTCTTAGTAAATAGCATTTCTCCCCTTTAGCATTTACATTGTAATCGTATTATGACATGACAGCAAAAACCGTTCGAGTATTCAACTAGTTTTTATTGTATAGGTATCTTATAGCCACTTCTGTGAGTTCATAGCTCTCTATTTGGCCTACGACATAAGCCTCTATAAACTCGTATATATTATTGCGGCAGCAAATCGTTTTTCTACTAAATGCTGTAATCTTTGGAAGTTATTACGACCAGCATTTTTATTAACCGACGACGTTTGATTAACTTACTCTGAATTCAAATTCAATACTTAGTTTAAATATAAACTGTCCACTACTGCGTAACTTAATAAGTTGTAGTTAATATAATGCTTGATTCATTCATAATGCAACCCACTGCATCAGGAAACTCTATTTCTTATGTTATAAGTTCAAGTGTGTGTTAATTATTATATCATATTACATTTGCAGTTTAATAAATTTATAAGGGAATTTCATTCAATTAAAATTAATATTATTGATCATCAAAATCAAAAAATCAAAATCAAAAGTCATTTATTCAAATTAGGCTAAGAATCAGCACTTTTTCAACGTCAATATTACATAAGACAGTCCCCAAAACGCCCACCCATCGACACTTTCTAGTGCTTTCGCTGGGAAGAAGAAGTGGCGGAAGAAACTCCCCAGCAGCACAGCTGTCTGATCATAAAACAGACATGACTTTCAAAACACATGACTTTATACAATACTATGTATAGTGATGAACACAAGAAAAACTCAAATAATATCATCAAAACTCTATAACTAACAACGAAAGCTATAAATTGAAGTAGTGTCGTAATCCTGACAACCTGTTTGACTTCTCACAGTTTCTAAATGCCAATCTTATGCATTCATCATTAGCGGACGTCATAGCCATTAAACGTGTAAATATGCACCGCAGAAGTAACCTGCTTTGCAATTCAATGGGTTGGTGCAAGCAAACGAATAACCCTTATCATTTGGCGTGGCCTGGTCAACCGTGCGACGGACGTACCGACCACTTTTATACGTAATAATTTATAACCCGCGGCCATCTTGCTGAAATATGGACATTATTGTTCTACGGAACAGCGACCTATTTTAGTTCACTTTTTCAACAAATACATGAATATCCACACCACCACGTCTTCACTTACTGAACACCGACGTCCACTTATGTGATATAATATTTTTACTATTACAAAATACGAAAAATGAAAATTGCTAATTCAGCAAATTACACAATTTAAAATGCATCTGTGACATTTGCTTCTATGAAATTATAGCAAGTAATAAATTGCGGGTAGTTTCAAATGACACGCCATTATTTTGAAATTGAAACCGACCGTGCTTAATTGATAAAATATTACACATGGAATTGTCGTTTAATACATTTCACGGACCATGGGGTTGGTTATGGGCAAAAAATGTAGATGAGATAAAATGTCAATCGTGTTTAATTCAAAACTAGGGTCCTGCTGGCTTCCTGGGACATGGTTAATGTAGTACAACAAATGAGTCGCGCCCTCACTCATCTCAGTGGTTTTTGTGTTCAAGCGTATTTCACAAATGTCAGCCCAATTTTGCTTTTACGTTGTTCTCTTTAAAGTTTAAAATTGAAATCAAATGCGCTTTATTGCTACCACTCGTAGTGGCGAAATCTTGCTCACCCCTGTTGACTACGTACGTTGTCAATAGCTTTGTCTCTACCGCTGTGACAAGTGGTTTAGTTTATATTGGTTCTCCGCTTTTATTGCTGTCACTGAATCTCAGAACTATATTTATTGTACGTTTTATTTTACGATTATCTTCGTTTTATAATGAAACTTAGAATATATTTCCAACAATTTGTATCTGTTTAAGTAACTTTATCGTTCCTAGCTATCGCGTAGTTCAAATTAAGGCAAATGCCCTTATCGATCTCTTTGAACTCGAAGTTATTTGTCTTTCATTAGGCTCAGATCGAGGAAATCCAGTAATGGATCCTCATTTGTATCTTCCTCTGTATAAATAATGGCGTCGAGCGACGATCCGCACGCCTCGCAGCCGCCCAAAACAAATATAATTAGAGAGACATTGTCCCGCCCGAGTTGGTTCCGATATTTAACTATATACACAGCTTTTGGTCTGTGATCATTTTCGATTTATTCACCTTCGAGAATGGTTAGATACTGATTCATTTTGACAACTCTTATTTTAAACAGTCCAAACTAATTTTGACTGGCTGACTTTGAATAGAATACATAGAAAGTAATACCATCTAAAGTTCTCAACTAGGCAGACCGCTTCGCGCTCACCACATCCATTATTCTGAAAGTTGTTATGAAAAGGCAAATGTTTAGAGTCCTGACAGCGCTCGTCCTTGCTATGAATGCTTGATAAAAGAAACTTTCAACTGGAGTGATAAACCACAAAACAGCAAGCAGTCGTCACTACTTCTTCGTTTCATTTCGTCACACTCTAATAGAAGAGATAGTGGAAGTTAAGTTAGATATTCCAACTTCTCCACACCGCACGTAGAGCTTTTTACAAAAACAGTTGTATAACTGACCAATACGGAATGACAAAATAAAACATCCCAAATCACATAGGCATTTACACTCAATAGGCCGTGAAAGTTATTACACCATGACCATGTGCGTGGTAAACACAGAGCAAGAGGGCGCTCTATTGGCAGCACCCATATCAATGTATGCCGAAAAGCGAACACAATCTATTATCAGAGGAGGTGGGGGTGGAATGCGATAAAATTTTTCAATCAGGCAACCGCCGAAAAATATTTACAGTGTAACCCGAGGCAGCAAGCGGGAGGACAATATTGTGGAGCGATAGGCGAGAGGCGCCCGCGGCGGCTGCGGCGACGCCAGCGCGGGCCTTCCGCCTCTTTGTGTCGCCGACTGTCGAAATAATATTGAACTCTGGGTGAAATACGAGCGCCCACCAAGGGACGCCTCCTGCGAAACCGTTTTTCCGTTTCGCCGAACGCAGGCGTTTAGTTTAGGACTCTCATGCCTCACGGGATCGGGTCGCGCAAGGTGATAGGTATTACATTTTTATGCCAATACGTAAGATAAAACTGTTTTAATAAACATTATAAACCAAATTCTCGTTTTACCCACATTAATGCGGGTACATGACTTGCGAAACAATTACATCTCTATTTTATATTCATCGCGTCGGTTCCAAATCACGGCCGTTAGGTTAACTCTTACCGTTTTTGCCCAACCCGGGCTATTTCTTTCAGTATTTATTGCAGTACTTAATTTGCATTTCTCGGGTATTACCGTAATAATATCTTCAAACGACAAACTCCGTAATAAAAGGCTATCGCATACGACTCTCCGTTAGGTATGGAAATTGTAGGTACGAGCCGTCAGTCCGCCCCCTGCTGTACAGCTTGGCTAATGGAAAATTGTTTATCACTATTGGCTTTCTGCGCGTGAGCACGATTATTTACGTGCGGGCCCTCGCAGTCTATCCGCCGACCAGTAATTGGCCGCTTATTCGATATAGCTTCCATTCATTTCCAGCGATAAACCTGCCTAGTTGTGCCTAGAGGCGCGTCTACACTGTGCATACAGTAAGCTCCTGAGATCATATCGCATAAGATTACCTCTAGTTATGATTACAGATTCTAAAAGATACCTAAAAGGGAATATGCTAAAAGATTTATTTTATTGGCTGTTTCTAATATGACATTACAATGTTACTGCTACGCTGCTACCGGTTCGTAGCAAAGTTCGTAGACACGTGTAGGACGTTATATGTAGGTATAGAAAGCACATTTTTAAATCTGTTTTGGTTCCATGTCTCATACTCCCAGCGTTACTTAAACCATACGTAAAATGTAAATGTTGCCACTTCCGTCGTCTGATATATTTCTAGGAAAATGATATTCGCTAAATATACACGAGTGGGCGCGTACTTGCGCTAGCCGCGAGCCGCGCTCTCCCATTCATGAATCAACTTCAACATTACCTAACCGCCACACGAGACGACTAAAACAAGCATCACGCTATGAGAGTTATTAATAAGAGTTGCGAGTTCAATGAATCCGAGCGTATGTACCGTATTTAAATCGCTGTATCATTCCGATATGCACCAGACTCATATACTCGGCCCATCGTCAGATTACTGCAACTCTAAATTTAATGAGCACAAAATCCAACCCAGCTTGGCGGAAATCAATTACAATATCAATTTATATTTATGAACTCATCCAGCGGTCTAAACGATTGTATAAACTTAATTGACTGTCATAGTTAGCCTGGTTTATTACTTCAACGTGTAATTAATATAGCTATAGATTAAACTCTCCGTAGAAAATTTTCATTCGTTCGAAAGACCATTTTGACAAATGTTTTTAATTAATCCACTGGGTGTGATCGGTGTCGAATAAGGCAGCTATTTAAGTGGACAGATTCCAGGCGTGGCAGACTGCGGCTGCGGCGAGATGTATGAGCGCCACTTCTTAGCAGTCTGTTTATTTTGAATTTGCTTCTTTTTTTCTTTTTATGATTCTCTTCTGTGTAAATTCCTCGTTTCGGAACGCTTCAATCTAACTTTCCGCTTTAAATAATAGTAAGCAGTATATATGGATGATAATTTTATTCAGTTTCTTTGTAGTGAAAACGTTCGTCGAGGGAGGAAATTGGCATAGCGGGGCGATGCTATTGTTATACATTTCGTTTTAAATTGGGGAGCTTTCTTGAATTTACACCCGTGACTTGCAATAGGAGGGTGCGGCGAGGGCTCTCCTCAGAACTAAGGCTACGTATTTGTATCGATTGATCCGCCAAGTGTTTTATTCGGGCACCGTTTAATCTTTTTTCTTTTGTCGGACACTTGAATAAGTCTTTAAGAGGCACACTCATTATAAATTCTTCGTGAATACCTTTTAAGTTTTAATTTGCGTTCAATATGAATTATGCAGAACAATCATCATTGAAAGCCTCGCCCAGTTCGAGGCGCTTGTTTCACGTTTATCTCATTGTTCTTCATTCATTCGAAGAGGCAATTAGTTCCGAAGTATCTTAAAATAAACTCGATATCGATGCAACAAATTGTTGTTCATATTAAAATATAGTCGATAACATCTCTCGATTATTTTCGACCCTCACAATGAATGTGGGGGGCGTTTTGAATACGACCACAAAAGGAATACAAAACGTTTATATTGAGTAACGCAACCACACCTAAAACATCGATGAAATAACTCTTACGTGGTCGAAGTCTTTTTAATAAAAGAGAAACAAAAATACTACACAATAAATGTGTATCATACTATATCCATTGGATGTGAAAGTAATATTTACTGTTCCTTTCAAAACTGACGTTGGTTTTGTATAGGCACCGTGTATACAAGCAACACTACGCCACACCCGTTTTCCTGGAAGGCGCTAGACTGAGGTGTACTTACGGTACCTACATTTCGACAATAATATTGAAGTCTCATGTGATAGGGAGCAAGCCTATTGCCATCTACCCGGTACAAACCAAAACTCCAGCCTACTACTGAGAGATTCCTTACACTCTATAAAAGCTTCCTTTTATGAAAACTTCTTAACTGGTCTTAAAATAAAAATATTTTAAATTCGACTGTCTCAATTACATAAATTGTACACACAGGGGTCGTTGTTCGTTGATGACATTTGTCAATATGGTGTCTATTGCATATGTCAAGTGTCGTACCAGTTTTTAGACGAAATTGAAGAGTCATCTGCAAGGCGTTTACGTAAATAGCTTTCGGCATGTTGTCGACAACCGGTGGACCGGCCACATCCACCTGTTTCATAGCAAATTAACTAAATATAATATGTTGACATTTCAACTAGGTACGTTACAAACGATATTATTATTTCACTTTAGTTTCATAACGGCTAATGTTATTAATATTGCGCGATTTACATAAACACTGAAATTTACAGACATTTGGCAAATATTCAATGAAGCAATATGAAACTGAAAGTTATTTGGCGCTACTGAAAAGTGTTAATCAGAATGGTATCCTCTTCAATATTTCAAAATTTTAATAAATTCAGAAAAAAATTTAAACTAAAACCAAAATATGTTATTTAAGTATCTATATTTTTTATATTAATTCCTGAAGCGCGATATCAACGAAAATCATAGTAACGAAATATCATAGTTCTTGTTCTTTAAAATGTTTTCTCTACATCCTCAGTTACTACCTAAGATTGAGCTTTATATTATAACAAAACTTTATTAGGTGTTCATTTTAAAAATATCCACTGAGCATTTTTTAGAATTTTCTAATGAAATACGAGTAAAAATCATAAATTATGCACATGTTGAAATATTGCTATATTTCGGCATGTATTTCACTCGCCATTAGGTTTTTAATAAAATATACAATAACCTGAAAAATCGCCAAAATATGTAAATGCAAACTTACCTAAAAATCTACAATGCATAAAACCCGGTCTCTATTAATGACTACATACTTATCTACATTCATTCCATAAAACTAGCATCGGGACTAGGACTTGGCCACGTAGTTATAATCACTTTTATTTACTTCTCTCACACTATTAAACCGGTTGAGCGGCCAATCATTTTAGGGCTAAAAGCGTTGTGGTTAGCCTCCGCAGCCTATATTTAGGGGCGCGATGCAATAAAAGCACATCGCTGTCCGGCCCATTCCCGCACGACTGTGCAAGATAAATGGAAGGTCCGAACTGTAGGCCGGCCGCAGCCAAGGAGACGCGTTCTCACGGCCCGTGCCTGCGTTTCTTTCTTTTTGTTTCATCTGGTTTCCGAGTTAGAGGTCGCCGTTGCTCGCTCCGAGACTAGAACTGACCGCTGCACGCGCGATTCCAGCGATAAAAACTGAGAGCGAGCCCCGCACGACTAACGAGCCTTCACTTATCTGCCTATGTTTTTGTAATGCGCCATTCTTAATGTTATATTATGATTCCCGTTACATCCAATGATAGTTACGTTGCATTCAGCAATAACGAACCATGTGCTATTATGTTTGTGTGTAGTATGTGTAAACTGGTCGTAGCCCTCTCTGTTAATTAGACACGGCTCTCGCACGGCGCAACACCTTTGCTCATTATTTACCGCTTCATTAAGAGCTCACTCGACGAGCGCTTGTCAAAATCTCACCGAACGTCGTCCCGCGTCCGTCCGCCGCTTGAAATATCGCAGCATTGTCCTACAATAACGCTGTCGTCGGCCTCGTTAATTGTCTTATTCTACTCTCTCCTTCGCATGATCTTCTTTATTTGAAAACGCAACTTTTGAACTCGTAAAATAGAATATTCGTTTCCGTTCTCAAATCGGTGTTCGCATTGCGGTATTGCGCAACATTTCATTACTAAACCACAAAATTTAAAAAAAACAAAATGAGAGCATTCGGCTCATTTCGGTAACGTGCGGACATCGTGCCTACCGGTCGGTAATAGCACCAACGTTAGATTATAAACAATAAATTCCATTACTCTAATGATGATGGATTCAAAAAATCAATTTCGTTTACGGTTATCTATGAACCGTCAGCAGCATTCGCAATCACGACTTATATCGGTCATAGCCATGTAATTTTCATTATAATTTATGATATATGGGCATATTTTTACTTGATTTATGCTAACACATAACCGTTATAGGTATTCAATATCCTTTCGCAAATAGGCAATCAAGCGCCCAACTCAAACGAGCTTTAAGAGTAGGTAAATTGTAGATATTATACCCATACATGACGAACTCTAAAATTAATTATACACTCACTAATTATATTTCCCAGTTCGTTTTATTTAATTAATTCTAATAGACTATCTACAGTAACCGGATCTTCTCGCAGAAATTATAAGAATAAACTGTGAGAAACGGATCATTAAGAAAGCCCGTATAGGCTGGACTAATAATTTAAGTTAATTGTATGTTATTGGAACCAAAAGCCTATTATCCAAAATAGCTTCAAGTTATTTCAAATAACTACTTGGTGCTAACAGGTGTACAATTTCAACAGTAAGCTAACGAAGGAAGAAACTGTGCGTAAGTTTAGCATTTTTGTACGCACATTTATTTCCTTTGATGATGGAAATAAAACGTTCTGAATGCTTTAGTAAAGCACCAAAATTAAACATTATTAACCTCCAGTATTACAAAGTCCACATAATGTACAAAGGCGGCGGACATTTTAAAAGCCATTTAAGGCCTAAGTCTGCGTGCCGGAGCATTGTGATTTCTGTACACGTTTTAATGAATTCGTCCTTCCGAACGTTCCTCGGGCTCCTCGGCCGCTATTCAAAAGAAAATTACAGTCAAGAGCCTCCTCGAAACAAACCCTTTAGGAGTCACGCTTCGTTCTTGCTAAACTTGCTCCAATTATTTCTATTCTCTTTTTGCTTATTCCTTTATGCGAGAAGTCATTATATCTGCGTCAGTTGGTGAGCGCCTCGGACGCCGCGCCATATGTTCTCAGCTGTGCCTTTAAATTTAGTCGTGACAGTGAAGTTCGGATAATTGATTAATGGCTCACGGGGCGGACGCGTTTAAATGCTACGGTCATCGTTTTTTGCCAGAATCTCCGTAATGATACGTTCTGATTGTCTTCGAGGGAATTTAATAAAAAGAAGCGCCATATGGCGCGGGCCAAAGATTCGCTCCGCCGACAGTTGGTCATAACATGTTACGACATCGATACGAGTTCTCATCTACCTGCTATTAATGGAAACTTGATTTTTTACAGATTTAATATAGTTACGGAATAAAATTCCAACGTTTACACACCTGACATCTGGGTCACCTACTTGTAAAACTTTTGACATATTATTTTTTGTTTTTTCATCTGTTTTACTCCACAAAGTTGTTAGTCGCAGCAGCAAAGTTTAAAATTGACCTAATTTCAAATATCCAATTAATAAACGCCATCCTTGTTTACTGATCCCAGAGGCCACGAAGTTTTAAATAAACAAACAATATTAAAGAAATGTATTAAGAACTCGTGTTGTTTTTATGTTCAAAAGACTCAGCATCTCATACAACAATATTATCGACTCTACCTTAATTATGGGTTAAGATTTTTTCAGGGAAAATATTTTTAAGGTTTTGAAAGCGTAGACATTTTGTTTCCAGTTTCCTCCAAACTACTTAATTTCCTGGCAACTCCATTATCGAGGTATTCGACAGTCGACTTTAGCTTTAAATCTAGTATTTTGTGTCACAGATTGGGCGGTGCGCCGATGTCGAGCGGTATGGGAGGCACGCTGGGCAGTGGCCACTGTCAGCTGGCGAACCAGCCGCTGGTGATGCCGGTTTTTCCACTGCGGGCCAGTCAGCCAAGCCCCGTCCCAGTATACTCGCCATCGCGATTCCACATAGACAAGCGCTGCCAGCACAGATGCACGTGGAAGTGCCTCGCAATCGCCATGATATGCCTCTGTGTCATCTTAGCGGCGATGCTCGCCTACTTTATAGGTAAGATTTCTTAAGCGATTTTATTCAAAACTTTTGTAAAATTGAGTGCCCGATTGCTAGAAATAGATATGCCCAGTATGACTTGCCAATGTGACTAGGAATGTGGGTTTACTAATTTACAAAAACGTTTACTATCCCCTTTCACGGAACAGATATAGACGTAGAGTAACGTCTTCGTCAGGTTAATATATTATTCCCTTGTGCAGGAATAACCTGGCGTGTTTTATTCGATTATTTTAAACATAATCATTATGATCCCATGACTCCAAAACGATCCACGTTACTCTTAGCAAACTGACACAGAAAGAGTATATTATTAATAAACACATAAGAGATTGTAGCAACCCGCTTGACACTGTTCCTTGGTCACCATGAAGATCAAACATGGGTGCCTCTTAGTAGATATTATTGGATACATTCAAGAAACACATAAGTTAAATCTCATGTCAGGAGATATCCTGTCCCCATTTAAGTTATGTGTTTAATGAGGGCTCTTTTCTACGTAAAATGAGCCAAACTAAGCATAATATGCTCCAGTCGATAAATCTAGACGCGAACTAGTATAATCCAATGAGGCAGCTGAAATATAACTTAGTACAGAAATACAGACAACAGTACCTATTCCAATAAAGGATTGCAATTCTACAAAATATGATTCACAATCTCACGTATTTTCAATTTGCGATCGCCCAAAGATCACGTCTGTTTTTTCCCACGTTTATATTTCCCATGTAGGTAGAGAGATGACTTTGTATAAACCGACTTTAAAAACATCACCACATAACATCTCAAATATGTCTATTTTAATCAAATGAATCGAGTACTTTTCCTATCTTTATTAGAATCAACAAGGTTTGTAAGTATCATGAACAAAATTATGCAATTCATGCATTCTACGTCCATTAAGTAAGAAGCTTGTTGCAATTCCCAACTTCAGAAACTTATAACTACTATACTTAAGTTTGATTGAAAAGTTGCGGCCTGATATTTATGAGCCGGGGGACTTATATATAGATAGTTATACAAAGTTATTCGTCGTTCTTTGAAATTTATTGTTAAGTATCAAGTATCCGAAATACATTACACACACAATTGTAGGGAAACTGCGAGCTTAATCTACATTTATCAAAATTTACCGTTAACGAACTCCAACTTCAAACGAAAATTTTAACCCAACAGTTAAAGTAACTCCGTGTAAGCTGTCTTTAATATTGAAATATCCAACGACTAGTTACAGTGACGATACATCTTTGTTTCTTAAATCACAGCGGGATGTACGGGACTCTCGTTAAGACAGTATTTTTATTAACTCGCTCGGAATGCCGATTAGAATATTCATAACATTATTCTTTCACAATCCATTATCGTTAGTGAGCGGCCTTCGTTGGGAGTTGGGTTGTCAAAGACAACAGTTTATTGTAACTATAATAACGTCATGTGGGTTAAGTCCATTTCAATATTACAAAACTAAAATAAATAGTTTTGTAACCCATAGCCATCGGCTAGCCTTTTTGTACAACTGAGCCTCGCGTTTGGTACAAAGGTAATTTAATTTAGGCATGGATCCACCGACTGTGGTTAAACAATACCGCAAAATGTTAGTGGTTGCCATGCCTTTGTTGTCCTGTAAAAAATATTGCCCACCATTCAAATTGCCATTTCAAATACAAATTCAGATTAAAACAATTAACGTTATTACATGTCTGAGCCTAATCCTGCGAGCTCGCAATCTGATTGTTTTACCAGATTACAAAGCAATGTAAAATTGCACTCGTATGCTTTTATCCCCTTAATGCCGAATCGTGCCTGAAGCGGGATTCCATCCAATTAAGGGGCTAGTTCTCGTACTGTATGATTGGAAACCGACAAAGGAATAGCCCTCGAGGGCTACACAAGATTATATAGTCCCTCGGACTTAACTCGCACTAAAACAGTAGCACACATTACTTTTGTTTTTATAAATTGCAACCTATTTGCGGACTAAACATTTCCAATGAATAAAGGCAATGGTTATTATTTAATGGTAGTTACATCAGTTCCAATTCTACCGCAGTGTCTAAGTACCCATTTGTCTACTTAGTTATTTATTTTGTCTATTTACCTTTGCATGTAAATTCAACACGCTTTATAACTATATAATAAAGTAATCATACGTCGTAAATGCTTGTTTAAACACAGACTGCGACGTCAATCAAAGTCGTTTTTCGTGTTGTCCAAAGTCATGCTAACGGAAAACAACCATAAAAATACTTTTATTCATTTATCGTTATACGACCAAATCATAATAGAAAAATATTTCCATCATCACGCCGAACTCGATTACTGAAGGTAATAAATTTTAATATTCACTGCGTGCATGCAAATGAGTTGATTAAACATTGATGTTTCAACGAAAACAGACGTTGACCATTAGTCTTTTATCATTCTTTGTTTAACCGGCATCCACAGAGAGGTTCGTAAAAAACAAAACAAACATCAGAAAAATATAAATGATGCGCCTAACGTAAGGCAACGCGCTGCGTGCCTCGGGCTCGCGCGCCCATGTTACAGCCGTTATAAATTATCTTACACTTCCACGTCCCATGTTATTTCACTACGAATACATCAGCCACTCGCAATCCCTGCGTACCGGGTACCCGCCAAACGACCAATCATAATTTATACATACGAAATGCTTCATAAATCGCAAAAATAAATCCCTGTTTGATTTAACGACGAACAACTAATCCCTTCCTTGCGGTATAATAAAACAATACGTTACATTTTATATCTAATGAAATGGCACATTCTCTCAACTGCATGTAACGCTTATTGCCGTACTGAGTGTACCTACATGTAGCGAGAGCATTTTGCAGTAACGACGGAAAGACACGGAACTACATAAAGGACCCTGCTGCAAGTGTACACAAAAACATTGGGGAACTGGATTATATACGTAAGCAACCTCGTTAGGAGCTTAGTTAACCGAAGAAGCTAAAACATTACGACCTTTCCGTATTACAACACAGGTTGAAGATATCAGTCTATTACTTATGGGTAAGTACAGTTACAATCAAGAAAAGTAGGCCATTATCTGTAAGTGATCACCGGCATCACTCCCAAACCGCAGGCACACGAGGCATCACAAAATAACATGAACCGTCACGGGTCGCGCCCGCCGCCGCCGCGGACTACGACGCAATTCTTTTGGCCTATATTCGAACACACATTTACCCCGCCGATGTTGAGCCCTCGCAATTACTATAACAACTCGAACGATAATGACTCTGTAGGTATTCTTTATAACTCGTTATTAGTGAAATACATAATACTATTTTACACTCAAACATTAAAGCTTTTCTTCTGTGATTAAATTATCAAGTTACTCGAAATACTACTAGAACAAAAGAGTTTAGTTTCCTATTAATGACGTAAGCACTCTCAAAGAAGTTATTTCCGAAATTCGACCCTAACGAGGGTGAGGAAAAAATGTGTTTTTACTGTCAATGTCGTGGAGCTATTTGGCAGGATAAGAAAAGGAAAAAATGCGGCAAAAGCGTCGTATAAATGTGGCCATTCGAGTTCCAGGAATTTCCAAGTTTGTTAAAAAATACTTAAACATATATCGTTAATCAATACAACAGCGTAGGGAGGCCCCCAACAAGGTGGACCGATGACCTGGTGAAGGTCGCGGGAAGCCGATGGATGCGGGCAGCACAAGACCGGTCAGCGTGGAAAGCCTTGGGGGAGGCCTTTGTCCAGCAGTGGACATCCATTGGCTGAAGAAGAAGAATCAATACCTTCCTCAATAAAGCTATCACAGAAAGATTGCGTTTACTTAAATAGGAACATAAATTAACTCTAAATTATTTTATTGCATTTTTAACAACTAAAGTTGAGAGACATAAACGTAGTCAAAGTTAGAACGATTCAAGTGGTAGCCGCGCTGGCTATACGACTAGGTACGTATAGCGCTACTTGGGCCACGTCACGCGAATCCCGTATAACAGTGGAACATTCGTAGAAACAATATGTCGTTGGTTGCACAGCCGCATTGCCATTTACACTGAAAGTGCTCACTCGCTGTAATGTCGGGAAATTACTTTTGTTTATTTCCCTTCAAGAGGAGTCTTTCAAAGTAGAGGGTGGCCGCCACGGCAAATTATTTACCTAATGCCGACTCAATTAGAGGCTTAAATGATCATTTATTCTGAATTAAATGGCTGTATAGCTTCCTTTTATATATTTGTATAGCTTCAATAACACTTGTGTATCTCAATCTCAATAAACTCATTTTAGATATCTTTGATAACTGAAGTTAATGTTAACTTTGAACTTCCATAAGATGTTCTGGTCTGAACGTAAAATATAAACATTGAGTCTACCAGAGTTTTGTTATTCCGTTCTATTTGTAAACCAAAATGTTTAGTTAACGATTCTTAAACCCTCTTAAAGCATCCAATTATTATTCCTTCCACAGTTCCACTAACTTAATATTTTAACTGAAGGAAACAAAGGCAATCTATTTTGCAAATATGTATATGAGTATCAATATGCCTGGCCTTTTCCTAACTATGTTGAGGTCGGATTTCAGTCTAACCGGATACAGCTGAACACCCGTACTTTACATGAATCGACTCCCTATCTAACCTCCACAACCCAGATTCTGAAAAAAATACCGCATGGTAAAACTGGTTAGTCACACTTTTGGGCGTCCTACAACCCGTAACGTCTGTCAAAGATCTACAAATGACAAAAAGAACCAACGGCTAAACATACTTCTCGAGGCTTTAAAATAACTACAGGAATATATAACGTAAAAAACTCGAAGCGTGTCAGCGATGGCTTTCAAAATAGTAATTATAAATGCTCTTCGAATGTCTAAACTATAGTTTCAATTTAAGTTAAGCCAGCGTTCTATTAAACAGTTTGAGCAAACACTAAATAATACGCTTGAAGCACGCTACGTGAACCGCTAACAACTTCACTGTAGTTTCAGCAACGCGTTCTACTTCAGCTGAAACAAAAACTCGTTTACATACACACATAATTTAATCTTATGAGCACTTAAGTGTTTGCCAGGGTTTAGAACAAGGCATTGTTGGATAGAAACCTCAAAGCACATGTGTGTAACCATGTGCGTGATGTGATCGAAAAAAAATCACTATCCTCCTTTTTCCAGCAGTTCTTGCCTAAAAGAATATTGCCATTAATTTTATAAATGATAAAAAATATCCTCAAAACTCCTGTTTAAAACGATTCTAACGCAACAGCCAAGACAGACTAAGATTCTCACACAGTTTTAAATAAAGACTCAATAAAATAAAGACAACCGATGCTTTTTGAAAGTAATGTAATGAACCGAGTAGATGTAAGGTGTCTCAAGTCAATGAGGCTTATCGTATCGGATCTCACTTCATTTAGAGACCCGTTAAATTATACAGACGCGATAAGACAGCATGTAGCGTATCACCTATCAATGGCAGTCCATGGCAGCGGCGACCTGTCCACCACAAAACGATATACGCTTTTTCTAACACGGCGACACACACATCTTGAAATGACCACATTTAGATTCTCGTAAGATAATATCGAAACCAATGAATCTGTTAAACGCTACCTATTTAACTATTTTATATTCGACTCCTACTTTTTTACCGAACTTTCATTAAAATAATGATTCGAAATAACAATAAAATATTTCAGGCACGCCTCCTGGCGTTCCGGATTTATATCAAATAAAAACGGGTCTGTAGTTTAATCCGACGTAAATCTCTGGGTTTTCGCTGGTAGTTTAAGTGATGTAATGAAAAAATGTGAACCATCTGTTGCACCCTTCATTACGTGTATAGTGTATGAGTGGGGGCAAATACAGCACCGTCAACTTTTTAATGTAATTGAAAATGTGAGGACCCCAAATGTTTTATTAAAACTCGCTCTGTGAGTGTTAACGCTTTTGAAGTGGCTCGCGCGCACGTTTTTGCGATTGGTGATGCTTTTGTTGCAAAAATAATACCGTTACACAAATAACAAACCACTATTTGCTTACCCATATTTTATCGTCCTAAACAAAATTCTGGTACAGGGCATTAAAAAAATAGAACACAGATAACTGTTTAACTAAAAGCTTAATTTATGATTTATTATGTAAACGTATTATCCACTTACTCAGTTATACAAAAGAATATAGTAATATGATATTATTTTTCATACTTGTTAGGAATATAGCATAGTTAAACATAAAATTTTACATCCTGTTGTAACCGGTACATATAAAAAGATGAACAATCTTTTTATATTGACCCTTTTTTGTTGAGTTAACGTATCGATTATATCTGCTGATTTATACTTTTTAGGTACCCAGGACACTCTATTTGTGAGATTCCTCAGTAGGTGTCATAAAATTCCTAAAACGCGTTAATTTCATAAACAAAGCCAACATATAACCATAGCTAACGAGTTTCATGAAGCATAACTTTATTTAATGACAAGATTTTATGATGATGTAATCAAAATTTGGATTTGTTTGTCTTCCCTGAGAAAATGGGGCAAACAAACCGCGACCTCGTGCGTACACAGTTAACATGCGCAAGTAACAGAGACAGGGATATTAGATCCTACGTGTAATGAAAGGAGACAGCACATAAGAACACGGGAAGATTTATCACGTGACTAATGCGAGAATGTGCGACGGCGCGTCCGTCCCCGGGGGGACACTATCAAACGAGTTTCGCTCCCCCAACGCACGATGCAATCTATGCTGAATCGTATTACAATAAATTGTATTAACTCGAAAAATAGTGGAGATAGCAAACATAGTCCATCTGCACACAATCGTCGCATGCATCGGCCGACTAGCTCGTCATGTCGAGCACCCTCCATTTCCTCCCCGTCGCCGCTCAATACACAAAATTTATAGATTTTACGAGGGATCATCGGGAAAAGTCGCGACTTACCACATTGTCATATTTTATATTCTTGCGAAGAAATTACGTCATCTTTGTTCGTTTATCTGAAAACATTGTGTACGATGTGTGTTATTATTTCTTGAGTAGGGCTCTATCTAACTGAATATGATGTTGGTTAGGGTTCGTTCAAAACATGTTTAGCTTTCATAAAAATGCTTTGTGTTGTACATGTAGGGCACTCTTACATTACATTACTCTAAACTATATTTAAACAAACCTGTCGAACATCAATGACCGTTCAAGTTTTTATTCATATTTATGACTGTTTGTTGAATACTATTTATTTCCATTTCATCAATATTTGATGCGGGGCAACGCACTAGACATGTTTTATGCTTCAAGTCTTTGAACTCAATAACATATCTCATTTTAGAAGTATGATTTTAAATCCATCTCGACATACGCATGTAGCATTAACACTGAATATAAATTGCCTGCTTAACTATTGGTTGTTAAGCCGATAAAGGTTATTGTCACTGAACTATCTACCCTCAGCACGGTATAGTAAAGTTAAATTGTCCAATCCTCAGTGCAAACGGCCAAATGACGTCAACGTTTCGCGATCTTATCTGAGAGTAAATCTTGGGGATAGATAGGCAACTGTTGGGCCGGCCAGATAACTTAATTGCTCTGACACCGCCGGGGGTTATCTGGACGAATTACGGAACGTTACTGCAAACACTTGACATCGTTTCAGACAAAATTTTCACACATAAAATTTAATTAGTAAATTGGCTCTACATAAACATAACCATATGTCTCTCTACAAATTACTGAACATGTTAATTAGCTGGAACAAAATCTGGGTTGCGTCAATTAAGTCTATATGGATTGATATATTGCCCTTGACGCAACGCATGACATATTAGGCGCACATCCTGCGCACGCTCCGAAACAAATAAACGTTGCATCCCCATCCGAGCACAAATCCTGAACGATCGTCAGCTTCTTACTGAACTAATAAATAAACGCAATAAATTCTCTCTACACTACCGACATTCAATGGCTCCCTTGCAGTTTCTATTGAATATTATTAAAAAGGATAGTATCTACTATGCATATGTAAGTCAGTGCTTTATAAAAAAATATTGACTACTAATAAATTACAACGATAAGATCTTTTGATGCTTCAGTAGCTTCCAAATAAATAGTAATTTCGTCAAGACTCATGTCGTCTTAGCCCGTGCTTTTCTTAGTTAACACCGTGAAGAATCATCCAATTAGATTGCGTAGCGCGGCATTTTATGATCGATTCGATAGCCAGCAACTGTCGCGTAATGAGGAGACAACAGCATTCTCCCGAACAAGAAATGGTTGGGTGTCGAGCCACCTACGTGCTTGCTGAGCCCGGCTCGCGGCTGCGGAACCAATCGCTCCGTCACACCGCCACGAAATGCAGCACAGCCGTGCTTCGCTTAATTAAAGCTCGACGGGGCATCACGTCGCCTAACCTGCATTCATACACCTCTTAAACTTTAAAATGACATCTCTTATTGTGTCGCATTTCGTAACACATAGCGCCCAAACGACGCCTGTGTGAACTCTAATAGAATTACTGCTCGGCTACTGGGCATTATCGATGTGAGCCATTGATAAGAGGCAAACTTAACGGAAACTTAATTGGATGACCGGCTTCGAGAAAAGATTTGGATCGAAGAAATTATTTTCTATTGATAAAAAATACTAGTAACGTTAGATACTTTGTCCTAAAATGATTATTTCTTTGTTGCAGCGTTATCGTCAATTAAAAGTAATATAGACAATTCAAATTGCATCCTGGTACAAGACGTAAAAGCAGTAACACATGCACAAGGAATTAGGGATGCCTTATCAACGTCATCACCTTCAGACGGTAAGTCCAAACAATGTTTAGTTTTATACTGGTTAATGTTTGTAAGTTCCACATAATAAAGAGAATGTAAAAGATTTCGCACGATTTATTGCAGAATCAATATCAACTTCGTCTTTAGGCGGGTGGTCAACTACAGCGGAAGCAGCGTTAGAATCAGTAATAATACCACAACAAGCGCAACAAGCAGCACCGCCGCCTTGGTCACCCGCGTTAGAAGTTAGAGAATTCGATGAGTTACACAGTGCAACTATACCTGCATACCAATTTTGGAGTTCTGAATTCCGCAACAAACAGCCCGCCTACGTTAGCCTTAACTTCACAGTTCCCTGGGGAGCTAATTTCGCCGTATATGGTAGGCGAAATGTAGCTCCTAGCGTAACACAATACGACTTTGTAGAATTCATTCGAGGCGGTAGGGTCGACCACAGACTAAGACGTAGAAGAAGTCCGTTCAGAGATAATCGGTTTCAAAGTAGTCTTAACGACTGGGATTCACTATTGAGCACGATAACCCCACTGCAAAGATGGAACCATACGATAAGCAAAAGGTCAACTGATATGAGAGTAAACGTGAGCATTTTGCAATATCTCGACACAGGAAGATGGTTTATATCTGTATACAATGACGAACTTCAGCCACACAATGTTGAAATGATCGTTTCTGAAGCGGAAGGAGTCACTAACTCTTGTCCAGATGATTGTTCGGGTCACGGGTCTTGCTACCTCGGGAAATGCGAATGTATGGACGGCTACGAAGGACACGACTGTTCGAAAAGTATGTAGAAAATATTCATTAAACGAGAATTTATTATCTTCGAAAAGTGCGTAAGTAATAACTCGCATTTGTTTTCGCAGGTGTATGCCCAGTTCTTTGTTCGGGACACGGCGCGTATGCAGGTGGTGTATGTCATTGTTTGGAAGGGTGGAAAGGCCCGGAATGTGATGTTCCAGCACACGACTGTGAGCCAGCAGACTGTTCAGGAAGGGGTCAATGTATTGCCGGCCATTGCCACTGTAAGGCTGGATGGAAAGGACAAAAGTGCGATGAAGGTAATATATATTTCAAACTAGAACAACATTTTAAATTGCAATAAAGGAAATCAATAAAAATAATGACTTATTATTAATGTTCAGAGGACTGCCTTGATCCAACCTGTGGTGGCCACGGATCTTGTGTGCGCGGAAGATGCGTGTGCCGCGCGGGATGGAGAGGTGCCTCTTGCAGTGAACGTGATGCGAGAGTTCAACGTTGTTTACCCGCATGTTCCCAACGCGGCGTGTACGACCTAGACGCGGGGAGATGTGTTTGTGACCCACTTTACACCGGAGATGATTGCTCACAAGGTAATGGAAACAAACAAGTTTAAACGATCATGTTGCCTTACTTGTACATCGACGTTTTAACTGCATTTCTACTTTATAGTGGTATGTTCATTGGACTGCGGGCCGCATGGTGTTTGTGCTGAGGGTGTGTGTCGATGTGATGACGGCTGGACTGGCTCCATGTGTGACCAACGACCCTGTGACACACGCTGTCACGACCACGGACAATGCAAGAATGGCACGTGTGTGTGCACACAAGGATGGAATGGCCGACACTGTACTTTGCGTAAGTTGCGACACTCGAATTCAATACTATACGTTGTTTGTTTCATGCTACACATATTGAAAGTACTGCAGAATCTTCTACTCTTTTCAATCTGATTTCTGAAACCAACTCTAATTCCATGAATAAGTACAATATAATCAAAGTCATCGTCCCATTGCACCTGTTGTGATGAACCTCAGGAAAAGTACCATTTAAATAATTCGTCAATGTACACAGCTGGTTGTCCAAATGGCTGTACTCGCCATGGACAATGTCTTCTGGAAGATGGAGTATACCGCTGTTCCTGCGCTGACGGCTGGGCCGGCACCGACTGTTCCATCGCACTTGAACTCTCTTGCAACGACAACGAAGATAACGACGAAGGTAAGTGCCTCTTTTTCAGAAAAAATAGGCTCAAAAATAAGACCGATAAATTTTAAACAATCCAAACAAACCATATTGGCTGTTACTTGACAATGGCTACACTTTTGAAGATGGCATGACGGACTGCTCCGACTCGGAATGCTGCAGTCGACCTGAGTGCGCCGAGCACATCATGTGCCTAGCTTCCAACGATCCTGTAGAAGTACTCCTCAGAAAACAGCCGCCTTCTGTCACCGCATCCTTCTATCAGCGCGTTAAATTCCTCATAGAAGAAAACTCTGTCCAGAGTTACGCACACATGGACGAATATTCAGAAAGGTATGTGTAGCATAAGGAAACGTCTGAAATGTTGACAAACACCAAATCACTTCATGTACGTAAAAGATGTCGTTAGTACTAACATAATACTAACCATTTTAAGATCAATAAACTAAAAGAAAATACAACGATATCTTTTGCACCAGTTGGTTTAGGACTGACCTGTCGGTTTTGCACAATTCATGAATAATTTATATTTGCACTTTACAATGATTTTAGATCCGTGATATCATCGCCGTACTGTAATGTATAACCGTAAGAAGAAGATACAAAATTCATTACGACATAAAATGATTTAGGAACTAGCACCTTCACCATATATTTCCCGCTCATCTTCCTAAACCTCTCCGAGGATTTGGTGTGGTTATTTTAATTTAATTGGTAACTTCAAATACTTTTATAACTTACAATTTATTTTCTCATCTGGTGGAAGTGTTTTGATTTTCCTCTGTTTTCTCGCGTGTAAAAATTATGATTTATTATTTGCAATCCTAGCATGGTTATGTTTTACCATTGAATTTATTATTTGAATTATAAGTTTTTGTATTTTATTATTATTTTTCACACCAGATCCGATGTGTTGTGTATTGTCTAATGTTCATCCCTTGTGTGTGTCTAACCCTACCTGTTTGTCTAAACAAAACAAAAGCGTATTATGAATAACAAAATGAAATTAGAAATAAATCAGCGCTCAAAAGCTTTCGAACAGTTTTGTTTGTCTTCACAATAATAAAATATCTTTTCATAAGTAAATAAGGTAAAAAAGAATAGAAACTTGAATCATGAAAGCATTATTTAAATCGCTATTTACCTACGATCTTGATACGAAAATAAACATGCCAAGTAAATACTTTACTTACTTCAATACTTTTATAACGATCTATTAGAAAAAACTTAAACGCGACTTTCATGATCTAAGTTGGTAAACAAATTCTTAAAGTTTTTATTTGCCCTACTTTATACCGTGTGCGTTAATAAAACTTCGAACGATCTCTTAAAAAAATAAGACAAAGCAAAACTGAATAATAAAAGTAGTCAACCCACCTCGCTTAATATGCAAAAGCGCCTCTAAAAGTTTGTTTGCATTAAAACACGAGCCGCTTCACTATTTTATTTAAGTTCAAAAGTCTAGAGTGGTTATATTGCGTTCTGGCATTTTGTTCCATCAGCCCTTCAACACGTGACACAAGACGGGTTCCTCCATGCATTCACCATCCAGCATGTCTACTCTTCACATTCAATCTTTGGTGCAACCTGCTAATGCAACTATTCAAAATTTATTTGTATCGAACCATATTGCATATTACCTATCGTTCAATAGTGGTGGTTGTTCTAATGCAAACGGGCTCCGTCTGTGAATCCTATCGTAATAAACAGAACTTTGGTAAATACAGTGTTAAAACGCAAGCTAACCAATATAGACGAGTGCAATCGGCCGGAGCGGTTGCAAAACCGGGGTGGGGTTGCACTGAGGGATGTAGGTATCTGTGTAGTAATCTGTCCTGTCTTTCTGTGTCCCTGTGCCGCCGTGTGTCCGCCACTCCTAGCGAGTTCTGGAATTCCTTTACACCATGGTAAGTGTCAGTCAGCCCGCCCTCGCCCCTCAGTGTTCAGTATCTGTTCACCTCTTCCCTTTTGTTGCGAATCCTGCATATGAGTGTGATGCCGGTGACCTTCGCGTGTCCCACAACAGACACGCGGACGGTGCCACTGACGCTTTTTCACTTTTCGTTCACTCCTTTGTCTGTATTCGTTTCATTCTCTATGTGTATGTAACATCTGTATGTTTGTCTTGAATGTTTTCGTGTGACTGCGACAAAATCCTCGCAATCTCAGCGTAAATCAAGCGCCGCCGACGGTCCGCAAACGCCGCGTCTCTTTTCAAATATGATTTGCCGCAGTCACAATTGTATTTTGTATTGTTTATTTGTCTCGTCTACTGTGCTTATATTATAGTTCACATATATACTATGGAATAATTTTGTTATACTATATGAAACTTAGGAAAATCATTTACGCTTTCACGCAAAACGTTTTGAACACAATCGATAGGCGTAGGGCTTGCAAGATATACAAATCGTCGCGAATTGTATATTATCAATTGAGCAAAATTTCAGCGAACACGCAAATTAAGCTTCAAATAAACTTACCCTTTTATGTGTTCCTTACCCTTTGTCTGCGTCTTTCATCTGTTAACCAACCCCCTACCCTTCGCCCGAGCTCTTTATGTGTTTAGATCCTCACCCTTTGTAACTAACCAAAACACAACTTACTTGAATGTATTCCTACTACTTCACAGCGATACAATAGCAAAATTGTCGACATTGTACATTACAACCATCGCTTCCATTAATCAGTCATCGACGACATATTATTACACTATGAAATTGGTGCAACGAACGTATTTTTCTCGATTTTCTTTCATCGCTTTCAGAACTGTCCGCCTCTGCACCAGCATTTATATTGAATCTTCCGCATTTTGATGTCTGGGGAGCACACTTCTTAAAGCGTTGTATTTGATAATGTTTTGATGCAGTTTTTGTTGTTTTTCATTCTACCAACTGTTAATGTGTTTTAATGAATTTTCTACTCATTAAATAATGTTCAATTTATAATCACCATCGGAACAGAATAATTAATAATGACTTGTCCTCTTTTCAGATACAACTTTACTTAGTTAGTCTAAACGTGTATTATGATAATAATTTAAAAATGCCCTGTAACTTGTTACAGATACATAATATATTGGGAGGTGCCAATCTGCTTACAATGTTTCTTTTTAGGTATATTTTTGATAACCGTATCATATGGCAATTACTGTCGACCTTCGCGGAATCATGAAGAGGATGAAAACTTTTACGATATCATGTTCTTAGAAATGGCATTGCTAAATACATATGTAGTTGTTGGTAACAAATAAGAAAAATATTTTACTACTTAAACCTTACACATAAATATTTTATTTCTTTTTGTTGATTGAACCTATGTAGTTTTTTTATATTACCTACACAAATAGGTACATATTATGATATTATCGGAAGTGTTCGTCTCAGTTTATTTCAGTTGATAAGTTCTCGAGGATTAAAATCATAAAAAATACCAGTTTTAAAAATAACAAAAGAATAAGTACATTTTAGCTAATAGCTTTTGTTTATCAAGTTTTTTGTGTAGCCACGACGCTTGCTTTGACATTAATCATAAACGCAATCGTGATAATAAAGTATCTTTTATTATACTGTAGGTGGTTTATGTCACACATTATGTACGAATTTACAATAGATTTATTTAAATAATATGTATTGTGGCGTCGAAATATTTATTTTTGATCACAGTTTTGAGTTTTATCGCCGTTTTCTATTCAAAAGAAAATTTAAGATATGTAGTTATACAAATTGGATAGTGAATGAAACATTAGTAGACGTTCTCTTATCATCTCATAGGTAATGAACACAATCTACGAAACGAGGAGCTTTTGCTGAATAATGGTAATAAACAACATTAAAAAAACCAATGATGTAAATTAATTGTTGTTTATTAACGCTAAAAGCAACCCTATCTTCTTGTTATTTTCCGAACGTTTACGTCGACATTTTCCTTGTGCACTTTTATCAGACAGATTTTTGGCTCTGATATCGGTTTTCACGTCGTGTTTTTAAAGCTTTGTGTGCCCCCTGCAGAGACTCGCTCCGGGTATCCCGAGTCAAAAGCTACATTAAAAGTAAAACTAAGTTTACGCGGATAAAGCAGTGAAAACCATTTTCCATCAAAATATTTCCTTATAGTTTTGCCCTCAATGAAGCGTCACAACAAAAACGAATAATAAATAATCCTTTCAATTAGAGTACTTGTTAATGATGTCGCGAACATTTCTTGCACCAATTTCATCTCTCATGAATATGTTACCGAACATTCAGACATGAAGTAATAATTATAACAAAATTGATTAACTATGGTTTGTGTGGCAGCTGTTACATGCATACATAACTTTCTAGGTAGATTTCCGTTTACGTTAATTTTTATTGTACCTAATTTATTAAAATGTATTTTATTAGCTATTTAGACGATCTATAAATAAAATGTAAACAGAAATGTGTCCTAGAGAATTAGCTGATCCTAATACGAGAATGTGCAATGCTGAGACTTCTTATTTATTTTATTTTTCGATATTATTTTCATACTTTACTTCACTCTCACAGCGTTTACACTATGAAATGTGAAGCACGAGACCTCGCTCAAAGTTTTATGATCGAAGGTGTGCATTCAACGATACGGTTCACACTTTATTTATATGTTTTACATCTTCTTTAGATCACAGACTATTGCTATATTTCAGCCATAAATAAAAATACAAAGTTGTAAAATAGCTTGTTACTTATTAAATGAAGAAGATACAACTTGATAACCAAAAACATAGAACAAGGTCTTCATCAGTTTTCTGTAAGTTAAAAAATACTTAGATACTATTTTCAAACTTCCTTAAAACTGAGCCAGTTTATTCCAAAAAATTTAGCAAAACAATTCTATATAATTTTTCTATTTGCTAGAGTCAATTTTTCCATCGTTAAACCCCTCAACTTTGTTAGCAACAATAGCTTAGTTCTTTTATGTGAACCGTATCGCTGTATGCCGCGTGCTGTGGCTCCTGGCACGAACTGACGTGAGCTGGTCTGTGCAGCCGCGTGTCCGTGATGCGGGGGCAGGTGGTCTCTCCCCAAGGCCTCGGTATCATCGGCATCAGAGTCTCCGTGGATCGAGAGGCTCGCTTCGGATTCACACTTACCAGACAGGGTGGATGGTTAGTAATAAAGAAAAGTGATACTTTACTCTTGTACTGTTTTGTTTAGGTTTTCGTTGAGTCCTCATTGTCGTTAGGTAAGTAGGTAAGTCGAAAGTTTTACATATAACCTCCTAGTTATTTACTATGAAATATTCAGATGATCTTTGGCGAAAACTGATGTTTTCGGCATTAAAATGTAGTGAAATAAACAAATTCTCAGTTATAATCTCCTAAGTCATGCCATTATTATAAACTCATTTTCCAAAAAAAACGGGCACCTAAGCAATGAACCATTTCCAATGTTAATATTACTTTGTTTGATAATTATAGGTAGTTTTATCCTCACAATTTGATAAATTAATAAGAAAATAATCGTTTTCATCAGTATTTCATAAAATATTGATACAATTTATGGGAAATAATGCTAAACCTAAGTCGTGGTGGCCTAGTAGTTAAAACACCAGCCTCTCGAGTATGAGTGCGCGGGTTCGATTCCAATAACATTTTTCTAAAGTTATATGTACTTTCTAAGTATATCTTGGACACCAATGACTGAGGGTGAAGGAAAACATCTTGAGGAAACCTGGACTTTAAGTCTGAAATCGCCAACCCGCATTGAGCAAGCGTGGTGATTACGCTCAATCCTTCTCTGTATGAGAGGAGACCTGTGCCCAGCAGTGGGACGATAAAAGGTTGATAATGATGATGAATGCTAAACCTCGCTAGTAGTGTATGTTTGCTAGTAGTGCACATGTTCATGAAGTTAAATTCATCATCATTATTTCAGCCGAAAGAAGTCCACTGCTGGACATAGGCCTCCCCCAAGGTTCTCCACAACAACCGGTCCTGCGCCTGCCGCATCCAGCGATTTCCCGCGACTTTCACCAGGTCGTCGGTCCACCTTGTCGGGGGCCTACCTCGACTTGAAGTTAAAATTAAAAAAGATTTTTTGTTTGTTTTTCTTTAATAAAGTAAAAGCTGATTAATATTGCGATTTTATTTCATTTCAGTATCGAGTGACGAGTGTCCGTGTCTTTAGTATCGAGAGACCCCTTCTAGCTAAAATTCGTCAGCTTGAATTCGTCTAGGCATGCTAGCGAGTATATCCCGGATACTTGCTTTCGGAATACGTTCCCACTCCGCTGTACATTCTTCAGCTCTCTGATGGTCTGCGGAGCCGGTTATACTGATCTCACACGCCGTATCAGAACGTCCCAGACATGCTCAATAGGATTGAGGTCAGGACTTCGAGCTGATCAATCCAAACGACGAATGCCGACCTCTTGCACATACGCTTCAACATCGCGAGATCGGTGGGCGCAAGCATTGTCGTCCATAAAAATCGAGTCTTCACCTAGAGCGGCCAATGCGGGTTGTGCATGAGGAATTAGAACTTCCGTTGTGTATCGATGCCCAGTCAGTGAGCCGTACGATCCATTGAATTTATTCCTGCCCAAAACATAACAGAGCCCCCACCATAAGGTGTGATTTCTTCGAAACATGCCTCTGCAAAGCGTTCTCCTTGTCTTCTTTGCACTCGCCGACGTCGATCTTCACCGAACAGAGATATCCTGGCTTCATCAGAGAACAAAACCCTATTCCAATCTTCGTGAGCCCATGATTCACAATTTCTAGCGAACCTAAGCCTGTGAACTCGGTGCTCACGGAGTAATTTGGGGCCGCGGGCCGGGCGGTGACTGCGTATATTGGCAACGAGAAACCTCCTCCTGACTATCCATAGATTAATATGCACATTGCTTACTTCTTGGAAGTTGTTCTTAATATCTACATACGAATATTTGCGATTTCTCAATGCACGACTCACAAGAAAACTATCATCATGGGTACATGGTTTTCTTCCAGAACCAGGCCTTCTCTCGATGGAACCAGTCTCCTGATATCGCTGCCAGGTCCTTTGGACCGTCGACCGACAAACATTTAGCCTCCTAGCCACGAAGCATTGGCTGCAATCCTCTTCAAGCAGCGCGATAATTTTGGTAACTTTTACCGCTTTATCTACCACTAGCTGCGCCACGCGGTGTCACCCGCGTAGGTTTCGGTATGTTTTTTTTTTTATATGCTCCGCTCCTTTTGGTAGCAGCGTGATGTTATATAAAGCCTAAAGCCTTCCTGGATTAATGAGCTATCCAACGCAAAAAGAATTTTTCAAATCAGACCAGTAGCTCCTGAGATTAGCGCGTTCAAACAAACAAACAAACTCTTCAGCTTTATATATTAGTATAAATTTTTGATACAGCCAAACAGCAATAAATAATACTTTGACAGTCAAGGATATCAAATTAATCGATAAAGATTTAATAAAAGTTATGAAAGTCGATGTTAACTTCTGGAACTCCACGCCAAAAATTTAGGATAAAAAGCGGTTTTCTGTAAAAATGAGCATCAAATGAAAATTTGAATTTAGAACGTACTTTTTCAAATACCACGGCATTTTTAAAACCGACCAGTAACGTGTACAAACGATTGAAACCTTTTTTGTATTGTATCTTTTTAAAGATGAATGAAAATCAAAACTGCCAGTTTTTTTGTCAAATGAGTGTATTATACTAGCTTAACTGGCCAAAATAATTAATCGGGCCACGAGCTGTCCCATGTACCTATCCAAAGACCTTACCTATCAAGTAGGAAAAAAGAAACTATGCAATTTCTTCAGAACCTTTTCATTTAGATACTTAAAAACAGCTTTTAATATATTTTTTAAGTCCCGAAGTAAAAATTAATTAGTTTGCACTTAATTAAATACCTACATTATTCTGGCATTAAAGTTGTTCAGAATTTCATTCTTTAAGCTTCTGCTGAAAGCTGCCAGTGTGACTACGATAGACCGTTAAGTAACTTTAATTGTTATGTTTACTTCAATTATCATCCGACATTATAGCAAGAGCCAGGAAGTTTAGTAATTATAGTCGTTTTAAAACGCCACCCATTAAGAAACATTTAAACGTAATTGTCTCACTTAAAGAAAAATACGAGAAATTACGTAAACGCTCATTATGGTGGATCACCGTAACATCACTATGTCGCAGTGTATAAAAAACAAATAAAATAACTTGGCATCGGGCTATCAGGCATAACCATGTCAAAACCATGTTTGAAAAGTTTAGTTTAGTAAATTTCATAACGTCAAAAAATAGAAGAGTAGGTATTAGTCACGACAATTGACGAGTCATGGAACTAAATTGTCTTAAAGAACGTAATTGAACATTCCGTGACAAACAGAGATATTTGAACAAATATCTGTACAAACATTTGTGTTCCATGTATAGGATCGTCATTAATTTTTAGACACGGTGTTTGATATTTCTTGCACGTACGTAAACGCATCAACTATGAAATCGAATTAGGCGGCGGAACGAAACCTGTATCATGTGAACATGATGTAAATAAATAGCGCTTCACGTTTAAGCTTTTAAAAATCAATTACCGTAACTCAGTAACGTGTTTACTTGTAATTTGCTCTCCGAACTTATACACAAGAAAAGGTAACAGTGTGTAGCTTCCTAAATTCATGAATAAATTAACAATTCGGGTGTCCAATTCAACGAAGTGAAATTTCGAGGCTACCTGGCTGACAGTCCTAATGGCTTTACAATAAATTGAAGCACGAAATTCAGCACAAAAAAAAACGAAATAAACAAAATACGCTCACCACCTTTAATTTTTTATTTTTCTCAAGATCGTAAATAACGACATGAACGTTTGAAAAAAAATCTAACCGGAAAAACGTCGCGACTTTTTTTGGAAATGCTGATCATCAAACTAGACCCCTATTCAACACGTTTCGATAACAAACTCTCATTAAAGGTAAAAAAAATGGTTGAGAGAAACAAAGAAAAAGGTGAAAAAATATTGTACAGCTTTGCTTAAATTAATGACAAGAAAAATATTATAAGGGATCATTAAAACGTAGGAACGGAATACGAGTACCGTATTCCGTTCCTACAGCATTTTACATTATTAACTGCAGTTTTATCGTATTAGGACTAACGAGCGTTTTACACATTATTTAGTACCGAGAGGCGAACAGGGCTATATTTCTAGTAAAGTACTAAATAAATTATAATCAGAGTGATGGCTAAATGCTCCGTACCACCCATAAGGTAGGTGAAAATTCATTAGCATTGTCGTCGAGTAAATCTGGAGTAGGTAGTCGGTTAGCAATAAGTGTCGGTTGAAGTAGGGATAGATAGAGCTACACTGAATTTCCTCATTTACAAATTCTGGACATGACTTTCGAATTTACTCTTAATCGGGAAGTTAATGCGATTAAATTCTAAACTGAAGTAATGAGGGGTAACGATGGCGTAGTCGAAACTTTTTGGACAAAAGTGCCACTTGGAGTGAAGTATACATAGATAGAGAGAGATATACACGTATACTCTATGAATCAAAAAGGATGATTAGGTACTTTCTAATGATGGTTTTTAAACATCGTCTCTATGAATTTTGTTAGTCTTTTTTTAGTCAAGAAAAGTGGTTATGATACGGTACCTACCTATGCCTCACGTCTTTCCACTCGATTTTGAACTATTGTCCTCAATGAGGACTAGATTGCTCCAATATTACACAAAATTATATAACGTATTTTATGATTATATAATATTACACGCTTAAATATAATCGTGACAATTTTGCCAGATTTTGACAGTCGGTACCTACATAAAAAAATATGGGAGACCTTTGAAAAAAGAAACGTTCTTAAAGTGCTGCCCAGTGGGCAAAATAAGATGGTGCGTCTATGGCTATAATAAAGTTAATATATTTATTATAATAATACTTTATTGAAGAGTTTCAAATTGTAGGTTAGTAATTAATTGTAGATACGATACCTTATAGTTTGACAGATCTAGGGACACGGGGTCAAGACCAATCCATGTTTATAACTGAGAATTTGTTTTACCATGAACAAGAGACTTCCCATAAAACATGTAAATTCTCTTCTAAAACTCCTCCTTGCATTTCCTAAAACTAAAGAGACCACTGTGTCCTATCAGACATTATCCGTACAACCATCTCAAACATTATATGCCGGTCATTTAGGTTTGACGTGTTGGTGAATGGAGGAGGCGCCGTGACCCTACAGTTCCAGCGATCCCCGTTCAAGCCACTAAGGAAGACAGTCTTCGTGCCCTGGAACCAGATCGTCGTATTGCCACCAGTGCAAATGGAACTTAGTGACGACAATGTGAAAGTACCAACGCCCAGGTGAGAAGGGTTTTAGTTAATAATATGTTAACTAACAGGTGGTCGAAATATATCCCTCAATATTTGGGTGTTGGTGTTTTATTAACCGTTTAGTGTAATAATCAGTTGACTACTTAATCAGTAATAAAAAAACTTTGTCTTATAATGTTTTACGGTAGAAGAGTCAGAATCATCTGATCTGAAGAATCATGAGAATCATCTTAGCAGCATCAATCCGCAAAAATCTCGCCTTCAGAATTCAGAATTGAGAGTTCTTCTATTTACTTATTCTAATTTCGAACTAATAATAATTAATAGGGCTCCACCTCGCATCGGCTGGTCGCCAACGCCGCAATGGTGGGAATCAGAAACTCCACCTTGTGCAGCACACGACCACGAGCGACTAAGACCTGAGGTAGTGGCAGTGCCCCCGCTCGCAACACCCGCTGCCTCATCTGCTACCACTACGACCGTCATATACCCTGAAGCTCAGGTAAGAACACTTGCAACGAAAAATTCTTTAACGTCTAGCTACTTTCAAATTGTGGTCAGTCAATTCGCTCATCGTTTCACGTAAATTAGTTGACGTTTGAATTTGTGATATGTGAATTGAGAAGTCACAATATTGCCTTAAACACTGATTGTATGACTAAATAATTTACTTTTCATTTCCAGATTGTAAGCGAATCAATCGGTATCCCTGGCTCATTGGTCAAGCTGACGTACCGCTCGTCTCAATCTGCTGGTTATTTGTCTTGTGTACATGTTCAACTGACTCGTCGTGTGGTCCCAGCATCTCTAATCCGAGTGCATGTGCGCGTTGAGATTGAAGGATCATTGCACACCCATACTTACGAAGCTGATCCTGACTTGACTCATATCTTCGCTTGGAACAAACGAAATGTATACAAACAAAAGGTAAGAAATCCAAAAAAGTATAATGCGGCCTCCAGACACTCGCCAATGATCCCCGAAATCGGGAACCCGAAAAAGGGGAATAAAAACAGTTTCTCGCTCTCGCTCTTGTTGATATCGTTGATTCCGTCTCTTTTACGTGAGTCTAAAAGCCACATAAAGCTAGGGTTGCCAACTTTTTTTTAGCAGAAATAAAGTATATCTGATTTTAAAGGAGGTAAATAAAGAGTACGGACTTACAAAAAAGAGTATCATTTATTTTTTACTCTTAAAAAGGTTTTTTTTTTGTACTTTTAGCGGCACATAACAATTTTCAATTGTTTTTAAAGGAATTGTATGAGTCCAAACACTTCAACTCTAAATTTATATACATCGAGAGCTCATTTTTGATTAAATTCAATGAAGCTCTAGCTGTTTCTCTCTTCTCGCCACTTTACATTCATGACCGAAAAGACTCTTTCAGTAAATGCTAAAGTGGCAGGAACAGAGAGTATATAACTAACATTTTTTTTTATACAATCAAATTCTTCAGGACATTTTTTAAAAATAAATTGCTATTTTTCTACAGTGGATTTTTGCATAAAATCTGTGTTATTAAACAATTCGGCTTGGAGTTCTATTAAAATTGTTACTTCCGAATATAAACTGTCCATGTGTATGTTTAGTCTTTGTAAATTAAGTTTTCCTTCTATAATTTGTTTTAAATGATTAAATTCAACATTAGTCTTTAAAGATATACCCCCTTATTCATAAACGCTGTTTAAAGTTAACTAGTGATTAGCGATTCTTTAACCGTTCAATTTTGACCTTTTAACGTCACTAAACTTAAATCATCCTTTATGAATATACACCACAGTGTTTAAGGGGTTTATTCATAAACGAAGATTAAAGTTAAGTGACGTGCAAACGTCTAAAATGTATGGTTAAAGAATCGCTAATCACTAGTTAACTTTAAACATCTTTTATGAATAAGGGGGATAATAGTATTTAGTGAATATAGCTAGTTATCACTACTAAAATCAAACCATTTTTGTAAATAAGTCAAACATTTCTCTATACACATTATTGAAAAATTAGTGTTCTAATTTTATTATACAAGTCAGGTGATGATTGTTCAAGAGGTTTTAATTTCTGTTTTGTTGTATAGCCTAAATAGTTGTCTTTCAGTCTTTGCTGAAATCCTGTTTTTAATTTTCCATAACACCAAAAACATCTACAATTGTGACAGTTACCTTGCATATTATTACAGACGTGTACTAGTTTTAGTAAACATTTTGTAAAAAAGAGTATTTTAGCGTACTTTATTAGTGTTATAGATTATAGAGTTCACCTACATAATTTAAAGGACAATATTTGTATTTTAGAGTACATTTGGCAACCCTGCATAAAGCTGAAGCACTTACTTTCTGTATGAAAGTCATTACACTTCGTTACATACTAATTAATTTCAATTCTTATCGTTCCAGGTATACGGCCAAGCACAAGCAAAAATATCAATAGGATACGAGTACACATCATGTGCATCAATTGTATGGGAGACACAAACAGCGACATTAGCCGGTTTCGACGTGGATATCTCTGATATCGGAGGATGGGGACTCGACATACATCATCATTACAATTTCCATGAAGGCATTCTGCAGAAAGGCGATGGAGCACTACTTCATTTAAAACAATACCCTAGAACTGTCCAGGTAATGACCAACTTATAGACACCGCTCTAAATTTCTTTCTAACAAATTATATGTGCATATTTATTAATTGACCCCTATTAAAAATTCTGTACCTTCTTTTATAGGTGGTAATGGGAACTGGTCTTCAACGAACTCTGGAATGTCCTGACCACTGCAATGGCAAGGCAGCAGATGCTCGTCTCTTGACTCCAACAGCACTAACCTCGGGCCCAGATGGATCCCTGTACGTTGGTGATTTCAATCTTGTCAGACGTATCACTCCTGAGGGCGTTGTTACCACCGTTCTTCAATTACAGTAAGTATCAACTGCAGAAGATTTTATAATTGATGATACCAAATAATCCCTGTCTATCATATAACCATATTGTGTAGATATGTCGATACTAATCAAATTATTCTCATTTTTAGAACTACACAAGTTGCATATCAATACTATATCTGCATATCACCAGCGGATGGATATCTTTACATATCAGATTCTGAGAGACACCAAGTCCGAAGGGTGATAGCTTTGGAAAAAGTGCGAGACCCAGCCACAAATTCTGAGGCTGTAGTTGGTAACGGAGACCGTTGCGTACCTGGGGATGATTCCAATTGTGGTGATGAAGGTCCGGCAATCAAGGCAAAATTAGCGCATCCCAAAGGTAAAATACAATTGCATGCAGAAATAGATACGTAATGAAGTTTTATTTAAGGCTTTATCTTCATTTTGGCTAAAACTGTATAAATAATATAAATTTCCTTTTCCATTCCAGGTCTCGCCATTGCAGCAGATAGAACAATGTACATTGCAGATGGCACAAATATACGAGCAGTTGATCCAAATGGCATTATACACACTCTTGTGGGACATCACGGTCACCACAATCATTGGTCACCAGTCCCCTGCCGAGGAGCAATCCCACCCTATGAAGCACAGTTACAATGGCCTACAGGAGTAGCCTTGTCGCCACTTGATGGATCTCTATACTTTATAGATGACAGAATAATACTGAAATTAACAGTTGATATGAAAATTAAAGTAGTAGCTGGTCAACCATCACATTGTCGTTTAGGAAACGATGGAAAACCTGTAACAAAACCCAGCAACCGCACAAATACTGATATAAGGGAAGATTCCAGTTTGGGAACAATTTTAGCAATAGCCTTTGCACCAAGTGGAATCTTGTATGTGGCTGAAGCGGATTCTAAGAAAACGAATGCTATTAAATCCATAGATCCATCTGGTAAAATTATGCACTTCGCAGGAAAAGTTCAAGAGAATTTGAAGGAATTAAGCTGTGAATGCAATTCATCTGCTTCTGCGACGGCTGTGCCAACGAATTCGAGAGATGATGCTGGCTGCCCATGTAGACTCAGTGTGGCCGCGGGCGACGAACCTCCTACAAGCACGGAAACTTTACTATCATCCAATGCTAAATTCCAAACTATTTCGGCTCTTGCTGTTACCCCAGATGGAGTTCTAAATGTTGTTGACCAAGGTAATTAATAGGATCAAGTGAAATATGTTTAAATATGATTATCCTTTAATACAGCAAATGATTAATACATATTGTTGTTTCAGGATCGCTCCATATATTGGCGCTAAAACACTACTTGCCTACACATGACGAAAACGGAGAATTCAGAATACCTTATCCACCCACATCAGAAATTTACGTTTTCAATCGCTATGGTCAACATATAACCACAAAAGACTTGACATCAGGAAAAACTAGATATTCATTCCTGTATTCAAAGAACACAAGTTTCGGAAAACTGTCCACAGTTACTGATGCATCTGGGAATAAAATACAATTACTCAGGGATTACAGTAATATTGTTAGCTCTATCGAAAATACACAGGACCATAAACTTGAATTAAAGATTTCTGGAATTGGCTACCTAACCAGGATAGCTGAAAAGGGCTCAACCGAAATGGAATTTGATTACGATGCCAGTACTGGATTACTAAACAGTCGATCAGGGGTTAGTTGTACTATCGCAGTGTGAATATTGTTTTTCTTTATTACGACTTTATACTCATTGTATTTTTATTTTGTTATAGGCTGGCGATACTGTAATTTACAATTACGACGAACTTGGAAGAGTCACTAAAATCATAATGCCCTCTGGTGAACAAGTGCACATTACCTCCGGCCTCGCAAAGAATTATGGATTAGCTGTCACAGTATCAAATCCCTCGAGCACTATACCGGTAGGCGTTGCCAAAAAATGCGAATATGTGTTACATGGACAATCTTTCAAACAAATTACTATAAATAATGGAAAACAAATCACTGAAGGTCGAATCTACACCAACAATACCTTACTTCTTGAAACACCATGGGCAGGTAAATTCGAGAGCATCGCAGCTGCTAAACACCCATTACTAGAAGCTGCCTTGCCTATAGAAGCTGAGATGCTGCATATGTGGTCACACCAGACCACTACATTTGGAGATTCACTAGTAAACAACATGTACTCTTTGTACACTTTAGTGGGTGATGTACGAAATCCACAGCAGACTTTGAACAGAGAAATATGGGTTAACGACTCGAGGGTCCTAATAATTGAATTCGATCAGTTTAAGAGCCGTGAAACTTTCTTTAACGCTGACAGAAACCCACTATTTACAATATCTTACGATGTCGCTGGGCTGCCACTATCATTCGATCCTCACGGTGCTGGAGCTCCTCTCAATATTTCATACGATAGATTCTATAGAATCAATGGATGGAAATGGGGCGACAGTGAAGAAAGCTATAGCTATGACCCACATGGAATGCTTTCGGAGATAACGAGTCCACAAGACGGCACTAAGTTCATTTATTACAATGACGGCAATCTTGTTTCTAAAATAAGCTTAGCCAGTCAAAGAAGTTTCAAATACAAGTATGATGATGATGGTGGGTTGACGCATGTTATTTTGCCATCGGGATCGAACCATTCGTTTAGCGTGCAACCGTCGATTGGGTTTTTGAGGGTCACATACGCTCCACCTGGATCTTCGAAGAAGTATTTGCAACATTATGCGCATACAGGAGAGCTTCTTCAGACTGTATTCCCAGGTGATGGTGCGAGAGTTGTTTATCGTTATTTCACAACTAACAAAGTTTCAGAAGTGATTCATGGTGATGGTCAAACACAAATACACTATGCAGAAAATAGTGGACTGCCATCAGAAATATTACATGTTGACCGTGACGTAGACTACCGATGGGAGTCTACTTATGCTGGTGGGCTTCTCACTGAAGAAAGACTTGATTATGGTGCCAAAACTGGACTAAGCAATGCAAAAATAATTTATGAATATGATAACAATTACAGAATCACTTCCGTCCAAGGTAGAATTGGTGGACAAACTTTAATTCCGCATCATATTGTTTACAACAGCAAAACTGGTTCTCCTGAAATACTAGGTCAATTCACTGTATCAAAACAGAAATGGAATGAAACTTCAGTGTATGATGGAATTGCAATGTTCTCTCGTTTACTTAACGACCAGTTCTTAGAAAAGGAGGTAACTGTGAACATCCACCGAATGGAAGTTTTTCGAATGGAGTTTTCTTATGATAGACATGGAAGAATATCTCAAACACGCACACATACAAGAAATGTAGGTGTCAATACATATACAAACGTGAAGAACTACACTTGGGACTGTGATGGTCAGCTTACAGGAGTGGAGGCGCAAGAACCATGGGGCTTTAGATACGATGATAATGGTAATATGCTATCACTGACCTACAGAGGCAACACAATACCAATGGAATACAATGATATGGATCGCATTGTCAAATTTGGCGAAGGCCAATACAGATATGATAGCCGTGGACTGGTATCCCAAAATGCGAGAGAAGAAAGATTCCAATACAACTCTAAAGGACTTCTTATTAGAGCCACAAAACGAGGGAGATTCGATGTTCGATACTTTTACGATCATCTCGACCGGTACGTTGAAATAGAACTAATTTCTTTATAAGATTATTGCTATTTTTATGAGTATAAAAATATTTAACACACACTCTGTTCCCTTTCAGGCTTTCCACCAGAAAAGACAACTTTGGTAATGTGACTCAATTCTTCTACACAAATAAAGACAGACCACATGAAGTTAGCCATATTTATTCACCTCGTGAGAATAGATTCATGACCCTAGTCTACGACGATAGAGGACATCTGATCTATACACAGGTATGGAGAGTGATATATCAGTCAGCCAAGATATGTTTGAATCTTATTTTAACGAACTATTAATTATCAAAATTCCTCTTGTTTTCAGGTTGCTCGACATAAATATTATATCGCCACAGACCAATGTGGAACACCAGTAATGATTTTCAATCAATACGGTGAAGGAATAAGAGAAATAATGAGATCTCCATACGGCCACATAGTATACGATTCAAATCCATACTTGTACCTCCCGGTTGACTTTTGTGGAGGTCTATTGGATCAAGTTACGTCATTAGTCCACATGGCAAATGGAAAAGTTTACGACCCTCTAATAGGCCAATGGATGTCCCCATTATGGGAAAATCTCATTGAGAGAATACACAACCCTACCCAATTACATCTTTATAGATTCAATGGGAACGATCCTATTAACGTACGGCCACAGAACAAAAAACCAACAGGTAAGGAACTGAATCCATAATATTTTACTTTTCTAATATTGGTTTAATTTTGTACTTATTGTTCACTTTTGTCATTCTAGATCACCTATCGTGGCTGAAGTTACTTGGCTATGACACGAAGAGTCTGGCACCCCAGCTCTACCCTGATGAGCTACCCGGCGGGTCAGTGCTGCCGAGCATTCCCCGAGGCCGACCGGTGTGGGGCACCGCGCCGGCGGAGACCAGCCCTGGCCTTCCTTCTGCCATGTCTCTGCTTCCGACGGTCACTATAGAATCAGGCTTCTTATCACATATGTCAAACAAGAGGATAGCTGACTTCAGAAGCCTGTCGATACCGGCTATGTCAGCACTCAAGACTGATGCCTTGAACCTGGCACCAAAACGTATCGGCTCCGACTCTGAGCCACCGTTCGGACGCGGCATCCTAGTGTCTCGCAACTCTCGTGGTCGCGCCGTCGTCACCACTGTGCCATCGGCCAATGCTATCTACCGCGACGTATACACTTCAGTGTTTAATCGATCCCATCTTCTGCCATTCTCATTTGTTGTTCATGGTGATCAACAAGACGTCTTCTATTTCGTAAAAGAGGATACCTGGCGTGCTGCAGACGATAAACAACAACTGAAACGAATGCAAGGAAAATTGAATGTGACATTCCACGAAGTGGCCGAGGGAGGACGTTCTTATGCGGACGTAAAAATACACGGAAAAACAAGCATAGTGAATTTACGGTACGGTACTAGTGCGGAACGTGAGCGTCAGCGACTACTGCACCACGCGCGCGCTGCTGCTGTGCGGAAAGCATGGCACCGCGAGCGTGAAGCGTTACGCAGCGGACTTGGCGGCTCACTCGACTGGTCCGCAGCCGAATTAGATGAAATCCAGAAGGCTGGATCAGCAGCAGGCTACGAAGGAGAGTACGTGCACGATGTAGCACGATACCCAGAACTAGCCGAAGACCCATACAACATTCGCTTCGTGAAGAAGCGTTCAGACCGCGCCGAGCGCCGGCGGCGGAAGCGCGAGGACTGCCGAGGGGCCTGGTGGCTCGCCTGGGACGAACTCTGCTAGTGACGTGCCGCCATCCATATGCCAAATGGTGTGAATGTGAAATAGTTGTGTGCAAACGGTGAAGTATGATCGTGTGAGTGTCTGTGGAAATATATTTTGTAAATAGTCTCTATTAATTGTTAATTGTTGATGTATGTATGTACGGTAGATGCGAATCCCTATCGCTGTGTAAATAATAAAATTTAATTTGCAGGGAGAGAATGGACCTTTTGAGAGGACTGATATTAAAAATAAATGTAATGTATGTATAAATAAGATTTATGTGAATATGAAATTATTTATACTTATTTATCGGTAAAAAAAGCTTCATTGTGTCCAATGTTCTTATAAATTTAGATGAAGACTATTTGAAAGAATTAAAAGGCATACTTTTTTAACCAAACCAAACTGTAGTTTAATTTTATTCACTAAAGATTACTTGATCAACACGACCATTAGTCACTCACTTGTTAGCTACTTGCTCAACAAAGTGCCAAGTGCTAGGAATGCAAGGGAATAACATTAAATGAAATGAAATGACGAAAAAACTTCAAAGGTCCGTCTCTATGAGTAGCTCGTCGCCCGGTAAGGAACAGTGTGGCTAACATGAGTTTTCATCACGAGACTCGATCATTTGCATCGACCGCGTTTGTCGCTCTCATTGGTTGAGAGTTCTTACAATCTTGAAACGGGCCAATCGATGAGTCAAACGCGGTCGATATCGATTATCGAGCCTCGTAATGAAAACTCATGGTAGCCACACAGGCCCGGGACGACGGCGCGTTGTCTACGTGCGCCTCAGAGTAGTCAGTACACAGTACCTATATTATCTATGCAGTACACTGTAACGGCGTTCAGTAGTACCGATGCCTGCCAAACCCGCGGGTTACCCTGGCAACCTCTGAATCTGACAACTGACACACCTGTATGTATGACACATCCTTCTGCTCCGCCCAGAGAAGGCTAACCCTTTTTTTGAAATGAGAAATCATCTAATGACTTCTCTCTTCCACAATCCAGACATAATTTTGGTTAGATCATTTGAGGTTCATATATATAAGTACATAGACTGGCTTTGACACACAAAAAGAAATGAAATTAAAGGCATATTTGTGTAAAAGTTATTTATTTATGTTCGAACCGTCAATCTTTGAACGACGTATTCAAGTTAATTTTTACAATATCAATTTTATACACAAAATCCATGTCAACGCAATCATAAAAATTTTATTGTACACCATTTATGTTATAAACGTCTGAATGCATTATCACATGTCATCTAAAATAAAATAATATTTACAATGTAGTTTAATCGACCTAGTTGACACTGAAAACTTCATACAACCTCGAACAGAGTAATATTATTTATAAAAATCTCTTTTCGAAAATATATACAGTAATTAAATTTATTAATTCTTAAATTATAGTTACATTCGCCTGTTCAAATAAACTTTATGTTACAATCATCTACATATTGAGCTACATGTCCGTAAACAAATGAGATCAACAAAACGCACAGTTATTCATCTACACCCCGACTTATGCAATATTTGTGTTAATAGCAAAATATGTCCACGCAATATATCATACACCTAGGCACTACAAATATCTACAAAACAAAATAGTTCTCTTATATAGGCATGTCATAGAATGCCGGTATGACCTGAACACATCTCGTTAGCTAAAATAAATAGTAAATACAGCGACAACGCTACGTAAGAGTACATAATAACTATACATAATAAAATATATGAAATGGTATGCCTATTGCAATATTTCGGCAGGTAACATTATATTTAATATAGTATATAAACATAATGATTGTGCGTGTGCAAATGTAACAATAACCAGTCATTGTAAAATAGTATAGAACAACTAAGGGGACGTTCATAGGGGTTCCTTGCGTTCATTCAAAAAAAACTTTTCTCTTTTAATATATATGTAGTAGTGAAGACATGCAGAAAATGGACAACCCTTTATTGATAGTTGCCCAGTGCACCATAAAGTACTCAATGCATAACAAACCCTACTTTATCCAGACAAGAAATAATTTAGTATTAATTAAAGCCACACATATTTGAAATGACAAAGCTCTATATTATTTACATACTGGCCAAATTTCATACATGTGACAATCTTTTTAAGGATTCAGTCAAGTGAAATGGGCATTCGATACCAACATATCTTCAATAATTACCAATATTGTTAATCTCTGAAACCAGAAGCATGACATGACTGAAGAAACTGCTCGTATGAAAAACCTCGTTAGTTCCTTAAAATAAAACCGACCATCGCGTCTAGAACACTTGGAAGAAGATAATAATAATCTCTTATGTTAAGACATCGAACACTATGGCCCGGCGTTCATTATAGGCATAAAAAAGGAAAAGGATCCTTCGGCATCCCTACATGCAAGCGCACTCTGTCGGAAACTATGCTTTGGTATACTGTAACGTTCTTAGAGATGACGAGGCCTCCATGAGCATGACGCACCGTCCTGTTGAGTGTTGCCTCGGCGCCAACAGCGCGGGGGGGGGGGGGAGGATAAGGATGTTTCGGGAAATTTCGGCATACCGAAGTATGCCGAAATTTCCCGAAACATCCTTAAAGCTTCCGATGCAGTAGCCTCAAGTATACCGAAGCAGTATTTTTGTTACCACGATTATAAATCAAGAAAAGAAGGTGGGTTGATAAGAGCCGTTTTTCGCCCATCATACACTCGAAAAAAAAGTTTCTGACTCCGGCAATTTTTAAATGTATTTTGTAAACTTGAAGATATGTATTTTCTTATAATACAAGATTAACGTGATAAATAAAATAGTAAGTCAAAGAAATTATTGTCCAAAAAGACAGTTTTTTGGGTTTTTTATACATTTTAGTTGTTTTTTTTTTTAGTTTTCGAATTATGTATTAAGAAGCGTTCCATGCACCATATTAATTTTGACTGCTTATATAAATGATACTACTCTTCATAAGTTTTTTTATGAGTATTATTTTACTTTGGTTCATGGAACGCTTCTTAATACAATAATAATTCGAAAATTACAAAAACAAAACTACTAAAATGTATAAAATGCCTAATGACACTCGTCTTTTTGGGCAATAATTTCTTTGACTTACTATTTTATTTATCACGTCAATCTTGTATTATAAGAAAATACATATCTTCAAGTTTACAAAATACATTTAAAAATTGCCGGAGTCCAAATTTTCTTTTTTTTTTTTCGAGTGTTCCTATGATGGGCGAAAAATGGCTCTTATCAATTCACCTCCTTTCTACTTTACTGACATGCAAGTTACCGTATGATGCTTCTTATGACCTAAAATCCAAAGCCGTGCCCATGCCGATAATGAGCGCCGGACCTATCAGTTCCGATATATCAATCACCTACATTGCATTGTTAAATTTTATGTTAATTGCTACGTTGAAATTGATTCGTAGATTTCAGTTACATTCATAAATAATCATAATAATTCACCCGTCTATTGATCTATCTCGCAGTGAGCCTGGGTTGTGGATTACGGTGTCGCAACGATGAGAACATTATAGGCTTGATTATGTTCAGTAGTTAATTAATAGGAACGTAAACTATACTATATATCATTGCCGTTGTGTATTATCCTAATTGCCCGTTGCATTTACAATACCTAGCAATAACAGCAATAATAATTATGAATAATAGCAGCTTTCCGGTGTTTTATAATGTAATTATATTTTATTATGCCTTATAGTTATAAGTCGTGCTGGCCTAGTGGTTAAAACATCAGCCTCTCATGTATGAGTGTGCGGGTTCGGTTCCAGGTCAGGCAAGTACCAATGTAACTTTTCTAAGTTATATGTACTTTCTAAACATTATATTTAAGTCTGAAATCCAGAACCCGCATTGAGCAAGCGTGGTGATTACGCTCAATCCTTCTCTGTATGAGAGGAGACCTGAGCCCAGCAGTGGGACGATAAAAAGGTTGATGATGATGATAGTTATAAAACTTCCGGAATAAGTTATTTAAATGTTTAAAAAACTACATCTAAATATGTTGTCGATTGTTGATTGGTTGTGTCGATTTTTGTATTGTACCTATATGTAAACAGACAATACAAAAATCGACTTCCATTTATAATACGTATAGATACTTAAATGAAAATAAACCGATTCTGTTGTTTACTACCGGAATCAAACTATATAAATAAATTCTCATTTCAAATTAATATACTAAGCAATAATCTGAAATCTACGAAACCTCGTAACGTTTTTATAATTATAACAAATACGAAAACAAATTTTAAGACTATTTACATACCCTATATTACACCAACATACAGAAAACAAAATCAACATTCTTACATTCCAACTATCGATAGCTGTGATGCTTACACGAAACTAATATAATACATATTTACAACTTATTTAACACAGATTCATGAATCACTGCAAGGTGTTGTACTTCATTATGCTCCAAAAACGTCGGTACTAGGTTGTCATGCGAACAGTGATTTAATTCTTATTAATACTGATTTACACAAATTATCTATAGTGTGGATGTTAGTCTGGGATCGCCACACAATCATGCCTCCCTAAATATATTTTATTGAATATTTAATCGTCCTGTGTGCTGTTCTAGTTGTTTTACTAACAAATTCTCTAACAATGTATTATATTATATACAGATTATGTCATTAATACCAACCACAAAATAAAATCTTTACTAAGATAATAATATCCGGATTATCAACAATCTTATTTCACTATGTAGTAACGCTTTTAACATTTCTCACAATTCATGTCATGATCCAATCACTTTCAATGTTGCATTTAAATTTTTTGTTCAATTTCATACATAATATTATAATTTGTGACATTTAAATAATAAAAATACATGATTGAAAACATATTATGATAAATAATTCGAATAAAATAAAACTTGTCAAAGACATGATTAAAAATATATACCGGCAATATATATTAACCATTTACATGCAGTGTGATGAAAAGTGATAAATTTAATATTAGCTAATAAGTGGCTATAGTTGCATGAAATAACTTTGCCACGTCATAAAAAATCAGTCGTTGTTTCAGTTATTGAGTTAATTATAGCAACATTGAAGTTATTACTTAAAATAGATTTTACATTGAAACTAGTTATGTATTAGAAAATATTTACGATATTGACAGACCGTAGCTTAACGAAAGTTATTTCTAACATGAGTGATAACAACTGCGTGACGTGTCAATAAAACAACCATATTTCAACTGTTGAATACACGCACAAATCTAAGTCTATTTCTCGAATATCGGTGTTTTAAAATGGCCGGCGGGGTACGAAGTGGATCACAGCGTTTATACTGCACGGCACTGGTCACTATGTTACTAACGTTACAATAATTTAGCTAGAGTTAATATTTACAGTATATTTCACTAAGACGTGGCTTGCGTGACGTCATTACGAACTGTCTGCGTTCGATTTCCGCCGCACTTGCTGCGCGCTGAGCGCCTGTGCTTGCGCCTGGCTTATGAACTGATTTGTACCTGCGATACATTGCTCTCGTTAAATATAATGATTAATTTAAAATTCTTATTGACATAGTTATGTTATATTGTATGTTAATAGATATTCTAGGAAAGCTTGAGGTGACAAGAATGCCAGAGGAGCTTACCAGTCTTTTAGTAGGTCAATGGCCGCAATTTTCTTTTTCACAAACTAAAGATCAGTGCATCTTTTTCTTTCTATTTCGTTAAGAAAAGGGCAATAGATTAATTTTATTTACTCGTCAGAAGCGGACTAATTTTGACAGGACTAAAACTAATATTATTTTAGTCCTGTCAAAATTAATCCGCATCTGACGTAAATGAACATATTTTTAGTATTTATGTTGAGTATCTTAATTTGGTAGGAGTAAACTGTTGTTATGGGAGGAGACCTGTGCCCAGCAGTGCGACGACAAAAAGGTTGACGATGAAACTTTTATTTTAACTTCTGACCTTTTCGTAATGAAATAGAAAGAAAAAGATTCACTGCACTTAAAATCTGTTTAGTTTGTGAAGAAAATAATCAGAGCGAGTATTAGAAGAAAAGTGAAGTGTTTACGGATATGAACTATATGTGGTGCTGCGACGGAACTTGCTTACGACATTAAGGTGCGTATTCCAGAAGGAAACTCAAGCATTGATCTCTGTTTAAACATTACTTAAAACTAGTTTCAACCAATCAAAAGGCTTCAAACGAGACTTAAGTAGAGTTTGAGTTTTGAGTAACGATCTGTAATATGGACCTAAGTATATAATAAATGATAATAGCAGTACTCTTCATCGGCACTTAGAATTCAACTGCATGTTCCCTTTGATATACTGTATGAAGGGAACCAAAATGTAGACCTGATGACACCAAAAACCTCGATTCATTAAGCAAAACTTATTTAAAACACCGTTCTTTTTCTAATAATCGTCTGAAAACTATAGAAAGAAAATGATGTTTTCAATATTTTCAAAAAAAAAAAAAAAACAGTTGTCTTCCACCAGCAATTCCGTACATGTAAGGTATTCACATCTTAAATCTAAAATTAAATAAGTAAAATAGTAATATTACTAGTAGGCATTATTTTCACATCTCGTATTCTCATGGACAATCGTCTTTAATTTATTTTTAAAGGTTCCTTTACACATTTTACTATCCTTTCTTATCCATTCATAATTATAAGAAGAATCGCTAATCACTAGTTAACTTTAAGCAGCGTTTCTAAATAAGGGGGGTATACCTTTAGTCATGTCGTGCAAGCAGGCCCCAACCGTAAGCTAAGAGGATGTGTACTGACCGGGTTGCGGGAGGCTGGCGGGCGCGGGCGCGGCGGGGGGCGGCGCGGCGGGTGCGGCGGGGCGAGCGGCGCGGGGGGCGGGGCGGGCCGCGCGGCTCGACCGCACCACCTGCACGCCCGCGCCGCGCACCTGACCTTTAACCCCACCCGACATTAGTTGCGCTGGAATTATACAAAAATACATTGTACACGTCTTACTAAAAAGGTACACCATCATAGATCACTTATACACTAGATACACAGTCCCGAACAAAACCCTTAGCAAAAATGGCGACAAGTATTAAGCAGTTTAAAGTAGTCAAAATAAATATACATTAATTTAAAATCAGCCTTAAGTGCAGTATATAAAGTTCTTATCACAAAGCAGTTCAAAAAGGCATTATTTTTTACGACCGAGTCTGACATCAAACCAAATTCAACCTTACACGCATGCATTAAAGTCAGAATTATAATGTAAGTACTAAATGAAAGAAGCACCCAATGCTGCGTTGTGCGCTTGTTCAGTTCAACAATTTTTTTACGCTGATTGTGAATCTAGTGTATATTTTTTTTGGCTTCGCACGGTGTGTGCATTTAGCCAATGTCGCGTGAACCGTCTTATGAGGAAGGTTTGGGGCAAGTCATGATGTGGCCACTATGCTGCGATATTTCACTATTCCTTATGAATTATTTACTGAATGCACTTTTTACTACATAAATCACGCCCTTTTATTTAGTAAACAATAGTATAAATAATTTAAAAGTCTAAAGAAAAATGAGCGTGACACTCAGCTTAACTTTCCCGCCAAAAACTCCTATAATAAGATACATTTTAATATTGTTACTCGACCAGACTCTAGCATTCTGATCGCGTAACACACTACCAATCACGGTCTAAATTATTTAGAAGGATATTGCTAATCCATTCATTCTCAATTATATGTTTGAAAAATATGTATATCTGCTGAAAAACGTAAGTAACGTAATGAATGATGAGACCAAACAAGGCATTGCTATATGTCGGCCAAATTCGGTAAAGAATAGGGGTAAACAAACCGTTGCCAGGCAACGAGTAGTTTACGCCTAAAAGACAGATGTTAACAACCTTTTATAGATAGATGATTTTCATAAAAGTAATAATTCTACTTCCTACTAATGTAAACGGTCCATTTGTTTAGATATTTATGATTTGCTTGGAACGCTTAACCGATTTGAATGAAACATGACACGCATGTGAGCTAATTTCCTAATAGGTTAGATTTTTTTGTGTTATGCAGTTCATTTGAAAGTAATTAAAATACGCAGGATTGTATTGGCAAACGTGAGGCATTTGTTAAAACTTTAATCATTGGTTAAGTTCCACAAAATGTGTTTAATACCTGGATTTCATCCATCTTTCTTTTTTGTAGGGCTATCACGTAAAATTAATGTCGACTTTGTATTGGTTTTTCGAAATAATAAGTTATTATGCATCTTATTTAAGTGATTCTATTGAGATGTGCGGCAATAGGAATTGTTAATAAATAATTAGCATGTAAAAGTCGATAATCATGCAAATAACAGGAGATTTGTAAAACGTGAGTTGTGATAACCCTAAATTGGTTTGTTTACCTGTATTCTTTATGGAGCTTGGCGAGAATATAGTGATAGTGTGTTACGCAATGACGCGCAGGCGCGCAATTACTTACTTAAAGTGAGGCATAAAAAGAATATCGACTTCTTACCTATAGGTAAAGAGAGCACCGAAGGCTGATTGGTGAGCACGACGGAGGTTGTAGGTGGAACCGACACGAGAAGACCACTGGGGGCACCCGACACGTTCAGTGATAACGATATCGGTGCCGACAGACCCGGGATCTGGACTTGGACGTTCTGCAGACCCTGGATGCCTTGCAGGCCTTGGAGGGATGCCAAACTTAAGCCCTGAAAAAATACACGTATAGTGTTATTACATTGACTTTAGTAACGTAAACGGTAGTATGTATATATTTGTAAAAAATGCTAGGTATCAAAAGACGTGCAGACAATTTGTTTTAATTCAAAAAAGTGCATGTAAGGTATCATAACCGACAAACTAATAACTATCATCTGAGAATAATCACAGAAAACCACATATGTATGTAAAAAAACGTGTCTTTTCACCGCCAAAAGGAGCCTGTTCACCTTGGCCCCTACTTTTCGAAATGTATCCTTGGAATATACCGACCGCCTTCAGCTTTTGGGAGTTGAGATTTCTTCGAACCTAAACTTTGGGCGATTCATTGAGTCCAATGCCAAAGGTCCACAGTACTTCACACCAGGGCAGCTTCTAACGTTGTACAAAGGACAGGTCCGTTCGTGTGTGGAGTACTGTAGCCACATTTGGGCTGGTGCTGCTAAGTGTCACCTGGCCACTTTGGATTCAGTGGAGAGGCGTGCAAAGAGGCTGATTGGTGACCCTGATTAAACTGATTTAACTCGAGAGGGTGTCCAAAGCCTAGAGCACAGGCATACCCTAATTTAACTCGAGAGGGTCTCCAAACCTTAGAGCACAGGCGTAGAATAGCCAGCCTTTCGGTGTTCTATAGGATGCATTTTGGGGAGTGTGCGATTCCTTGCATGATTTAATTCCCCCATCTCCGTTCCACCATCGGACGACCCGTCGTACGGCGAGTTTCCAACCTTACGTTGTTAACACCACTACGATCCGGACGAAGCGTTTCACCTCCTCCTTTATACCGCGTACATCGAGGGACTGGAACAATTTCCCAGCGTCGGTATTTCCGTCGGACTACAATTTGAGTGTCTTCAAGGCTAGAGTGAACAGGCTCTTAATAAACTAGTGCGCTTTACCATCAACGATTGCGTCACTGCTTACCATAAGGCGGGATTGCGGTCAAGCGCTAGCGCTAGCGCTACTAACGTTAACTTAAACTAATCTAAGTTAAACTGTTTACTTTAAAGAAATCATTCCTAAAAGTTCTAGGTTAAATGCTCACTGTTAACAGAATTTCGATGGCACACTAAACACTGAGTAGAGAAAGGGGGAAGCGTCTTTCCGAAATACGGATAGCGGTGCGCACTCTTATGTGAGAAAGGGGGAGCCTGTCTACCGCAGCCGTATGCGTGGGAAAAAGGGAAGTCAGACAGACTAGCGCCGTAACGCGTTACGTAATGGAGCAATTTACCCTCCCATAAGAAGTAATCACTTCAAAAAACATCACAGTCAATTACGTATTCAAATGGTAATTCTAACTAGAGTCATTGATTGATTTATTTTACAGAATGACGCTTCTGAATAGATACTTTTTCTCTATTTTTAGTACCTGCAAATGGCACACAGGTTGTTGCTGCGAGGTTGGCGCGGAAGAAGTGTCGGGTCCCATTAGTCGCTCTAATAAAGCGCTTTCACTACTCGACACGTTCGTCGCTTCATTCTCTCTCGAGTACCCGCTCATTACTTGGACACCAACTCCCTAAACGGAAGAAATAATTAATATTAGACCCTAATATGTATATTATATGGCATAATTTAAATGTTGGTGGGCCAAACATACATAAGCAAAATAAGCCCATATTAAATAGTTAGCCTATAATGTTCCCACTGTTGAGACAAAGGCCTCCTCTCGGCGAGGAGTGGATCCGTAATGTACCACGCTGGCCCATTGCGGGTTGGTAAACTCCTCATGTCTTCAAAGTTTTGACTTTAGGACTTGCCGGTTTCCTCACTGCCATTATTATCATTTGTCTTTTTTTTTTCTTTAACAGCCAACCATTAATTGTATCCAGTACGCAACGGTTTTCTCATTTTAGTTATGGCATTTAGAAGGCAGAAAATCCTGGTCAGAAGGACTTTCGGCCCTCTCGGAAAAGGAAATATTGAGAGTGAATTGCAACCTAAAGGTACGCTTTTTAGCGACGCAATACTAAGAGTGCTAACACACTGGGATGTTACGTAGCCTGCGACGTCGTCATGGCGTCCCAGTGTGTTAGCACGCTATAAGTATGTTTGTGTTTATCTCGAAGGCTAACTGGCTTGCTTTTATAAAGGATCCAGAACATCTAGATAATAAAATACTAGAACCCCACCTGTTGTGTATATGTTGGCAAGGTATGTGAGGCAGTGGTGGCAGTGATAATCCTGGCGCCGGCAATAGACACTCGGCCGAGCAGCTTGTGTGCGTCTATGGTATTGTCTGCACTAGAGGTCGCGTGTGTCATGGCGGCCGGCGCGCTATTCAGTAAGTTGAGGATCGTTGCGTTGCTGCTTGCTGTACTAACTGCTGATTTTGCCGCGTTTTGGCTAGCCGCTGTTGGTAAAAAAGTCTTATTTTAATATTGGTATTATAAACCTAGTTACCATGTGTAAATAAAGAAATATTATTTAAGAGAAACAAACGTTTCGGAAATAGAACCTTTTTCTGGCTTTAGAAACACTTTTTCGGATTATAAAATCAAGTCACTAGAGCCCTCACCCTTGTTTTGGACAGTTTTGACAAAATGACGAAATTTATTTTTTGACCGACTACAAAATAACAAGCAGATTTTCAATTAGTTTGTACATTGTCGTCCTGGTGAAGGTCGCGGGAAACAGCTGGTTGCGGAAGGCGCAAGACCGGTCGTCGTGGAGATCCTTGGGGGAGACCTATGTCCAGCAGTGGACGTCTTTCGGCTGAAATGATGATGATGATGATGATTGTTACCTCAGAACTTTCGACTGGTTGAACGGAATTTGATGATTCTTTTTTATTTGTAAGCTTATACTTTCCATATAGTCCCATTTCATTATCGTGCATGCTAAAGGATTTATTGCAAAAGGGCGAATAATTCAATATCACACCAATCGATTTCGAAGATTTTCGGATCAGTAGTTCAAAATCATAGGTAAAAATTCATATAAACAAAACTGCGTCGTTTTCTTGCTAGCCTTTTTTAAAAAAAAAATCAGGTCAGCGTCCAGTCTGAGCAGATGCAGCTGGATACCAGTACTTTTCACAAATAAAACTAGTAAAATAAAAACAATCAACTCCCAAAATACATTATAAAGTGAAAAATAAATAATTTCCGAAATTGGTGGCAAAAACTTTGGATTCAGTGGAGAGGTGTGCTAAGAGGCTATTTGACGACCCAGATTTGGTCCAAAACGGTCTCAAAAGCCTGGAGCACAGGCGTAGAGTAGCTTGCCTGTCGGTTCTATAGGATGCATATTGGAGAGTGTGCGCGGATATTGCACTACTTAATTCCCCATCTCTGTTTTATCATCGGACGACCCGTCGTACGGCGAGTATCCACCCTTACGTTGTTGACACCACTACGATCCGGAAAAAGCGTTTCGCCTCGTCTTTTATACCGCGTACATTGGGGCACTTGAACAATTTGCCAGCGGTAGTATTTCCGTCTGATTACAATTTAAGTGTCTTCAAAGTTAGAGTTGGCTCTTAATAAACTAGCGCGTTTTACCATCAACGATTGCACTAAAGCAGTCAAGCACTAGTTTATAATTATAAAATATATTTATAAAGAAGTTTATTTAGGTATGTTTAAAAACGTATATAGATAAATCACAATGACTAATAATGCTGAACAAAAACAACATTGTTTAAATAAATTTTAGAAAGTGGTTATTTTTGTTTTCCTCAAATTTCCAAATGACTGAGGATGATTCTTTCAGGTGGCAGATATACCAATTAAGTAGCTACATTTCCTGTGAAATCACGAGTTGGCTGTTCCGAATAGCTGACAAAAATAACTACAACCAATCTCAGAAGTTTAAAGATAGAACTCTATTGAGAGCATAATTTATATTTTAAAAACTGGCTCGTACACTATGGATTACTCTGAATACAATTTTAAACTTTGTGACATTAAAATAAGGTTTATTTTACCGCATCACGTCCGATCAACCAACCTGAGATAGGACTAGGAACTTCTACACGAGTAGAAGTGTTTCCCTTCAGTACTGGGATACCAAAATATAAATATGTCTGGAAATATTTGGTAGATTTTCTTGATATTACAAAAACTTTTATTTTTTGTACTACACTATTTTGTAATAGCGGACACAACAAAATAATCAGTGTAAAGTGTAGGAAAAAATACAATATTAGGCTTTTGTTACCCCTAAATAGCCACATTGTGCTTATTTTTTCTCTGGCATAAAACAATATATCAGCTACATTTTCTTTCTCAATCCTATTAGAAAAAGACGCTAATCTACTTTTTGTTCTCTCACTCAGCTTGTTTTTTATTTCAACTGCGCAGTTCAGTTAAAGATATATTCATCATTGTGCTTAAAGTATCTTCATGCCTGAGAGTAATTTGATTCTAAAAAAAATATGTGCTGGAAATAGTAGTTTGGTAATACAATACTTACCTTGTTGGAACTGTTGTGCGGAGTTCATGAGACTAGTAACAAGCGCGCTAATTGCGGGATTCGTTGTTCTCGGCTTACTGATGGTCGCCTTCTGCTGTGTTGTCGTCGTGTTCGTGTACTGAATGTTTTGTACCTGGCAATAGATGATATGATATTGAGATGAGGTCTTGTGGGATCTTAAGAGCTGAGTCTTAAATCCGCTTACACCCTATCTCCAGATGAGAGTCAGAGACAGCTGTCATCTTTAAACGGTTGACAGGATAAAACGACGTTTTATACTCTTTTAGGGCTAAATGCAATTTATAGCGGATTTCGTCAATGTGATCACTACATATAAACTGCGATGAAGAGCTGTCATGATCACAATAATGATGTCATGTCATCATTATTGTGGAACATCGACATTTCGTACCAAATGATTAAATAAATTTCATAATAATGTATTATACCTTCCAAAATAAGTTATATCAATAATAATTAAAATTCAGTCAAAATCCGACATATAGTCTAAAAGAACAACGCGTCTACATTGACAGGCACTAAAAGAGATTTTAATTATTAATACGCAGTCGGTCCTTTAAACAACAAGCCTGATATAGTTCTAAGCGAGATGTCGCTACATGTTGTGTTGCATTAAATAGTACGTTTATCATATACTTAATAAACGAAATACGCATCGATATGTAATGCTTAGTCTTAGTTTAATAGGCATTTGAAAAACGAGAGTCGCGTATTTTTTCAAAATGTCCCAAATAAAATAACAGTTGGATGGCGTGTATAATAAACCTGCCCCCTCTGATAGCGCAGTGAAAAATTTAGTAAAAGAGTTTCACCTCGGTAGAGAAACCCTAGAAGATAATGACCACGATTGTTGACCTGTGGAAGTGCTCACTCCTGAAACGATTGGTCTTATCGAAGAGGAGACTCTGAGTGACCGCAGTTTGAAGATTAGAGAAATTGCAATTAGGCTTGGGCTCTCTGTAAGAACCTTTCATCGTGTGAACCATGAACCTCCTCACATGAAAAAAGGGATTGCAAGGTGGTTATCGAAACTTCTTTCAGCGGTACGGAGACAGGATGGTAGATGGAATATTATGCTTCTTTAATATATAAATTACGAGACAAGATAAAGGGAAAACGAAGAGGCAAGCTGTCTAAAGGTGGCCTGTTGCTCCATGACAACGCCTCTGTTCATACCTCTGGTGTTTCGAAGGATGCAGTTCGTCAATGCGGATCCACAGAAGTGGAACACCCACCTTACAGTCCAGACATAGCCCCGTCCGACTCTTACTTATTTCCAAATTTAAAGCGAGACTTAAGAGATAGAAAATTTTCAAACGATGAAGAATTGCAGGCGGCCATTTTGAGGATAAAGTTGTCATTATTTTTATAAAGGTTTACAGATGTAGATTCATAGATGTCATAAGCATGATATTCGTGGTGATTATATTGAAAATAAAATTGGTTACATTTCATTTCCTTCATTAGGTCACAGTTAGGCCAATTCATTATGGAACCGCCCACCTACGTACATATTATAATTATCAATACTTTACCTGCGACGTCCCGGCGGTGGACATGAGTGGATGCTGTATGTGAATGATGGCCGACTGCATCTTTTGTGGATTGAGCGGTTGCGGAGGGTTTGTCAGCTGTTGTGCTAGCAGCTGATTCGTGGACGCCTGCAGCGAAATGTCTTTATGTATTATAGATCAATTTAACAATGGCAATCCAAAGCGAGTTAACAGAATTTAATGGCGTTATTCAAAAAGGTAAGCGGCAAAAAAGAAAAAACAGCGATCACACAGCCTTTAGTGGAACTATGAATGATTTTTTAAAGGGATAATAGGGCCGGCAGAGTAAAACACATACATACATCAAAAAGCGTGACTTTATGACATATTTTTTGTGTGCCAGCCCTATTCTCATTTTTTTGTCACAATGAGGTTCAAGTTTGTTTACAAAAGTGCATCAAAACTGCTGCTATTATTTTAACTTTCATGGATATAATCTCACCAAGACACGATGCATTCCAGGCTTGATCACATACTGGAAATGAGCCTTACAAAAAGCTATGTGAAGGGAAAATGCCATATTAGTGGGTCTAAGCTCTATGAACGGGTTATATTTCGCCTTGAATAGTCCATATTGGCTGTTCTTAAGCGTGGATCTTAGTTTATTAATAAAGAAACACAAACCTGAGGCGATAGCAGAGGTGCTGCAAGAGATGGCTGCTCCTTAATCGCGGTGTCACTAGTAGAGATGACGTTCCCCACTACGTTGCCCACCACTGTGCCCACGTTGCCCACAATGTTGCCCACGCTTCCAACCACATTCCCACCACAAATACGCACCTGTGGCGAGAGCCGTGGTGTCGTAGGGGAGGGTTGTTGTTTGAGGGCGGTGTCGCTGGTGGCGGTTACATTGCCCACGACAGTGCCCACATTGCCCACGACAGTGCCCACATTGCCCACTACGTTGCCCACGCTGCCAACCACGTTTCCTACGGTGGCCACGCTACCCACCTGTTGTAACTGCGCCTGCTGTGAGATACAAATTTTATTATCGTATGGAATTATACAGTTCTAAAGACGGAAACCTGGCCGCTGATACAAATCTAAATATTGACTAGACTTATTGATTATTCTTAAACCGGAATGTTAGTGGGTGACAGATAACTATAGGTTTTCAATGATGCGTTATCAATTTCATTATACTTACAAGTATGGGTAGCTGACGAGCATTCGCATGAGTATTTGTAGTTGCTTGTATTGCTGTAGTTCTGCAAATTATATTAAGTTAATTAGTTACCCCTACCTACATATATGTCAGTCATGTCACAATTTTCAAACTTACTGTTCAGATGTATGTTTTGTTTGACGAGAACAATTTAGAAATTGATAATAAATTATTCACTATTAGTCAAGATACGTACATAATACCACCTTCACCGATCCAGTAACCGGATGAAATGAGTTTTTTACAAATTAAAATATGTTTATGAATGTAACGGTGGTGGGTTTCCAGACGAAATTCTGTCCAGGATATTTTTAATTAATTATATAAAAGGTTAATATTTTTGAATACCTTTATCGATCGAGTAACCAAAAAAAATTAATACAATGACTTGTCAACAGGCAACAAACCATGCGCACTATGTTTCATAGACACGAAGAGGAGACTCGTTGCTATTTCGCGTCTCACTCAACCGCATTTAATATTGCGTGTATGCTATCCCTTTCCCTCTCCTACACTATTTCAAGCGGCTGATGTGCGGCTAACGGCTGCTGTGTTGCATCTTCGTCTATCGCGCTGGATGGAATAGAGGTTATCTTTCTCGCTCACTTGGAAGTGCCACGTAAAATTTTCAAGCTTCAACACTTGAAAACTCTAATTTCTGACAAGTTTTTCATAGGCAACCGTATACCATCGTATTCGTAACAAAAATATCTTCATTTTGATATATAATTTATTTTGTTATTCGATCGGTGAAAGTACCAATTTTTAATCACCTGTTAATTTATTTAAGCAACCCTATAGCCTTGGCAAGAAAAAGGTAGGCAACCCTACGTTTGCATATTCTATAGAATTCGGACTTTCAATTGGTGTTAATTTTTTTTTTTTGGTTACTCGATCGGCGAAGGTGTTCAAAAAAATAAAGCTTTTATACATATAATGAATTAAACATATCCTTGACAGGATTTCATTAGGCAACCCATCACCGTTACATTCATAAACGCATTTCGTCCGGTTACTATACATAGATACGTACGGTATTGGTGAAGGTCGTTTTATATACCAATCCTGTACTATAAGTGAATAAAGCAGTGTTTTATGTCACGGGCGCTTTATGGAAATTGAAGCCCGAGCGTAACGAAGAATTCTAGTGCTTAGAGTTAACTCCTGAGCGATGCTAGGGAATTAAAACTAGAATCATGATTGCTGTGAGGGATTCAAGCTTGCCCAAGATGAATAGAATAGAATACTCTTTATTATGTACACCACATAGATTACAGAACATAAATAAAAAGACACCTTTACTCCAACTTTACCCACCTTTTGTGCACTTATAGGAGTGAAGGTGTGGTGTTTTTTTATAAAATCGCTAGGTAATAAAAATACAATTAAATTTTGTTTCTGTAAGTTTCCATAAGAGCTTTTGAGCCGATCAGTAATGCGATTTAAATTCAAAACCTCAACTTTTAAATTAGCGGCAGCAGTAGCAGGTTATAATGAAATAAAGTTCAATATTATTTCCTTACAATTTTTTCAAATCGTTGTACATACAACGGTACATTTACAAACACATAAACTCACATACATAAACAGCCGGCTGGGTTTATTACCCGGCTAGATTAAGATACTTTGCGTTACATATAATTTAATATTATGCATTAGGTTTAATGTCAAAACAATATTACCTATATTCAATTTTGACGGTTTCCACCGGCACTGTGTCTGCGTAAAGGATAAAGGCCCACGTTCACAGCAGTATGCTATTAGCTTTTGACTCCTGGTAAAAAGGTATGGTTAACTTACACAACAGGCACTGTGGTAGCGTGAGTCTGAACTGTCGCGACATTCGCAGCGGCTGAACGCTGCTGCATTAAGAGCTGCTGACCCTGTGGAATAAAACCATATATGAATGAATTTACATTTGAAAGTAAATGAATTTATTAATAGAATAGAATACTCTTTATTATGTACACCATATAAATTACAGAACATATATATGAAGATTTTAAAAAGGGTGACACAATTAGTGGTCTTATCGCTATAGCACTCTACATTAGCGGCGGCTCGACATCAGAAATATATTTGGCAGTTAAAATACTAGCACGTCACTACAGCTGAACTGTCGCCGGGCAACTGAGCGCTTGCGTACGCTAGGCGCCGGTAAGCCGCCGGGCGAAGGTTGCCGACACGCATCTTTCAATATAAGCCGGCGGGTCGGCGGCTTTGGTGTGCAGTGCGCTTAAGAGCGATCTTTTACAGACAACCTTTGGATGGAATACCAAGGTGAAGGAGAGACAAAAGTTATTATTACTCTTTGGTGTCCAGTTTGTATAACCTACATCTATACAAATATAATAATGCAAAGTGTTTGCTTGTGAACGCCCTAATACTTATCACAAAGTAGGGTCTTTTTTTTTGGTTTGTTAAATATTTTTGCCCCACACTAGGAATTTCTCCTGTAATATGGGTACATTTAAAGCAGTCCAGACCAGGAAAGAATAGCTTTAGGCAATATAATGTTTGTTATGTGCCAGAATCGAACCTGTGATACCCAGCGCAGCAGTCAATCGTTCAGTCACTGTGCCAACCTTGACGTCATATCATATCCTTAGTTGAATCATATCAATATCGTCATATCGTCAGCTCTAAAAGCATTAAAAGCTTTTTGGTGCAAGCAGGTCCCAATCGAAAGCTACTTGTTAGCCCAATTCTTGAAGAAATTCACACTACGACTTTATATCTCACCTCTTTATCCAACAATAACGGTGTTTAAAAAAAAATCTTAGTACTGGTTTAAACCGAGACTGAAAGGTCTAAGATTGTGACGGCATTAAGGTTTGTACCAGAATCAAAATATGTCCTGATTACAAAAAGAAGACTATCCATGGTTAAAATCATATACACAGGTAAGAAATAAAAATAGCATTCTTTCGGTCGTTTATACAGGTCTTATTTAAAGAAACGTTCCATTTCACTAAATATTAATATTATAAAAACACTGGCAATGAGTAAAATAAATTAATTAATTTAAAAATATGTCATAAATTTTTCTTTGTTCAGATTACAATATAATGAACAAGAACACCTTATACTTACAACAGTCTGTTTTTAATCAAGTTATGATATTTTTTAACACCTTTGGCGTGAAATGGAGTAAATTACATTCGACGACAACCCACATCATTTGAAGTAAATGTTTGCGTCTTGTTAAATAAACAATGCGCTTCTTGTTTTTATTCTTAGTTTTTTTTTTGTCAGTTCGTCCGATTAAATCGTGAATTAACGTTTTGCTGACAACTGGTTAACACACACCGTGTAAATCAGCTGTATCGTCAGCTTAAATCTTCAAATGAAACAAATACGATCATACTTATATTACTTGGATTTTGCGGAATGTTATGCATTGGCCAAGGGCCAACTTAGTTCATGGCAATCCCAGCTGCATAATGCCCAAACCTCTTGACCTTTAGAACTCAATAGGCATCCTCGAAGGTCGTGTAATCTTCTTTAAAAACATCCAAATTATTTTCTTAAAAACTTTTTGAGAACCGATACTTATATTTAAAATTTCGTCACTCAATTCTAATGGATTTACAAGATGACGATGTCTGTAAGATCCAGCATACTCAACTAACTCCATCCATTTTTATTAACATTCACTTTTTACGATTTGTAAATAAAAAGACACGACAAAAACTACACTAACCTCAAATAAATTATGTCAAGTCTATAGTTAAACTATGGGAATCGGCGGACTAACTTTGTTACAGACGACAGCAGATCAAGCTAACCCAAACTGTCAAATATTTCAATCAACCTTGACGCTTCAGGGATAAAAGTGAAAATTTAATAAAGAAACCTGACAGATTATAGTAGCTTGATGAGCTACCACAAATAGTCCATGAACTAGTGATAAACTTCATTTTATAACAAAGTTTTATTTAGTTATGGTTTAAACCTAGTAATAGTTCCAGTCCTAAATTTAGAACGTGTTTTGTAAGACGGTAATTGTTTGAACGACATTGTTAAATTGTAACTTTAAAGTAATCCACACAATTGCGGTTTTAAAGTTAACCTAAATTGTCGAATTAAAATTATATTAAAGGCGATATATAATTAAAATTAAGGGTTTAATTAATCCACATCCACAAAAATTTGGCCTGATTCCCGTGTTCAGAAATCTTTTTCTTTCTATTTCATTAGGAAAAGGACAGAAGATAACTTAATTTGACAAGGCAAGGTTAAGGTATACTCCATAGAGTTTTGACGCGATTAAAAACATGGCTACTAAAATTAGTCAATGTACCTCAGGCGCGGACTAATTTGACAGGTATTAGGAAAAAGAGCAGGAATAATTATATACAAGGGAGTCGGTGCCACTATCGGACTTTTAGAAAATTATTTTGAAATGGTCTGTTCTAGAAATATCTGTGTGTGTGACATTTCCTTACCAATTCTCTCATTCCTCCAGTAAAAGATACTCTCGGTAATTGTCCAGGCACTATGTGTCTTATCCTAACTGACTTGCGACCTTCCTCTGTGAATATCTCCGTGAACTGCTGTATATATTTATTTGCTTGAAGTCTTGACCCTGTAATACAAATTAATTGTCAACTGAGCATATTATTTTATGGTAAATTCGTGTTTCTGCAATAAAGCTATAAAATATAGAAGGATAGCTCAATAAGTTGTGTAGGTAATTATCTCCATATTTTTTATGTAGGTATCGCAAATACGCAAAAGTTTATGTTCTTATGATTTACTGAACGCCTTAGGTGCATACATACAGACTAGATATACTATTCAATAGACACAGAAATCACGAAAAGTATTTTTCAAAAAAAAAAAATACTTTTCAATTATTATTTTATTCTACCACTAGCGGCCGCCCGCGGCTTCGCCCGCGTGGTTTTCGTTTTTTCACAGAAAGTGTTTATCGCGCGTTATCCCTCGGGAACTACTGATTTTTTCAGGCTAGGCGCTGTCGCCATCGCCGTCCCCGTCCCCGTCCCCGTCCCCGTCCCCGTCCCCGTCCCCGTCGCCGGAGCTTGAATGAAGTATGTGAAAATCGATTTCCCCACTTTTCTGTTGAATTTTTCCTGAATTTTCTTTGCTATAAACCTCACGGAGCCCGAGACCTTTCCAACGAATGCAAAACCGTGGAAACCGGTTCGTGCGTTCTGGAGTTATAGCGTCAGGGAGGAAAACCGAACTTATTTTTATATAGTAGATATAATCCTTGGCATGGTAGGTAAAGGGAGCAAACTGAATATTTTTTTATTAGTTTATAGAGGAAAGCTTTAAACTGTATAACATTAGTCTGTAACCCATAGGAGCAGAAATACGGCGAAAAATGTGGAAAAAACCTGGAAAAAACGGGGAAAATTTAAGTCATGCTAGTCACTTTTTGTGACAAACGCAATACCACGCAGGCGAAGCCGCGGGCGACCGGTAGTCATACAACAAAAGTATTGCGTTCAGAATCAGCCGTCAATCGAGAATCCCTTTCAACAGGTGTTTCTGACGCGCGATGCAATGACATACGTTCACGACTTGCCCTAAGTCGTTCTTGCCTCTCTTCATTAGACTCTTGAGATCTAGTCATTCTCATTCTTTTCGATGCTCTGGTGTAGGTAGATAGATTAGGCCTTTTTCGGGTCATTTTCTAAGTATTGTATTATTATTTTTAACAAAATAAAAATTTCGAAGAAGAAAGCCAAATAATAACGTTAAACACAATCCTATTTATATCCTCTAAACCAAGTAATCCAAATCGCAAAGCAATCTCTAAATATCCGTATTCGTAGCAGGTAAGTTGTTATATTTAAATCCACAATCTAAATCCACACCAATAATTCTTTTCCTTTTTTAACTTTTAAGTACGTATGTCAGCCGCGATGTGATACTTAAGTAGACTGGCGAAAACATAACGATAGCGCGTTTTAAAATCGCACAGTGACATCTATTGGATTTTATATGTACTAAAAAACGTGAGCAGCGCACCTAATAGTTTCTTTTGTTTTTTTTGTTACTTGAAATTTTCGATAATCAATAATTTTTTTTTGAGATTTTTTACCTATTAAAAAGCACAAATATAAAATTAATTTTGAAACTATATTTCGATTGATGGATAAGAATTAGAAATGATAAGTGATCGTTAAAACTTTTTGCTTAAAACTTTATGTTGATGATAAAAATGCAATGAGGCCAGTTTTTGTTAGTTAGTTTGTTTGTTTGTTAGTAAATTCATATGTGCATTAAGTACTTATACTTGAACTGAGTTGATCGATAAGCAAATGGTAGTTAAGTGATTTTCCAAATATTGTTACCTAGACTGACTTTTTTTGTCTGTTGTCCGATTTTGATGAAACAAAGCCTATACACTGCCCGGGAGTGTGCATTCTTCATTAGTGAAAACTGCATAAAAATCCATTCAGTAGTTACGAAGATGTGCTCGAACAAACAGACAGACAGACAGACAGACAGACAAAAAATTCAAAAAATTTTTTTTTGTCTTTCATTGGTTTTCTTTTATCGCCCTGACTCCATTTTTGTCAATTATCTTCAATGTACAGACACACCGGGTCCTACTGTTTTATTATATGTATAGATTACAGTTCACAGTTTCAAAAGCAAAACTATAAAAAAAATTCTAACCTAACGTAAATCGACACGCAGCACCATTCTTCTCTCCCTCAACATGGTCTCTATCCACATAAAGTTCTCCGAGGAACTCCTGGTCGGACGGCCTCTGTAATATGGATAGCTTGATGTGGAAGAAGCCGGCGCTGGCGTGGGGCGAGGTCTTCTCAGTCTCGAGGATGTACTCCTCCACCAGCTGCGGCTGGCAGTCGGGAGTAGGTCGTGGCCGCTCATAGGCGCGAGCCAGGCGCAATGGGGCGCCCGGTTCCGACGGCACAGCTAGTGATAATGGATCCATTTTTGGTGGCTCAATGGGTTTGAACACCTAAGGAATATGAAACACATTTGAATATGGCATCACCTTGAAAAATTTAGTTTTTTTTTTCTCACTATGGTTTTACTATTGGACTTATTAGTTATAAACGCTATAAATTTACATTACGGTGCCTGATGTTGGTGTAGACAAAAAACCTGTGTTACAGTTCACCAGCTGGACTCCTTCAACAAGAACTGGTGCTCATAGGCGTTATACCTACTGCTCTCAGTTGAAGTGGCCTTCACCCTGCAGAGGGACTTTAGGGGCTTTTAATAATAATAAAGGTCAAAATGCACTACTTGATGCATACAAATTAACAGGTTGATATGTACATGTATATTTACTATTTATTTTTGTTTGAATTGTTCAAACAAAAACAAGTGGTTAAACGAAAAGAAAAGAACACTATAAACAGGCGTATATGGGGGTATTTGGCAATAGGCTTACCTCTGGTGGTTTTTTCGGATACTTAGATGTAAGCCGCGTAAGTGGCACTGATTGTCTACTATTTTTCGCTCTTTGACGATGTATTAAATCTAATATCTCTAAACCATGATAATGTGTGAACTGATCCAGTTTCCTCTTTCGATTCACTGCCACCTGTAATAACGAAACAGATTTTGTAGTTTAAATATAAAATTCTCATACTAATGATAGACGAAATATCTCTAAAGGGCATAGCTCCACTATACAAAGAGCTATAATCTGCAATTCAAAATAAGGATGACTCTGTAAGTTTTCAAATCTTCAACGATATCTTAGCTGTAAGATACCCTGCACTCTTTCATACCTGTGAAAATCTCCTGGCCTGCCTCCTTATACGAGGCGTGTTGAACAGTCGGGGCGCGGCGTGCAGTCTCGCGGCTAGTAAGCCGACGGCAGGGCGCGGGTCGAGGCATAGAGGAGGCGCAGCTGCATGAACTAGGGCTGCTTCCACTGCCTCTAACGCGCCTCGTTCGTCGCCAACCCAACCACACCGGCCGCCAATGCACATCGCGTCCGTTATTATACTCTATTGAACAAGTTATGTTGTATAATTTGACGACTTGTGCAATCACCCGTGATCTATGCCATAGAGCCCGGAGAATATTGAATTTGCCATTTACTGGTTGTACTTAGTTAAATGATAATAATGATGGAATATGTCAGTTATAGGTACTGTCAATTGCAAATAGCATTATTTTTTAGACCCTCATAAGACTGGTAGGGAAGTTACTGTGAGAAAGAAGTACAAAACAAGTCTTAGACGTTTGTTCGTTTGTAGAGTGGCAGACATATGAATATTCCGAGTTATTTTAAATGAAAGCTCATAAAACACTCTTTAATTTACAAAATACCGAAATTTGGGAATTTTCCTATGGTGTATCTATAATAATGATATTGTTTGACATATATTTCTAAATCTTATTTATTTTTATCATCATCATCATCATGATAAACGTCTTAAAAATCTACATACACATTATTCCAGATATGGATTCCATTAAATAAATAAATAAATACGGACAAATCACACACATTGAGCTAGCCCCAAAGTAAGTTCGAGACTTGTGTTATGGGATACTAACTCAACGATACTATATTTAATAATAGATACATATATAGATAAACATCCAAGACTCAGACCAATCAGGAAAAGATCGTTTTCCATCACGACCTGGCCGGGGATCGAACTCGGGGCCTCCACGTCGCAGGCAGGCGTGTTGACCGACATTGATTACATTGATTAAATAAATTTCTAAATCTTATTTATTTTTATACCATTGGATATCACAATGTGATAAACATGCTTTTGCGTCCAAAGAAAAATTTAGTAATTAATATTTCCTAAAATAACAGACACCACACAATCATGCTATGGCACCTGACAATTGATTGAGGCTACCTATGTAAGAAAAAATAAATACATAATACAAATCATGCAATTGCAAGTTCAAATAATGTATATTTTTTATAAAACATGACAGACAGTGCATAACTTGAGTTACTCTACTGTACTGATTAAAACAATGGAGAAAAGTAGATCTAGATCTCATGACTTTCTTGCATCAAATTTACATAACCATAGGTATAATTACAATAGAAATCATGTCAATGTCTTGGGCATGAAATACTGGTGAAAGCTTATTAATCAATAATACCATTTAACTCTCAAATTTAACAAAATACTAAATTATCACGTCAATATGCATGTGGGAGTGCACATGTTTCCTTGGGATGCAGTACATGCTCCTGAATCAACAGTTATTTAAAAAACCGGCCAAGTGCGTGTACTCACGCACAAAGGATTCCGTACCATTGATTTATGAAATTAAAGGATTTAAGTTATTTGTATGAAAGATTGCGCGGTAATAAGCGGTTTACGATTTACGAGGTATTAAAAAAAAAACTACATACTAGATCTCGTTCAAAACAATTTTCGTTGGTAGTTTTTATAGTAATGTACATCAAGTGTTTTTTTTTAGATTTTTCATTTTCTTATTTTAAAAGTTAGAAGGGAGGGGGGGCAACTTTTTCCATTTTGGAAGCGTCTGTCACGCAAACTATTCGATTTAGAAAAAAAAAATATTTTAGGAACTTCAATATCATTTTTGAAGACCTATCCATAGATACGCCACACGTGTTTGATGAAAAAAAAAATAAAGTTTTAGTTCTAAGTATGGGGAGCCCCCAATATTTATTATTATTTTTTATTTTTGCATCAAAATCTTAATGCGGTTCATAGAATACATCTACCTACCAAGTTTCAACAGTATAGCTCTTATAGTTTCGGAAAAAAATGGCTGTGACATACGGACAGACAGACGGGCAGACAAACAGACAGACATGACGAATCTATAAGGCTTCCGTTTTTTGCCATTTGGCTACGGAACCCTAAAAATGTGCTGTATTCATGTGTAGTTTTCCAATGTCCTTACCACTCCCTATATTGGCTGACCCACTTTATTTATTATGATACAATATGTGTCTGAGTCAATCTCTATCACAGCCTCTTAATGCTATTTGAGAGCCTGTGATAGAGTATTTGGATGTGTGTGGAAGTGTTTACTAATTATCATAGAAGCTATAATAAGGTAAATTTCATTTTAAAGTACATTTGACATGTGCTTGTAATTTTTTTAAACTAATATGAATTTGCCAACAACTTTTACTAGATTATATGAGAAAGATCAATTTTAAGTTCCATTGGTTTAGTTTAGTTAAAGTTTAGATTAGGTAGATAGAATATAGATCCTATCTACCTAACCTAGACCTTGAAAAGGTCCCAAAAACTAAGTTCTTTTTTTTTCACACAAATCTTTCGAAAATATTTATTTGACATTTAAAACTGTGTTTTACAACCATGTTACTGAGTAAACATCAGTGTTTCAATGTGCTAATATGTAACTACAAAATACTGACCTGATTAGTGGGCCTTAAGAGTACATGATGGGTATCACAGAGGAAGCTAGGATATGCCTGTCTGTAATCTCTGATTTGTGCTATTATGCATCCAGAGTAAAACAGACATGAGTGTTCAGTCTCCAACAAGTCTAGCAATACTACAGGCAGCTCTTCATTGTCTATGTAACTCAATAACTCCTCCTCTTCATATGGCCATCTGGGGGTCTCTATTAATGTCTCTTCTTGATTTGATGATGACTAGAAACATAGTAATGCATAAGTTACATTCAACATAAAATAATATCATTATACTATGGTAATTGACCTAGTGATGATAAAAAACAGCATTGTTCTTCACTTCTCTTGTGCATAGAACTTTTAACTTTGTAATCTAATAACATTGGATTCTATTGAAAGTTTCTGTAAAAATTTCATTATAAAAAATTAGGAAATCTGAACTTAAAGTGCATCAGCTGGGAATAATTGCTCACTCGACATTACCAAAGTTTTAGCAGCAAGATGATTACAGAATCACACTGCTGATCTTAGTTGTTATAATGAGAGTACAGGGTATTTGAAAGGTGTGCTAAACACTGGACCTATAGCTAAACATAATACTCTTTATCATGTGGAAATTTCCAATCAATCTTGACCCTTAACGCTTTAGTGATAAAGTTGAAAATTTAATAAAGAAATATGACAGATTGTAGTAGCTTGACATACTGGTACATCAGAAATACTACAGATATAAATGTACAACATGTGACACAATGTGTGTTTTTAGAGCTAAAAGTGATCTATTAAAGACAATCTTTGGATAGATTAAGGGAGAAAAAAAGAGAGAATAGTGTTTTGGTGTACCATTTACATCAAGTCATAAGGAAATAAATTATTTCAGCAATATCATTAGTTGAAAAATGCTAAGCTATACTATAATATCACATTGGTGAATCTAATATTTTAAAGTATTTGTGTATTATAAAATGGGAACTGCAACAAATATGTGATGAAATAAGAACAATCATGTAAATTAATATCATACAAAACTAAGTTAGTAAAGTCCATCGGCCAAGTAGGCCAGGTCTTATTAAACTTAGTTAACATTTAATTAGTAGGTCAATAAAAAATTTACTAGTATTACAATTTTCTTGGTAGTTGAAGAGGTTTACTTACATGTCCATCTGGTGGATGTAGATATTGTGAATTCCCATTTACTTTTAAAGATAAAGAATATCCTTTATTCCCTGGGTACAGATTTATTATTAGGGTATTAAGATTATATATTGCTAATAACTTTTCCAACAGATAAGATGTGGTCTTCAGGCCTTGCTGTAATATTAAGAATAGACTAATTACATACAGTTAATTATTCAGCATTCAAATTTTCTTATTAATGTTACATTGTAACTTGTATTCTTCTGGCAGGAATTGTAATATTCAATTTTATTCGGCTATATAATATATATATAGGCTTTGATATGAGTATAAAGATAATTAATTACTAATATAAACCATAAGCACTTTAGTTATTATAACAAATACACAGCTTTGTAGATGTACAAGAAAAGCTTTTATATTCTTTGCATGTTATATCATAGCTAAAGAATAGTTTTTGTTATTATTTACTATTAACTTTCTAATAATATAATATTAGTTGATTACATTCCTCCGATACTATGGCCTGAGTTAGTAGTTTTGTATGGTTGATCCGTTTATATGACAGGAGTTCCAGATAAATTAAGATAAAAAGATTAATACACATTAATATTGAGCAAAATTGGCTGGATTAGTACTTACGTAGTTCACCTGTAACGTCTCATCTCTACTTAACTCGTTGTAAAGTTCATGAAGTTTTTTAAACAAATCAAACTTCTCTGTCGGTTTGGAAGCAGAGCCGGACGAATTACGTTGAAATTTCATTCTAGACTCATCGACGGATTCAGCAAGATGCATCTTATCATGTGTCCAAGTCATTTTGTGGTCTGGAACACCACTGTTGAATTGTGATAAGTTTGAGTTCACATGTTTCGCCCGGTTAAGTATTACCTGAAATATCAATTATGGATTGTAAACAAACCTTTATACAAGAACGGTTAGCTTAGCAAAGCACGGATATTAAATAGAAGAAAGCAATGAAATACCTCAGCTTCCAATGCCGCGTGAATTAAACCATCCATAATGTCATTAATTAAAAGAAATATGTAAGTGGCAGTTATTTTATTAAATTTATTATTTCATATTAACAGTTTAGGCCTGAGTATTAAGTCATGATTTTTACAAAAACTAATATGCTTTATTTATGTTTCACACTGCATGACAGTAAAATAACATGTCCAATGTCCATCAACAATTTTTGACAGTGCATGTTGTAGATAATGTACAGATTTCCGTACAGTTTTGTAAATCAACGCTACTTTAAATTTAATATAATTTACAAAATAAGAGTAAAAATATCATACCATGTATGCGGGGTAGACAATTTAAACAGTAGATATTATTCAAGAATTTATTCAATGGGGAAATAGCGTTTAAAAGCTTTTTAGGATTAGGTTTTTCTGAAAAAGCCTTGTTTCAAAATCAAAAAATAAAAGCAAGAACAATAAAGGTTTTATGCCTTTAGACAATGTTTTTTTTTTCGCAAAACTAAAATAAATACTCTCTACGAAAATATAATTATACGTGTAAAAAAATATATAACATCTTGGTTATATATTTTTTTATTCTATATTCTTGACTAAAACAAAAACTAAAAGTTCCTAACTTTTCTGATCTAATGCTTTGCAAACATGCCACGACTTTTCAAAACCTCACGTAGACAAAGCAACTAAACTAAATTTAGGATCAGTGCATTTTTTTTTTCTATTTCATTAGAAAAAGACAGAACATAATATGTTTATACCTCAGAACAATAACTAAACCTATAGAAACCGTACTAAAATAACAACAAAATACTTTAGTTCGTACTGTTCAGACATTGGGAAAAGTAAAAACTATTTGCTCTGTGTGTGACTTCAACCTGCCAGTCACAAGGTAGTATTGGTTCTATTGGTTCTAATTTACTCTTCCAAATTCAGAAGTAGGTACTTAAATTCAAATACTGACGTTTCTTTCACTGAACAATTTGACATAGTCAAGTCGCGTGTGCGATGTTTGATCTTACCTAGGTAGTGATGTAACTAATAGTATCGATAAACATTATGTTTCAAACAAATGAATTGGAAAATTTAGTTTAGTTTAATTTAATTGAGGAAAATTTAGTTCCGGGTTTTTGATTCTTTTTAATTTGGTAGCCGCTTCAATCTTTTTAATGCTGTATCTACAAATGATAATATTTTTAATCTAATTTCTGTTATGTATTCTTGAATCTATTGCAATTATTAGTGCACGCACAGTTCAAAGATGGTTCCAGCGGCAATTGTGTTCCGCTAGAGAGCATAACTGGCCTCAATTGTACTTCTGGCAAATCATTTGATGCTATTAACAAGGCATTGGAAGTTTTCGTATGGTATGCGATGAGACAGAATTATCTAGTCCGGAAATATCACTAGCCCATATCGATTTAGATCATCATCATGATTATATACCGTCATTCCAATCATTAAGTGAATATTCGACTGATGTTGTGCAGTACATAGCCGGCTTTGTAGTTAGAAAACTGAGCAAAACTCTAAAATGTGAAACTTGCCTATAAAGTCTAAATGATCAATAATATTTAGGGAGAGTATTATTGATATCGGTTAAAGATAAAGGAGGATTACTTAAATCATCTAAAGATGTTTCAAAAATCTGTGAAACTACAGAGAAAATTATGAGAGAACAGAAATTGAAATCTGGTGTTCAATGTTTAGGAACGCTTAAACAAGTTACTTTTATTACCAACAAAGTGTTTGGTTCATTCAAGCTTTCAAATATTTTTAACTAAATTAAGTGGAACACTCATTTTAACAGGATTTTTATGTCAATCACAGAAACTTAAAGATAAAACTAATTTGCAAAATTAGAAATATCTAGCTGCGCCGCGCGGTTTCACCCGCGTAGGTTTCGATATGTTTCTTTTTATATGCTCCGCTCCTATTGGTCTCAGCGTGATGGTATTGTAGCAGATGCTACACATGTTCTATTACCAGCTGTGAAGGGTCGGCTATAAATCACACCAGGACCGCGGAAGTCATGGCGCGCGTCGCTGCGACCCTGGCCCCCGCAGCGAGGGTTCCCATAAATCTCACCCCGGAAGACATCTGTTGACCATCGTCAATGTGCGTGAGAACCAAACTGTGAGTTGGTGCGCTGTCTACACCAACCAATCACAAGCCGCGGCCTGCTTCGATCAACGAATCAACATCAAGAACGCACTCGACACCGCGTGGACATCCGCAGGACATCAAGCTGATTTGTTATTGGTTACCCCACTATTGTTTAGAGATAGCTAGTATTTAAGTGAGTGCATAGCTTGTAAGAGACATTATTATTATATTCTATTCCATCACATTCCATTATTAACAACGTTACATTACAGTCCATTCCTGTTCACATTCTTGTATATATTTATCTTACATCACGTTATTGTACACGTCAAATACATTGTACCCTACCCGCGCTACAGTATATATCCTAAAGCCTTCCTGGATTGATGGGCTATCCAACGCAAAAAAAATCAAATCGTGCCAGTAGTTCCTAAGATTATCGCGTTCAAACAAACAAACAAATAAAAAACTCTTCAGCTTTATATATTAGTATAGATTTGACAAAAACAATAATATTCAAAAGACAATTAATATATAGCAGCCAGCTGCAACATATCACATTCAGACGGGACGACCCGACGGCCCGCTGCGTAGGGTTCCTGTAAATTGATGCCAAATTTTATATTTGAAGGTCTTAAAAAAGATAGAACCTCGTAATAATGACTATAACCTGACTTAACCAGTATTCAAATTTCCCATGCCAAATCTCAAAGAAGTATTACCAACATTTTTAGACATCATTTTTAATAATTGTGCCAAGTGAAAATAATTGACTTATAACTGTGTAAAATCTATTTTTAATTATAATTTATCACCGTTAATATCGATGCCGTGACATCACTAGGGCAAGCAAAACTTGTGACAGCCTTAAGCGGCCTCCACATGCTGGCTGTTTGTCACAAACACAAACAAACACCAAACAAAGTCCCAAACTTCCAACAAAAATCACCCAACACAAACAAACAACCACATGCTTGGTGAACGTTCATTATATTCCGAATCTGCAAACATGGCGAGCTTGTGGCAAGTATTACTTTCGGGTTGGCATATTTTTATTATAAATTAAAACAAGCGAAAAAAGAAAGAATAAAAAGAAGACAGCAAAGACGATGGTGGATGATTCAAATACATAAAAATCGTACAAGGTGTCTGCTTTAGACCTATTATTTGGGCTTTAATTTGCTTCAATTTAATTTTGCTTAAAAGTTTTTATTGGTCTCAGACAATTTATAGAAGAAAAATTTAATGAGCTTCTTCACGAACCATCTTTTCATCGACTTTCATAATTTCTGTCACATGAGTTTCAGAGATTTTGAGTATTTGCTATCCTTTATCCATTTTTTTCTTCAGATGTCTGCAGAACGTTGCCATCAGTATTTATTTTTTGGTCTTCAATTCCTTGACACTTTTATGCATTATAATGCTGATTCGAGTCCATCCATCATTAACGTTTTGCCGAATTTTGTGACCGGCATCTTTAGAATTGCAGAGACATGGCTCATTTTGATAAGCCTCCAAAAATGACAGAATCGTAGGTGCCGACCAATCACTCATTTTTTTGCTTTGCGCGCCAACGTAAAAGTGTACCGAGTAAATAAATTTGTGCAAGAAAAACCGACACCTATGCCGAACACTGTCCATCACAAACACAACAGGCAAACAAAGACAAACACGTTTGTTTGCTGTTGTTTGTTTGCCATTGTTTGCCAAGCGTGTGGAGGGCCCTTTATAAGTTAAAAAACAAAAGACTATGTACATACAGGATCTGTATCTGACATCGTAACGCAAACTTCGCGAAAAGGCTAGGCTGCATAAATTATAAAAAAAAATTAGATCATTATCTTGTTGAAAAAAAAAACCAATTTCAATCAAATTAAGCCAGACAGAACAGCATTTTGCAGTTGCATTCACTTTAAACTGCTCCTTTTTCTTGATTCCACTTTGACCTTCTGATTTCTCTTTGAGATCCAATCCTGTGATAATACCGCATTTCGCGACAAAAAGGCCGACTCTTTGGCTATAGGTAGGTAGGTACTGACGGTGACTATCGGCTCGGCCTTTGAATGTGCCGTTGATCCCTGAAGTGAACTCATTGATTCAGCTGATAGGTATAGTTTATAGGGATAGTTTTTATTCACAGTTTTATTCACATTGCGGTTTTTTGTGTAATTAGCGAATTAAGTTTTACTTCAAAATCTTATTGGGTTGTAAAAGTGTAGCAATTACGAAGGGTCTAAAGTGAAAAAAACTGCATATTTTTTTTTCAAAAAATCATGAAAAAGCCGACGAAAAATTCCACCACTGGGGGGTTCGGAATCATAGATCTGGATCCATGGTACTGGTTTGTGCGTCGATGTCAGAGATACCCCTTATATCTTTCTTACACATTGACTAAAGCATAAGTAAAAATAGGACGAACTTATGTACCTACTTTGCTGTTATTTTAGTACGGCTTCTATAGCTTTAGTTATTGTTCTTAGGTTTATACAGCGAAAACATGTTATTTCATAATAGGTTTTCACAGTTTAGACCTGTCAAATTAGTCGGCGGTTGAAGTAAATTGGTATATTTTTGGTCACCATGTTTTTAATCGCATCTATAAACTTCTATGGAATAACCAAGGAACTTGTACCTAAACTGGAATGTATACTATCCATCAAAACGCGGTCCGAAGGAGATAGCTTCACAGTAGCCCTCTGTCCTTTAGGCCTAGTATGAGTTTTCAATACGAAACTCGATCGTCTATAACGAGCGCGTTTGGCGCTCTCATTGGTTGAGAGTTCTTACGACCTTGAAGCGGGCCAATCGCTGAGTCAAACGCGCTCGATATCGACGAACGAGTTTCGTATTGAAAACTCATACTAGGCCTACTTGTTGTGTAGGCTGACTATTATAATGGAAAATAAAAGGAAATTACGTAAAAAATATTTTTTACTTATATTTTTTTTTATATTAGCTGAGTTTTTTATGAATACATATTTAGATTTAGATGCGAATTTTTATTTATTTTGTTATTCCAAAAATAGATGAATATATTGATGATGTACGGACGACAGTAGGTCAATCTACCCGAAACTGTCAAATATTCCTAATCAATCTTGAACCTTAACAGTTTAGAAATTCAGCTTCTAATTTTATACAAAGCACAGGTCCGCTCTTGTGTGGAGTACTGCAGCCACATTTGGGCTGGTGCTGCGAAATGTCACCTTGCCACTTTGGATTCGGTGGAGAGGCGTGCGAAGAGGCTGATTGGCGACCCAGACTTAACTCGAAACGGTCTCCAAAGCCTGGAGCACAGGCGTAGAGTAGCCAGCCTTTCGGTCTTCTATAGGATACATTCTGGTGAGTGTGCAAGGGAATTTCATGATTTAATTCCCCCATCTCCGTTCCACCATCGGACGACCCGTCGTACAGCGACTTTCCACCCTTACGTTATTAACACCACTACGATCCGGACGAAACGTTTCGCTTCTTCTTTTATATCGCGTACATCGAGGGACTGGAACAATTTGGCGGCGGCGGTGTTTCTGTCACACTACAATTTGAGTGTCTTCAAGGCTAGAGCGAATAGGCTCTTAATAAACTAGCGCCCTTTACCATCAACGATCGCATCACTGCTTACCATCAGGCGGGATTGCGGTCAAGCGCTAGTTTATATAAAAAAAAACTCTTTTAAATTGTCAAGCTAATGATATAAATATTTGATTACATCATTTTAAATTTTCATAGTTTTGTGAAAGGTTCAGCAGCTCCAAGTGTACTAAATTAAGTTTAGCTCCTGTGTAGCTGTACTAGTGCCGAACACCCCTGTCAGCGATGCAATTCCGTAACGTACGATATTCTTGGCTACATAGTACCTATGTAATACTAGCTTTGAGTAAAAAAAACGGGGTGTGGCTGTGTTATGGACAAGGCCGTTTGTTGTACGTGAATACGTCTCGTAACGGGTGGATCATCACCGGTGGCGTTGGCTGTCACACAACTGGTTGTGTTAGGTTGGAATGAATCCCCGTTTACTGTAATTTTGTAATGCTTATACAATGGTTGACCTAGCAAGAATTGTAGCCAAGCTTTTAACACTGACTTTTTGACCATGCCGCTTAGATATGTAGATTTATGTATCATGTTCTTCTTTATGTTACCATTGAACGCCTGATCATCGTCCAATTGACGAGGTAGCTGCTGCAACATTGTGTCTACATCCACGGGTACATTAATGACTTGTCCGATGATACCATAGCTGCCATCGTAAAGCAACCGACGTATCTGCATGAATGGCAGTCGCGGTGATACTAGACGAGCACTAATCGGATCTAAAGCGGGCAACCCGTTTTGCTTAGGTGGATACACAAATCCGTTCGAACGTGATAACGTGGGCACTTTGCCAGAGTCCACTGAGTTTTTACAAGTACCGCACAGTTTAAAGTCAGCGACCGGCTCTTCAGGGAAAGTATTACTAAGCAGTGGTAAGTGTTTTTAATTTGTTGGCTTCAATGAGCGCAGAAACCATAGACGATCACACACATCACACTTGTGTCCGAATGGATTGTTGATAAACGTCGTAGTTAAACGTGCACTAGCTGCTGCCCAATACGTCTTCATAAACCTCGATCGTACACAATCGATGCTAACACAACCCGATGTCGATACAGAAGCGAATTCATCATCCATCTGCGTAATTTCAACCGTCCCAGCTGCAGATGTACTGGCACCGTCGTTTATCCGCTCGGCCGCATTCATTACTTTACGTTGCCGGCACTGCTTGACTCGATCATATGGTGTTTTATTGGTACCATTCGATTGCTGTTGAGATGCCCTTTCCAACCGTAAACGATCTCTGTATTTCGATTTGGCTTTTCGACGCGTATAGGCCGACATTATATATTTTTAGATATTATTTTTTTATTTTAACACCTTATTATATTCACAGTTACAATTTTACACTAATTTTATATATATAATCGACAGATTTTGAAGAGAGCTGACAATTGAAACTTGAATGAACGTCGTAGCTTCACAGAGTCTAAAGTTATACTAAATGGAAATCTCGATACGCAGCAAAATCACCTTCAAAATGGCGGGGCTGCCCCCTCCCCTGCGCGCGATGTGTTACAGTCCTTACTTAGCGTAATAAATTCTTTGATTCTTTAGCTATCCAGTGGTGTAACTGAAATTTGGATGGACATGATAGATATGTAGCTACAACACTAAACTGTATCCCCCGATTTTGTTATCATTCGTTTTTTTGGATTACGTCCCTATGGAAATAATTTTAAAGACGTATTCACGTCAAAACGTAAACAATTACAACTTAAAACTTCAAGAGGAAAAATCAAAGAACAGTCAGTGTCTAGAAATCGGACGCAGCTCAAGCCCAAGCCTTTTTGTCCTCAATATAATCCTTAACACTATAAAATGCTCTCTGACACAACTTACGTTTAATGAGGATTTTGAATTTATTCAGGCTCAGATCTTGAACCACCTCTGGAAGTCTACTGAAGAATGTATACATTGGCATCTGAAAGAGCTACCTATTTTTTGAGCCTTGTTGTAGGTGCAATAAATTTGTGCCTGTTTCTAGTATTTATATTATGGACATCACTGTATTTTTTAAACAATTTTATATTTTTATGAGCATACATATGATTTTCATAAATATACTAGCTGAGCCGGCAAACGTTGTTTTGCCATATAAATAATAAAAAAAAATTAGGGGTGGACTACCCCTAACATTTAGGGGGATGAAAAATAGATGTTGGCCGATTCTTATAGATACCGGATAAGCACAAAAAATTTCATCAAAATCGGTCGAGCCGTTTCGGAGGAGTTTAAGTTCGAACACCGTGACACGAGAATTTTATATATTAGACTAGCTGACCCTGCAAACGTTGTTTTGCCATATAAATAATAGATTAAATTACTAAAATGGCTATTAAAAAATAAGGGTTGATCGTAGAAGGGTGAAAATTGGGGATTGTATGTATTTTTGTATGTTGTATCATAAAAAAAATAGAAATTAAAAATTTTGTCAAAAAAAAAAAAAAATTAGGGGTGGACTACCCCTAACATTTAGGGGGATGAAAAATAGATGTTGGCCGATTCTCATAGATACCGGATAAGCACAAAAAAATTCATCAAAATCGGTCGAGCCGTTTCGGAGGAGTTTAAGTTCGAACACCGTGACACGAGAATTTTATATATTAGATTGAGACAGCACGGTCAGTACATAAATCTCTTTAAATATTTCTTTGAGAGTGTCTCGGGCTTAATTTATAATATATTGCACAAACAGCTCGTTTTTGCAAAACAAATATTGTTTGAATATCAGCGGCGTTTCCCCACAAAAATACCGTATGTCATTACGCTATGGAAATAGCCAAAGTACAGTAAACGGGCCGTCTCACAGTCCACAAACGCCAACCATAGTGGTTTGTTATACTCTTCGGAATTCTGTATAACTTGCCGCAGCGTATGTATTGTGGTCTATGGTGCTAAAGCCTTTTCGGAAGCCTGCTTGTTCGGGAGGCTGGAAGTCGTCGAACCTGCCAGCGAGACGATTCGTAATGACCCTAGAAAACAGCTTATTATAGACATGGCTCCGGAGGGATATCGTCGCTTAAGTTCTAACACCGCGGAACTCAAAAAAATGGTCAAAATGTGTTATGCGTGTCATTGGATAAAGAATCGAAAGACGCGTCATTTGACCAACATTACACCGACGATATCCCGGACGTCAGCCTGTTCGAGATTGGTATGGCCCTGAAACAGCTCAAGAACGATAAGGGGGCTGGAGATGATGAAATTACGGCTGAGCTTCTGAAAGCGGGTCGCAAACCGGTTCTTAAAACACTTCAGAATCTATTTAATTCCGTCATTCTTAATGGCGAAACGCCTAGGGCGTGGCACAGGAGCGTGGTTGTGTTGTTTTTCAAAAAAGGTGACACTACCCTCCTGAAAAACTACAGACCGATATCCCTCCAGAGCCATGTCTATAATAAGCTGTTTTCTAGGGTCATCACGAATATTCTCGCTCGCAGGTTCGATGACTTCCAGCCTCCCGAACAAGCAGGCTTCCGAAAAGGCTTTAGCACCATTGACCACATACATACACTGTGGCCAGTTATACAGAAGTCCGAGAAGTATACCAAACCACTATGCTTGAAGTTTGTGGACTATGAGAAGGCCTTTGATTCGATCGAGACTTGGGCGGTACTACAGTCTCTCCAGCAGTGCCAAATTGACTATCGACACATTGAGGTGATACTGCCAGACTAAAATTTGAGTGTCTTCAAGGCTAGAGTGAATAGGCTCTTAATAAATTAGCGCGCTTTATCAACAACGATTGGATCACTTTGTACTATCAGACAGATTTGCAGTCAAGCACTAGTTTATAATTTATAACAAAAAAAGGTAAAACTGAAGGTCAGACTTTCGAAAGTGTTTGTACAAAATCACCATCATGACAGTCCATCTCCAGGATCAGTAGGCCTAGTATGAGTTTTCAATACGAAACTCGATCGTTGGTATCGAGCGCGTTTGGCGCTCTCATTGGTTGAGAGTTCTTACGACCTTGAAGCGGGCCAATCGCTGAGTCAAACGCGCTCGATACGATCGAACGAGTTTCGTAATGAAAACTCATACTAGGCCTACTAGACTCGAAACCTATCCAACTGCAGCGTGAAGTGAGATGAGTAGATGTAATATCTCCCGAATTGTTCACTGCTGTGTTAGATGTCTTCAAGCTCCTGGACTTGAAAGGAATTGGCATCAACATCAACAGCGAGTACATCACTAATCCCCGATTTGAGATGATATTGTGGTCATGGGAGAGACCCTGGAAGACTTGAGCAAAATGCTCAATGACCTCAGCAGAGCTTGCCAACAAGTGGGTCTAAGGATGAACATGGATAAGACGAAGATCATGTCACTCTCATGTAGCACCCACTCCAATTCTAGTTGCTTTCTATGCACTCAAAGTAGTTGTCTAAAAATTTTACTTGCCCTTGACTTTTACTGTAAAATAATGTCAAATGCAGTCCAAATGATCACAACTAGTCACAATCATTTGACAAAAATGTGTTTGCCGATTAGGCAGCCGGTTAGCTTTTGAGATGAGACAATAGAAAACACAATTAAATATAAAATATATTTATTAAACTTACTATACAATTACCACATTAGTTGTCATTGGATGCCATATGTCTTATAAGATTTGATATAAACTTGTCTATTTTTCTAACATCTTGCTGTACTTCAGTTTTGTATTGGAGACACTGTAATTAATAAAAAAAAAACAATCAGAAACTTTTTAGTCAGCTGTATGTATTATACTCCATTAAGGTGAATTGAATCCAGTTAGACTGGACAGGAACAACATATGGTATAAAAGTCTAGGAAGATAATGTATATACATAATAATTCATAGTCTGTATACTGCTGAATTGCCAATGAGCTGGCCATATTTGTCAAAGGACCAAAAGCAGGTGGAAAATGACTCCTTTCCTAGAAAACACTTATCTATCTGCAAGAGTAATGTGGGATGCCACCATAATATGGCTGGGATAGATTGTAAGCAGAAGGTAGACAACAGTGTTATAGCCCCAATTGTACAGTTTTGTTGAGCAACACATTGCAAGAGGCCTCTGCTTATTGTTTGCTATAGTATTTTTGTATCTGCTAAACCATCAATCGACTGTTTATTTACATTAAAAGAGTAGTTAAAAAAATGTTTCTTTATAAAGGCAAGTAAATTAAAATAAGTAGTGTACTAAGTCATGTTAGTGTTAAATATTCTCTAAGCAAATTCAAAATTCTAGCAGCAATATAATGAATCAGTTACCTTTTTGTTATCTGTAATTTTAACAACAAATACACCCTTCGTATGGGAATATTTGATACTGTATCGTGTGTTCATTGGATCCCTTAGATATAACATCTCTGCAGATTTTTCAAACTCTTCCCAATTAGGTATAAAAGTCATTGTTTAGTAGTAGTATTAAATTTCCTGTAATACTTGTTTAATCAGTTTAAATATCAAATCACATTAATAAGTAAATCTTTCTTCTTTTCGGAATGATTTTGGAATTTTTGGATCAAATCTTCAACACTGCCAAACCTCACTTCGTGAATTCAAGAGACTAGGGCTGGGCTGTAGTTAAATTGTCAATTGTCGGTATTTTGTAAATTATTGAATCACAGAGTACGTTTTCTATTGAATTATAGATAGAAATAATCTGACGCAGCAAACGTTGCTTTTCTTTAAACGTTATTTTTAGGATATATTTTTTTAGAATAGTGATTATAAAATAGGAGTTGGCGATAGAAGCGTGAAAAATTAGAGTTCTATGTATTTTTAATGGTATAAAAAATCGGAAAATCGATCAAGCCGTATCGGAGGAGTATGGTTTTGTCGGGATTATGATTTTGTTCTCTTGCTGTCTTGCACAGAGTACTATAATATAAAAAGGAACTGTCTTGACTCGCTCGGTTCTTTCAAGTCATCATTTCTTTGTTTTCGTTATTATTTTCGTGTTTTTGTTATAAGTTTATTGTTTTTGTTAACTGTCGTTACTGTTGCTATTTTGTTATGCGTAGTAAAATGTCTTCATGTAAACGAGGTGAAGGACTATCAACGTTAAAATAAAATGTATGTGTATATTGAATAATTCAATAAATGTATTCAAAATAAACCATTTACAGAAAACTTAGTCTTTTTTTAATATGACAAACCTATAATCACTTGTTAGCTAGTGGTTGTAGGTTTATGAGTATCTTCAAATTAATTATCCGACTTCAGTTCCGAAGGGTTTATTACAAAACTTTTGAGAGCTGCTATTCCATCACATCGCTTTTGTTGACCTTACCATCTATCACTAGCAAGTAGCAGACCCCATTTTGGATTAGTTTCTTTATTGGCGCGGCTTACAACATTGTGAACATTACAATTTTATATGGAAGATAATAATTATGTAGACTTCATTTTCAAAAAGGCTTTTATAGAAAAATAACAATTGTCTAATATCCTATTTGATATTACCCTACTATAAGGAAACAATGATGATTACCTAAAATTCTATAAAAAGATTCGATTGCAATGATGAATTTTGTAAATCCAAAAAAAAAAGCAGTCTTGGGGCTGACCGACAGAAACGAAAACTGAAAGCATTAAAAAACACAGAATATACAAAAGTAAAAAACACCCAAACATTTCAATGTTTTTCCCCATCTAGCAAAAGCGCTCAATGTTGCTGAAGAAGATTTTACTAGGTTTTTTTGGAACGAAGTCTGTTAATGTGACTGTTGGTAGGAGGTATGTACTTATTGGTAGAAATACTTACACAAGGACAGAGCTTTAAGCCTCTTCCATCCGATTATATTTTTCTGTCTCTTTCTATTATTTTAAAGTGTATGTGTGCATGCGAATATTAAGTAAGGAACTTTGTTTAAGTATTGCGTATTTTAAGAAATGTTGGTACTTATTTATGCACAATATTATGCTTACTATAAAATTAGTGGCGTAAGTAGTATGTACATGCAAAGTAACGATATTTCAGAATTTTAGAAATTATCTCGATAAGTGCAGAAATTGGTCTATTACATCCCTAGAACCACATGTCAACAAATGGCACGTCATATCACAGATGTCACAGGTTGTTATTTTAAAACTGATTGATTTGAACATGAGGTTTTATGCAGGTGAACAGGCACTTTAGTATCTACATTTTTTTAAATAAGGATGGCCGTTCAAAGTCGATTTATAGTTTAACAAATTGTCTTAATTCTAGAAAAATTGGTACAATTGTGTATTTATTTTTGACTGTGATTCTAGAAATCGTCGCTTAAGTTCTAACACCGCGTAACTCAAAATAATGAACATTTCAGGAGACTAAAAAAAACTGTCTAGGTTTGTATAACTAGACAGTTTTTTTAGTTTCCTGAAAAGTTATTTATTTTGAGTTACGCGGTGTTAGAACTTAAGCGACGAAATGTTATTTAGGGCCATAACCTTAAATAACATTTAAATATTTGCAAGTGCAACATCCCTTTGAACAGCGTTGCGATAAATGAGTGCGTACTGTGTGGTGGCGCTGCACAGTGGGTCCATATTGAAAAATAGTGGACATAGGCAACAAAGTTCTAATATCGATGCAATTTTTTTTTATATGACGCGTTATGTTATACCTGTCAACTTTTACTCTTGTGTAATTTCTACTAAAGATGATAGTTTGTCTGAAAAAAAAATTGTTTTTTTTTTTTGTATGGAGCGAATCACGTTTCATTTTTTTTTCTTCAATTGTACTAATATGTTGGGTGTATAGCGCAAGTATATGATAACTAGGATCATTCTCTATATACGAAAAAACAATCAGTGCCGGACACTTGCGGCCGCGCAAGTAATCAATAGGTAAAAAAAAAAATGTTTGAATTTTTTTGCCATTTAAGAAAAATTCAAAGTATATTTTTTGTCTCATTTGGCTATTTTGACCTTTTTTAGGTGAATGTATAATGACAAATATACGTTGAATTTCTCTTAAATGGCAAAAAAATTCCTACAAAATATATTTTTTTTTACCAATTGATTACTCGCGCGGCCGCAAGTGTCCGGCGCTGATTATTTTTTCGTAGATAGAGAATGATCCTAGCTATCATGTACTTGCGCCATACACTCAACATATTAGTACAATTGAAGAAAAAAAATTGAAACGTGATTCGCAAAAAAAATGTTTTTTTTTTTCAGACGCTATTTTTCAATACGGGCCCACTGTGCGCCGTAGCCGCCACCTTTTTTTTTTGACGCTGTGGAAATGCCTTTACGCACCATACCCCGAGGGGCGTGTGTGGGACTCGCCCAGGCGTAGCCGGGAATACCCACTAAAACTACAGCGGCACAACGACATCGCTTGAGTGGCAGGGTCTTGGGAAATAGCAGAGCCTGCGCTACCAATCCCCCGCCGGCGATTCCCGCCAGAAGGCGGGCCCACAGTGGTCCCCCCATACGGAGGGGCCGGGCTGGGTACGTCTTCTTGTGCGAGAAGATGCGGCAGCCAAGGGTTTTTTAGCGAGGTGTTCTTCCTCTTAGCCCCACTCGTTTGCACGGATACAAACGGGGCCCCCAGCTCCTCTCAATGAGGAGACCGGGTGCCCGACGGTGACCCGGAGGTCGGGTCACGTCAGCCACCTGGAGTGGTGGCCGACCCGCCGCACGTGTGAACGCCGAAGCGGTCCCCACATCTGATTTTGGTCCGCGCCGGTAAACCGGTAACCCCCATATCTGGGGGCCGTTCCCCAATCCGCCACCTGGGGACGCGTCCGACGGCAGGCCAGAAACTGCACACGGTGATTTTTAACTTAACTTTTTTTTTTGTCGCTGGGGAAAATGATAATTTCGCATCCCCGCCCGTCGGGGGACGGAGGATGTCTGGTACTCCCCGGGAGAGAGCCTCCCGGTATACCCACTAAAAAAAACCCCAGCGGCACTCTGGCGTCGCCTTGGTGGCGGGGGAGTGGGAAAAAGCGGAGCCTTGACTACCAGCCCCCCACCGGCGTTATGCCCGCCTAATACGGCGGACCCTCGTTCACCCCTCCACAGGGAGGGACCGTGGCTCAGCCACCCTCATGGTGAGCGCGTGGCGGGCGCGGGCACCCCCGTGCCTCACGCCCCCCACTCACCTCAGGGAGGGAGAAGGCGGCCAAACATCCGCCTTCTCCTGCCCCTACGCCGCCTACGGAGCGCTGGAGCGAGGGGATCCTCCTCTCGTTCGCGCTCCGCGGCCTCCTTCTGCGACATTACGTCCTCGCAGAAGGAGGCCATCGCCGCCCAGGCCTCCTCGCTCCCCACCATCGCTCTGGCGATGGTGGGCAGCGAGAGGTTCCCTCCTACCGCCGCGACAAGATCGCGGCGCGGCACGGCTCACGACGGGCATACCGCGAGGGTGTGTTTCGCCGTGTCCTCTGCCGCGCCGCAACCGTGGCACGACGGTGTCTCTTCTCGTCCTATCCGGTGCAGGTACCTGCCGAAGCAGCCGTGAGCTGCACCAGACGGAAGGAGAAGAACCCGTGACGCCTGTCGAGCCAGTCCTTCAGGGCCGGCCCGATGGCGAGGGTACGGCAGCCGAACACCGCGGAGGCGAGGTCCTGTGTCCAATGTTGGACGATAGCGTCCCTCGCCTCCCGCCGGACGGCTTCCCTCTCCTCTGGGGCCGGACGCTCACCCAGCGCCCTGTGCACCGCCGAGGACTCGTACACTCTAGCGAGCACCCACGCCTCGAGCTCCCAAGGCCCGCGCTGCCCGCTGGGCGATGGCCCTTACGGCGCTCGAAGAGCAGTGATGTTCTGCCTCCTATGGAGGGAGTCCGCACAAATGGGGGCCCCATAAAGGGCCATGCTCTTAAGTATGCCGGCGTATAGACGCTGGCACCGCAAGCTTGGCCGTCCCAAATTTGGCATGAGCCATGACAGAGCGTCCGCAGACTTCAGCAGGCACGTCGACAGCCCGCTGAAATGTGGGCCGAAGCGCCCCCTGCCGTCCAACATGAGGTCCAGATATTTCATCTGGGCTTCGTAACTTACCCTAACTTAACTTAACCTATCTTCTTTCGCTTCCCGCGTGAGCCGACTAGGAGGAGTTTAGGGTAAAGTCATGATGTGGCCACTATGCTACAATATTTCAATGTTCTTTATAAATTATCCACTGAATGCACTTTTTACTACATAAATCACGCGCTTTATTTAGTAAACAACACTATACATAATTTTAAAAGTCCAATGAAAAATGAACGTGACACTCAGCTTGACTTTCCCGCCAAAACTCTCTATTCCGCTATGTGTTACCCAGGGTTACCAAAGCTAATTCATCCAAATCCCTAAAAATTTGGGGAATTCGATCAGTTCCCCAAATTTTAGGGAAAAACATCCGCTAATTCCCCACAAATTCTCCTCACAAGTTTTTTTTATGAAAATAAACTATATTCAATTATTTAAATAATATTTATGGTTTATGTTTTACATTTTTTCCATTAATTAGTCCAAAGCATTTTGTTCGAAGGGTTAAACTTGACACTGCCGCCCAGTTTTTTAATCCCTTCCCTTGTAGCCTAGTATTAATGATACTACATTATATGTATTTAATCTATTTGGGCTTTCAGTTTTTAAATTTTGAAAATGGCTATATAAGCAATAACGAAATAACTATTTTTATATTTGAGAACAGGTATTCTCCCGCAGCGTTTTCAGGCGAAAAATTTTACCCCTGCAACATTCAGCATCAATCTTCATTAACTTCAAGCCCATGTTGGTGAAAATCCAGCATAGCGTGAGCTCTCCACTCATCGTCCAATTTTTGTGCTTTCACAAATTTATAAAGCACTGGAAATCGCTTCAGTACAGGCACCAGAGATTTAATTTTAAACGGTTGAGCTTGTAATCGATTTACAACAGATATAATTGAAAATAAAGAATCTTACTTTTTACTTATATTACTTAAGTTGATATCAATTCAATTTCATAAATCGTGACGTGCCTATAACTTAAGTCAATAAGCACAAAAGACAAAAATACACTCGGTATTAAAGTTTAAAATACATTATTGTAGTTCTGGAGAAAATAAATTCCGCCAATATTGTAACGGTCTCGTCATAACAACATCTGTCACAAAACCGTTTTGTGACGGTCATAAGTACGCAAAATTACCGTCACGGGGTAACGTGCGCATAATTACCGTCACGGGGTAACGTGTACATCTTTGGTCATACATAATGATTCTAAAAAAATATCGTTATTAAACGATGATTTTTTTCCGATGAGAATAAGATGTGAAAATCCCCACATTTGCCCCACTTAATGCCAATACCCAACCAACTTGAGATTCCCCGCAGTTTGGGGAATTCCTCACAGATTTACAACGCTGGTGTTACCCTAAAAATAAAGCATATTGCGATAATCTATTGCTCCATAAGTCCATATGTAAAAAAAAATTGTATTGCTCAGCAAAGCAACGTAATAAATTTTTAACTGTCAAAATTAAACCCATGAAAATTAAAGCCTCCCAGATTAATCAGAGTGTGAAGCCAGATTGAGCATCTAATTGCCCCGATTCAGACATTTCATACATGTTTAGCAGCAATTTTTTTATCATATACTCCAGGTGTACTGCAGCTTCGTTTTTTTAAGTTTTTTCAAAGGAAAATTTTTGGTTGTAACTAAATCTCCTTGGTTGCAGGGTAAATTGACTATAAATAGAATAGAATAGAATACTCTTTATTATGTATACCATATACATTACAGAACATAAATAAAAATCTTTTACAAAGTGTGACACAATGGGCGGTCTTATCGCTAAAAGCGATCTTTTACAGACAACCTTTCGATAGTATACTAAGGGGAAGGAGAGAGAAATAATGTAGGTAGTCTACAACGTACTACTATTTACAAAGATTTAGAAGATTCGCGATTTAAAAATACAGCTACAAACCTATCGACAGGACTTTGCGAGTTGCGACCGTCTATATCGATCGTAAAGTGATCTCAAACTGCTGTCCCGGGGCGACCCAAGTTAGTGTAAAAGCGAGTAATCGTTAACAACGAAGCGAGGAAAACAATGGGAAATACTTATACCTATACCTAAAACTCATCTGTGATCCTTTTTCCGTGCGCCAGCGGCTACGGTATCTCCTTCGATTAACCTACGGCCCTGGCGGCTGGCAGGTTTAGGTCCTAGTGGATCCTGTCACGATATGCTAAAGCCTCCCGACCCGAGCCTGGTCCTTATCGAGTGCTGCCCGCAAGACCGCCACTGTTGTAGCCGGGAGTTGATGTTGGCTCCCGATGGCGTCACCTGCACAATTAAAGCAATTTATAAGATTGTGGAACTCACTCCCGCCTAACATTCGTGATTTAAACACTATTTCTAAATTTAAACGTCGATTAAAAGAGCATTATCTTTCCTCTATATTGTGAGAATTTGTTTAATATTTATATATTCTAGTATTATGTATTTATTTAAGTATACTTATATAGTTATTTTTGATTTATATGTTTAGGTATAATTAAGATTATTACTTTAATAGTTATTCATATTTTATTACCTCTATGTTCTTACACACTATTGTCTACATACATTTCTGTTTTACTTCTCCTTTCGCAGGTCTGCTGGAAGAAATTTCTTAAGAAATAAGCAGCACTTTTGTACTCAGATCTTAATTTTGTCATATCTTTATGTATTTTATTGTGTGTACATAAATAATAAGATGGATGGTAAGGTCAAGATCACAAGTAAGGTAGATATAAAATGATAAATTGGCAACACTTGGGCCACAGACAGCGCAACCAACTACGCAGAAAATCAATACACCGTGATGTATTCGCCTTTTTAAAATGAGAACGTGACAAAACATTAATTTAATTCATCGAAGAAACCACTTTAATTTAAAAAAAATATCTGTTGAGACTTGATGCTCATTTTTTATTTATTTACAAAGTGATGAGTATTCTCATAGTTACGGCGTGGTAGAACTTTCTGCGCGTAGATTATCAGCTTTTCCTTCAAATTATAAACTGTTAAAGGTTAGTAAATCATTTATAATTAAAACGAATTATTGAAATAAGTAACCTATGGGTAATTTAAGCCATATTTGGGTAAAAACGTGTTGATTCGGATTATCGACCTTCGCCATTGTCTGCATGGTGCATTGCGTTTATTGTGCGATAGGTACGTACATTGGTAGTATTTTATGAAGCCATTTTGACGATATTATTAAGCTTTTTTCTGTTTTATTTGATGCATAAGTGCTGCATTGTTGTCGCTTTATTTTTCGCTTTTCTCGTAAGACTGAAATATTGGGTTTGGGATCTGGAAAAATATTTCTTAGACTAGGTATTGTCTGCATACCAACAGGCCTCTAATTCCCTTGTCCAGTCCGCGGCAAATTCATATTTTCCACTTTTGACAATGGATTCTCATCGTATATTGTTCTTGTCAAGAAATTTCGCCCCTCTGTCACCATCGATTTTATCAATATTGACAGTAAAATTTGAGCATCTCATTCAGGTTGGTATTATAAGTATAACTTACTGTGTAGGTAATAGATACTCAGTGCAATTCAAGTTCAAGATTTAATTAATTGTCTTGAAACTAGAAATGTTTTTACTAATAAAGTACAGGTAAAATAAAAGTTGAAATTTAATAATGAGATGAATATGAACTTAGAATATACCCTGTTATTTTATAAATATATAGTAGATCAAATTAGTTGTTTGAATTATGGTTTGATTGATGGTATGGCTTAGTATCATTTCCAAATTGTGCATGAGAGCATCATTCAATGTAGAGGCAAGTTTGCTCTAAACCATGGATTTCTTAACAATGCTTGGTATTTTGCTGACCATGCAACCAATTATTTTAATGAGAAAAATCTGACAGTAATTTTACAATCCAAAATGCTAAGCTTTGGACATTGTCTTAGTTTACCTTCATATTCGACTTATTTAAATATAATAAATATATGGTTTTGGCATTTTATAATACACTTCTGGACATTTATTGGCCCACCTTAGAGTTTAGGTTTTGATGGCCCCCTACCAAAATATGATTGCTAGATTGAACAAAAACTATTGATGCAGTTTTAAACCTGATACATGTTATCATCTTTTTCAATCATATTGTTTTAAATTTGAATTCAGAATACCATACGACATGGAGCTATGCCTAACAAGTCGGATATGCGCCTTGTTAATTTGCAATTGATTTTTGAATAAAAAACATGTTTTATCAAATAAAGGTTTAATTTAATAACGCGTGTTGCCTCCATGGGCAGCTACCACAGTTTTCATATGATTAGGCATAAAGTTCATCAACCGCTCTATGAAATTTTGAGGGATCATCTCCCATTCCTCTTCTATGGCAGTTTTCAACTCCTGCATCGTCTGGGCAACTGGTTGACGAGCCTTAACACGTCTTTTTAGCTCGTCCCACATGTGCTCAATGGGGTTCACTTCTGGGCTGCTGGCTGGCCAGTTAATAACTGTGATGTTCACATCCCGAAGATATTCCCTGACAATGCTGGCCGTATGGGCTCTTGCATTATCATGCATAAAAAGGAAATTTGGGACCACATAGTCCATCTATGGTATCACGTGAGGTTCTAAGCACTCACAAATGTACCTTTCAGCATTTAATGTTGGCAGCCGTGGTTCTGTAACAACCTCAAGTTGAGTTCTGCCGCTCGCAGATATACCGCCCCAGACAGTCCATGAGCCACCGCCATAAGCAACCCTCTCTTCAAAACAGCATTGTGCGAAACGCTCTCCCTTACGTCGGTAGACCTTCTTCCTTCCATCATTGCCATGTAACACAATTTTAGACTCATCGGAAAAGAGTACACGGCTCCAATCTTGCTGTGTCCAATTTAAATGAGCTCGTGCGAAATGAAGGCGCGCTGTTCGGTTTTGTTTGTTTCGCTCCTTAGATCCAGAGCCAAAGTTATCATCATCACTTGGTCTATCAGTATGACACCTAGAATATTGTGGTCCATTGCATGTTGAAAAAACATCTTTTTGAACTTTTGGATGTTTGTCAAATAGCAATTCTGGAATCCATATGTCAGAATCTGAAGGATGCACATGCCCTTTATTTTACGCTTTAGTGTCAAAGGTAGATTTTCATTTGAGGCGCTTTCATGGATCAGTACTTCTTCCAGCCATTAGAAGAAGTACTGATCTTGACAGACTATGTCAAGTCAGTCATGATCTTGATAAACCTTTGTTAAGAGGTTTATCAAGATGGTTTGTGTCTTAAGACTTTCTTGTCTTGTATGAAATGGGAAAGATACTGACTGGCTTAAATAGGTGTAATGTAGTGCATATGGTCATATGGCAATTCACTCAGATCCTATATATTTGCTAACATAATAAAAAAATATTCTTACAAATCAAACTTGATTTCTTATGAATATTGTTCTTACTATGAACATCTTCTGAAAAAAATGAATTGAAAGTATTGATTGAATATAGGTATTGAAGCCAAAATTTACCAAATGTGTGGGTTATATAACTATGAGCCCTTAACAAAGCATAATGAAACTAAATCTACTTTATTAATTCTTATGCAGACATTTTACATGGATTCTCTTTTTAGCATTCTTGATGGAACTAAAAATATAATTTGTAAAGCAGTAATATTAGTGTTTAAAATTAGAAGATTTTTACAATTTTATATTTAAAAAAATTCTAGCAGCCTAAGACCTAGCACCCTATTCAAATCAATTAAAACCTATTAAAATGCATTCAGTTGTCAGGATGTTATATTGATTTAAACCCCTCTATTCATAAACATTGCTTAAAGTTAACTAGGGATTATAAAAAAAAAATACATTGACGTTTTAACGTCACTTTAATCATTGTTTATGAATAAACACCATAGTGTTTAAGGGGTTTATTCATAATGATGATTATAAGTTCAGTGATGTGCAAACAACATTCACAATGATAATGAAAACAAATGAAAATACATAACGCTCTTTGTTTTCACCGAGCAGGTTGGTTAAAAACTGAAACTATAATTTCGCCAAGTCACGTCTGTACTATACGAATGAAAATTGAGGTAGGTGTATTCTGTGTAGCACTAAACAGAGCAATCATTATTACGAATATAAATTTATAATACAAAAACCTATACTACCTTTATATCCTATGGTATTAATAAAAATATAATTAAAAAGATTATTTGACTTCTATTTAAAAAATACTATGAATTTACATATTTATCAGTTGCTAAAATCAATTCTGCATTATTTAGAAATATTCATTCCAACTATGGAATCTTTCACCGATCCTTCTTTCTTTCTTTATTTTTTTTTTTTATATTTGCCGTCTTTTACTTCTTGCTTGGCAAGAATCCTTGTCTTTCTTTTGTTTTTTCCACCAATTCACTTTTTTCCGTTTTTTCTTTTGCGGCATTGGCTTGTTGTATGGGTTGCTCTTTTCCCACTGTGTCTATATACTTTTTCTTTGTCATCGTTCTTTTTATCATTATTATATACATTTCTTATATGCTAGTCATCTTCTACTTCTAATACATTTCCATTCTTCTATGCTATCTTACTTCTATAAATTCGCATTCATGTTACCCCTTCTATTCTTACCAACGGCAAATTGCTGGGTTGTACTGCCCTTGTTCTATTCCTCTCAATTGATTGTTTAGCCACTTTGAGGCAGAACCGCTCCAGATACGGCCTGGAGTGTTTATCAGCCATTATATCGGCGATTGTTACTTCTGTCAGGTTTTTACCAGTGCTTACTTCCAGGTCGTATCTGTTGCGGTAGTGCCTCTGGCATTCCACCAAAAGATGCTGAATTGTCTCTGTGGCCTGCGTGTCCACGCAGGCTGGACTATCCTTTAATTTAAAGCGGTGCAGGTACGCGGCGAAGCCGCCGTGACCCGTCAGGATTACCGCCCAGATAGACGTCCTGTCGAGGCACTTCAGGAACTTGCGCGCGCAACACATCGGGGAAGCACATCCGCGTGACCTCAGCCATGGCCCCGCCGGTGTACCTCCCATTCCAGGTAGCTACTGTGCCCTCCCTCAGACGTCGTTTGACGTATGAGACTGGACACCTGTCATACGGGCGACCCTGGACTGAGCCGCCGCCAGCCTTGCCAACTCGTCGGCGCGCTCATTGCCGGGGATCCCGACATGAGCTTTCACCCAAAAGAACCGGAGGACTTACCTCTCCCCTCTTGCTCCCTTATATTCTTACGAATATGGGTAGCAAGGGGATGGTGCGTTTTCGGGTTTGGGATCAAGTCGACCGAGGATCGGGAGTCGCTGAGCACCGCCGCGCAGGCGAAGTCTCAGGACAACCACCTGGTTGACCGTGGACCTGGTCGAGCCTCCGTAGCCCTGGCTGTCGCGAGTAGCTCCGCCTGAAAGACGGTACACATCGGCTCCAACCTCATCCGCTTGGTCCGAATCTCGGACCCATCCCGCCAGTAGGAATATGCCGTCCCGACCGCTTCATCCGATTTACTACCGTCAGTGTAAATCAGATGAGCGGGGAGCTGTAGCTGAGCTACAGTTTCGGGGAGCATATTCTCCAGACACTGATAATCAACATCTGGCTCACTGGCGGGGTGAGGGGCCTCCGTAAAGGCCCTACGCTCCTCCAATTCGCGGGATTCCATTTCTTCGATCGGACGTCCCCGTTTGCACCCAAGCAGCCGGGCCGCCTCCAACATTCGAAGATCGAGTGGGAGGAGCCCCGACAGCGTGAGCGCTGCATTGAGCGACACCGTACGATGTATCGTACGATGCTCGACTCGAGCGCCGTATGCCCAGAGAACACCAACACGATATCATCCGCGAACGCCTGCACGTACGCGCCCAGCGCATCCAGGTTGTCCAGCAGCATGTTCCAGAAGAGAGACCCACGGATCGCGCCCTGGACACAGCCTTTGGACTGAGGCTTCCACATCGTCTTCCCCGCGTAGCGCACGAGTACCCTCCGGTCCCGGAAGTAATCCTCGACAAGACTTCTCAAATTAACGGGGTTACCTTTCTCTATCATTCTGCACTTTATAGCAGGCCACCATGCATTGTCGAACGCTCGGCCATGCATTTGGTAGTAGTTATAATTTAAAAAAAAGAATCATCTACAACTTCATAAATATCTTAATTCGCACACAGTACTTGGTTCTAGAAGGATAATATTTTTCAGAAAACCCTTTTGGAATGTACATCCCATACTTGAATGGGCTTACGGGAATTTTGTGAAGATAACACCTCATTGGAGCCGAAATTGACAGTGTCCAGAAGTGGTCAGTCTGCTATAGGCTTATGATGATGTTGAATATAAGAATGTATTACAGAATCTCATTGAAATCTCAAGCCTTAAAGCAAGTTTCAACCAACCAAAAATGGCTTTGATTACTTTATAGTAATGTCATGTCATCCATGGTTAGCAAAAACAGTGCCACCAAGATATGACAGATTTTGATTGCTGATATTTATTGTTACAGATTCTTCTTGAATAGCGATATATTCATTATACACGAACATAATTGTAAGTTAAAATGGAAGAAATAAATGGGGATCTTTATGGGGGCGGTTTAGTTAGTTTGGGAGATGAGGGTTCTTTGGAGTCTACAGAAAACGGGAAACAAGAGCAAAATTGTAAAATTTGCGAGTGAGTAACTGTTATTTATTTTACACGTTTTAAAAATATAGTGCAAATTAAAAAAAAATATTGTGCTTAAATCTATTTTTCAGCAATAAACTATGCAGTCCTCGAGTATTGTCTTGCCTTCATGTATTTTGTGAAGCTTGCATTGACAAATTGATGGTTAATGAAGCTGGCGATTCTCTTAAATTTGATTTGGCTGTAGAGTGCCCAATTTGCAAACAAGAAACCAAGGTAGGTCCTCAATAAAAATGATATCACCAATCACGATGCCTATAAGTTTTGAGTATACAACTAAGATATGTGTATTTTTTTATCAGGTACCTGGAGGTGGGGCTGCATCACTTCCTTCAGATTATGTGCTTACTAACATTTTGGATGTGTCTGCAATGGATCAGTCTGTTGTTTGTACCTGTTGCAAGAGTAAGGAACCTGCTGTTGCTAGATGCACTGATTGCTCTCATTTCCTATGTTCCAACTGTAATTCTGCTCACGAATTCATGAGATGCTTTGAAAACCACCGAGTAGTACCATTTGATGCTTTAAGGTCCTCCAAGGAGAAATCTGCTGTGCATAAGCCCATATTTTGCGCTCGGCATGCTGGAGAGAGTCTTAAGTTTTATTGTTGCGAATGTGAAGTTGGTGCTTGCACCGAATGCCTGACTGTGGATCACAAAGTAGGTGAACATCGTTGTGAGAGAATTGTTGATGTCGAGCCTAACCTACGTGCTGAATTGCGAAATTTCATTGTGGAAGCTAATGCTCGTGCTGCGACAGCTGGTAGTGCTTCAGCCAAGCTTGATGATGCACTTGGAGATCTTCAACGTCAACGAGATGAAGCCGAAGGTGTAATCAATGAAGCTTATCATGCTTATAAAGCTGCCTTGGAGAGGTGCCGAGAAAAGGCTCTTGAAGAACTTGAGCGTTTGCATAAGGAAAGGGAACTCAAGGTAATGGATCTGTTTGATCGCGTCGATAAAACTGTTCAGCGCATTGATTGCGCTTGTAAGTTCGCTGCTAGACTCCTCCGCCGCGGCGATGGTACTGAAATTGTGATGTTGAAAAAAACAGTTGCCTCCCAGTTTACCCGTTTGTTGGAAGGAGCACCAGAATTCGAAGTTGATTATTCATTGGAGTTTGTTACTAAGATGGATAAGTTTGATGCTATATCTGAAGAAACTTTTGGAACATTCCGTACAGAATCTACTCGAGCAGAAGAAAGAAAACGTGCAAGCGAGTCTTCTGCTATTGTATCAGTGACATCTAATTCTCATTCACCTGCTGTGTCAGTGACTAATGCTCCTGTTTTTGATGATTACTCGATGGGAGGTGTCCGCCGAGTCACGGGAGTTGGAGGCATGGTTGGAGTTTCTGGGGTACCAGCTATTGGAGTAGCTGGTGTCACTGGTGTAGGTGTCACTAACACCAGTGTCATTACTGGTGGCATGAATAGTGTGCAGGGAGTCGGCGGCGGTGTGTCTGCAATGCCGTCTATGGTAGAATACAATTTACAGCAGTTGGCTAGTATTGCTGAAAAAGATGTACCACCACCTCCTCATGCATCTCCAGCTCCGACTTTTACTCTCGCTGAACTACTGGCTGGGGACCTGAATTCGCCTCAGGCCTACAACAATTTACAAGCACTTGCTAAACTGGGGTTGAATACTGGTAAGTTTCACATATATTTTTTCTGGATTTGTTTTGCTTTGGAAATGCATTATGTTCATTCTTATGGTTTTTCAGAAGTTAATGGTTTTGGCGGCGTTGGAATTGGCGGTGTGGGCCCTCGCGGCGTGTCTCCAGGAAGACCTTTGTTAACTGCTGCTGAGGAAGCTGCTCTCGTACCTCCTCCTGCACCTCTTGTGCGTGCCACTAAAGCTACACCCATGCATATTCGATTCAAGTTTGGCCAACTAGGAAGTGGAAAGGGACAGTTCAATTCCCCTCATGGGTTCTGTCTTGGAAACGATGAAGACATTATTGTCGCTGATACAAACAACCATCGTATCACGGTATATATATTGACATAATTACGATAATAATAACTGGCAATTGGAAAGAAATTAATTAAAATTGTTTTTAGGTATTTGACAAGTCAGGAACTTATAAGTTTAACTTTGGCATTGCTGGAAAGGAGGAAGGTCAGCTGTGGTACCCTCGTAAAGTGGCAGTCGTTCGAGCCACTGGCAAATTTGTGGTCTGTGATCGTGGTAATGAGAGGTCCCGCATGCAAATTTTTACCAAAAACGGTCATTTCTTGAAGAAAATTGCTGTAAGTATTTCTCTGGGGAACTTGTGCGGACATCAATACCATCTTTGTTTTACAGAAAAGGGCTGTTTGAGCCATTTACAACCTTGGTCCTAGAGATTCGCCTAGAGAAAAATTCAGAGAGGTGAACATCCTCAATGTAGCTTCACAATATATATTTGAAAATCTTATGTATGCACATAAAAATATATCAATTCAATTCAATAATATTTATTTGCACAGAAAGTAGGTATACAAAATAATGATGTTTACATAATGTCAGACCCTTATACTATCTACCTTAAATTTGGCATGCAAATTTTGAACAGTTACATTAAATGAATCATTATTATTATATTGTCTATTATTATTAATATTTTATATTTATTTGGGAAGAGAGGAGTCATTTAAAAAATCATTTACAGAGTAATAACATTTTATATCGAATTTTAAGAAAATTATTATTATTTATAATATACAGTATTTTAAGAAAACCCTGTCCGACCCGTGAAGGTGTTGTTAGGTATCGATAACTGATTCTACTAATGCATACAAAACCGGGCTAAAATTAAAAAAAAAAATCCCCCTAAAAAATAAATATTATTTAGCAAAAAGAGGTAACTTATTAAATGTGCGCTATGCACACCTATGCCCCATTCCGCGGGCGGCGGGCGGCAGGGTACACGGCACGTGGTCGCATCACTATTCGCCCATAATAATACCGGTGTTGTCACTTTTTAAAAATTACCAAATTTCGGGGAAGTTGAAATTAATTCGGGAAAAAAAGATTATTTCAAAAATCATTTGTATTGGTACTATGATGATTACGTAAAATTTTATATTATATTTGGTCATGTGTTTACCTAACCTTTATTATCCTTATGGGTCGGACAGGGTTTTCTTAACATACTGTAAATACCAGGAACAAACACAATCTTGCTGTACATCGCACTTGTCTCCACAGAGTAGGCAACTCGTTCATGAGTCAATGTATACACTTTTACAACAAGCTTCCCATGGACATTCGAAACTTACCCATTAAACGATATAAAAACTATATAAAGGCCAAATTTTGCAAAAAGGGGTATTATAAAATCAGATTATTTAGAAGACAAAAAAACCTGGGACTGAGCTGTTCGCTCTGTTAAGCATTGTTATTAAGCAATATGCCTAATTATAACGTAAATTATTGAAAACATTTTCGTTTTTAATGTCTGCTCTGCTGTAGTCAGTTAGGAAATGCCAGCTTCATCTAGTTTGTCGTCTTTCGGCATGATGTCTGGTGAAGTAATACGAAGGACGTGTCTGAGCAGTTGTGTTGCGATGTGTGTCGGGGACGATGCGCCAAATGTTGTTGTGTTGGGAGTTTGGTCGTGGAGGGTCTTCAGATCAATCACCCTTTGGCGCAGCATCGTTGGTCGTGTTGTTGGGTTTAACATTGCATCACCTCGCTCAACTGCCGTCTTCCTTCCTATTCGCTCAATCTGAGTGAATAGATTGAATAGGTGAATAGGTAACGATCGCATCACTGCTTACCATCAGGCGGGATTGCGGTCAAGCGCTAGTTTATAATTATTAAAAAAATTAAATAAAAAAAAAACCATGACAAGTGAAAGTGATCAGTGATCCTACTTCTTAATAAACGATTTCATTTCATTATTATAATTTATACATGTACCGGGTTCAACAATGCATTTGGTGCTATTCATCAAGTTTGTTTTAGGTGCGTTTCATCGATATTGTTGCTGGACTAGCTGTTACTGCTGAAGGTCTGATTGTGGCGGTGGATAGTGTAACACCTACAGTATTTATATTGTCTGAAGAAGGTGACCTCATGAGCTGGTTTGATTGCAGTGAGTGCATGAGGGAGCCATCTGATATTGCTATTAGTGGTGAGTTTCAAGATCTTTGCTGTTGGCCATATGTATATATATATTTTTCAAACCAAGGCGAAGTTTTCAATACTACTCTATTTATTTAATGGATTTAACCTTCAAATAACTTGCATTTTTTAATATTAATGTCATAAAGCAATTAAATATAATTTGTTGTAGAGCATTTTTATTATTTTAGGTTTCTTGCAAAACAGTAATGATACTTTCCATGTTTAGGCAAGGAGTTCTATGTCTGCGATTTTAAGGGGCACTGTGTAGTTGTGTTCGACGACGAAGGGCGTTTTCTACGCCGCATCGGATGTGAGAATGTCACAAACTTTCCGAACGGAATTGACGTGTCTGACGCCGGTGACGTGCTGATAGGCGACTCGCATGGCAACAAGTTCCATGTCGCCGTTTTCTCACGTGACGGCGTTCTCGTCACCGAGTTCGAGTGTCCCTATGTCAAGGTTGGTGTGTTACAGTTAATTAATTATGAATCTACCTTTTAGAAACGTGTTTATTATTGTAACGCTATCTATAAATGCGTTGTTCGCATATGGCATGCATCATACTGACTTCTGGTCGGACGATCCTCCATTTTCTATGGAAGAAATGTAAACCTGGATGATTGACTGTTATTTTTATAATGCTCTAAAATTATTTGTTGTTTCCAGGTGTCTCGCTGCTGCGGATTGAAGATTACATCTGAAGGTTATATTGTCACTCTGGCTAAGAATAATCATCATGTTCTAGTCCTCAACACCCTTTATATCGTCTGAGGAGTAACTCCATGGCTGTAAGTCTGCATACTACAAGATCTCACATTTATTCCCTATATTTTATATTAATTGCTGTTTTTACAAAGCTTAACATTTTTTGCTAAACCAGTATTTGACTACTTATTTCGTTGTGTTAAATTTCATATTAGTCTGATATTTAAACACTCTGTCCATGAGCAGTGACCTATAGTGATCCTAATTTCGGTATGCTTCGTGATTTTTTGTTTTATGGCATTCTAGATTTAGAGACACTATATTTTTATTCACTGCTATGGATAGACTTAAGTCATTATTGTTTCCAAAGTACTGAATACTTGCGTATTGTTTGGGTTTTGTTCATCTGTCATTATTATTTTATAATTGCATTTAGTTCTAGTAATGGAAAATCCAAAGGTTAGTATATAATATTCAACTTATATTTTTTCGTTATAGTCCAATTATAAATTTCGTTATATTTGGTCATGGAAGATCCAAAAGTTTCGGATTTATTTTTAACTGACTATAAACAACTAATGGAGCGGACTAAAATACGGACAATTTTATTTTTATGAGTAAAAAAATTAAGCTTCAATTAAGTATAGTCAATCAACTCCACTCAAATACATCCGAAACTTCAAACTTCCTGTAGAAGAACAACCATAACCAAATTTAACTTAACCATTCCCAACGACAGGACTTTTATTTTGTTTCTAAATTTTAGCAGCTGGTATGGATCCTAGTTCGAGTGAAGTTTTAAACATGTCAATTAGGGGACTGCGTGGAGTGTCGCCTCAGATAAATATTGATTTGTTTGAATATTAACCCAATATACGTACGATTTGTTTTATTATATAATTGATTTTCTAGAATATCAGTAAATTGCAGAATAAGAACAAAATATTAACGCACAATTGAGTTTATTAAAAGTATAAAAATTTAGTCTTGTCATGACCAAAGGAGGCGACACCATAATAACGTGCCATCTAGTTTAGGTTAATCTCGTATACAATATTATATATTGTCCGTTAAAATATATTTACCATTTACAGAATTCTTGTGTCTATACAAAATGTTTTTCGTGTACTCTTGTTTTGAGAGCCTATTACATATTGAAAAGATTTTTCATGAGTAGGCATTACAGTATACATTGTTAAGAATTAGTTTATTGTAAGTAAATATCTTAATGATGAAACATTGTAATGCATGCTGTATTATTAGAGAACCGCTAATTGCAATAATATTGTACAACATTGTAATTTGGATAGTTATTATTGTAGACAATTAGTTTATCTGGCATTTTCTTGTATATAGCGAGCTTTTAAAATAGAATGCAAGCTTTCATTCTTTTATATTAGTGCACTTGTATTATTGAAATAGACACTCGCACATAAACGAATTTATTTGCAGTATCTAAGTTCTAAGACAAATAAAGTATTTATTTGTCTATTGGAAAAGTAAGCATTATATAAACCAAAATTACTAATATTACTTGTTATGTACATGAATTTGCCATTATATGTCTACTTCTACTTTAATATGTTCGATGAGTAAACAGTTCGCCAAACTATATATTTTTATAACTATCCAGATTTATATTCAAAATTGAGAATTCATAGTTTTAGATAGTAGGTACAAATGCGGTTTATTAAAGCGATACCATATTTAGATATATTCAGAATTTACATCATATTATTGTCCCTTGTTAGTTTCCTAATATTATTAGTATTTAGGAATGGGACACTTTACATCATATAAAATCCCTATTATTAATGTGGTATCAAAATTGTAATACATAAGTAATGGTCAGTTACAATTTTACCTTACACCATAACCAATTCCAGGGATCCATGGTCTTCCAAATATAATTAGACTATTTGAACGAATTTTCATACTAAAAGAAAGCTATTGCCGATTGTTGCTATGAATAACATTTAATTAACCATATTATGCGATATTTGTTATTCTTACTGGTACTCATAAGAAATATGAAGTTTATTATGCTGCTATTTTCAAAGAAATTCTATAGCCGGATTTCTGTTGTACATGACCATTATTTTGTTTTACATAACACTTTCAAATAGTACTTAACCAGACCACCTAAAATTAAGTGTGATATTTTACCAATATTGTTAATGTCAGTTTTAAATGCTCTCTAATTTTTTGGTTTAAATTTTGAAATATTTCCAAAAATAAAGTGCATTCATTGAAAAAAATAATACACACTCATGTTGCTAAATTGTAATTAAAGTCTAAATATTAATTAGTTCATAGTCAGACACACTCTCTTCGTATTGCTGAGCCATATAATTTTTACTGAATAATAAAATCATAATTGAAGAGAAACATGTATGGATATGCGTACTTAATTAGAAATAGGTATTTAATTTATGTATTTGTTGTGTATTGGAACAGTTTACAATATTCGATACGCAAAATTAGATGTGATATGAGCAATAATAGAGAGACATAATGAACCAACATTTTAAGACTTGCATGACTCAATATTTTGAAAGACACGAGCGAAGATTAAGACGTGGGGCGATTGAGTAACGTCAGATCTTTGAAAGCCAGTGATAAGTTGAATTTTGACATTTGAGTCTGAATCCTCTATTGATTAGTGAGTAACTTTTGGGTTTATTTTTCATATTGTTTTTAAGTTATTTGTTTCAGGATTTTTGTCCCAATAGTATTAGGGAATTTTATTTTCTTTATTTTAACTAGTTTAAAATGAGTCTACATACCCCTCGCGGAAGAGAAGGTGTGATTAATACTCTGATTTTGTCGTTTTATTGTTTTGTTTAAATATATGTTCCGGGCCTATATTATATAAATAGTATTTTTGGCCAGTGTGTTTTAGGCCTTTAGATTTACGAATTTTTACTGCCAAATTATTTTCTTACGATATTTGTGCATGCACATAGTAATTATTTTATTGTATAATATTTGTAAAAATTAGTTATTAGTTGTTGCCAATTTTTTGTTTTATTAATATTCAGGGTTTTAATATTATAATGTTCAATTTTAATTCGTTGTCATTGATCAAAATTATTGTGTGTTAGTGAAGTAAAATTAACCGAAATAGAACTTATTATTGCCCCAAAGGGAGCGTTTGACGCTATTAATAATATTGCTTTAGGGTTGCATAAAAATTATTAAAAAGTGGTGTGATAAGTTTTGGATAATTTTACAAATTATACTATTTTATGTGTGGATTTCCATATTTAAAATTCGAAGTCAAATATTTTATTATTATAACAATAATTTTTATTTTCTTCAATGAACATTTAACTAATATTGTTTTTAATTCGAAAGTATTAACTTGTCAACAACCCCCCCGTATATCGTTAATTTTGGTGATATCGACACTTACTCTTTTCTTGCCATGTATTTTATGTAGGGATCAGCGTAGAAATGTTTAGTAGGTACTAGTATTTTTCAATTGATATACACACATACAGTATCACAAGTTTGCCTATATGGTGGTGTTGTTTAGAGATGTTTATTAGTGGTTGGCGCGGGCTGCGGCGGTTATTCGTCGCGTCTGCTTGGCTGTATAATTTGCCGTAGCGAGTAAGCACTATGTCATGGATGAATGGCAGTCAAATGGTATCTATTGTCCATTGACATTACTTGATAATAATTGTATCATTAGAGTACATTACAGTAGCCTTTCTCGGGAATCTTAAAAGTTACCTATATACACTTTAAAGCAATTTTGGTAAAGATATTTCTCTTGAATCTATATTCCCTTATGTATCCAGCAATAAATTACTTCAGTAGATGTGTAGTATCACTTTATATGGCACTGATAATTGCAGATTTCCTTGTATATTTGAAACTCTTATGTGGATCGCCACGCGTTGTTGAGAAGGACATGTCAAGGACATTCGCATACTTGGTGCCAGGTAATGTGATAGAAGTAGGGTTCGCAGCGCACAAGGTGAGCTCTAATGTTACCCTCCCTATTGGAGGTGGGCGTATTGCCTATTAGTGGCACCAAGCACAGCTCGTCGGTCTCGGTGGGGTGTTGTGGCGTTATAATTAAATTTTGTTCAACTTTGAACTGTGGGTGGGATTAAGATTATTTCTAATTTACTTGATTATTTATTTCGAAATGATTCCAATTAATACTTGAAAGACGGCATGCTCAAACGATAATATATTTTATTTTAACCTTCACCCACTAAACCAGTATAATCTCCACTGTTCTAAAAACAACATAAATAATAATAAGGTTGTGAGCTCTATTCCCATTGGAATTTTAAGCCACATGTGTGCTTGTGCAATAAATATCACAGTTTGGATCTAGGCTTTTAAATTATTATAGATTATATACATTGTTGAGCTGATTATAAAAATTTAATATATTATTATACCTTTTAATATTGTTAAAGAATTCTAATTGCATTCCACATCTAAGAGTGAACGAATTTGAGATGACCGTTTTCAGTCTACATTATACAATTTTTTTTTTACAATTGTAGGATTATTAGCAGTTGCCAATGTTTTCCTTTAGTCAGTAAAAGTACAAATATTTTAATATACAATCTTGGTATTTACGTATTGTAGTGATCTTATTTTTTGATTCTATAACTATAAGCATAATTTTTTTCTCTTAAGCGGCCATTCAGATATTTCTTCATCTCACAAATTATTCAGTAAACAACAAAACATATCATACCGAATCAATTTAGTTTACATAGAAATTATCAGCAACTCCCGTGATTTTATTCTCCTCATTGGTTTAGATTTTTTTTAAATGGCTATTTCTTTTGTTTTCAATGTAGATTTAAGTATATTCTAAGTTACACTTGTCTTATGTTCTTGTCATTTTATGTTGAAATGTGAAATTATTGTAATAGTTAGTGTGAAAGGTGCAAGTTCCAAATGCATATTTTAATTTTGATCCAAAGATTTCATTATTCCTTATATTTTAATTATTTAATTCTCATTTTGCGGAAATGGCATTTGTGGAGTATGCATAAGGTATTTGATACTAGGAGCAACATGAATTATTCTGTAGAGTTGGTGCAGCCGAGCAAACCTCTACTAATATTCTCTTAAGAATATATTGCTCAATAATTTAATTCTGTTAAATTGTATTTTAAACCTAGTTTTAGTCCACCGTGTGTTTAGTATGGATGTGGACTCCAGACACGAAATTATATCTAACAGACAATACCCTCCGTAAACATTTGGAAGAAATAAATGTTGAAGTTTTATTAGATGTAGTTGTTTGCCTTCAAGGCGGCTTGCCGCAGAGTGCAAGCTGCAAGGGGTGCCAGCAGCATCAGCACATGGGATTGCCACTGGCTCTGAAACCATTATACTATACTGCTCATTATGTAATAGCACAACACACAAGCTTTCTTTGCATAGGTCCAGTTTTATCTGACATATCTTTCTCATCAAATATGTATGTAATATAAATGTTAACGATTTGGCAGTTTATATAATGTCTTCAGTATACCTTGTGTGATGGTGTTGACTGTTATTGTACTATTTAGCCCCACAGTCAACGAAAATTGTTATATAATCCATACAGGAGTCTCTGCTGCATTGTGCCTAGATCTTAGAAGTTAATGGTATCAAGGTAGAGTTAATCTCAAATATTTTGGCTCTTTGAATATTCCATGATATTATTTTTGTTTTTCATGAAAATGTATTTACATTATATACATACACCTAGATTATTGTATACAATATGAATATACATTGCGTGGTTTGTAACTTGATGTTTAATTATTTTATCGTAAAATTAAGATGCCCAACTGGTTCTCTGTCCACACCTACGAAGATGTGGAATTGAGTGTATTCGATTATTAAACCTATATTATTCTATGTAACTGAAGAATAGTTGATGTTTACTGTGGACAGAAGTAGAATTTATTTGTTCAACTGGTTGCACATCTTACTTTGACCAAATTCTTTTTACCGCTGAAGTTACTTGAGAATTTGAATGATTGCCATTCTGCACTCTTTCTTTAAACTTTTTTTGATGGCGAATGAAAATTGTCACGTGACATTAGCGGTTTTATTAATAATTATAAGTTTTATTAACGTGTACTGTGGCCAGGATAACAACAGCAGAGCAATGTAATTCAGAGCCTGCCTAAAATATATTTTTGTCATGATTTTATTTAGGTATATATACATGTTATTATTCACATATTACAGTTTTCTCAATATTAGCTTGTATTTTAATTAAGAAATAATCATATTTAACATTGCCAGGTGATCAGCAACCTGCACTTTAATATTTTTGGAAACTATTGAACTTAAATTGTACTGACTTTATAAATATATTTACTTCAATAAAGATTTTCCATGCCACTAAACAAGACTTTATCTAAATTATTAATAATACTTGTCCGTATGAAAATACTGAATTTATACCTCAAACCCTAATTTGACCTATTACTGGGACAAAATATATATTTATCCTAAATTCTGGTTATAGCAGTATGCAATAGGTAATGTAACAGAAATAAAACCATGAATATGAGAAATAACTTTTTATTGTAATCTATTTCCACCATTTAATGCTGGTTTAGTTTTAGAACAAATATTAATTATATTGTTAAAACAAAGTTGGTAACAATGATTTATTCACAAATACCTACATAATAAAAAAAAAAAAAACTGGTCAGACCCTTAAAAGTTAATTGGCACTCTCATCACTTTTTATCACATTTATAAACACATTCGCCGGCGATCCAAGTGGATTCTATTTTAATTTTTTCAGGATTGAGTATGACAAAGTCTGCGTCACATCCGAAGTTTAGTTTTCCTTTCCTCTCATCAATGCCTAATGCTTTAGCTGGGTGTAGGGAAGCCGCTTCTAAGGCGTATTCCAAAGAGCATTCTGTAAAGATGAAAATAATTACCAAACAAATATGGATCATAAAGAATCTGATTATACCATCTATCTATCGCGGAAACTTACCAGAGAATGCAACCGAATTCATCTAGGCGTCTGATACGAAATCATGTTTTATTATACAACTGGGTAAAAAATATGCCATGCGTTTCCGCGGGACGAGAACGAGATTACTACGCCGAAATAGAGACATTACTATTAGACTACAGGCCCATGTCCAAAAATGGATGGGTCATATGAACCACCAGGTGACGTATACAGGACGATATAAAAGCATAAAATAATAAGATTCAGCTCTATGCCGTCACTTCTAAGCTCTCCAACTGAGTGCTGGTGAGAATTCAAAAGCGCAGGTAGAGTGAGTACCTTTTGGGTCATATATTTTTGTACGACATTGCGGAATAATGAATTAGAAGCTATATTGAAACAGCATGAAACTGATGCCGTACAGAATAAAATGACCAAATTTACCCTGGAAATTGTCAGAAAATAAAAATACCGACTTTGTGGCGCATCATTTTTTACGGCACTGCGCGCTTTCTTATTATTTTTCATGGATTTACCGATGGTAAAAATGCCGTACAAAAATATATGACCCAAAAGGTACTCACTCTACATGCGCTTTTGAATTCTCACCAGCACTCAGTTGGACAGTTTACAAGTGACGGCATAGAGCTGAATCTTATTATTTTATGCTCTTATATCGTCCTATATACGTCACGTGGTGGTTCATATGACTCATCCATTTTTGGACATGGGTCTGTAGTCTATATGCTTGCATGTCCACCGCATGTCCTTCGGCGTCAACAGGATGTCACGTTCGGTTCGAATAATTTCGTTTCGCGATGGACAAACTGTCAGGGTGGATTTTTTTTATTTGGCATTCGGAACAACTCTGAGAATCTACACTTATGATAGGCTCACTGCATTCTTAACACAAACTAATGATCGTTTATTGAACATGGTCGGTCGGAACTCTGCACCGAAATTTACAAAGTGTTTTTTGGAACCATATTGGTAACATGAGGCGAGTGAGTGTACACGCGCAAAAGATCCGAGAGCTATGTTCAGACCTCTTGATTCATCACCGTATTGTATTTATCAATGGAAAGGCCTGTAAGGTTACATTTTTAACTTACCCAAAGACTGTTTGAAAGTTGCAACACATTCATCAAGGCCAGTAGTACTACCACAGAGTACTTTAGTGCCGGTGACATAGGCACGACCACCCTCTACTGTGACTTGCTGTGGTCCTATGCGGTAGTTTCCATCAGCAAGCCCCTGAGCAGCCACTGCATCACTAACCAATACTAAACCTGGGTGAAGATGAAACAAGATTTAAAACTTTGGCAAACCAAAGTAGGCAACCATACTACTATACCTATCATCATCATCATCATCATCATTTCAGCCGAAAGACGTCCACTGCTGGACATAGGCCTCCCCCAAGGTTCTCCACGACGACCGGTCCTGCGCCTCCCGCATCCAGCGGTTTCCCGCGACCTTCACCAGGTCGTCGGTCCACCTTGTCGGGGGCCTACCCACGCTACGTCTTCCGGTGCGTGGTCGCCACTCGAGAACCCGTCGGCCCCATCGGGCATCGGTCCTACGGGCAATGTGTCCAGCCCATTGCCACTTCAGTGTTGCAATCTTCGGGCTATGTCGGTTACTCTCGTTCTTCTGCGGATCTCCTCATTCCTGATTCGATCGCGCAGTGAAACCCCAAGCATAGCCCTCTCCATTGCCCTTTGAGCGACTTTGAGCCTTCTTATAAGGCCCATTGTTAGCGACCACGTCTCAATTCCATAAGTCATCACTGGCAACACACACTGGTCGAAGACTTGTCTTGAGACACTGCGGTATTTCGGACGAGAAGATTCTACGTAGCTTCCCGAAAGCAGCCCAGCCGAGTTGGATTCGACGATTGACCTCTTTCTCGAAGTTGGACCTTCCTAACTGGATAGTTTGTCCCAGGTACACGTAGCTGTCAACAACTTCGAGAACAGAGTCTCCAATCTTTATAGGAGTCGGTACAACATGGGCATTAGACATGACTTTCGTCTTGCCCATGTTCATTTTAAGACCGACTCGCTTGGAGGCCCTACTGAGGTCTTCGAGCATTGTACTCAGGTCCTCCGCGGTCTCAGCCATGACTACTATACCTATAATAGGAGTAAACTAATATGCATCTTCTGTACTTTTCATAATGGAACTGAAAGAAATACATGCACTGAACTTAGTTTAGTTTGTGATAAAGACGTTAGTTCGGCGTTAGCCATAAAAAATTACTTTCAACGAAGCAAAAAACATCACGAGGACATTCTAGAACACTTGGAACCTTTTGAACACCTATATAATACGCGATGTGCCTTCCAGCGCCACGCTACAAATGTATAACGTATCTATAGTAAAACGTAGGGATGGGATTAATGTCCTATCGACAAATATATAACATTATAAGTTGAAATTAATGTTTATTCACCAATTTACGAAGCTTAAATAAAAACTGCAACTGATTTTCATATTTTATTTTATTTCATAAAAAGACCAATATGAAAACCTTGATTTATTTCCCATAATAAAGAAAGGAATTGTAAATTTATTAGACGTGTGTTCTAGAAGACACATCCCTATTTGTCCCTAAATGTAATCCTTTCTGATATAAGGATGTCTAGATTCCTATGGTATTTGTTTTTATAGTCACTGGTCGAGATACACGTGCATAAACTCTACCGATTCCTGCATAATTTATTTCGTATACTACTTAAAACAAATACAACCAATAGAAGCTAGATACGTGGTTTTCTACGTGTTTTTTTTTTATTCAAATGGATGGTACGTGACTGTTTTACGCAGATGTTACAGATATTTTTTTTTTTAATATAATCAATATAAATCTACAAACAAGAAAAATCATTGCTTTTTTCTTGTTTGTAGAACGGAAGAAAACTGAAGTACATTCCTGAAACGGAAGTTGACGACTTAACAGAAAGTAAAGACGACGAACTATTTCAAAATTCTGATTCAGACTCCACACCTTTTATGCTCACACTATTTATGATCATTTTGACGAGATGAAATATAGCGAGGTCTTCATCGTGTCCCATCACTGTCTTATTTTAGATCAAGTACTTGGCGCTGGGGGCATTAAAGTATTTTCTGGCGTTTTTGTTTCTATTAACAATAAAACAAACAAGAACTTATTATGTGTGAAAAAGTTAAAAATATGGCTGATAATGGAGCAATTTTCCATAAAAACAAAATAAAAGGTCTAGTAAAACTCGTAAATTTATTTTATACTATTATTACTTCTAATCAACTATACTGCGTTATATTATAGATACTACTAGCGTGTAACAAAACCAAAAATACCCACCCAATTCGCGGAAGGGCCGTGAACAGAAGCTAGTAAAATAGGATATTTTTTTTTCTAGTGCGCAAAAAAAAAGAATGTGTGGCTCAGTATCAATAACAGAACAAATCTGCATCATTAGTTAAAAAAAAACATGTTTTTGTCCGCCCTAAAAACAGCAAATGATAGACACCAATAATTGGTGTCTTATCAATATCGTAGTATTAGCATATGCTCGTACTGCGCGCTGCCGCCGCCCGTACCTCGCGCGTCCTCCTAGGGCCCGTAGGCCATAGCTCGTTGCGACACCGCACGTGACTCGCTGACCGGTGTGTTTCAATATTTCGCGCGCAAACTTTGCTGCCGAAGTTCGCCGGCCGGCTCCGGCCTCCGTTTACGAATTGTGAATTCCTTAAAAACTTGTGATTTTTATTTGTGGGGTGAAGTCAAACGTCGGGCGTATGTGGAAGAAGCTCAAAGCCTAGCTGACCTAAAATCTAGGATTATAACCGCTTTTGACGAAGTGAAACCGACACTAGTGTTTTAAATAAACTAAACGACAATTTATTTAAACGTGCACGTTTATGCCTACAAAGAGATGGACTATATTTTGAACAATTATTAAAATACAGTGATTATTTTAAGATTGATTGACATTATGTAGGGGTAAGGATTTTTTTTATTGTTTTTGATTGAACATTATTGTACATAAGTAGTTGATTCAAATTTTTTGAATACGCCTTAATGCAAAAGTATGGACGCCAGCAGGTCCACCTACCCGTAACTGTCAAACTTTCCCAAACTTGAACCATAATGCTTTAGCGATAAAGTTGAAAATCTATTAAAGAAATCTGACAGATTGTAGTAGCTTGATGTGCGGCGACTGTATTAATAATTTGAATTCATTACATTTTTATTAAAAGTGCACAAACTCATTTTATCGATAAACGCCAATCCTTAACGCGTTGTTCATAAGACAGTTTTTTTAATTAATAAAAAATTAGACAAGTTGCTCAGCCGTTTTTATCTGTTTTGTTTATTGTTAATCGAAGGTTTATTTTATGCATTTCGATGGTCCTAAGCCGATAAAAGTATAAAGGAAAAATTGGAATTGGAACCTGATAAAATAGCAATCTCTTGCATGAAAAATAACGGAGTTTGACCTAAGGTAATAGGCCGCGTAGTGAACACGCGGGCGGCGCAGGCGCGCGGGAGCTGCCTGTGATGTTCCTGGCGTCCGTGACCATAACATCGATTTCAAAATAAACATCTTTCGTTATCAATAACTATTTTTTTTTGTACTAAAACATATCAAAGTAATAATATTTTTTATCTATAAAACTTATTTAACTATAAGTTGACAAAGTTTGCGCACTGGATAAAAAAGTCCTGTATAAAACCATTTTTTTAATCAACTAGCAGCTATGCAGTATTGTTTTAAAATACTACATAGTAGTAATATAAAAAAAAATAGATAAAAATATTCTCGTGCTTAACGACTGTATATAGGAAATTTCATTAAAATCGGTTCAGCTGTTTTGGACGAGTTCGAGGACAAACACTGACAGGAGAATTTAATAGATTTATAAAAAAACTGAAGCCTAATTAGGTACTCATAGTGGAACTGGAAAACCATGGCGGGCCTACGTTTTGAATAGACTCGGGACGATTTGTTGATGAAGGAACAGCAGGATGCGGCAGGTATATTATCAAAGTTGCGGGCTAAAGAATTCATGAATTGTGCATACAGAATATTTATTTATTACTTACCTTCCGGGTTCGTTCTGCTAGCAATTCGTAAAGCAGCTGGATGGGTATGGATACCGTCCGAAATTATACCGTAGAAAACTTGCTTTTGCGTGGTGGACGCCAACAAGCCTACTAGTCCAGGATCCCGGTGATGAAACTGAAAAAAAATAATCTAGGAGAGATTGACCAGAAAAACAGCTAGAGACGCACTTTTATATGCGAAAAGTCCACATAATAATGGTGTATCTATGATGTGCAGCTCGTTGCGTTGCCAAAAGCGCACGTGTGTCTGGGTACTACTCAGCCATGAGCGCATTTTTTAGACATACAGCGCTATGTTTATAATTAGGTAATATGTTTGCTAGAGTGGATGTAAATTAATAAATTATAACGGAATGTTATAATTACTGAATGTTTTAATACATAGTATTATAATTAGTGGTATTAAGAGAGGTTCCCCCGGACAGACTGTTTGTACCAGATGGTCCGACTATTGATGTCGGTATGTTGTAGGTAGTTGTGCGGGATAATCTACTTGTGCGATGCAGGATTTTCTGTGGCTTTAGTGTGCTGTTGTGTGGCGATGTAGATAAGATAAGATAAGATAAGATAAGATAATTTTATTTGCATAAACATGTGTAGGTAATAATAATACATGGCTGTGATCATTACAGGTGGAATGGTTAGTTCGTTTCAACATGTTTGACCATGACTGGTGTACAAAAAAATACTTAAAGCTAATAAGATTAATTTAAATACATTATCTCTTACAAATATGAATTTTAATTTACATTAATAGTCGAACAAAATAATAATGAATGTACAATAATAACATGATACGTGGTTACATCTTTATAAAATATAATATATTAGTAGTTAATTATAAAGTTAGGAATAATTATGTATAGTCAAAGAGATTTGTCATTAAGAAAGTCATCAACATTATAATAACATTTTTCGATCAATATTTTTTTAAATGTTTTTTTAAATTGGTTTGTATTTAATTGCTTTACATGTTTTGGAATTTTATTATAGATAGTTGGAGCCTTACATACGACACTTTTACGCATTAGCGCTGTTTTAGCATAGGGAACACAGAGCCTGCTATTATCACGGCGATTACGTTCTACAATATCAGATAAGCGAGGAAAAAGACATAGGTTTTTATGGACAAATAAAGCTATTTCAAATATATAGAGTGACGGTAATGTAAGGAGCTTGTGCTTAACAAAAAGTGGTTTACAGCTGTCGGTACTATGGATACCGAACATAGCACGTATGCATCGCTTTTGCATCTTAAAAACCATGTCCTTATTGGTTGAATTACCCCAAAAACAAATGCCGTACCTGAGGACAGACTCAACAAGGCCGTAATATGCCGTGAGTAACGCTTCTAGATTAATAGTGGGGGCAAGTTTATACAACGCATAAGATAGACTACTGACTTTTTTACATAATATGTCAATATGTTCTTTCCAATTAAGTCGACTATCTATAGTTAAGCCGAGAAAACGGGTAGCAGGAGTATCCTTTACAACGTAGTCATCATGTATCAATTGTATGTTTAACGGATTTTGAAGTCTTTGTGAAAAATGCATTATATTTGTTTTCGTCAAATTAATTTTTAAATTATTATTATTTAACCATGAAATTATAGATGTCAAAGCGTTATTTATGTCACGATTATACTGATTAACGTCCTTACATGCAATTGTAACAGTGCTATCATCAGCAAACAATGTCATGGGTTGATTCGTCACATATGGTAAGTCGTTGATGTATATAATAAACAGAAGTGGCCCCAGGACACTACCTTGGGGAACACCATACTTTACAGCATGTTTCGTTGAGATATATATTTCTTCTCTTTTAGTTTTAAGGTTTACTTTAGTAATTACTGTTACTTGTTGTCGATCTGTTAAGTATGATTCAATTAAATGTAAAACATTACCTCTAATACCATAGGCATCAAGTTTACTGATTAATATATTAGGGTCTACATAATCGAATGCCTGTGACATATCACAATATACAGCACAAACCGGAGTCGTTTTATCAACGTGGTACATAAGATTTTGAATGAATTCATAAATTGCCATATTTATTGTTTTGTTTTGTCGAAAACCTTTTTGTTCAGTGCACAAGATATGATTTTTTTCAAGATACGAATTAATTTCACCATATAGATATTTTTCGAAAATTTTAGAGAATATTGATATTAAATGAAAGATGTCGCCCTTATATTATTTTTGATATTTTTATGACTGTGTCCAACGCGAATGTGTGTTTTTTGGTAATCTAAAGATTTTATTTCCAAAAATAAATTTAACTAAAAGTTAATTTAAACCTATAGGAAAAAACAACCGGCCCTTCCACTCCTCTCACTCAATCACTAACCAAATATTCTGTGAAAATTTCAAGCGTCGACCTGTTGCCGTTAGTAACATAAAGTAAAAAAAAAGACGAAAAAATCACGTAAGTAGTATGGGAGTCTCACAATTTTTATAGGGGCTGCAACATATCATCATTTATCAGATACAGTCTGGTGACGGACAGCCATACAAGATGGACAGTCAAGTCTTAGTAATGGGGTCTCGATTTTCCCCTTCGGGTACAGAACCTCAAAAACAATCAAGGCCAACATTTTTAGCATGTACATTTTAGTATTCTTAAACAATATTATTTATGTTTATGCGAAACCCGAAACGTGTGTTCGTGCACGATGTCTGGTGAAGCCGTACGGAGGACGGGTCTGAGCAGTTGTGTTGCGATGTGTGCCGGGTATGATGCGCCTAATGTTGTTGTGTTGGGAGTTTGGTCGTGGAGGGTCTTCAGAACAATCTCCCTTTGGCGCTGCATCGTTGGTCGTGTTGTTGGGTTTAACATTGCATCACCTCGCTCAACTGCCGTCTTCCTTCCTATTCGCTCGCTTTTTCTGAGTGAATAGGCTTTTAATAAACTAGCGCGCTTTACCATCAACGATCGCATCACTGCTTACGGGTCCTATCAGGCGGGATTGCGGTCAAGCGCTATTTTTAAATGTAAAAAAAAAACTCGTGTCCAGTATTTTAAGTAAAGGGTCGTAAGTACAAAATTTTAAAAAGTAATCATTCAAAACCACAAAGTAACGAGCTTATTATCCTACTTGGCTGTCCCAACAAAAATATGGTTCATGCTACGCTCGGGCGGGCGAACGGTGCGTCGACCTCTGGCGTCAGCTGTTGCGCGGGCGTGCGCAGTACCTACTATGATCTATCGTAATCTGGCGCGCTCGGTAACGATACTGCAACAATTTCTAAATGTATTCTAAATGATTCAGTTGCTTATTCTGAACAAACTATATTCCGGTTTCGCATACTTAAACAAAAAATAACGTTGTAGGTATGTATATCAAAAACTATAGTCATTGTAAAAAATTTACATCTATGTACTTACAATGTTATAGTTATATCCCTTTTTGGTCTGTTAGACCACATGGTTCTTTTTAAGAATGCACTGGATTTTGATGCGAAATTTACCATAATTTACAGAATTTATTACGGAAGGTTTAAGGTGTGCAAAATAGAAGGTTATTTTTTGTTTGCAAATCTGAATAGTTTGTTTAGAATAAGCAACTGAATCGATTGCAATCATTTTTACACCATGTTGCATTTTTTCCCATAATTATGTAGGTACTTAAAATCGGATTCAGTTTGGTTACCAAGCAGGCGCACAACTCAATTCAAGGCAGATCACAGCGGTCATTAGGCGCGTGCACACAGCGGGATGAGGCCCGGCTGAAGCGGGGTGGGGTCGGTTCTGCGAGGGTGCGAGGGAGGAACAGCCCCTTTAGTCGCTTGGAATGCGTCACGCACCAGGTTAAGCTACCCCAAACTGCCAAATAATCCCAGTCAACATTGAGCCTTAATGCTTTAGGGATAAAGCTAAAAATCTAATTAAGAAATCTGACAGATTGTAGTGGCTTGATGTGCTGTCGTCTGTATAGTTGTGTCATTGTATTAAAACAAACATTATCGGGTAACGTGTCATTTTTATACACAAATGTCCAGTAGGTACACAGAAATAGTACGTACTTTAGATATTTATGGTGACAACGTAACATGGCAGTGCGGTACGAGGAACGGGTACGAGAGCAATTCGGCATCAGGTCCAATTTCAAGACAAATGTGTGAAAACCTGTACCTTCATACCTACCAGTGGTCACCAAGCTCACCAGATCTGAATCTCTTAGATTTCTATATTTCAGGTCACGTAAGAGACCTTGTGTGCTTTAAAAAAAATTAAAGTGATTTTGAGACAGTTAAAAACAATTATAATTTTTTAAGTAAATTAAATAGAAATTTGTGCTAACGCGCTCCTCTGTGCAAAGACAAAATGGGGAACATTTGGGACAATTACTAAGTTATGTTTGAGGGTAGTTAGGTAGAGAATGATCAGAAACATTGTAAATAGTGATTAAGTAAATTATTGTAAATAGTAACGAATAACATTTTTAAACAGGCCAAGATGGTTTGTTGTGGAAAGTTATTATTTGTGCCTACAGCCTGCTGTTGTTAGATAATGCGATGTTCAATACATTCCATGCACATTGAACTTTAAGGTGCAACAAATCACATTGACTACACTTGACCGTTACGACAATCCAAAGCCTGAAAGTGTGATGGAAAACGTTATCACTAGTTAATTACAATAAAAGCATAAATGATGATCAATGAAAGTAAGATGATGCCGCTGTAAGCCCGGGCCCGCGTGCTGTTGTGCCGCGCGGTGACCATGAATTCATAGGGACAACCGGAGGAGGGCCCATTGGTCCGTCCGGTCCAAACGATCCCAACTAATCGCAATCATTTGACTAAAACGTGTTCGCCGATTAGGGGGCAGGTTACATAACAAGCTTATAACATTGTGGTTTTATACATTTTTTCATGATACAGTAAAATACTGGACATGTGTTTCAGGTTCCGCATATATAAAAAAATAACGTTTTCATATCAATAGTAAACCATCATAAAATAAAGGAATGTTTTGTCAAGTTCTTAAACCATGTTGAAAAGGGGTGGCTAGTTTATATGGTGGTGTTAGTTTATTCCACAGTGTCTCAAGACAAAAGTCTTCGACCAGTGTGTGTTGCCAGATAAGACTTATGGAATTGAGACGTGGTCGCTAACAATGGGCCTTATAAGAAGGCTCAGTCACTCAAAGGGCAATGGAGAGGGCTATGCTTGGGGTTTCACTGCGCGATCGAATTAGGAATGAGGAGATCCGCAGAAGAACGAGAGTAACCGACATAGCCCGAAGCATTGCAACACTAAAGTGGCAGTGGGCTGGGCACATTGCCCGTAGGTCCGATGCCCGATGTGGCCGACGGGTTGTCGAGTGGCTATCGATGTATGCGGGAGGCGCAGGACCGGTCGTCGTGAAGAACCTCGAGGAAGGCCTATGTCCAGCAGTGGACGCCTCTCGGCTGAAATGATGATGATGAGTTTATAAATAAAAATTTGTTTCATATTACTTACAGGAAGCATGGCATTGAACAAATGTGTGATGAGATTAGCTCCACATTCAACAGCCTTTTCTCCCTGAGCCAAACTTGCAGATGAATGGCCTAATGCGACTTTAATACCCATGGCTACCAGTTCTTTGATGGCTTCAGTGGCGCCAGGCAGTTCTGGGGCAAGAGTGACTATGACAACATTATCCAAAGATCCATAAACTTCTTCTATAGTCTTTATACCCTGGAAAAATTAAACTCAATACATTCAACTAAGAAAGATAAATACATATGTATATGAACTATTATGACTTCTTTCAGTATAGTAGATAGTAAAACCAACATAAGTTTTAAAACTGGAAACTAATTGCATAACATGGTATTACCATCAATTTGAATTATATTGAAGCATATTTGCCAATCCGTTGCGCCATATGTTTGCTCAACAATGCAACAACTTGTTGTTGAACTGTCAATATGAAGATTCTTGCCATGCAAGAAGAATAGAAAACGGCTATTTAAAAAAAAAAAAAAAAAAAGAACTGTCAATATATAATTACTCTGCTGGTTGTATTTACTTTTTTTTTGTGGAAATGCTGAATTAATTGTTGCAGTTTTTCATAAAATTTAATCATGAATTCAGTACATGACGCTACCTGACCTTACAGAAAAACTAAAGAACTGCCGATTCGTACCAATTTGCAATACCAACTTGGTTGTAATGTAGGGAACAATTTTTGAAGTGAAACTTCTTTACGCACGCTTGACTTGGGGAGTAAGCTGGCAAACGCGTGACGTAAGCGTTACGAAAAGTGATCGGGCAAGGCGAACGGAAGTTAAGTGGGGGATATAAGCACAGAGGCGCCCGTGGCGCGAGCTTGGTACTACAAGGTCTACAACGTTTTTTTTTTTTTTTTCATTATAAATAGAAGATCTATTCAAAAATATTAATTTACCAATGAAACCATGATATAAATTTAAATATTTATAGAAAATTAATATATGTATATGTGTATACATGTATATATTGTACACACACATATATATATACACACAGATGGAGCGAAAGAAGTTTCACTTCAGTCGTGTGGTCATAAGCACACTCGTTTTTTTTTTTAAAGCTGACATCGAATTTTCCCACATGCTGTTTCATAATTGAGTCTAAAACTGAATTCATGGGTTACCATGCTATGGCTCCATGTTAAGGTTGGGCATTGGTATTCTTGTCACCCTATATAACCTGTGATTGGATTCACTAGATATATTTAAGAGTTGTTTGTTATTCATATTGAGAAATGCATAGTCTGCTATGACTTCGTTGACATATAAAATATTTGCTCAAAGTATTGATTTGTTTACAAATGCGATGGTAAATTGAGTTGGCAATAGAGTTGAGCAATTGATAAAAGTTTAATAACATATAAAAGGTTTATCTGTGTTGGTTATTTACAACTTACCAAAAGTAGGTCATTGATATATACTAACTGATAATGTCTGTAAGTACTACCTACTGCAGAATTGTTGAACTACAACATAATAAAATAAATGATAATAAATATTGCATGATATTTTATTGTTAACAATGCCTTTTGTTGTTTACATTATGTTGAGTGTATATTGTGTTCTTTTGTTATCACTGTGAAGATAAGAATATAATTTCTCAATGAATAAAATAATACAAAAAGGTATGTTTTCTGAAATGACACTTAATTAGGCCACCCATCCATCAAGGTTTCCCCAGACAAATCTTAGTTTAGAGGGCAGACAGGGTTTTTAATAGTGTAATTTTTTTGTTTTGGTATAATATCCAATTTACTGAAAGATTTACAATAAATTAAAAGATAGGTACCATAGCTAGAATATTTTTGCAGGCTTTTTTTGGAAGGTTTTGTGAAAATCTAAACAAATGTTTGTAATTTAGGTGACCCTGGGTGTATTTTGAACTATTATTTGATGTATTATTGCTTACTAACCTTATCAGGTATCTTAATATATTCCTCCATATGAGCCCCTTTTTTAGCCAAACTAATAAAAGGCCCTTCTAAATGCACTCCAAGTACAGTTGCACCATGCTGGCCACCATCAGTCTTTTTTATTAAAGGCAGGATTTTATGGTATTTTTCCACATCAGAAGTTACCATGGTAGGGCAAAATGAGGTCACCCCATGAGCAAGGAGTTCCTTTGCAACTTTTCTGATGCCTTCTTTAACATTATCTGAGTCATATGAAAAGTCAACACCCCATCCACCTAAAAATAAAAAAAAAGTTTTTGTATTTTGGAATGTAGGATGAATATTTAATTCTTATAAGAATCTGAATGGAATGTTCAACTTCATTATTAATGTATAATGGATTCATACATTAACATAGTTTTACTTAATATTGCATTGTGTAGTTAATTCGCAAATCAATTCTTTGTTATTTACATACAATTATTATTTTATTATGGTTGAGTAAATCAGCATGTTTATTACACTAGAAAGAGATGAAGTGATTTCATTTAAAGTAAGCAATGGAAAGTTTTGCTATATCTATATTTTAAAATATGAACTAAAATGAAAATAAGGGAGGGCTTAGTATCTATATAAAATTGCAAACTTACCATTGATCTGTATGTCAATGAACCCTGGAGCAATCAGCAGTCCGTCGCAGTTTACAGTTACATCTGCTTGTAGTTGCTCCACATAAAATACCTGTTCAGGGTTCTCGATTTTGCCATCTCTTATCCATAAGTCATCCTTGATAATCTTACTATCACGAAGAATAAAGCAGTTGTGAAATCTTGTTAAGCCCGATTTAGGTTTCATTATTATTTTAATTTAAAGAAATTGAAAAAGAGTGTAAAGAAAGTGTTTACTTTTACGAAGAACCGGTAGCAAACTGACAATAGGACAAACAATGTAGAGATAAGATACGTCAATGTCAGTTTTAATGACGTTCGTTGACAGTTGACAGCGCGGCATCCATGAAAATTCTCTACAGCCTTGTAACACAGTTCTGAAATATAATGGATTAAACTAAACGTCCAACATCAACGTAGGTAGCAACAATTGATCAACGTTGTTGGTGAGCGGCAAGAAAGCTGCTGGAAACTTTGTTTAATCAATATGGGTTGTCCATACACACAGCGTCTGGGTTAAAATGTTGCCCGAGGAAGTAATGTTGTGTTCTCTATATGATCGCGTTGTTTATAAATAATTTCTCACCCGTCCACACACGTAACATTTGTTGATAAACAGATTGTTTTGCTTGCCGGGCGTAGACTCTCAAATAGGGCGCTATCAACTCTGCAACACAAGCGTTGGCCTCAAGTGGCGGGATTGCGGTCAAGCGCTAGTTTATAATTATTAAAAAAAAAAAAAAACGTTACCAACTTACTTTTTCATTAATCTTTGTCTGTTGCCTTATGGAAAACCTTTTTTCTGAAATGCTATGGTACCTACAAAAGAAGATAGATTAGTGATGCCCGCGGCCCTGGCAGGCACATACCTATCTATTTACAGTTAAATTAAACCGATAAATAGGCAAATACAAAGGATGTAGGCAGTATTTGCCAATTTACATCCATACTAATATTATAAATGTGAAAATGTGTTTGTTTGTTTGTTTGTCCTTCCTTCACGCCGTAGCTAAGCAATCAATCGACCTGATTTTTGGCATACATTTAGTTGAAAAGAAGGAGAGTAACATAAGCTACTTTTAGTCCTAAAAAAACATCAAGTTCCCAAGGGAGATTACTGGAATATTTGTATGTGTACACCAAATATCCTGATATTATAAATCGGAAAGTGAGTTTGTTTGTTCCGCTTTCACGCCGTAACTACTAAGCCGATTATTTTGAAATTTTGCAGACGTAAAGTTAGAAATCCGGATTAAATAATAGGGTACTTTTTTATCCCGGAAAAAAATTATATTCACGAGGGAAACCTAAAAGCCCGATATAACCGATCTCCACGCGAGCGAAGCCGCGGGCGGAAAGCTAGTAGTAATATAAGAGCTTACTTCTGGTACCTATATAGATGCTATGAGTTCACAGTTTAGCAGTTTATCCATATTGTTGTCTTCACTAGTGCTAGTCGTGTTCCTAAAACCTTTGTTCCAAGCGAATCAGGACAGATATTTTGTTTGATAACGATCCACTCCCGCATTCCAAGCAATTACGTCCGTCTAGCTGTTAATCCTCTGTATTAAAACAGTAAGTGGCTTCATACGACACTCTGAAAGGGTCGGCTTAGTCTTAGCTGTGGGTCCTTTATAACAATATCTGGCAAGCCGGGCTCGACAAACTTGTTCGGCCTTTGAGTAGCGCGTAAGCGGTTTTTGCGGTCAGAGTGTGGGCGGGAAAAAGATATGACCTTAATACTTGCAGTAAGCCAACGGCGGGAAACATTGTTTTTTTTTTTTAAAATAAGTTGCTAAGTATTTGTTCCTATTTTTCATAAAATTACACACGAGATGTTATTTCTGATAAGAACATTTTAAATAAGCCTATCCCAATTATAATATAAGTAGGTAACGATTTTCAAATAAATATCAGTTCAAAAAAGGAGGAAAAGGTTATGATATTAAGATATCCTAGGTAAAGATGACACCCCTATAGGGAGTCACTAAAAATGAAGCGGAAAAACCATATTTGTTTTCATTACAAATTGGTATATATTCTACTTAACGCAGCCATTCCCTAATGTAAACTTTTTTTTGCTTAAAAGGGAACTTCCTTCGCCAATATATTAAATATTAAAAGTTATCGAAGAACAAGATATACCTTTAGGTCTTGCCGATACCCGAGAGTATCTAAGGTTTCTTCTAAAGTAACTGTAGGTGTCCAACTAATTAGCCAATAATTAGAGCCATAACATTAATACATTAATTTATAATTATATGTTATTTTTCGACTGGTCCTTGATCTCAGTCCCAGTTAGGTCTAAGTGTTTTCCGGTTTAATCTACCTATATAAAGTCTCTTTCCAATTTCTCTATCCATCATCATCATTTCAGCCGAAAGACGTTCACTACTGGACATAGGCCTCCCCCAAGGTTCTCCACGACGACCGGTCCTGCGCCTCCCGCATCCAGCGGTTTCCCACGACCTTCACCAGGTCGTCGGTCCACCTGGCCTACCCACGCTACATCTTCCGGTGCGTGGTCGCCACTCTCTGCTGGTGGGCTGCTTTATTTCTCTATACTCGGGTATAAATGAGACCATATCTAAATCAAAGAATAAACTGGAATATGAATTATTTTTCTATTATCTTCTTTTTTTCATTTTTAATATGAAGTAATTTGACAATGTCACGAATATTAATGTAAAACACTCTACATGAAATATGACAACGACGCATTTTATTTGCTTTAAATATGAATTTGGTTTGATGGCTGGTTTGCATGAAAATGAGTTTTTACGTGCTTTTCAATGTAACAAATATTGACATAATTTTTTTTTTATAAATTATAAACCAGCGCTTGACCGCAATCCCGCCTGATGGTAAGCAGTGATGCGATCGTTGATGGTAAAGCGCGCTAGTTTATTAAGAGCCTATTCACTCTAGCCTTGAAGACACTCAAATTGTAGTGTGACGGAAACACCGTCGCTGACCAATTGTTCCAGTCCCTCGATGGACGCGGTATAAAAGAGGAAGCAAAGCGCTTCGTCCGGATTGCAGTGGTGTCAATGATATTTTTTTTTTTTAATTAATTTATAAACCAGCGCTTGACCGCAATCCCGCCTGATGGTAAGCAGTGACGCAATCGTTGATAGTAAAGCGCACTAGTTTATTAAGAGCCTATTCACTCTAGCCTTGAAGACACTCAAATTGTAGTCCGACGGTAACACCGCCGCTGGCAGATTGTTCCAGTCCCTCGATGTACGCGGTATAAAGGAGGAGGCGAAACGCTTCGTCCGGAAACTCGCCGTACGACGGGTCGTCCGATGGTGGAACGGAGATGGGGGAATTAAATCATGCAATTCTCTCGCACACTCCCCAAAATGTATCCTATAGAACACCGAAAGGCTGGCTACTCTACGCCTGTGCTCTAGGCTTTGGAGACCAACTCGAGTTATATCAGGGTCACCAATCAGCCTCTTCGCACGCCTCTCCACTGAATCTAAAGTGGCCAGGTGACACTTAGCAGCACCAGCCCAAATGTGGCTGCCTAACCCCACGCGGAAAAGGCGTGGGAGATATAAATCAGATCAAATCAAAGCATTTATTTCAAATAAACCAGTTACAGGCACTTTTGAATTGTCAGAAGGTCGGTCAGTCAGTAAGGTGAAGCTAGTCGCCCATTCCAAAGAGTAGGTACCTATGGAGAAGAACGGTCAAGAAACTCCATGGACTCTCTTTTAAATTATCAAGCTATTGAAACAAATATTTGATTACATCATTCATTTTGAAATCAATCGTATACACAGCACATGTGCTGCGTATGTATATCGTTTGGGAATTATATCAAGTGCTGTGTATTTCTTTATACATAAATATGTTATACTTGTGACACATACATATATATAGAGCAACATGTACTTTTATGATTGCAAATATTGTCGGATAGGTATTTTAAAAAGTTAGGCTAAAAATATCATTAAAAATAAATATGTACATATTTTTTAGCTTAACTTCACATTAACATTTTTTAACATAAATTTTACCGATAAGCGAAATCTGGAGGTATTCTTATCCTCCTATCGTAATTTTCTCTCTCTCAATTTTCAACAACTTCGTTTGCCCTCTAAAAGTATTGTAAAATATTATAATCGTATTTCTGAAAATTTCACGTATTATATTTGCTTCAAATCGTTAATTATTACAATCCCACAAATCTAATTGTTATTTGAATATATTTCTGAAATGAATAGCAGACGAAGCGATGGTTGCAAGAGTTGCGACTGCGCGAACTGTAGAGGAATGCAGCGCGTAGTCCGTAGCACGTCGCTACGACAGTTGGCTTCCCGCGGCTACGGCGCGTGCTACGACCCAGTCGTCGGCTTGCTCCCGTCGGCTTCAGCTGAGAATCGCGAACGCGTAATGTTCACACGCGCGTGATTGCATGATTATTGCTACTTAACAGTGACAGCCCAAGTGATTAATATTAAGATTAAAACAGGTGAAGTTTGTTATGTTGAATTACCTTTGTGTATGTTTCGCGCAGCTCGGAAACCTGCACTTTCTTTAATAGAAATTGTAGTCCCTGTGGAATTGAACTTTTCGTATCTATATGACTGTTATTTGTCAACTTTTTGTACCTAATGGATGCGATGTTTCTTTCCTATGGATCTGAGAAAGTAATTGAAGTTCATTTTGTGGAAGTCATAAGATTTGTGATATATTTAGTAGAGTAGGTGGTGTTTTAATTTTTAATGCTACCATAATATTTCGTAGACATTATTTACTACTTTCATTACTAATATTTATATTGACTAACTAAAAATCGTCATTCTTTTTTATCATTTTAACTTCTTAGTAAATTTGCATTTGTGAATGTTGGTGAATAAATTCTTAAAATTAATAAATAAAAAAAAAAAAAAATAGAAAAGAAAGGATACCGATTTAAACAAAAGTATTTCAAGTGAGCAAATATCAAAATAACAAAGAATTGATAAATAAGAGGCAAATATCTACAATGATTACTGATTCAGTTGATTGATCGACGAAAGATAATATTAAACCCAAAGGGAATAGATAGTCCTCTTCTGGAATATTTTTCATTTATATCCCCATTTTAAGAAATATAATGAAGAAACGAATAAATATTTGCCTCGAAACTTAAGCTGTAATTTTTCTTTGTGTTTACAGATGTAGGAGGTAGATTTGCCTTTTGTTGATATTTTCAATTAGGAATAGATTTAGAAAACCGGCACATATAAAAAGGACACGATTCTCTTTGGGTTAGTTAATGAACTGGTGGGTTTAGGTTGTTTCTTTTGTTTGGCATGTCAACAGTATAGAAAATATGAATTCATCATCATCAGCATCATTTCAGCCCAAAGACGTCGTCTGCTGGACATATTCAAAATATGAAATGAATTATTACAATTTAACGTTATCATTTGTTCCTTTATTAACTGTATTTAAATCCCACGATACATTAAATGGATTGCTATATCTAAAAACGATCCCTTTCTGCACATAGTAATTGGGTTTGGTTTAGATAACCAATCGTAGAATTTGTATTGTTGCGTCTTATCTAGAATCTCTTTTGACAAGACTTAGCAGACAATTTACGCCTGGATATAAATTGAAAACCGATAAAGCCTTGGAAGGTTCTTCAATGCATATATATGTAGACCATCTTTTGGTATCGGCGCGAAATGGAAGTGTTGGTTCTTCTATAGTATTGGTGTATAAGTAGCGCCACAATTAATCGACAAGAATCTGACAGCTGTTCCATTGGCTTAGGCAAAAAATAAGCTCTCTCTTTTCCAATGTACTAGGTCAGCACGGAAGAGGTTATAAAGAAACTATTATCACAAATCCTCGTGCTCAGGGTACCTAATAGTATGGAATGGTAAAGATGACATGAGACCTCATATTTTAGCAAATTTTTTGACCGGTTTTGGAAGACCTGTGTTTGGTAGTGGTTGCTCAAACGCTGGTGTGAAGACTCTGGTTAAAGGAAAAGTATTTATCTTGTTTACTTATTTTACTTCGACGATCCTACTTTATCATCTGTGACTTTAAGTTCACTATGTGAACAGGACTCAGCAGTACATAAATATGTTAGCTGTCACACCCTTTCTGCCCGGAGGCTTTTATTTAGGTATATTTTTTATTCTATTTTTTTTTGTCTTTACTGGTATATTGGCGTGGCTAGCTGACATATGACAAAAAATAATTCAAGTTTTTGAAACGTAAATTACATACATAGATCGTATTATACACAAAGAAGTATTTTCTAATTGAACAGACAGCTATACTACTGAGGAGTTCGTTACGCTACTTCTTCCCATCGAAAGCACTAGGACGTGGTGAAGGGCGGGCGTTTAGGGGGCACCGTCTTTTGTAATTTTGACGTTCGAAAAGTGCTGAGCCTAAGCATAATTTGAATAAATGAATTAAGACTTCTTTGCTAAAATTTTTACCGAGATTAACAATTAGGCATGGGTGCTATGAAGTTTCAACAAAATTACCTTCAATTCGATGATAAGTATTATAAATAAAAAGAGGTTGATAGGTTACCTACCTAACGTTCGATATTGAAATGGGCACATTGTTACACTATACATATATTTGATTAAATGTGGGAGTTTATTATATTAGATTAGTGTGTGTCTAGTAAACCATATTATTCCAAGACTGACCAGTCGTTTTCCTATGGGTTTCCTTCTTGAGTAACAACCGACACTGGACTTTCTCAAATCCCGATAAGTGCCTCTTACATTTTCTTATTTCGGTATTTCCGGGTTTCGATACAATTCATCCACAAGAACCAATTGTTTCATCACCGCTGTGAATGTTCGTAGACAATTCTATACCATTTTATTAGATATATTTGAGTGAAATCGTACCGCTATCGACATTTGAATGGGACCTCTTTCCAGGCAGTCAATCGAGTAATAGATTAATATCTGACTATATTATCGATTGTGTAAGAGGTATCGATTAAATTAATTATAGGTTGTTATTACTAATGAGTGTTTGTTAAGGGGGAATAAATCAAAAACAGTTTGTAATATGACGGTTATCTTTCCTGGTTCTAATAGAGGTGCCTAACGGGTAATTTGTTTCGATCTTGTTGGAATATATGGGTAAAACTCCATGTTAATTCTGGTTGTAAACGCCTATGCCAAATTACATCCAAATCCGTTTCGTAGTTTTTACGAGAAAGAGTAGAAAACATACATTCATATGTATAAACTTTCACGTTTATAATACACTAAACACAAATGCCTAGGGATCAAAATCAAGGCATTTATTTCAAATAAACCAGTTACAGGCACTTTTGAATTGTCAGAAGGTCGGTCAGTCAGTAAGGTGAAGCTAGTCGCCCATTCCAAAGAGTAGGTACCTATGGAGAAGAACGGGCAAGAAACTCCATGGACATTCTTTTCAATTATCAAGCTATTGATACAAATATTTGATTACATCATTCATGTGACCATGGATATTTCATTTTTATCTTGTTTTACAAAATTCTGTAAATATTCTGTTAAAACAAAAACAGAGTTTATTTTATAGTTTTTATGCTTGCAATATATAAAAAAAAACATGCATCATAGATTTTGATTGTTTTTGTAATTTTATTTTTGGGTATAATATTTACTTTGTTCATAATCGATCTTGTATAGGGAATTATAAAAATTATTCATGCTTAAAATTAAATTATCCAAATTAAGCTGCGTTATCAGGACCCGGGTTTTTTTTCAAATGCAGGATAATTTATTCTTCTGTCATCAGAGTTGGAAAACCATCGCTCTTCGTTATAACATGTTCCATGCGTGTTCAATGGAATTCATGTCGGGGGACTGAGCAAGTGAGCAGGCCAGTCCATAACCCTGACTTCATATTCCCTGGGCACAGTTGATATCAACTCAACCGTATGGGCACGGGCATTATCGTGCATTAGTTGGACCTCCTGACTCATTTGTACCCTGTGTGGCGTAATTGCAGATTCCACTACCTCATTGCGGTATTTCAACGTATTTGTGATCCCTCTTATCCAAATGAGATCGGTTCGCGCACCCATACGAATACCAGTCCATACTATGATAGCCCCGCCTTGATATGAATGGACTACTTGTGGATGCTGGTGACGGCTTCGTTTAACAGAAAAACGCCAAACCCTTAATCTTCGTGAATCCGGATGAAATTCAAACCGAGAATCATCAGCAAAAAAAGCACCATGGATCATTGCTCATCACTACATGCAAAATGTTCTCGAGCTCACAATAGTTTCCGCCCGCGTTTGCCACGCCGCAAAGCTGGAACTTGAAGTGATCTGCGAAATTAAAATCCAACTTCATGTAATTTAAGAAGAAGATTACATGAAGTTGGATTTCAATGGTCACTAACCAATATAGCCGTAATATTCGGTTGTCTCGATATTTTGAAGAAAACGGCCCTGTCTAGGAGTGGTAATAATTTCAGCCTAATTACCTGTCAGCAACATCGTCTATAGTACGATAACGTGACCATAACCTGGAGATTACATTTTGTCCGCTTTGCAGAGTTTCAGTAACCACGCTTTATATAGCGCCAGCTTCCAACATGCCTGCAGCTCTAATCTGCTTTTCCCTTGTCAAATGTCGACGTGACATAACAACAAATGTAACACACGTTTAAATTAGAATAAAGAAAGTGTGTGATCGCCTTTAATTTTTTCAAAACTTTACTGTTATATTGTAAATTGAACTAACTTTTCGACCGCTAAATTCGAATAATCGATAATCTTTTGTTACAAAATGAGTTTTAGTTTTTATTTTTGCGAATTTCGAAAAAGGTGGCGGAGATGACAATATTTTATATACAAAAATTTTTATACTGTAAATAGTTTTTAAGTTATGAAGTCTTTCACGCTGCTGATGTGTGTATTAGTAGGATAGGTACTGTTATAATTTCTATTATGACAATATTTTATCACAGGCAGACGCGGACGGTTTGCTTACAAAAAAGCATATATACAGTCGTATTGAGTAACCTTCTCCTTTTTTAGGTCGTATAAAAATAGCCATTGACAAGACTGGATATGGTGTACTGACTAACATGGTCTTCTGTAGCTGATACCATATTCATAGTTACCACGATCTACGTGTAATTATGATAGTTAACTCAGTTTTAATTTATCACCAGCCTCGTTTGTGTTTGTGTGTAGATTTGTCTACGCGTGTATAATTTGTCAGCTTCATCGACTGCCGCTTGGTAAGGCGACAAAATTGCCCATTGTCCTTTTGGCGCGGGCATCAATTTATTAAACCGGACAATCTCTACTTAAGTTCTCTCCGGGAGTCCGGATTGCGGGGACCTATAAACCTGCCTTATTAATGTATATCATTAAGTGTTGTTTGTTTAAGACTCTCGGGTTCATATTTCAGGACAATTATAATGTAAACTATTAAATGGAAGAAGAAGAACTACCTGAGAAGTTGGACGTAGGTTAATTTATCTCACTAGATGTGCTGAATAAGAATGTAAGTAATGCATCATGCATTGCAGGTATTCTTTTCTTTTATTATGCGGAATAAAGGAGAGACTAACGGAATAAATGTTAAATGCGTTATTTTGGCCCAAGTGCCAAATCCCGTTTTTGTATAAGGATCTAGCGGACGAATGAATTACGGTGACCGTTGTCGTCCGCACATAATTCCTGAATGTTTTGTGCCGAGGTAAGGTGTTTAACGCATGCGGAACGTTTAACATTTATTATTATTTTAAAAACGATGAAAAAATGTTAAATGCGATGCCATTTTTGTGTTTTAAAATAACGAACCTATTAACGAATTGAAATATTTAGTAAAAAGGTTATATTTAAAAACCCATGCATACATAAAACGACTGTATCGACCTTAATTTATCAAATAATAATAACAATTCCGAAAGTTAAAATCACCACACGAAAAAACAACTACAAAGTCGTAGTGTTACTTTTAGATAACTTTTAAGATTTTCGTATGACCATAGACTATACCTATATTTTGTTACCTACCTCGTACCTCTAAAGTATATTTCATCGCCGTTGAAGAAATACGCAAACTCGAAAGTGATGCTAGTCGAAGTTCAGCGAGAAATAGGGTTTAGTACCTACCTATGTATGTCGTATGCATACTTCACTTCTAAACTTTGTGCCTCTGGGTTAGCCACTGGTCATTACGACTCAGAGTGAGGCTTAATACCTTCTTTAGTACACATATTTAATCATTGTTGCCAGCACAAACCGCGTTGGAAAACAAAAAAGTGTCGGTGGCCGCGGGTGTGACAGTGACTTATGCGTCGTCCGCCCTTTCGCCGCCTTCTTGGACTTGTCGCTACTCATTGCCTTGAATTGTTAGCTAAATTTATTTTTGCCCTTAGTCATTTCATTCTTACGTAGTAGCGTAATTTAATTCACTTTAGTTTACTTCGCCTTAGTAGAAATAACATTAGAAAAAGTTACTAAGGTAATTGAGGTAAAATCTAAATCTAAATACATATTTTATTACACATAAACCAATATTGACACTTACGTAACGTCTGAAGCCATGTGTACAGTTCCAAATGGTCGTCGTATGGAAAAGAACCGGCAAGAATCCCTACGGTTACTCTTTTAAAAATGCTTTTAGGTACTTTGTTTTCTAATCACAGTGAGTATGGGAGGACAGCATAGGCTCATTAAAAAGTACCAGGTACTTGTTAAAATATGAAATAATCTAAAAATTTAAAGTCTACAAGGCCTGTAAAGTTCTAACAGTTACAGTTAATCAATTATTATAATGTGGAAATCATGTCTTATGTTTAAAAGTTATTCCTAAAATTTTGAGGACATACAAAATTATTTCCAAGATATAAAGAGAAAGCAGAATTAGTATATCAATTTGAACTAACTTCTAAGAGACAAGGTCCCATTTAATAGACGGCGTGGATTGCCCTCTTTTGTAAAATGAAAATTGAATCCACATCAGCTGTTGATTCCCACAGCAGAATACCATAAGACAATACTGTGGAAATAAGCAAAGTATACTAACTTAGCTGTAGGTAAATGTATCAACAGTCCTAATTTTTTATTGCAGATGTAGCTGAACTTGATCTATCTGAAAGAGTTCAAGTAGGTATAGTAATTGTAATTTTGAAACTGAAGTAAATCCTAGAAATAACTTTTACGAGTAGTTTCCCGCCATCAAGTTTTAGATTTAGACCTACTTGAGCTACATTTGGTAGTGAGAACTTAAAACGTTTTATTTTGTTAAAAAATAAAAGTTGTTGTGCACATTCAATCCGCATTTAACCAGGTTTCCGAAAAACATAAGATTATCCTTATTATATTTGTCTATTAACATTATCGTGTCTAGAATTTATCTACAGAAACGATTTATATTTTGGTTATATAGTAAAATATTCTGTCTTATATCGAAGTAGACTAAACAGAAGGTGATTACGACCTGTGTGCCAAGAAGAAAGCACATAGCCTTAAGCGTATTGATAGAACTTATCGTAACGTTATCCCTTTAATGATTTAGGTACCTAGCCGCGACTACACATTTAGCTGTTCATAACTAGTACATACATATATGCTGATTTTTGGAAGTACGATAATCCTATACAATGCGAGGTCAGATAAAACTGTAAATATGTATGTATAGCTCGATATGAACCTGTGAGTACGCCATTAATCCCATTATACGTTCGGACAAAATGTTCACTAACATATAATGCTGTAATTTTTTACTGTTTCGTCAGACCGTACAGACCTTTAAGAAATATAAAGGCTGGAATTAAAATATTTACTAACATTTAATGCTGTAATTTTTTACTGTTTCGTCAGACCATACAGACCTTTAGGAAATATAAAGGCTGGAATTACAATATTTACTAACCTTTTTTAAGAGGCTTCAGAGTCAAGCCACTACTGTTAACGGTTATAGTAGCCTCAATGACCTTGTGCATGTGGGCGGAGCTAAACGCCGTACTCCCGAATTCGTAAAATGCGCGCGGTGGCGCGCTAAACTAAAACGACAATCAAAGAATATCCAGAGATGCAGACAAGCCGCGTGTAGGTCGCGATTTGTGCCTACGATTTCAGACGGGGGTATGGATGCAAGCCGATAAATGTATATTTTGCATTGATAAATGGTAATATCGTACTATAATATATTTTTAGTATTCTTGATCAATGTTTAAATAAAATCAAGGAGTGCTCGTTACACAGTTTAATGGCCGATCGCAGACTGACAGACATTTGTAAAACAAGTACCCACACATTATAATATATCATAACATTAACATAAAACTTAATGGTAGATGGTAATTAATATCTATCGATTCAACATATTTGAATTTTTTTTTTCACTACTTTTCAGTATATGAGTATCATATCTTTGCAGTGTCCTTGAATTAATTACTAATGCGAATAACATAAACGAGTTCATCGCGTTAACGTAAAACAAACGCGCACTAGGCACTTTGTGATATTTTTATTAAAAAAAAAAAACCTTGAACCACACTAGAAATTACTTTTATCGTGGGTGCATTTTTAAACATATAAATTCACAGCCACAAACAGCCAGACTCGGAACAACTACTTGTAGAACATGTTCTGAATATTTGTTCCGCGCGGGAATCGAACCCGCGACACGCAGCGCAGCAGTCAATAGCTTAACCGCTGCGCTAACCGTGCTTTATATAGATGTCTTGAGATTACAAAGCGCGTAGTTTCGGCCGTTTTCCATAAAGAGATAGTACCCTATTTATACTTTGTCAGTGACGTCGGATTGAATGTACTTCGTCGTAATGAGGTTTCAAATAAAACACGAGTTATTTTAAAATCTGTAAATTTTAATTCTTCGATCCAATAAATAACATGCGAGATTATAGGCATATCTAAAGCTGCAGAAATTTCTTGCAGTTGAGAATGGCCACAGTCTATTTCTATTGTTCCTACAACTGCACAGCTGATATTGATTTCTGTAGGATGTGCAAAATGTTTCCATACACATACGGCATTTAAAAATAAATAGGGAATGTAGTCCCACTTGTCGTTCTCCAACAATATCAACAGATCCTAAACCACAGTCTATAATTCTCCGTGCTTGGCAATTTTCTTTAGTTCTGAATAAAAGTAAGCAATATTAATTATGCGTCGCCCTTCGATGAAACAAGCTTGAGATTTGTTGAGGTTTTGGTGATATTTTGAGCTAAAAAAAGATATAACATACATTTTAATTAACCCTGGCAACACTGTTAGAGATTTTTGTCAAGGAATGAAGAATTTATCAAGAAAAATTAATTAAGAATTAACAAAAAATTAATTTTACAGGTATATGATATATTTGTAAACTAAAAATATAGGTTGTAGGACATGCAGGCATAATTTTACCTGAATGATGATGATGGAACTTGCGTCGTTTTTTTTGTGCACATAGAGATATATAATATTATCATTTTCTTGACGACATTCTGTATGGATGTCTGACCTAGAATCAACTGCGTTAGTGTTCGACCTAAAAAGCAAATTAAACTTTTAAGTTCTGTCGATTGGTTTCTTTCTCTTCTTTTCTGTAAGTAGAAAAATGTTATTACAATATTATTTGTGAAAAACAGAATACATATATATATATATATATATATATATCCTACAGTATGTTAAGAAAACCCTGTCCGACCCGTGAAGGTGTTGTTAGGTATCGATAACTGATTCTACTAATGCATACAAAACCAGGCTAACTTAAAAAAAAATCCCCCTAAGAAAATAAATATTATTTCGCAAAAAGAGGTAACTTAATAAATATGCGTTAAGCACCCTTCCGCGGGCGGCGGGCGGCAGGGCACTCGGCACGTGGTCGTATCGCTGTCGCTATTCGCTCATAATAATACCGGTGTTGTCACTTTTTTAAAAATTACCAAATTTCGGGGAAGTTATTTCAAAATTCATTTGTATTGGTACTATGATGATTACGTAAAATTTTATATCATATTTGGTCATGTGTTTACTTAACCTTTATTATCCTTACGGGTCGGACAGGGTTTTCTTAACATACTGTATATATACGGACAAATCACACAGATTGAGCTAGCCCCAAAGTAAGTTCGAGACTTGTGTTATGGGATGCTAACTCAACGATACTATATTTATAATAGATACATATATAGATAAACATCCAAGACCCAGGCCAATCAGGAAAAGATCGTTTTCCATCATGACCTGGCCGGGAATCGAACCCGCGGCCTCCACGTCACAGGCAGGCGTGTTGACCGCTGCGCCACGGAGGACGTCAAAAAAATTTACTGATAACTGTGACATTCCAAGCCCGCCAGCCCGCGTCCATCGGCTTCGGCTACTTTAAACAATTACATATAGAAATAAAATATTTACAGAAAGAATCATTTAAAATAATCCAAGTAAGAGTTTTTATTACACATTTTTGCTAATATCGCAAAAACTAAAAGTCCTATCAACTCAAAACTTTTTGTAAAACTGTTTTTACACCAAAACCTTTAATTGAGTCCTAATTTTTGGTTTATATCACCATAAACAAAAAATCACATTTTCAAGTTACGTAAATTTCTAATAAGATTTTTATTTTTTAATCTCCTTACAAACCTATAAATTATAATCTAAGTGCGAGTGTTTACTTACCTGAATAGAGTCTTCTATATTATCAGCGGATGTAGTTAGTCGGATTATTGCCTTTCAAGTCTAAAGATTTCATTCTAGATTTCCTGGAACAATTCGTAATTGTTTAACTTCAATTGTAAAAGAAAAATGGTTACAAAAGCTAATAGTAATTATAAAGAAAAATACAGTAATATGTAGGTATAAATACAAGAGTATAGGTAGATAGATACTTACGCCACCAGACGCATCTTCAATTCTCATTTGCGAGCTAATCTATGAACGTACACTGACACGATTCGCTCGTAAATATTTGCACTCACACAGACAACCACGCGTAGTCGGCGATAGCCGGAGCAGAGCAGCAAGCGACACAACCCTCCCGTCTGAATGCTAACGCACGACTGCCGCCCGCGCCCGCGCAGAGCACCTCTAAACCTATGTTTCAAAATAAGGATATTTTCTTGGCAAATGTTGATGGATTTAAATACGCTCTTGCATATTTGTAGTACTTCTAACCGCGAATTTTTCAGTGTAAAAATATTTCCACACATCAATGCCGTTTAGAAGTAATAACGAATATTAGCCAAAAATAGCGTTTTGGTAACTATTTTTTTAAGGCAAAAGGCAAAATCCTACGAAAAAATCATCTTTAGTAAATGTTGTACATGAATCAATAGACAAGATATATTTTTTTCAAATCTCAAAACCAAGCCGTTAATTAGAAATTAGCTTCCTAAAGTGACCATTTTACGCTACTAAATGAGACTAAGGCCCTTAAGTCTTCCAAGGTTATGAACGACGACGCTCACTAGAATTGAAAATATTACGGGAAATTAATTTATTCTTTGTAATTCTTAGTTTAGTTTTCTGTTCTTTTGGAATGATTTCATGATAAGTAAGAAAACGTTTCAAGGACACGAGAACCGGAGTGCCTGACGTTAAAGAATAGGTAGGAAGATAGACACATAGATAGAGTTAGGTAGGAAGATAGACGCTTAATTTTTAATAAAAACAGTAACTGACGAACCACTTTAATAAGCTAATAAGTATGGGGTAAGGACTAAGTGTGACCAGAACATTTCGGTCATATAAGAATACAAACAACATTGTCATTTGGGAGCCGTAGCGATTTTTAATTGTTTGAAAATGCGCTCAAGTTAGGTAAGCAACGTCATGCTATGCCATCTAATACAGAAATCTGATAACCTGTCTGTTTGTTGTTCAAGCTTGCTGCCGGGAAAGTAATGGATCCTAATGGAATTTCACATGCGGCAACATCAAGCCTGGCAAAGCTATAATATATTTATAACGTATATAAGCAACCTTTTATTTTATTAAGTCGTGGAGATCTCTTGAGGTTGTATACAAAATCAGGCCAAGCTTCGGGCAAGGGAAGTGTGTCTATATGTCACTAGTTTTCCGGAAGAAAAATGTGGTTCTCTAGACGAATCGATGCGCGTACTGGTACAGGGTACAATATTTATTTGTATTGTAAACCATTTGTATGAATAGTGGGTTCTGTAGAAAATCTACTCTTGTCCCTCTAGTTTAGAGCAACTTTACCTTAATTAAAAAAAAAAATAGTTCACACTTTCCTGAATCCGATCCGGCCGGTCTATTGAGTTGCCTCTAAATTTGTTTTATTTTCATTCAGAGTATTCAGATAGGAAACGCAGACCGCATCTCTTTAAAACATGTTTTACGGAAATAAAATCATTTATTCTGTCAAAATCTCACAGTGAAATTTAGGTGAACAGATCTGTCAGTCCATCTAATGCTAGAGACCAGCACCATTGACAGCCCATTCACCGACCGGCGAGAAGGAAACAAAGCAGTAAATTATCAAAGAGCTCCCAAATTTTAATTAAATAATCGTTGGCACTGACAGACAACAATTAGCCTACAAAATAACAACAATATTAATATCGAAATGATAATAATCGCCTGTTCATGACTCAACGATTATTAATCGGTTGATGTTTATCGATACTCTCTGTTGGTCTATTGAATAAATACCTACTATACAATTCATTGTGACCCGTATACACGCAAAGAACTAAAAACTGTACTCTGATACGGGCGGTGTTTATTTTATAAAATGCGACAGTATAAGGTAAACCCAAACCAAAAGAGATAGGTATCGTGAAACTGACGATCAGTTCCACATCAACATCATTCGTTGCGTTATTTACGTTGTTGAGCAGATACATTTTCAGAACATATGGAGCAATGGGTTAGCAATTTATTTCAGTATGAAACCCCCGCCACTCATAGAGTGTTACACAATTAGAAAATAAAATACACTGTGCATCAGTAGCCTTTTTATATACAAAACGTTTGGTCCAGCACTGGATTTTTCTATAAAAAATGAATCATCTCGTTTATATAATACATTAGATAGTAATGAGATTATAAAAACTATTATAAAATCTTTTCAACAAACAAAAAAAAAAAAAACAATAACTGTGAAGTGCTTATGATACATTGACCGCAAATTTCTTTGTACCTTGGAAATTGTCGTGAAATATGCTTAGTTTTAATTTTCACGTTATAACAAAGAGCAGACTAGACAGCCATCTGATTTCTCAATGTTTCATTTAATTTCTTGAACGAACGAATTCAAAACGTCTAGCACAATATTTTTGCTGAAATTGCTAGAGTTGTACATTGTACAGTTATCTATGAAATTCCTTGGCCCATTTTGGTGTTGGCTTATTTTCACAGAAAAATACTGGCACGATTGCGTGAATTTTTCATCGTGATCTCTAAAGGATGTTATTAACAATATTAGGTTTTGTGAAGAAAGTAAAAACAGACTATCCACGTGTGACTTTTACTCACAGGGCATTTACCAACCTTAGGATCTAGTATACCTGCCATAAAATATCCGTAAGCAAAGTACGTCCAGTAACAATTTAGAAATTTTACGCGTTAATACGCGTACTTCGTTGTTTAAGTAAATTCCTTAAACTAACATTGTGTTTGTTTAAGGGATACTTTGTTTATCCCCAGCATCTATTAGAGTAAATTGTCATTAACGCAGGAATCTAATGTCTTGAGTAAACACTAAACATGTCCCCAATGACGTCCGCTTTGTCTGTGATTTAATTAAAATTCTCACGTTCATTAAATATGTCTTTGTACGTTGACTTTAGGGGCTTGGAAACTTTTTGTTAGAACCTTTGTGACCTTCTTCCTGCTTTTTTTTGCGCCGGGGATGCTTGTTCCTGACGCACTGCAAAGTGCGAACATATAAAAGTGGAAAGAGCTTTTAGGGCGGGTCTTTTTAATACAAGTTGGAGTAATATATAAACCAACAAGAAATGATTAAATAGCTAATGAAGTCCCGCTCATAGTGTCGCATGACACGAAAATAGTGATAAGTTTGGCTCATTACCTATGAATGCCAAGGCGACCTATTTACTTTAATTGACCTTTACTACATGCGTGGGAAGTGAACTGGTAAACTACACATGCTTCTTTCATTTCCTTAAAGGTAGGTGTGTCTGTGTAGTGAGACGTAAAATTTAAAATGGTAAAGATAGGTTTTAGTGAATAGGTTTCGTCTACGGAATTTTATGCAATTGCGAGCGGAATGCGACTGTTTCGTTTTGAAGTCCTAAAATATAAGGTAGTAGAAACATATGTGCGCTATTTTAAATTTAATATGATCCAAATATACAATACAGTATTAGATTTGGAGATGGTATAGTCGATTTGTATTTTCAGCAGAGTATGTCTCAAGTGACGTCGGCAACATTTTATCGTTTCATATATTCATAAAACGCCCGTGGCTATCATTTATCAGGTGTTGTATTCCGTCGGGGCCAAACATTTTACAAAACATTTATTTGGTGTGCTTGCAGAGATTTACATGTGGGCGACACACATTAATCGTGTACTGAGCCCCAGGAGGAGCATTCACTATAAGTACTTACTCTTATTTTAATTGATGTGAAGCACGAAAACGGCGTTAGAGTTTTTGCACCTCTCTCATTACGCAGGACAGTAAAAAATTCGTTCTTCCATAATTGCGAAAATCCACAAGATAACCTTTATAGCGACGGTATAATTCAACATGGATGTAGTTGTGAATAGAAATGGCATGGGTTCTTTTATTGCTAGGCGCGGATAGATAAATACTTTATTTTTATGTCATTTTACTTGTAGATCCTGGTCGTGGTAGGCTTGTTTCCATTACCTATTTACGTTGTTAAGAGTTGTCCTCTGAACTGTTGAAAGTTTAATATTTCGTGCACAGCTTTTTAAAGATAATCCTCACAAATCGACGAAGTACTTTCATTCCTACTGTTCCTTTTGAATACTCTTTTTAAATTCAAAAACTTGTACATTTTATATTTCAGTTATTGCTTTAGCCGTACCATATGAGATCGCATTCGTAGAGCATTTTAAAATATGAAGTGAATCTAATTGAATTCAAGAATTTTATATTGCTTTCGTATTCGTAGGTCTCACACAATACAAAATCAATAAGGTTAAGGTTTGGCATACACATACACATTCCAACCCTTAGCATAATCAGCTTATAATGTCTCCATTATTGGGATATAGGCCTCCCCTTTGTGAAAGGGAGTGGACCATAATCCACCACGCGACCCCAAAGCGGGGTCGTGAACGTCACATGTCTTTGTTTCTTTTTGGTACAGAGAACAGCGATGATGTAATTAAAAACACAAAGTAAAGTACAGACGACAAGCTACACAGAACGGTTAAAAGTTCCCGAACGACCTTTACATTTCAACCATAAAGTTGAAAATCTATTAAAGGAATTTGAAAAATTGTAGTAGCTTGATACACTTTGGCGTTTGTACCTGCCTAACAAAATATAACTCATAAGTCGGAGTCGTTACCACTAGATCTCTGCACTCAACCCTTAAGCCTTGATCCAATTCTCTCTAAACTCATTCGAAATTATATATTCAGCCTTTTCAACTAAAATCCTAATTAATCACGTTGGTAAAATATATGTCGATAGGTAACCCGTTGCGTTTGGTATGCAGTAACGATGGTAATGAGATTTGTATGGGCTACGCCTGTCGCCGGATCCGTGGGGGGAGAGGGATGTGAGCGGTCACTCGTGTATGATCTATGCAATTTTTTATAGCTATTTTACTATGAGCTTCATATATTCCGCAGACAAAGGTTAAATTGTCGCTCTCATTTGTTTTTTTTTTGTTGACAAAGGAAATGCTGCAACACATAAAACGTGTCGTTGAATGGCTCTATGTTTATAGTATACATTTCGTGTTATTATTATACCTAACTGTTTCGCCTTTGATCCCAGGGAGAGGCCTCAGAGGTGAATTAATTGCTTACCCCCACAGTACGCTGATGGCGGTGAAATACCTAACTGTTATTTTGTTGTTGGTGTAGGTCTAATTAAGAGTATTCTATATATAGACAAACTCAGGTCACTGTTTTACAATTCTTTATATAAACAACAAATTTTAAACCGCCATGTACATATAAGTACTAAAAACCGGGGTACGACCGTACCTACAGATTAAATATTACCGCGTTAGACGAGTATCATTATATCGATTCTAACGATTCCTCAAATCGATTATTCCTATCGATATTTGGTTTATTTCATTTTATATGCAATTATTTAAAACTGTTTTATCTATTGCTATTAAAATCATAAACCTTACATAATATATGATTCTAGTATAGCGTAGTATTCTGCAGCTTTACTGCAGAGTTTGTTTTTTTTTAAATTTGAACGGGCTTAAAAGATATTACATTTGGCAGCCCAAAATATATAGACTATTTATTAGGCTATAGGCTATTTATTAACATTATGCTAGAACCCCAAGGTGGTGAGCAAAAAGAAAAAAAGTCGGAAAAAACGCTAAGGGAAAACGAAGTAATAGCGCGGACAGGCGGCGGGACGCGGAGTTTCGACGGGGTGGGTTGGGGAAGTAAAAAATTTCATGTCATGTCGTGGGCAGAAGCTTGTTGTTAGGATAACATGGCTTAAGTAAACCTGAAGGCCAATTTTCCTGATTTAAAACGTTCAAATTCTAGTCGCGGTCTCTTCTCAGCGACCTACAAATGTCAAAAACTTGTTAAAATGTATCTAGGGAAATCCGAAGACGTTCATAAAATTATGAGAAGTGCTGCTCTGTTGCTATACTTAAAACAATTGCTTCTGTGCTCTCTTATATTATAAATGATTAAAAAATCATCTACAAACCAATTCTCCTCAAAATAAACAGTAGACGATTAGGTAACACACAATATTTGTAGGAACTATATTTAAGTGTAATGGTTACCATGACCCCCGCGCATACCTACAGTTTAGCGACTAGTTGGTTTCCCCACGCGCCGTAGCAATAACTTGTGGTCTGAATAGATTATTATGTAATAAGCATCCCTGAGCATTATTCATGGTTTACAGTCAATGTGACATTATACTGGACACTGAAATGTGAAAGGCGCTTGTTTGTGTGTAAATACTAACAGCTGCACGGTTCTGTCGATCTGGTTAGGTTACGCTTGCCGCAGTTGGTTAGCGGATGGGTGACCAGCTTCACATACCAAGACCGGAATTTGTGACTTGGAAAACACGTTAAGCTGCTGGTCAGGCTGGACCAGCATCTCAGCAGCAGTCAATCGGGGATCAATATCATCAATATCTGAGCCAGGCTGTCAATAACCAGACTTGGTTATCTAACTTTTGGGCTGTCAGTAGCCCGAATATCAGACAGTCAATCATAAGGGATATTTTATTGTCGTGTATTTAATCTATCCAAAGATTTAAAATATCATCAATTTTTCAGCGATAAGACCGCTCATTGTGACACCCTCTGTAAAAATTTTAATTTATGTCAGTAATTTATAGGGTCTACATGATAAAGAGTAAGTTAGTATTTATTCTATTCTGTTACGTCTTATTACCCAGTATCTGGATTGGGGAGATTTTTTTTAATAAAAATTTTGCTCTAATCTAGGTAGTACTCATGTATTCTGGCTGCGATTACAAAAAACATGTAAACTCACATACACAAACAATCAAACCTGGAACTATACCTTACACCTATTACCTAAGAGGAGCCGTATTATATAGGCTATTTAAAGACCCAGTACAGCAGTCGATCGCTCAGCCACCGTCCTCAATTCATTGAAATTAATGAGCACGTGCTTAAATTAATGTGCGGTTGAGCTAAAATAAAATCTTCCGATCTCTGTCTCTATTGCCCTTTCGCAGGTATGCTGGAAGAGATTTCTTATGAAATAAGCGTCACCTCTGTATCTACTTCGTCCTATTATGTTTTTCTTGCCTGTTTATTTTGAACTGTGGAATTTTATTGGTCTTAATGTCAAAGACAAAGTTGATGACGAACAGCACGCATCGTACGATCACTTTGGCTGTTGGGAGGTTGTAAGACTTTTTTTGTTCGGGATGGAAAATCATCAAATGACAATGTGGTCTCCCGACCAGGGCACCGAAATTGCCGGGAAGAGCTTTCCTTTGTCCTCATGGAAGAGGAGACTCATGGACGTGTGCATACTTCAGGACCAGACCGAGATTTGAGGATGAGCTGGACTCCCTTAATAAGAACGGGTCCTCAGAGGCTTTATACAGAAAGAAGTGGAAGGAGAGTAGAGAGGCCTTTCGCCCAGCAGTGGACATCACGGGCGTTTAATATAAGTAATATACAAAGCTAGCCCGCTCCATCTATTCAATAACTACTAAAAGTTGTTTAAAAAATACAAAAAAACCACTCATGAACAATTTCAAAATTAAAATATAGTAGCGGCACAATTCCACATGCGAGCATCACGTCATTCTAACATCACACAGATCCTACACTTCATAGACAAAGTTTAGCATGCGACTATTGTATATACAACTTAACAACATTCACCGTCAGGCAAGTGACCGCCAGACTCAACACCCGTCTAGTCGGAGGTTTTCACCCTGTTTTTTTTTTTAATAATAATAAACTAGTGCTTGACTGCAATCCAACTTGATGGTAAGCGGTGATACATGATGATGAGTGCATCACGCGTTAGTTTATTAAGAGCCTATTTATTCAAAAAATCTGAGTGTATAGGAATAAAGACGGGAGTTGAGCGAGGTGATGCAATGTTAAGTCCAACAACACGACCAATGATACTGCGCCAACGGGAGATTGATCTAGAGGCCCTCCACAACCAAACTCCCGACACAACAACATTTGGCGCATCGTACCCGGCACACATCGCAACACAACTTTTCAGAGCTTTCCTCCGTACGGCTTCAGCAGACATCACAGTGGAACTCGACGAATCGCTTGGTGGCAAGACTTTGTCTGGTGGGTGGCCACAACATCGGCTGCCGGCAAAAGTTACCACTTTTGCCGGCAGCCGATGTTGTGGCCTACCACTGAGAAAATACCCCATACCTCTAAAATATCATGCCTTATCCTGACGCGAGAAGTACGTTGAAACGCCTTATATGCGAGCCTAGTCAGAGTCTTGCGTTCCAACGGCTAAGGCGACTAAAATTCCACGATGTATACGAAACATATGTAAATACACAGTAGAACTGTAAACGTCGACGCATGTAGGTGCGTAATTATCTCATTCATGACATAATTTGATTTCAGTTGCCTTAATTGAATGTTGTGCTTTACTCATTAAAAGCTGAATACAAGTTAGCCATACGTAGGTACTGAATATTTACAAACTGTATATACAGTGAGTGGTCAAAATATAAGACGCATTGCAAAGTTCGATGCAAAAAATGTAACCAAAACGATGTATTGATAATATATGCAATAAATTATTTACACGTAATTTACAAGTTTTAATCTGATAAGGGTTTTATTTTACCTCAGAGGATTCAGATACATGAGGTTTACATGTAGGTATACGTAGTAGGTACACAACTTTACGCATACGATTAAAAGCCTTATTTACATTACCAATGGCTTTGTTCTGAACACTACTATTTCTTACTATGTAGTTCTGTTACACAGTTTAGTTCTAATTGATACTCATAATGAAAAGAATCGAAGGTTTTAAATTTCTTTTTGTGGTCTTTTTTGTTTTGCAGTTCGATTTAAAAAAATATTTCACTGATAGTAGATTATTGTTGATGTTAACGACAATTTTACTTGACGGTTGTGACATTCAAGGTTGTGGCTTATGAAAACTGCTATCAAAATATTTACGCAACTTCGCAAAATTCGCAGAAGCAACACACTTCACCATCTTCATTTCAAGAACACGTTTCTGGAAAATACGAGTAAGAACGTTTTTAATTTACTTCCAAACAAGTGCCATAGTATTATATTTAAAAAAAATAACCCGTGTAAAATCGCGGGCTGAAAGTAGTGTAAAATAATTTAGTAACATTCCTTTGCCCAGAGTTATACGAATTGTTTGCCTTTGCATAGTGCAGAGTAAAAAATAAGGCCCACATCCGACGATAGAAGTTTCTACACCAAATTTTAGGCTTCGAATACACAATAATAGTGGTCAACCATAACATGCCAGTAATTGAAACGTTCCATACACTTATGTACAAAGTTGTGCTATGCACACACTTGAGACTGGAGAGCGGCTGCTAATTAAAACAAGCGCTCTAACGCTTTCCTCTAATTCTGGAAGCGTAACTATATGTGTGTGTAATAAAGTTCTATGTGCTAAAGTAAAGACGCGCGTTTGAACACAGTAAGGAGCTGTAGTGTTCGTTAAATGAGTTCTATTTTTGCTTTAATTTGACGAACCTAGTCTTTCAATGCAAACTAAGAATGTCTAATTTTGAAAGCGTGCTCCATTTTAGTGCTCGGAGTTCGTATGTGTGGAAGCACACCTTTTGTTTCCACACGTATTGTGTGTGAAACAAACGTATTTAAGTTTTCTATTCCAAATAGTATTCGCTAATTAGCTAAGTAATTCTAATTTTTAAGATTTTTTTTTGTGGAGCTGATGTAACAAAAGCTCGTGAATTTAATGTTCTCTACTATACGTTATATTCACGTGTAAGTCACGTTTAAGGGCACTTACAATAATCTCTAAAGATACTTTTGTGTCTTTTTAGTATCATAAGATTAAATAAAGAAAGAAGAACCATTTATTTCTCTCGGTGGTAGGCGACATCGGCTGCCGGCAGAAGTTACCACCCACCAGATAAAGTCTTGCCGCCAAGCGATTCGTCGTGTTCCGGCATGATGTCTGGTGAAGCCGTACTGAGGACGGGTCTGAGCAGTTGTGTTGCGATGTGTGCCGGGTACGATGCGCCAAGTGTTGTTGTGTCGAGAGTTTGGTCGTGGAGGGTCTTCAGATCAATCTCCCTTTGGCGCAGCATCGTTGGTCGTGTTGTTGGGTTTAACATTGCACCACCTCGCTCAACTGCCGTCTTCCTTCCTATTCGCTCAGTTTTTCTGAGTGAATAGGCTCTTAATAAACTAGCGCGCTTTACCATCAACGATTGCATCACTGCTTACCATCAGGCGGGATTGCAGTCAAGCACTAGTTTATAATTATTAAAAAAGAAAATATTATTGTGCTGAATATCGACACACGGTTTGCTAATGGTTGTAGCACAGTTGCTATGCATTAATTTTAAAAGTTCAACAATATTCATTGCGCATGGAGCCGACATATTTACGTTTACGCGAACACATTTTTCCAGCTTATAAAGATATGGGTTAACATTATTGTTCATAATGATTCCAATTGTGAGTAATAGTGTGTTAGGGTACTGGTCGTAATTACTGAATTAGTATAGGTCATTATTTTTCTATGAGTATTTAAACTTCTAACCAATTGGACCTGCCAATATTATAATCTCCACCGTTAGAGTGAAATCGATTTTACTACAGCAAAGTAAATATTATTTATAAATCATCACTGAATCCAGTTAAGTTCTTAAAAGTTTGTATGAAAGTTCAACATATTCCATAGCTCATGGGAAGCCCATAGGGTACATGGCTAGTCATATTATAAAGGAAGACACTCTGTTAGCCATCCTTCAAATTATTAATATTCTTCTCCGTAAACCATTTACTAAAACGTGCCAACCCTTGTAAGAAGCTTGATATATTTTAAAACTATCGCTAGAAGCTGTTTAAATAAACATAGGAGAATTTATATCACAGCATATAACAAAGAACATGTGCGAGATATCAAGAACACACGAGATTAAGCTAGACTTCGGGGAATTGTTGCCAGTCTAGCACTAAATATTACAAGAGCAGCCATTGTGTACCTGACGTGTAGGTGTAGCTATGTATACCTCACATTGTTTTAATTTACAAGAAAGAAAGAGAAATATAAAAGTCTTAGCTAACCCAATTCGTCTTACTCTAATTTGCATTTTTATTTCAGATAGGTGCCTTCTAAACGACTGTTGTATTTGTAGGTGCAGGGTTCCGTAATAAAAAGATACGAAATATCTTTTGATGTTGGGATTGTATGTTTGTGTTGCGAAAACATTACTCCAAAACTTTTTTACCAAGCTTGGGGAGTACAAAATCAGTAGAAGTTTTTAATTGCATTAACAAGGTTTTTCGAGCACAATAAACCAATAACTTGCTCTAGTTTATATATAAAGGTTAACAAGACATTGCAAAGGCACGTGCAATTCCACCCAAGTCTTAAGTGAATCAATTGAATTTTCATGGAAGTTATACGTAAGTAAATAATGTGCTTCTGATTCTGGTCTGAAAGTTGTATTATATTCCATTATCTTAGTATAAAAGTGTTTTAGAAGTATCGTATAATTTCTGTCATATGTAGAAACAGGACTTCTTATTAACGATTTGTCTTTCATTTTGTAAAGACTTTGAAGCGAATACATTTGCATATATAAATACAAATAACTAAAGGCTTTTTTCCTATTAAATGCAAATAAGGATGTGTTATTTGTAAAATTTAAATATTTCATAAACTATACTGTAAATATATACAATTTACTGTTCATTTTTTGGTGAACGCCCTTTAATTAAAATATAAATGCGCCGACAGAGAAAAGTAATGGCGGCTAATAAGCTTTCGGGTGACAATGGCAACTCTAAATGCGCGAACAATAAAGGGAAGGGAATAGGCAATAACGAATTTTATGATTCTACGTCATAGGTTAAATGCTTGGGGTAAAATGTACAGTACAAATTAAATACCTAACTAAAATTAACGACCGTAAGGGAATCTTGCCATTCTTGTGGTTCACTTTAAACACGTTCCTGTATTTTCTCGTCAGAGATTTTATTAAAAAGAAAGCCTTTTTCTTTCGTACATATGTGTAGACGACCGACTTTTCGTTTTCCGCCTCGTATTTTCCTTTAGAATGCAAGATAACTTAGTGCCTTGACTTGAAATAACTTGATGCGTCTCCGACGTTACGAGTCCCCACAAGGACGTGGTTTCCGTGCAATAAACCTGATTTCACTCCAACTTCGTTCTAACTTCTGATGAATATCTCGTTCCACTGGTAAAAATGGTTCAAAAGTATGTATGAGCGCTTTTACAATTGACAATAGCTACCAATGTTTTGTTTTCGATAAAGTTCTCCAACTACTGGAAACTGGAAAGACGTAAGTTGGGGAAGTCCGCCTTTCAGCGAGTGAACGTGCAAAGCTTTTATTTTGTGCTCGGGTATTGTTACAAGAATGCCGAGCTGCGAGTCGCGAGCTACTCTGAATGTTAATCAAGTGATGAGGAGAGAGGACGACGTCCATCAGTTATTCGTGTCATAGCTATATCCTTGTCGAAACACTTTTAGCTTCCTCATGGTGGCTCCCCTCGCCCGTTAATATTTAGTTGAAGAAACCACTAGGTATACGAACGTGGCTGTCTGAGTAGCCGCAGTCACGTGCCATTTCCAATTTAATTTTGGAGTATTTGTGATGAAAGAGAAGCCCAATTGTCACGCATCTCGCGTATGAAGTCACTTGACGTCGTTGCCGCTCGTCTCCGTATGTCACTTAAAAATGGTAAGATATCCAGCAACAGCTATTATAATTAAAATTGATAGAAAATCACGCGTAGCAGGACAATAATGTTGCCATTATACGTTCCACACAGTATTACTTAGGGTCCACATAATGATGTCATTTTTTTCTTAATCGTTCATGTAATTTTGACTACTTTTTTTTGGGTGAGAATTCATCTAATGTCTATACCGCGGCTTTGGCAGGCATCGGTCCTTGTGGATACTGTCATTATGTGCTGACATCTCTTTGAGGCGCGCGTGGAACACAACACACCGTCGACCCGGGCCTGGTATTTAACGGGCGGCGAGCTGCCCATAGTCGTTCGCAAGCCCCTCCCTGCCTTAGTGAATATGGTCATATTTTGTTAATAGTAGATTAGTAGCCAAGGGCTGTATGGCATCAATAGCAGCCCGAGATATTTAAGAGATATTTTAAATATTCGCTTACACCCGAGGTAACTACTCTATTTTACATCTCGATTGTGAGGTAAGTAGAAAAAAACCGGCATTACAAGAATAAAACATTTTAGAACTTTCAGGCAAAATATTGTTAATTGCTGCACCAGCTTCTATTTTCATTGAATCGGGACTGCAGCTTATATCTTCATCATTTGCAGAATTCATATTTTTTTCCTAATTAGCACGTAATTATAAAAAATCCCAAAAACAAACAATAAAGTAAAAGTTTTCTATTCCCTCCTTTTTCATCTTTTTTTAATAATTTTTTTAAGAACTAAATTCAGCTTCGCCGTTCGATATTTAAAAATGATGACTATTACACTCATACGAAGAAAAGGCTGAATTGCGAAGCGACCTCTTTTGGCATTGGGCTAAATGCGTGATGTCTATTGCCAGTATGATCATTACATTAGGTGTATACGAGTATACGCGAATTTTTTGAACGAGGGATTTTTTTTTAGTTACTTACCGCCCTAGGGCTTTTCTAGCTACAATATTACCCTAGGGCGCTAATAGGTTACTTACAAGCCCCATTTGGGGGTAATAAGGACCTACTTACCGAATATGAGAGATGTAAAATATATTTATTATTTTCTGTCACAATTGACACAATCATGTTTGACATAATTAGATGTCAATGGATATAAACAATAATTTGTTTGATGTTCGTCGTACGCTGGTTAAAAAGACGTCATACTTTACGTGTCGAGTAGTCATAATTACGGCTTGCATGTCGCTTGTAACATAAGGCATGTCGCGTATCTTTCCTGCTAGAAATGGGTGAATCGACATGGCGATACTAGCTCGGTTATATAAATTAACTAGCTCTAATTTTGTCGAAGGAAAAAATTTAATCGAAATTTAATCGACCTATGGAACGCGAGGTGCCAAAAAAAGAAGATGAGAATTGGCTTCCAGAGTGGCTACAACTAACCCACTTAAGGACTTAAAACAACAGTAACAGGAAATCGTACTTTGTGGACTTTGACAACTAAGTTACTGACCACGCCAACTAGTAACTAGCAACAGTTTGCAATACCCTTTTTTGAGCCAGATTCTGGCAACACAAATACAACTGGATAAATTAATAAAATAAATAATGTGAAAAGGCTTTGATGGTGGTAAAAGATCAAAACTCCGGGCGCAGCCAGTGGGTATGACACACTAATGAACTGACTTATGCTTAATCGGGCTTAATAAACTAGCGCGCTTTACTTTACCATCAATGATTGCATCACTGCTTAACATCAGGCGGGATTGCAGTCAAGCAATAGTTTATAATTTAAAAAAAAAAAATCAAAAAATATGTCGAACTACGTGGATTTTTTTCCGTTGTATTTAGAAGCGAATTGGCAACAGTCTGGACATTGTTAACGATAATGGCGCAAATTACCTACCGATCGTTAAATAATATCGAAAAATATCGGTTGCCGTAACGATTCTTACGACAAACGCAAGTCTACATCCAAGATACCGATGTCGGTAGTGAATAGCGTATTCATAGTTCAGTTTTTTAAAGCCAAATTATTGGCCGTAACTAAATCTCCTCTTTAAATGCATGGGAAATTCAATATAATTGAATGTAATTTTTTGTTTAAATTATTTTTCATTACTACAAATTCGGTAGAATACTGATGGCAATCGATAAATTTGAGAGTTTAGACCGCCAAATATAGCTACAAACGTATCGCCAGGATTTTACCATTGATATCGATCGTAAAGTGATATTCGTCAATGTCAAAACTGATGTCTCTGTTCTTCATCATCATTATCAATCTTTTCATCGTCACACTGCTAGGCACAGGTCTTCTCTCATACAGAGAAGGATTGAGCGTAATCAACACGCTTGCTCAATGTGAGTTGGCGATTTCAGACTTAAAGTCCAGGTTTCCTTCAAATTAGTTTAGTTTGTGAACAACAGAATCGGCGCCAGTTAATGTATTGAGGTTATAGCTTAAAATTTTTTTGATGAAAAGAAGATTCGATCTACACCTCAATGTAAGTCCATTAAACAATTACGGATATGTACTACACCGTCTAAATATATCGCTCTGGGAGCGGCAGGGCGTGTCAGACTTAGTGACTAAAACCTACCCAAGTTACTTTCTTTTTTTTTGGATGAGAAAGCATCAAATGACCTCTCCCGCTCTGGGCAGAGCAGAAGTGCGTGTCAGACTTTTACTGACTAAAACCCACCCGTGTTCTTTCACTTGCCTGTGCGCCAGGGCCACCGTTTCTTTTTTAACCAACCCGCAACCCTGACTCAAGAGGCATCGGTCTTCGTGGACCCCGTCACGATGTGCTGACATGTGCCGCGTGTGAAATACAAGGCACCGTCGACTCGGTCCTGTTCCTGACCGTTCGGCGAGCTACCTACTGCTCACCGCCCGCAAGCCCGCGCCTGCGGAGGCCGGTAGTTAAGTGTTGTCTCCCGACCAGGGCGTCTCCTGCGGCGGCTAGAGTCATGAGGGCGCTTAGATTCTCGCTCCCTCACATGCTCCGCTTTCTCCTTTGGCAGCATCACTGTTCGCAGAATGAGGTGGCGGCTACCATGCGCTCTCGATCCGGACCATTGCCTGAACCAGGGCCGGACGCGAGAAATCGCCGCCGATCGCTGCTACGAGGACACGGCGGTGCTCTACCCAAGCCGGGAAGACCTCTACCGTATGTTCCACCGTGTACTCAGGGTGGTCCCCACAGAGGTGACACCTTGGCGTTTCTTCCCGCCTTATACGGAACAGGAACTTCCCGAAACAGCCGTGTCCGGTGAGGACCTGCGTCAGGCGGAAGGTGAGGGCGCCGTGGCGCCTCTGTAGCCACTTTTTAAAGAATGTGCTTACCGCCGCTATTGTGGCGTGCTCAGCCTACCCAAGTTCCATCACTTGCGTGTATGCCAGAAGCCACGGTATCTTTCATAAGAGATACCTGCGACACAGTAGGCACTGTAAACAGCATTGTCATTCTGGACGGTATCCCGTCCAATACTTAAGTAGAACTGTTGGCACAAGGAGGAACAAAAGCCAGTTCTCCTAACCTGCTGTGAGTACAGCAGAAATACGAATAATAGATGTGGATGGATGAGTATCCATCCACATATATTATTCGTAATTCTACCTGACTCTGTATTAGCAATTATTAGCACACCAACGAGTATTATCCTTGTTTTATAAATGAAGCCTACCCTTTTGAGTAGATCTGAATGGCTTTTCATTTGAAAATATGGTAGTATTCCAGTCAAAACCTAAATAATCTCGAGCAAAACGTAAAATTGTTTTTGTTTATGCCTTTCTATCAAAGAGGGCTTTTAGTTGGTCTTTTGTGATGCAAGTTTTTAGTATGGAGGACACGGCGAACAGTTTGCAATGAGGTGTCGAATAATATTGCAAACTATCTAGTTGGCGTGAAACCATATGTTCTAGTTGCCCCTCGCTAATAAGCGACGACCTTCAACTTTGCTATCCAATGGCAATGTTACCCTCTTCCTCATAATATCTCTATAATATAGTGATATTGGCAACTATAATGAAATATTAACTTTGTTTTATTCAATATACATAAATTAACAAGAATACAAATAATTAAATACTTGAAACAATAAAATTGATAATATCAAGAAATGTATACTATGTATATATTTTTATTACATATTTATTTAATATACTATTAAAACTCTGCATTTAAAAATCCTATAATAAACACTTATTATTAATCTATTATTTATTTATTTATACTTTCGGACAAAGAAAATGTACAGAGGCGGACTTAATGGCTCAGGCATTCTCTACCAGTCAACCACGGGTGGTGAAGAGAATAGATGGCAGGTGCTTTAGTTTACACAATGACAAGGAAAAGAAAAAAGTCATAACACTGTATAAATAAATACTTAAATAAGCTATATACATATACATAATATTACAATAATATATACATATAACATATACACAAATAAAACTTGTGAGAAAGATTTTTTAGGCCTAATACAGATATTGACCGATGTAGGTCATATTGATCCATATCTTCTTGATCTCAGCGTTAATCCCAGTCGTATCCGAAGCTTTTCAGCTTTGGAGCCTAGGGTCCGCTTTACTAGTCTATCTGCTCATTTTGGCTAAACTTCGATATTTTCCATGAAGCGACTGCCGTCTAACCTCCACAACCCGAAAGCGATATCGAAGCATTGCAGTTAGACCAATTGTAGGACTTTTTAGGGCTCCAACAACCCGTAACGACTGCCATTAGATGTTTGTATGGCAACCGGGACCAACGGCTTAACGTGCTTTCCAAGGCACGACCAGACCAGTGCAAATATTCATATTCATGCATACAAATATTTGCACTGCGCGGGGATCGAACTCGCGCCTCATTGCGCAGCGGCCGCGTTCGCTACCGCTACGCCACGGAGGCTGTCATATTGATCCATATGATAACATTTAAATTGGGAACTACAAATAATGGATGACGACAATGACACATGTTTACAATTCCTTGAAACTAGAAGGTCGTAAATCAAATTAAACGTCAAGCTTTTGCATTTTGAGATAATTACGGACTTCGGGTCAACTCTGTAAATAAAATCGGATTTTTACGAAATTACATATTTAGAATTCCTGAACTCCAATAAAATTATGAATGTTTTAAAAGCTTTTCGGGCCTGAATGATAATGGTGCCGGTCTGTTTGCGAGGCGCGAGCTCGAGGTGGGAAACACTACGCCCTGGGGAAGATTTGTGTTGTGTACGCCACAAAACGTCGTAAACCCGCGCCTCCACCGCGCCGAGCCGCTCCGCTGCCGCACCTCACTGTTCCTCATACGTAAGTTCCACGCACACACTCACACAAGAATTACGGGCTCTGTATATAAGTATATACGGAGGCGTAAAGTGTCAAGTTTCGCGACGTTTTATGAAAAATATTTTTATACAGCCGCAACTTTATTTTTTTAAGTGCCAATGGAACCTTACCTTTGTTACATTTTGTTATTTTATGAAGTGGTAGGTTGTGTAAAGGTATTTGAAATGGTATTTTGGTTTAATTTTCATTGAGGCTTTTATAAAAAAGCAATAAGCCTAGCCTTTTTCCAGCAGCTGGGTGGGGCTGAATATCAGTATACATGAAGCATCTATTTGACCCCATTTTACTGACACTCAGTAACTGGGTGTCAGTAAATTCTTTGATTAGACTAGTTCTCATTCTGGGGGTCTGACTACCCGCAACGATAGTCCAATTTCTTTGAATGACAACCAGAATAAACAGACATGATAATGTAATGAAATGTCACCCATCCACAAACCAACCGCACCAAGCGTAGCTTACTAACTGCTAAACTTCGATCGAACCACGCGGCTGTTTTCATTAGCCCCGAGCCATTATTACAGTATATGTAACCTATTTCCATTATTTTATTGTGTGTCGAATTCAAATTTCAATTCAAACAACGTGTAAAACATTTTGAGCTCCAAATGCATAAATCTCAATTCAGAACATTTTTTTAAATTAAAATACTCTATAAAATTATCGACGGATGATACTTTTAAGCATAGGGGTTTAGGGGTATTAAAATGCTGGTTAAGGGTTGCGAACTTTATTGTTTATGATCCAGTCGATAGTTGGCGATGACATGTAGAACGTAGCTGATGTCGCACTGAAGTCTTCCCTTATGTCCACGAAGTCTGTGTCGTACACACACAACAACATCACAGAAGTTACTTTACGTAGTCCTTTTTTTTGTTGGGATGGGAAATCATCAAATGACTTCTCCCGCTCTGGGCGGAGTGGAAGGGTGTGTCAGACTTTTACTGACTGAAACCCACCCGTGTTTCTTCACTTGCCTGTGCGACGGCCAGGGCCGTTGTTTCTTGTTTAACCAACCCGCAACCCTGACCCAGGAGGCATCGGTCTTCGTGGACCCCGTCACAATGGCGCAGGCCAGCGCCTACTGTGGCTGTAAGTGCTCATTGCAGTTGTCGCTGTAGATGTTCTCGATTATCACTTCTTACTTTTCGCTTGTTTTGCTTTTATCAATTGCAAACTGACTCACGCGCTGAGTCACGCCGCTTTACATATGCAAGCAAATCGAACATTCCAGGTCGGTTTAGAAGTAAGAATAATAGCACTTAATTTTCAGTACGTTCTTGCTTACAATCCAGCAGATAGTTACAGGTGCTTCATAGAAGACAAGTTAAACTAGAGTTCAATGCATCTTTTTCTTTATATTTTATTAAGAAAAGGACAGAAGATAATATGATAGTTAAGACCCGTCAAACTAGTCCACATCTGACGTAAATTGACATATTTTTGGTCACCATGTTTAAACGAGAGAATTACTTTTTGAGTAAATAGGCTTAATAAAGTAGACGATGACGAATTTCGATTTCGTTTCGTTATGAAGCGATGTTACTTTGGCTAGGGCCCCAGCACTATTCGATAGGTCACCATAGGCATGGCAATACATTTTTAGATCGTACTTCTACAATACCTAGGTCTCGAGAGACAGGGCTTAAAAGTTTCGTAAGATTTAACGCAATATTGAACCTTATGCCATTTACGTAAGATGCATTCGTAACAAAAGTATAAATTTGAGGGTTAATAATTTATGAACGATGACTAAAGTTTAGAATTTTTGGAAACCGTCTGTATTCGGTACTTAGTAACGTGTCCGCCATTCAGTAATGTGTAATGAAACTTTACAGATGAATGTTAACGCATTGTTCGTAGCATGTACCAACTCTGTTAAACATAGTTTATGCAACTACCGATGATATGTGTATCGAAGCGTTTTCTGATCGTATGGTTTACGCATACATGCGCTTATTCGATGGATTTTCGACATCTATTTGTTGCTTTTTCATCATAATTGATGCATAATGGATTGCGATGTTAATATGATTTAACATAATCTGAAGATTCCGTGAAAGAAATAATTTACTTGTAGTTCTACACTTTAACTATTACAGCAAACTAAATTTAAAATATAACTGGTTTAGTATACGGAAAACTGAGAAAATGCATCTTAAGCAGCTTGGTATGTAATATATAAGTACGTTTTCTACAAATTAAGAATGTTGCGACGTCATACTTTACGCGTAAGTAAGACGACTCAATTCGTTGCTATGTCAAAATAATAAAATTGCATGTATCTGAAGTAACGTAACAATACGATAGTAACGAGTAGGTACTAGTTGTTAGAGTAACGAATACATACGGCTACGTTTATTTACATCTGACTAATTTAAGTGTCATCAAGGCTAGAGTGAATAGGCTCTTAATAAACTAGCGCGCTTTACCATCAGCGATTCCATCACTGCTTAATATCAGGCTGGATTGCGGTTTAGCACTAGTTTACAATTATATAAGTATAAGAAAAGTGTTTTTCGTATGACTGCAGCTCTGTTAAAGTTAAGTGACGTATAAACGTTAAAAATGCTTGGTCGTTAATCACTACTTTAAGCAACGTTCATGACTAAAATGGAATTAGTATAAGTAAATAGACTTATGAACACGCGTTTTTTTTTTAATAATTATAAATTAGCGCTTGACCGCAATCCCGCCTGATGGTAAGCAGTAATGCGATCGTTGATGGTAAAGCGCGCTACTTTATTAAGAGCCTATTCAGTCAGAAAAACTGAGCGAATAGGAAGAAAGATGGCAGTTGAGCGAGGTGATGCAATGATAAACCCAACAACACGACCAACGATGCTGCGCCAAAGGGAGATTGATCTGAAGACCCTCCACGACCAAACTCCCAACACAACAACATTAGGCCCATCGTACCCGGCACACATCGCAACACAACTGCTCAGACCCGTCCTCCGTACGGCTTCACCAGACAACATGCCAAACACGACAAATCGCTTGGCTTCAAGGCTTTTTCTGATGGGTGGTAATTTCTGCCGGCGTTTAACATTATTTAAACATATCGCGAAAGTACCATCATCATTTCAGCTGAAAGATGTCTACTACTGGACATAGGCCTCGGCTCCAATAACCTCCATTTAAACCGGTTTCGCGCATCCAGCCGGTTCCACGAAACTGGTTTGTTTTATTTATTTTTCGAGTATCAAACGTTTCGGCAACTGTGTACAGGAAGGGCAGGGAATTATTAGCCGACACATGTAATCTTATACTCGTCTTGTATAAGATTATATGTGTCAACATGTACCATCTCGTTTATCTTGGGATAATGGAAACATTCCGCGGTTCCCGACACCGGTTAGCGAAAACAATTTTACCCAATTTTACCTTTGTTACATTTATTTCAACGTCATTTTGTTTAACGTGTAAATTGTTTGCGTCACATGTTTTAATGATAATTGCTGCTGTTTTGTATCTGCCAATTAGTCGGTTAGAATTGATGAAATGTTTATTAATAGACTATGATGTATCGCTTTGGGGTAGGTTAATTGGAGTGATAAAACGAAAACTGTGCCCATGAATTTAGCACAAAAGCCTACATATCTCGTCGGTATTCTGAACTAATAAAGTTATGAAAGCCTGTATAGTTTTCCTTCAAAGTTCATTGTACGTACTATTGCGATGAATTTATTAGATTTTTCGAGAAACCCATTTTAAGGGGGAGGTGAGAGCTTTGTGAGTAAAACTCTCTGGATCGAATAAACAATCTGATTTCAACTGCAAACCGTTTTATATTATGTGCTATAGAAACAATACCTATACTACGGCTACAGTAATTAAAATATCTCTAATGTAACGAGACAGCTACATGTCTTCTCCAACATCTGAACATACATAATATGAAGTATATGATAGTCCTACAAGAAACAAACTTCTTTGACTTATGAAACTTTTGTGTATGATTTTCTACAAGAGCACTATCTGAATACTTACTATAACTAATCTCGAAAACTAGAAGTAACAGAACTTACAACGTCAATCTTCCAAGCCATTCCTAGGAATACTGTTAGACATTGAGACGATTACAAATTACGAAGCAATTTTAGACAATGTCGTAATACTAAACTCGTAAATTACAAAGTGGGCAAACCACAGGCAAAGTTTGTCAAGTTTTCAAATTATGTGTCTGTGTGCAGTCCGCCAACCTCTGTAGGTATATCTCTCGTGATCTTTAGAATATACAAGACATTTGCAAAGTTAGACAAATGTTCCAAAAAAATTGTAGTTGAATTTCGTTACTTTAAATAATTAACACTAATTTAGGTACTCAGACAAAAGATCTTAGTTCTAATGATATAAACTTACTAATGCAGAAAGTTCTGTATACCTAAATTAGTCTTAGAATTTAATTTACAGTGTCGCATGATTATCAAATTTTCGTGAATGTTCTTGAAATAACAGGCAATAAAAGCCTTAAATCTTTTTATTTCAAAATATGAATCGGTTCATGTGTTAAAATTAGATTGCAATATGTTCACAGTAAGCTGTTTTACAATATTGTCTTAGCTGGAGACCAAACCCCTTTCATTATTTTACACCAAGATGCTCTCAGTTACGTTGTTCAAACATTATGTGCAAGGCAGACAAAAATGCGAAAATAAAATTATTTTCAGAAAAAAAAAAGTGATTTGGAATCCCAGTGGCCTGTAGAAGATACTATTTTATCAGGCATAAATGTTTCTACTACTGGGACGCTGGCCCTCTTTCTATGAGAGGGTTTTCACATTGTTTTCTTTCATAGTCTTCGGAGCAGCGGTGATGAAATAATTTACAAACATAAAACATCTGTCTGCGTTTGAACCTACAACCTAAAACTGCTGCTATGGAAGATAGAAGTTATCATATGTTCTGACTAAGAGCCAGTCACATATTGTCCTGGTCGACCTCCAGCTGAAAGTCAGACAAGGTTCAACAAGTTCAGCAGACATTAATTTCATTTTACAACAAAAATACAAATTAGGCGGAGCCTAATCCCAAGCTACATTGACAGAAATGGCAGACGGGCTTTGTAAGGACTTTGTGAGAGGTATTGTGTAAAGTAAAACATTTGTAAATAAAAGATAGATTACAACGAGTTATATCTAACGTAATGAAAAGCGATTTTATATTGAACCGACTCCAAAGGACGAAGCTCCCTTTTTAATGTATTTTATGCGATAAGTATCTCCGGCCATTGTGAATTCACGGCAGACTATGTTGGGACGGCTGCTGCGATGCGGAAACGTCAAACAGCGACAATATTCCAACCTTATTAGGAGTAAATGTTCCAGCCATTTGGGGTTGAAACACTAGGACCTTGGGGCCGAGTGTCCACTTGGTTGTTCGAGATATCACCAAGCGGTTGGTTGACTCTTCATACGACAAGAGGGTCATAATTATGAAGCAAACTACCATGAGTTAACCGTAGTCCGTAAGTTTTGGCCAAAGTTTCAGCATAGTCATATAACGTGGCAATGCTGCCAGCCGATTGGGCACTTTTCCTATTGACAGCGATGCGGCCGATTTTTTCGATACCCTAAGCTATGATTCTTTCATTTATACGGATACATATTATTAATATTTTACATTAACTTATATCATGTAAATATTATCCTGTTTAAATATTGTGAATTAATGAAAACAATCTTTATTTACATAAAGATTTTTTATGCCTCAATTGTGTCTCATATATATGTTAGAGACACCACTTGGGTAAATTTTGAGGATGCTTCAACATTAGTTATATATTATTCCAATTAGTTTTTATTGATGATGTTATAATAGCTTGTTATCACTAATATTTACATAGAAAATAGTGTTGAACGAATTTCTGTAGGGTAGGTAGAGGTAAAAAGAACAAAAAAACTTCTTTGTCTCGTAGAGCACTTTTGTTGGCGTGACCGATCCGACACCGTGACTTTTTTTTTTTACTATTTTCCTATTCTGTGTTTTTAATGATTTCAGTTTTCCCTTCTGCCGGTCAGCCCCACGACAGCTAATTGTTTTAGGTATTTCGGTATACAATATTCTACACTTGAAAGAGGTGCTTGATTTGGCCCTAAATTTAATAACTTGATTACTGTAGACTGACGGTATTAGGTCACCTGTCACCTACACATTGTTATACTTACTAGTGACCTGCCCTTGCTTTGCAAACCAACATTTAGATTTATATGTTATACCGAAGTTAAACGTCAACATATTCCCCCTTATTCATAAACGCTGCTTAAAGTTAACTAGCTATATATATATGTCGGAGATCGTCGATATAATTTTAATAGAAGTTGCTGATTTGATTTACGTAGTAGAGGGGCGAACGCTTGTGACGTTATTTTGTGATGGCGTCACATGGACAGAGTCGCTTTGGATAGTGGGGTTCGTCGAACGGTCACTTTGCATCGAGACGCGGACCAAGGCACATCTCCGAACCGAAACTGTCGGTTTGCCTATTCAAATTGTTATTATGAAGATTGGAGGGTATATCTACACGTCGTGCTTCAATTCAAAACTCACCTATGAAATGGAACCTGTACCATCACACCAAGATGCTGTCGACCCTACCGCTCTGCCGTCGCTGTCTCCGACATATATATATATATACTACTGATATACATACTTTACTCATTGTTTATGAATAAACCTCTTAAACACTGTGGTGTTTATTTATAAAGGATGATTAAAGTTAAGTGAAGTTAAAAGATCAAAAATGTGTGGTTAACGAATCTCTAATCACAAGTTAACTATAAGCAGCGTTTATGAAAAGCAATCATCGACATTCAAAAAAATCAAAATAATTTTAGTACTTAGTAAAAGAACTAAGTGGCCACGACCACGATTAGCGGTTTCATATTATGTCACCTGAGTTATATATACAAAAAAAAAAAACAGTCATGCGACTAAAATCATTAAAAACACAGAATAAGATAAAACACAAAAAGTAGAAAAAAAAGATCACAGTGTCGGGTCAGTCACACTCACGCGAATTCAATGCTTTTCCCCATCCAATAGAAGTGCTCAACGACGATAAAGAACATCACTTCAAAACTTGTAAGAAAAGGAATTAAACTATTCTATTCTATTCTTATGAGCCATAGATAGTTGTAGATTTTCCTCGTAATTGTAATAAGTAATAATGTAATTTGTAATAGTAAAAATTCTTAAGATATCTTTCCCATAAGATTGAGAGAAAGTATATCGACGATCGAGTTTCGTAATGAAAACTCATACTAGGCCTACTGGTTTTTCCGGCACTTTATGTTTTGAGCACTTACGAAATAAATGATGTCTTAAATAGTTCTTTGTGTTAATAAATAAAACTAATACAAGTTAGGCAGACGAATGTTATGCAATGAAATATTATACTTCTTCACATTTCAAGCCCCTTTCCTTTCCAATATAAATTTTCTTATATTTACCGAGGGTTGTATTGTTTTTTTTAACTCAAAAGAGTATTGTCAAAGAACAGTTATTGTTTCGTAATTTATTACCTTTAAACTTGCTACTGTTTAGATATCAATTCTTTTGTGCGAAGGAAATTTGGTGAATTCGCTTTTGTGTCCTAATTCCTAGGACCCATGTCTACGTGACAGTCAAAGTCAAGGCAAAATCATTTATTTTAAGTGGGCGCAGAAAAGGCACGGTTTGCAAGAAAATAAAATTAATTCTAGTTACTTTTCCAAAAGGTAGTTTTATATAAAAAAGATCCAGACCCATATCCTTCCGTGGGTGTCGTAAGAGGCGATTAAGGGAACTCTCACCAGGGAAGCGGGCAGCAGCGCGTCTCCTATGGAATATCAAATTATTGGATCCCAACCCGCCTGCCAAGCATGGGGATTATGGCAACCCCCCAAAGTCAAGAAAGTTTTGGGGGAGGCTTTTGTCCAGCAGTGGACTTCCAAAGGCTAAAGTATAAAGAAGAATGGACAAACAACTCCACAGTTACTCTTTTAAAATGAATTACAATGTTTTGTAAAGCATTAATTTATACGATTTGACGTCACGGTTGGTGCAGTGGCTGTGCGATCAACTACTGCGCTGTGTATCGCGAGTTCGATACCAGCATGGTACTAATATTTGTATGGCCTACAAGAAGTTTATCCGGGTTTTGTTGTTTCTGTATATGAGTTCAAATGTTTGTAAACACACCCACAAATCAAGCCTAGAAAAAACTTACTGTGCTATGTAAATACCAACAGGCAAAAACGTTTAAGTCGTGAACTGATCGTAAAAATAGCCGTATCATGATTTACCTGCTCATTTTATGAGAATTGGGTTATATATTTTATATGACTCAATTCTCTTCAAAATCTATACTACAAACTTTTAACCCTAGATTCCTAATGTTGGTCGATAGTGACTAATATTTAACATACTAGCTTTTCGAAAAACTCACCTGAGAGCGCAGCACGGGAGCATCTGATGTTACCTCCTCGCCTTCTGGCAGACGACTGCATGGGGATAGCACTGCCGGACGGTGGTGGGGATAGAGCGACGCAGGTGGAGGGGGCGCGCGATCGCGCACTAACATTAGAGTTCTAGGGTTAAAATTGGCATGAATACTTACATAAGTAGCTAAATACGTAATCAACCTGTAATATCCCACTATTGGAACACAGGCCTCCTCTCGACGAGAGAGAGTGCCGTAATATACCTAGGGGGCTCAGAGCGGATTGGTAGATGTCTTCGAAGTTTTGCCTCTAGGACATGTCTGTTTCCTCATGATGGTTTCCTTCGCCGTTTTGAGAGCGTTTATGCAGTGGTGTTGAAATAATTTGCATGAAGTGAAGCGCCTGATGGGGTTCGAACGTTTTAAGTGTTTACACACAATTTACAATTTATAATTTTTATCATTTATTTACATAATTGATAAAAATTATAAACATGCATTTTCGACATATTTAGAGGAATGTTTTCTCTGTGGTAGGCCACATCGGCTTCCGGCAGAAGTTACCACCCAACAGACAAAGTCTTGCCGCCAAGCGATTTGTCGTGTTCTGGCATGATGTCTGCAGTTGTGTTGCGATGTGTGCCGGATACGATGCGCCAAGTGTTGTTGTGTCGGGCGTTTGGTCGTGGAGGGTCTCCACATCAATCTCCCTCTGGCGCAGCGTCGTTGGTCGTGTTGTTGGGTTTAACATTGCACCACCTCACTCAACTGCCGTCTTCCTTCCTATTCACTAAGTTTTTTAAGTGAATGGGTTTAATAAACTAGCGCGCTTTACCATCAATGAATGCATCGCTGCTTACCATCAGGCGGGATTGCAGTCAAGCAGTCAAGCGCTAGTTCATAATTATAAAAAAAAAACTATTTTGTTTTTATTTCGAGTTAAATTGAAAAAAAATGTCATTGTTTCATAGCGTTCTTGAAAATACCTAAATACATTTTTTTTTTATCGCTCATTAAAATGACAACTGCAATTGGCCTTTGTTTTTCAATATGACTTTGTATATATTAGTTATTATTTTGGTATTGCAAACAGAAAACAGAGCATAATAATATCTAACAGAAATGTTAATAATATGGAATTATGAGTAGTCTTGTATAGGTTTTTTTTGTGTATATCGAAATCTTTCTGCGAATGTCTTTTTTAAGGCTGTGACCGTTTCAAAAATATTATATTCGTTTATATTTTCTTTTATAACATTATACTTTCAAGACCTTTTTGCGAACGTTTTCTCTTGTCATAAACACAGCTATTTATACCATAAGTTATTTAGTTCAAAGGCCGTACTTGTGAAGTCTTCCATGAATGTGGCATGGTCATGGATGGATTCATATTTTTATTTTCCGAGATCTCAAAGCATTGGGAATATGTATTGGGCAAAATATTGAGGAATATAGGCTTGGCGTTCACATATCATGGCAGGCGCTCTTGGTGCGCCGACATGACCCGCCACTCCAATGATTGATCGCCCGCTGCCGGGAACCAATTAAACTTGTCCACTACACTGGCAGACATAAAATTTAGTAAGATATATCGTGCATTAAAATATTTTTTCCAAACTAAATTTGAAGGTAAATTTTATTCGGGATCCTTTGGATTTATGTGGTTGTAAGGTTACATTGTAAAATAATATTTGTATAAGTACTTCCCTATGGTGGGTACTAAAGGTTAATTGATATGTCAATATTTCTAACTGCTTCAGGACATTATCAGTCTTTTATTTTTTTTTAATAATTATAAACTAGCGCTTGACCGCAATCCCGCCTGATCGTAAGCAGTGATGCGATCGTTCATGGTAAAGCGCGCTAGTTTATTAAGAACCTATTCACTCAGATTGAGCGAATAGGAAGGAAGACGGCAGTTGAGCGAGGTGATGTAATGTTAAACCCAACAACACGACCAACGATGCTGCGCCAAAGGGAGATTGATCTGAAGACCCTCAGCGATCAAACTCCCAACACATCAACATTTGGCGCATCGTACCCGGCACACATCGCAACACAACTGCTCAGACCCGTCCTCCGTACGTCTTCACCAGACATCATGCCGGAACACGACAAATCGCTTGGCGGCAAGGCTTTGTCTGGTGGGTGGTAACTACTGCAGGCGGCCGGTGTTATGGCCTACCACCGAGAAAGTCTTCCATTTTCTCTATCCATGGACCAGTGAATTTTGTTATTATGTCTCATTTTGTGTACGATGACATTCTCATTTAAGTTGTAGGTGTGTATGTAAAGAGCCTAGTTAATATTTTTCCAAATTTATTACAGTTTATACATTTTATTCTTTCAATGATGCATAACGCGATTGAATGTCACATTTTTCGCAATAGATATTCGAGACGATGCACTTATTGCTTCAGTGACAATGTTATTCACACATTTGGTAATTATCTTATAAGTAGCACTTATCACTATATACTATAAAACAAAGTTTTACCGCCGCTCCTGTATCACTGTAGGTATGTCTGAATACTTCTTTTTCTTCTTCAGGCTATAGAATTCCACTGCTGGACAAATCCTCTCTCAAGGCTTTCATTGAAGGGTTTGCTTGGCAGGCGGGTTGGGGATCGCAGTACTTTGATATACCACAGGAAAAGCGCTGCTGCCCGCTTCCCTAGTGAGAGTTCCCTTAGTCGTCTTTTCCGACACCCATGGAAAGATATGCGTTGGTACTATTCTAAGCCCGGTACCACACGGGGTGTCTGAATACGCCAAACTCAAAATAAAAACTTCCGAACGGATTTTCATACGGTTTTCACCAATAAACAAAGTCGAGGATAAAGAAGGTTTAGGTAGGTATATAATATCTATATTGGCTGAAATATGAAGTTGGTTGTGGAAATTGTTGAACAAAATTGAGAGCTCAACTTACAAGCATCGCGCAAATCAATAGAGCGGTATGAAAAAATGTATCAATGGCACATGTATAGTGGAGGACGAAGCAGTGGAGAACAGTTAGTCTTGTGATAAAACGGTAGGACTAGAGATTTGATCTACTTTCTACTTCAGAAACAAATTGACAACCATAAGATGAAATTGCCCACTCCGAATATTCATACTAACCACTTCGAGGGAAGGTAACACGTTATTATTGCCTCGCGGGATATTTTATAGACATTTTTAAATCCTTTGAATACGTTATCATGCTATAAACTGGATAAATATGACTATAAAATAGAAATTTAGTTCGTAAAATACCTTTAAGATGGCGAAATTCAAGTTTATTATTACTTTTACTTTTATGGCAGTGATAGATAGCAATTTTGAGTTCAATGCTGATACAATGATTTTATTTTTATGTTTCAGTAATATAAAAATAATAAATAAAATTGTGACTGATTGCATGTTTAATTTATCAAGTTTTAAGCCCGTATATACTGAACTCTTCTTTAGTGATACACTCTCAATTAATAGCGATAGTTTATTTCGAAAAACTTACTTAAACGTAATACTTTACATAATAATGTGGCAAAAAATTCAATTAAAATAAAAAGTTTAGTGTGTGTAGTCGAACTAGGCAAAGCCTGTATTTCAGCACGAGAGAATGGTGTTGATCACCATTCCCGCGTCAGTTATATCAAGAAGGTGCTAAACAAAAGAACTTATGTAATTACGTTATTACTAAAGAAATATAGAATAATAATTGATCAGTAATCTAGATAAGTCATACGCAAATAGGTAAGCAAGTACTTAAATAAATTCAAAGTGCATAAGATCCATGATCATCCACGAAGCACATTGGCAATAGGAACAAAATAAAATTTGCTAGCTTTACTACTTGTTTCACTGAATCATCTAAAGTGGTAAAAAATTCAGTTAGGAAAACACGATTTCGGTCAGGTCGACAAGCCGATAAGATGAAGGAAAAAGAAATCATTGTTTCAGTTCTCAGGTGATGGTCAAAAAACATGGTCGGGAAGGGATAATGCCGCTCGTGATTTATGTTAATGTTGAACTAGCAATGTCGCTTTATCTACAAAACCGTAGATAAAAATGTTACTGGATAGCTTGGGAAAAAGGAAAACCCTTGAATATTTTTGCTGAAGATCTTACCGGTTCATGAAAATGTTAAATATTTGTAGACTAGCTGTGCCCTGCGGTTTCACCCGCATTAGTTTCCATCTCGTAAGAATATCGAGATAAAAAGTATCCCATGTGTCATTCCTGGTTATAAAATGTATTTGTGCCATAACAACTGCCGGCAGTTACCACACACCAGACAAAGTCTTGCCGCCAAGCGATTCGTACGGATGTGCCGGGTACGATGCGCCTAATGTTGTTGTGTTGGGAGTTTGGTCGTGGAGGATCTCCAGATCAATCTCCCTGTGGCGCAGCATCGTTGGTCGTGTTGTTGAGTTTAACATTGCATCACCTCGCTCAACTGCCGTTTTCCTTCCAATTCACTAAGTTTTTTTTAGTGAATAGGCTAGCGCGCTTTACCATCAACGATTGCATCACTGCTTACCATCAGGGGGATTGCGGTCAAGCACTAGTTTATAATTATTAAAAAAAACCAGTTCACTACTTTTTGAGTGGAAGAGTAACAAACATCCATCCATCCATCCATTCATAAGTACATTTTCACAAACCTTCGCATTTATATTATTGTATTATTACTGGGATATTTGCCTTAACTCCTTGTATTGGGCCATGGCCTTCGCTTTTTCTTCCATTCTTCCTTGTTTTGTGCAATCTCAGGTTTTGTAGGCCCTGCTAATGATATATCTCGTCACATCACCTTCGCTTTGGTCTACCTCGGTGGTGATGAATTTCCAATCCTAGATAAATTTTTAGCGGAGATAGTAATACAGTTATAAAACTGTTTAAAGAAAACTATTTTTAAAGATTTCATGATTCGTGGCGGTGGTCTATTCTCCAGTGTATTCTACAAAAAGTATAATTTGTTTTTGAGCAATTTAAGCGTGGTTAAGTTTAAAAGCATATGCGTCTTCTTGAGCGAGGTAATGGCGCTCCGGGGGACTATTATTTGCAGGAAATCTCTACGCGAAGCACAAAACATATTCGTACATTTTTAAGTTTTTGGCATGCAACATGTACATTATTCAAAGCGTTTTGTATTACAAGGAACCTCTTCAGACGTGTGTCATCACGTGTAAGTCTTTACGGTAGGTTTTTCAATGTTCCCGCCGCTTTATTTTCGAATACACTCCGGAAAGTGGCGCTTTGTGTTTCACTCTTAGCAACGTTTGGTCTTATTCCATTTAGCACTACTTTGTTATGACTTTTGTGTTTTACAGAACACAACTTTCAAGTTGAGAACCTTGCAGTTTAGTTGAACTTTTAATACAACCTCAGCTTTGGTCTGAAAGTTCATATAAATATAAATGGTGTCATTCGTTTAAATTGTTCCTAATTTATATGTGAACATTTGACAAAAGCTCAAAATCGCGTGACGTGCTGTCTGACTTTAGTCGAAATACTTAGAACAATTTAATTGTAGTCAGAGCAAATTAATTGTGGTTAGAGCAGTTTAATACAGTTTGTTATGATACTTAAAAAGGAAAACCATCATGTTATGTACCTATTCATAATGAAAAAAAAGTTTACTAAGCCATGACTGATGAATTAAATACTACCTCGGATAGGTACTAGTATACGTTATACAATATTATAATCTACGTTACGTATTCCATCGAAAATGCGGTTAAATCTAATTATAGCAAAAGCCACATAGTTGTCGTGCAACCTGTCAAACCATTAGGTATGAGCCACGAGACAGTTCTATGTCAGAAACTTGTGCCTGAAGGTAGCAGGGCCGCGGAGCGACAGCGGCCCCATAATCTCGACATTTTCAATTTCCGTTTACGTATAATTGAATTTTGAATATGAGCATTTTTCTTTCACTAGGTGAAAGACCGGAAGATATGATATTTTAACAATTTGCATGTGCTTTTTATTTGCCAAGTCAGTACAGATCCTTGCAGAAATTTACGCTTGGTTGTCAAAACATCCAGAGAAAATCGAGAGTACTTGATCGTCTTGTCTCATAAAAAACTTGCACTAGTTTCCGCAGCTCGTATTAAAAAATATCATTTAACCATGTAAACGTAAGTACTAAATAAATGAATGCGATATAAACAGTCATTAGAGGCTTATTATTCCTCGCAACTAGTAAAAGTTAACTGGGGAAAACTGTTTACAAACTGTGCAAAAGAAACAGTAAACAAGTTGTTACTAATTGTGTACTAAGGCAATGTTTAATCCAAGTTGTTAATGCTAAAGCTATGGTTTTAACTGCAAATAACGCTTTTGGGTTTGTGTAGATAAAAGAGCTGCTCGCCCTTTACGAAAAACATATGTACGTGGTATCATAATTTATGATGTGTGCTTGCGGGCTTAAAATGGGACCACCCCATCGCGGTGACGTAAAGGGTAACTAAGAGATTATCTCATTAACCCTCAGCCTGATGCGCAGCAGTGTCGAGCTAAAGCTAATACTTTAAAGTGAAAATAAGATTTGTGTAGAAATGGAGGCAAATATGCAGTGATTATTAAGTTGATTACTTGCCACAGGCAGATCAAACAACTAATACATCAAACATAATTGCAATATATAATCTATTTTCAAATTCCCTGAATAGCAAACCCACGTGGGATAGCAGGAGATTAATTTGCGGACAAAGTAATGCGATTAGTGCGTTCACAGAAGTAGATGTAGTAACTGTTTAATTATTTGTTGACAGGCATTTGTAGCGTGATGGCGGTGCTCCGGTGAGGGCGCGCGGCGGGCGGGGCGCTCCGCCTGCGTCCGCCCATGGCCACGGCTCTCCGACTCAGGTAAACAATCACATTCCCTATTTAAATGCCTTTGTTAAATCTGTGATGACTTAGTAATAAGGAATGTTTGGACTCAACGAAAAATCTGAATATTTTTAAAAGCCTTTTACTTGAAACCTTAAATTGATCAGTTAATATGCCTTCTCTATCAGAAATAAAAACATCCTTTTTTAAATAATTATATTAATTTTATTTACTGATTTTATGGATTTTGGCACTCTATTATACAATTTCGGAGCCTCAATGCTTCTCTGAAATTATGCAGTTTTGTTTGGAACGGAATGTAGCTTTTTAGCACTAAGCAGGCAAAAACTTAGACATGTTGCGCCTAACGAAAAGGACAGTTTCATAGATGTTCCAAGGACGGCAAAGTATCTTTACATTTATTGATGGAGGTGTACAGCTTTGCGTCCTTTGTAGGTTACGTTTTACCAAAATACAAACTGCTTCCTTTTCAGGTGCATTACCCCAAAAATTATGCCATGTGCTAAAACACGTTGCAACTGGTCCATGGTTTTCCTTAATATTGACAAAATATAAATATTGGTTAAGCTTACTTTCGCCGCATACTGTCTCGGTTTGAACCACGGAATAGATAAGTTAGGTCTTTCATCTGTTCTGTGCTTTGAGCGCACAATGTTAATGTCGTTATGTAATCTTAGATTTTTTTAGTTTTTGTTTTATTAATATTATACCAATACCGGTATGAGTAACACTAAGATTCAATTTGTATGATGAAGATATACATTTCATAATTATGGTTTTACACAAGTTAATTTTCAAATTGTTACACTCTAATCAATTTATTATATATTCAATATTAATATTTATCTCAGATTCAAGGTTATCAATATAATCATTGTAATATATTATAGAACTATCATCTGCAAATATTGCCATAGGGTAGTCAGTTGCTGGAGGTAAATCATTAATATAGATAAGAAACAATAGAGCAACAAACACACTCCCTTGAGGCACTCCATGTGTTACATTTTTGACACTAGATTCGTTACAAATTTTGTTTGCTGTCTTTCCAAATATTTTTTTAATAACTGCAAATTGTTTTCTCTCTTTAGATAAAATTCTAAAAACATGACCTCTTATGCCATATGAATTAAATTTTTGAAGTAGAATCTTATTGGTTTACGCAATGAAATGATTTCGACATGCCCATGTATAAAGCAAGTACTGGCAATCTCTCAACTATTCTAATTTTAATTAAAATCATTAAGTTGTAAATGGACTTATTATTTTGTCCTAAAACTTTTTTGACTGCCAGTGAAAAGGTTTTTTTTTCAAAGTATTACTATAACCTAGATAATATTGTCTGTAAAAGATCGCTCTTAGCGATAAGACCGCCCATTGTGTCACTCTTTGTAAAACCTTTTTTTTATTTTCTGTAATCTATATGGTGCACATAATAAAGAGCATTCTATTCTATTCTAATGCTTATAGTCTATAGCAAGTTATATTTTCGATATCATCGTTCCTGAAGAGAATTTTTATGACTGTTATTTTCAATTGATTGGGAAACGTGTCTTCTGTTATTGCACATATTTATTAGATGGTTTAGTACAGCTGCAATATGACAAGAAATAGATTTTAATATTCTTGTGCAAATGCTATCGTAGCCAGTACTAGAAGTATTTTTAAGTTCATGATCATATTATTACACATCTTGCGAGGTAGTTGGACAAAAACATAGAAGATCATTCACTGGGCAGTGCTGATCGGTAACTAATGTTAATCAAGTTAGTAGGTTTAATAGATATTAGTGAGCAACTCGACCCATGGTCTCCAAAGGTCCGAATATCATAATAATAAATATATCTGTATCTCTCTATCTCTATAGTTAGTTAGTAGATAATCAATTTACGGATTGTGTGACTTGATCTTAATGCAACTCAATGTTTTTATATAAGTTTCTATCTTCAGAATGATCGGTTAGGTACTTATTTCGTTTCATTAAAGCTATAGACTATCTACCTTTAAGCTCGATACCAGACTCACGTTGTTTTCATTCAATTAAAATTTACGAATAAAGGTAGGCTATTGTAATAATAACACCTGGGAATGTTTGATGTTTATTTATTCTGTTATTTCGAAATGACTACCCGTTCGCATTGCGCACGAAATTTTTTGGTAGGTATTTCACATTTAAACAAATATGCTGGAGCTTTTTACTGGAAGTCCAATTTTATAAAAAACATTTGCTAATATAGGTGCAGTCTGTGTGCGTGAGGAGAAAAGGTGGAAATGAAAACCTACTGGTAATATATTATTTTATTTTATAAGTACAGTGACAGACTACAGACCAAGACAACCAATACAGTTAATACAACATACAGTACATAAATCTGAAGTCCAATTATCCCTGTACACAACATTCAATGATTAATATGCTTCGTTAGAGACGGATTATTATGGAGAAGTTACTAAATGGCACTATACAAACAATTACAATTTATACAAACAATTTCTAAATTCATTAAATCTGTTCAGGAACAAATCTAGCTCAGGGCATATTGTATTATATCGATTGCACATTTTGGATAACGATAACCCGTTATCCAAAATGTGCAAACTTAGAAACATTATTGTTACTAGCGGAAATACTGAATAATTGTGGAGTGCGTACAGTTCGAGTCGAGTCGAGATTGAGTTGGAATTTTAAAGTTTAAGTGGTCAAGTCATTTAATATCAAAGGAGCCGTTAGCAACTTTATGCAATACACTTAAATCACTGACCCAACTCCTTCTCTCAAGACTCTTCATGTGAAAGTGTGTGAGTCGCTGATGGTAATTGGGAAGTTTACGTCAGAGACATGTCGCGCTTAAAATTCTGACAAATCTTCTCTGTACAGATTCTATGAGATCTATGTGAGTATTATACATTGAAGACCACACAGAGGAGCAGTACTCCAATATAGATCTTACTAGGGAATATTACAGCATCAATAATGTGTACGGATCTTTAAATAGTTTGGCATTTTGTAATATAAAAGACAGTAAACGGTTGGCCTTATTATAAATGTGATCGTAGTGGGGTCTAAATGACAAAACCGAATCAAAAATAACACCCAGGTCATGCACTACTTGCACCCTATCTACTACTGCCCTGATAGTGTAGTTATAGTTAATAATGTTTTTACTATTTTTTGAAAAAGTTATAACCTGACATTTTTTGATGATTAGTGACATCGAGATCTCATCACACCATTCAACAATTCTGATCTGACTGAAGGATCTCGTACTCTTAATTATTCAAGATACGCCTGTTAATTTTATATAAGTAGTTATTAACATGTAGGTACTTGGTCGATATCTCATGTGCTCACTAATTTCTATAGATACTTCAAACACAACCTAAATATCTACTAACCGTTGAACACAAGCTTTCCTATACCCTGTTCCAGAGTGCGGCTCTAATAGGAATTACCATAATTATCCAACGCGCATCAACGGTGGACTACTGATTGAATTCCTGTACAACGGCAGTTGCACTATTATTGCCAGATCTCTTCATTAATAAAACAGAAAACTAGCACTAACGCTTTAAGTAAATATCGACTGGATATTAGATATCGAACTTCGGACATCCTAATCATATAGTTTGGCAAACTGTTGCGTTGAGATACATTATCGAAAACCAAATACACACATTGAACTAACTGGCAACAAGCTTGTAAAGCTCGTATTTCATAGTTTGTTAGCACAACAAAGCACTACTTGTAATTCTTGAAACTCTCGAAGTATAATATATTTAGGATAGTTTGGTACAAATATAAAATAATAGACCAAAATTGACGATAGTGTTTGACTGTGAAAATAACAGATATTATAATGAATGTTTTTGAATATGTTAAAAGTGTCTTATTAATGTGCATAGTTGCATTACCCCAGTGGGCACGTAATTTTATTATTATATTTTTATGGAAAGTACATAAAAGGTTATTATGAAAAAACATAAAAAATAAAATGAACGCTGGTGGCTGCTTGATGAAAAAAATCCCAGGAGTTCGCGTCGGTTAACGGCGACAAGTGCGTTGGTACCGACGGCGAAACTATACAGGAGCACTGGTACAGGATCCAGGCATCTATTACTGGGGCGGCGCGGGTGGTGTTCGGCGTCTCTAAGCCCCGGTCGCGAAAGTGACAAGGAGACCTCGTGGTGGGATGACACAGTCCAGAAGGAGACAAGGGTGAAGAAAGGCCTCTTCAAAACGTAGCTGGCGACCCGATCTCCTGAAAATCGCGACGCATATAAGGTTGCTAAACGTGCCACTAAAAGAGCTGTAGCCAGAGCCAGACGTGCCCACTTACAACCGCTCTACGAGAAGTTGGAATCGTCTGAGGGGCAGAAGCTTATTTACAAGATGGCACGTTCCAGGGTCAAAGCAGCACAAGATATATCCAAGTGCCATTGTGTAAAACAGCCTACTAGCAACCTGCTAAGCGAGGACCTCGCGGTGAAGGAGAGATGGGGCACGTACTTCGACAAGCTGCTGAATAAGCAGCACCAAGTGGTGCAGACACTGGAACTCCCTCCGAACCTTGGACTAGTGCCACTGATAACGCCTGAGGAAGTCCATATGGCTCTTCGTCGCATGGCGAATCGGACAGCTGTCGGAGCTGGCGGAGTTCCTATTGAGGTCTGGAAGGCGATGGGTCCTCGCGGTATGGGCATGTTAACGAACTTCCTGAGTCGCGTGCTCCTGAATGGAAAAACCCCGAGGCAATGCAGGCTGAGTATTATTACTCCAGTCTTCAAAAGCAAGGGCTCGGTACAGGAGTGTGGTAATACCGCAGTATAAAGGTCATATCCCACACCATGAAGATCTTTGAAAGGATTTTCCGGCGACATTGATTGCGACGTTAAGGCACGCATTTCCGCAGCTTGGGTAAAATGGCGTGAGGTGACAGGTGTCATTTGTGACCCCAAAATGCCGATTAAGCTTAAGGGACAGGTCTATAAGACCATCATTAGACCTGTTCATCTGTATGGCAGTGAGGCGTGGCCTGTGCTTCAGCGACACAAGCATGAGCTGCGTGTCATGGAAATGAATATGCTGTAGTGGATATGTGGAGTTACGCGGAAAGATCGCTTCAGAAACTAACGCATCCGCGGCAGTCTTCGTGTCCGTGACATAGCAGGCAAACTGCGGCCGGAATAAGCGAGGTAGACCAAAGAAGTGCTGGCTTGACGTTATAAGAGATGACATGCCTGCCAATAATCTCACACCACGGGATGCCAAAGATCGTGCAAAATCGAGGAGTAATTGTAGGAAAGTCGACCCTGGGCTTCAACGCGAAAGCCGCGGATGCAACCGCGATTATACGCTGAGATGATGATGATGATGACATAACAAATAAAATATGTAACGTAAAGATTATAATTTAGAAAACTAAGTAAAAAGGCAAAATGATCAAAGAATTCCGTCACATTATGTATTTCAATTTCATTTAGATTTAAAATCTGTGGTTGACCTTCTTGTTGAATTCTATTGTTTCAATTATTCGAAATAATTGATAAAATCAAAATCAGAATATTTATTTGCCAGAAAATACGTTGTTCGACAAGAGAAGATCTTAAAGCCCAAGAGCTATTTGTATTCTGTCTGCAAGCAGGCGTGCAAATTACAATTGTCAAAAAAAAGCTAAGTTTAAGTTGATAAACTATAAAAAATCGACAAATATCAAAAATAGTAAAATAACACAAACTTAAATGTCAACACTCAAAATCTAAAATTTCATTAATCAAATTTTATGTATATTATGTCAATATATATAGAGAGAGATAGAATAGAACAGAATACTCTTTATTATGTACAGCATATAGATTACGGAACATAAATAATAATAATAATAATAGTTTATTGAACACTCCAAGAATTAAAATTTTCTCTTATTCTATATACAAAATCATGGTAGTTATATATTCCTTATTTATAAGAGATAACGCTGACGACTATACTAGTATGAACTGTGTCACAGTCGTCAGCGCCTTCCACACTTAATTATTTGAACCATAAATTATTGTTTCAAGCAAAAGATCTGTAAAATTAATAAATAGGACTGATTGATATAACATTAAAGAATTTACAGGGGAAATTAAACTATTTAATATAAGTACATTACCACATTGAGGAGTGAAGAGTAAGTGTGTAGAATATTAGTGAGTGTGGGTGTGTGTTATGTGGGTGGGTGTGTGATGTGTATGTGTGTTGGTATACATGTACAGTAGGTGTAGAGGAGTTGCTGTGTTTCTTACTTCAAAAATAAAGCAATTTTTCAGTTTCACTATAGTTTAATCGAAGCAGCCACTCTCGTATTACAACCCTACATTTATTATTTGTAAGTGCATAAATATTATTCAAACGGTTTGCTACATTGTATAAAATATTACTTGCAATATAATACTGTTGCCTAGCATGTACCGTTCTGTGAGGCATCCCCGAGCAAACTCTTGCTTTATCCCGCTTTGCAATTGGGATATATGCAATGCTTTTATGCTTACGGAGTATTGCTGATGAAATAAATAGCTGTCTAACAGTTAAAACAGAGCACTCTCTATACAAAAGTTCAGTGCTGTATCTTCGTGGTCGTCCAAGCATGACCTAAAAATAAAAATATTTTACAAAGGGTGACACAATGGGCGGTTTTATCGCTAAGATTTATCTTTTACAGACAACCTTTGGATGGAATTCTAAGGGGAAGGATAAAGAAATAATGTAGGTAGTCTACAGTGTACTATTTACATAGATTATACAATAAATATATACGTTAAGCGTATCACTAGTTTAAATAAATTTATACATCTAATTAATAAATATCATACAAGAGCACATAAAATATAATAATATGTTTAAAGAGAGAGCAAGTGCTTTTTTATCAAAGTTTTAAAAGTAAACAGTGTTTGAGCACGCCTTACGGACACGGGCAAGTCATTCCATAGCCGAACTGCTTGTACAGTAAAGGATTTATCATAGAAACTAGTGGAATGCATTGGCATGTCTAATATCAGGTTTTCCGATGACCTCAGATATCTATTATGTGTGTCATGAAGGAACTTGAAACGTTCTTTAAGATAACAGGGGGTTTTAGGATTAAGCAAAATGTTGTGGAGCTGAAATATTATATGGGGATTCCAGCGAAGACGTATGGGAAGCCACTTAAGCTTTGTACGAAATTCAAAGATGTGATCATATTTGCGCAGGCCAAATAAAAATATTATGCAAAAGTTTTGAAGTCGTTCAAGTTTATCTAGTTGTGCCTCAGTAAGATCTGGATAACTGGCATCTGCGTAGTCAAGGATCTGCGTAGTCAATAACTGTTATTAAAAAAGTTAATATCAAACATACAATAAAAATGTCAACGCAATATAGAAGTCAATAAAATACAAGTTAAAAAAAAAAAACAATTTAGTATATACTTAAATGAAAATTGCCATTAAACACCAATTACTCATAAAACATATTATACATCATTTACCAACAATGTTTATGTTTTATAAATTATTTAATACTACAAAAGCAATTATTTTGTAACCACGCTGTTAAATTGAATTCAAAAACATTATCCTGCAATAATTTCAATTGATTAGGAATTTTATTATAAATCAATATACACATATTATACACATTTTTCTTATAAATATCTTTATGAGCAGATGGCTCATATTATAAGTTGCGTATCTTAGCCCTTTATTGTCTTGTTACAACTTCAGTATGTTGCCTAAAGTAATGCTTATGTTTCTTTGTGAAGACGCAGATGTCCCTTATCTACATACAGGGAAGTGGAAGAATATTATTCTTTTTAAAGAGAGGTTTACAGCTGTCTAAAAACCATGCCTTGTTTAATTTATACGGGTTTAAAAATAGAATAGTAGCTAATTAACTTTACAACAAAGTATTATCGATGTTATTTTCTATGGTGAATTAATAATGTATAGACTAATTTTAATCACTGGTTTGTTTTAAAAAACTATAATTATCACTGTATTCCTAGTATTTTTAAGTTTGGTTTCTAGCATAAGCGAATTCAGCTGAATATATAACCGAGTTCTTTACACGGGTCAACTGCCTTTCTGACCTCCATAACCTTCTTCTTCTTCCAGTGCTTCTCCAATCCTGAAAGTTGGCCGTCAGCTTTTTGTACTCGGTCTTTTCAACCGCGAGTCGGAACAGTTTTTCGACGGAAGAAATGCCGTCCACTCCCTGCTGTTTTAAAGCCACGATTTTCTCTTTCGTCCAGCGCGCGTCTTCTGTTCGACCTTGCCCATCATAATCAATTGGAGCAGCGCATATCTATCGTGCTAACCATAAAAAAACGCAAAATAGAATATCTCCGCCACATGCTCCGATACGATAGATATGCGCTATTCCACAACCTAATTACTGCGTAATGTGATAGGCCTTGATAAGACTGGGTATCAGATCTTCACACTTCTGATGGCCTGTTACGACTGTCAATAACAGCTGGGTCGAACTGCCTAATGTGCTTTCTGAGGCACTTAAAAGAGAGGTCCCTCTTTTATAGAGCAATTGTATTCCTAAATTATAATTGGGCATTCTATTTTCCAAGACCAGTATTTACATAATATACTTAGTACAGGTACCAACTAAAGGTATGTCGGAGACAGCGACGGCAGAGTGGTAGGGTCGACAGCATCTTGGTGTGGTGGTACAGTGTAGCTACCATGAGTTTACATTACGGGACTCGATCGTCGATATCGACCGCGTTCGACTCATCGATTGGTCCGCTTCAAGGTTGTAAGAACTCTCAACCAATGAGAGCGCCAAACGCGCTCGATATCGACGAACGAGTTTCGTATTGAAAACTCATACTAGGCCTACAGGTTCCATTTCGTAGGTGAGTTTTGAATTGAAGCACGACGTGTAGATATACCCTCCAATCTTCATAATAACAATTTGAATAGGCAAACCGACAGTTTCGGTTCGAAGTAGTGCCTTGGTCCGCGTCTCGATGCAAAAGTCCCCGTTCGACCATCTTCACTTTCCGAAACGACTCCGTCCCTGTGACGCCATCACAAAATAACGTCACAAGCGTTCGCCCCTCTACTATGTAAATCAAATCAGCAACTTCTATTAAAATTATATCGACGATCTCCGACACGGCCAGCCTGACGATTTGCACGTCCTCGTGCATCATCATCATCATCATCATCCCAGCGCCAATGCAAGTCGCATCCGAAGTTCCCTCAGCCCCGGAGTCCGGGATCCGCTTCACCAACCGCCGATTCCGGCCAAACTTCGATATTTCCCGTTGCACGTCCTCGTGCATGTCTGTAATAAATTAAAAAAAAAACACAGAAAACCGACTTTGAAGCATTTTTGAGAGCTCGGCCAACCTGACCGTCACACGTCACGTTTAGTTACATTGACTATTAGAAAACCAAACTTAATTATTTTAACAACTTACACAAAAGCTTCCTTCAAGCCTCATAATTATCAAAATTCAAAAAGAAAACAAAAGGTTCCTCCAAGCCTCATAATTATCAAATCAAAATCATAATCATCAAAAAGAAAACACATCATCGCCCAGCTACCACAGTAGCTAGTGACAACTCGTTATTGACCTGACCATATCGTCATCACCTCATGTGATACGACCAACTCAAGAGTCTGCAACTCCCAGGTCAATACACGACTGTACAACTAATAGTCTCCTTTGAGATCCTGGTCCCCACCACACCACCATCTGCCCATCGTACCCTGAACAACTCCTCACTGAGTTTCAGTCACGACAACAGACTAGTGCATGCAGTGCGACCATATCTACCTAGGTCCCCGCCACACCACTAGCTGCCCATCGCCCCCTGAACAACCCCTCACTGGGTTGCAGTTACGACTACAGACTAGTGCGTGCAGTGCGACCACATAGCCATGATACGTGTTCCATTTACTGGCGGAGGCACCTTCCTCGCCATCTTCTACATTATGAAAATCTAACTCAACAGACATTACTTGGAAAAATCTTTCGTACCTATGCGATCGTGGGGTACTTACAAGTTCTGTTTCCAATCAACGATTTCAATAGGTAACGATCGCCATTATCGCCATCAAAAAACTCACCAATATTAAATTTCATTACTTTAGCTGATTTCTATCAAGTTTAGATTTTTCATAAGTAGCACTCATTTCTATGTTCGTTACCGCTTGTTCTCTTGAGAAGATTTAATAGTCTAGCCACACATACTATCAGAAGCTCAAATGAGCTCGTAACTATAGGCCACAGTGAACTTTAGTTTTGAAATAAAGACAAACCAGACATCATAATTTTAAAACCCTGATTTAAAATTTCTCAGCTATTATAATAAAGAATACGGGTAGTACAAAAAATAAATTTGCAAATAACTCTTATTATCATGTCGCAAAGAAATTGTTCAGTACACAATACACTGGCACAACCTTGTACACTGTATACATACTGGCGCGTGTGTATATACACCAATGAAATTACAGATTGCTTGACAAGAGAACATTCGGCCACTGAATCAAAATAAAAATAGTACGACTCACCGAATTATGGCAATTTCACACAAACACCTGCCACTTGGCAGTTGTCAACCGTTGCACACCAGACATCTCTGAGCTCTCATAAAACCCCATTACGTTACCACAAACGTTTTGGGTATTTTGAAACCTTCTCATCGCCTGCAGAGTAGATGCTGCCCTGAATTCTTCTCATCGCCTGCAGAGTAGAGACTCAAGTCTTGAAACCTTGGACGTTCAGCAAAACGCACGCAGCTCCGGCTGCGCCGCACGCAGCTCCAGCAGCGCCACACGCCATTGATGCGATTCACCAAGCAACTAGAAGCGCGCTACGCAAGCGCACTTTGCGCGCTCCGCAAGCGCACCTTGCGCACTCCGCAAGTGCACCTTCCGTGCTCCGCAAGCACACTTTGCATGTTCCGCAAGCGCACCTCGCTCGCCAAGCAACAGCCAGCACTGTTGCGACAGTGCCGCGTCCAGCAGCACGTGCATGCCTGCAGCGAACTCCTGCAGCGCACTCCTGCAGCGCACTATCACGCGGAGCGATCTCTTCTGCGTCAGCAATTGAGCGCACCTCGTAACGTGACGTTCACTTCCAGCCTCACATTATTCTGTTCCTGGATTTATAACGAGATAGTGAGCAGTGTAGTTCTTTATCCCACTTCTGATGTCGGAGACAGCGACGGCAGAGTGGTAGGGTCGACAGCATCTTGGTGTGGTGGTACAGGTTCCATTTCGTAGGTGAGTTTTGAATTGAAGCACGACGTGTAGATATACCCTCCAATCTTCATAATAACAATTTGAATAGGCAAACCGACAGTTTCGGTTCGGAGTAGTGCCTTGGTCCGCGTCTCGATGCAAAAGTCCCCGTTCGACCATCTTCACTTTCCGAAACGACTCCGTCCATGTGACGCCATCACAAAATAACGTCACAAGCGTTCGCCCCTCTACTACGTAAATCAAATCAGCAACTTCTATTAAAATTATATCGACGATCTCCGACAGGTACAATAAGGGTCCAAAAGTGGAGTACCATTTTTGACACTTATTGTTAGAGCAATAAAGTTCAAAAGTGGTAATGCCCTTTTGACCCTTACTGTAACAACACTGTTTTCTGAATGTTAATTTTTTGTTGATGAATTGTTTTGTGAACCATGATGTGCTTTTTTGCAATAAAATAATACCTATTTATTAGATACTATATTATGCTAACAGTCTTAAAATAATAATAATAATATGGATATCTGTACATAAAAATGTAGGAAAAAGAATAAGTAGTATGGCATCTAAAATTTTGCTGCATCGCTATAACCAAAAGACGGGCAGTATTGCCCTACTGTAAATATTAATGACAACTAGTTCTGGTTTCGACATGGTTTTACTTCAGAAACTGCAGTGTCTTAAGCATACTCTAACATGCTATACGCAATGTGGGACGCCGATTTATATTGTCTTCATCGGCGTGTCCAAGGCTTATGATGTGCTGTGGAGAAAAATGGACGAGGATTATATGCCAACGGAGTTGATAAACATCTTTAAATATTGGCATGGTAACCAGATCAATAGTGTACAATGATTGGCTGGAACTTTTTAATAATACACGTTGGAATGCGGGCTGAGGCAGGGAGGGTTAAGATCATTCACGCTATATAACTTGTATGTAAACGGCCTAATATTTTTTTAAAATTTGCTCCACACTAGGAATTATTCCTGTATCGTAGGTGCGTGCACAAATATTTAAACTCACATACATAAACAGCCAGACCCGGAACAGCTACCTGTAGGCCATACAAAGACCATACAAATATTTGTACCGTGCGGTAATGAAACCCACGACACGCAGCAAAACAATCGATTACTCAGCCACTGAGCCAACCGTGTCATCTAAATGTAGTTGGTATATGCTTAAAAAATATTAGCTGTGCAGACGACATGGTGTTTCTGGGCCCGTCCATTTTCGGTCTCAGAAAAACACGATTGGTATACAATTCCTATAAATAGCAGATAATGATGTTCGAAGCTAGAAAGGATAAATACAGTATTTTAGTTTAAATATCTTAGTCATATATTGATCCCTGACCTCAATGACGGACTCGATATTGAGTGGGAGTAGAGCGCGTTATCGGTAAGAGTGTACATGGTGGCTCTCGGATTTGTGCGCTGCTCGTTTAAAGTCAAGAGCTTACTATACAACATTTTACATGTGCAGCCTGTGGTCTAGATATACCTAACGGTCGTACAATGCCTTTCTTCTCCAATATAACAAAGTTTTCAGGGTGTTGGTGGGGTTGTCCCGTTTTTGTTGGGCATCGGGAATGTTCGCTGACATATTAATTGTTTTTACATAATGATGCAAATTAGATTGCATCGCTTATGCGCAGAGTACAGGTCTGCTCCAACAATATTGAGAAAATGATCGCTAGTAGGCTCGATTCATGTACAATGTGCATTAATCAGTGCAGTCTCATTTCCCGTTGATATGAATAACTTTATGATATGCTTAAGTTTTCCGTATGAGAAAAGCTCTTGAAGAGCAGGACACTTTAACACTCTGAAGTTGACTGATTTACCTGCATAGGAATATTTCAGAAAAGTAACGTTTCGCAACTTAATGATATCCTCCAACACTAGGTTTTGAACATATGGTGTTGACATGCGAAGGCGTATTGATCATGTTCGGTGGCGATAGGCTACCGAGCTGTCATAACTTATAACTAACCTCTGACCCCGCCCGAGCCGCTACGTGGCTTTAAACCCGCAAAAACTTTCCAATCTACCGTCACCAATCGTCACTTCCATTACTATGCCTGAGTGAGACGATCTCGTGTGCATATGTGCGTATCTATCCAATTTGGATTGTGGGATCATCCCGCGATATCGTTGACGAGAAAATAAGGATGTGTGGCGACCTTAAAAGGTGGTGCGAACTTGCCTATCTGTGTAAATGTGTGTGCGTTTTGTGGGGCATGTAACAGTTCCCTGCTGAATAACTACGGTCTCGTTTTCAGCAGTAAACTGTTTTCACAAATGAGCTGGATATTAGGATAATATTTCTGACATTTACACAGAGTCTAATCACGCGCCCCTAACGTGAATGTAATGTTAGTGAAATGAACGTACATTTCAGTATGAGTTTCAGCTGCGGTGTCCGCATACAATTGTGACAACTGAAAGATGTCGGGAATGTAATATTGTGAATATTGATAATCGAAAATAGCGATAATTTATCAGGGAAGTTATGTATTTTGATACTAGGATAACAGGAATTGTGGAAGTATACAAGTTAGCGAAGTTGTGAGTAAATTTTCCCTTTTGATTTAAGTACCCACCTTATTTCATTGACACGGTCCTGAAATTTTAGAACGTCTATAGTCTATAGTGATATCAGTCTCAAGTAATTTTCCTAGATTTTCACATTTGAATTTGAGACTGCCACTAACTAGTTTTTGAACGTTTTTAATTACGAGAATTGGTCTTCTGACTGTGAACGTTTTTAAAATTGCCAGTTCCAGCCCCTTCTGATTTATATTTGGTAAATTCTGTTAACTGCCAGCCTGCATTTTCCACTGCTGGGCAAAGGGCTTTTTTTATTATATACTTTTAGCTCTTTCGATCCAGGGCTAAAGTGGACCACTGGTCGGTAAATAATAAAATTTAAATAGAACTGTGGCTGCTAGCCATCTTGGTCGCACGGTCGCTTCATCGTCGGCGGCAGCTGAAGACGCTGCTAAAAGGAAGAGGTTCGAAAAAAATTAAGCATGCGCCGTTGGCGGACCGGTAACACTTTTACGTGGTGACCTTGGGAAGTTGGGGCACTGAAGCCAAGAAGCTCATTAGTGAGATAGGGCATAGACTCTGCCAAAACGGGTGACTCCTGCACCGGGTCGTCCTTGGTGCAAAGGGCGCCATTCATCGTGGCAATGCGGCAAGCGTTGCGAGCACTTTTGCATCGGGAACTGTTGGGGGCGGTTTGCATAATTTGACAGGACTTCTAATAAAAAGGTATTATATGATTTGTTGTCAGATGGGTGTTGCGGTGGTTGGTGACAGCAACGGCGTGGGGTGCGCTATGCGGCGGCGAGCGAGCGCACACGTCATCGCTCACGCCAGCACTTACGCCACCGTGTCCGACGCACTGCATCTGTTTATCACAGTCGCAGGTAATTGTCAAATTGTCTCACGTAGGTTGGTCAACGACCCACAATGTCTTGATATATGTATACTCCAACAGTAACGCTTCTTTGTCATAGTCACAGGTAATATTGTCACATTTGTAGCACAAAGTCCATTCCACGACGTTCTCCGTGACGCAGCGGTCAACACGCCTGCCTGCGACTTGGAAGCCCCGGGTTCGATCCCCGGCCAGGTCATGATGGAAAGCAATCTTTTCCTGATTGGCCTGGGTCTTGGATGTGTATCTATATATGTATCTATTATAAATATAGTATCGTTGAGTTAGTATCCCATAACACAAGTCTCGAACTTACTTTGGGGCTAGCTCAATCTGTGTGTTTTGTCCGTATATATTTATTTATTTATTCTTAATTGGATAAAAATTTAAAATAAACCTATTTTACAGTCCATTCAATTGATTTTGAATTCTATTGCGTTGATAATAGCATGACAAATGGCAAGAACTTGTAGTAAGTAGTAAGCATTATAAGTATTCTTTACAACGTCTTCCTTACGTCTTCGGAATAGAAATCAAAACCGGTTAAACTTCTCAGATAAGATGGGCATTGCCTATAAATGCATATAAATTTAGGGTTAGAATAAAATGTATTCAATGTGTTTATCCTGGTTTATAGACTATCTGCATAATATCTGTATCTGCAAGTCTCATCTAAGCCCGTACAGTAGGTTCTTACTTGAAAGCGTCATCTATACAAACTTTCATGTTTATAATATTACTGTTAAATGGATTTTTCATCAAAATTAAAATCTTATTTTTCTGTATCCCTTTTTGTAATTCATGCCAGCAAATTCAGTTCTCTGCGCTATTCCTATAACTGTATTTTATAGAAATTTTGAATCATATTATAAACTAATTTCTCAGTAGCGCAGTTCAATTTAATACTATTTTACGGTACATAGCTGAAGGCAAAGGAACCTTAAGTTATTAGATTACATTGAAATTAGAGGCTGTAATCTTCGTGATTGAAGCCTGTCCTTACCCCAGCTTTTCTGATGGATAAATTGTTAGGTTTCTTTTCCGGGAAAATATAGTTTAGAGGGCCTTTATGAATCCTTGTTTTGAAATCTGTTACTTTCCTTTTATATGTAAACTCAAGAAACGACTACTTTGAGTTCTCTAAAATTAAAATTAGGCATCGGCGTTCGGCAAATTTCTTAGTGTATTCACATTCCATTTCATTCATAGTGTTGTTAAATTTATAAGAATAACTCAGTGTGTCAAGAGACGTGTCTCGTATTTATATCAATCGATTAAATGGACAAACAGGCTACTAATACACGTAAATTGAATCGGTACCCACCTACTAAATTGAATTGAAGCTTCGATATCGACGCTTTGTGTTATTGTGCCTACAGGGATGATCAAATTGATATTCGTTTTGGTCGATTATGTGCGAAGCTTATGTTTGTAACAATTCAATCAAAATATTATGGACTTTGGCCTGGGAACGCCAATGACAATATTTTGGGAAGGATTAACCTTATTGACCGAGCAAACAGTAGAAATAATGCTTAGGTCGTGACACAGCGAAACTGATAATTCAATCATTTTTGTAGGATTGTTGTTTGTCACGGACTCAGCGCTGGAAAATATTTGAAGAGGATTCAGAGTTGATTACTATGTGAAATGTTTATTTTAGTGTTATTCTTTGGTGGCAGGTGGTGTGCAACAGCGCGACGCTGCGCGGCGTTCCATCGGCGCTAAGCGCGAGCGTGACGCAGCTGTCACTGTCGCGCGCCGACCTGCGCGTGCTTCGCTCGGACGCGTTCGCGCACCTGCGTCAGCTGCGCCGCCTCGCGCTCGACGCCTGCAACCTCACGCGTATCCGCCCGTTCGCCTTCCGGGGCCTGCCGCGTCTCCGCGAGCTCTATATCCAGCATACGCCGCTTGCGACGGTTGATGCATTCGCGTTCGCTGCTCTACAAAACATTACTTCAATCGTCCTGACTCACAACAGGATCGCTCAAATCGAAGGCTATGCTTTTGCTGGCACCAATTTTATAAAGCTCATCTCCCTACGGAATAATCCAATTAAACGTATATTAGCGCATGCCTTTTCGGGGCTTAATGATGTAGCGCAGATTGAACTCCCATCCGGAATAAGATCTATTGAACCCCAAGCTTTTGCTGGGCTGGAAGGGGTCGGTGTTCTCGAATTGGCGTACATGGACTTACCGGCGGTGCTTCCCGACACTTTTCGTGGGCTGGTGCGTGTCGGCCGTCTCGCTCTTCGGGAATCTGATCTGGGAATAGTGCGGGTCGGCGCATTTGACGGTCTACAGCGTATTGATATATTAGAAATATGCAACAATAAAATCGATGGCATCGAGGAACTCTCCCTAGTACAAAACAACAGCGTCACTACATTTAAACTAACCGGCAACCATATGCTGGAGACGCCGGAGGCGGTCATTTTAGAAGTTGAGAATATAGTGATACGCGGGAATCACGTGCCATGTGAGTGTGGTCGGGACCCTCTCGCTAACCCGTTGGCCTTGACGCAAGACTTCCCTGAAGAGAATTTTTGTATATCGCCGTTGAAAGTACGAGGTCGTAGTCTGGGCAGCGTGGGCGCAGGCAGCGCGGGGTGTCGCGGCGAGGCGAGTGGAAGCGCGCGCGCCCGCGCGGCCGTCGCCGGCGCACGCCCGCGTGACGCGCTCTCCTCGCCGCGACTCGCACTCACGGCTGCCACGCTCGTCTTTCTCGCGAGCAGTTAACCGCCCTCGGTGTTCAATTAAGTGAGTTGTATCCATTTGTAAATATTGTAATATATGAGAGTGAACATAATAATGCGAAATTTTACATTGAAAGGGTCCGTTCATTGTGTATACGTTGGACCATGAATAAAATTTGCCTTTCGAAACGCCTCTTTTATTTTTATCCTTGAACACAGGACTATGATATATCTACTCATTTATTACGAAATCTCGAGAATGATCGATCCGTAAATCACAAAGGTATTTGAAGATTTATGGCGGAGTAAAAATAGCGTTTATCTGTATTTCTAGTCAATTAGCAGACGACATCAGATAGCGTCTGAGTAATGTCTCGCCGGGCTGTGTGCGCGGCGCCGACCGCTGTCCGCTTCACAGACACACAAATAACGTTTGTTCTTAACTACTGGAATGTGAACTATGTAGGTAGTATTATACTTAATTGCCAGTAAACTTAACAAGTTCAGTTTTTCTTTAGGTACTTTTCAAAAATCCCGAATTAAATATTCTGAAACATTATACATTTTTAGAATACCGAGTCAGTGTCTAGTGGATACAAACCATATACTTTTGCATGACACCAAAACGGTTCAAACTTGAAATGTAAATCAGTTTGACATGCTTAAAATTCGTTACAGTTGTGGTTTAATTTTTGCGTGAGAGAGGTAAGTAATTGGTATTCGAGAGAGTATTTGGTGCTGAAACCTGCGGCGGTGGAAATGCACAGAGCGCACGTGTCACGGCCCGGACGGCGGCATAAATCAGCGGCATGACGATATGCGTCCGGACCGTGCCGGGATCGATCCAGGGATGTCGATTGTCGACAGCATGTCACGGCTCATTAGTGCGCTATCGATCGCGCACCCATAACATAAGAGCGTACTCCAGACTCCGAACACCACAATTTACAGCACTCATTTCAATGTCCATAATTCGATACGTCCGAAACAGTCCTATGGTTTTGGGCATATTCCAGACCAACAATCGGCTTTTCCCAATTTTACATATAACTTTCAATTATTTACGCATCAATGCGATTTTCCATCCCATTTCCTTGTATCCTGCCTGTAATACCATTGTGAATACCAAAAAGAGGAGCAAAGTTTCCTCAAGATCTTTTGTTGGCGATACACGGTATTTTGTAGATTTTACGCAATTCTACGTTTTAGTTGAATTTACTGGAATAGGTAATGCAAATAAAAGTTCAAACTCCTTAATCATCGTTTATATTCAACTCATGCCTTCTTTATAAATATATTTTCACTTTTCACCTAACTATTCAGTCCCTGACATTGGTGTTGATTGAGGGTCGGTGTGATTCGAGTTCGTGCTACGTCGTAGCTCCGTAGCGGGGTTACAAGTCGTCCTAATGACCTGCGGTTCTACCTGCACCTGACAGCTACAAACATAAAAAGGGACTGAATAAAAGAAAATATTACTGTGATGATTTTATATCTGCGAAGAAAAGTACCTCGATATTTCAGTTACGTATTTTCCCCAAGTGTCAGAACAAGATGACCTCATCAGAAAAATGTAAAAATGAATTAAGAAAACTAATACATGTTACGGTAACGAAAATGAACGGTAAGATAATGCAGTGAATTGTCTATGAATATGTCCAGTACACAACAAAGAAGAAAAACATAGTAAATAGGCCATGCCTCGGAGCGGTTTCATCTTTTGAGGCAAATGAGTTTAGGTTTGTGAATTTTCACGAAGCATTAAAATAATTATGAAAGAATCAGCAACGAGCAACTGAGTTTTAAACAATCTGCCTCATGAAACTACAAAATTTATGAACTACAGTGGAAATTAGTTTCGTATCACAGGGCTTAAAATTAACGAAGTGATTGTTGTTTAGATATGTTAGTATTTCAAGATGACCGGTTACACAAATATTCTTCATGTTTTTCATATATATATTATGTATGTGTGTTACATAAGTCAGTGCATTTTCCTATAAAGCATCGATTGACGGCAGCATACCTGTAAGATAAGCGGAGAAATAACCCTTTTACACTGTGACATAACATTATTTTATATCTTTTGCCATCGTTCTGAGAGGAGATCCTCGATTTATTGCGACTGAGATATGGAACCTTTTAACTAAAAACTTCAAGGTATATTCGTAAGAAAATTAATAGGAAAAATCTCTTGTCATATAGTATTTTTCAGTTTCTTCAGCAGTGTAAGTCGAAAATATTCAAAACTCCGTTTTACTTCAAAATCCATATTTCGAAGAACTTGAAACAATATTTGAATTGAATTTTTCTTCGAATATTTACCATTGAAATCAGAGATACTGTCATACTTAGTCCGTCCAATCGAAAGCCTCGGACTGAAAGCTGGCCGGAGGTGGCAGCGATTCAGAATTTACTTGATTTTTCCCGGGGCGTTATCTCATCTCACGTATTTCATAGAAAATCGGCCGATACAAAAACTACGATTCTCTGGATCACCTCGGACCACCTCTTGTCTGACGGGTGACTTTATGTTAATGTGATTTTTTTAAATAAAACAATCAAGGTATTGTCGTTCCGTTTTTATGGTAGAGTATCTTTTTTAAAAGCCTATAGAATGCAGTTGTCTAGTTAGTTAGCTTTTATATTTAATACTTCATCTCTATGAAAATATAAAAAGAATGCAGAAATATTTGTTCTGGAAACAATAAACATTCAGTAAATACATAATATTATTCTATCAAGCGAATACATCTTGACCACTTACATCGTTTTCAAAATATATGTTTGAGCAGTTAACAGAAACGTAAGTGGTAAAATCGAGCGGAATCGATTACAAGACAAGATAAGGATCAAACTGACCTTCAAACAATAAATCCATGTTGAGAAGGGTAAAACGAAAGGGAGGAAGTTTTTACTTCGGCCAAAGTTGCTAATGATAAGTAGAAAACGTCTATTTTTACAAACGTATAACGAGCAAAGAGTTTCGTGAAGAGAGGGCAAAACGACTTCCGATTCTGTTTCTATTCAGGGAGAGTACTGGGAAGTTCCAAAAATATCTTAGTTAAAAGGAGCTAGTCTGGGTCCCGTGCTGAAATAAATAGCTGTAATAAAACTAATTAGGATTTATAACATTTTTTTTGTTCTAAATAGTTCCTCGTATTTTATCTTACCAAAAATTATATGCTTTAGGAAAGTTTTTGCGTCTGTTGTCGCCTTACATGGTGCCTCTTGAATTTCGGCCATTAAATGCAATGTGGAGTGTACAGCATTCATCACTGACGCTCTGTAGAATATATTTGTTATCTCACTAGAGAGAGCACACTGGACTTTATAGCAGCGAAGTACAAAAAATGTTTGTGTATCAGTTGACGAGTATGTATACTTTTACCTTCCGAAATAAAGGCTGTTTAAGACAAAACACGGCAACATTTTCTTTTCTGGGAGACAAAATAAATAATATCCCTACATCATTCAACTTCATTCGGAGTAATTCATATAAGTCAATAGAAAGACAGAGATACCTTTTGTGTAAGTACCTAAGGCGCCTTATTTGCATTACACCTGCTAGTTTTAGACTAATCAGGCTCTGCAATCGTTAAAGTTTTTTCGAAGTTAGTAATAATGCGAAGAATATTTTACGACACTGTTGTTTATTTTATTTTTTTATTAAAAATGATGTATCGAACAATAAATTTTGTTTAAAATATAGCCAAACTGACGGATACTTTCCTGGCTGCTGTTAAAATTTTAATTTTGTGAATATTGAGCCGTCGTGGTTACGAGCGGTCGCCTCATTCGTGGTTAGGGGTTGTCTAACCGGAGCCATGAGCCGAGTAAAGCCCTCTAAATGTCAGGAAAATTAAACAATACACTTGATCAAAATGGCGAAAGCCGTTGCTTTTTTAAATTTAAATTATTCAAAAGTACGTTATTTAAAATAGGCTACTAATAATTTCTGTCATAGATGATGCAGTTACACGCGGAGTTTTCATTGTGTTTACTCTGGAATGGCTGGTTTAGCCACCATTGGGTCTGGAGCAAAATTATGCCCGTGGTAACCTCAACAGAGATTAGCCTACATGAAAGATCTTGTCATCATATCTAGCATCCACGTTAGAGATATTTTAGTGCAAATGTTATTGCGCAGAAACAGGTGCATTCCATTATTTTCCTCATTCTCGTAGTCCGATAAGATGCAAAAAAGAAAAGATATAGTATTTAGTAGTTTACGATATTTGATAAAATAAAAAGGCCATAACATCAGCCGCCGGCAGAAGTTACCACCCACCAGAGAAATACTTGCCGCCAAGCGATTTGTCGTGTTCCGGCATGATGTCTGGTGAAACGGAGGACAGGCCTGAGCAGTTGTGTTGCGATGTGTGCCGGGTACAATGCGATAATTGTTGTTGTGTGGGGAAAACTCCCCACACAACAACGGTCGTGGAGCGTCATCAGGTCAATCTCCCTTTGGTGCAGCATCGTTGGTCGTGTTGTTGGGTTTAATATTGCATCACCTCGCTCAACTGCCGTGTTCCTTCCTATTCTTTCAGTTTTTCTGAATGAATAGGCTCTTAATAAACTAGCGCGCTTTACCATCAACGATCGCATCACTGCTTACCATCAGGCGGGATTGCGGTCAAGCGCTAGTTTATAACTATTAAAAAAAAAAAAGTTGAGAAATTCTGTTAACAAAGAATAAGTAGATGAAGTCATTTCACCTTTTTTATTTATTTGATACCCGACTAAATCCAATATAATGTGAGAAAAGTAGCTTAAACATCAGAAAAAAGTAATCAGACTCCATGTTTATACCTCAAATACTTACGGAAAGAATAAAATGGGAAACCCGAATGAAATTACAGTAAATTAGAACTGAGTAGCCTTTAAAATGAGTTGGTGGTGATATTATAATTGGGTGAGTCACCCCCGCAAATTGAATTATCTGCAGGGAGAGTGTGCGGTAAGGTCTGATGGCTCTTCATCTCAAGAACCTGCAGTCGACAAGTAGAATTCACAGAATTAATTATGATGAAATGTAATACCTAGTGTATTACATTTTATCATCGCAGGTTGTAAAGTGGTCTCTGGTGCATAGGCAAATGGAGGAACACGGATGGGTTTTGGTCAGTAAAAGTCTGACACGCCCTTCCTCGCCGCACAGAGCGTGAGATGTTAATTAATTATGTCTTGTTCAAAAAAAAGTACGTTTAGCTAATTATTTTTTTCTTAGCGTTTTGCTGATTAATTGACGAATTATTTTTTTATATATGAAAATGAAAAATATCGATAACGACACGAGTAGTTTTATCGAATCTAGTCAGTAATATTATAAAAGTTGATTAAAAATAGCGTTCTTCCTTAGGGCATAAGGTATGCTGGGACAGAAGCCTCCTTTTTCCGAGAGGGAGTGGGCTATAATGTACCGTGCGGGCCTAGTGCGGTTTGGTAGATGTCGCAGGTCTTTAATTTTTTGTTTCTACGACGTGACGGTTTTTCTTTCACCGTTTTGAGAGGAAAACGGTGGGAAAAACTAATAAAATTATTTATGTACACAAAGCATAGGGCTTGGCTGGGTTCGCCCCTAGGACTGGCAACACCGTAAGTTGGCCACCGCTGTTCTTTACCACTAGACCATCTTTTGGAGATAGGCCGTAACAAACAGTAGACAAAATTGAGAAAATCTGTTAGTTGACATTATAAACAGATACCTACTTCAATTTGATTTTTTTCCGTAGATTATTGTGATAACATCAAGATTTGTTTAACAGCAGGAAAATAGAACAACAGTGTATTACCATTAAAGATATTTTTTGTCACTTGAAAAGTATCAATTCTCGAGTTTCAGGTAGGTATGCCTATAAATTGTCTACCGCATTGAATGCCTTATTATAATTCTAATGTTTCACAGGTATGTCCATTTATGATTCCAAATCTCGACAAATACAATTTTAAATCAGATACGAAATTGGATAAGTAATATAAAAAGCACTTCATTAAAATATAAGGTGTATAATAACGATATATCTATATATTTGGTGACAGGCATTTGGCATTTATTGAAATAAAAAGTGAGCGTCCCGGCTGGCAATGAGGGGGAAATTGTGAACATTACTCATGGCATTTCGGGTACTTCACATTGATTGCAGTACGTCTCGCTTGACGAAATTATACAGTTCACTATACACTGGTTTAGAAAGAATATCCTGCTTTGTGTAGAAAACTTAAGATTATGCGATTTATTTGAATTCAATGGAGACGTACCCGTGAATAATAAGAGCATAAACAACTTACATATTATACATAATATATAATGCGTCCGCTGATAGGATACAGGCTTCTTCTTGGTAGGATCGGGATTTCGACATAATGACATGCCTTAGAGATGAAAATTGTGGCGTTTTGCTTCCTCCTTTATACCGCGTACATCGAGGGACTGGAACAATTTGCCAGCGTCGGTGTTTCCGTCACAATACAATTTGAGTGTCTTCAAGGCTAGAGTGAATAGGCTCTTAATAAACTAGCGCGCTTTACCATCCACGATCGCATCACTGCTTACCATCAGGCGGGATTGCGGTCAAGCGCTGGTTTATAATTTATAAAAAAAAAATCCGAAAGAAAGAAAGGAAACGAAGTTTCGGTCTACATATCTTTATCTCTCTCAAAATCATCAATAAACTATGAGGAAAGAATTAGTGCTAGACCGAAAGCATAGGCCATCTCTCTCACTCTTTTCAAACCAAAAAATACTACAGATTATACGCGTACAGCATGTCCATTTGTATACTCGTATGTCGATTGATTGGGCCATAATACACAATGCATACCCCGGGTTGGCGGAAGTCACATGTCTTCGAATTTTTGGTTCTAGGATATACTGGTTTCCTCTTGATGTTGTTTTTGCACTGTTTGAGAGCTGTGATAACGAAATAATTTACACAAAGTGAAAACAACGCAATAAACATCGTGCCTATTAAATAAAAAATAATAAATTGAAATCGAATTTTAATTACAAAAAGAAATCACAAAACTAAAAATAAATGTCGAAAAATAAAATACAACTAAAATTTTGAATAAATTGAGATATCATAGTAGTACTTATATAATGTTTATCTGTATACATACTATTCGATTTAATTAGACTTAGGTTCGAATCCTCAACCTAATTTAGAAATCGTGGCCATTACCACACGACCGCCTCTACTCCTAATAAGAGCAGAAATAGCCAAATATTATCTATTGACCGTTAGTGCACCTGACCAATATACATACTTACTCTTCCAATAATATGGCTACCACCTTAATACAATATATAGTTTATTTCTCTGAAAAAGGTACAAGTTTTGTTATATTAGATAAAGTTGATGTCTATACTGGACTCTGGAACTATATGACGGATCTCCAGGGTCACGCCATTAAAATAAAAGTAAACATATAAAACATTGGGAAAGCTCTCATTGAGGAAGAGCTGTGCAAATGTGACAAGGTTCCGCAAAGTCAAACGCGATCTAAAATTAGTTTGAGTACAAGAATATAGGTGAGGTTATTTCAAAACATTTAGGTATTATTGCCGTCCTCCGTGGCGCAGCGGTCAACACGCCTGCCTGCGAGGTGGAAGCCCCGGGTTCGATCCCCGGCCAGGCCATGATGGAAAAACGATCTTTTCCTGATTGGCCTGGGTCTTGGATGTTTATCTATATATGTATCTATGATAAAATATATTATCGTTGAGTTAGTATCCCATAACACAAGTATCGAACTTACTTTGGGGCTAGATCAATCTGTGTGATTTGTCCGTATATATATTTTTTTTCAGTCTTAGTGGAAGGATTCAAAAGATTTCAAAGGCAACTCTATGCATCAGCATGATTACAATTCCAAAAGTGTTCACTATAATAACTCCTAGGTTAATTATTAATTATTATTAATTTTGTTAAATGGCTCCAGTTCAAGCCAGTGCGTTACTGTTCGATCAATACAGAAATATCTGGATGAGTAATTTGTCAGCGCATTTAATTATGTGGGGAATGCTTTACCAATTAGTTTCGGAAACATAATTGGTCTGATATTATTGCGAGAAACAAAGTGGTGCCGCATCAATTATGCTAATGGAATTGACGAAACCAATTTTTTATTAAATTTAATACCATGCGGAGCTTTAAAATATTTTTGTTTTCAATATCCAAATGCAGGATTCACGAATCGTTTCAATACGAGCATGAAAAGTTTAACTGAATCCGTATTGTAAGATAGGAGTTTTGCGAATGCTTGAAAAATATTTAGTGCAAAATTAGTACGGTTTTTTAAGTACCTACATATACCTATGTACAGTGTTTTTGTGTCCTACCCAGCAAAATTGGTTCTCGTAATTGTCATAACCCTCTTATGAAATGTGCAAAATAAGATATGGATGTAGATAAGACAATGACGTTATAATACCGCTATTGCGGTATACTTTACGCTAATATGTTGTAATAATCTTTGGGGTTATAAAAACAGAGTTACTATTCATTCATTGTATTTTGTTTTAGATTTTATTTAGTTGATAGCTGCTAGACCCTATTTGAGAAAAAAACTCCGAGCACTCGTGATGTTTCGAGTTTTTCAATTTGTGAACAATAGGAAAATCCGGAATTTGCACTTTAGTATTCCTACTTTTCACAACCAAAATACAGATTGTACAGCTTGCTATGACGGGCACGGACATATGAAATCGTAATAATGTCTGCATAGAAATGAGAATAATCAACATCAATCTCCATTACTACCATTTCATTTACTCCAGGTAATAAAAATCAGGGTTTTTATTACAATAGCAGCAGTCATTTTGTTTGCATACAGACTTCATCAAATAAGTAAATGGTTCCGTTTAACGTAAATAATTGTTAAAATTCTCAAAATGTTAAGCTTCAGTCTCCTATAGTTAAGGCTGTACATTGTCTATCAGTTAGTGATTTACCTTCAGACCGAATGTTGTAAATATTGAAGTTTAAGATATCTTTTTTTTAGTATTTTTTGTTTTGTTAACGAAGACAGAATAATATAGATACTTTAATAAGAACTCCGAACCGAACCGATTCAATATATTTTTTTTACAGCCTTGAGACAAATATAAATTGCTCTTACATAAATAATAACTTTCAAGACGTTTACTTTGAATATGCCAGTTAGAAATCACTCTCCTGATGTTAACAATAACTTTGACTTTAATCTACCGTTATATATAGATATTATTTTTTAAAAGTTGTATAAGAAATTGGAAGCAGCTGTCTCCAATTGTGTACATGAAACATAAAATTCCAATTAGTAAGAAATCGAGCTATAAGGTAATAAGACCTTCGGTGTTATATGTGACGTTTATTGAGGGGATACATAAGAATAAATACACGGAAGTTTGAACATACGCAGTTGTGGTGATCAATCATGTGGCAGTCTCCAGGGTGAGACCACAAAAAGTAATAGGTCAAGTGTGAATAGTTTAGGTTCTTATTCTCCCATAGATGGTACTTTAACGATTTGACGTCCAAAGGTGAGAATTTCGCGGAAAGTACCTTAATATTTCACCATTTAGGTAGATCAAACAGCTGAGCAGCATTAATACCTGTAATTTTTATGAGATATACAGGGGGCAAAGAGTATTTTCTTCTATTGAGCGTCGGGCTCAAATACGCGGGCGGCACTTTGTCGACGGCAGTCGCCGATTCGTCGGCGGCTGTAGATGTGATGAAAACTGAATCTTTTATACATACACAGTGAATGTAAAAAGAGAAAAAAGCAACCTAGCTAATTAATAGGCATGACCATGGGTGTAGTCGGCAGAGCGGTCGCGGAATCATATTTCGTAAACCCTATGAAACCGTAGAACTGAGTAGTGTCATTCGATATCCGATATTCAAAAGATCGATAGTTGTTAGAATAAAGAACGAAGAGACAAAGCAAGTAAAAAAAACTAACTGGCACGAAACAATAGCCGTTACGAGCGGCGTACTGAAAGCCCCATGAGCTTGGTGATTCGTTAGCAAAGAGACAAAAAACGGCCAGCCGCGAATTTGTTCTACCGAGGAGGTTTCGCACCTGACATTTAAGTATGATCCTATTCAGGATTACATATTCCCTTGTGGCAGGTGGGGCGCTGACAGAGCTGTCGCCGGGGTGCCGAAATGAAATGCGATGACGCGAGTTCTAATCCGGTAATAATAAAAATGTATATATCCCTTTGTCTTTTGTAAAATTTGATTTGATGAAAACATGCAAATTGAAGAATATACACAAGTACATCCAAGTATATAGCTGTTTTTAATTTATTAAATAGATAGTTACGTTTATACATAAAATACGACGTATTTATACTAGATATATTAAAGTTATTGATTTTAGGATCAATGAGACGTGTGTCACTCACAGTTTTCGCAGTTTTGTGTTCGTTGTTCTATTGAAGGGAATCCTGATAAAACGATGAATTCGTATTGCCATGTTCGTGATTGTTCCCGGACTTTCGACATTTATCTCTGTAACACTTTCGCCATTTACAGAACAGTACAGTATCTCAATGACGGTTGACGATGCATGTTAATTTAAATATCGACACTCTGGTAGTTTCTGTTAACTATTTTGTTTTATTTTTATGTCATTATTATTTTTGTTAAAATATCTGGAGCGAAATGTACGGTAGTGGACGGTCGCAAGTCGATGGCCTCAATAACTACAGTCTGTATCTAGCATTCAACACTCGATGCAGGTTGATTCATGCATCTGAAATCGTCGAGTTTCGTATTCTAATCTGGAATGAATCACCATGAAATTGCTAGAATTGCGTAGGGTAAGTATTTATTTAAAATGCTAACCAAATAATAATTAAGTATTTATAGACGTTCATTTTATATTCGAGTATTATTAAAGTAACATTTTAACACGAAAACGTAATGTTCTTCATCTACTGAGTTGCGTATGACTTGCAAACTTCTTGAATATAACCAAATGACATGTTACGGTCGCGCTTATATTTATCACCGCCCATAAAAAACTTACATTTAGAATAATTTTCAGCTACATTCTAAACTTTTATTTGGTAATACCCCAGAGCAATTCCTACTTTGTTTACAAATAAACTTGCCGTTGAAATTGGGAAGGAAAAAGCTTTCCAAAAGAGGATAGGTAAATCGATTTATGCAAAACAGATAGCGCTTTTTGTATGCAAATTTTTGTTGATTTCCCAAAGATTGAAATCGTAGTATTGTGAAATGGAAAATATTGATTATCTACCGACAATAAACAACGTGCCCAATGAATTGTTTGGAATAACCATAAATTTATGTCATGTTTATTTTATTGGGTTATCATAAAATATAATTATTGTAAATTATAATTGCTTTCATTGAACTCATTGGAAAGGCATTTTCGCATTGCAAACATTTTTATGAGTAATGGAACTTCTTGGAGCTGACTGCAATGAAAATAAATGTATATTTGGCGGGTTCAACACTCTGTAAATATCGGTGGTAGGCCATAAGATCGGCCACCGGAAAAAGTTACCACCCACCAGACAAAGTCTTGCCGCCAAGCGATTTCTCGTGTTCCGGCATGATGTCTGGTGAAGCCGTACGGAGGACGGGTCTGAGCAGTTGTGTTGTGATGTGTGCCGGATACGATGCGCAAATGTTGTTGTGTTGCGTCAAAGTTTGGTCGTGGAGGGTCTTCAGATCAATCTCCCTTTGGCGCAGCATCGTTGGTCGTGTTGTTGGATTTAACATTGCATCATCTCGCTCAACTGCCGTCTTCCTTCCTATTCGCTCAGTTTTTCTGAGTGAATGGGCTCTTTATAAACTAGCGCGCTTTACCATCTACGATCGCATCACTGCTTACCATCAGGCGGGATTGCGGTCAAGCGCTAGTTTATAATTATTAAAAAAAACCTCTTACTTTTCAATCTGTGATCAAATTTATCAATGACTTAATTATAAATAAGTAAGTCAATGATTTATTGATTTACTTATTTACAGATTGAATCAAACAAATTGCAGTTCTTATCGACTAAAATATAAATAATAAATCTCATTAAAATGTTATTATAAAATTGTAGTACAATAAGTATAAAATATGTGGCCTTAGGAGACTAACTTGGTATAATAAAATGAAAATGTATAAAAATGAATTATCGTCCTTCAGGCGTCTTCCCGGTAGGTAAATTAGGAACCGCTAAAACCTCGCGGAGGTGATAAATCTCTGTCGAATTCGTCAGCCAACAGTTTTATTTCTTTTTCCCGTTTCCACGGGTTTTCTTTTCAACAAAGTTACACAGCCACTGGATGGACGTACGCTTATTAGTACCTACTGGGAACAAACATTATTAACAATTCTTGGTTCTTAACTTATAGCGTTTGTGCTGGTGTATCTTCCCTCATCAATAAGAGCAGTTACGTTGTTCGTGACTTACAAAAGAATAAAATTAATTACAAAAATAAAACCTTTTATTTCCTACTAATTAATTTTAAATTGTTATTAGGTTTTTTAATTCGTAATTAAAGTAATCAAAATAATATGGTAATATCAAAATAGCAAATAACTCAAAATAGTATGGATTAAGTAATCGTATTTAAAATAATATGGGCTGCTAATTTTGCAGCTGATAGGTATCAATCCAATAAATTTATTCGGCTAGTGTCTTAGGACAATAAGAACTACAAACATCAATATTATTCGAGTTCTTAGGAGGAGTACTTTTGAAGAGTAATTTATTTCATCAGTTGATATGTTGACAATCCTCACATAATGATTTAGCTAGAATTAAGGTTCACATCAAATCTTTTAGACTACACAACATGAAGACACAACGCTGAAAAAGCATAGCAAGATAAGTAAGTATGAATGGAAACACAAATTTATTTATAGAGTTTATATCCTTGCATATTCGATTCATAGCTCACAAGACTGATATTAGTTAGCTGTCACTCGAAGTACGGAAACAGGGGCATGTCTAGGCAGTTGTCGACGGTGCGGCAACGGGACGACCTCGAACGCACGACGCTGCGACTTCAAGCCGACAACGAGACGATTTCAAGCCGGCGATGGAACCCTGGCGAGATTCCTCGGCGCGCTGCCGCCGCGTCCCCTACGCGATTTATTCGAGAATTGCATTGTTCCGCCGACACCTGGAACTTGGATTCGGTTAGTAGAACCTTTTCCGGCGGAGAAGATTTGTTGCCACGTATTTTCTTCGCTGGAATTGTTGTTAGCTACGGATCAATTTAACAGCCATTCTGCGAGCTAGAATGCGATGCTAGAATAACTAACTCGGAGCAAGTAGCAACTCCCTTGTTCAAGGTAATGTTATTCATGTAAATTATGATATGTATAATCATGTGTTTTCCAAGAATATACGTTCATGGAGAAATTTCACACTGCAGTTATGAGAGGTTGCTGGCATTGAGAGTTGTCTGAGTGATTCATCGGTAAAGCTCACTGGAATTTTTGAGTATTTGCTTTACTTTTCTGATAATATAAAGCTAGCTTGGTGGAGTATAACTATATTTAAAGAATTGTTTGGTGAAGTCGTACGGAAGACGGGTCTGAGCAGTTGAGTTGCGATGTGTGCCGGGTAAGATACGCCAAATGTTGTTGTGTTGGGAGTTTGATCGTGGAGAGTCTCCAGATCAATCTCCCTCTGGCACAGCATCATTGATCGTGTTGTTGCGTTTAACAGTGCATCACCTCGCTCAACTGCCGTCTTCCTTCCTATGCAATCAGTTTTTTTTTAGTGAATAGGCTCTTAATAAACTTGCGCGCTTTACCATCAACGATTGCGTCACTGCACTACAATAAGGCGGGTGTCCGGCCAAGCACTAGTTTATAATAAAAAAAAAGAATTCCCGATAAAGTAGAACTATTTTAAAGAATTAGCACATTTCGCTACATCTTAGGAAAGTTGTATAAAATGTAGAGCGACACTGTCGGGGATTAGGGGTGGAATACTCGAAACTCCGACAGTTTTGTGAACTTTCTATGGCTTATCTATTCTCAAAGGATATTCAGCTTTTCTCGATTTTAAACAAAGCCGTTATTAATTTTATTTGAGATGCAGACTTACTATGTAATATAATTTTGATGTGGTTACGGAATACGGACCATCGAAAAGTTTTTCAATTTATTTAATGGAGTGAAAGCATTTTATTAGAAATGCATTGCTACAGTAAGCGTTCAAAACTCCAGTGGCATGCTAAGGAGTTATTACATGAATTGTACGAGTGCGCAGCCAGTGTGTGTGCGTGTATGAGTGATATGAATTAAACTTGTACGGTATTTATAATGTAATATTAACTTATTCATGATTATTATATATTTTTAAAAAGTGCAATATAAGTTATTGTATTACTAACTATAGTATACACATAACATTAAACAAAACAATTTTTTTATAACTAAACTATTTATGTTATTATGTTTCAAATTATTCTTTTCGGTGTTGGAAGGTGGAAATTAAAAACGGTAGTTATAAAAAAATAAACAATCTCATAAACGCGACGGATACAAAAGATTGTCTTTGATATAGGCAGTAAAGTGGTGAATGATAACAAAAATAATTATTATTCATACTATGTTTTAAAACCAATAATAAAACTAACAAACTTTTATAAGAATTGTAAAGTTACTTTGCTGCCTATATCAAAGACTTTCTTTTGTAACCGTCGCATTCATGAGATTGTTTAATTCTTTTTTATAGCTTCCCTCAATGACACAATAAGAAAAGGAGTGTGTGAGTAACAACAATTATTATATGTATTGATATTCAGACCGGTTTATGAACAATTTTTTAAAATAACGTCACAATAAATGTATTGAAGTTACAGCTTAAGTGTTCATTTTCTTGACGAAAAGAAGATTAAACTAAACCTTATTATAAGGTTCTTAATTAATTAATGATATACATACATATTATTGTCTATTAATACATAATTAGTTACACTGTCTAATTATTAAAAAAAAAACAACATCTAAATACGTTCCTCTTAAATTATCCCAAATCTCCATGCAATGGGTTTTTAATTTTCACCCACCATACTGTACTGTACTGTACCAAACTGTTCCAACTGCATCTCGCCTTTGCTGGTGGCTACCCTGTTCTTTATATTTCGTGATTCAGAGACTTACAGTATTCCTATAGAACAAAAAGTGATGTTAGGTTAGGTTAGAGCTGTGTGAACTTTTTAAAATATGTGAATATTAAAATAAATTTCTATAATTATTAAAACTGTATTTATAAATCGAATATAAGGTCTAATTATTTATCTTTTAGGCCCTATGGTGGATATATGTATAAAACAATAATCTTAAATAATAAAAGTTTATGTTACAAATAGTCATAAATATAACACTCAGACCGGTTTTATCATACGAGTACTTCGTTTTGGAGCTTAAGCATAATATCCCTCGCCTACATACTAATGTTTCCATGCATTTGGACTTCTGATCGATAATGTATATACATTTTAAATACGAACTGATGTACTTCCTGTTTTACTTGTCTTGGCGTATTGTACAGAAGTTACGGTTTTGTGTTTGACTTTATTCTTGTACGGGCATGTATTTTACTGACATAAAATGTAAATGAGGCGTATTGCGTATGTTACTCCTTGGTTCTGCTATGTTAGGTACTGCTTAGTTAAAAATGTATAGGTTACTTACTACATAATAGTAGCTATTAACATTTCTAAGAGTCAGCATACATATAACAATAGTAAGCTTTTTGTAATGTTGTATAAAAGCTCTTATTAAAGGTACAGGGCTGAGGAAATGGTCTATCAGGTTAAAAATTCATAAATAGAGTAAATCCCAAAACTTACATAGTACGTCAGAAAATGGTATAGCGTATTCAATTTATGCCAGAACTGCCATTTTAAATTTACGTAAGTTATTAAGGAAATTTTAACTATGCAGATGGTTTTCTGTGTTGATACGTATTATATCGCCTCAAAACATTAGAGTCTTCTCTATAAAATATTCAATATTCTAAGTAGTAGTCGATTCTTTGACGAATACATTTTACTAACATCATCTATCTAGCCTTGTCTCAACTATGTCAATGTCCAATCTAATCGATGCAACTGAATAAGAGTATTTCACCTGGACTGACTGTACATCTGACCTACATCCCTAGGTAAGACTGCTTGTCATCTTCAGATGACAGTTAAGATTTTGCGAGGCAAGAAAGGGCTTCGTATGTATTTGATGGCCATACATGGACTCGTCCTGCTGTTAATACTTAACCTCGAATTTTTACAATTTTTAATAACGGGATACTTACACAAAATTTCATATCCTCATTGAGATCGTAAAAAAAATCAGAGCTAACGAGCGGGAAACATGAGGAAAATGTAAGAATTTCCTTTTAGCTACACTGTTGTATTAATTGAATAATGGAAATTGAATCTTTTGTAAGGATAGGTATATGTAAATGAGAAATTGCTGTTTCATCATATAAAGTTGTACCAATCTGCGGAATTGGAGTGAGATATTTATTTAGAAACGTGAGGGGAGGGGTTTGAAGTGTGACAAGGTGTGAAGGGGGATGGCTAACGAGTTTCTGTCTGATGTTTGTGAAGTTCGCTCCGGGTCGCAGTGCTACGTCCACCGGCAACACAACGCGCCGCCAGCTAATGAAATATCCGTCTGGACTCAACAACCATACAATGCCATTTTATTCAGGAAATAGGTCAAGTCGCAAGTTTGCTTGATCAGTGATTACTTGTTAGAAAGGAGAATTGATTTTATCAATACTAACTAGCTGCGAGCCGTGACTTCACCCGCTATCTATCTTGATATGTGCCTCTGTAGCACGATGAGATATGAGGATTCATGAGCAAGTGCGAATCGTGGGATTCATTCGGTTAATCGAGTTTGATTTAAATATGCTTGCATTGCTGTATTTCATTCATACATTCAATAAAATACGTGATGAAGAAGTCTTCAAACTATATTATTACTTAACTCAAGTATCTTCAGTATAGACAGCGAATACTTATAATTGTCGTCCTCCGTGGCGCAGCGGTCAACACGCCTGCCTGCGAAGTGGAGGCCCCGGGTTTGATCCCCGGCCAGGTCATGATGGAAAACGGTCTTTTCCTGATTGGCCTGGGTCTTGGATGTTTATCTATATATGTATCTATTATAAATATAGTATCGTTGAGTTAGTATCCCATAACACATGTCTCGAACTTACTTTGGGGCTAGCTCAATTTGTGTGATTTGTCCGTATATATTTATTTATTTATAATTCAAAAGAGCCTTTGCGTGAGTATAAAAGACGATTTTCGACTCATTATCGAGAAGAAGCCTCTTTCATTGAGCACAATCATCGTGATTCAACCAACAAACCATTAAGATGTTCGAACATTTTGTGTAACTCGTAACAGTCAGTATTTTAGGCAAGTTATGTGAATTAAAGGTCAGTGGTTTAACAGGCTCATCTATTATGTAAAGTGTAGACGCGCAATTAGTTTGTGGGATCGCAGTTAAAATAGCTAATTATATTTGGGCAGAAAAGTTGGTCTTCTGTACCTCACAATGATAATTTCACGTTAATATTTATGACGTATCGCGATGGACGTCATGGGAGACCGAGAGCAATTTTGTGCCAATAAAGTGGATTTTGTATTTTTCATTGTGTTATGAAGTCAGTTGCTAATTTTATGTTTCGTATGATGTGAGAGAACATTTCATTCTGTTACGTCAAATATCTGCTATCTTAATCATGTTAAACGGTTTATGACTGACATGACCGCTGCTCTCATTTCTCATTCTCACTGCTGGAGCAGCAGTCTACCAACCCACTCCATCGTTTAGAGAGTTGGACTGGGTTATATTACACCGTGCGGGTTCAGTGGTGGTTCGTAGATGACACATGGCTTCGTATTTACAGGTTTTAGGATACCGGGCAATTTCTTCATGATATTTCCTTCATCGTTTTAACAGAAGTGGTTTTTTACAAATGGTTTTACAAGTCAATCGTACATTTTGTTTAAACTTTAACTTACGACCTACAACTCATAGGTCGCAGCCTGGGCACAGACAGTACAGGATTTGTGAAGCAGTGGTATTATGAGCCACAATGCTCCAGAAGGTCAATTCTTGTCCAATAATGTAACGTTCAAAATCTAGTCGAAGTCTCTTAGCAGTAGGCCATAGTAGCACCCACCAAATAAAGTCTTGCCGCTAAGCGGTTCGTCCTGTTCCGGCATGATGTCTGGTGAAGCCGTACGGAGGACGGGTCTAAGTAGATGTGTTGCAATGTGTGCCGGGTACGATGCGCCAAATGTTGTTCTGTCGAGAGTTTGGTCGTGGAGGGTCTCCAGATCAGTCTCCCTCTGGTATCGTTGGTCGTGTTCTTGGGTTTAACATTGCGTCACCTCGCTCAATTGCCATCTTTCTTCCTATTCACTCAGTTTTTTTTTTGAGTGAATAGGCTCTTAATATACTAGCGCGCTTTACCACAACGATTGCGTCACTGCTTACCATCGGGCGGGATTGCGGTCAAGCACCAGTTTTGCATTATAAAAAAAAAAAATCGGCTGTAAACAAATTTTAAGAACTTAGGAAATTCGAGGATTTATTTGAAAGATTGAGAGAGAGGTCGGACTTAACTTTCTTAAAACTACGAGAATTTCCCCTCTGTACTGTTTGACTATACTATATAGAACTAGGTCCTTAAATATATATTGGATGGGGGCTGAAGTCGTAAAATAGAAATAGGTCCGCCTCACGTTCGTGAGTGACGTAGAAAATCTTAGGGCGGCACCTAGCTCTTTAGACATTGCAAATTATTGAAAGTGTTTTTCTTAAACAAAATGGGTATAAAAGTATGCGCGGGATGATGGACCTATATTATAATACCTAATACAAGACAATAAAATAAAAATAAAATAAAGTTGCTTATCATCTCTGAAGTTGTTAAATAATTTTTGTAACAGTTTTTATTTTTCTTTACGTATTTCTGAAGAAACAAAGCAACTGTTGGTTTCGAATAAGTTGTTTTCGAACATAAAATCACGTTTCGGAAGATCGGGTTAGTTCTCTTAGCTACGCTTTGTACGTTTGTCGTGTTTTCAACTGGGTAAAGCAATATATACGCCGCGTAGACAATATGCACGCTATATCCATATGTGTTGTTCTAGTTGGCAGTTACCAAATAGGTACTACTAAAACTAAGCGTTTTATAGTTTACAACAGATGTATTAATTCAGGCAAAGGAAAGTCTTTCTTTGGATTTAACATTGCTTCAAATCATCATCATCCTGTCAACAAACATTCCTAAGATCGTATCTAAAAGTGTGATTCCCGTATTCACTTGTACTAAATAAATTCCCAAATAAAAGAGCGTTGTTGGATTTTTAACTTAAAGCCTTCAGCTGGGCATTGAAAATCCAACAGCGTGCTTTTATTTCGGCTAGGTTTAGCTTAGTAAAAACGGGCTTGAATGTCACCATGTCAAAATATAGTAGATAGGACTATTTGCCCTTATATTTCCATCCTTTTCCCACATTGACTGAGTGATAACTGTAATTAACAGTACATTAGGGAGTCTTATTTACTCCAAGTCGGGGTGAGACTATCAACGTTATAGTAAAATTGATATCCATGACCCATAGTTCTTAAATATAGCAATGACCGTCAAATGTTCGAGGGAATGCTGCTAGGTAAGCAGAAATACTTAATCGAGCGTCTAATGATGATGAATGGTTACACAGGAGTGTTATGGCGTCGTTTATTGTAACATGAGGCCATATATATGAACACGTAAACACTTTATTATAAAAGGGTGGTTTATCTATGTTCCATTTGAGTATGGATAAAAAAGTGAAAGGCTTTCTGAACGGTGATTATGTCCATTAGCAAAGAGTCAATTTCATTGTAAGCACCATGAGTTGGTGATAACTTGTGGTTGGAATCTAACGCAGGTATATTTTATATATATGTTAACGGAAATGTATGTAATGCGTCATTGTATACAATTCCTAGGAAATTTATATAATTCCTAAATTTGCTCGGAAATGTGTGAAATAAATTTTATAACACACATTTCCTAGTAAATCTATACATTTCCTAAATAGCTAACGGAAATGTATTACTTTAAAGATGTCCATTAGTATGCCGGGATTATAATAAAACTAACCTAACCTAATTGTTTCAACCGGAGTCTTAATAATAAATCTGTTTCTAAGTTTAACAACGTGTTTTATTAATTTTATTCATAGAAAGCATGGTTTTATACATTTCCTAATACGATATAGGAATTTTATACAATTTCTAGGAAATGTATACATTTCCCAGGATATGTGTGTATTAAATAATGTTTGGAACAATATTTTACACATTTCCTATATAGCTTCGGAATTGTATACATTTCCTAGTAATTGTATATAATTCCTAGGTTTCATACATTTCCGGTAACATATATATTTTATAAATTATAAACTAGTGCTTGACTGTAATCTCGCCTGATGGTAAGCAATCGTTGCTGGTAAAGCGCGCTAGTTTATTAAGAGCCTATTTAGTCTAGCCTTGAACACACTTGAAGACTGCGGGGACGCCCGATCCCCCTCAGAGATTGCCATCGGGTCCTCTCGTGCGGTCGCCAACCAACACAATGGTGCCACCCTGGGATTTGGCGAGGCAGCTAATCGCGCATGTTTGGCACACTACTTGGGCCCCCAACTACCTGCGATCGGCCAGCGGAACACCGTGCTTCGGATCCCGCTACCCTCCACGACCAAACTCCCGACACAACAACATTTGGCGCATTGTACCCGGTACACATCGCAACACAACTGCTCAGACCCGTCCTCCGTATGGCTAAACCAGACATCATGCCGGAACACAATGAATCACTTGGCGCCAAGACTTTGTCTGGTGGGTGGTAACTTCGGCTGGCAGCCGATATGATGGCCTACCACCGAGAAACAACTTTCTTGGCACTGCTTTTTATGAAATACTGGAAATAATGTTTAAGAATGATTTACCTGAATGTACTACAAACCAATTGACTTTCAACGGATAGTAGACGCAGCAAGTACCTACTGCTAATTTCTAAAGTCAATTTAAAATTCAAATTCAAGCTTTTTATTGCAGACTAAACAAAAAGAATTTTAGCCTAAGCATTTTGTTTTAAACATAAGTGTTTTATTCTGTCCCGCCACGTATTTCTGTGTGAACATCCCGTACATAATATATACAAGAAATAACAGGCCAACTGTACTACCAGAGCAACGTCTGAAGTGAAATTAAAACTGTTCCCGAGTTTTGTCTGTTTCCGCAATGATAAACAATATTTCGATTGCACCGTTCCACGTCAGAATGAAGTCAAATAATCTGTGTACTCCGGCGCCATATTTCCATTAACAGCACCATGGTAAAAGACATTTAAACAGGCACAACATTTGCGTTGAAATTTTTTGTTCATTATCGGAATTCTTCCAAGTATATCCCGATTCATTATACCGATTCAGCAAATGTTTTAAAAACCCCTAAAGCTTTGCGAATTGCTTTTTTAAACTGATGCTGAATTTATAAGTAATAAAGGCCAACGTTAATGTTAATGGTATAGGTTAACACAGCAACAACGGCGACCTGCTAAGCGTCACACAATAAAAACGAAAATAAATACCTACATTGAACAAATCGCTGTGAAAACCGTGAAGCATGTTCCAGTCGTAGAAAGTATTGAGGAAATTCGTTGGAGTTTTATTTTATTTCGACTAAGGATTTTCCGCTAGAGAGGTTCCAGGTTCGTCGGTCAGATAAAGTGCGCTCAAATATAAAGTTTCAATTTCCTCGCCGTCCGCGAGACGTGCGGTGCCTCCCGAAATTAATGCCCTTTCTGATCTGTCTCTCGCACTCCATTGTACACAATGATCAGTTCATTAACGCGTATTCAATATTAAATTTACAGGAGTGAAATACTTTTTTTCCGAGTGAAATATTCTGTATGGCGTGTTCAACACCAGACAGCGCATATTTCCATTTCAGACTCCACTCGCCTAGTTCATTTTTGCATCGCAAATGATTTTCTCAAAGAAAAATGAATCTTTTTTGCAATGAAATACTACAAAATATAAATGTGTAACAGAGATGTGTATTTTTGTGTGTCCAATGTTATCGCAGTGTTGTTTCCGTCGCTTGATACAGTCATTATAAGGAATGTAAAGCGATAGCCGTGTTGTTTCCAACTATTGTATATATATAATATATACATATATTATCTGTAACAACATTGCCGTGAAAAATCATAACAATCGCAACCTATCTGTCATGAATAATTCTTAAGCATGATAACCCGAAAATTCAATCTCCGAACAATGGGATCGTATTAGCATACAAAAGGTTTCACATATTTTACGCAAATCCGTTATATTTTGAGTTATCTTCTCCCAAAAAGGCAATGTTTTTCCCCTGACCTGTGAAATAAATTTTATTCGAGACACAGGTTGTTAGCGAGTAGAGGTTGGATTGTTTGAATTAATAATTTGCAATTGAACGAAAATAATTATATTTAAAGGTAAGATTTAATTAATTTTAATAAAAGAGACGATAATTGGGGTTTGTAGGTAGTCTTTGTTGTATCATATTAATTAATTATTGGCGTAGTATCTATGCGGAACATTGGTAACTGCATCACATGAGTAATACACACGTCAGCTTGAGGTCCAGTATGCGAAATCAGGTGTTTATTCTGAGGCGTGGAGTAGTACCGCATAGCTCTAACAATCACGTTGTCTGCAGCTGGGCCTCGCCTAGCCGCGTCTCATTCTGTCTCGCTGTCAAATTGTCCATGTTTTACCCATTGTTTGCATATACTTCCATGCTGCGGTTTGAATAATTTTACCACTGTAAGTGCGCACTATGAGGTCAAACACATCCGTATGTATAGACATATATGTAGTTTCACTGATTCAAAACTGTTGCGTATTCTATTTTTTAATTCGTTATTCATACATTGTAAAAGTTACAGTTATATTTTGATGTAAAATAAATATAGAGGGTATTTACATTGAGTCAGACCATTGCAGTATTGTGCACTTTGCATATGTGTTTTTTCATCCGGTTACACAAATTTATTTCAAAAACGCAGGTGAAATCTGTTTTTAAATAAAAAAAGATAAGCTGATACGAGACATGTTCGGTAAATGTTTTCAGCAGTTATTTAATTTCACGTTTGGCAGAGTCTCAATCAGCTTCGCATTCGGACCAATCATTCAATCAACATGTCCATAATTGATGGTTATCGCATTACGCGACTCGTTAGCGATTGCCGTTGATTTTTGTTATCATTCGACCTTTTTATGTGGATAATGACGACCAGATGGGAGTTTAAGCGGATTCTGCAACATGCCAATTTGTAGAAATAGCGAGAATACGCTTTTTGCCGATGGACAGAAATAAAATGCTTACCTGCTGTTTGTGCAGGGTATTTATGTATCGGGGTTCAATAAATTCAAGTTAATGCAGCTAAATTCTCACAGATAGAAGGCGGTTCACGTAAGTGTGACACGAGGAAGGTTTACCTCCAAGAGAGTTGGTAACTTAATTCATTATAGTGCGCCGTGTTTGAGTTCCGTGAGCACTCTCCGGTTTCGGCCTTGTTTCGGCAAACGAATACCTCCATCTCCCCCTGCGCCCCGCACACGATCCGTTTCACCCTCACCTCCGAATAAACAACGACCTGATTGACACCTATACCATGCAAATTACTTGCGAAAACTTTTAAGGGTACCTGTCCTGGGTGCTGCAAACATATAATTCAGCAAGTGTATTGTCTTTACGTGGACTATAGCGCTAACACTGTCCGTAGCTATTTGAATATTTCGGGAAACTCAGTCTAAAAGATGTAGTTTTACTTTTAATAAACCAGCAAAAAGCAACATGTTTATCCCTCTTTGTTGTTTTATTAAAAGCAAAATAAAAAAGAATTTATTACTGCGTATATTTTTTATGATAACCGGATTTCCTTTACATTTCGTTTTCAACGTGAAATAGTCTCAACTAATTTAATTTTCCGCTGTCTATTTACTTACTTACCAAATACACGTGGACTTAAATATCCCATCGAAAGGTCTCGGGTTCAAAGTTGTTCAAAAGCTATTTCGTAAACTCGATTACTTAAAGAAAACGAAGAAGGATTAAAAGGCAACTTAGGGTTTAATTAAATTAGCCGGTTAAGTTATTTCTAAAAACGTTAAGTTATTTATACAAAAATAATAAAGCTACATAGCGAGAGAGAATCATGTCGGGCTTAGTTACTTAAACTGTCACCAACAACAACTGTAAACAAATTCTAACTTAAATTGCATCTCAAATCAACGAACTCACTCACAGATGGTTTATTTTGTTACTATGAAGTAGACCTCGTTATGTTCGATAGAAAGTCACAATAGTGTGAAGAATGAACGCTCAGCATCATTAGGACATGAACCAATAAATTCTGGACACGGCTTTTATTTCTATGAAATAGTTAGGTCCTTTATCGTCGTGCTGATTTTTTGCGCACTGTATTTTCAACGCAGTGCTTAGCTCTGAGAGTTGAAAATCCAATAATGTGTTTTTTTAATGCTCTGCCCATTAGGTTGTTAACGTTCTGCTCAACACTGACAGTTCAAAATCCAATGCGCGATAAAATCCTGCTGTGATATTTTTACGTTCTTACGAACGTGTTCTTACACAGAAAATTAGTACTTAGTATTTTTGTCATTAAAACTTGTTATTGAAACTTAAATTGTTCACGTATTACTTACTAAAGACCTTCGCAGCACGTAGTTCGTTAGTAGCATCACAAAAGCAGGATTAGCTAGCAATCCGAGTGACACAACAAAACAGTATCAATAAAACGATCGCGTTGTGAAATGAGCACAGCCTCATTGCTCACATAATGGAAAACGGATGTGGTATGTTTCTGTATCCAATTGTATCTTCGCTGTTATTTACATTAGCTAATTGGCCCGAGGCTTTTAGGCTTCGTGTTTAACTATTTTGTCTTGAGCTATATAAATACCTTTGTCATAATCTGAAGGATGTTAAATGTTTTGATCATTTATGAAGAGATTAATAACATTTGCTGGCTTTGCTAGCTTTGTGGGCAGTTTGCCCGCTTATAATAAATAGGACGAATTTTTTGATCCTCATGATTCCTTAGCACTGTTTTATTGTATATAAATACATTGACATAATATTATTTAAAGTGGATATTCATATATGTATCACACATAGATGTGATCGTAAAATACATTGCTGATTTTGGTACTGACAAAACAGTAAGCAAACTATGTAGGTAAGTGCATTTTTAAGTACACCAAAGGATCAGATTATCTTATAAATCACTTGATTCCACTTCGGTGCAGTTTTGTGCTACTCTTGGTGCTTGCTAATGATTTAAAGTTTTTCGCCAGGGAATAGAAAACACAGCTTTATCACATCAAGTTTAAAGATAATATTTCTTCAAACATATAAGTACTTAGCTAATGGCTAGGATTCCGCAAGCAACGAGTAGTGATACAACACAATAACTTTTTATGCGAACGCAAAATGAAGTAAAATATGAAAAACTGACGACACGGTTGGCGCAGTGGCTGATTGACTACTGCGTTACGTGTTGCGGGTTTGATTCTCATACGGAACAAATATTTGTATGGCCTATAAGTAGTTGTCCCGGGTTTGGCTGTTTATTTCTGTGAGTTTAAATGTTTGTAAGCGTATTCACGATACAGGAGTAAGCTACCCAGAGGGTCACGGCCGTTCGGCTGGTCCGGGGATACCGCACAGTCTCCGCTGAGGCGGCGAGCTTCCTTGCCGGATTGCCGCCATGGAATCTGGAGGCCAGAAAGAAAGCTCTCGCCCACATGTGGGAGTGATGAGAGGAGGCAAAACGCCGGGATATAACTCCGCCGCCACACAGAGCTCCGGCAGGATCTCATAGCGGCGGTAAAATCCCTCTTTGTGGAGTGGCTAGAGAGGCGTGGCCCTCTTACATTCAGCCTGACGCTGGTCCTCACCGGACATGGCTGTTTCGGGACGTTCTTGTTCCGTATAGGCGGGAGGAAACGCCAACACTGTGTGTATCGCCCTGAGGACACGGTGGTGGAGGTCCGACCGCCATGTCTTCGTGGCGGCGATCGGCGGCGATCTCTCGGGTCCGACCTTGGATCCAAGCCATGGTCTGGACCAAGAGTGCATGGCAGGCCGTCATCTCCTTTTGCGAAGCAGTGATGCTGGCAAAGGAGGAGGCGGAGCGCATGAGACGCCCTGGTCGGGAGAAAACGTCGAACTCACCGTAGGCGCGGGCTTGCGGACGGCGAGCGATGGGCAGCTCACCGCCCGGTAAGTACCAGGCCCGGGTCGACGGCGCGTTGTGTTTCAGGCACGCCTTAAAGAGATGTTAGCAAATCGTGACGGGGTCCATGAGGACCGATGTCTCCTGCGCCAGGGTTGCGGGTTGGTTAAAAAAGAAACCGTGGCCCTGCACAGGTAAGTGAAGGAACACGGGTGGGTATTAGTCGGTCTGACACCTCTCCCTCTCCGCCCAGAGCGGGAGAAGTCATTTGATGAATACCTAGTGTCTCCACATTCCTGTATCGTGAATGCGTTTACAAGTTTTTGAAAAAAAAAAAATGGTTGAGGACGAAGAAGCTGTTGGTTGAGCGTACAAAAAATGGTGTATTATAAATACTACGAAATGCATTTTATTTGACATCTACATACATATTTGGTAGAAAAATTCAAAATTCTGTTATGAAAATCAGTTATTAAATAATTTTAGCCGGTGCATCGCTAAGCGTTTGGAGAATAAGTGATTTTTAAAAGTAAGTTATTCAAAATATTTTCAGTGTCATGAGATAAGAGTGTACCCTCACGGGAAATTACTGCCGAAATCTCGGCGCCCGCCTATAGACAGTTCGCTTGCCTCCTTTGTGCCTTGAATCAATTCCCGTAACTTATCTGCATATTTTATAATGCGAGACGAAGTGACGCTGCAGCATTCGATAGGTACCCCCTTTAGGGACTCTATCGTGTTTTGGAACGCGGAATCGGGAATCACTAATAAAAGATATCGGAAGAAAACTAATTTCTGATAAGCGAAGTTAATAGGACGGGTGCGACCTTTCAAATTTAGGCAGCGTTTCACGCTTCTTTCTATCGGATATTTTTTATAGCTTAATCTCGGTTAGGTAAATTAAGTTCATGATAAAGTGACAAAGGATTTGAATAGTTGAGATTTCCGAAAGTGTTTATTTGAGAACAAAGGCGTATTTATCCTTACTAATACTATAAATGGGAAAGTGAGTTTGTTTGTTCCGCTTTCACGTCGTAACTACTGAACCGATTGCTTAGAAATTTTGCAGACGTAAAGTTAGAAGTCCGGATTAAATAATAGGGTACTTTTTATCTCGGAGAAAATTGATATTCCCGAGGGAAATCGAAAAAGCACGATATAACCTAACTCCACGCGTGCGAAGCCGCGGGCGCAAAGCTAGTTTGAAATAAAACTAACCCGTCACTTGAGTAGGTACCATATGTGTAAAAATACAGCTTCCACAGTCAGTCTCAATCTCACGAGGCGTTAGCAGCGTTTTGTTGGTAACGCGCACCCAACTTTTAGGAGCAACTGGCGTGAGTCCGCACCACAAATAGGATTACCGACAGTCCTAGAAAGCCTGCGCGTGTCAGCTAATTCAATTTTATTGTCAATATAAAACGAAATAAACTTTTTTTTCAACTTTGCTTTCAGTTTAAAACTGTTATATTTTGTTGAAATTTCAGAGACGAATCGTCGCTTTAGACAGGCCCGATATTGCCGAAATTGCTCCATTTTAGGTACAGTGAAACACGAAGGAATGGAACTCTCTTGAATGTCCAATTTTAACCGTAGCTAGGACGAGCCTTTGAAGTCGGTGTGGTGTAGCGGTGCTAACCGATTTATTCCCGTTCTGACGGAAGCCAATCAAAGCTTTTGCAGATTTAGATCGCCGTCGGTCGAAAAGTGAAACAACGGAGGCAATGAATGGTTAGATCCGAGGACACAGTTCTCTGCGGCTGCCAACGTGACGTCCCAACAAGCTCAGTGAATGCTCTCACAATCTACGAGTACTTCCACAGCTACCAGCCAACGTACGCCAAATGAGAACAAAAAATGATCATACATGGATTTGTTGCACGCGGTTGCTTTGTTACAAATATTGCCACCTTTTTGTTCGATTCTGTATGGCTTTGAACGTTCATATAGACACGGTATATCATATCATATCATATATCATATCTTAGGTGTGCTTTAACTTACTATAAATATTTAATATTATTTCAGTTCGTCCCTACAAACTTCCTACGGAGAGTTTCAAAGAAAACATTTAATTCGGGCTTTATAAACGAAGGCTTTGTTTAAATACTTTTCTACTCCAGGTATTCAAAAATAAAGTTACAACTTCTATTTAGGCAAGCTGATGGTCTAAAATGATAATTAGAATTAATCGTTCCCCGGTAATTTAAAACATTAGCAAAAACTTACGCTAATTAATTTGGAGAAAATGTACAACAAAACCAAAACAAGTTAATTTCTTCAAGAACTGTTGCAATAATTAGGTATACTTACATAATTACTGCTTTTTATGTTTAAAATTTTTTTTGGAACAAACAAGGGAAAACTAAAAAAAATGTGTTTTGTGCCATCGACAAGCTGAAAAGAGAATAATTTTAAAAGAGATTAAATCAAACAATGCCATTCCTGCTAGTAACTGTTAAATAAATTCTGCGAAATAATAGAATATATAGGAAAGCCTATATATTCTATTATTATAAGCCTATATGTCAGACACTGGTATGCATGGTAAGCAGTGATGCAATCGTTGATGCTAAAGTGCGCTAGTTTGATAAGAGCCTATTCACTCCAGCCTTTAAGACACTTTAATAGTGATGTTGGACCGCCGGACGTAAATACCTAATATAATTATAGGCGAGAGTTATTGATAGACGTTTTAACGATTTCCGTGATTTTAATAAGGAATCACGGTCAAACGTTACGATTCAAATTTAACTTTATTTTACGGCTGTTTTAACGACTTTGAGATTGTTGATAAAACTCCACCGCATTGTCTTATCGTAATACTGCAGTTAGACTTCTGAAAATATTACAATATTGGCGTTTATTGGTCATTATTTCAGCTGCTTTCGCAAGCTTTCAATGTAAAACGGTTTTATTTAGATCCCGAAGAGATTAAAGATAAAACGTTAAAGTAGAATTTTCATCGTCGCTTGAACATAATTCTATTGGGTGACTGGACTCGCCTGGGAATAGATCGCCACTTTTTGCGGGCATTTTAATAAACGATTGAAAATATAACGAACACTATTTTTTAATTTACTATTGAGTCTTAAACCTAGCCTTTTCTGAACTTTGTTGGGGTCGGCTTTCAGTATTACCAGACGCATCAGTGCCAGTATTACTCATGAACTGACTGCCTTTTTGACTTCCGAATCCGGCATGGTATCACGATACCCCTAGATATGACTGTTTATTTAACTTGTAGGTCTATTTTCCACGCAATATGCTTTAGAACGGTACAAAAATTCCCCTTACACCATTATTTCTGCGGTTTATGTGCTAGAAATACATATGTAATATGGAAGTTTGAGGTCCGATTTGATGCAGGCTTTTAGTAACTAGCGTAAATTACATGTGTAACAGCAAAAAGTCATAAAGTGCGAGGCTCTATCTGTCCCTTAAGGGATAGTCCCAGACCATTCCTAGTGTTGACATTTGTTTTAAGAACAAACTTGTTGCCATTGCAAGCTTTTTTATAAGTTGCTGTTTAGAGCCCGAAATCGTTACAGTTTATAAATGGGCGCGGCACCTAATTCCACTTGTAATTGTGACTTAAAAGGTAGGATCGGAATGCAATGGCTAAGCCAAATTCAACCCTCCTAACTCCATCCTAAATGTATTCTTATTTATGCAACTTGCATGTACACATTACCTGGAGCGCTGGCGAAGAGTGGCCAGCCTGTGTTGGTTTCTATAGGATGCATTTTGAAGTGCGAGGTGGTGCGAGGGAATTGCATGACTTAATTCCCCCATCTTCGTTTCATTATCGGACGACCCATCGTACGGCGAGTATCCACCCTTACGTGGTCGACACCACTACGATCCGGATGAAGCGTTGCAGGCGATGAAGCAGGCAAGCGGATGAAGAGTTGAATACGAGCACCACTGTAAACGGTACCACTGTCTTTCTCTGGAGATGAGACGTCAACTTAGACTTCTTTACTGTGTTTGTTATTACGCGCATTTTTTTTTATTTATAAATTAATTATAAACTAGTGTTTGATGGTAAGCAGTGATGCAATCCTTGATGGTAAATCTGATAACGTAACTTATCTGATAGGATTGCGTCAACGGCAGTTAGAGCAATTCGTAATTTGACTGATATTGAGACAGCCCGTCTTTGGCTATTTCCATAGCGTAATGTCGTACGGCATTCTGTTGTGTGGAAATGCCGCTGGTATTCAAACAATATTTGTTTTGCTGAAACGAGCTTTTCGTGCAATTTATAAATTAAGCCCGAGACACTCTCTCAGAGAAAAATTTAAAGAGATTAATGTACTGACCGTGCCGTCTCAATATATTTATGAAAATCTTTTGTATGCTCATAAAAACATTTTTTTTTAAATACAGTGATGTCCATAATATAAATACTAGGAACAGACACAAATTTATTGTACCTACAACGGCTCAAGAATATAGGTGGCTCTTTTAGATAAAAATGTATACATTTTTACAATAGATTTGCAGAGGTGGTTCAAGATCTGAGCCTGAATAAATTCAAAGCCTTCATTAAATGTAAGCTGTGTCATAAAGCATTTTATGGTGTTAAGGATTATATTGAGGACAAAAAGGCTTGGGATTGAGCAGCGTCCGATTTCTATACACTGATTGTTCTTTGATTTTTCCTCTTGTAGGTTTAATTTGTAATTGTTTATGTTTTTTTTTTTACTCAAAGCCAATACACACTATGTAGCTAAACATATTTATTGTAAGTTACGGAATTGCATTGCTGACAGGAGTGTTTGGCACTAGTACAGCTACACAGGAGCTAAACTTTGTATTCCGGAACACTTGGAGCTGCTGAACCTTAGACAAAACTATCTTTGCATTTTGTAGATTCAATTTCTAAATATTGTATAATTACATGGCAATCGTGTGAGCACAATGTACTTGCTGTAAAGCATCTATTTGTTAGGTTAGTCTTTTTTTATTGATTTCTGAATTGTTGTTACTTTTTTTGGGTTTTCCATAATGGACGCTCTTAGCGTACAACATATTTCTGCATCGTTCTCACACGGTTGATTTCAACATGAATGATGTAATCAAATATTTGTATCAATAGTTTGATAATTTAAAAGAGTGTCCATGGAGTTTCTTGCCCGTTCTTCTCCATAGGTACCTACTCTTTGGAATGGGCGACTAGCTTCACCTTACTGATTGACCGACCTTCTGACAATTCAAAAGTAGGCGTAACTGGTTTATTTGAAATAAATGCTTTGATTTTTTATTTTTATTTGGCCAATATTGAATGTTTTCTCAACAAGAAATGCACTTATTTTCAATAGGCTTACTGGACCTTAGTGTCAACTTGTTTTATCCTAGAGTATCGACTTTAAGGCGGCTTTTGGAATCGTCTTGTTTCTTGGAACTTATCCACTCTTTTCTATTAGGGATGTAACCAAGGTATGAAAATCAAAAAAATAATTAGTCTGTCTTATAGATAATAAATAAAATGAAGACCCGTATTTTTTATTTTGTCGAAATTACCAAAAACTACTGAGATATAGCGTATTAAAGTTACGGAGTGAGGGCTAATGACGTCACGCCGTGGTATATTTTGTACCACGGCGTGACGTCATGCGACATTTCAAATCAACATAATTGTCTTCCTAAGTATTTGAATGAAAGAAAAAAAAAAAATACGTGTTCAATATTTCTTATAAATCTATCTGATAGACATTAGATTATTTTATAGGATACAACCCAATTACATTACATGTTTATACTTTATTTTATCGACTTTTTTATTTTACATTCTGTATGTCATGGTTTGGGTGTAAGCCTTCTTTAAAATTAATAAATAAAATATGTCAAGCTCAACATCATAATATTATATTAATATTTTCTTATTTTTACGACATTACGCGTCGGTGATTTTTTTTTTTTAACAGGTAAGTTAATTTAAGTAAAATAACTGCAAATGACGTTTCGTTTCAAATTATATATTACCTTGAATTTTGAAAGTGTGTTTTAAAAACATGTAAAACATTACACTTTGTAGATTTTGTATTTATTGATATATATATATATAATTTGTAAATTTACTTTCTCTGTTTTTAGAGCATTTTTTTTAAAACAACGAATACCGGGTATTGTTTTAAAAAGAACCTGTTGTAGGAGTTGGTATGATTAATGGAGTCTCTAAAAACACAGTATGACTTTGATGCAGCGTGGTATATATTTCCAAGTATCCATGAGCATTGTATTTTATAAAAATGGGTACGGTTATGAAAACCTTTGAAGGTTTTCTTTGAAATCGATGAAGAAACGAGTGCCAGTTTTATTCATTAGGTTCCTGGGACGTACTCCCAAAAAGCTCATTCATACGGACAGAAATATTTAAAATCATGATAAAGAAAACTGTTCTATACATATATCTATGAGTGCTTTGCAGAAGTCAGAGAGAAACGCCGTCGGCCTTTCTAATCAGAGGATTATCTCGTTGAGTCCCGTTAGTCGGCAGTCATTCGGTGATCCCGGGCGGCTATACTGCTGTGTCACTCCGACATTTTTTGCTCACACACACTAACGCAGATTTGTAGCTTTTAAGGATTATATTGTCTATGTTTTGAATAAATGTCGGTTCGTTTCTTTGTCGACCCTTGTAACTTTATAGTGAAATAAAAAACTTTATGACATTCTAGAAATTGTATCCCTTCGTTAGTTTGAAATTTACAATGGTTTTTGCCGTAAAATAGGCAAGCATAACAGATTACTTAGTTGGAAAACATATGGTTCAGTGTGGTTACCATGAGTTTACATTACGAGACTAGATCGTCGATATCGAGCGCGTTTGACTCATCGATTGGTCCGCTTCAAGGTTGTAAGAACTCTCAGCCAATGAGAACGCCAAACGCGCTCGATATCGACGATCGACTCTCGTATTTAAAACTCATAGTAGCTACACAGATTACGTTTCTGATTACTCAAAGGTTTTCAGCAATTCGATGTGAGCTGTTTCAATAAAGATATTTTATATTGAGAAAGATAGGCAGAGTTCTATGTTTAGCTATCTTCTCGAAAATACAAAGTGGGATATAATGACAGCACTTAAAAGAACTATTTTAAGTAAAATTTAGGATACTGTTGACTGTATTGCTCAAATAAATTATGTTTTGTTCTGAACTGTACCGTCTTGTTTAAATATTGCATTGGCAGTTTGAAATCTTACGTGTGTCTGGAAATTCATAAAGCTTCTCTAAACTGAAGTATTTACATTATTATAGCTGGTAAATATCTATAGATGTTAATAGTTTGACTTATATTTTGGTGTATTTTCCTTATGGAACTCTTTACGCATTGCGTTATGCAATACCTACCTATCTCCGTCGTAAATACTTCACATAAAGTGGATGTGTATGTACAAAAGTAGGCATTCCCTAAAGAGTACTTCGTAAGTAACAGTTATTTGTCGAATATAAAGTTTAGCTGGAACAGTTGTCGGTTACATACGTGATAGACAAACTTAACGCCTTCCCGCTCGCGAGTACTTGAACATAATAAAGTGACAAGTGGGGAGCAGCTCCAAATAAATAAAATAAATAAATAAATAAATATATACGGACAAATCACACAGATTGAGCTAGCCCCAAAGTAAGTTCGAGACTTGTGTTATGGGATACTAACTCAACGATACTATATTTTATAATAGATACATATATAGATAAACATCCAAGACCCAGGCCAATCAGGAAAAGATCGTTTCCCATCATGACCTGGCCGGGGATCGATCGTATCTCGCCAAATGTTTGTGTTCACACGGAGTTTGCAAGTAATCCATTTAAAAGTGTCAGATTAGAGGGGGTCGGGTGAATTTGCTTAGGCGGGTCCGGTCAGCAATTTATGTCCGCGTGCCGCCGCAGATGTGGTCGGTGGCCTAGCGCCTCGCCGGCTTGTGGCACTGTTTATAACAACAAAGGCGGAGTAATTAAACACTTAGACACGACACCAGGACCCTCCCGGATAATACTAAGCTTTACACAAGTGTCTGGGGAACTTTTGCGTGCCTGCTTCGATAATAATTTGCCCCAGCATAGTGTAGTTTAAGTTCTAGTATTTTAATAACGAGCGCCTTGGTAACTGTTCATTTTTAATTAGCTTTAAGCATCTCAAAGAATTTCGTACTTGTCTTTATAATTTTCTCTCATGCTATGCTGCGGACAACACTTGGGTACTTTGCACTTACTGGTAACCAATTGGAAGGTTTTCTTTGGCTTTATTTTAAAAAATAATAGGCTTGGAGAAGAATGAAGCGCAAGTAATAAGTTCTATGAAGACATTACTTTTATTTTGAAAACATGTGTTGTAGCAAAGGCGGAACAAGTCCAATAATAAGGCGCGTCGTTATCCCGCCCTCACGGCACGTGATCCTATTCTACACAATGAGTTTATCCTGTGCTCACACACTACTTAAGTGTAATGCTCTATACCTACAGTACCAGAGCCGGGTGAACTGTGAGTCGGTACTGATTGATTCATGAGTCCTTTATGGTGATTTAGATGCACGATACAGTTTTAGCCTAAACCTAAATATTTTCCAATAATATAGGATTATTTAATTGGTTTTTTGAACAACTAATCATCTAAAGAGATCCTAAATCGCACGACAAAGGTATTCTTTTACACGAAAATAAGAGTAGAGTTCCTGAAAATTTGCTTTTCATAACAAAATTGCGTGATTGCTTCATTATTATTATTACAAAATTGAAGATCCATATTTCATAATCAAAATATTTCATTAGCCTTGCTAGTATAATTTCGTTTCTTTGGTAACGAATAGCCAGTTAAGAATCTAATATAAGCCAAGTTAGATTTATATGGGAATTACGTAATTTTCCACTACGGACATCCTTGTTGGTTCCACTTATTATATGACTTCCGCGTAGTATCTTTTTGCCTCTTTTTCTGCTTAAATTTAATAAAGAACATTAGTTGATGTCTAAGTAGAGTGATGTTTACTTTTAGTATTTAGTATTGTTGAAACGTACTAAATTAAAAAAATGTACGATTGTAATATTTCGTCTTCTACAATCATCGTCTTTACATGTAATTGATCTGAATAAAGTATTGATCCGCACTCTAATCGCATAACATACTAATTAATAATAACATACTATTGCTAATCCATTGCTGTTGATATTCGAAAAATGTCCCTGCCTAACAACGTAAATAACGCAATGAACGTTGTTGAACTGTCAAAATGAAATCCATTCCTACTGATAATGTGTTACGCAATTATCCTCCAGTTCTCGGTATTCCGAGCACCAGATCTCGAGTTTTAAAGATGCTATTAATTAATTAGTATTTTCTGGAATAGTTTTAGTACCTCTTTTTTTTACCTAGTTTTAGAGGGGTTGGTTACGATAGTATGTTGCTAATGGTATGTCTTTGGCTGAGCAAATGTTCCATTGCAGTATTTAAACAGCGTAGGTGTCAAGTAAGTATACATCTCATCAACGCGTCATATCCTGATACGCATATTCAGTTATATTAACCTATAGTGAGGGAGACTTATAAACAGAACTTCTTAACTTCTTACAAAACTAATTAATGAGACAGTGGTGCCAATTCTATTGTTCACAAACTAAACTAATTTTAAGCTTAGTGCTTATCTTTTTCTTTATACATATTTCATCAAGAAAAAGACAGAAGATGTAATTTTTAGTCGCCATGTTTATAATCGCGTCTAAACTGTCTATGCAATATCTTAATTTGACAAGATTAAAGTAAAATGTTATCTTCTATCCTTTTCTTAATGAAATAGAAAGAAAAAGATGCACTGGGCTTAAAATTACTTTATTTTGTGAACAAGAGAGTCGGAGCCAATATCCTTTAATAACTCTTAAATGCTGGAAAAAATATTGGATCCGTTTAAACTTCAAATAAATTTTATTTATCTAGAAAAGTCATATGAGCTGCGGAAAATTAATTAGTTTAATAACACCTCTTTCCGTTCTCCGCAAAATAAAAAATATGTTTCGTAAATAATATGTTTATGTCGGCTTATAGGTAATATTCCTTTCTCGGTCGGTTTTACAATCTGTTTTGGTGGAGTGGGAGTGGACTAATATCATGATCATCTGCAGCGAAAAAAGAATAAGACAACTACTACCTAAATCAAATTATATAAATACATTATTCATTATTCTCGGTGGTAGGCCATAACATCGGCTGCCGGCAGAAGTTACCACCCATCGGACAAAGTCTTGCCGCCAAGCGATTTGTCGTGTTCCGGCATGATGTCTGGTGAAGCCGTACGGGGGACGGGTCTGAGCAGTTGTGTTGCGATGTGTGCCGGGTACAATGCGCCAATTGTTGTTGTGTTGGGAGTTTGGTCGTGGAGGGTCTTCAGATCAATCTCCCTTTGGCGCAGCATCGTTGGTCGTGTTGTTGGGTATAACATTGCATCACCTCGCTCAACTGCCGTCTTCCTTCCTATTCGCTCAGTTTTTCTGAGTGAATAGGCAGGAGCCTATTCACTCAGAAATAAACTAGCGCGCTTTACCATCAACGATCGCATCACTGCTTACCATCAGGCGGGATTGCGGTCAAGCGCTAGTTTATAATTATTAAAAAAAAAAAACTAAATTCTGTTTTATTTTTAAAGCATGAATCATAATCATAAATCTTTATTCACATCATATTATTACAGATATTGATTATTAAAATACACATGGCGCCTGAAGATTTTATAGAAGAAGAAAATTTTCTATCTTTTAATGTATGTCTGTATATTTGTCTCAGTTTATACCAAAGTCTAGAGATTTTCTTTTTCTGTGTTGAAACCGCCAGAGTTATTGAGAGAAAGGCCTTGTCTTAGTTGCCTTTGGAATCATATTGTTTATGAAAGATGACGACTTTTCTTACAGCTCAGGAATGAGAATGAAACTTGTCCAAATGATGCAATTCGAGTTCTTATAATTGGGGCTTTATTTGTCTATCATTATAAATCTTTATTCACTTAACATACAGTTCTCGCTGATGGAGAACAGGCCTCTTCTGAGAGGGAGTGGTTCATAATCCACCATGTGGCCCGGTTAGGTCACAACACATGCTCATTCACGTACCTAAACATAATTGTAATTGTAAATTACAAATAATCCTTAAATCTTGTATTTTCATAAACACGCCCAGACCTCACACATTTGGATTATAGCAGACATATTAATTGTAACACAATTATCCAACGATGCATTTAACATAAATTCAATTTCCTAATTAATCATACCATTATACAATCAATTCTGAACACGTACAACTCTAATAATGCTGATTGCTTTGAATGTTTGTGGTTACAAATTAGGGTTGTTGATAGGTTATAATTAGGTAATTAATCATAAGGGACTGTGAAAGGTATTTTGTAAGTGCTAAAAATAGTCAGTACAATTCTTACAGTCCTGTTTGGCGAAGTTGTTATACACGAGAATAAAGTTTTTGTGAGCTTAACGATCAAACAATGACGCGGTAACACGCCAGTGCGAAGACGGCTCTATACAACGCAAAATGGAAATGGAATCGGTTGCAAAATTCGTATGGATATCGGTGTTCTCGTGTGGCCCAGTTGGATAAAACTTTAATAATGGAAGATCCCGATAGCTAAAGTTTGCTCGGATAACGACGTTTACCCGCGAACTCGGCCGGTAGCAAAATAAAATCAACTGACTTGACGACCAATTTACTGTCCGGGTCGGGTGCCGGGCACGTTCTCTATCAATAATGTTTTTTTTACCTGAGAGGTAATTCTTGTAATTTTAAGATTGTGATTCTCTTAACTTTAAATGCCCAAAATCTAGTTGCAGTTTCATCTCAGCCCAAAAAATGTCAAAATGTAGTGATTAAAGGTGCATTTGACTAATTGAGACTTATTAGACTGTGAACGTTCTTCAAATTAAGAGATTTGCTCTGATCTAAGTCTCAATCTGTCAAAAATACTTCTTTTCCCAACATTGTGACCAATTTTTGACATTAATTTGCTCTGAGACGAAATTGTGACTAGATTTTGAACGTTATCATCATCAACTTTCTTTTTTTTGTCGTCCCACTGCTGGGCACAGGTTTCCTCTCATACAGAGAAGCATTGAGCGTAATTACTACGCTTGCTCAATGTGGGTTGGCGATTTCAGACTTAATGTCCAGGTTTCCTCAAGATGTTTTCCTTCACCTTATAATCAGTCATTGGTGTCCAAGATATACTTAGAAAATACATATAACTTAGAAAAGTTACACTGGTACTTGCCTGACATGGAGTCGAACCCGCACACTCATACTTGAGAGGCTGGTGTTTGACCACTAGGCCACCAAGATTTATATTATTATATTTGTCGGAGACAGCGACGGCAGAGCGGTAGGGTCGACAGCCTCCTGGTGTGGTGGTACAGGTTCCATTTCGTAGGTGAGTTTGAATTGAAGCACGACGTGTAGATATACCCTCCAATCTTCATAATAACAATTTGAATAGGCAAACCGACAGTTTCGGTTCGGAGATGTGCCTTGGTCCGCGTCTCGATGCAAAGTGCCCGTTCGACGAACCCCACTTTCCAAAGCGACTCTGTCCATGTGACGTCATCACAAAATAACGTCACAAGCGTTCGCCCCTCTACTACGTAAATCAAATCAGCAACTTCTATTAAAATTAATCGGCGATCTCCGACACGGCCAGCCTGACGAGTTGCACGTCCTCGTGCATCTTCATCATCATCATCCCAGCGCCAATCCCAGTCGCATCCGAAGCTCCCTCAGCCTCGGAGTCCGGGATCCAGTCCACCAGGCCAACCGCCGATTCCAGCCAAACCTCGACACTTCCGGTTGCACGTCTTAGTGCACGTCTGTAACAAATTAAAAAAAAAACACACAGAACACATACTTTGAAGCATTTTTGAGAACTCGGCCAACCTGACCGTCACACGTCACGTTTAATTACAATGACTATTAGAAAACCAAACAAACTTAATTATTTTAACAACTTAAACACAAAAGCTTCCTTCAAGCTTCATAATTATCAAATTTCAAAAAGAAAACACAAAAGGTTCCTCCAAGCCTCATAACTATCAAATCAAAATCATAATCATCAAAAAGAAAACACATCATGGTTCGCTACCACAGTAGCTAGTGACAACTCATAGTTGACACTCATATCGTCATCACCTCTTGTGATACGACCAACTCTAGAGTCCACGACTCCCAGGTCAACACATGACCGTACAACTAATAGTCTCCTCTGAGACCCAGGTCCCCGCCACATCACTAGCTGCCCATCGCCCCCTGAACAACTCCTCACTGAGTTGCAGTTACGACTACAGACTAGTGCATGCAGTGCGACTATACCTACTAGTGTCCCCGCCACACCACTAGCTGCCCATCGCGCTCTGAACAACTCCTCACTGAGTTGCAGTTACGACTACAGACTAGTGCATGCAGTGCGACCATACCTACTAGTGTCCCCGCCACACCACTAGCTGCCCATCGCGCCCTGAACAACCCCTCACTGGGTTGCAGTTACGACTACAGACTAGTGCGAGCAGCGCGACCACATAGCCATGATACGTGTTCTATTTGCTGGCGGAGGCACCCTCCTCGCCATCTTCTACATTATGAAAATCTAACTCAGCAGACATTACTTGGAAAAATCTTTCGTACCTATGCGATCGTGGGGTACTTATAAGTTCTGTTTCCAATCAACGATTTCAATAGGTAACGATCGCCATTATCGCCATCAAACAACTCACCAATATTACATTTCATTACTTTAGCTCATTTCTATCAAATTTAGATTTTTCGTAAATAGCACTCATTTCTATGTTCGTTACCGCTTGTTCTCTTGAGAAGATTTAATAGTCTAGCCACACATACTATCATAAGCTCAAGTGAGCTCGTAACTATAGGCCACAGTGAACTTTAGTTTCGAAATAAAGACAAACCAAACATAATTTTAAAATTCTGATTTAAAATTTCTCAGCCCATTATAACAAAGAATACGGGTAGTACAAAAAATAAAATTTGCAAATAACTCTTATGATCATGTCGCAAAGAAATGGTGCAGTACACAACACACTGGCACAACCTTGTACACTGTATATATACTGGCACGTGTGTACATACACCAATGAAATTACAGATTGCTTGACAAGAGAACATTCGGCCACGGAATCAAAATAAAAATAGTACGACTCACCGGATTATGGCAATTTCTGGCAAACCCCTGCCACTTGGCAGTTATCAACCGTTGCACACCAGACATCTCGGAGCTCTCATAAAATCCCATTACGTTACCACAAACGTTTTGGGTATTTTGAAACCTTCTCATCGCCTGCAGAGTAGATGCTCAAGTCTTGAAACCTTGGGCGTTCAGCAAAACGCACGCAGCTCCGGCTGCGCCGCACGCGCAGCTCCAGCAGCGCCACACGCCATTGATGCGATTCACCAAGCAGCTAGAAGTGCGCTCCGCAAGCGCACCTTGCCCGCTCCGCAGGCGCACCTTGCTCGCCAAGCAACAGCCAGCACTGTCGCGCGCCAAGCAACAGCCAGCACTGTCGCGCGCCAAGCAACAGCCAGCACTGTCGCGCGCCAAGCAACAGCCAGCACTGTCGCGATAGCGCCGCGTCCAGCCGGCACTTGCACGCCTGCAGCGCACTATCACGCGGAGCGATCTCTTCTGTGTCAGCAATTGAGCGCACCTCGTAACGTGACGTTCACTTCCAGCCTCGCTGCCAGGACATCCAGCATCCAGCTCATACAAAGGCAATGAACAACTACCACACAAGTAATCACACCAGTACTATAAAAATATTGGCAGAAAGTGACTGTTATTCTGATAATGATTTATAACGAGATTGTGAGCAGTGTAGTTCTTCATCCAACTTCTGATGTCGGAGACAGCGACGGCAGAGCGGTAGGGTCGACAGCCTCCTGGTGTGGTGGTACAGGTTCCATTTCGTAGGTGAGTTTGAATTGAAGCACGACGTGTAGATATACCCTCCAATCTTCATAATAACAATTTGAATAGGCAAACCGACAGTTTCGGTTCGGAGATGTGCCTTGGTCCGCGTCTCGATGCAAAGTGCCCGTTCGACGAACCCCACTTTCCAAAGCGACTCTGTCCATGTGACGTCATCACAAAATAACGTCACAAGCGTTCGCCCCTCTACTACGTAAATCAAATCAGCAACTTCTATTAAAATTAATCGACGATCTCCGACATATTATTATTACTTTGAACGTTATAAATTACGATAATTGGCATTCAAACAACTGCAGAGTCAGGAGCTGCTTCCTAAAAGAATTATTAACGTAAGTGGATTTGAAAGATTTCTTGATACTTTTAAAGCCGAAGAATAAGGTAGGTACTTCGGTTCTATAGAATTATATAATTATATTTAAATCTTATCTAGCGCTGAGATGTTCAGTCGTAAGCACGTTCGGCAACTTTCATTACCGAATAGAACATAATTCTGAAGTCTGTTATTAATTAAATTAATTAATATCAAGTTTCTTGACACGCGCAACGTCATTAGCAGCTAGATAGGTCATGAGTTACCTGAAAGACGTCGGTAATTAGCGGTTCTGGGTAGGTTTTTGTGAAGTAGGTTGGAAAATTTCTCCTATAATTGTTCTCAAGAAAAGGTTTACCAATGTTCCCACTGCTATACATTTTATATATTAAACATGTCCATCTTTAATGGAATCTATTTATCAACCTCTCTAGTTAATCGAAAACATAGATGTAATTAATAACTTTAAATTTCTTTGAATATCTTCGTTTGTGAATATGAATCTTACCTTGTATCATAATAAAACCACACACAATGTAATTGATACCGATTTATAATGTCGCAACATTTCATTACTGATTAGAAATCAATTAGAACACAGCAGCACACAATTAATGAAAATCTATAATTAAAATTTCCTCGACGTTCGACTTGGAGAATTAAATAGAGCTGAATGTAGACTTCGAAGTAATAATTAGGCAAAAAGATCGGGCAGGTAGGTAGGAAATTGTCGATTCGCAACACGCTCAGGGCGCACGGGCGCGCCTGAATCGGCTCGCCGGCCACCAAATAAGATCACTTAAATTCCACACCCGTAGCCTTACACCCAGATAGCACTACCAGTTACTTCTGTTACGTATATGAACCCCGCACACACAGTAATTACACAAAAGAAACGGAACTAAGGAGGACGTTTAAACATTGCCTTCGCTCGCTATTAGATCCTGCAGAGTAAACCCGGAATTACTAAAATATACTCTTTCTGCTCGCTTTGTTATTAGGTTTAGTAGCCGTTTGGGCAGCGGGCAGAGTTGGGTCTCCAAGGAGGAAGTTCGGACGCACCTTCGCTGTTCGTTCTCACACTAGTGATAAGAATAATGGAGACGGAAAAACTACTGCTAACTTCATGTTTTATTTCCAGAAACTTTAATACAATTTGCACATGATGGCGTAGAAAGTCTACTTTACTCCTTTATGTAGGTTACAGTATCAGGCGCGAACGATCAGTTAAGACGGGAACTTTGCCCATTGGCTTTTACTGTTGTCAAAGTTTAGCACTAAATCAGACTACGACTAATCTTAACTAATACGTATTTTTGTATTTATCGCCCACTAAGTCCAGTAACTGATTGTAACAGCTATTTCTTCTTCGAAATCGAAAATCTGACTGCAGTCTACACTTGTGCTTCCTCCATAATACATAATATTATAAATGCGAAAGTGTCTCTGTCTGTCTGTCTGTCCGGCTTTCACGCCAAAACTACTGAACCGATTGTAATGAAATTTGGTACACAAATATTCTAGAGCGTGAGAAAGGACATAGGCTATATAACATCTCGATATGACCAATAGGAGCAGAGCAATAACAAAAAATATTGCGAAAACGGGAACTTACGCGGAAGTACTACATACTGCTCCCATTATTTTAACAGGCGCTTATTTTATATCAACTGAGCTCTTTTTAATTTACAGGAACCACCGCGCGCTGTAAACTGAAGTCCACGTGGACGGAGTCGCGGGCAACAGCTAGTAATATTAAAACTTAAATATTTCTAGAAAAACTGGTTTAGTAAAATAAAATAATGTTTTTGAGAACGATTTAATTAGAACCACTGTTTCACTGTTCATCAACGAATTAGTAAAAATTTTTTGAACATATTTGAACTTAGCTAGATAGTTAGATTTGGGCCAATTTTTGGATATGATCTATTCTTGTAATGAGGCAATTGTAAAATGAGTTAATTGTAAAATGACTGTATTGTTGTTTCCTCAAAAACCTAAACAAAACTAATAAGTACATATGAGGGAAACAAATAACAAGGAACATATTAAATAAATTTCGACGAAGGCAATTATTATGAAATTGCAGTAGTTTTTAAATAATGTTTTGAAGAGCGGCGTGCAGCACTGATTCCGAGCAAGCTACGGCCAACTTCGTAGGTTTATTGTCTTCGCTTGAATTAAAAAAGTTTCACTAAAGTTCTTTCTTAATACTTTGAGCACATATTTACTTACCTTACTTATGAGTGAAGGTAATAAAATATCCTTCTTTTCGGTCATTCCGAAATCTTATCCGTTAAAATAAAGATACTTTACCGATCATATCCGCTGGGCCCCATCAAAGATTCATTTTTGTGACAAACATGACGCAGAATACAAACACAATTGAAATAGCAAGTTTGGGGAAAACATTCACCACATACACTAAAAACGCACTGCATACTGCCAAGACGGTATATGAGACGGAGTCTCCGCGCTGGGGCATCAATGTAAAACACTGTCATGTGCCTGTTATCCCGAAACTAGGTTTTTTCCCATTGAAAATATCAATGGGGTGATTTAAACGTTACAGCACGTACTCGATCCTCTTTTGGCATTACGAATTATTGAGGAAAGCCATCGCTTTTCCGAAAGAGTTTTTATAAGCAGGTAAAGGGGTTTTCAAAAAGCACTTGTGTAGAGTTGTTTTAGTTTCCGAAAGTGAAACGATAAAGCCTAAATTAACTCTTGATCAGCTTGTTGAAAATTGGTTTTACTTTCAGTGTTGAACTAGTGGAATAATCAAATTAGTATTGGGGAAATATTAAATTAATTTCGAAGCGTAAATTTAATGTAAAGCGCAATATTCCTTACGTAAGAATCGTATTTCTTTGATAGATTCCCTTGTGGCCAACGGTTAGTAGGCTTCTCGTCAACCATATATGTTACGAATAATGAGCAGAAGTGGATTAATTTCAGCTATTCAGGAGCCCTGCAGGCACACGCACCTCTAAATAATTCAATCTAAATTCTAAGGTGTCCTCTGGCATGAAAAGGCATTTCAATCGGCTCTCTACTATCTCCGCTCTGCGAATTCATGAAATATTCCACCCAATCAATCTGAAATTCCATTAGATCTTCAATTTGTGTAAATGTTTACACATTCAAAAAGGCGTTTTAGTAAATACTTCAGTTCATACGGAGATTAGATTACTTGTTTCAAAGCTCTCTTTTTATTTAGATTTATTTCCATCGAAGTATTTTAGAGGTCAACTAGGGTTTAATATTCCAGGAAATTAAGTGTATATGTTGGCCGTGTGTAGAAGAATTACTGCAAGTTTCTAAATTCCAATTTATTGTGATTTCCTATAAATTTATTGTAATATTATAGCAGTTACATAGTTGATAAGTTTGAATCGAGAATACCGACGCGAACCAAAATCTGGCTTTAGTAACGCATTTTTAAAAAGCATGCATGTTCATTCGTAATTTGGGACGGTGTATTATATGAAGGAACTGTCCAAGGAAAAACATCAAGTATGGACAAAACAAATGCCACAGCAACAACTAAAGTGTGTCTGTTAAAGTATAGGATCTAGTATAATATATAAATAAATACTACATCGTATAATCTAAAAGTGTTGCCCATGACACCTGTCTGATACAGTCGAAACAAAAATAAACGTGACAATAAAGGGTTCTTTACATTAAGTGGCATTTGCGGCGAGCGCGTGAGTGTCGCCGCCGACAATGCGACACGGCGACAAAACAATGTTTTGTTTTGTCGGCCACATCAAACCACAACCACCGCTTATTGCAGATTGTTTTAGCAGCCTCCATTCAAAATGTCGCTTGTGGCTTGTGAAGCAACGCAGCCCTGCAATTAGGTCTTTCCGCGGTAAAAGTTTGTAAAAATGTAATCACAAGGACATTCTTCTTTGGCGTTCGTTTTAACAATATTTTTTTTTTAAATGAATTGTATAATTTTGTTTGGCTGAATTAAAACCTTTAAAACTTTTAAAACTTTTTGGCATCATTTGTCTATGCTAAGTTTTAGTTGCAGACGACTTTAAAATGAAGTTTTTACAGTATTCTTTTTTAATTTCTTTTTGAAATTAAGTTTTTGTATTCTTATTACAATCGATTTCATAATCTACAAATTTTATGTTCATTTAAAATTGTGAGTACCTAAATATTTGCTACACATAATGCTTATTCAGTGCAATAACCAGCAGACCAAAAGTTTCTAGCATACAGTTATATAAAACGTAGGTATTCGTTGAAATATTTTAGATAAATATATTGAGGCCGACTAATCAAGCTTAAAATGGCATAGTTTAAAAATAATTATAAACTAGTGCTTGATCGCAATTCCGCCTGATGGTAAGCAATCGTTGATGGTAAAGTGCGCTATTTTATTAAGAGCCTATTCACTCTAGCCCTGAACACCTTTACGCTTAGCCTCTACACTTAAATTGTAGTCAGACGGAAACACCGCCGCTGGCAAATTATTCCAGTCCCTCGATGTAGTGTCGATGCAGTGGTGTCAACGACGTAGGGTGGATAATCGCCGTACGACGGGCCATCCGATGATGGAACTGAGATGGGGGGAATTAGATCATGCAAATCCTGCGCACACTCTCCAAAATGCATCATATAGAATACCGGCTGCCCAGGCTTTGGATACCGTTCTGAACTTGGGTCACCAATTAGCCTCTTCGCACGCCTTTCTACCGAAGTCATAGTTGCTAGGTGGTCTTTTGTAGCACCAGTCCATATGTGGCTGCAGTACTCTACACTCGAACGGACCTTTGATTTGTATAACTTTAGAAGCTGTCCTAATGTGAAGAACCTTTTAAATAACCTTAAGTTTCCTGGCAGCCATCTTGGCTTTGGACTCAATGAACCATTGGTGAATGATGATGAAGAATGGTCTACTGGAAGGACTAAGTACGGAAACCAAACCCGTAACATAGAATATTGAACTTGTTTTCCACGGCATGGTGGTGTCTCGGTTGGGCAGACATCCACGAACCAAACGCGGCGACAGGTTTGCCAATAAATAAAACAACACATTGCCTAAATTTCAGTTGTGTATGTGTTTTTAGTTCATGCCACTGCAGATCAAATAAGTTTAGTGAACTCTCTAGGTGCTTTTACAATAGTAGTCTCAAAAGCGAAACCCGTTCTCGGTTTATTTATTAGTTTGGTATTCCTTGGATAGCACGTACATATGTATTTTGGTAGAATACTACCCATGCATATCTACTAGTTCAGTATTATTTCTTTGAAGAATTTAAAAAGCAGTGGTTTAGTTTCATATACAAGCTGTTAAATAGTGATGTTTGTAGTTTATGACTATTGGGATATCTGTCACTTTATTAAGTGATAGCTTAGTTCAGTTCATTTTAACTTAGATGTGAAGTTGATTATTCTTCAAATATTCGCTGAAATATCGTACAATAATTGATTATCGGTACCTAAGTGGGAGCCACTTGTTAGTAGCGCCCTTCAAATAAAGGACGCGCGCCTTTAGCAGTCAAATAAAAATTTAGATTTCCAGCGAAATATGTTAATATTGGAACAGGCTGGCTGGATTGAAATTAAGACCGTGGCTACGTATTCGGGGTAAAAAATCCCGAAATTAAATAATCCAGAGATTGCTGTCACGTTCTTTATTTTTGATGATGATCACGTTGGTTACATTTTAATTTAATTTGTGTGTCTTATATTCACCCAATGATGGATACATGCTTAAAAGCTGTCATTTGAAAATGTATTTTCTAAATGGTTGGGTAAATATACCCAACCATTATATTCACACACGGCTGTGTTCGGCAGTTATTGTCAATGAATTCTTAGCTACTTATCCTTGATTGATACGTGTTACAAAATACAGTTTAAACATTTTTTCTTCCACATCTTAACATTTTCTTATCTCCCTTTTCTTACGCAATAATTATATATAGTCGGAGCATTTTTTTGCATTAGTCTGGGTTTAAATCGTGTGCTATTAAGGTAGTATTAGGTATTAGTTGAATCGCATCCGAATTCTATTGTTAAATTTTTGCAGTAAATATAGCTATTAAAGTAAAAAAAAAGTTATTGTTAATAGAAAAAAGGTGATTTGAATCTTTATTTATGGAATTGACAATTATTCTACCCTCATAACCGTCTTTATTTATTAAGATTGAACTGGATGATAGTGAACAATCTGTATTAGTATTCTGATTAAAATGTGAGAGCGATACGAAGAACATATTGTAACTATATTTAATGAATAGCACAACTTTTACTAAAACCCAGAGCTTGCAACGTAAACGTATGACAGTATGTAATATACCCACTTCGTTTTGAGTAATTTTCGGAAATACCGTTTTATACAGTATAAGTAATTAAACCGTAAATTACTATTAGAATTAAGTACAAAATGAAGTGGCGTTTACAAGTGAACATCTAAATTGAAAGCTAACCCAGGACATTGGATAGGAGTTGTAAAGCGCTCCCAATTAAGCAGGCGGGCTAGGAACAGCAGAATAGCGTGGCTCAGCGGAATATCCCGCCACACCGACAGTCGAGCCTCGGTGCGCGAGTGGCGTGAACAATGTAATGAATTGTGAACATGCTATGTACATAGCATATTTCGCTATATTTCGCTCTGAATAAAATTCACGGTGAAGCAACTGGTTAATGAGTCTTTAGAAATTTTCACTGAACATTGCTCAGTGAATTGTTTCGTGGAATAAAAGGTGTGGAAGACTAAATGGGAAGCTAAGCGCGTCTGTGTGGAATTGAGAAGCCATATCTCATATTTAACCGGAGACACCGTAGTAGGTATATGCGATTAAATAAAAGACATGGCTTTGGCTGGTAGGCTTGAGGAAATTGGTCGATTTTGTAAGCTCGGTTAATTAACTAGTAAATGTTGGTAGGTAGTAGCCACGTTTGGCTCCTCAATGACTGGTATAGCTCAGTGTATTACCGTCCCACTCGTAGGAATATAAAATGAAGACGCATAAAAATAAAAAGCAACGTAATTGACAAAATCACATTACCTAATAGTACTTAATCGACTTCATTATGAAGGTTTAAAAGTTATTGTGATTATTTTAAGCGGTGATGCCTTCCTGACGACGCTTGTGAATGCAATTGATACGACTGAGCATGAGGTTCGTTTCTTGAGTCGGGTAAAGTGTTGTTGGATTTTTTCCTCAGGAATATCTCAGTAACCAGGACAGCCAGGAGTCTGAATTCTTGCCCGGTTGATGACAATAGACTAGCCCCTGTTGCATACGACCACTGATTTTTTTTTGTGTACTTTAGTATAGGCACATCTCTGTCACACTCTTCGAGAATACAGGCGTGATGTTATGTATATGTGTTATGTTTAGTCAGTTGAAATTTTCTATAAGATACCAAAAAATAGTAAGTACCAAATCTTGTAAATGTTTTTCGGTCAGCCAGCGTAGTAAAGGGTTAGATATTGATTTTTCAGTTTGTTAGAGCCTAACTTAATATTAAAATTCCATTAGGTAGGTAGCTTAACATTAAAATCTCACTAGCTAAAGTGAACAAGTAGATTAATGATGGTCGGAAACTTCGTTTAGGCTTAGGTTACCGAAATTTAATTTTATTCATTTTTGTAATTTATCGTAAAATAATTGTGGTTTGAAAGAGTTTTTTTTTTTTTATAAATTATAAACTAGCGCTTGACCGCAGTCCCGCCTGATGGTAAGCAATGATGCGATTGTTGATGGTAAATCGCGCTAGTTTATACGTAAGGGTGGAAAGTCGCCATGCGGCGGGTCGTCCGATGATGGAACGGAGATGGGGGAATTAAATCATGCAATTCCCTTGCAGACTCACCAGAATGCATCCTATAGAACACCGAAAGGCTGGCTACTCTACGCCTATGCTGCAGGCTTTGGAGACCGTTTCGAGTTAAATCTGGGTCGCCAATCAACCTCTTCGCACTCCTCTCCACTGAATCCAAAGTAGCCAGGTGACATTTCGCATAACCGGCCCAAATGTAGCTGGAGTACTCCACACACGAGCGGACCTGTGTTTTGTACAACATTAGAAGCTGCCCTGGTGTGAAGTACCGCCGGACCTTTGCGATGAGGCCAAGTTTTCTGGCAGCCACCTTGGCCTTGGACTCAATGAACCGCTCAAAGTTTAGGTTCGAGGAAATCTCAACTTCCAAAATCTGAAGGCGGTCGGTGCATTCCAAGGATACATTCTTAAATTAGGAGCCAAGGTGAATTGGCTCCTTTTGACGGTGAAAAGACACGCTTGTGTTTTGGCGGCATTGAATGCTGCAAGATTGGCTTTGCCCCATTCGGAGACTGCCTGTATTGCAGCACTCGTACGCTCTACCATAGCCTCTCTTTCAGACCGGATTGATTCCTTGCTAGCTCGAGCTTCCGGCAGGTATCTCTCCATAACAGTGCAGTTATCTGCATACCCATAGACACCAGGCATCAGCAGATCGTTAATATGCAGCAGGAATAGAGTCGCAGAGAGAACAGACCCCTGAGGAACATCGGCATTGGTCGACATGGGCTCCGATGAGCATCCGTAGTCAACAACTCGGAGGGACCGCTCAGTCAGGAAGTCTTTTACCCAGCCAGTCAGGTCAGTGGAAATGCCGTACGCTGGAAGCTTACTCAAAAGGCCAGCGTGCCATACAAGGTCGAAGGCCTTCGAGACATCAAGGGAGACGGCAATCGCTTCCCCATTTTTCTCGAGGGTCTCGCCCCACAAGTGAGTGGCATACACTAGAGGGTCCCCTGTTGACCGATTGCGTCGAAATCCGTACTGTCGGTCACTGAGGAGATCGTTACCTTCCAGGTAAGCCAAGAGGTGCGAGTTCAATACACGCTCCATAATCTTGCAGAGTATGGAGGTTATTGAAATCGGCCGATAGTTGGTAGGATCGGCACGACTACCCTTTTTGGGCACGGGCTGCACGTTGGCAAGCTTCCAGCACTTGGGCACTGTACCAGTTCTAAATGATAGGGGATACAAGCGCGTCAATACAGGAGACAACTCGGGCGCAAGTGCCTTAAGAACAATCGCTGGTATACCATCCGGACCACTAGCCTTATTCAAGTCCAGACGATACAATACTCTCAGAACCTCCTTGTTCCTAATGCGAACCTCCGGCATTGAAGTTCTGCAATGAGGTAATTTAGGTGGAGTAGCACTGTTAGTGTCAAGATGCAAATTATGGGCAAAGAGAGATGCAAAGATACCTGCTTTCTCTCTCGCCGTATGAGCCAGTGCTCCATCAAGCCTAACCAGCGGAGGCAGTGTGGGCCGACAGAAGTTCGCCTCGACCGATTTGGCTAAGGACCAGAAAGATCTGCTACCGGATGGTTGCGCAGAGAGCTTGTTGCCAATATGAGTAATGCGGTCAAGGCTTTCTTCTTTGAGCTTAGATCCGGACCTCTGCGGTCACGAGCGTCAACCCAGGTAAGAAATGCCGTATGCTTACGCTGTTCAGCTTGCACACAGTCGGCGCTGAACCATGGGCGAGCCAAGCTAGCGACGGGCACGTCACTTAAGGGGATAAAATATTCCATAGCTTACGCATCACATCGGATATAGCGTCCGCACAGCTCGACGGATTGTCAGATGAGAAGCAGCCCTGCTGCCAAGGATAAGACGCAAAGAAGTGGCGCATCTCATCCCAATCTGCGGACTTGTATCGCTACATTCGCCGCTCACGCGAGACGCAATCAAGTGGGGAGAAGAACGATACAGACTTCACCAGACAGTAGTCTATGGTGGTTCCTAACGGTGAGGGAACTGTAACAACACATCTCCGTATCAGTGGTCAGCAGAAGGTCCGGACAATTGGCGGTATGACCAGCTACATCAGGCACCCTAGTCGCTTGTCCCACCAGCTGGGAAAGGCCCATTGATAGCGCAAAGTTTCGCTCTTCTTTCCCAGCGTGGTCGGTCCTCTGTTATAGGATATGCCAGACCTGATGGCAGGCGTTGAAGTCCCCCAGAGCGACGAACTGCGCGTCAGGGTGCCGATGCAGCGCATTGTCAGCAGTTTCACTGAGGTGGTCAAATAGCCGATTTGTCTCCTGGTCACCACTGTGCGATCGGTAGACACAGGTTTAGATAATTTTGTCTACACCACTGTCAACCAACAGCCATAAGGACGAAAAATGAAGGTCCTTCAAGGTGACGGAGACGATGGCAACAGATGTCATTGCGAACATACACACAGATTCCGGCACGCTGCAGGAAATGATGCTCCAAAGAGTATCCCGGGTAGCTGAGGTATGCCGCATCAGACGGACATCTGATCTGGGTCTCCGTCAAGAAAAGTAGGTGGGGCTTTTCAGTCTCAAGGTGTTGATGGACTGCATCGGTATTGCAGTGCAAACCTCGAATGTTTGAGAGATGCACTTTAAACGAGAGGACGTGCGCTCCCTGTGCATACCTACTTTTCCTTTTGAGTATCATATTCCGCCTATAATTTCCCAACTGCTAGCACAAAGGCCTTCTTTTAGTCGTGGTCGTTATGTCACGTAACTAGTTCCAATAATATAACCAGTGACGAGATGTGTAACTGAATCCCTAGTTACGAGTCAAATTATAAAAGTAGTTATTTTTGTAAATGCGTTATTTCATACACACGTTATGCCCACGTTATGTCGTAGCCGTATCATGCATCACAGCAGCCGGCACGCGCGCGGTCGTACCGTAGTAAGTATGAAGGGAAGTTAATTTATTGTTTTAACTGTATAGCTAGCTACACACTCAAGAAAGTGATTTAGTTTCGTTTCGTTTGTAACTGTATGGTTGGTGGGCGTATTATTTTATGTAAACAATCACATTAGCTGAATGAAAATAACTAGCTACAAAAATAAATCGTTTTATAACAGATGACGCCGACCAAGTAACTTGTTACGTTACGTTTCTTGAAAAAGGCGTACGACCATGTAGTACATCAGGCGGGCTCGGGACGGTTCGGTAGATGTCACATGTCTTCGTATTTTTGGTTCTAGGACATGCCGGTTTCCTCATGTTTTTCTTCATAGTTTTGAGAGCAATGGTAATGAAATAAATTACGCAAAGTAAAGCGTCTGTCTAAGTTTAAACTTACGACTTATACTGCATCACTTGCGGCCGTTACCACTGGGCCACCACAGCTCTTAAAATAGTATAGTAATATGTGTATATGTATATACAGAGTGGTGCTGACAATACGACAATAAATTAAACATCGTGTACCTCAACACATTCTCTGTCAACCCATAAAAAATCATATAAATATGTCCATTAGTTTAGTCACTGGAAATTATTTTTCATTTTTCACATTTTCTACATGATGTAGGTACATGTTGATAAGGAAGCACTTACAGGGTAATGACCGCCGCATCTTGCGGTACCAAACTTTAATAATAATGGCGCGAAAAAACCAAGTCGATACAGGATCGCGCTGTCACCGATCGGAGGTCAGTGAACCAATATGCAATTTTATGCGATTTAGTTTGTTTGAAATTTTTATTTTTTTACTTTAGATTATTAATATTTATCGTTTAGGATTATTCCCATGAACCAGCATTGTTCGTGTTTTCATTTATTGTCGTATTGTCTATACTATTTAATTTTTTATTTTATATAGCGGCGACATTTTTAGAGTTCATTTACCCAAGCTGAAAAATTATATTAATAATATTTTGTCAAATTATTAAAAATCTATTTTTTTTAATTTCACTTATATCTTTTTAAGCTTGACTGCGATCCCGCCTGATGGTAAGAAGTGATGGAATCGTTGATGGTAAAGCGTAAATGTTTAATAGTCATTGAATAGATCAAGTCTTTTTCAATATCATTATCATTATTAGGTTCTTATCATTATCATTATATGTATTATACCTAATACATATCGGTTTTGTTCTTCATACGAAACCTGAACACAATTTGTTTAGAAAAAGTAAATGGATGGATTCCAATCATTTTTACACCATGTTATATTTTTTTTTCCCAAATACAATATGTAAAGAAAACCCTGTCCGACCCGTGAATGTATTATTAGGTATCGATAACTGATTCTACTAATGCCTACAAAGCCTGGCTAAACTTAAAAAAAATATGCCCTAAAAATAAATAACTTAAATAAAATAAATAGGTAATTTCATGGCAACACAGGCACTGGTCATGACCTCGGCTGACTTCATGCATGTAGGTATAGGTAGTTTATCTACGTTTATCGACTCTCGAAAGAAACAATGATACCTACTCAGGCAGCTCGTGAAAAGAACTTTTTTAAGTAGGAAGGTCGTCTGACTCTCCGAATGTATCATTTCATTCGATGAGCAAAAAGGCTGTGACGGAGATGTTGTTCCATATTTCGTTCACTAAGAACGATACAGGCCCGGCACCGTCGCACGAGATTAGCACGGACGTTTTAGCTCCGTTCTGTCCCATTTAATGCGTTCAAAAGCTGTTACAGTTCACCCACGCATCTCGTCTTCAGTGTGACAAACCTTTGTGAAAATTAATTGTTTGACGGTCCCCACGTGGTGTCAAATCCGCGCTGGCCACAACATTGGTCCATCCCTACCAAATACACTGCTCGCCGAACTGATAATGGAGGTACTCACGTACAGGTCGCTAAAAATATGGTCAGGCACCGTCATGCTGGAACCACACTAACCGATAAGTAGCCACATCCAAATCGTCCAACACCTGATCACAACACAGCTAATTGCAGTTACTACCTTCCACCAGCATGCTACATTACTCTAAGTTAGAAAACGACATGATCACACAATACACGAATAGTCTACACGGAAGCAATGTTTACGCACAACTGATAATTTAACTTGGCATGCTTTGAGTAAATAGAGATGTGTAAGTATTCAAAATATTAATTGTTCGATCGATACAATTTACTCATCTATTTTTGGTATCGATTTAGTATTTCTCATTCTCATTCTCGATTCAACATGTTGTTTTATTTAATTAAAAGATGAATTTTAGCAATGAGAGATTTTTTATTATCGGTACCATAGAGTGCAAAAAAAAAACGTGTGTAATAGTGATGCGTCTTACATCGCACAGTGTTGTGCCAATTGGTAAAGAAGGGCTCAATTAAATTATTACAACACTTTCACCTAATTACAGCCCTTCCTTTAAATAAAGACCTATAATAATTCAATATTGAGCACACTATTATCTTTAATTACATGACACATGTCCTTAGAGCAACTTATGTATATAAAAATAAACTTAAACTCTGCTACATTAAATCAAAGCAAGTTATTAACTTTTACCAAATAGTAACTTTACTAACAAGAATGAAGTGTTATTTAAGAAAACAATTTAATCAAGTTTTAACAATCCTATTTTCTTTCTTAAATACTGGAATTGATCTTTAGGTAAAGCCTTTGTAAAGATATCCGCATATTGCTCCTTGGAACATACATATTTCAAATCAATTTGTTTATCTGCATATTTTTCTTTAATAAAATTATATTTAATATCTATATGTTTGCACCTTTTGTGAAAGTCTACATTTTTAATTAAACAAATTGCACTTTGATTGTCTATATGTAGAGTCACTGTATCTTGATGAAATGAACTAATATCAGTTAAGAGTCTTTTCAACCACAAAGCTTCTTTTGTTGCTGCACAGGCTGCCATGAATTCAGCCTCCGTGGTGGATAGAGCAACACTCTGTTGACGTTGAGTTGCCCAAGTTACAGCAGCTCCATTTTTCAAAAAAACATAACCAGTCAAAGACCGTCGTGTACTTATATCTTTAGCATAATCAGCGTCACTATATGCCTGTAGTATATCACTTTCTGTTGATTGATAACACAGACCAAAGTTTTGTGTCTCCTTTAAATATTTCATAATTTTCTTCACAACATTCCAGTGCGTGTGGTCATAACAATTGAGATATCTACTCACCAGATTGACACCATACATTATGTCTGGTCTGCTTACTATAGCAAGGTGCATCAAGGAGCCAACAGCTTCTCTATACTGTATATTCTTGTCTGGAACAGCTGAGCTCTTTTCAAGCACTGTGTGAGGATCCACTGATTAGGTGATGCCTTTAAACCTTCTGGTGGTGTCATATATATGTCCTCTTGTATGTCTCCATATAAAAATGCAGTTTTAACATCAAATTGAACCATCTCTAAATTATGTTGAGCAGCTTCTGAAAGTAAAACCCTGATAGAATCATACCTAACTGTGGGTGAAAAGGTTTCTGTGTAGTCTAGACCTTTTTTCTGAGCACAACCTTTAGCACACAATCTTGACTTGTATAGTGGACCAGATGGCAGGTTTTTAACGCGGAAAACCCATTTACAGCCAATTATCCTTGTTCCTAGTGGTTTATCTACCAACTTCCAAGTCCTGTTTTCTCTGTGTGCCAACAATTCTTCATCAATTGATTGCTTCCACTTTTCTGAACTTTCATTGTCTGTCGATATTGCTTCAATGTATGTCTGAGGAATATCCTGCAGGTCTGAGATGTCATCTGAACATAAATAGGTATTATCTTCTATCATTTTTCTATGCCTTGATCTGGTAGTCACATTTGAATGAATATCTTTCAAATCTATTGCTTTCTCAGGTTCATACAAAGATCCCTCATCAGAGTGATATGAGTCATCACTTGTCATACTTTGTTCTGATAATTCTTTATTTTGAGGTTCAGCTTGGCTTATATCAGACTTTGAGTTAAATTCTGACAAAGGGAGATTAGCATAATTTCTCATCACCGAATTTTCAAGGAATATGACATCTCTGCTAATAAACACCTTTCGTGTTTTGGGATCAAAGAGCTTATAACCTTTAGTCTGTTCACTATATCCAATGAATATCATTTTAGTAGCCTTTGAGTCTAATTTCTTGACCTTTTCTTTAGGTTTATGTACCATTGCTTCACATCCAAAGATTTTTAAGTGGGTAATATTAAGCTTTTTACCTGTCCAGATTTCTTCAGGTGATTGAAACGCCAGGGCTCTAGTAGGACAGCGGTTTGTTATATATGCTGCTGTGGATACTGCCTCTGCCCAGTACTGCTTCTGTAATTTAGCATTTAATAACATACATCTGGCACGTTCTAATAAGGTACGATTCATTCTTTCTGCTAGTCCATTTTGCTGGGGTGTGTAAGGTGTAGATGTCTGATGAGAAATTCCATTTTTAATTAAAAAAGATTTAAACTCATTACTCAAATATTCTCTGCCATTGTCAGTACGAAGTGTCTTTATTGATAAATTATGTTGATTTTCAACTAAGGCTTTGTATTCTCTGAATTTATCAAAGACATCTGACTTATTCTTTATTAAATAAACATATACTTTCCTGGAACAGTCATCTATGAAGGTAACAAAGTAATTTGCTCCTCCCAGTGATTGGACTTCCATGGGGCCGCAGACGTCTGTGTGTATAAGTTCTAGCAATCCTTTTGCTCTGGAACCTTCAGAAGGAAATGGATTTCTTGACTGCTTTCCCTCCAAGCATGAAATGCATACAACTTTGTCTTTGTTTTCAATTTTTACCCCTGTACTTTCAGATAGTTTATTTAGGTCTTCAAAATTCAAATGTGCCATTCTTTGATGCCATATATAAGCATCATCACTTTTAACTGTAGATATGTATGCTGAAATACTATTTGTATTGAGCCGGTACATATTATTTATCAGATTTGCTTGTGCCACTTGTTTATTCATTTTATTAAATATTCTGCATCCTTTTTTATCAAATTGCACGTGACAGCCATTCTTTATTATCTGACTTACTGAAAGTAAGTTTGTGGCCAATTCAGGAACATATAGAACATTGTGTACTTCAATAACTTCAGACTTGCCATTTCTATCAACAACATGTAGTTTTACCTTACCACATGCTTTTACAGTGAGTTTCTTGTCATCAGCCACTTTAACAGAGTCAACCAGAGGTGGTGTTTCATCATAGAGCCAGTCACGGTTCATTGTAAGATGCCTTGATGCCCCTGAGTCTACATACCAGCCATTGTCATTACTCGTTGATGCAGAAAATACTGCTACACAGCCAGAGCTCTCATTTGACTTTTGTTCCTTTTTCTTGTTTCTGCAATATTTGCTTACATGCCCATACTTATTGCATATAAAACACCTAGGACCTTTACTAGCTTTATACGTCTTATCTGAAGTTTGTTTGGCACTTTGCGATTTAAATTGACTTCTGTTAACATACAGCGCAGTATTCTCTGATTTTCTTATGTCTTGAAGTAGCTTAGTCTTTACTAAATCTGCTGTTATTGCCAAGCCCGAACTTTCTAAAGCCATAATCATTGGTTGGTAAACATCTGGCAATCCCGCCAGTAGTAAGGTACCTAACCATTCGTCATTTACAACAAAATCTATGTTTCTTAGTTTGTGGGCAGTTGTCATGATTCTGTTTACATAGTCCTCAATGTTTTGGCATCCCTCTAGGGTAGTAGTGATCAGATCTCTCAGCAATCCGACTCGTCGGGTCAGTCCTTTGTCGTCAAAAGCATTCGCCAAATTATCCCATACTTCTTTTGCCGTCTTTGCTTGTTGTATATGTATATAATTGATAGGATCAACTAATAAGATTATCTTTGACTTAGCTTTAGTGTCCTTTTTAAAATCAACGCCATCAGAAGCTTCGACGCAGTCCCACAATTCCTCGTGTTCAAGGTAAGTTTGTACTGAGAACTTCCAGGTGGGATAATTTTCTCTTCCGGTCAGTTTTTCTACCAGAGTCATCGTGTTTGAAGACATTTTTACTGATGAAGACGCTTTTGGACGACGAACACGTTGCTACTTTTAGGTTATATTTTATTATCACTGACTTAATCTTGTACTGAATGTAGTTTTGACTGTTACTTTTACTAATTTCACTAAGACTTTTTGTTTCGCAGTAATAACGTGGGTCTGGGCCCATAACCTGTTGTTTTATTTAATTAAAAGATGAATTTTAGCAATGAGAGATTTTTTATTATCGGTACCATAGAGTGCAAAAAAAAACGTGTGTAATAGTGATGCGTCTTACATCGCACAGTGTTGTGCCAATTGGTAAAGAAGGGCTCAATTAAATTATTACAACACAACATCGCATGGAATTGTTTAAAACTTTTACAAAACTCAAATTAGCTAGAAACACTGCTGTAAATGAAAATCATGCCAAAGTTTTAATTTCAGTTTCTGTCTCAATATCGATGATATTGACCGTTAAAATATTTGTAAAACTTTACTAAAATTGTGTTTCATAAGGCCTTCTCGTTTCTGTGTTAATAATGTTATTAGTAATTAATCGATAAACAAATAAAAGTACTTTTACCATTGGTTGATCTGTGTTTTCACAACAAATCATTCAACCTGCCCCCTAATCGGCGAACACATTTTTGTCAAATGATTGCGACTAGTTGGGATTGTTTGGACCGAACGGACCAATGGGCGGCCTGAACGATCCCAACTGATCCCAACTAGTCGCAATCATTTGACAAAAATGTGTTCGCCGATTAGGGTGCAGGTACAAGTTTCGATTAATGACGATGATCGATGAAAAATAGTGCATCTCTAATCATTTCTTTTACGTCGCCAACAATGCTTACGCGCGACGCCGCCAAAGAAATAAAGAATCTAATAAAATAATGAAAGGAAAGCCAACACCATGACACACACCATGACCACAAAAAAATGACAACAGCGTTTTAGGCGGTATAACCGCCTAAAATGGTGTTGTAATTTTTTTTAAAATACCAAATTTTGGGGAAGTATTGCGTAAATTCGCGGGAAAAAAAAGATTGTTTCAATCAATTGATTAGAATTGTTACTATGATGATTATGCAAAATTTCAAATTTTATTTGGACATGTGATTGCCTAACTTTTATTATCCTTATGGGTCGGACGGGGTTTTCTTTACATATTGTATATTTAAACAATGAACAATGTTGCTGTGTCGTTAGCGCAACAATACAGTTCACAGCGGATCTTTGTGTCCTAGGGACCCCGCCGCGCCGCACCGCTGTAGGCGCGAGCGGGCGAGCGGCTTGTTGACCATATTTTTGCAGGGACTAACAGGTAACTTAACGAGTTCATAACTTTGTGATTTTTTATGATAGCATCTTGAAATTTTGTACATAAATTCTTTACCTAAAAATACTGGACATGTGTTTCGGGTTTCGCATAAACAAAAATTAACGTTATATATTTTAATCTCACAGTCACTAGTGTAAGTGCAAGCTTCATTGACGACTGTAGCTAATTAACGAACAACGTTTTAAAACAGATAGAAAAAATCCTTGGTAATGGGCTGTCGAGCGAGAGCTGAGTAGGTAATTAAGAGAGTAGGGGTGTGAGGTAACATCGAGGACTCTTACGTTAAATCTCAATTGAGATTATATAAAATAACATGACAACTTTATTTTCCAAAGGGATTGGCAGTGGTCCCCGGCCAGGTCATGATGGAAAACGATCTTTTCCTGATTGGCCTGGGTCTTGGATGTTTATCTATATATGTATCTATTATAAATATAGTATCGCTGAGTTAGTATCTTATAACACAAGTCTCGAACTACATTGGGGCTAGCTCAATCTGTGTGATTTGTCCGTATATATTTATTTATTTCTGAGAAATTACAGATCGAAAGACCCAATAAAACTGTCCAACCTGATAGTCGAAGCTAAAACCTCGAACTCATAAGTAGTGATAACATCCACTAGATCAGCGATATTTCAGAGTATACCTCTGATATCTACGGGTATCACTATTCCCAATGAATATCTATCTGTATTGTCATACATGCATGTGGCGGCAACGTGCCTACCACGTAAGATTTTAAACAAGATTCAAGTGGACTGTATTGGATAACAATATATTAGAAATTATAAGTAAATATGTGATAGAATGATGCCTTCGGATTCTCTCTGATTAAAGTGCCAAAAGCGGCAAACCACTTACCTCCAACCTTCAGATGCGGAGTTCGTAAACCACCAGACCAAATCACGAGGAGGCGCACGTCGACACAATTCACTGGCCTACTCCCTAACTTTATTAATTTTGAATTTTGAGGCCTAATCCCCTCCGGGGGTTACTTTAAATACTTAAAACTAATTACATTTTTGTGACCGTTAAAAGGTCGTGGTCATGACTCGCTAGCTTGCCAGTTCAAAAGGAAGTGCGTTCACCACGCCGTTCGGTGATTGGCGGAAGAACGCGGTCCACTATAGTGGCGTTCCGTTTACTTTAAGTTTTCGGCAGCGTTCACCGCCGATAAACAAAAAATCAGATTAGATATTCAACACCTGCTTGAATAATCCCTTTAAATCGACATTTATTTCATGTATATTTTTTATACTCACTGTGTGCACCTTCTTAATATACTCGTAAATTCCATATCGAAACGTGCGAAATCTATCGCAGTGCGGACAATGCCTTAGGTACGGTGTTCCTCCGAGGTCTCGTTAGACTTGGAGAATGCTTCAGAAGTGTATTTATTGTCCAGTCTTCCACAGAAATATCCAGCTTACATTTAAATATTATATTCCATTTAGTTTGGAAGCTCTTAAGTACTGCAGCAATTTAAGTCTTATTAAAATTCATCCTATAGCTTTCGAGCGACGCTTCGACAAAAAGATAGCGGGAAAATGATTAAGGGTTTGAATTTGGGTTTTTATACCAAAACGTTGCTTTGTAAAATAATAGTTCTGGAATCTGTTTTGCTACAAATTGTAATATTTACCCAAACGAATTAATTAATTAGGTAAGTCGTATCGTACCACCATGTCGTGATAGGACGCTATAAGGAACCCGGTTCACTTCCATTTATTATACATAATTTCCATCAGAGTCCAACATTTGTTAAGTAACTTTCTGACAGTTATGAAAAACCTGTTCAATATCCTAACTGGCCAGTCGGCTGCTTGGCAGTATTAGTTTTCACAAGCTAAGGCTTGCCGCTGCTTTTCCTCCTCGAATCAATGATCATTAATTTTTCTTGAGGTGTGCTCCAGACTTCTGATGTTTCCTTGACGAAATTTAATTTACTTGTACATTTACTTAACCACACGGGTTCCTGTAACTAACCACTTTATAATTATACCGGAAAACATCTCCTGAGGGCCATGTAATCTTTATAATAAAGGAGTGGTTTCGCATCCTGAATTTTGGATAACGAAAACAAAAGATATTTGAGAAACTAATAATTCACATCGATGTATTATTAGCGTAAACAATGTAGCAATTAGTACCTTTACCTCAAGTTATTAGGAAAATGTTTTATTATATAAAACCTTTCTATTATGTAGGTTAAATCGTGGGTCCATTGTTATTATGTTTCCAGCTTAAGGTAGGTATTGTATAAGTAGATCACTGTTGACGAGATGATCTTTTATTCACTATAATACTCGTATTGCTAAGAAAATAAATACACATAATATGTACCTAAAGACCCAACACTATTGTCTAATCAATAGCAGATCGGGCAGATAGCCCACTAGGTATGTTGGCGATTACAAACCGGACCTGTTCTGTTTTAGTTATTACATAAGTACTAACATAGGTTAAATGGTATAGAGTCCACTGGAGTCTGAACAAACAGAGATTCAACTAACTCCTTTTATTTAACTTTTAATGTAAAGATGTTATTAGAGTATTTTTTTCAATTAGTGGTAAGTAGGTATTAGCATCAATAAAATAAAAAAAATATATTTAGCCAGTGTGAGTAAGTAACAACTAAAATACAACGGATCCAGATTCTGATTACCAATAATTAGTACTATTGTATAGACAAAGATTCAACAAACTCCTATATTTAACTTTTGATGTAAAGTTTACTAGAGTGTTTTGTCAATGAATACTTTATTGCGTTAAATATTATAACATTTAAGTAAATAAACTAACAATAACAGAAGTTTTTAACACAATAGAGCTGGAATTCCGTGTAATATATTCTGAATCATTATAATAATCCTTCCTTGTCGGAAAACAGAACCGCTGATCCTAATATGACTCTTCCGATTAAACAAAGATCGGTCAAAGGGGAAACTGACTGAATGCTTGGCAGAGGGTACGGCCGTGGCGATAATCGTTACTTAGTTTTATTAGCCGACTTTCATCTCCCCGATGAAATTAGTCTTTCCCTCTTATAACATTCAACTTCTGAAAAGGATAGAATATAATAATACTCTTTATTATTTACACCATAAATATTACAGATATACCTAAATGTAGTAATTTTACAAAAGTGACATAATGAGCGATTTTATCTCTAAGAGTGGGCTTTGAATGACAACTTTGGAATGGTTAGTGTGGAGGCCTGAGGAATAAGGCGTGAAGTTCACTCATCCTCCATAGAAAAAGTAGGATGTATGTTAATTGCACGGTAAACTCTGTTTGCGAGATGTAGAATCCGTATGAGGTCAGTATGACGTGTTGTTTCTTAGTGGCATTTGTAGGTACCGTTATTGTTTGTCCTTTATCCTTCGTTATTTACATACATATATAAAACATAAGGGAAAATAATGATGCATAACGTTTAATATATGCATGCATATTTTAGGGCAGTTTATAACATAATAGTAAGAAATGATCACTGCTATTATGTATGCTATTATGTATATCAAGTAGAGAAATGTATCTTTATTCTCAGGCGCTATTTTAAAGCGCACCACAGATTTAAAAGAATTTAAATTCTTACGATTTCGTTCTCAGTGACCGATATTCGGCGCCCGTTGATGGAATATTAATTACTGGATGGATCGTGATGAAGAATATCTAACGAAGTGTTGTGTAACCTACAGCCTCTATGCTATCATACCTAAATCAATCATAGGCTCGCCATCAAGCCCAACGCAAAAAGGGAAACATTTTTCCCCATTTCTTCGAGGGTTCGTTACAAAAGTCCGCGCTAGCGAAGTAATTATTAAGTAACATTTAGAGCAACATTTCGGATCTCACTAACTATGTAAGAGTCCACATTTAGTATGCTGACATGCAAAATTTGTGCTCAAGTCTCATTATTAATTTGTTAATAACAATCTTGTTTGGAGCTGACTGCGAGTGCATTTCCGTCTGCAGTTTTAGCTTTCAGCATTAAGTTTTGCTTTAGTTTCCGGGACGTGAAAACTCGCTCGTGTGCTTACTTATTCCATTTACTATCGGAAAGACGTGTTGGCGCGTGGTCGAGTTTCTCAAGACAATATTGTTGTATAACAACATTTATAGATCGATCGTGGCTGCATGGCTGCACAGGACAGCGCTGAAAACCATAATCTAAAGCATTTATCGATTCGCGTAATAGGATTTCATAAATTCTAAATTGAACGTTGTGTTTTGAAAGCTTCAGTAAATGGTGTCCAGTATAATTCGAGCGAAACAGTCGTAAAACCTAAACATTGGGCAATTTGTTGTGATTTAAACGGCTGTGTGGTTGTTCTTATTAAGTCGGTATTTATAATTTTTGGACTGAGTTATGTTAGACCGTTGTTCGTCTGAATTATTAATGACGCTATAAACCATGTTTAATATTATTATAAATCAAGAACCAAGCTTAGATTTGAGTTGCCATTAAATGTTTTTGTAAAATTATAAGATTATGGTGCGACTTAGGTCCATATTATACAGTATGTTAAGAAAACCCTGTCCGACCCATAAGGATAATAAAGGTTAGGTATACACATGACCAAATGTAATATAAAATTTTACGTAATCATCATAGTACCAATACAAATGAATTTTGAAATAATCTTTTTTTCCCGCGAATTAATTCCAATTTGGTAATTTTTAAAAAGTGACAACACCGGTATTATTATGAGCGAATAGCGATGCGACCACGTGCCGCGTGCCCTGCCGCCCGCTCCCCGCGGAAGGGTGCATATCGCACATTGATTAAGTTACCTCTTTTTGCGAAAGAATATTTACTTTTTTAGGGGGTTTTTTTTTTTTAAGTTTAGCCCGGTTTTGTATGCATTAGTAGAATCAGTTATCGATACCTAAAAACACCTTCACGGGTCAGACAGGGTTTTCTTAACATACTGTATGTAACCTTAATAGGTGACTCATTATGCGGATAAGCTAAGATTATATATGAGTAAGTTCGTCTCGCCATCGTACGCAAGTGCCGTAAGATACGATTAAAGGGATTATTTTAAGTATGCAGTTAGCCTGCAGAAAATGACTAGGGTAAACCAATTTTTAATCTTGAGTACAACAACAACACATTTGTGTTAACAGAACAATACATTTGTGTTAAAAGTAAATGTACGCTTGAATTAGTAATTGTGAAAATTAGGACTATTGAAATTATTCACGTTCTAAACGTTTTTGTGTATTTAAAGAACGTCAATCAATTGAAATATTATTATTGGAAATTATAAAAATATTATAATTAAAATAAAAGATCTAAGTGTAGTTTTTTCCCAGCCATGATGCGGTTGAGATTTGGTTCTAACCGGATATACTAGTATTTCGCATAAAGCAATTGTCTATTGTACACTTCCTCTCACCGATAGGAGGCCTGTGTCCCAACAGTGGGATCAATATAGGCTGATTATGTATTTTTTTTATGCTAGTTACATTATTTATACATGTTATAACCCTAAAAATATAAAATACTACAACATACTAAAGACATATTTCATAATAAATACAAGTTCTATTAATAAATCACCCATCTGTTTACCAATTTTGGATACTAACGCTTAATGGCGCATGAACTTATATTGATATTTGACAGCTATCGAGACATTATACCTAAGTGATGAGCTACTTAACTATATTCGACTATACTTAACTTGAACTTAAATCTAATAAGAACCGATGATATCTACGGTATCCTCTTCAAATCAGCACAACGTAATGTCCGCCAATTAGGCATTACGTTTGTTTCTGTTGTAGCGACAATAATCAATAGCACGTGCTTGAAATCATAGCGGCCCGGAGCGACTCTGTCGGGCCGTAGGGCCGCCGGGCCGCCGAGCCGGCCGCAATCGCATTTCGTTAATCACGGCATTGCCCCGCCGAGGGCAGTTTGTATGCTGCCTTAATGGACCTGCATCATGTAGCCCTCACATGCTATGCTCATGCGTGATTGAAAGTTTTATGTGTAATCTTATTCAGCCATAAAAGATGGATTAAATTGGCACTGCTATGCTATTACCAGAGAAGTTTTTATAATTATAAAATCCTATGAAACAGTTGTAACACAACATACATAATAGTTTTTTAACCGTGTGGTACCGGGCTTAGATAGTACCAACTCATATCCTCCTGTGAGTGTCGTAAGAGGCGACTAAGGGAACTCTCACTAGGGAAGCGGGCAGCAGCGCGTCTCCTGTGGAATATCAAATTACTACTAACCCAACCTGCCTGCCAAGAGTGGGTATTTTGGGCAAACGCCCCAATTAATGCCTTGGGGGAGGCCTTTGTCCAGCCATTGCTGGACAAAGGCCTCCCCCAAGGCATCATCTTCTCTATAGGCAGACGAAGATGAAACAGTTTTACCTGTGTATTGGTTCAATATTAAGGTGATATCGCTCCTTTCTTTTTGTGCAATACATAAATCCAGTACCTTAATGCTGTATGCAACGTTGAGATGCTGACGTATTTATAGCTCGTGGAACGCTACTTTCTCACCTACTCTGAATGTAAAGTCAGTTTAGCGTTTTTGGGGCACGTCATTTCTAGGTGTCTTTGGGCAAGTTCTGAAGTACTGCAAATCTTATTTAAAAGACATTTTATTTATGAAAAGAAATTTTAACACGTTAAATCTAAAATCAGAAGCATTTTTATTAAAGTGAATGTTTGAATATTGAAGATGTTTACGAACAAATAATTTCAGAGTTATAACAATGAGTCGATAGGGCTGCAGAACAAAAGAATGGAATCATTTTAATAGGAGTTCGCTGTTGCCATGTGATCAGAAAAAGAAGGGCTGTTGAAGCAAAGAGACAGTCATTATTTTGTACCTATTGTATTGTTTGCACACATTGTGACAGTCCAATCAATCGTAGATACCCCGTTTTAGAATCGATTCCTATTTCACTTATTTTGTTGCCAAACATGTGGAGACGTGGCTAAAAAATACAAACCACATGAATCAATATTCAAGGTTAAATAATGCTTGCCAAGGTTGGCCTGAGGATGTGTGAACTCAAACTCAAAATCTCACATAAAAACATTTATTTAAATTAGAGGCACTTTTGAATAATCAAAATAAAAATTGAATCAGGTCAGTCTAACTAGCTTCAACTTTCTAGCTAACTGATCAATCGGCACCCTAATTGCGTGTCTAATACTTACACTATTATTCTCAATTTGAAATATTTTTCATATTATCGTTATAAAACTACAAGGACCTTTTAAATCGAGATATTATTACAATACCCTGGGGATATTATTCTTCTGTATATGAAGACAATGTAAAAAACAAAAACAAATAAAGAAATAATTCATAAATAAAAAATAAGCCCTTAAAGTTAAGATACCAGTCTCGAAGTCGTCAAGTTGACGCGTGAAAGGAAGTTAAGCCGTCCGTCTCGGCTGTCACTCGTAGAGTTTGACAGTCGTTACGGGTAGCCAGAACCCCAAAAGTCTGACCTCTAGTCTTACCAGCTAGGCTATCGACCCAGGTAAAATACTCATTTTAAGTGGCAGACGCACGGTTAGACTGGACGCCGAGTACAATATAGTTGGGATAAGTTTAGCAGATTGATTGTTGATAAAGCTCTTTTGTACTGTTTCATAACTTCTATAATTGCTATAGGCGCTTAGATCTTTATCTTCAATCATTAATGGTCCTCAGATGTTTCTTTTTTATTTTTTGTAAAACTAATATTATGAACTAATAATAATATCCATCCATCTGTTCGTTCAAATATAAAATGTCATAAGACCATTTTTAAAACTAAATTTTCAGAATTCAGTTCCAACATATTCCGTAGCTCGTAATATAAAGTCAAAACTAAGAATGCAGTTTATATGAGTAACTTAAATTGACGTAGTTGCAAAAGTTATAATGTAAGAGGAATCAGTTTATTCCGCAAGCAACAGGAAGAACAGAATGCCCTATTTTTGTGATACAAAAAGCATTCTTTATGGTATTACGTACGATCTGGTTTGTGTTTTAAAGTTCACTCTAATTAAAGGGAGGGTAAAAGTTATGAAGAGAAACAGTCAGTAATTAAATCGAGAAAACTGGAATCGTATTGCTTAATGGAAACAATGTTTATTCATTGTTGTTATGCAGTACGATCAGGCTAAATATTATAATAAACGTTACTGGAATAATGGGTTTTGCTCCGGCGCCAACATTACATGCACAATTAGTAAGTCAGTTCTTGTTTAATGAAGAGAACTTGAGAATGAACGTGTAAATGAAATATAATTAGTACGTTTAATGTTAGATTTAGAAGTCATTTATCGCGTTGCAGTTGATTGTTTTGTACTAATGCGTTATTAAATCAAGAAGGTTTGTTGTTTTGGAAAGTGCCTATATAAGCATATATAAACGAATGATATTGATTGCTCAAATGACCTTGTTATTTACGTCTTTGTGAAATTTACTTGAAACGAAGTTCCAGCGACAATAATTGCGTTTAATAATTCATAAGTTGAGATAGTAAAGCCCCAAGTGACGGGAAATTTATTCGCTGTTTTGAATAAAATTTGAATCGTTTGATAAGGCATTTGAAATAGCAATTGAGGTCCGTCTGCAATTAGCAGGAAATTTCTTAAAGCTCTTGCGGCAACTTTGTTCCGGCTGCCGTCCAAACTGATCAACTCGGCGCTGGCGGTAGCACGTCGCGAGTTCCTAACACTCATTAATTTCTTTGAAGTCTTGCCGCCAACCGACAACTTTCTCGGCTCTTTCTCACCAACAATTATTAAGAAATTACTTCTGCTTCATTATTGTAGGAGTACGCACGCGTTTCACGCTCGTTAGCCGAGCCCTTCCGAATGAACACATCGCAGCGCGCCCTGATTGAATGTTTTTGTTTTGTTATGCCTGCCTACGTAGGTACGGTTGTATTTAAGGCTACAACATTCAACCTGAGTATGGCATAAATATAAAGCTAGCTATTTGATATTATGCATAGTACCACTAGCAAACTGTTGTAGCCGTAGTCAAAAGTTATGATATTCTATTACCAACGCAGAAATGGTACTTGATAAGAATGTTAACGGCTCCCATTACTCAGTAATTGATATAAGGTCAAACTTGAAGTCCAAGTTCCAGCGAAACCGCGACGTTGCAGCTGCTGGAAACGTTGCTAGCTACGTTATTCAATAAACTTTTAATCGCATCAACTCGACTTTCCAATCAGGCTAAACATGCCTCGGTCTAAGTTCAGCTGAAAGTTATAGTAACAATATAACTTGTGCTTAGATATATGTTTTTATTTTCTATTTCTTTATTTATTTTCTTGATGGTATTTACAAAATTTTAATATTAAATAAAAAAAAATATTCAAATAAAAATATAACTTATATAAAAAACTAAAACATAACGTGGAAATTTCCTCCATATTGCAGTCGACTGGTTATATACCCAAGAGACTAGGAGTATTGCTATGTTGTATAGCTATGCTTATTTTCTGGCCAAGATTAAATCAACAAATCATCTAACCGTCCTTGCTTAGAAGCGTGGGTGATTTGTTGTTTTTTATAGTTTCATGTAAATTTAAAAATCCATAATCCAGGATCCATCAAACAACTTCTGGCAGCGGCCTCACTCCTTTTTTCTGTTATCCTATCCTGTCTCACTGCTGGGCGTATCCCATATTTTTCCGACTTTCTTTGTACTGTGCCTTCTCTACCCAGTTGGTTAGCAACGAGTGCAAATCGTTCTGGTACTATAATTTTAAATTACTCTGGATAACTCGCTCGGTGATTTATAATAAAACTTTCAGTACTTGTTTGGTTTTATATATTTAAAGCTATATGTAGGTAACTAAAATGTTTAAATAAAGCATATTATGCTATATTTGTTTTCTCAAAATGACCTGAAACAATTGTGGTCATTCACAAAATAAAATGTTTGTCCTTATTATTTTCTATTGTTTCCGCTGTCGTCGTCCGCCATAGTTTCACGGAAGCAGCACTAATCTTAATATATTTGTCCCAACCGTTCTAATTGAACAATGTTTAGATTACAGAAGAAGAAAATTGCGTTGTGTCGAGCGGCGGAATTACAGCCATTGGGGAAAGCAAATTAATTATACAAACAGACTCGTACGCAACACATACACTTCGTGACAAGTTAGAGCTTATGCTCGTGGCGGAATCTGAGCAATGAAGTTAAAGATAATTGAGACGTCGCAATGCCCCGCGGGTACACATCCCGGTAACGAGTCTCGCACCTCGCATACGAAACATCGCCTCGTCTCACCGCCGCCGACCATCGCCGCCATGGCAGTGTTTACACAACAAGAGATTTGTGTTATCCAACATGGCCCATCCTACATTAAGCTATTCCACGAACACACAAACTCACACTACTGTTTAAAGATGATGTTTCACGACTCTTATACGGCTCTCTGTAATGCGTGTTGTCATTAGGAAGATGATTCTTATTACTCCATTTCGCAAATTTATCACTGCGGCAGACGCTTTTGCTGGCGAACAAAGAGATTTATAGGAGATGTCAAATAGCAGAAAGCGATTGAAATAGTTCAATGGTAGAAGCAAAGTAGATGTGAAAAACCGGGAAAATGGACTACCTATTGGGACAGTCACTAAAAATAATCACAGTGAGTATAGTGTAACTGTGTAATGTATTGTTCTCCAACCACATAAAGCATCGTAATTAAGCGTTGGTTTGAAATAATTATGCTACCAAAATAAACTAACCGCGAACATGGAGCACTTAACTCAGTTAGTGGGCTCACAAGGGTTCCATATCACATATCTTAACGCTACATTAATTAGAAATGAATGTGGGAAATCGTATATATCATGCATTACTGCGTAAAATCGTCCATGATGATCGTAGTTAGATTGCAAGTGGGAGGCTGTGGACGTGCGCCAATCTGTGCTGTTTGCTCCCATTCGTCCCTATGACATTATAATTCGAGCGACCGATCTCACCAACGCGCAACGCCGCATTTCAACTCATTAGATCGAGGTCAATATTATATTTCATTGTAGAGTTTCAGATTCTTGTTGGCATGCCACATGGGAAAAATGATGATCATAACGTTTTATTTACAGGTTTTAGTAGAGATGATTTTTCGTAATAAAAAATTAACTCAGTTGTAATTTTTAAAATAAATATTTTAGATATACAGGTAATCTTATCTATTTCTTATTTATGTCTAAGATTAGTAAAATTAGTAGAACGTAGATTTGATAAATAAATGAAGTGATTATTGCTACTTTTGGAAGAGACTTTGTGTTTAATGATCTTATTGTATGATTTTAACCTTTTCTGAAAAAAAAATGTCACTATATTTTTTTTATAATTTAAGACAAAAACAAGAGAAATATGTATATAAAACAAGGTAAATTTGCTTTTGTTTTAGTCAAAATCAAACGATGTCTGTCACGTTCGAGTAAAATAATATGTTCCAATAGGGGTGTGTCACAAATGACTGGCACTCGATTCCGTACTTTTGTTTAGTCTGAAGAGCCCTTCTGTTATTATTAACGTTTTATTATTTGTATAAGGAATGATTTTACGTTTCGATATGTTAAACAGTAGAATCATTACAAATAATAAAATATTGATGCCGCTTATGTTTTATTATGTTTTATATTATTATACGTCAATCTTTCCAGGAACCGAACCAGGAAAAGTTTACTAAAAGGCTCTAATAAGGATGACACTAATCTTAAATCCGCATTAATGAAGCGCTTTCTTTTGTATTCCTTTTCAAGAGTTTATTTTGTATTCAGACATCAAAATTTTATTAAAACTATAGTAATTATGTTACATTCTCTTTGTTGTATTATGTTTTCTTCAGGCACTGTAAAATACATTTGTTTAACTAAAGCAATTAGGTACGCATTTATTTTATGTATACAGCAACCGAATATAAGGCAAGTATTTCTTCAAGTTAAAATAAACAAGCATATTATATATAATATAAATTCACACGTATGATAAAACAGAAGTAGAAATATAAATGTCAAACAGAGGAGTGTACTGCTCCGACTTATTTCGCGCAAAGTTTCGCGAAGATCGTATCTCGAGTCTTTAGCTGATTACTGCTACTTTTGTTGTACAACTTAGCATTTGCCTCCAAATATATTTCCTTGGATTCAATCGATAATCTCCATGTTAGCCTTCAAACTTTATAGCAGGATGGCAAAATACTGATTAGAAAGTTCGACTGCTCAATTATTATATTAAAGAAAGATGTGCCCTTCCATATAAATAAATGATACCAAACTTTTAGATTAATCTGTCTACATAATACATCAAATCAAATTTCATGGCTTCACTCTGGATAAACTTCGCGCTCCGTTAAATTAATACATCGTAACGCCAACGACCTTGTCTGAGGATTTTACCCAAACATTCAAATTAATATTAGAACCATCCGCCACTGTTGGATTTAATCCACTAGAACAATAACATTGTTAACATTTCATCGTCGTCGGTTAGCTGTGCGTCTACAATATTTAGTACTGCTTAATTAATTAAATTAAGCCGCCCGTTGAGGAGTAGGTGCCATTATTATGATTAATAATGTACACACGATGTAAGGGCTGGGCTCGACACTCGACACTCGAGCCTTCGAGGCGCGGAGTCGAGCGGCTGTTTGTCGACTCGCTTGCCATGTCCCACGCTCGTTGACACCTCGCCTACATTAAGTGCAATTTCCTATTGATTACCAATATTAATTACACAGGTAAATGGTAATTATGAACGTACGCGTGGACGGTAACAGCTTGTTGGGCTCATTGGGTGGATCATCATGGTCAGAATAAACACAAGCTACATTTTAGACAGTGACAGCACTACAAAGCATCATGGTGCGATACTAAACACAAACACGGGATAATACAAACGTGAATCTATGTCGTTTTTATCCGCCTTTGTGTTTTGTATTATTTTATAAGTTAGTGATATATTATTCGTCAGTGAATTGAATTTGAAAATAATACAAAAGATTGATGTACCTTGAAAGTATGTTATTGATCTGTTCTTTGTCATTATCTGATAAATAAAACATGCGACAATCTCAGACTAAGGCTAAGGGCGAAGTTGAATTATATGCTATCAAAATAAAGCATTTAATAGTAAAACCACTTTAAACATAAGCACACTTAGTGTAATTGGCAAAGTTAACTGGAAATTTAATAATGCCCATCATATGATAATGCAGCTATTTAATAACAAGCAACCTTTTGTAACTTATAATACAAATTCTTTATATTTTTTATACATTTATGTATTTTAGTTGGGATTGTGTTTGAATGCTTTTACAAGTGTTTACGTGAGTATGCCACACGGGAGCCAGTGCTCGATTTTATCTGTGTTTTCATTTCCACGATGTCCTCGTCCGCTACGATGCTACGAAGCTACGATGCTTCAAGATTGTAACGTGTATAGGGTTGTTGTCAGCTTTGACACACACTAAAAGATATTATCTACCCACAAGTACTTTACGTGGACATTCAGCTTCTTCTCGTGTAAAAAGCTTCCAAACTTTTAATTTGAGATTACTTATTCATGTTTTAATTAAGGTAATTTAAATTATATGAATCTCTTATCTGTACTCTAGTTTACGTTACTGGTTTGTGATAAAATATACCTGTCTATAAAATACCTATGGACTAAAGATACTGAAAGTTCCCGTATATATAAAACCTGATTTTATGCAGTATCATATGTTTATTTCATTGTGTATTGTATATATATATATCAGTACTGTGTTGTTATTTTGTAGAAATTTTTGTATTCCGGACAGCCCTGCGAATTCAATTTAAGAATGCAACTCGATAATGACAGTTTTAGTCGATGTTAACACAATCAATTGGAGCTAGATTTATTGTTTAAACCGTTTACTGTTTAGCATAAAAACGAGATTTATTTACATACTACAAAATATGTACACTCGATGAAAATAAAATGAAATAAAATGGACCGTGAAAAGAATTCAATTTGTCATAATTATATAATGTATCGGTACCTACAACGCTACATGCGAACAACACGTCATACTGACGTTACGTGAATCCTGTATCTCGCAAGCAGAGCTCACTGTGCAACTAGCACGTATACAAGTTCACGACATCAACCGTGGGCAAGTGCCCGCCAGACAATACCATTCCGGTAGGAGGATCCTAACTTTTCTATGGAGGCTGAGTGAACTTTACACGCCGTTTCTCATACCTCCACACTGGTGAGTCCGACATGATCCCTTATTGATCCCGACGAACCGAAAAACGATCCCGAACCGATCTAGATAAAACGAACAGAACCGAGGGTGTAATGTAGCGGTATCTACAACGCTACATGCGAACAACGCGTCTTACTGACGTCACGCAAATCCTGTATCTCGCAAGCAGAGTTTACTGTGCAACTAGCACGCACACAAGTTTACGACATCAACCGTGGGCAAGTGCCTGCCAGGCAATACCAGTCTGGTCGGAGGATCCTACCTTTTCTGTGGAGGCTGAATGAATTTTACACGCCGTTTCTCAGACCTCCACACTGGTGAGCCCGACATGATCCCTAATTGATCCCGACGAACCGTACCGATCCCTAATTGATCCCGAGGAATAATACCGACCCCTTATTGATCCCGACAAACCGAAAAACGATCCCGAATCGATCTAGATAAAACGAACAGAACCGAGGGTGTAATGTAGCGGTATCTACAACGCTACATGCGAACAACGCGTCTTACTGACGTCGAAATCACGCAAATTCTGTATCTCGCAAGCAGAGTTTACTGTGCAACTGGCACACATACAAGTTCATGACATCAACCGTGGGCAAAGTGCCTGCTAGATAATACCAGTTTCATCGGAGGATCCTACCTTTTTCATTTAGGCTGAGCGTACTTTACACGCTGTTCCTCATACCTACTACTTACCTCATACCTACTTCTGTAGTGTACAAGTTACATCCGGTGTCATTTATTATACGGACCTTGTCGAAACTAGAACCAATTTCCGTGCGTTCAGGCGCTTTTGTCATACCTATTATTGGAATCAATTGTAACAGCTAATACCTACTTAGGACCCATTAACTTAATCAAATTTTATTCCGTGGTGCTTGGCAATCTGGGCTTCTCCCAGTTGCAATAATGTCCCTTTGTGCCGATTGGTCTAGTTCTGTTCTGTCTCCTGCTTGTTATGGAGGGAAGTGGAAAAAATATCTTTTTTCTTACTCCTCCGCTATTCTTTTCTGATTAATTTCGTTGCGGGGCCCAAGACAGTTGAATCGTTTCTCCGAGACTCGTCGAGCTTCATTGCTCGGCGTTTTTCTGGCGGTCTCCACTGTTGATTCTGGCTTTCAGGAGTTGCAGTGTGTGGGAAAAGTGTGGCGGGTTTTGTCCCAAAAAAAAAAAAAAACAAAAAAAAAAGTCTTTACGGGTTGTTATCGCATCGGTCTCCAGATGAACTTAGACAAGACCAAAATTATGTTCAATGAACGGGTCACTCCGGGACCGGTTGCCGTAAACGGAATGCCGCTCGAAGTTTTTTCAAAATATGTATACCTCGGGCAAACGTTGCAATTAGGGAAAAACAACTTCGAGAAGGAGGCAAGTAGAAGGATCCAGCTGGGATTGGCAGCATTTGGTAAACTTCGTCGGGTATTTTCGTCGCCCATACCCCAATGTTAGAAGACAAAAATCTTCAACCAGTGCATCCTACCCATCATGACTTACGGAGCCGAGACGTGGACACTAACGGTCAGACTAGTCCATAAGTTTAAAGCCGCTCAGCGAGCTATGGAGCGGGCTATGTTGGACGTCTCTCTGAAGGACCGCATCAGAAATGAGGTGATCCGACAGAGGACCAAAGTCACCGACATAGCTGAGAGAATTAGCAAGCTGAAGTGGCAATGGGCTGGTCACATATGCCGTCGGGCCGACAACCGTTGGGGTAAACGAGTCCTCGAGTGGAGACCGCGTCTCGGCAAACGTAGGGTAGGATGCCCTTGGGCGAGATGGAGCGACGACATCAAAAAGGTGGCTGGTAGCGGCTGGCGGAGAACTGCTCAGGATCGAGCTTGTTGGCGTGCCATGAAAGAGGCCTATGCCCAGCAGTGGACGAGTAGAGGCTGATGATGATGATGATGATGATGATGACGGGTTGTCACAACAAACAGTTCTACCAGCCAAACACTAGTGTTCAGCTGCATCCGGTTAGACTGGAAACCAACCTCAACGAAGTTGGAAAAAGGCTAAGCCGATGATGATGACAATGTTTTTTTCTGTTCGTTCATCGACCGCAGTTAGTGTATTCAATCAAAATATTAGTTTTCTTTTTGTGTAAATTTCACAGACGTAAAGTACTTTAAGAACTTTTAAGATTGGTGTAAATAAATATATATGGACAAATCACACAGATTGAGCTAGCCCCAAAGTAAGTTCGAGACTTGTGTTATGGGATACTAACTCAACGATACTATATTTTATAATAGATACATATATAGATAAACATCCAAGACCCAGGCCAATCAGGAAAAGACCGTTTTGCATCATGACCTGGCCGGGGATCGAACCCGGGGCGTCCACGTCGCAGGCAGGCGTGTTGACCGCTGCGCCACGGAGACCGACGTATTTATGTATAATCACAATAAAATATCGTAGCTGTGGTCATTATGTGGAATGGATTTTATTTTAAATATGGCTGGAAGGCGAATTTATTCTCGTAATTTGAAACGTTCATAATCTAACCGCAATGTCATTTTGGCGACATGAAATTATATCAAAAACTTGACAAGCTGTAGGGGAATTCAAGAATATTTTGACAGATTGAGACTATTATCATAATGTTCTTTAAAATATGTGAATGTTCTTATATTTACTAGAACCACCCCTGTGATTAGTTTTGGCGATAGCACACAACATATGGCGGAAGAAAACATATTTCAAGAAAATAAATAAAACAAACGTGTGAAGGGATCCTAACAGGTGGCCTTACCTATACCCCCATGAAACAAGGTATAACAAAAAGAGAAAATCAGGCTGATCAAAGATATTAAAAATACAATGACTTTTTAAGGGTTGCGTACTTCAAAAACAAAATACTACAACTTCGTGAGATAAGTTTTACATCAGTCTGTCCCACTCCCAGACATTATTCTCGGGGCGAAGGGCGCAGGAATTTGATTAGTTTGAGGTAAGGATTTCGTGAAATACATATTTAAAAAATTGTAGGTATATTTATTAGTAGACTTGGGACTAAGTGCTTAAAAGTAAAAATCAGTTCTGCTTTTTACTTATTTCAAAAAGCAGCTTTTGTTAACTGCTTATTTGCTTATAAACTATGAAAGCCATTTCTAGTGCAAAAAGTGTATGTTAATGATTGCTATTTTATTTGTTTTCTTATTAAACACGAATGTTGGTAACCGACGATTTATACGAAAAAAATTTTTTACAAAAATTACATTTCGCGACTTTGTCAGAAAGTGAACTTCTTTTAAAAAAAGTTCCATATCTCGTTATTATTATGATTGCGAGACATTTTCTAAAAGTCTAAATGAAATAATATTTTTTACAAAATATTTTATACTTAACTTAATAATGCACAAAACATTTTAAGTAAACTTTATTCAATTAATATCTGAAATGAAATGAAATGAAATGAAATCGTTTATTAAGCAAGTAGGATCACCGATCACTTTTACACGTCATATGTTTTTTTTTTCTTCTTTTTTTTAAACTAGATGAAGCCGGCATTTCCTAACTGACTACCTCTGAGAAGAAATAGCCGAAACAAACTCAGGGATCATCGTCTTTTTTAAAGTCCAGACATTAAAAATGAAAATGTTTACAATAATTTACGTTATAATTACGCATATTGCTTAATAACAATGCTTAACAGAGCGAGCAGCTCAGTCCCAAGCCTCTCTATCCTCTAAATAATCTGAGATTTTATAATACCCCTTTTTGCAAAGTTTGGCCTTTATATAGGTTTTATATCGTTTAATGGGTAAGTTTCGAATGTCCATGGGAAGCTTGTTGTAAAAGTGTATACATTGACCCATGAACGAGTTACCTACTCTGTGGAGACGAGTGTGATGTACAGCAAGATTGTGTTTGTTCCTGGTATTTATATTATGAACATCGCTTATTTTCTTAAAATTAGATATATTTTTATGTACATACATAAGATTTTCAAATATATATTGCGAAGCTACAGTCAGAATGTTCACCTCTCTGAATTTCTCTCTAAGAGAATCTCTAGGACCAAGGTTGTAGATGGCTCGAACAGCCCTTTTCTGTAAAACAAAGATGGTATTGATGTCCGCACAAGTTCCCCAGAGAAGAATCCCATAAGTCATAAGACTATGAAAATAACTAAAATAAACAATTCTGGCTGTATTCACATCAGTTATCTGTCTAATTTTCTTAACAGCATAAGCGGCAGAACTGAGTCTACCCGACAGCTTCTCAATGTGAGGACCCCATTGTAACTTGGAGTCAATAGTCAATCCAAGAAAAACTGTCGACTCTCGATCTACAGTCTTTCACAATTTAGAAACACACTATATTCACAAAACAATAACCAAACGCGTATCAACACTGACCATTACCATTAAACATCCAAAATAAAAAAAAAATAAACATTATTCACTAATTCAATAAGTTGAACTCATCTGAAGTAAGCCAAGGCAGAAAAGCAAAAGCCACTAAATAAATAAGCATACAGCATAAGTGAAAAAAAAGTTATACGAAATTACGAAAAAGTTGCTCCGCAAAAGCACTTTTCATATATATTGGTAGGATTACCATAACAAAAAGTTAAGTCTGCGTTTTTCAAAAAGCAACTTATTTTGTTTTTATAAAAAAGCATGCTTTTTTTTTATTGCTTTATACTTTTTATCATCTCTATTTATTAGTATTCTGGTCAGGTTACTATTAAAGGAAATTTTGTTAAAAGATACTCTTGTCTTAGTACACAAGAGTATCTTTTAACAAAATTTATAATAAAATTAATACGTATAATATCTTATGCTAGATTTTAATTTCAGCTTGAAGGTAGTATATATGTATATAATAGTAAGTATATTGTCAGGAGTGTGATGATATTTAAAGAGAAAGCGTCAGAGTAGTTTGCGAAATTCTAACATTCTTACATATTTTGCAGGATGTATTTTTCATCTAAATATGACGCGTCTGTAACAAATATGTGGTTAGTTTTTATTAAATTATGATCATAAAAATCTTCAAATTATGATATTTTACGCCATTTAACTCAAGCAGTTATATTGCTGATTCTTATTATCTCATCTGGGTGGCCTTTTTCCAACTATTTCGGGATCGGCTTCTGGTCTAGTCGGAGGCATTTGAATGCTAGTATTTTACATAAAACGATTGCGTTGCTGATTTTAATTATTACGATTTTGTAAAGTCATATTTATGATGATTACGTATAGAATAGAATAGAATACTCTTTATTATGTACACCATATAGATTACAAAAACATAAATATAAAGATTTTACAAAGGGTGACACAAGGGGCGGTCTTATCGCTAAGAACGATCTTTTACAGACAACCTTTGGATGGAATAGTAAGGGGAAGTAGAGAGAAATAATGTAGGTAGTATACAGTGTACTATTTACTTAGTTTATATTATAAATAATAATAAAAATGTGTTACTTAACATAAAACCGGATAATTGACCTGCAAATTGCGAAAACCGTAAGGCCATTCGAGTATTTCGCGGGCTACTTTTAATCATAATCACATCTGGACTGTAAGCCCCGCTACCAACGTTTTTTTTTTTTGATATGGATGGGAAATCATCAAATGACCTTTCCCGCTCTGGGCGGAGCGGAAGTCTGACATGCCGTCAGACTTTTACTGACTAAACCCAGCCGCATTCCTTCGCTTGCCTGTGCGCCAAGGCCACGGTTTCTTTTTTAACCAATCCATCCAAACCCAACCATGGCCCTGGCATCGGTGGACGCCATCATAATGTGCTGACATCTCTCTGAGGCGCGTAAACAAACGCACCGTCCACCCAGGCCTGCGGGGTATGCAATAGGTATAATTTTGACAGTTCAACAACGTTCATAATCATTTTTCGAATGTCAACAGCAATGAATTAGCAATGGGCTTCAAAATGATTCCAATTGATAGTAATAGTATCTATATTTTGTGATTAGGGTGCTGGTCATTACCGGGCGGCGCGCTGCTCAATGCTCGCCCGCCCGCGCCTACGGTGGCCGGGACTGCTGCAATCATATTGACTCGTTATATTTGTTGCATTCTATGGACAGCGAGGTAATTACTATTTAAATTTCGCAGCATTATGCTGGACTAAGAGCTTTATTCATCTCATACAATTCTTATTTTTTGTAAATGTCATACTCCTTTTTAATGTTTGTATTTCTTGTGCGTGTTAATGTTAAAAAGATTTTCTTTCTTTCTGTCTCTTCTTATATATTTCCAGATGTTACGAGGAAATAATGATAGTAGCCTGTATCTTCTAGCTTCAATTTCAGTTCTGGAATTGACTAACTAACAAACAGTCACGTCCAACTTAAAACTACAGAAAATAGTAAGAATAAATGGAAGACAAATTATGTTCCTAAGAGAATGGAGGTGCACTAAGAAAGGATTTTTCTAAACTTCAACATCGCGAGTCAGCGGGGGGTTAAAGTTCCAACGAACTAGCGGCTAACAACTTGTTAAAGTAAGTATATATATATAAGACTAAGCAAGTCTTACTTTATGAAAACAACCTCATTGTCTTTCTCAAGTATGTACCTTAATATTCAGTGCAGGACGACACATTCAATATTCACTAACCGATATAGAACAATAAATATTTGCTTAACAATTTCTGAGTCGGAACTAAAACTGGTGAGAAATGGGGTGACGTCAAATAAACATGTAGTTACACAAAGGAATATGTGGGTACTTCTTGCTAGACAACTGTACAACCGGTAAGCGCTTCTCCACCATACGACAAGGTAATCAGCTAAAGGTGGGCGCTTTGTTTCTTGACTTGGATTAACTGTAATGCGGATGAGCGGGAATAACCAGCAGGAAAACGTTTTTTGATGGCTACTAAGCTCAAGGAAATTAACGAGAACTTTGACTTACACTGCGAATTTGTCCTGTAATATGAATAAAGAGACATTAGTGAGACAGTGGCGCTAAGTCTCTTGTTCAAATCTAACCTAATTTTAATTTAAGTGCATCTTTTTCATTCTATCTCATTAAGAAAAGGATAGAAGATAACATTTTAGTTTAATCCTGTCAAATTAAGATATTCCATAGACAGTTTAGACGCAATTATAAACATGGCGACAAATACATCAATTTACGTCAGGCGCGGACTAATTTAACAGGTCTAAACTAGCATAGCCCTCTCCCTCCATTGCCCTTTTAGTGACTTTGAGCCTTCTTGTGGGGCCCATTGTTAGCGACCACGTCTCAATTCCATAAGTCATCACTAGCAACACACACTGGTCGAAGACTTTTGTTTTGACACATTGCCCGTAGGACCGATGCCCGATGAGCCGACGGGTTCTCGAGTGGCGACCGCGCACCGGAAGACTTAGCGTGGGTAGGCCCCCGACAAGGTGGACCGACGACCTGGTGAAGGTCGCGGGAAACCGCTGGATGCAGGACCGGTCGTCGTGGAGAACCTTGGGGGAGACCTACCTGTCCAGTAGTGGACGTCTTTCGGCTGAAATGATGATGATGATGAAACTAGCATGTTATCTTCTGCTCTTTTCATAATGAAATAGAAATAAAAACATGCACAGAACTTAAATTTAGTTTAGTTTGTGAGCAAGGGAATCGGGGCCATTATATGTCAAATCAAATCAAGCATTTATTTCATACTAGCTTTTCGTCCGCGGCTTGGCCCGCGTTAACTTCGGTTATATCGGGCGTTTTAGATTTCTCTCGGGAATATCAAATTTTTTCGGGATAAAAAGTGCCCTATTATTTAATCCGGACTTCTAACTTTACGTCTTTTCAAAGCAATCAGTTCAGGAGTTACGGCGTGAAAGTGGTACAAACAAACTCACTTTCCGATGTATAATATTAGTAAGGATGTATTTGGTGTACACATACAAATATTCCAGTAATCTCCCTTGGGAACTTGATGTTTTTTAGGACCAAAAGTAGCCTATGTTACTCTCCATCTTTTCAACTAACTGTATGCCAAAAATCAGGTCGATTGATTGTTTAGCTACGGCGTGAAGGAAGGACAAACAATCAAACAAACACACTTTCACATTTATAGTATTAGTATGGATATGGATAAATCAGTTACAGGCACTTTTGAACTGTCAGAAGGTCGGTCAGTCAGTAAGGTGAGTCTAGTCGCCCATTCCAAAGAGTAGGAGATTATCTATGGAGAAGAACGGCCAAGAAACTCAATGGACACTCTTTTAAATTATCAAGCTATTGATACAAATATTTGATTACATCATTCATGTTGAAATCAACCATGTGAGAACGATGCAGAAACATATTGTACGCTGAGAACGTCCATTATGCAAAGCCCAAAAAAAACAACAATTCAGATATTAAATTATATGTTTTGTACAGGAGTCAAATATACAAGCGGCAATTATAAAAAGCAAAGGCTGAACCACTAAACCTTATCATATGCAGCTACTCTTAAAATATTAGGGGTTACATTTATTTAAAAGTGAGCTTAAAGTAAACAATTCAGTAACCTAATCGCGTAACACACATTTACCCCTAATTCATAAACGATGTTTAAAGTTAACTAGTGATTAGCGATTCTTTAATCATACATTTTAAACGTTTGCACGTCACTTAATTATAATCATCGTTTATGAATAAACCCCTTAAACACTGGTATGTGTATTCAGAAAAGATGATTAAAGTTAAGTGACGTACAAACGTCTAAAATTTATGGTTAAAGAATCGCTAATTACTAGTTAACTTTAAACATTGTTAATGAATAAGAGGGATTAGTGTCATTTAGCATCATATTGCAAATTGGTTGCTTCATATGATCGAAAAGCGTGTTTGCTCTTTAACATAAATAACGCAATTAATGTTGCTGAAGTGTTAAAATGAAAGCCTTTGCTACTGATAATGTGTGACGTAATTACCTTGCTTTTTTTTTTCGACCGCAATCCGGTGGCAAGCAGTCATGCAATCGTTGATGCTAGAGCGCGCTAGTTTATTAAGAGCATAGTCACCCAAAAAAACTGAGTGAATAGGAAAGAAGGCGGCAGTTGTGCGAGGTGATATGCTATGTTACACCCAACAACACGACCCACGATGCTGCGCCAGAGGGAGCTTGATCTGCAGATGCTCCACGACCAAACTCCCGACACAAAAACATTTGGCACATCGTATTCGGCACGCAACACAACTGCTCAGACCCATCCAGACATCATGCCGGACCACGACGAATCGCTTGGCGGCAAGACTTTGTCTGGAGGGTGGTAACTTCTACCGGCAGACAATGTTATGGCCTACCAACGAGTTTGTTGACAGAAAATGCGCAAAAGCATAAGTGCAAAAACTAAATTAAAACCACAACACTATGCTAATGAGTGAATGAAATGGATTGGTTTGGTGGTTACCAAAACAGTCAATTTACTTACAAGCTAAGTCATAACTCGTAGGAAGAAATAATGCAACAAGAACGGAACTGAACGAATGTACGGTTCGTAGGTATAATACAAAGTTATTATATGAACCGTACAAGCATTATGTAATGTATATAATGTATTAGTATACTCGGCCGGCAAGTGTGGCGAGGGAACACAGATGGAGAGCAAACACGGGCTTAACTGCACTAGACGAGTAGATTCCCTTTTAATTAAACGAGTCGTAGACGTGCTCACCGACACCAACTACTGAACACATATAAATTGATATAAAACAAATCGACTTTATCTCACATGGCAATCATAAATACATTTACAGACAATTCTTAAGATGTTTTCAAAAAGACGTTTCAATAACATTCATATTTCTAGCAAAGATAAAAACAGATCTCGCCTTTAACGTATTTCGTGAAGCTGTTTTTGTAAACGACACTTTTTGCCCTCATTAGACTCTTTCAGCATCTAAAAATAACGGGACGTCAATTGATTTATTCCAAATAGGCACATAAAGACACTTTGAACGTCAAAGTTTACAAAAAAGAATAAAATTGATTCTAGTCTATTCCAAAGTTTTGTAATGAGAAGAAATTGAGTAGGAAACTCCATTACTCTATTAAAAATGATTAACAATATCTTTTCTATCAACATTTTTATTCTAGCATACCCTGCAGACGCCTTTCTGTTGGATCAGGTCCGATTGTATTTTCAAATCATCCGGGATCCTATTGAAATATACACACAAAATTTTATCGAAATTGATCCAGCTCTTCAGGTGGAAGTTAGGTGGCAAATACACTTGCAGAAGAAAGCTAAAGACGATGCACCTAGAATAAAACTGGTATACCATAACAGATAAAAAAAAGCAATGATTGGTAAATAGTCTAATATTAATGTTATCACCCTTTTGCACACGTACCCCATTGACAGTAATGCGGACGAATTTTTTTTTATGCCCAAAGAGTTTTATTTCTTATTTTTTATTTTGTCGCATCACTGCTTACCATCAGGCGGGGATTGCGGTCAAGCGCTAGTTTATAATTATTTAAAAAAATGGTTATATAGATGTTTAGTGCTAGCTTTTTTATTTCAAATGTAAAATAATTATATTAATAACAATACATGGTAGTTATGTTTTCTTTTAAAATAAATTATTTGAATTGTCATTAAAATCCTTTAACAATATTACGTGACTCTTTCGGTATGTTATCTATTATAAGTTGCTGAAATGAAATCCCATCTGATCCACTACCTAACAGTACAAACATGCAAAATAAAACACAGAGACACATTCAATGTGAAAAGGGTCGAGCGGGTAATTGAAAAACATAAAACACAAAAACTCAATTTATATCCGTGCAACGCGTGTAAATAATATAAATTGATTTGGATCAATTTTAGGAGAATAATCACCGAGTTTTATTGTGCCTCGATCACAAGCGTTTTGTGAGTTCATGAGAGCCGCTATAAATTCTATGATAAAACGGTCCCTTTTGTTTTAACGTTCCACGTATCGGTCGCGCGGGCGCCGCGTTCATAAAGTGTCGTGTATTGCATATCCTGTAGGACAGATCATCTGCAGGTGTTATTCGATGTGATTTCCAATTACATTCACACACTTTACGACTGCAATTACGTACTTGATTTTGCCTGAATTTTGTGTATCTATTCTGTTGCTTTATTTTGTTTTTTATCATTTATTTAATCATCCATTTATGTACTTACATAAAAAAATAAGGATAGAGTTGCAACGGTGATGCCTGTTTATAAAGAAATCAGAAGAAGTGGTTATCAGCTGTTTCAGAAGATATTCAGCATTTTCAGCATAATATAGCCTGTAAGTAGTTCTCGTAACGTTGAGACGGACTTCTAGAGTCATGACAAAAGTAAAATTATTTTTTCCTTATAAGTGCTTTTTGAAGTCGGTTTCCAATTTTTTGTATAATGTTTTTATTTCATGCTTTTCAGTGTCTTAGTCGAAATTCGAAAATTACTTTTTCCACCTCATAACAATGGTGGCAGCCATAACCCATGGTGGCAGCCAAAAATTACTAAACCCATTTTGATGAAACTTATAGTATTCCCTAATTTTAATAACTGCCTCGTAGTTTCGGAAATTGCGCACAAACATACATATATTACTTGAAATTTGGCTTACATACATACGGGTCGAAGTCGCGCACTCGTACTTGAGAGGCTGGTCTTTTAACCACTAGGCCAAACAAAACATCATGTAACAATATCACATATGAAGCGCGGCATCAATTTAGTGATATAAATACGATTATACGTACATAATCCATAGTTAATACATCGAACGGTTAATGCACGCCTGCACTCAGCGTTAATAAACGGCTTAAGCTTTTCAGTGCAGAATACCATTAGACATCATGGGCTAAAAGGACCTGTTTGCAGTACATATTACGCGAAGCATTGAACTGAACAAGGCAATTTGAACTAATCTACAAGCAAACGGAGATCGCGTCTAGCTACACGCAGTATATAGCAGTGGCTCGGAGTGGGGTAATAGCTGCCGAGGCTGCCCGACAAGCTAACTTTAGCTGAACTGCAAACTTAATGTAACTTCGTCCAGAGCCAAGACTAAGCCTAATAATACTGTCATTATATCACTCGCTTTAATATTCTCATAATGGTGACTGATTGTTATTATTATTAATTTCGCTAAACGTTGATCGGTACCGGTGTAATTGCACACTATCAGTAGCAATGGGTTTCATTCTGACAATTTAATAACATATATTGCGTTATGTTGTTGGCTGATTGGTGACCCTGACTTAACTCGAGACAGTCTCCAAAGCCTAGAGCACAGGCGTAGAGTAGCCAGCCTTTCGGTCTTCTATAGGATGCATTTTGGGGAGTGTGCGAAGGAATTGCATGATTTAATTCCCCCATCTCCGTTCCACCATCGGACGACCCGTCGTACGGCGGGTTTCCACCCTTACGTTGTTAACACCATTACGATCCGGACGAAGCGTTCCGCCTGCTCCTTTATACCGCGTACATCGAGGGACTGAACAGTTTGCCGGCGGCGGTGTTTCCGTCGGACTACAATTTGAGTGTCTTCAAGGCTAGAGTGAATAGGCTCTTAATAAACCAGTGTGCTTTACCATCAACGACTGCGTCACTGCTTACCATCAGGCGGGATTGCGGTCAAGCGCTAGTTTATAATTTTTAATAATAATAAATAAATGTACGGCGTTGATCGGACACATTTTTGGTAAATATGAAGCAATGGATTAGCAATAACCTTCAAAATGATTGAGATTGATTGTCTGTTACGCAATTAGGGTGCTGGAATTGAATGATAAGGACAGTTTCAGTGTAATAATCGTAGTAATAGCTGCTTCGTAGTATATAGAGTTGTTCGCAAAGGTACGGTTCGGAATTAAAAATCAAAAAATAAAATCAAAATCAAAGCATTTATTTCAAACTAGCTTTCCGCCCGCGGCTTCGCCCGCGTTAACTTCGGTTATATCGCGCTTTTTAGATTTCTCTCGGGAATATCAAATTTTTTCGGGATAAAAGTACCCTATTAATTAATCTGGACTTCTAACTTTACGTCTGCAAAATTTCAAAGCAATCGGTTCAGGAGTTACGGCGTGAAAGTGGTACAAACAAACTCACTTTCCGATGTATAATATTAGTAAGGATATATTTAGTGTACACATACAAACATTCCAGTAATCTCCCTTGGGAACTTGATGTTTTTTTAGGACCAAAAGTAGCCTATGTTACTCTCCGCCTTTTCAACTAACTGTATGCCAATCAGGTCGATTGGTTGCTTAGCTACGGCGTGAAGGAAGGACAAACAAACCAACAAACACACTTTCACATTTATAATATTAGTATGGATTTCAATTTCAATTTCAAATTTCAAATAAACCAGTTACAGGCACTTTTGAATTGTCAGAAGGTCGGTCAGTCAGTAAGGTGAAGCTAGTCGCCCATTCCAAAGAGTAGGTACCTATGGAGAAGAACGGGCAAGAAACTCCATGGACACTTTTAAATTATCAAGCTATTGATACAAATATTTGATTACATCATTCATTTTGAAATCAATCGTGTGAGAACGATGCAGAAATATATTGTACGCTAAGAGCGTCCATTATGGAAAAACAACAACAACAAAAAAGACTGACCCAACAAATAGATGCTTTACAGCAAGTACATTGTGCTCACACGTGTTCCATGCAATTATACAATACTAAGAAATTGAATCTACACAATGCAAAGACAGTTTTGTATCAGTCAAGCTCAGTTGTCAGATATCTTTTGGATTAATTGAGAATTATATGTGACAACGAGCTACTATTAATTTTAGACTTTTACCTATGAGTTGTTAATTCTAAGGAACAAATTATTATTGATTTGTGTAGTGGAGGATGGATTAAAAAAGCTGTATTAATTTTATAGTAATAAACACGAATGCTGAAAATCAAAATTCCAAGTTATTTAAAATCAAGTTGTTTAGTTGAATTTTTTTTTTTTTTGTTATTGGTGTATGTACAATAAAGAACATATAAGTAATACTTATACTTACGCTGACGAAATAAGCACTTCTCGAACGTTAAAAGTAACTTGTCTATTAGCAGAGTAATTATTGTTCGAATATTTTCTGGGTAGCCTTAATTTTCGTTATTATTTTATTAGAACTAGTAAAATTATTTTTATTTAAAACACTATTTTTAAAGAAATGATTGAAAATTTGATCATGTCATATTTTTAGTTACTGTGTATTTCAGTAACTATTTCCGCAGTATACGGATGTATCATTTCAGTCATCATCATCATCGCCTAACGTGTTCCCAGCTATGTTACCTCCTCAGTCCAATAACTGGGTAATGCCCCGTACCCCATGGTAAGATTGGTTGTCACACTTTCAGAAAGATCTAAGAATGACAGCCGAATGATATATCGTTTAATTCCAATGAAATTCAAGCATTTATTGTTGTTCTTGTAAATGCTTAGTGGTTCAAAGAAGTCTTCAGTGTAGGAAGTAAGATCTAACAACGTTATTTATTTCCTGTAGGTAAAGGATAATTACTTATCAACTTATCGATTAGGATGTTAATTGATCATTACTGAACAACGTACCTAACCTTACTCGTCTATAAATTGCTCAAAGGATTACCAAAATGACGACTTTTACCTAAAGACGGGTTTCTACATAATATTGATGGAGTTCAAAAGTCCAGCTAAAGTAAGTATTGATTACCGAAAATACCGGATAGAGAAATGTAACTAATATTACAGAAATTCATTAATCATTCTCTTGAAAGAAAAGAGAATGAGATTAGGTACGCAGTGGGTGTAGAAATGGTTATCTAATTGTAATGCCGGTGCATGCGGGGACGCGCTGTGCAAAGTGGGCGCAGCGCGCGTCGGGAGTTGTGGGCGGGCTGTCAAACGTACACCCAACAATAACTAATGTGGGGAAACTGAAGTGAACCTACTATTTAAATTCAGTAAATAAACATACATACGTCCACTGCTGGACAAAAGCCCCCCAAGGCTTTCATCCCATGGATCACCTCTCAATGGGGCAAAAAATTGCCTGTTGGTTTTATTATTTAACAATTTATGAAATCTTACCTAAGAAATGAAAAAAATCAGATTTTTGATAAAACGAAACGGGAAAGTTACTTTTCAAAGGACGGAATTATTGATTTCATTATTATCCCAGATTCACTAAACCGTGTTACATTTATTTTTAAGGTACGAATTCTATATAAAAAAAAGTTTCTTGCAGTTAAGTAGGTATAAAAGCTAAAATGAAATATCAAAAGAAGAAAAGTAATAAAAGCAAATTACAGCAACCGTTACTGTGTCTAATAACTACAACTAATCAACCCAATATATCGTATGTAACTCATGTTTCGGCACAGAATAAGGGAATCCGAAAACAAAAAGCGTTCGGGCGAGCGTGGGATCTGCGGGCCGCAGCTGCAATTACCTAATGATGCGCAGCGGTTACCCAATTACAGCGACTACCGCTGCATTTACGTTTTTAGTTCCGCTGATTCAGCCGCTTTGCTCGATAATTTACTGAGCAGGAGCGCTGGAAAATCGCGGATTGATACGACAAATAAAAACTTAAATTACTCGAATGTGTCGTGACATAATATATTAGGCAAAAAGTTTATTGGATTGAGGCGCTGAAAATTATATGGATGCCCAGGAAGTCTATGGTATTGATGGATATTTGTATTTCCATAACTATAATATGCAGCGACACGTCGAAACTAGTGCGAGCTTTTTATCTTCACAAATTAGGTTCCGACGGTGTAGCCTTCGCAAACAAAGTGAGAGAGATGTTAATTTAATGTACTTTGGTGTCACTCGAAGCGGACCCGCAGCTCCGACTTTCAAAGGACTAGGGCAGCCACGGATTCTCTATTATGTAAATTTTCGCGTAATTTTCTCAGTGGGAGTGCGCCGGCCAGACTTCGTAACACGAGTGGCCTCTCATTAATACTTAGCTGAGCTCTTCAATTTTTGAAGGACAATGTAAATTTACAAATGCTGATTTAGTTTAAACGCTCACAAATTAAAAAGCAAATCAGCCTTTGCTGGTACAATTAACGTGAAACCCTTGTAAACGTCGTGTCGTTAATTACATACTGAAAGAAATGTCTCTTCAAGTCCGAAGTACTCGGGTTGAATAGTACAGAAATAATAACGATACTTAAATGATAGCCGCCTGAATGTTTCCGAGAGCTTCTATTTGTAATGTAAGTCACATAATACGAAAACCTAACGGGTACTAATCCGTAGATGAGCCGTCGGTTTCGTAGGAACATCTGCGACCGCGACAACAACGACGCAGAGTGAAACAAAAACGAAATGAGAAAGGTTTGGAAAAGTCGTATTGTGGCAAGTTGCGATGAAGCAGGAGTTTGCAGCCCACATGTATTGTGTGCTCCCGGCCTACTCGCTCGCCCGGCCACGCGCATCTAGCATGTCTACAACTTCATCTGACCTCGTATTTTTGCCAAAATACCTCTTCATATGACTCTCAAACTGAGATTAAACTAACGACTACGACAAAAGTTACTTTTCCTTACATTTTCAAGTTAAGTTTTGTTTTAGTTTGAACACGTAAAAGAACTATTTTAACAAAACAATGGTACACGAGTTCAAATTTAATCTTTCGTGTTTCTTAGTTGTGAAATCACGTTAAATTTAAAAATTAATTAACTTGTAAAGTATCTCTAAGAACGAGATAAACCTACTTACGTGTCAGTTTATGTTCTGAATGGGGTATTAAACAGAGTCTTTAATTTTAGTAACTCGTATTTTATGTAAGAGAATAAAAGTTTTACGAGGAACACTAGACGTGAGTTGCTTAAATATCAATACGGTTCGTTCATTAACTATTTCTTGTGAAAACTGCGATTCGCCTATCTTACGAACACGAATTGCTAGAAAACATACAATTAAAAATACTTTATGAGCACTATTAACAGCAAACAATGTTATACCTATTATACCATATGTATAATAGATCTCGCAGTTTACGGTATAGTGCTTCTAGATATAATGGGATTATTGATAATAATGGGATTATATATTTATTCTAAAGTGAAGTTTATTCTAAGGTCACTAGGGTATTTTATATTACAAAACACGCCGAAAAGTTACACTTTTTACCTCATTTATTATGACCAGTGAGAAGATATTGAACAATTTTCTCGCCTTTCGCCTTATATCTATGTAGCACCTCAGTGACAGTTAACATCTCTGGTATGGGTGATAATACTTTGATAATATACCTCGGGAGGCACATTACCATGATGCGGCGGCTGCGAGTAGCGATCTGTGAACGAGCCGCCACGCCGTGACCGGACTGAATACAATTACTGGAATAGTGTAATTAAATTGCAAAGTTAGAGCTTCATGGCTGCAAATTAAGAGGTATAAAAAGCATCGCGCTATGAAGTTTTAATGATATTACTTTTACATACATGGTTCGGGTGTTTATTTTAATTCTAAATCCAAATTGTAAAAGCCGGTCGCCTTTAATTATCAAAAGTTGTTTTCAACTTCAAATTATTACGAACACAAAGTTGTAAAAGCCGTTTATCATTGTCAATCATGCACCTGTCTATCTCTCAGATGTAACGTTCGTTCTCATAAATTATTGAAGGAGTCCCTCGAGAGCTTTTACATTTATTAGATCATCAAACAATTTATCCGTGACAACTGTGCAGAAGTTGTGGACGCGGAAAGCTGCCTACTGCCATAAATAACCCACAATAGCGAGTAGTCAAAGAGTTGAAGATTGTTTTACACGGACGAGTATGTATGTAATATCGGTTTAGTTAGACGTTAGCAAATAGGATAAACAAAGGCCAAGTACCTACCTATCGTTGGTTGTTTTATGTATGTGCGAAAGACGGTAACGTGAAATAGGGATATTGAATTCTAAGCGCGTCTCCGACGAGCGAGCGTACGTGCCGCTCGACCAACTGTTCCACAGCCTCGACAAAAAGTCCAAATAGATATGTCCCACAAAGAGTATAAGAAAGGATCCATTGTGCCTGATGCACTAGCAAGCTTCTGCAAATCTGAAAACATCTCCAAAGGACATAACGAGAAAAGTTGTGTGCGTTCGCACCATCGTCGTCGCCGCCCGGTCCGGCTCTCAGATTCTATTATTATTTATTGCTCAATAACCATCCAACAATTTTTATTGCTTGTAAACATCTGTCTCTCAGCAGGAATATCCTTAGCTACCGTTTCTTTGCATTTTATTATGAAGTGGTTCCAGTTGGAGCAATAAATCTGATTGTTAGCACAACTTACTCGTATATCGGTAGTCGCAGGAGTAAGAAATATGTTAAAGATGTGTGTCTTTTTTAACGTTCAGATATATTTAGGTGTAGGAAACAATTTATAGAGATGTTATATTTCCATCACAAAATCATTGTAATATATTTCAGAAGAGGGTAAACAGGATACCTGTAGAGAGAAAGGCAAATAGTAGAGTAGGGAAGCTAGAGGGTTCTCGGGCTCCGCTGTTTGCTTGCACGCGGTCGGCGGCCTCGCTCGGCTACCTCCACACAATCCACTTTGTATACTGCACTTCCTCCTGCCAACAAATGTATGGCATGTGGCTACATTGCCTCAAATAAATTACTTGAAACATATTATTGTACCTATTAGATGATTTTATTTAAAGTCAATTGGATTTGCATAATTGATGAAAGTTAAGCTTACCGTAGTAGTTATAGTAAAAAGATGACGATTGACGAAGAGATGAAGTTCATTCATTAAATCCCAAAGCGACAAAGTTCTTCAATACATAATCTAGTTAACTTCCAAAAGCACGCAGTTCTTCTTTGAAACCAAGATAAATATTTACATGTAATTCCATGAAAGTGACATGTCGATCTGAGTATTGGTAACCTCGATTTGGATCCTACACTGTCAGCAAAGAGTGTATATAGGTTTTGGGACAAAATGTTTACTTTATTATGTTTTGTACCCCGCACCCCACGTTTACTACCACCAGTGAGTAGCGATGTTGTGAGTAGCAGTTTATATACGCGCTAAAAATTTTAGATTCTGACCCAACAGTCTTAGATTTGAATCCGTAGTGAACAAGATAAATAAATACAAATTACTCTCTAATAAACAAAGGGTGACAATTATTTTCTGAAAATCTCACAAGGAATATTTAGGATCACGTAAATTGTTGCGTATTCCACCACCTCTACATTGTAAGCACCTTTACATTCCGGCACTTAAGATAATAAAATCATCTATTGGATATACTTGAGGTATAGGTACTCTCGAAGCGGCGCCAAATAATTAAGATAGTCTGAACGTATAATATATAGTTTTTATCAGTTGTTAATATTCTATCGACGTTGCACAGTTCAGTGATTGTACTCCATGAAACAGTGCCAGTTAACCGCTACACTAGCTGAATTAATAAATTGAAAAGCACTTTAATAGTTTCGTATTTCTAAATTGGAGTGACTTTTCTAAATTCCTCAGGGTTAGCCAGGAATAAGGGCGGATGCCATCAATTCCACTTATCTATACAATTATTCAACTACCATCATAATGTGGGTTTCCTTCGAACCTTTGTCTGTAATCGAAACACTAAGCCGAAGTGATTTAAGATTATGGTGTGGGATAATGGCGTTCATTTTCGTTTCTACGTGGCACAGGTGCGATACTAAATTTTTCTTAAAATCGGGAAATTTATATTCGTTGTAATTTCGTTTAGCGAAATTAAAGTACGTACAGCTCTGTTGACTCTGCTACTCTTCATCTATAAGAAGTCAAGTGGGCACCGGTTACAGATAAAGTGTTTATTCACCCCGAGAAATGCCAGGGGTGTTTTAGGGATAATGATAAAGCCACACACAAAAGTTTCTCGTTTACATAGAGGTAATTTCCTGTTGTGTACATCTCAAAATTATTCCATACATACGTAGGAGGTATATCCGTGTTGCCGAGCTCTCAAGAAGCCCCCTGACCCAGTAAAGCAAAACTTTGCGCATTATTGTGGGTATATTCAACAACACAAGTGAGCTCTGTAAAATTTCACACTTTCACATATAATAAAGTTTGCAGGAAATATTGCACGTGACGTTTCTATATTCATGCTGCATGTGAGTATGCGTTTGTTGTTTTAAGAGTAACGTTAGTAGTTGTATTTATTATAGTTCTGTTGTAGACTGTACTCATCTGTTGGGTAGTCTAAAACATAAGGTTGTCACCCGACCCTTACCGTTATTAAGTTCTGGGTTTCACTATCCTGTATCCCAATGAAATCATCAGAAGGAAAATTTTCATCCTTATGTTCCTACACAGCTTGGTTGTAAGTCAAAACTATTGTTCCAACTAACATTAATAGGATAGTAAATATTCATACAAAGTTTGGTACTATGTTAGCTTATAATATCTATCAATGACGCTTTCAATCTCAACGAAACTTTGGAATATCAATGTTAAATTTGATACCACAATGGTAAAGGATTTGGGTCGCCTGAAAAGCTTACATAGGATTTTAAGAACACTTGTAAGCAAAGTACCATTTCTATTTAACTTACTCGCAAGAAAAACTTTGAAATACGTGCTTAGAAAAAAGCGAACATCTAAGAGATAATCCATACTAATATTATAAATGCGAAAGTATCTCTGTCTGTCTGTCTGTCCGGCTTTCACGCCAAAACTACTAAACCGATTTTAATAAAATTTGGTACACAGATAATCTAGAGTCTGAGAAAGGACATAGGCTATATAACAACTTACTACGACCAATAGGGGAAGAGCAGTAACAAAAAATGTTGCGAAAACGGGAGCTAACGCGGACGTACATATTGCTCCCATTATTGTAGCAGGCGCTTATTTTATATCAACCGAGTTATTTTTAATTCACGGGAACTACCGCGCGCTGTAAACTGAAGTCCACACGGACGGAGTCGCGGGAAACAACTAGTTCAAAAGATAAAATAGAGGAAACGGACCACCTGCCTACACATTTCTCATCGGGTTTCCTATATCCACGGATTCGAATAAGCCATAAATGACAAGTGAGTGATCATCGAGGCATTCCCGCGGGCACAGATTATCGTCATCGCTCGTCCGGCACCGGACGCCGGACGCCGGACGTCATCCGTGAGGTTTCGGCACGCATCATTGCCGTATCGTTGCACCGTCAGTGAACACTCATGTTAAGGCACATCTCTTTTATGATATAATGTTTTTTTTGTGACGTATAATTATTATCATATAATTATGATTTTGATATAATTTATTAATGTATGCGTTTTTTTTGAATAGGGTTATTTATTGATTGTTTGTGACGTTCTCATTTGGAATAATCAAATAACATTATAGAAGTTTCTAAAACCACGACAATTCTGGTCATAACATCAAGATTGAGTTTCCAAAGTTTTGCCATTTATGAATAATTATGTTATGATTAATAAATGCCTCGTTATAATATTTGGTTACTAAATGAACTTTGTTATGTTTTATTAAATACATAACTGCACATTTAGCTTAACTTATGAATAAATTTGTTTATTTCTGTAACAGCATATCTAGGATGCTACAAATTAATTTCGTGGTCCACTGCATATTCGTCCATACGACCTTTTAAACTGATTGTTATTCATTTGCAGGTTGAAAAATAAATCCAATTATATTGGAGTGTACCAAAAATAAAACGAGATAACCTTTTATACAGTCTCTTTTTTTTCATACAAAGTGATGTTTTTTGGCTAAATATCTGCCCGCGTGGACATAGTCATGCGGGTCTAGAATCTATGGCCCCTGCGGGAATTTTAGGCTTTTACTAAATATTACACAAACACTTCGTCGAAAACTTTGTACCTTTCAAGTTGGAGTCATTGTACGGACTCCCTATAAACTAAGGCTGTATGCGCCCTTGGCCACTACTACGATCTTAATTCGGAAACTTTAGAAGTATCTGACTATATGGACCTTATACTATCTGTGATAGGCATGTCCTTAAACTAGTTTCATGTAATTAATAAAATGAAGGAAGCATACTAATTAGGAGGCTAATTCTCGCAATTTAATACGTTCAAAATCTAGTCGGCGTCTCATTTTGGGGACGAATAAATGTCAAAAACTTGTCAAAATTTAGGAGAATCAGAAGTAATATTTGACAGATTGAGACTGAGATCATACTGTGAACGTTTTTAAAAATAGGAGAATTCGCCCTGTTACAGCCCTCTAGATAAAATTTCTGAAATATTAGCAGTTGTTGTCTTTAGAAAAGAAATTGCATTGGTAACCGGAAAGCCTGAACAGGCTACGGACCTAGTTTGTCCCAAGCAAAGAAAACCTATTCAAGGGGAGATTGATCGACGACTCAACTTTTCTTTTTTTTTTTATTTGACTTACACTAGGAATTTCTTCTGTATCGTGGGTGCGCTTACAAACATTTAAACTCACATACATAAACAGCCAGACCCGGATCAATTAATTATAGGCCATACAAATATTTGTTCCGTGTGGGAAATGAACCCGCGACACGCAGCGCAATCGTGTCGTCGTGGCTTTGTAGAGGTGTTGATCCATAAACGATGAAACACTTAATATCATAGGCTGCATCTCCTGTCAACTGCACGTTACTGGACCAAATGGACGATAGTGATTGCGCCAAACACGTAGTCGAATTTCGGTCGAGTCGAGGTCGAGTATTGATTGACATCGACATGTTAAAATTTTCCACAAACATTGGCGCGGTTCCCTTGTTCGCACACTAAAATAAAATTTTAGTTCAGTTCAATGCATTTCATCATCATCATCTCAGCGTTAATCCTAGTCGCATCCGAAGCTCTTTCAGCTTTGGAGTCTGGGGTCCGCTTTACCAATCTAACTGCTGATTTGGTTAAGCTTCGATATATTCCGTGAAGCGACTGCCGTCTGACCTCCACAACCCGAAGGCGGTATCGAAGCATTGTAGTTAGACCAATTGTTGAACTTTTGAGGGCTCCAACTACCCGTAACAACTGCCATTAGGTGTTCGTATGGCAACCAGGACCAACGGCTTAACGTGCTTTCCGAGGCACGACCAGACCAGTGCAAATATTCATATTCATGCATACAACTGCGCGGGGATCGAACCTGCGCTTCCTTGCGCAGCGGCCGCGTTCGCTACCACTACGCCACGGAGGCTGTCAGCTGTTCAGTTCAGTGCATCTATTTCTTTCTATTTCATTAAGTAAAGGACAGAAAATAAATAAATATATTAAGATAGATAAGTCGAGTCCTGTCAAATTAATATTCTCCATACAAAAAAAGACAAATTATACGCGCGGACGTCAGGCCCTGACTAATTTCACCGGACTAAACTAATATTTTTAATCTGTCTTTTTCTTTTCGAAATAGAAAGAAAAAGATGCATTGTGATTAAAGGAGATGTTTCATTTTGGGCCACCACTATGTACGCTATATAGATAAAAAGGAAAAAAATAGAACATTATAAAAATACTACTGATTAATTTGAATAAAAATACAAGTATATATAATTAATTATATGAAACGTTTTTAGTGAGATAACCCTTTATTAAACTAGCCATGACACTGGTTATGACGTTTGATTGCCGATTTTGACAGTTCTATTTTCCCGTTGCGTTCGTGTCGAGTGCTGATTTGAGTTGATTATGTTTATTTAATGGGCCGTATGTTCAGAATTCATGTTTTGTTTCTTTCGCAGTCATGTGGTAGATACTGTAGATACGATAGCCTTAGATACATGACACGTCAATCAAATGTCACTGTCAAAATCTTCTTTCGCTTATTGCTGACCACCATATTTATTAGTAGTTGTGTTGCTCTCCTTGGCCGAGTTAAATTGAATCTGAAAAAATCTCTAAAAAAATATAGGAAACAAACATTAAAAACAGTTAACTATAGCGTAACTATACCTAGCATTAAGTGTACAATGTGCTGGCCCAGGCTCCATACATTTCTGAAACATCTCCTTTAGTAAAGAGTGTGAACAAAGAAATTTGGCGGCATTTTCAAATAAACTAAATTGTATTCAAAATACTTCATATGGAACAGACAATACAACTCCTGACAGTATATTTCTAAAACTATAATTTAAAAAAAAGTTCCATGTTCTAATGTCTTGACACGCTCTACTAATGCAATATGATAATTATCATACAGAAATAAATACTGCTAACTGTCATAAGGAACGTAAAAACTCAATGCAACATACATATATCAACATACATTTTGAATACCATGTCAAAACAAATAGATTTAAACTACATGTACGTCCAAAATCGTATACGATACGTACGTTGGTTACATTTGTATAGGTGCATATAAGTGTTGTCGCCGGGCACTATCGGATCGGCACTGAATTGCATGTGCAATATGTTCCTTTGGCGAGCTATCTCTGCAGCTCACTGTACCTTATCGCTTCCTCATTGACGCATGACCAAACGGCCGATGAAACATGAATGATCATTGGTCAACAGACGAACTATATAACTATATGCCGCCCCGACCAACTCGGGCCTAGCCACGGCTATTTATGACTATGGAGTTGGATTTAAATGCATGCTACTTACTCCTGCGTAAAAGTCAAATGAATGAGACTAATAGCCTAGCAGTGATGGATCGCCAAAACAATAGTTTTAGGAATACAGCTGCCAAATATCAAAACCTTACAACGGGGAAATAAAAAGATTTTTTTTTCACGATAACTTTAATAGTAAGTCACATGAAATTCTAAAAAAAAATGCCAGCATTAAAGTTTTTTTTGCGATAACAAAGTTTTAATACAGCCAAACTAGGAAGGGTCCTATTCCGCCTGGAATCACATATCTATCTACTATACATATCTATTAACTAATATCACATCATCAACCTTGTTATCGCCCCACTACTGGGCACAGGTCTCCTCTCATATAGAGAAGGATTGAGCGTAATAACCACGCTTGCTCTATGCGGATTGGCGATTTCAGACTTAAAGTCCAGTTTTCCTCAAGATATTTTCCTTCACCTTTAATCAGTCATTGGTGTCCAAGATATACTTAGAAAGTACATATAACTTAGAAAAGTTAAATTGGTAGGTACTTGACTGACCTGGAATCGAACCCACACACTGATACCTGAGAGGCTGGTGTTTTAACCACTAGGCCACCGCCACAATACCTAATATAATAGATAGTAAATCACTAATCACTAGGTTTTAAAATGGCCAACATTTTAAAACCTAGCAAGTTTTCAGAACTTAATAGGTATTCCAATTATCAGTTTTCTCTCTTCTTATTTAACGCAGATGAACAATAAAACAACCATTAAATCTAGCAATCTGTTCGCGTTCTACTTACTCAAAAATGTTGAATAAAGTGTTATTTGGGTTTTGATATCGGGCAGCCGATTACAAAGTAGTGATAGAGCATCAATTACAATATTTATTCTTTGTTCTGCAGCAGTTTTCGTTGTGCAATTTGGAGCAACCTTAAATGTGCAATTTGGAGCAACCTTAAATGTGCAATTTGGAGTTTCACCCCATCCCGAATAAAAGCATGAGTGACTCTGAATGCCACCCTCTTTCTGAAGACGCGGGAGTCGGAAAGGTTGTGAAGTAATCTGAAGGGACGCGAATAAAATATTAAAATATATGAGAACGACATTTTTATCGTGTAATTGAGACGCGACGTGGACGGCGAGCGAGAAGTATTTGTTTTTTGAGAGAAAAGTTAGATCTCGTTAAGAATCAGAATACAGGGTGGCAGGAACATCGACTCGAAAATTGAAACCATAAAATCAGTAGGTACATGTTACTAGACGTACAATTTTAGCGTATTATTCTTACAAAAAAAAGCTGAATGCTGCTTGATAGATAAGTGCAATACAACAAATATTAGATAATTTTATAATCAATGAAAATTTCCAACGCACTGTTTCAGAATAATGTACTGAACAAATTGCTAATGGAACATAAACCAATAAAATCGTTAAGCAAGCAGGGAACCAGCTCAATATAATTTGCTAAATATTCTCCAAGTTATGAATTGTGACATCAGTCTTCTTCCTACCTAAAGTTAATTAAAATCCTACCAAAGTTTGTACTAATCTCTGTTCTTCCCAAATAAAGCACCCTAGTTTGACTTTTGTGGAAAGTTCAGAGACCACTTTTGGACTTTGCCTACATTTAAAATTCATGAAGTTATCTATTTTTCTAGTGAAAATATGATAAAAGATGGAAGTAATAACATAAAAGATATTGTGGCGTAATTTTTACTGTCCTCGAAATTGACGTTGTGTGTAGTCGGGTTCATGCGTTTATGTGGCCATGAATAATACGGAATAATACATAAAGAGGTGTAATATATAGCATATTATATGATGGCACTTTCGGTGCAGTAGTCAGAAGCTGTAAAGTATATATCTCTATATTAGTGCTCCGTTTATGAAAGAGACAATGGAAATAACTTTCATAGCTGTAGCAAAATATGTACATACGTGACAAATATATTATTCATTAATTCAGTATTTTTTTCGTTGATATTAAACATGAACGGTTCTCATAATTTTATTATGTTTGTTTAATATTATAATAGAATTTACAAACTTATATAATAAAGTAAATTCTTTAAGCAAATCAACAAGAGGTGGTATATGTATACTGTAATATTTTGTCCATTTCTATGTATTAGGTATGTGTGCTTGCTTCTTTTGGATGAATTATATCAACATATTTTCATCGTGTACAATTTTAATCATTTATATCCTGGAATACGGTATCGCAATATATTTGAATGACAATATGTTTATAAAGAGGGTAGGAGTAGGAAAAATATCTGTATAGGTACTTAAGGTAGGTGTTGACCTGCCTGTACTTGCTTCGGCAGTACATATACTAAAATTGGAACGATACAGAGAAGATTAGCATGGCCCCTGCGCAAGGATGACACGCAAAATCGTGAAGCGTTCCACATTTTTCCTGGTCCTTAAGGTTGCCACAAAATCTGGCAACCTGAAGAGCACGTTCATTCGCGGTCTCAAGGAGGCTGCCGCGGACATCAGGGAGGCGGTTGGCACCCTCCTCAACACGACGGCCTCAGACGAGGTCGTGAAGTTGCAGGAGGAGAACAGCCGCCTCCGTAATGATCTGGAGGACCTCCGGCGACAAGTCGCTGCGCTGAGCGAGCAGCAGCAGCGACACACGCCCACCGTTGCCACTTCCGAAGTGGCTCCGGCTCCCGCATCAAGACCGGCACGTACGGATGATGAGCTGAGCGCATCGTGCCTTGAGCGCGTCGTCCGTATGTGCATGCTCCAGTGCGGGAGCATGGTCAAAGCCCAACTTGAGGCGCATTCCCGGCGCCTCCCTGAGGAAAACCTCCGCCCGCCCCTAGCGGCCGACAAACGGCGTAGGGCTGAGGGAACGCCGGGAACTGCACCTCAGCGAGCTCCAGAGGGCGAGGAGCCCACGACTGCCGGGTCTAAGGGTGAGACCTGGGCGACAGTCGTGGGTCGCAAGAAGGCCCGCAAAGCCGCTAAGGCCGCCAAGGCGGCCTCAGCAGCACCAGCGCGCGCCTCCGGTAAAACCGCAAAGGCGGCTCCGGAGGCTGCGCGGCGGACTGGCAAAGGCGGTCGCAAACGCGGTCGCAAGGGACCGGCTGTGCGTGCCCCGCGTTCCGAGGCTGTGACGCTCACGCTTCAGCGTGGCGCTGCGGAGCGCAGCGTGACGTACGGCTCGGTCCTTACCGAGGCCAAGGCCAAGATCAAGTTGTCGGATCTTGGCCTCCAGTCCGTCACCATAAGACATGCTGCCACGGGTGCGCAGCTGTTTGAGGTAGCTGGTGCTGCGAGCGGCAATGCCGAGAAGGCGGACGCTCTGGCCGCCAAGTTGAGGGAGGTCCTCAACCCCGAGGACGTCCGGATTTCCAGGCCGGTTAAAACCGCAGAGGTGCGGATTGCCGGCCTGGACGAGTCCGTGACTTCCGAGGAGGTGGTGGCGGCCGTTGCCCGAAGCGGAGAGTGTCCGCCGGACAAGGTGCGGGCCGGCGATATTCGCACCGACGCCACCGGACTCGGCGCGGTCTGGGTTCGGTGCCCTGTGGCGTCGGCGAATAAAATCGCCGCAAGTGGCAGAGTGCTGGTAGGCTGGGCTGCAACGAGAGTTAAACTCCTGCAGCCCCGGGCTTTGCGGTGCTTCCGGTGCCTGGAGAAGGGGCACGTCCGGGCCAAGTGCACCGCTGAGGTTGACCGTAGCGATCTTTGCTATCGCTGCGGTCAGCCCGGCCACAAGGCGGCCCAGTGTTCCGCGGCGCTCAACTGCAGCTTATATTCGGCTGCAGGGAAGCCAGCGGGACACAGAGTGGGCGGAGGGGCCTGTGGCACGCCTGCCAGCAAGAAGGTCACCAGGAAGAAGAAGAGGAGCTCTAAGCTTGCCGGGGAAATCTCGCCTCCCCCGCAGGCTAACAGCTCCGCGGCCGACTCCCGGCCCAGGACCGTTGCCGAGGGAATGGAGTGTCAATAATGGCACAGCTCCGTTTCCTCCAGGGCAACATCAATCACTGCGCCAGAGCTCAGGATCTTTTGTTCCAGAGCATGGCGCAGTGGTCGATCCAAGTGGCTGTGGTCGCCGAGCCGTATTTCATCCCTGCCCGTGACGACTGGCTGGGATGCATTGACGGCTTGGTGGCCATTATTGGCGGGACTCTGATCGACCCGTCTCGGGGCCGCGGCTGGGTTGCTGCGGTCACGGACGGCATCGTCATCGTGGGGGCGTATTTCTCCCCCAACAAGAGTCTCGCCGAGGGGTTCCTTGTCGAGTTGGGCACCGTCGTAGGCCGCTATCACCCTCGTCCCGTTCTGGTGCTCGGGGATCTTAACGCCAAGTCATCGGCGTGGGGATCTCCGGTCACTGACCCTCGGGGCGAGGTGCTGGCGGAGTGGGTAGTGACGACCGGCCTGGTCGTCCTGAATCGGGGTTCGGTATACACGTGCGTGCGGCAGCGGGGCGGGTCGATAGTAGACGTTACTTTCGCTAGCCCCTCTGTCGCCAGCCGTGTCCGTGACTGGCGTGTCGCCGTGGAGGTGGAGACGCTGTCGGACCATCGGTATATCCGGTTCGACGTCTCCGCCCAGACCGCGAGCGGCCGCCATCCAAGAGCCCCGATTAACGACGGCCCGCGCTGGGCGCTTAAGCACCTCGACAGGGAACTACTCGAGGAAGCTGCCATAGTCCAGTCCTGGATTTGGGAGTCGGCGACGGACGGCCCCGTCGACGTCGAAGCGGAGGCGCTGCGGTTTCGCGGGGTGATGACGCAGATCTGCGACGCGTCCATGCCCCGCGTCCGCCAACAGTCCGTAAGGCGCAACGTGTACTGGTGGAACGACGACATTGCGCGGTTGCGCGTTGAGTGCGTCGCGGCTCGCTGCCAGTACACGCGCTACCGGAGACGACGTCGACGGGATCCCGTCGAGGGGGCCGCGCGGTATGGGGTGTACCGCGCGGCCCAGGAGACTCTGTGGCTGGCCATCGGCGACTCCAAGTCGCGGGCCAGGGAAGAGCTGCTGGGGTCCCTAGATCGGGACCCGTGGGGGCGCCCCTACCGTTGGGTACGGGGCAAGTTGCGTCCCTGGGCGCCCCCACTGGTGCAAAGTATGCAACCCCAGCTGCTGGAGGCGGTGGTATCCACCCTCTTCCCTGAGCGGGCGGGACATGTTCTCCCGGCGATGGTTTCACCCTCAGCCACAGACTCTCCAGAAGAAGAGGGCACCGATGTCCCCGTGGTGACGCAAGCAGAGACGGGAGCGGCCGTGTCGCGGCTCCGGGCCAAGAATAAAGCGCCCGGACCCGACGGAGTTCCTGGCCGAGCTCTCGTCCTTGCTCTGAAGGAGCTAGAGCCCCAGCTGAGGGGGCTCTTCACGGCATGCTTCGAGCAGGGTCAGTTTCCCAGTGTGTGGAAGGAGGGGAAGCTGGTCCTGCTCAGGAAGGAGGGGCGCCCCGCGGACTCGCCGTCCGCGTATCGGCCCATAGTGCTGCTCGACGAGGCGGGCAAACTTTTTGAGCGCATAATCGCAGATCGCCTCGTCGGCCACTTGTGCGGAGAGGGGCCGAACCTGGACGACAAACAGTTCGGTTTTCGTCGGGGGCGCTCCACCATAGACGCCATCATGCGCGTGAGAGCTCTGGCGAAGGATACGGTGTCCCGGGGTGGGGTGGTGTTGGCGGTGTCTTTAGACATTTCCAACGCCTTCAACACCCTACCCTGGAGCTGTATTAGGGAGGCCCTGAAATACCATCGGGTGCCTCCCTACCTCCGCCGCATAGTAGGGGCTTATCTGGAGGACAGATGCGTCATCTATCGGGGACGTGACGGTGCCGGTCGGCACCAAATGTCGTGCGGTGTTCCACAGGGATCGGTCTTGGGACCGCTCCTGTGGAACATCGGCTACGACTGGGTGCTGAGAGGCGAGCTCCCGTCGGGCGCCGACTTGACGTGTTATGCGGACGACACGCTTGTCACTGCCCGGGGGAGCTCGTACAGGGAAGCGACGTTGATAGCCACGGCTGCGGTGTCACAGGTGGTGAACCGCATCCGGCGCCTGGGCCTGGAGGTGGCCCTTGACAAGTCGGAGGCCATGGTTTTCCATGGCCCCCGGCGTGCGCCGGCGCCGGGATCACATATCGTGGTCAGTGGGGCCCGGATAGCTGTCGTGTTAGTTCACCATGTTTGATAGTAGCACCACCAGTTTGATAGTTCACCATGAAGTACCTGGGATTGGTGCTCGACAGCCGGTGGGATTTCGGACCCCACTTCCGGCGGCTGGCGCCCAAGCTGATGGGTGCAGCGGGCGCACTATCAACGTTGCTTCCCAACATGGGGGGCCCGAGCGCCGCCTGTAGGCGGTTGTACGTGGGAATCGTGCGGTCCATGGCCCTGTATGGGGCCCCTGTGTGGGCGATGGACCTAACGGCCGGAACACTCGCCATTCTGCGCAAGCCGCAGAGGGCGATGGCCGTCAGGGTCGTCCGCGGGTATCGCACGATATCCTACGAGGCGGCTTGCGTCCTGGCCGGATCCCCACCCTGGGACCTAGAGGCGAAAGTACTCGCGTCATTGTACCGATGGCGCGAGGAAGAGCGGACACGGGGCTCCAGTCCGGTGCAGCGGCAGATCGAGCTGCGCCGAGAGGAGCTCCGTCAGGTCCTGGTGGCGGACTGGCGGCAGAGGCTTATGCGCCCTACCGCCGGCCTCGCTACCGTCGAGGCGATCCGGCCAGTACTCGACGACTGGCTCGGGAGGAGGCACGGCTCCCTGTCGTTCAGGGTGACGCAGGTACTGTCGGGGCATGGCTGCTTCGGCAAGTACCTGCGTTACTTAGGCAGGGAGCCGGACGCTCGGTGCCACCACTGCGTCCAATTCGGGGAGGACACGGCGCAGCACACGCTCTCCGAGTGTGTAGCTTGGGAGGAGCAGCGCCGTGTCCTCACAAATGAAGTAGGAGGCGACCTGACGCTGCCGGCAGTAGTGCGGAGGATGGTCGGCAGCTCAGAGTCGTGAGACGCGGTGGTGTCCTTCTGCGAGGACGTGATGTCGCAGAAGGAAGCTGCGGAACGGGAGAGGGAGATATCAACTCCCTTCCCGGGCCGTAGAAGACGCACCGGGCGCCGAGGAAGGGCGGATAACGCCCTCTTCCGCCCCCCATGAATGGGTCCAGGGGCGAGGGACATGGGGAAGTCCCCGCCCCCCATTGATGGACCGCGAGGCGGAGGCGCGCGCGAGTGTCGGCGCGCGCCTTTGAGGCGATGCACGGGGTAGTTTAACACCCCACTACCCCGTGCAGGAGACGAGGTCCGGACAGACCGGGCCAGCACGAGGGTGGGGCCGTGGAAGAATTTAGACTCCCGCGGCCCCAGTGCGCTCGTGATAGAAGACACACCGGGGTGGTTTTAGTCAGTAAAAGTCTGACATACCCCGTCGCCCACCCCAGGGCGGCGGGCATCCTATGAGGATTTCCACCCCGGCAAAAAAAAAAAAAAAAAAGGTGTTGACCTGCCTATTTTACCCGACTTCAAAAAAGGCGGAGATCTCAATTTGGATAATATACAGAGTGCTGATAATACGACAATAAATGAAAATACGAACAATGCACATTCATAGGAGTAATCCTAAACCATAGAATAAAACTTAGTATCAAAAATAAAAAAATTAAAATTTCAAATAAACTAAACCGCAAAAATTTGCAAACGTTTTTCTTATAAAACACCCTTTAAAAATATTGGTTCACTGACCTCCGATCGGCGACAGCGCGATCCTGTATTGACTTGCTTTTTTCGCGCCATTATTATTAAAGTTTGGTACCGCAGGATGCGGATACGGTAAAAAAAAAAAATCAAAAATCAAAAGTCGTTTATTCAAATTAGGCTGAGAATCAGCACTTTATGAACGTCAATATTACATAAGACAGTCCCCCAAAACGCCCACCCATCGACACTTCCTAGTGATTTCGCTGGGAAGAAGAAGTGGCGGAAGAAACTCCCCAGCAGCACAGCTGTCTGTTCATTTAAAAAACACGTGACTTTATACAATACTACTCGTATGTATAGTGATCATTAACCTGTAAGCGCTTCCTTATCAACATGTACCTACATCATGTAGAAAATGTGAAAAATGAAAACACACCTGCCTGTGACTTGGAGGCCCCGGGTTCGATCCCTGGCCAGGTCATGATAGAAAACGATCTTTACCTGATTGGCCTGGGTCTTGGATGTTTATCTATATATGTATCTATTATAAATATAGTATCGTTGAGTTAGTATCCCATAACACAAGTCTCGAACTTACTTTGGGGCTAGCTCAATCTGTGTGATTTGTCCGTATATATTTATTTATTTATTTAATGGACATATTTATATGATCATTTATGGGTAGACTGATAATGTGTTGAGGTACACTATGTTTAATTTATTGTCGTATGTTCAGCACTACTCTGTATATACATAGTGTATATGTAATGTATAATCGAATATAACTCCGTCATATATTGGCGGATTTGCAAAATTCTTTTATTTTGAAAGAGGTCTATTCAGAATGGTCCCATTTAAATTTCATAAATATCTGATATTACATTGAACATACAGACAACCGAGAGTTCCGTTGTCTGTCAAACGTTCTTCTGTGTGTTCAATAAATGCCAGCAAATCAAACGCGTTCGCTGCTATCGCGTATGTATGCATTGTTTACGCAATCACACCACATAATATTACGCACTTCCTATTTACCTTCCAAACCGGTACGCAATGTTCACCACGTGTATGCCACGGTAAATCTTCATTTCTCTTATAGTTGTTATTGAGGTAGAATACCATATATTTTTGTTTGCGTATACATTTAATTAACCCACTTCAAAATAATGTGATAAATTCTTAATTTTGATGTTTATATATGTTGCAGTCAGAACTCTTAACCAGTCAAAAGTACTTTTGACTAACAAAATGAGTCAAAAGTACTTTTGACTGAACAGGTTGGTCAATAATACTTTTGACTAAAATAACAGTTAAAAGTCCTTGTTTGAATTATTAGTTCACAAATGTGCCAATAGATGGCGCTGTGGCATTTGTGTTGAATCCTGCATCGCGGTGTCAAAAGTCTCCGATGTTTACTAGGGTCACGAATGTGTCAAGCGAATGTAGTCTCAATATACAGTCTCAATATACAGTCTCAATATACAGTCTCAATATACAGTGTTTAAAGTAATCTCATTGTTTTATTTATGTCACTATAATAACATCACGCTAGTTACGACGGTAGTTGCTGCAGCAGTGTCAGTGTGTTGTGAACGGGTTGTTCATTTGGTCCTTCGAACCGGGTCAAATTGACCTGAGGTGTTTTTGAGAAGATTGGCTGGGCAAGTGGATCGCTTGCGCAAACTGGCCAAAAGTGTTAGAAGCAGTGCCAGTGCCAGTACCAGTGCTGTGGAGAGAACATCAGACAGCAGCAGCAGCAAACTCGTCAGGAAGCAGCAGTCAGCGCTAGTAACGCGCGTCTGCAGACGGTGCCGGGAGAAGTCATCGTCAGGGATCAGTAACTAGGGGAATCCAGCTGAAGATTGTGGGACGTGCAGACGCTACGTCATCATCTAATCAGGTGGTACCAACGAAGAAACAACTGTGAGTGACATTTTTAATTATTATAGTGCAACAGTAACTTAATTTCTAAACAATTTATTTGGAACTTTAATCAAGATTTGAACTTTGAAAAATTATTTGAACTTTAAAATTATAATTAAAGTGTTTTAGACTTAGCCTAATTTTAAGCAAATTTGTTTAGTACGGGGAACCTATGCCCGAAATTTTAAAATTACAAGAAGCATTATTGTTTGCAACTTGTACATGTTTACGTTAAATATTTGTTACCTACCTTCAATTAGTTAACTTTTCGCATAAGTTAAACGTTAGTACCCAGTTTATATTGTCATAGTTGAATATATGTTTCTTAACAACAGCTTTAGTGAATTAAATTAATTTTAGTAATTTTGTTAGAAAAATAAATTAGGATAACTTTATAAATAATGGAGTCTTTGATTAATAAATTAGAAGACATTTGTAATAGGATTAATAAAGCTTACATTAACTTTAAAAAATCGCCGTTGGACAGGATAACACTGTCCTATGTTAGAGTTAGATTAGAAAACCTGGAGAAATTGTTTGATCAGTTAACAGATAGTCATAGTAAATTATACGAAAAATATGATCCAGATAAGTTAAACGAAAGTCCATATGTTAAAAAAGGGATTTATGATGTAGCTGAAGAAACCTACATTCAGTGTAAAATAGAACTGGAAACTATTTTGGGATCATTAGATGTTAAAGGGGAAAATCAAGAAAAACCTAAAGATGTAAACATTTATAAACAGTGTCCAGTTAAATTACCTAAAATTGTTATTCCAGTTTTTTCCGGAAAATATACGGAGTGGGTTACCTTTCGAGATTTATATGTGTCGCTTATTCATAACAATGGGTCTTTGGATAATGTACAGCGCATGCAATATTTGAAGGGTTATTTATCGGGAGAAGCGGAACAGTTATTAAGACAAATACCTATATCGGACTCAAACTATGAACGCTGTTGGCAACTATTAAACGAGCGCTATAATAATAAGAGATATTTATCACATTTTATCTTGAAAAGGTTTCTCAGTCTTAAGAATTTAAATAGTGAATCTGCTGTAGGTCTCAAAGAATTGATTGATAGCACTATCGATTGTTTGCATGCGTTAGCCAATCTTGGCCTTGACGTCAGTACTTGGGACATGTTGGTTATTCATGTAATATCTTTAAAGTTGGATCCAGAATCTCGAAAACAATGGGAGATAAAGATTACAAGCGATACATCTACTGATACTTTCCCAACCTTAGAACAATTCAAGGACTTTATAACCAGCCGCTACCGCGCTTTAGAATTTCTAGATACGGGATCCAACCCCGGTAAGGGAAAATACACAGAGAGGCCTAAAGTATTTCATAGCTCCACTATGCAATGTAGATTCTGTAAAGAAAACCATAAAATTGTAAATTGTAAACAATTTGTTAAAACCGATGTAAATGCCAGACGGGAATTTGTATGTCAAAACAGTTTATGTTTTAATTGTTTGGGGAATAACCATTCGGCCAAGCAGTGTTTGAGTACAGCTGTTTGTCGCGTTTGCAAACGTAAACATCATTCGTTGCTGCATTCCAGTGGTCACGAGAATAATAAAGGCAGTTCAAATCTTACTACAAATAATAACTTACCTCGGAGTGATGACGGAGAAACATCTTCTGAATCAAAGGTTATACCATCTGGATCAGCCGATTCTAACAGAGTGGCTACATTCTTCTCGTCAAATGCAATAAAAAGGCATAATCAAGTGTTGTTAGCCACGGCGCTGGTTAATGCTACAGCTAAGAATGGCGTGTGCTATACCATTAGGGCGTTGCTCGATCAAGGGTCCCAAGCATCCTGTGACAGAAGCAACAGTCCAGTATTTGGGACTCAAAAGAAGACCAGTTAGGGGGAACATTTCAGGGCTAGAAGGTAATACTACTATTTTGTCAAAATGGATGGTAGAAATCACACTTACCTCTATACATGATCCAGGCGTCCAGATATCAGTAGCTGCTTATGTACTGAAAACAATAACCACGCTTTTGCCTTCTCATAAAGTAGTCTCTTTAGATTGGGTATGTGACTTACCATTAGCAGATCCGCAGTATCAATCACCAAACAAGATAGACATGTTGCTTGGTGCCGAGGTCTATGGGCAAGTAATTCAACAAGGAGTAAAGAAAGGGCCTCAGGGAAGTGTAGTAGCGCAAGCTACTTCATTGGGGTGGATTCTGTCAGGTATGGTTGAAAAGTCACATGTAAATCAGGTAAGCGTAGTTGCTCTGCATTCATATGTGGAGGAAAATAACATTTTTAAAAAGTTTTGGGAGTTAGAGGAAGAACCTGTAAACAAATCACAAATGTTAAACGAAGAAGAAAAACTTTGCGAACGCTATTTTGAGGAAACAACTAGAAGAGATAAAGATGGAAGATATATTGTACGATTGCCATTTAAAACCACAGATCCAGTATCAAAAATAGGTTCTTCAAGGAAGATTGCTGAAAAAAGACTTACTTCACTAATTACAAAACTAAATAAAAATGAACAAATGAAAGCTAAGTATCAAGCAGTAGTGGATGAATACATGCTACTGGAGCACATGGAGAAGGTTCCTGAAGCAAAGAAGTTTCAAGGAATCTACTTACCTCATTTTGCAGTTATTAGGGAGGACAAAGATACTACACAAGTGAGGATAGTATTTGATGCATCTTGTAAGGGGGAAAACGACATTTCATTACATGACCTTTTAATGATAGGCCCATCTTTACAGCCAACTTTAAGGCACATTTTGATGAAATGGAGATTGTATCCAATTTGTTTATCTGCGGACATTGTTAAAATGTACCGTCAGATCAAAGTTGATGAACGGGACGTTGACTTTCAGAGAATTTTGTGGAAAGAAAGTTCTGATCATCAAGTCACTGAATATCGTTTGTTAAGGGTTACATTTGGCACAGCATGTGCCCCATATCTGGCAGTCAAGGTACTTCAGAAGGTGGCTGCCGACGACAACGATAAATATCCTATAGCTGCAAAAAGAATAAAAGAGGATTTTTATATGGACGACCTGCTTACTGGTGTTGAAACAGTTGAAGAAGGTTCTCGGTTATATGATGAAATGAACCGGTTACTTGAACAAGGGGGATTTTCCTTACAAAAATGGTCAAGCAACAGTGATGAATTATTGTCAAGAATGAAAAACATGAATAAGGAAAATAACGAAGAAGGAAGAAAAATTAAAATAGATGATGTTATGAAATTACTGGGACTTACGTTACATCGATCCACAGATGCTTTTCGTTACACGGTGACACTTCCGCCGGTGAGGGAACCTGTAACGAAAAGGTTAATCATATCAGACATATCACGTTTGTTTGATCCACTTGGATGGGTTGCACCAAGTGTGATAGTTGCAAAAATTATTATACAAAAGCTATGGTTGTCAGGTATAGGGTGGGACGATGAAGTTCCAAGCAATATATTAAACCAATGGCTAACTTACCGAAAAGATTTGCATCAACTATCGGAGCTGCAAATACCTCGTTGGTTAAAAACCAGACGCAGCAATGCACTTGTTGAGCTCCACGGGTTTTGCGATGCCTCCAAGGTAGCATATGCTGCGGTTGTCTATGTTCGAGTGGTTGACGATAAGGGTGACATATCTGTAAGCTTGGTGACGGCGAAGACGAAGGTAGCTCCTATCAAAGTCATATCTATTCCAAGATTGGAGCTCTGCGGAGCGGTTCTTCTTAGTAGATTGCTAGTAGAGGTAGCTCACACATTGGAAATACCGAAGAAAAATGTTCGGGCCTGGACAGATTCTACTATCGTTCTAGCTTGGCTCAATAGCCACCCCAATCGGTGGCAAACGTTTGTAGCCAATAGGACATCAGAGATTTTAACTACTCTAGATGCGAATCAGTGGTCTCATATTCGGTCTGGTGCAAACCCAGCTGATTACGCTTCTAGAGGACTGAATCCTTCAGAACTCAGGCAACAAAAGTCTTGGTTTAATGGACCAGATATTTTACATTCAGCAGATATAGTTTATAATAAGCCTAAGGACATGGAGACAGACTTGGAGGCTATAAAAGTACATTTTACAAGCATGGAAAGTAATATATGGGACCGGTTTTCTAATTTGAATAAATTAATAAGAGTAATTGCTTATTGCAGGCGAATGTGGCGAATAAAGAAGAAAGGGAAAGGTGGGATAACAGAATGTTTATCAGTGCAAGAATTGAGGGAAGCGTTGGATGTTTGTATTAAGAAGTGTCAAGCAGATAGCTTTGGTGAGGAAATAGAAAAGATTGCTAGAGATGGTAACTCAGCAAAATTGAAAGGATCGTTAAGATATTTAAATCCTTTTATAGATGAGAATAAAATCCTTAGAGTAGGAGGAAGGTTACAACAATCAACATTAAGCGAAAGTAGAAAACATCCTATATTATTACCAAAAAAGTCACACCTTATTAATTTGATCGTGGCAGACTCACATTATAAAACATTACATGGTGGGCCTCAACTCATGCTAGCGTACCTGAGGTCCAAGTACTGGATTCTTGGCGCTAAGGAGTTAGTAAAGACACAAGTACGTAAATGCGTTTCATGTGTAAGGCAATCAGGTAGGACATCAATACAGTTGCTGGGGCAGTTACCAGCTGCAAGAGTTACGCCTTCTAGACCTTTTAAATGTTCTGGGGTCGATTATGCGGGTCCTATAAACATCAGAACAGCGAAGGGTCGGGGTCATCATGCCTATAAAGGCTATATTTGTTTGTTCATCTGTATGGCCACAAAGGCCGTTCATATTGAAGCCGTTAGTGACTTAACGACTCAAGGTTTCCTGGCAGCTTTTAGAAGGTTTGTATCACGTAGGGGTTATTGTTCTGATATCTGGTCGGACAATGGTACAAATTTTGTGGGTGCATCAAGGGAATTAAATAAGTTGTTCTTAGCGGGTAAATCTAGTTTAGTTAAAGAACTAGCTGACTGTTTAGCGTCTCAAGGTACTAATTGGCATTTCATCCCTCCATACTCGCCAAACTTCGGTGGCCTTTGGGAAGCTGGCATTAAATCTATTAAATTTCATCTTCGACGAGTGATTGGCGACTCTACACTAACATACGAAGAACTATCAACTGTTTTAGTACAAATTGAGGCGTGTCTAAACTCGCGGCCACTGTCAAGAATGGATAATGATCTGGATGGTTTAGATGCCTTGACACCAAGTCACTTCCTTGTTGGTGAACCTTTGGTTGCCATTCCGGAGTATAATTATGAGTCTTCGAATATAAATAATTTAAGACGATGGCAGCTAACGCAACGAATATGCAGAGCTTTTGGCGACGATGGTCGCAAGAATATTTAACTATGTTTTTAAACAGATACAAATGGAATAATCAAAATCCAGAGCCAAACATTGGCGATTTAGTTTTAATTAAAGAGGATGATCTACCTCCCTCTAAATGGCTGCTTGGTCGGGTAGTTGAAAAACACCCTGGGGCAGATGGCATTACAAGAGTGGTAACATTACGTACTAAAGGCTCTCAAATAAGGAGATGTATTTCTAAGATTTGTGTCTTACCGGTGACGTCTACCACACCATAATTGGTACCGATAATATAATTATGTATAAGTAGTTTAAGTTAATATTAAGATTGCATTTTGTTGAACTTGTTGTAAGGTCAAATTTTGAAAATTTGCCCTTGGTGGGCGGCATGTTTGAATTATTAGTTCACAAATGTGCCAATAGATGGCGCTGTGGCATTTGTGTTGAATCCTGCATCGCGGTGTCAAAAGTCTCCGATGTTTACTAGGGTCACGAATGTGTCAAGCGAATGTAGTCTCAATATACAGTCTCAATATACAGTCTCAATATACAGTGTTTAAAGTAATCTCATTGTTTTATTGATGTCACTATAATAACATCACGCTAGTTACGACGGTAGTTGCTGCAGCAGTGTCAGTGTGTTGTGAACGGGTTGTTCAGTCCTTTTGCCCAATACAGCTGGTCAAAAGTACTTTTGACTGGTTATAACAAAACAAACCTAACCTAACCTAACCTAATTACAGTACAGAAGATTAAAATGCTTTAACATCATTGAAATAAAGTAGTTTTAACTGCAAATCAAAACAAACCTAACCTAACCTAACCTAATTACAGTACAGAAGATTAAAACGCTTTAATATCATTGAAATAAAGTAGTTTTAACTGCAAATCAAAACAAACCTAACCTAATTACAGTACAGAAGATTAAAACGCTTTAACATCATTGAAATAAAGTAGTTTTAACTGCAAATTTGCAGTTAAAACTACTTTTGACGAAGAGCGTCAGTCAAAAGTACTTTTAACTGCAAATTTGCTGTCATAATTACTAATAACCAATAATTTTCAGTCAAAACAACTTTTGACCGACCTGTTCAGTCAAAAGTACTTTTGACTAATTTTGCTAGTCAAAAGTACTTTTGACTGGTTAAGAGTTTTGACTGCAGCATATACACAATGTGTAATCAATAACTGCATATTATGAAATTAGTTTGTTCAGAATTTTATTGTTTACTGGGTCGATTCCTCTAATTTTTAATAAATGTATCCCAATAATAATTGTAACTTATATATACTTATGTAAATTAAATTATTGTCACAATTTCGGTGTACAGTCAAAACAAGTCAAAATGGATGAAGTACCTACTTACATTATAATACAAATTCAGTGTATGTGTTATGATTGTAACATAACATTCTAATTAAGGGATTGGTAATCTGTGTTAATTCGGGGATATGTTGTAAACATCGAGGAATTTCAGTCCATCTTTCATCTATCCAATGAGGGGTGATTCAGTGGTAGCCCCATAAAAATATTAACTTTGCTTGAGTATTTTTTAAGTTAGCTCCAATAATATGATTATATCTAATAACTAGCTTTCCGCCCGCGGCTATGCCCGCGTGGAGTTCAGTTATATCGCGTTTCCCAGAGAACTCTTCAAAAGTCCGGAATCAAAACTATCCTATTTTATTTCTCAAGGGCAACTTTATACTCGTATTTGTTCCAACTTTCAATAAAATCAGTTCAGTGGTTTAGACGTGAAAGCGTAACAGACAGACGGACAGAGTATATATATATATTGGTAGGGATAATATTATATTTCCACTTAGTTCATATTGATGACATCTTAATAGCTTCCTGTCACCGATATTTATATATCAAGTAGTGTTATATGAGTTTGTGTGAGTAAGTTTGTACTTACCCCCATACTTAATAGGGATGCTACCTGGGTAAAAAAAAATATTCTATTTAGTCCGTCATTCAGATTATAGAAAAATATTGGATACGTAGGTATATTTTGTTTTATCAAATTAATAAAAAAATGACAAATATAAAAGCTGGTGACGTCACTAGTCGCTAAAAAGTGTAGCAAGGAGTGACGTCACACGAGTTTTCGACGCACTATATCGTCTTCATTTTTTGTTTATATGAAAAAAGAAAAAATACGTGTCTACATTAATTTTTTTTAGTCAATAACCCTATTGTCTATAAAGTGAAATATATTTTAGAAAAAAGAAAAGTAGATTTATTAAAAAAATCGGCTAAGTACGAGTAGGACTTGCGCACCAAGAGGTCCGTACAAGAGAGAGAGAGGACAAAGAGTGTGTTAGTATGTTTCATCATCATCATCGACCTTTTATCATCCCACTGCTGGGCACAAGTCTCCTCTCATACAGAGAAGGATGTAAGTTGTATATGTATGTTTAAACTTATTAAAAATATATGTTACTAAAAATTTACGATTTTCGCAATTTTCTCTTTATTGGCGCTATAAAACGTTGATTCGTTCTGTTCTGAGTTCTAGGGAAGTACCCTGTAGGTTTTGATTCCCTTACGAATGTCGAAAATTGCTATAAATTAAACGGCTTTATCTTTTGATTGCGTTAAAAGAGAAGTTTGATTTTTTCACAACTCCAAGGCACGGTGGACTTGAGTATTTGAAGTAAACTTCAGCTTGATACCTCCACGCGTCCCTGAGAACAAGGGAGTTGATAGACAGACAGACGACAGACAGAAAGATTGATAGACAGAAAGTGACCGTATAAAGGTACCGTTTTTTCACAAAACCACTACAAGAAAAAAATAGCTTTATTTTAAAAAGTCGGTGTCAAAGGACGGTAATACTAACATGTGATACAATAATTTAAAAACATTGGTGAATGAGAGTGGCCGAGGATCAAACACGCTCTGGCGTAGGTACATAAGAGTGGTCAGCTTTCTGTGGCTTTATAAAGGATGAGGATGAAAGCGTTAATGAGTGAATGGATCAATCCGAGCGGTCCGATGATCGCTGTCCTTCGATTACAATCAAGTTGAAACTTCAGACCCTTTACAATCAATCAATAATGTTTTCACCTTTAGAGCACACGCCTCCTACATACGTAAGAGAGTTAGCCGCAATCCACCACACAGCCCCAGTGTGCGTTGACCGATGTCACACGTCCTAGATTTTGGGTTATCATCATCAACCTTTTTTTTACCGCCCCACTGCTGGGCACAGGTCTCCTCTTATACAGAGAAGGATTGAGCATAATCAGCACGCTTGCTCAATGCGGGTTGGCGATTTTAGACTTAAAGTCCAGGTTTCCTCAAGATATTATGATTCACCTTCAGTCATTGGTGTCCAAATATACATAGAAAGTACATATAACTTTAGAAAAGTTGCATTGGTACTTGCCTGACCTGGAATCGAACCCGCGCACTCATACTTGAGAGGTTGGTGTTTTAACCACTAGACCACCACGATTTATGGCCACCACGACTTATGGATACTGGTACTAGATTTTTGGGTTATAACATTATGAAATTCTTGACTTGACAAAATTTGGTCAGCATTAAATGCCATCTAACTTACCTCAGCTCTATTTGGTCTAATAACAATATAACTGCATATGTACTAATTGGAGGTTGGTGGCACAGATGGCTTCATAGTGTCACTTTAGTGGCGACGAGTTATCATGTATGAGCGTCGACGTAGTCAAGCTAATTAGATTGGTTGCACACGCCTGGTGGGATGAGAATAGATTTGCAGGAGAAGCGATGCAAGATATAAAATGCAATTAATTATACAAATTGTATGAATGATGAATTTTAGGAAAATTTATCATACTTAACTATATACGAGTATATACAGTATGTTAAGAAAACCCTGTCCGACTCGTGAAGGTGTTGTTAGGTATCGATAACTGATTCTACTAATGGATACAAAACCGGGCTAAATTAAAAAAAAATCCCCCAAAAAAAAAAATATTATTTCGCAAAAAGAGGTAACTTAATAAATGTGCGTTATGCACCCTTCCGCGGGCGGCGGGTGGCAGGGCACGCGGCACGTGGTCGCATCGCTATTCGCTCATAATAATACCGGTGTTGTCACTTTTTTTAAAATTACCAAATTTCGGGGAAGTTGGAATTAATTCGCGGGAAAAAAAGATTATTTCAAAATTCATTTGTATTGGTACTATGATGATTACGTAAAATTTTATATTATATTTGATCATGTGTTTACCTAACCTTTATTATCCTTATGGGTCGGACAGGGTTTTCTTAACATACTGTATATATATAGGTTATTTTTTTACTCTCTCGATAAAAATAGGGTAAAACGATGAATAGAGTGGCTGTTTACGCTAGTTTATCGATCGGGTCCGATTGTTAGTTAGTCGAGTTTTTAGATCCCCGACCGGTACGGGCTAGCGTATTTAGTATTGTCTATGGCGACGCGCGGCCGCCATTCTTGAACAGACAACGTCTTGAGACCCCGTCGCGTACGGGGTCCGTTGCTTGAACTTAAAATTAAAAGACAACGTGTTGAGAGCCCGCCGCGTACGGCGGGCCGTTGCTTGAACTCTTGACGAAATCCTCGCATGCGTGGCGTGTTTCGGACGAGTGATTTTCGGGAAAAATCCCACCGGCCGCGGTTTTGGATAGTTGTCGCGTTTGTTGCCCATGTTTTGAAGTATTTACTTGAATTATAAAACGTAACAGCGCCGCCTGTAAATTGAGTTGAATTTGAATCGGAAACGTGGTTTCATTGAACGATTGTTCGTCGGGCGTGATTGACGCTGCTAGAGAACGGTTTCATACGCTGGTGAGCTTTGGTGCCCTATTAAGGGAACTTGGTGTGTCGACTGGTATGGGACAGTCAGTGTATTTGAAGACTTCGGACGTCATTGTAAAGTCGGCGCGCGCGTCGACTTCTCCGAGACTTCACTCCACGACGGAACACACTGGATCCCAAGGTAAGTCCCGTAGATTTACCAGAGTGTGGTCGGAGATTGATTTACTTGTGGTATAAGCCCTTGTTTGTTGGATAAGCCGTGACAAATGCGCGGTAGATGTACGTGCTTTACTGGGGCGCGTCTACATCGTTTGGTAGCAGAGCGTGGTTTCTAATTACTAATTTGATTAATTAGAGTATCATTCCAGTATTTTGGTAGCCCTCAGCGGCTAATTTGTAAAAATTTGATTTTTTTATTTGTTGTTGTCGGTACTCGTAAAATTATATCTCTGACCACCTACCACACCTGTGTGGATCCGATAATTTGCAAAGTAAAAAATGTGAAAACAATTGTAGGTAGATTGTTTTTTCTTTTTGGTTCATTTCTTTCCGTTCAGAGGAACGGAGTAGGCCAAGGCATAGTACGCCATAGAGCCTGGTAAATAATTCGTTTGTTATTAAATTATTGACCTGCGGTTATCAATAATTACGAATTATTTTTATGACTAATGTTTTGTTATTGTTTTAGTCAACTCGTGTATTGTACGAACCAGATAGTTCGTGTTTGAATGTTTTGATTTAGCTCGTAATTCACAGTCGTAAGTTTGTTGATTTAGCTCGTAATTCACAGTCGTAATTTTGTTCTGTTTATTGTTCGATTTATTACGTAAGTCACAGTAATAATTTTATTCTGTTTGTTTGTTGACTTATTGTGTAATTGGTAGTAATAATTTTGTTTTGGTAATAAGTTTGGATCTGTGTCGCAGTTAAGTTAGGCCGTTTGCACACTGATGTTTTGTATGTATACTTTGTAATATTTTTTATTTGTACATGTTAGTGTTTTGTTTGTAACGGTTGCCCTTAGCTTTGGTCCCCACACGGTCTCGCGGAATTTATCGAGTTATTTACGCTTGTTTTTGTTGCTTTCCGCGCGTTCTTTAGTTGAATTTAATTTGTTAATTTGAATTGAAGGCTTTTATTTGGAATGGCTCCTAATCCGCTTGCTGCGGCAAAGGCCGAGGTCCAAGCCGCATTGCGTTGGCTCGCGGGTGCGGCCGCCCTGATTGTTCGGCCGGATCGGGTACAGGCTTTGTTGACCCGTTATGAAGGGTTGCCTGCGCGCATGGAAGGTTTGGAGCGACATGTTGTCGACTTCCATGCGTACGTTTTGGAACACCCTCCAGCGGATGAAGCCGTAGTGGAGACCTTTAGAAGGGATGTCGACCAGGCGTACGAATTGGCTGACCAAATTACGGAGTCAGCAGAAGGGCTCCTGGCTGCCCGTAGGGGAAAGCCGACTTGGAGCGGGGAGGTTAAACCGACCCCGCCGGCTTTGTTAGGGAGACTGCCCACATTGGAGATTCCCCACTTTGACGGGGACCTCACGGCTTGGATGGGCTTCATCAACTTGTTTGACAGCTTGGTGGACTCCAGGGAAGATTTGTCCCCCAGCCAGAAACTGGCTTATTTGCGCTCCGCCCTTCGCGGAGAAGCCAGTGCAGCCAGCACCTGATAGTCAGCGATGCTAACTACCAGGTTGCGCGGCAGTTGTTGCTGGACCGCTACCAAAATGTCCGCTTGCTAGCGGACACCCATGTGGCAGCCATTTTGGCCTTACCGAAGGCAACGCGGGTTTCCTCACTAAGGAAGGATTTGGTCAACCCGCTCTTGACCGCCCTCCACTCGTTGCGCCGGCTGGATTTGCCGGTCGACCAGCGGTCTTTTCTGCTTCTGCACATCGTCCTAACGAAATTGCCCGCAGACGTAAAGGGGCGATTTGAGCAAAGGTACGGGGGCAATAGCGCCTCGTACCTCCCCCCCTTCTCGGATTTGCTTCGTTTTTTGGAGGACGAGTGCAGAGTACTGGACCAGCTGACCGACCCCACGCCGGGGACGAGCACGGGTCGTCCGGTGGCGGCGAAGGGACAACCCCGCCGTCCGACCAAACAATGCTCGGCTGTCCGAAGGGACTCCCCCCCCGCACCAGGTAAACGGTGCCGATATTGCCGGGGGGACGGACATGACGTGCGTGCTTGCGCGAAGTTCGAGGGCCTCCGCACTGCGGGACGAAGAGCCCTCGCCAAGCAACGCGCCTGGTGTTACATGTGTCTGGGGGACCACCTCCAGTCAGCGTGTCCCCAGGCTAAGGTTTGTCCACATTGCGGCGGGAGACATCACGCTCTCCTGTGTTTGAACCGCAATGGTGGCGGGTCCGAAAGGGGCCCAGATTCCCCGCACACGGGCGGGGGCCCCAAGGGCGGGGGCCCCACGGGCGGGGGCCCCCCGCAGGATGTAGCGGTGGCCGTCGGGGGCTCGGGGAGGCGGACGGTACGCCGCTCCCCCCCCCTTGATTGATTACCCTCGACTGGGGCGTTACGTCCCGCCGTACGCGGCCCACGGTTATTGGCCCACACCCCGGAGTAGTGTTGGAAGGAGTCTCGATGTTGTGGAGTGGGACCCTCTCGCCTACTGTCGGCGATCCCCTCCGATCTTGTCGACTCAGTTCACCCGGGGTCCAGGGGGGCAATCACCCCCCCCGGGTTTTCATTAATGCCACTGTCGGGCGCAACCCCCCCACCGGAGTTTGTGCTGTTGCCAACAGCCTCCGTGCGTGTTTGGGGCCCCAAAGGTGATTTTGTCACAGTGCGTGCCCTTTTGGATTTAGGGGCCCAGGGTTGCGTAATTTCTACTTGGCTCGTCCGACAGTTGAGCCTAAATATTGTACCGCATAGGGAGTCGGTGCGGGGCGTTGGAGACCTGCGGATTTCGGATCCGATCGGTCGGGTTTCGTTCTCCTTCTCCCCCCACTCCTCCTCAACGCCGAAAATCGGTACTTCGGCGATTGTTTTTGAAACGGTGGTCGGGCCGCTTCCGCAAGTGCGAGCACCGGATTGGCTCTGGCTGATCCTCACTTCCACCGACCTGGGCCGGTCCATTTATTGATCGGGGGAATGTGCTAGGTCGTTTGTTGCGTGGAAGCGAGCGAGTTTTGCAGGCAGCCGGTTTTGTAGCCATATCCACCTCTTTGTTGTTGGGTCATGTAGTAATGGGATCGTTTAGGGACGTCCCAGACCCCCCTTTTCCCCTTTTGGCAGACAGCGACCTCGCTGTTGGTTCTGCCTTGTCGGACATCCTCCAACGCTTTGGGAGGATCCAGCCGGGTCGACTTTAGGTCGATCTTTGCATGGTCTGACAGCCAAGTCGTCCTTGTTGGCTGAAAAGTTCAGTCCATACCCTCGAGGTATTCGTGGCCAACCGGGTGTCTCAAATTCAGACATCAAAAGCCCCGTTGATTTGGCGCCACGTGCCTGGCGAATTGAACCCCGCAGACTGCGCTTCCCGCGGCTGCGAGGCGCCCGAACTTGTGAATCACCAGCTGTGGTGGGGTCCACCATGGTTGTTACAGCTGGAGGGTTCTTGGCCCCATACCCCCGCAGTGGTCAGGGCATCTACGCCAGGGGTGCATGTTCACGCCACCGAGACCGTAGCGGCTCCAGATCCGGAGTTTTTGCTTGAGCGCTACAGCTCTTTGGATGAATTGCTCGGCGTCACCGCCTGGATACGGCGTTTCATCCACAACTGTCGTAGCCCTCGTGACAAATTTGAGTCTCCGGTCCTCTCACCGCAAGAGCGCAATGACGCTCTGCTGTATTGGGTGCGGATGGTTCAAGAGAGTGAATTTGCATCGGAGTTGAAAACCCTCCGTCAACGCACATCCAATCTGAAGGGACCCTTGGGGCGCTTGAATCCCTTCTTGGATGATCAGGGTTTGATGCGTGTCGGAGGTCGGCTTAGAAATGCTAAGCTCCCCTATGGGGCTCGTCATCCATTGTTGCTCCCCAAGAACGGCCCCTTGGTGAAGTTGTTGATCGCAGACCGCCATGTGAAGGATGCACATGCCGGATGCAATGCTCTTACTGCGATCCTCCAACGTGAATTTTGGATTTTGTCTGCGCGGAGAGTGATCCGATATGTTATCTTTCGTTGTCTCCCGTGCTACCGCTTGAAGGCGGACATCGTGCAGCCCCAAATGGGGGATTTGCCTGCCGATCGAGTCACCGAATCGATGCCCTTTGCTGGAGTTGGTACGGATTTTGCGGGACCATTTATTGTTAAAGCTTCGCATCTCCGTAACGCTAAGACCGAGAAGGCTTACTTGTGCGTTTTTGTGTGTTTAACTACTAAAGCGGTCCACCTCGAGGTGGTTAGTGCTCTCACGACAGAGGCGTTCGTCGCTGCTCTTGGCAGATTTGTTTCGCGTCGCGGACTGCCGTCCTTGGTTCGATCCGACTGTGGGACCAACTTTAAGGGTACCGATCGTTATTTGAAGGAAGTTTGTGAATTCTTAGATAAACATGATGTTGTGATCGGATCCACACTCTCCCGCAGAGGGGTACGATGGCAGTACTCACCGCCGTCCTGCCCCCACTGGGGAGGTATATTTGAAACAATTGTAAAGGCCGCGAAAACTCACCTTCGTCGCGTTATTGGAGATATTATCCTAACTTTTGAGGAGCTCGCGACCGTTTTTTGTAAGGTTGAGGCGGTCCTCAACTCGCGTCCGTTACGCCCTTTGTCATCCGACGCGAATGATTTGGAGGCCCTCACGCCGGGCCATTTCTTGATAGGTAGACCACTTAACGCCCTGCCTGAATATCCTTATTTGGACATTAACTCCGGACGGCTCTCGCGATTTGAATTGCTTCAACAGCTTACGCAGAGTTTTTGGCGCCGTTGGCATCTGGAGTATTTGCACATTTTACAACAGCGCGTTAAGTGGTCAGACAAGACGAACCCACCAAGAGTCGGAGACCTCGTTTTGTTAAAGGACCCAAACCTGCCACCCCTCCGATGGCGTCGTGGACGCATTGTTGAATTGTATCCGGGGTCGGATGGTGTTCCCAGGTTTGCCGAGGTCCTGGTGGGGGACTCTGTCTTGAAGCGCGCGATCGCCACACTCTCTCGCCTGCCCTTAGATTGAATTGTCGGACCGTTTGTTACTGTCCGGGGCGGGGGGATGTTTACGCTAGTTTATCGATCGGGTCCGATTGTTAGTTAGTCGAGTTGTTAGATCCCCGACCGGTACGGGCTAGCGTATTTAGTATTGTCTATGGCGACGCGCGGCCGCCATTCTTGAACAGACAACGTCTTGAGACCCCGTCGCGTACGGGGTCTGTTGCTTGAACTTAAAATTAAAAGACAACGTGTTGAGAGCCCGCCGCGTACGGCGGGCCGTTGCTTGAACTCTTGACGAAATCCTCGCATGCGTGGCGTGTTTCGGACGAGTGATTTTCGGGAAAAATCCCACCGGCCGCGGTTTTGGATAGTTGTCGCGTTTGTTGCCCGTGTTTTGAAGTATTTACTTGAATTATAAAACGTAACAGCGCTGCCTGTAAATTGAGTTGAATTTGAATCGGAAACGTGGTTTCATTGAACGATTGTTTGTCGGGCGTGATTGACGCTGCTAGAGAACGGTTTCATACGCTGGTGAGCTGTATGGTATGAGTGTGTCGACTGGTATGGGACAGTCAGTGTATTTGAAGACTTCGGACGTCATTGTAAAGTCGGCGCGCGCGCCGACTTCTCCGAGACTTCACTCCACGACGGAACACACTGGATCCAAAGGTAAGTCCCGTAGATTTACCAGTGTGGTCGGAGATTGATTTACTTGTGGTATAAGCCGACCTTGTTTGTTGGATAAGCCGTGACAAATGCGCGGTAGATGTACGTGCTTTACTGGGGCGCGTCTACAGTGGCAGTCACAGCACGGAAATTGCCTTAATTTATAAAAAAAAAATCAACTCTTTGAATGAAGACTTCAATCAAACAATCGATATCGCTACATATTCACTGATGACTTCCACACTTAGAGCCGGGTGCTTTCAAGGTACTACTAGTCGACTGTTTTTATGTTTTGTTTTTGGATTTCTGTTCTTATAAACTACACTGTGCGCCAAAACCAAGGTAACGAATGTTACAATATCCGTTCCCAGATGTCAGATGTCATGTTCTGTAAAAGATCGCTCTGAGCGATAAGACCGCCCATTGTGTCACCCTTTGTAAAATATTTTTGTTTATGTTCTGTAATCTATATGGTGTACATAATAAAGAGTATTCTATTCTGGTCCAGACTAGTCACGTTTGTACACGCACGACGCCATCACGACAGGCCAAGACAAAGGTAGCGGGATAAGCTTGACTCCTACCGATAAGACTGATCAACACTCACAAAAAAAAATATGTAGAAGAGAGAGACGGGGGCTTTTCCCCTGTAGTGGGTCAAACCGATCTAATTAGATTTTATATAAAAATGTACTTATTTAAATTAAATTAAATATTAAAAACCTAAAATGTTTACCTAAAAGATTATTTAAAAAATGCATTATTAAAAAATATTATTTAAAAATGTATTCCGAACACTACTGGCTTCTACTCAGTTCACCTTTTGACTTTATACCCTGATTTTGTCCAGCCAGTAAGTAAAGTCAGTCAGTCAAGAATATTTCGAATCTTTTCGACCATTTCCCTGTAGATATTGTCACTTACAAACAATTATTATATTTTTATTTAAATAAACATTTGATTTAGGCGATTTCGAAATGGCGTTTTTCGTTTTAGTATTTTATTCAGACAAACAACTAAACAAGAGGATATTAAGAAGGTTTTCCTATATTTTTCAACAGTACCTACTAAACCAGATTCAATCGACAGAAAAAAGATCACTCGTCTCAAAATATTACTCAATACTACAGATGGGTAATCTGTAGTATTGAGTAATATTTTGAGACGAGTGATCTTTTTTCTTTCTTATGTTCTTCATTAATGGAGCCGAATTTATTATATTTTTTTTATTTATCACAACACGTCCTAATGAAAACATATATTTAATTCTGTCGGCAGTTATGCTTGTTAGTTAACTTATTTTTTATAAATTATATATGGATGACTATTGTACATTACACGTTCGGGGATTAGGACGCCCCCCAATGTAATAAAAGCCTTGGGGTAGGCCTTTGTCCGGCAGTGGACATCTACAGGCACCAGACAAAGCCTTGCCTCCAAGCGATTGTCGTGTTCTGGCATGATGTCTGGTGAAGCCGTACGGAGGACAGGTCTGAGCAGTTGTGTTGCGATGTGTGCCGGCTACGATGTGCCTAATGTTGTTGTGTTGGGAGTGTGGTCGTGGAGGATCTTCAGATCAATCTCCCTTTGGCGCAGCATCGTTGGTCGTGCTGTTGGGTTTAACATTCATCACCTGCGCTCAACTGCCGTCTTCCTTCCTATTCGCTCAGTTTTTCTGAGTGAATAGGCTCTTAATAAACTAGCGCGCTTTACCATCAACGATAGCATCAGTGCTTACCATCAGGCGGGATTGCGGTCAAGCGCTAGTTTATAATTATTAAAAAAAAAAGATACACTCAGCCACTTGCAAAGTTTGAGATTTGCATGTTGATAACCTGCTACCCAATCACTTTAAACGAAATAGATACCTACTTAGTTTAAACGTTCTTACCAAACCAGTATTTATATTTCTTTCATGGATCCTCCCTGAAAAACATATTTATGCTCAAATTAAGGTAAACATATGTATATAGAGCTAACTAAATCCCATGTAAAAATAAAAAATATTCATCTCCAGTCAATGCCTTGTTCTACGGGCTAACTACGGTAGTAAAATTTTATTACTTTTTGTACATTGCTTTGTGAATACACCTTTAAGCATATGTGTAAGGATGAATTAGCATTAAATCTATATATATATATATATATATATATATGTATATATAAATCAATACCACTTTCTTTGTAATTTTATAACTCAAGAACGGACTCACCTATCCAATTCAAATGTTTAGACTTTGTTTTCACTAATTAGTAGATGGTTTATGTGAAGTTTGAACAGAATCGATGGAGCGGTTCTTCATTTATCACATTTTTTGTAACAAATGAATTTAATAAACGGGGGATCATCATCTCATCTATATATATAAAAATCAATGCCGCTTTCTTTGTACTATTATAATCCACCAAAACTCTGTAATGGCACCAGATTGGCAATGAAAAACTTATTGCCAAATTTAATTGAAGCTACGATTTTAACCGGTAAATCAAAAGGAGAAGTTTGTTTGATACCGCGTATCCCTATGATCCCAACTGATATGCCATTTGAGTTCGAACGATTGCAATATCCTGTGCATTTATCATTTGCTATGTCCAGCAACAAAGCCCAACTTTATGTTGCCTGTTCGAGAGTCGTTTGTTTATCATGCTAGAAATGGAAAAACAAAGAATATTGTTTAGCTAAATGTTTTAGATATATTTTAAAACTAGCTTTCCGCCCGCGGCTTCGCTCGCGTGAAAATCGGTTATATCGCGCTTTTAGATTTCACTCGTGAATATAATTTTTTTCCGGGGTAAAAAGGTACCCTATTATTTAATCCGGACTTCTAACTTTATGTCTGCAAAATTTCAAAATAATCGGCTTAGTAGTTACGGCGTGAAAGCGGAACAAACAAACGAACAAACTCACTTTCCGATTTATAATATTAGGATATTTGGTGTACACATACAAATATTCCAGTAATCTCCCTTGGGAACTTGATGTTTTTTAAGACCAAAAGTAGCCTATGTTACTCTCCATCTTTTCAACTAACTGTATGCCAAAAATCAGGTCGATTGAATGCTTAGCTACGGCGTGAAGGAAGGACAAACAAACAAACAAACACACTTTCACATTTATAATATTAGTATGGATATTAGTATGGATTGCTGGCAATAAAAAAAATATGTTAGAATAAATAATTTTGATGATCCAATAAATTTGTTTTTATTATTCCACTTTATACATAGCGAAGCACGTATCGGGCTGCTAGTTATTTATAGAATAATATATCTACATACCTACGTAGAATTGCCGAGTATTTTGATGACAGTTGTGTGGTGGTGTTGACAGGTGTTACTTTTATTCGAGACTGCATCTTAGCTTTTGTATATTAATGATAGTATAATATAATAAACTAGCAACGCCCAGTGGTTTCACCCACACAAGTTTCGATTCCATGGAAATATCCGGATAAAAACTATTGTATATGTTAATCCTTGTTATAAATCATCTGTGTGCCAAATTTTATCTAAATAAGTTCAGTAATTTTTGGGAGAAAGAGTAATAGTCGTATATCCAAATTTCCTCTCCTTCTTCAGCCTATAGAGGTCCATTGTTAGACAAAGGCCTCCCCCAAGGCTTTCCACGATGCTACCCGCACCCATCCAGAACCTTACTGCCCTATCGGCCATCGGTTCTACGAGCAACATGCCCCGCCCATATATTTTATAAATGGTTTTTTAATTAGTATCAAGGTTAATTTTCTGTCAAGGCCATTTTTATAATATCGACTGGCTACTTATTTCTGGTACTCGGAATTAAAATTTACAAACATTTTCTTCTAATTAAAATGGGAATGTTTACATTATTTAACAAGGTAGGCAAACTTTCCGGAACATCGTAATCATTGCTAGATGAACTCCTCCTATTCCCATAATGAGATACAAGTAGGTATTTACGTTAATTTACTTTCCTAATATTAATATACATGTCGGAGACAGCGACGGCAGAGCGGTAGGGTCGACGGCATCTTAGTGTGGTGGTACAGGTTTCATTTCGTAGGTGAGTTTTGAATTGAAGAACGACGTGTAGATATACCCTCCAATCTTCATAATAACAACTTGAATAGGCAAACCGACAGTTTCGGTTCGGAGATGTGCCTTGGTCCGCGTCTCGATGCAAAGTGACCGTTCGACGAACCCCACTTCCCAAAGCGACTCTGTCCATGTGACGCCATCACAAAATAACCGTCACAAGCGTTCGCCCCTCTACTACGTAAATCAAATCAGCAACTTCTATTAAAATTATATCGACGATCTCCGACACGGCCAGCCTGACGATTTGCACGTCCTCGTGCATCATCATCATCATCATCCCAGCGCCCATCCCAGCCGCATCCGAAGCTCCCCCAGCCCCGGAGTCCGGGATCCGGTTCACCAAGCCAACCACCGATTCCGGCCAAACCTCGACATTTTCCGTTGCACGTCCTCGTGCATGTCTGTAACAAATTTAAAAAAAACACAAAACCGACCGGCCAACCTGACCGTCACACGTCACGTTTAATTACTATGACTATTAGAAAACCAAATCCAACAAAAGCTTCCTTCAAGCCTCATAATTATCAAATTTCAAAAAGAAAACAAAAGGTTTCTCCAAGCCTCATAATTATCCAATCAAAATCATAATTATCAAAAAGAAAACACATCATCGCCCGCTACCACAGTAGCTAGTGACAACTCATAGTTGACACCCATATCGTCATCACCTCATGTGATACGACCAACTCTAGAGTCCACGACTCCCAGGTCAATACATGACCGTACAACTAATAGTCTCCTTTGGGATCCTGGTCCCCACCACACCACCATCTGCCCATCGTGCCCTGACCAACTCCTCACTGAGTTTCAGTCACGACAACAGACTAGTGCATGCAGTGCGACCATATCTACCAGAGTCCCCGCCACATCACTAGCTGCCCATCGCCCCCTGAACAACTCCTCACTGAGTTGCAGTTACGACTACAGACTAGTGCATGCAGTGCGACCATACCTACTAGTGTCCCCGCCACACCACTAGCTGCCCATCGCGCTCTGAACAACCCCTCACTGGGTTGCAGTTACGACTACAGACTAGTGCGTGCAGCGCGACCACATAGCCATGATACGTGTTCTATTTGCTGGCGGAGGCACCCTCCTCACCATCTTCTACATTTTGAAAATCTAACTCAGCAGACATTACTTGGAAAAATCTTTCGTACATAGGCGATCGTGGGGTAATTATAAGTTCTGTTTCCAATCAACGATTTCAATAGGTAACGATCGCCATTATCGCCATCAAACAACTCACCAATATTAAATTTCATTACTTTAGCTCACTTCTACCAAATTTAGATTTTTCGTGAATAGCACTCATTTATATGTTCGTTACCGCTTGTTCTCTTGAGAAGATTTAATATTCTAGCCACACATACTATCAGAAGCTCAAGTGAGCTCGTAACTATAGGCCACAGTGAACTTTAGTTTTGAATTAAAGACAAACCAGGCATCATAATTTTAAAACCCTGATTTAAAATTTCTCAGTCCATTATAACAAAAAATACGGGTAGTACAAGAAATAAAATTTGCAAATAACTCTTATTATCATGTCGCAAAGAAATTGTTCAGTACACAATACACTGGCACAACCTTGTACACTGTATATATATACTGGTGCGTGTGTACATACACCAATGAAATCACAGATTGCTTGACAAGAGAACATTCGGCCACGGAATCGAAATAAAAATAGTACGACTCACCGGATTGTGGCAATTTCTCGCAAACACCTGCCACTTGGCAGTTGTCAACCGTTGCACACCAGACATCTCTGAGCTCTCATAAAATCCCATTACGTTACCACAAACGTGGGTATTTTGACATCCCTTCATCGCCTGCAGAGTAGAGGCTCAAGTCTTGAAACCTTGGGCGTTCCGCAAAGCGCACACATCTCCGGTTGCGCCGCACGCAGCTCCAGCAGCGCCACACGCCATTGATGTGATTCACCAAGCAGCTAGAAGCGCGCTCCGCAAGCGCACTTTGCACGCTCCGCAAGCTCACCTTGCGCGCTCCGCAAGCTCACCTTGCGCGCTCCGCAAGCTCACCTTGCGCGCTCCGCAAGCTCACCTTGCGCGCTCCGCAAGCTCACCTTGCGCGCTCCGCAAGCTCACCTTGCGCGCTCCGCAAGCTCACCTCGCTCGCCAAGCAACAGCCAGCACTGTCGCGCGCCAAGCATCAGCCAGCACTGTCGCGCACCAAGGATCAGCCAGCACTGTCGCGCGCCAAGCAACAGCCAGCACTTGCACGCCTGCAGCGCACTCTTGCAGCGGACCATCACGCGGAGCGATGTCTGCGCCAGCAATTGAGCGCACCTCGTAACTTGACGTTCACTTCCAGCCTCACTGCCAGTACATCCAGCATTTACAGAAGCTCATACAAAGGCAATAAACAACTACCACACAAGTAATCTCACAAGTACTATAAAAATATTGGCAGAAAGTGACTTATTCTGTTCCTTGATTTATAACGAGATTGTGAGCAGTACAGTTCTTTATCCAACTTCTGATGTCGGAGACAGCGATGGCAGAGCGGTAGGGTCGACGGCATCTTAGTGTGGTGGTACAGGTTTCATTTCGTAGGTGAGTTTTGAATTGAAGAACGACGTATAGATATACCCTCCAATCTTCATAATAACAACTTGAATAGGCAAACCGACAGTTTCGGTTCGGAGATGTGCCTTGGTCCGCGTCTCGATGCAAAGTGACCGTTCGACGAACCCCACTTCCCAAAGCGACTCTGTATATGTGACGCCATCACAAAATAACCGTCACAAGCGTTCGCCCCTCTACTACGTAAATCAAATCAGCAACTTCTATTAAAATTATATCGACGATCTCCAACATACATATATTGTGGGTGATCAAAAGTAAGTTGAGTATTCGGAAGTGACGCATTAAACGATGTGTTAAACAAAATAGGAATATAATTATTATAAAGAATATGAGACAACGATCAAAAATATGAGTTTAGACGAAGATGTGATCTATAAAATGTATTGTTTACGTTAGGGCTGCTTTCACTAAAGTCGTCAGTATATTTTGTGTGGAATAAAACTAACATTTAATAGTATAAAACTCTTAAAGTGCATTTTCAGGTTATGACTTATTTTAGGTGTAAAAGCTTGGTGGAATTAGTTATTAGAAACTGTTTATAATAATGAGAATGTCTTGACATAAACATATATAGGTATATTTTTGCATTACCAGATTATTGGAAAACAAAACGGAGTGGAGTTCGGGAAATTATTTCTAAAGTTTATCATCAATGTTTGTTAGTACACCAAGCTGAACAATTATCAAATATGGTTGATATTTATGATTGAACAGTTGCTAAAACAGGTATGTAGGGGAGAGTTGGATATTACCGAGCCCCTAAGGACTTGGGCCTATAATTAGGAAACTGATTGACATAAAAAGAAATAAATTCGAGTAATTAGTAGGACATTTATTCAGGTACGCATACCATATAACAAAAACTTCCAGAATCTAAACAAAAAGTAATTATTGCCAATTAACAAAATAATATATAGTCGCGATATTGTCAAACTGGTCTGATAATATCGTGCCCAGGGTTGACAAAATCGTGCCCGCATTAATTGCACACAAATGGGTGAATAATAAAAGTAAAAAAATAAAAATAAATGTATACCATAAGTAATTTTCTTGTGCGAAGATAACGAGACCCAAAACATTTAAGTATTACACAATAAGTATTAACAAAAACAAATTTTTACATATATTTTATAACAAGAATTCTTAAAAAAGTAAAGATTTGAATAGTTTTTTTCAGATTAGTCCATAGATACCTAATGGACTAATCAGTCTTAAAAATACCTAATATCTATTAAATATCAGACATCAAGTTATATTAATCACAGCATAAACACAAAAAAATTTCGGCAGAATCTTTTCCGCTACATTCCTTGTGTATACAATTCGAGCATCTACAACAACGCAACCAGTTCTCCATAACGACCAAACGCTTGACATACGGCACAAATATCCCGATTCTCTATGCCATCATGAGTTAGGGGCGCATCATCCATACGATATCATCACTGCGGCTGTCGATACGTTCCTTAGACTCCCCTTACTTTTCTGTTTTCCTTTCCTGGCCTTATTTATCTTCTTGCTTTTCATATTATTATCTTTATCCTCAGTATTTTCGCTACTGTTGAAAACTTTTCTCTTGACAGACTTTCCTTTAATTTGTTTCCTTTCTTTAACTTTCTTTTCTGCAACGTTATTTTCTTTTGCTATCTTCATTTGTCTTTTTCGTTCTTTTTCCTCCAACTGCTCCTTTAAAGATGATGTGAGAATAATAGAGTGCAGTTTTTTAACACGTCTCTGTATTTTCATTTTCTTTTGTGGTATAGGGCTCAAGTATTCTAAAATACGACGCGAAGTGCTCGGCTCAGAGATATCTTTACCCAAAGCAGCGGAAGGCGTGTTTTCATTTCTATTGCTGTTAAATGATAAGGGTCATAATTGTCTCCCAACTTATGTAGATCTCTAATTGTTGATTCAGGAATAATGAAATTCCTAGCAGCTGTCTTTATTTTACTTCCGCTTCGTATAGCCTCAAAGGCAGCTTTCAAATTTTGGAGATCCCATAATTTTTTCTTTGGAATAGATTGGTCCATCTAAAACGGAAATTATTAAAGCTACATTATTTTGATTTGTATGTAGGTATTAAATGCCACTAACAGACGCACATACAGACACATGAATCTTAAATTTTTTGTTGAAGTAAAATCAAGTGAATGTAAATAAAACATTCTTTACATAGTTTATAAATTCGCGCCCTGGGCTGATAATACCGCGCCCCCAGCACGGAATTATCAAACTTGACCATTTTATTTTTGAACCTCAAAAATATACGGAAAATATTATAGTACGTAAAAACGTATTCTGACATGAATTCTACAGAATACAAACATTAATATGTATAGTATCAAAGTATTACAATATGAATACAGTATTGCTTACCTCTTTCCGAAAGTACACGAAAAATTATAAGGAGTAACGAAAAAAACTACTATGGCGTGTGCTATCTCCGTCGTTGCGCGAACTGTAATGGCGTTGCTCGGGAAGGGGTGTAGGCATGTCCGGCTTCGAAGTATATGCACTGATTCGCGGAACTAGTGGATAGTTTTTGAACTACTCATACGCTCGGAATTATCAACCGCGCGGTAATATCCAACTCTCCCCTAATCATGTTACTGTTTGTTTTTATCTACCAGAAGTTTCAAATTTACTAAGTAAACGATTTTAAGACTAAAATAAGGATTGTTTACATTGAGCATTTATAGGTTAGATTACAAATATGTTTGTGTATAATTTGCAAATGTTGATACTTTTGGTGATTTAATTTACCACTGATTTTAAAAATGAATTATATCATGTTTGGAATAAAAATTAGTGCTATCCATCTTCTGATAGAAATTACATATTATTATTTTTAAAATTTCAGGAAAATGTGAGAGTGAACCCTATATTGATGATATAAATGAGTCAGTTATTCGCCTAAGCGAAGGTACCAGGCTGATGACAGCAGTAGCGGAGATGTTGTTAGTGACGTAGCTGACAATGAAAATATTTTTTAACGAAGAATATTGGGAATTAGATGATGAAAGCAATTATTATGTTTTGGAATACTTTTCATTGGTAAAAAACAAAACACGGTAAAAATAAAATAATAAATACGTATGTTTTTTTTTTTTGTATTTCTCATTTTAATTAAACGCCAGAGACCATAGATTTGTGTTTTCATTAAAACCAGTTTTGCTTCTAGTACAAAATAATGTGCTAATATCAAAATGATTTTAGACAAGTCAACAGGGTTGCTATATGCACGACCGCAGCGCCCTCATTTATTTTCACAACTTTATAGACTGCCTATAACTCAATCACTTTTAGACACTTTTAGACAGTCAAGGTCGCAGTTTTTTTACATACAGAACACTCCATGTATTTTGAAGTTAGAATTTCATTTGCACGGGCATTGCCAAATAGGCATTTTAGATTTCGCGGAATTCGTTGTTTTTCGGATGTAAATAAGTAGATGTTCTCGGTTTGGTGACGCTCTAGCGCCGTACGTTGCATGCTGTAGTACCGTATCTAAGTGTGGTCGATTATACTAGACATGCCTTGTAAGTTTTGTAGTTTCCATTATTTTCCCGCAATTTTGAATTTTCACGACTTTATAGACATACTATATGTACATACCTATATGATTTAAACATTTTTATGTAAATGGTACAGTAAAGTTGGCAGTCTGAGAAGCCATGAAAGCTCAAATAGGTTTTTTTTATTATAAAAACGCTGCCCCGGAACTAACTAACTAACTAGGAATTACTCCTGTGTAGTGTGCGATACAATAGTAATAATTCCTAGTGAAGTCAGACCCGCAAAAAGTACCTATAGGCCATACAAGTATTTTGTTCCGGGCGGAAATCGAGCTTGTGACATGCAGCGTGGCAGATCCTTCTGCCACTGCACCAACCGTGTCGTCGAAAAGTAGTAATAAAGAGAGTAGGAAAGACCTGTTTCTGCTGTAAGTTTAACGGTATATTTTTGTCTAATAGTTTACTTTAATTCCCCTTGCCCTGCATAATATCAAAAACGAGTGTGCTTATGACCACACGACTGAAGTGAAACTTCTTTTGCACCATCTGTATGTATATATAAATAAATATATATATATATGTGTGTACAATATATACATGTATACACATATACATATATTAATTTTCTATAAATATTTAAATTTATTTCATGCTTTCATTTATAAATTAATATTTTTGCATAGAACTCCAATTTAAAAAAAAAAAAAAAAAAGTGGATTCCCTCGGGGCCAAAAGGTCGGGCTCTTCCTCCTGAATCAGGGGACCCCAAACTCGGGTAGTCCACGACCTCTGATTCCCGAGATAATCCACGGGGGGGTGAGGTAACTAAAGGGGGTCGGGGAGGGGGATAGGTTTGGGGTTGCGGGGGGGAGGGGGAGGGGGAGAGGAGGGGAGTGGATTCCCTCAGGGCCAAAAGGTCGGGCTCCTCCTCCTGATTCAGGGGACCCCAAACTCGGGTAGTCCACGACCTCTGGTTCCCGAGATAATCCTCGGGGGGGTGAGGTAATCAATGAGGGGAGTCGGGGGGTGTTCGCAGCGTCATGTTCTCGAAGAAATTCATAGTTCTTAATCAATCAAGGTACTTAGCTTAATAATTGAGCTTATGAGGCTCGAAAGCAATTTGTACTTTGTGTCCAATTATCGTATTGTGACGATATCTTAAAGCTTCTATACTTTCAATTATATCAGAAATGTTCAGCAAAAATATATAAAACAATATAAAGGCCAGAACAGAACGAAATTTATAAATTTATTTGTGCACTTAGGTAATCAATTGTTAACAAATCTTAAAAAGATCCAAAAAATATATATTGCCTTCGGCGAGATGCGAACTCACAACTTCATACTCGACTCAATTGTTAACAAATCTTAAAAAGATCCAAAAAATATATATTGCCTTCGGCGAGGTGCGAACTCACAACTTCATACTCGACAGGTCATGCAATATTTACATGAGCCAACTCCTTGTTTGTATTACAGACGAAATAGGACTATACTCTGCTTCCGTTCGCCTTCATCATTTTTTTTCCTATCATTTTTCGTAACGCTTTCGCTAGTTTACTCCCCAAGTCAAGCGTGCCTAAAGAAGTTTCACTTCAATAAATCACATTTTTAATTGGAATTAAAGTAAACATATTGACTTTTGATTTTGGCCAAACTAAATGTTTGTTAGCCATCGGCTCGGCTGACCTGTTTTTTGTTTTGACGTAACGCGCCTATGTAAACTAATATAAAACAAGACGTAGGTATCGCACGGTTGAAAAGTCAACGCAATCTTGGCAAAGGGTCCCGTGTGACTCTCACCAAAGAAATTACCCGAGATTTGCATAAAGGAGACTCAAGGGATCGTCTTTGAAACTCGCCCTAAGTTTGTAGACATCCCAACATGCTTTATATTAAGTTACGCTTTGCTTTGTTCTAAGTAGTGTACTTTGGCACTAAATAACGGGGATACGTGTGAAGATAACAGGTTGTATCTATATCTTGTGCCTCCTTGTCAGGAGATATCCGCCCTTAGTCGCAAACCATAAGGAATACGAGGGAGACGTGGGAACTCGTCTAGTTAACAATTATAACGCGCAAGTGTTCCTCCCCTCCGCACTTAATTACGGTCGCGTTAGTTTGTTATCAATCAAGATTGACACTCCGGTAATTGTAATAAGTTACATTATGCTCTAATTAATGACGTACCTATTCGTAAATGTCAATTAGTATTCGCACACGGTATCGGCAGGCTGTTATTTAACGCAAATATTTCGGTACAGTGCACATTTGGGTGTGACGCAACAATTGAGTGTGCGGATAGTAATTTAAGATTATCTCTCGGGCTAATGGCGGCAGTTAGACTGACTATCTGGCACACGTTGGACAGCACATTTGTCCGCGCGACAGGTACAATTACCGGGAACCGGCCTCATTCGTTCAAATACCTAACCGATTTACCTTTATCTGGTCCTCCCACACAATTATCGTTTTGTGTTGCACCACATGTCATGCAGTCATAACATAGACCAGTGACTCTTGTGAATACTTTTACATATAGTTGACCATACTGATGAAATTCTTGATCATCAAAACTCTAAACAAAAACGTCCTAAAACTTTTGGCGAGTACATACGCACAAAGCTCGTAATTTCCCCGGAGATGTCTAAGGCCCCTAGTTAAATTAGCTTGGCTAAACATTCCTTAATGAGCTATATTTTTCAACTGTAGACGCTTCTTTACTGTTTTCGTCTCCATATTTTTTTTTTCGTCTATAGACTTCATTTCGCGGGATGTTTATTTATTTAGTTATTAAAATTTAAATAATATAAGCTATTTACATTGTAACTTCTGGAAAGTAGCTATTTAGTGTGGTATTATAGAATTACCGAGTTACGTAGAGAAATCAACGACACAAAAGGGAAAAGCTTGCAGCATTGTACAGCTTTAGGCAGAAACGAAACCAAAAGAGGTCCTTTTTTGGTTTCGTTTCATATTTTGTTAAAATGAAAAGTAAGTATAAGTAGTTATAAGAAATTGTGAGTTCTGAAAGGCAGATCATGTTCGGATTCAGACATCCCTGTTTATGTTTTGGTATTAAGGTTACATAACCATTGTCAGTAACGAGGTGACTAAAACAGCAACTGCTAATAATATAATATTGCAGTAATAACGTATCCTATTAGTTGACATGATATGACAACATATTAAATCGAATAAGCATTCCGAATACCGAGAAGTACGTGTATCATAAGCCGAACCTCTGACAGTATCACAGACTTTCATTTAAGTGTGTGTGTGTGACGTGCAAATGTCGTATGTGGAGCATGTTACCCGTGGGGTGATGTGATGTGGGCACATTAACGTGCCCAGCGATCGAATACGCGGGGCGTGTCACCGTTGGCAGCGACATGGATGCACGAACGTAATTTCTTCAAAGATGAGGGTCGCGATAGCAAGAAACCTGACAGATGTCCAACGTCGCATCGACGAAGAGATTGACATGTGTCGCGGTCCAGCTATTACTCAAATAGCTTTTAACTGATTGTAAATCCATTTTTATAACTCTCTTATAGGATTTTCATTTTACTGGCGTCTATTTTTGATACATAAGTAAACCGATCTAGACCAATTTACCTTCAATATAATTCGGAACCAAAGCAAATAATTTCGCAGGAGCTTAGACTCGTAAGTATTTAATTACAATAGGATTTATGCATCAGTGTTACTTATACCAATTCAATGTAATCGTATTAAGCTTCTCTAATGTAACTAATACGTTTACATTTAGGTACTCATACTTATACATTGTAAGGCTTATAAAAGACCGTAAGATTTCTTCTAAAAGCTCCAGAACTTATTACAGCGACAAAGAAATTGTGGCTACATGAAATCTCACAAAGAAATGATGGTAGCAGTTTTCATATATCTACAAATATGATTTTTTTTATCATAGAAATGTGTAATAAGATGACAATAAGTAAAAATATTCTAAATAATAAGAAAAATAACTAGAGTTATGGCACGCATCACATCGGTGCTAGAGGGGAATAACACGCTACATATTTCTTTGTGAACACATTTCCTCAAAAACTTCTTACCTACCGTTTCAACTTTTTTATTCAAGAACTGTCAAAATGTCTATGGAGTGCGCACACTATTTTGTATCACAATAGGTATTCCCGGCGCGTAGGGCCGCAGTTGTGGAATTAAGTTAGTAACTTAAGGAATTTACTTGTTCGATCTCTCGGAGGTGAAGTAGTATTGTAAAATATTATTATAAGTCTTGTATTTTCAGGGATGTTTGAAGATGAATCTTTTGTTATTTATTAACTAGAAAGATAAAATATTATTTATATTAATAATAAAGTTTCTTTCCGATAATTACAGCGACTTACTTAACATAACACTGAAACCATTAGGAACAGTAGGCCTAGTATGAGTTTTCATTACGAAACACGTTCGCTGATATCGAGCGCGTTTGACTCAGCGATTGGCCCGCTTCAAGGTCGTAACAACTCTCAACCAATGAGAGCGCCAAACGCGCTCGATACGATCGAACGAGTTTCGTATTGAAAACTCATACTAGGCCTACTGAGCAAAAACCTAATACTCTCAGATAGAACGGTAAGCGATAACGTAGTGATGCGACGAGGCAGGTCGAAGGAACAAAAAATAAAGAAAAACACGCGGATGAAGTCGTGACCAGGAGCTAGTATTGTATATTTTGCCATCGAACGTGACAATGCTGTCAGCCTTTTAGGCACTTATCCCATTGACAACGATGCGGACACGATGCGTCACTTCGTTCGTTCGGAATCGGCCGTTTATTCGTAGAGATCTCTCTATCTCATCTCATCTCGTTCCTTTTTTGTATTATGCACTTGTACAAAAAAACATTTATGTCTATGTTAGCTTATTTATTTTCTTCTTCTCCTGCCTTGCCTTATCCCGTTACGGGGAGCCAGCTTGTCCAATCGACACAATTATTTTTTTCTTGATCGTCTTGTTCATGGAGACCCTACAATATCATCTCTCTTTGAACATTTGTCATTCAAGTTGTTTGGGGTTTTCTTCTACCTCTCTTTAGCAATGAAAAGCGATGTAGCGATGAAAAAGCACTTTTTATTCACGTAATTTTCCGGTCTTCTACATGACTGTACCATGTTAGTCTAGCCTCAGAAAGTTTGTGGATTGTGGGAGCCACTTTGAAACTCCTTTTTACATGTTTATTGTGCAGTTTTTCACTGACAAGTCCGACCATCACAGCAAATGCATCTCAGCTGTGTGCAGTTTTTGCTCATGTGCCTTAGCCGTCAGCCATACTTCACACCCATATAGTAGGTCTCACTGCAGTTTTATATGTATTTCCGTTCGCAGCTTAAATGTTACCATCAAAATATTATTGTATAAATACAAAATCGTAGAACAATATACCGCTCTCAGGAACTTGTGTAATACAGCTCTGTTAATCTTAGATGGGTAGGTCGTGAATGTTTCGCCCGTCTCTCAGTCAGACATAGACTATTGATTGAAGAAAATTTTTTATAGGAATAATTTATCATTTCCTGGTTTTTACTCGATCTCCGAGCAAAGTCCACAGGAAAATTTGTTTCAGTATACATATACCTACCTGTCCATATTAGATTTTTAGGTACTGCTTACATAAATCACTCGTTATTGACATTTAATATTATGTGCTAATGAATCATCGTGCTGAATATTATTGGATACGGTGTCTGTAATCATTAAAGCCGATAATTTATTCCGTGCATTATGTAATTATAAAGTAAATGTACAAAATACTTGGAGCTTATATCAGAAAAGCCTCATCTACATTTCATCGTTGGTCGCTCGCGAGATAAATGAACGGAGGATGGTGGTTTGATTACTATACATAAAGTGGCGAGTTGTGCGTAAACAAAATTGTAACGTCGCCTAATACAGGCGCGGCACGACGGGGCACGGCGTGGCACTCCGGGTCCCGACCCCGGCTCCATGCTGGCCGACTGTTGCTGCAAATCAAAAGGGCACAACACCAAACTTATTTTCCGGTTCCACGGTCTCATATTTACATAACAGATTTCGACGCCTCGCTAAAATGAAGCGCGGCTTTTTAAGTACAAATTCTGGAAAATGTTCCAATTCGCCACATTCTTTGTACATTATCACAGATTTTTGTGAACGCGGCGGCTGATTTTAATATAAATAAATATTACAATTCAACGTTCTGATTAGTAAAATGTCTTGATGCTGCTGGTGGTATTAAATTACCCAATCATTTTGTGGAAACTTATGCTGTTTCATTTTCACAGTTTTAGTATTAACTCTCATTATATAAAAGTTATTAAGTCTATATTTATCAATTAATGGATTGATAAATTAAATATAGACTTTATAACTATTATGCCAATGAACTGTATGTCAAAGTTATCAGTGAAATATATTCTACAGTCAATATCCAAGTTGTTTATGCCTCGCGCTGCTAATTTAATGAAGGATAGCATTGCTCATTTGCAGTTGCATTGAATTAACGCTTCAAAGAGGCTAGAGCACGTGTATGGGCCTCGTTATATTATGTGTAGGTGTCAGTTGCTACACAACTTTTCTAGTGTGAAACGGCTTAGTGTAAAGTTCAGGCAAGTCGGCGCTGCTCATTACCTCCACCCAATTCTGGCAATTAACTTGACACTCACATTGGAACTATTTTTCTTCTACATTGGTTCCGTGCTTGACTTTAGCTTTGAACATAACTCTTGCTCTTCATTGCTAAATATGTCCATTCGGGCGCCATTTATTTGTAGATTGTGAGAAATCCTCCTTTGATCTGGAGCTTTTTGCTGTTGAATTCTCATTGATTCGATTACTGGGTTACCGTGTCTTGGCATATCGATTACACGCTTGAATCAGTATCTTTAGGTTCATACTTTGGTATGTTACGGTAAACTGCAAAATCCACAACGATTTTACATATTACTTATGTTAGGTATTAAAATAACGTTTCCTAGTTCTTTGTCATTTGTGACATGCAATGTGTTTAAAATTCCATCTAAATTTCGTGATGAGACCCCATGATGTTTAACATCATTATTCAAACACACCAACATTCACATAAAAAGATTGATTTGGTAGATTTTAAATTAGAATTACAGCCATAATTTTGTGAATATATATTATACATATATGCCAAAGTGAGGCGAAAGTAATTTCATAATGTGAATTGGCTGTTATCTCGATGGAAACGAAAAAGTTGGGCCCTGTTTTCAGTTAAAGTTTATATAAAGGTGTAAAATTGATAACATCAAGTCGATAAAAGAACACAAATGGAAAAACAACGGGCTCTGAATTGGTGATTTCGAAATTTTTTTGACAATTTCGATATTCTTCTTCCTTTTCTTTAGCCTGGTGGACAAAGGCCTCCACCAGATTTCGACATTGGCTTTAATGATTTTCATGGTGTGTTATAGTAAATGCGAAATTTCAAAGGGCCTCAAAAGAGGAAGCGCTGCAGATCTGGAGAGACGGCCGCCTTACGAATTGGTTTTTCACCACCGCCGTCGTTGCCTGAGCTGTGTTCGTCGCCTCATTGGATTGTAAACTAATTTGCTATCTGTGTGCAACATATGTACATACACAGCATTATTGTATATTCACATTATGACATTACTGTTGGACCTTGTATATATGTTAACAAACGTAAAAAGTGCGAATTAAGTGGATATATTGCTTATCGTTGTCAAGAAAATATTCAGGGTCAACAACTTCATACGCTCAAAATCAAACTCAAACTCATTTATTGCGAAAATGGGTAATTCAGATAATTAACATTGATATATAAGATAGTTTGGCACCTCCATAATCCGCCTGAAGGCATGCAATTTTAATTGGAATCGCTGTAAGATATGTTGTTATAATGTACCGAGGTGTTAAGTACCGCACGTACCAATTCTTGAAGGCGCCTCAATTTGTTGTACCGTTGACATTAAGATAGGCAACAGTTTTGACAACCTAATTATTCAAAATGTGTTTAAAATTATGAATGGCAGGTTCACTTATTCTTATTTTGTTGTGAGAGAGTTGAAGGAAACCAAGGCAGTTCTTGGTAATGTTCTTATCAACTCACGTATAAGCACTTTTACATTAACTGTACTTTCATTTAACTCTATAAATAAGGAGGTCTCGAGAACCTGCTTAACAAGTACTACTTCGTTATTTCCTATAATAAGTTGTGTTAATATATTCCGCACACGTATTTAATAATTTAACAAGGACTCGAGAAAAGATTTATATATTGCAGAATTACTTTAACCTAATTGTTGAAGAGAGTTTGGAATGTTCAATTTGTACTACCTACTTATAATACTTTACTTGATGGGTACTTGTTTCAGGATTTTCATAATATGAATAATGTTTTCTTAAGCTTTACCTATTGTCATCATACTTGTTAAAATTCATCATCATCTTAGCGTTTATCCCGGTTGCATTTTGCCCGACTTTCGCGTTGGAGCCCGGGGCCCGCTTTCTTGCTCAATTTCCTCCATTTCACGCTATCTTTGGCATCCTGTGGTGTGAGATTGTTGGCGCGCATGTCATCTCTTACAACGTCAAGCCAGCACTTCTTTGGTCTACCGCTTGTTCCGGCCCGGCGGAGGCGCCATGGCAAGACATTTGTGACCCACGTAACATGTCGGTTTTCGTAAGACGTGATCGTACCAACGTAGGCGACCCTCCTGCAGTTTGTCCGCTATGTCACGGACATGAAGACCGCCACGGATGCGGGAGTTCCTGATGCGGTCCTTCCGCGTAACTCCACACATCCACCGCAGCATATTCATCTCCGTGACACACAGGTCCTGCTTGTGTCGCTCAAGCACAGGCCACGCCTCACTACCATACAGGAGAACAGGTCTAATTATGGTCTTATAGGCCTGCCCCTTAAGCTTAATCATACTTGTTAACACTGAGGGTGAGAAAATAAATCATATTTGAATATACAAATACAGAAAAACCACCTTTTTTAAAATTCCTATGTATCAAGTTAGCCTTACTACGGACTTATATTTTTCTCAATGATGAATCTATTGGAAAGTATAATCTAAAGCGCAAGCTTTTAACATAAACCACGAAATTGGCAATCTGGCAATGAAAGAAAAACAAAGTTTATCAGGTGCCCCTGATCCCACGCAAATTATAAGTCAACGAGGGGAATGGGGTGTAATGGCACTCGCGCGCGGAAAGCCAGCAATCTTAATAGATTGTATACCTTATGTGTGTACTTAATTGAACGATGAATGTCAAGGTTCCATAATTACATGTGTATATACAAGAGCCAGCTGAGAAACCATTCACCATTTATTTGTACATACTTTTCCAACATTCAATTTAACTGAATGTAAGAATTTTACGCAAACTGACTGCTTTCTGACTTTTGCTATCCCTAGAGTACCGATACCGTAAGCTTTGCCCTTGTCCCAGGGGATGTGTACCCTTGTTTGAAACAAATATTTATAATATCCACTGATAAACATACTTGTCAGAAACATTTCATTCATAAGTAGATACGAGCGTTGAGAATAACAATTTAAGTGTCTTCAAGACTAGAGTGATGATAATGATGATGATGCAAGTACTGAGGTTAACTATTCATAGAGTCGAGAGAGTGCCGTGGATTGCTCGAAAGAGACACCTTGGCCCCTAGCGCACAGCCAAGTGAAGGAACACGGGTGAGTTTTAGTCAGTAAAAATCTGACACGCCCTTCCACTCCACCCAGAGGCCATTTGACGATTTCCCATACACAAAAAAAGGAGTCGAAGGCGTCAAAGTCGTACCTACCAATTCTATAAGTTTTTCTATAGTCGGGAATAATTTGTAACAAAAGAGCTTTTCGAGTCTGACCACTTAGTTCTTTTGAACCAGATTTTGATTCGGTTTTCACTATTTATTCTAAAAGGTTCATATATTGTTACCACAGTTGTTTGTTATACTATTGTTTATACATTGTTAACATAGTTGTTTGTTTGTTACATTGTAGTTTATACAGGACTATTTTAAACTGGTTAGCTGAACTCCGAAGACACGAACAAATATATGTAAATTTGTTTTTCTTTTTAAGGTAATTGACCACTGTTAGCGTTATAACTTGAAGTATGAATAAAAAAAGTAAAGTAGTAGTAAAAGCTGCGATTTTGTAACTTCTCACCGCGAAAACTTGTGTGAATTAAACGTTGAGTTTAAGCTCACTATACCTGCAGCCTAATCGGCGAACACATTTTTGTCAAATGATTGCGACTAGAGTTGGGATCAGTTGGTATCGTACGGGCCGCCCATTGGTCCGTTCAGTCCAAACGATCCCAACTAGTCACAATCATTTGACAAAATGTGTTCGCCGATTAGGGGGCTGGTTTACATGGTCAGATTTATACAGAATCGATCGCCTGGTGTCTTATGTTATATCGACACCTACCACGTTTGTGAAGTTTGCATAGTAAAACACAGATTTTTTAAGTTTACACAATAAAATAGAGATTTTTGAAACTGATAGTTTAAGCGACTACAGTTACAGTTACAAAAAAAAAACTTTTTCCTTTACAACGATAATAATCATCATGTATAGATCCGTGACAAATCCTATATTGCTTTATTCAGTAATAATGGAAAAAAGTTATGGAGGTTTTAGATAGTTCATATTCGCACTACGGCTAAGTTAATTTATATTAATTGAAATGTATATATAATCTGTGTCTGACATCTAAAATTTTTTATGTTAATTATAATAATAATTTTACCTCTCGTAAATATTATATTATAGAAGAAAAATTATATTATAATACATAATTTACCAAAAAATGGACCATTTCATTAAAAGAACAATCGCGTCGAGGGATAATGATGATATTACATGCCGACTGATGCGTTCTCTAATTGAGATACCACAGTTAACACAAGCTTGTACAAGATCCATTTTCTTTAAGCTTGTTAGTATTATTACTAAGCTTGTAATAATACTAACAAGCTTAAAGAAAATGGCAGCAATAATGTCTATTTCTATAGTAGATTTCAATTATAAATTGTTTATCAATCCAAGGTAACATATATTTATTTATTTACTCATTGGGATCTCCAACAAAAATTACAATGATAGAGAAAGACTATTTTAGGTGTGCTCCTTCAATTACAGAAGACTACAGCATGTGCATATAACTAGGTGTAAACACGATAAAAATAGTGTTTGATAATCATCATCAATCTTTTTATTGTCCCACTGCTGGGCGCAGGTCTCGAGCGTAATCGCCACGCTTGCTCAATGCGGGTTTGGCAATTTCATACTTAAACTAAAATTTATATGAAAAAATTAAATTTACATAAAATTAACATATGATGTTTTATTGAATTTAAGTTACGAGTATATTTTAGGCCCGATATGCGTGCGCATAGTTATTATATTACCCTGTTCAGATGGTTTTTTTTTTTAATGGCAACATTAAAAGATATTTTAGTTCAAGTTTTCAAACAGATTTGAAAAATAACCGTATTTAAAAAATATTTTTTTAAATACGGTTATTTTTCCAATTTATATAATTATAAAATAGTGCTTGACCGCAATCCCGCTTGACGGAAAATTTAGGGATTTCTAATTTTTGGCATTGGATATTCATTTCTGGCAAGTTATCATTCGGACAAAATAATGATGATTAGGGCAATAAGAATTATGGCACTTTAGATTAAAGATTAAAAAATAGGTGCCTTAACAAAGTATCCTATATATGAGTATAAATTAGTTATACTTATTGTAAGACAAAATTGTGGTCACATTACAAGTCCACACAGTCATGCTTACAGTCGCATATGTAAGAGGAAATAGTATAATAAATACATCCATTTTGGTTTGTTATGACTGGACATAGGAAGAGTGTCCGTAATTTCCGCAGGTTAATTAATATTTGGGATAAAAACTTCGTAAACGTATTAAAAATAACGTGAAAGAAAACAGTTCAGTAAACGACACTGCGTTCAGTCACCGACATTATAATCTATGTATATCACAAGGTTTTAATTTTTGTCAATGCATTAAAAACATACTCCTTACTGCCACAAAACCGAATGTATCAGTTGCTTAAGCTAAACACATTATTGTAAAAACGACATTATTATTTATAATGGGGATGTTTCCTGGGTAAAAAAAAATTATTCTATTTAGTCCGTCATTCAGATTATAGAAAAATATTGGAGACATATATTTTGTTTTATCAAATCAATAAAAAATTATAAATATAAAAGGCATCAAGAGTGGTGGCTGGTGACGTCACTGCTCGCTAAAAAGTGTAGCGTGCAGTGACGTCACACGAGTTTTCAACGCACTGTATCGTCTTCATTTTTTGTTTATATGAAAAAAGAAAAAATACGTGTTTAGTATTTTTTAGAAATCTGACTGACTGACTAATTACTTTTTTTAGTCAACTACCCTATTTGATGTAACACTGATGACTGAAGTAACACGTGAACAAGTGTTAAACACTTGTTTATCGTATGTCTAGTATTAGTGTTTTTTTAATTTATTTTATTTTTTTATGGTAAAGACCCATTGTACTCCATAAATCCATTATTATACGGGACTAAAACTAAAAAGAGTGAAATGTGGATACCTACTAACACATATGCCTACAGCTTCGGGGAATATAATTGCAAGGCAATCTTTGAAACATGAAAGACTTTCAACTCTCGTAGAAAAAGGCAAAGGTACAAGGTACATTACACTGAGCAATCATTTGCTTTTATAGCTAAAGTAGAAAGTTAAGCCGATCTCTTAGAGTGCATCTATGAAGCTCAGCAAACATTTATGAATATCAAAGGCAAGCTAGAGAGAGCTAGATAGTGAAGATTAAATATATGATATAATTCCTCTTTGACAAGTGTACTATGGGTTCATAAGACTAATGTGAGTTCTAACCATTTAGTGAAATTAGAATTATTTGTGAATTTGCACTAAAATATATATAGATACAGTTTTGACTTTTCTGTATACACGACTTTGCAATCTTTGAAGTTACTATCTTGAAGGAAAGCTACAATAATAAGTTTTTAATCATTAATCCACTCAACTCTTTATCAATAACCAGAAGATTGGGCGGCCAACAACCGCTTTTATATAGTTCATCATCATTTTACACTGTAGCTGTAAGATACAGTATTTTGTGCTAAAGTTGTAAACAGCTAGTAATTCCGCAAGAGAACTTTTATTGTGATTATTACATATCATTGTGAAGATACCCAAATCCTATGGTCTGTTAAATCCCCCCGTATTCATAACAGCTGCTACGAGTTAAATGGAAACATCAACGAGACGTGTGCCGCGCTGTGGCACTACTACGAGTCTTGTACCGCACCGTAGCACTACTATGAGCTGAGCACCACGCCGTAGCACTACTACGGCGTAGACCTCATAAGGCGCTTAACACGCGGCACCGCGCACCGCCGCGGTAGGCGACCTCTACCAAACGGTGGTGCCGGTTATGCGGCGCCCCGTGTGTGAAGCTCCGCTCCACCACGCGTATCGTAGTGAATGCAGGACGAAGATAAGAAGATTCTTGCCACTGTCTCTGAAGAAATCGGTCAAAACCTTGTTAAATCCATCCGCGCGGACAGGCGCGTTATCCGCCTTACCACGCGGAGCACCGCTACGAAATCCGCTTTACCGTCGCCGCCCTCCGCGGCGATACGCGATGCCGTGTGTTAATCGCCTAACATGTAATGATTAATTACTTGCATCTGTTACAAAGAAGAGTAATGTTCTATACTGTGTTTGCTCCCAAAATAAACTAAAGTAACTTCAATGGCATACACTATTTTTAATTTGAGCATTAGAAATACGAAACTGTGATCAAATCAGCTTAACTAGTGTTTGTTCCTCTGCTGAAGTTAAAGTTAGCCTAGCTAACAGACAAGATAGTAACTTAGTTCTTCTTACGAGGTTTGTGGACGAGCAACTTTGATAGACGACAAAGTACTTGATTTGATCTAAAGTCTGGAATTAAAAATATTGATTTTAAAGTATAGTTTGATTCTTATTTCGGTTGAGTTTTGTTCGTTTTTTATCACTTCAACATTATATTTTTGATGAAACTTATATACATAATCTGATAGCACCTTCCCATGGGACTAGGCACAATGGAGAGCCACCTCCAGCAATCCTTGAATATTCATTAATCCTCGTCTACGTTCATACTCTTATACATATGTGGTTAAATGAAACATGCAGAATAAAAATCTACCCAAAAATATTGATCTTATAAACATGTATCTCGTGAATTACTTACACAATGAGTGTATTTATCAGGCGAGTGAACATGTGCGAAAATTGATAGCTTTTCTTTCTATTCATAGTAAAAGAATTGTGTGAGTGGCGCATCGGGCGCGATAACGAGATTTCCGCACAAATAGCAACACGTGTGTGGTGGCTAATGGAGCGGCCGCCGCGTCTGTCGGTCCCAGCCAACCGATACCGACCGACGTCGACCGACACCCGACCGGTGCCCGACATCACCCACCACCGCATTTCGGCTCATAACAAATATTACCAACAATTCACCTGACATTTGATTTATAATTTGTTATATTATTGTGGTATTAGCGGGAATGGCATTCGGTTTTAGCGTTATTATTGTGTGTTAGAAAATATTGCGTTAAATGTGTATGTAGCCAGGATGTAACTAAAGCACGGCAGTGCATACCTAAATGAATGCCTGTAGGGTCCATATTAAATAACAAGACTGTTATTGTTACCCCGGCTTATCCCAATGCTGGGCAAAGGGCTTTTCCCATGACTCGCAACTCATTTGATCCAGAACTAAAGTAAACTGGTCGTTTATATTTTTCCAGTTTGTCCCACTATTGCGAATAGTAGTATGAAGAATAGTGCTTGTATATGCTAAGCAAAATGCGAACCAAGCAAGATACTTAGCAAGTATTTTTTGAACAAGACGAGCTTCTTGTTCGAGAAATGCTTGCTGAATATACCAGAAAATTATGCAAGAACAACATCTACTTCTCATCGTTACCAAGTTATAAAATTTTAACGTAAACCACGTCATTGCGATGATTGCAAAGATCGTTCAAAAATTATATTTTTCATTTATCCATAAAATGTTCACCAAATTAATAGCTGTTCTCATTTCATCGTCATTTTATGATTATGGAAAACCGATAGGCGGACGATTGATCGAAACGGGATAAAAATCTGTTCAATATGTTTTACAGACAAGTTAATGCGATGTGGGGATCATGGCTCGTTGTCTGTGCCAAACGGGATGGTGCCACCCACTTCTCCCTCGCCCCCACGCTTTCCGTTTTGAGAAAAGCCTAATTTCCTGTGGTTGCTCATTATGCTTCCTACTATACTTTTAACAGTTATTTATGTTAGTTAAGTTATTATCTTGTCTCATCGGTGGACATGAATCTTAACTTTATGTAATAGGTGTTTTGTAATATTTTTGTGCAATGTTTGATAATACTATGATGTTTAATTGTCTAGAACGTTTGTATGTAAACCAAGTGAGTGAATAAAGTCTGGGAAAACGTTCCTAATACACCCACTGTACGTAAGTGTAGATGATGGAAAAAACTTGTCATAAACTTTTTATTATTTTGTCACTTATTACGAATTACGAGTGCCTAAAGTGGTTTGTAATGTTTCCGCCTACTCTTATGTAATTTACTATCCAAGAAACTGAAAATAAAAGTATAGGTAGAAAATTTAGTTGAACGTAAATTATGAGCTCTTGAAGTTGTTCAGCTTTGGGTCGTATTGAGCCATTTCTTCTTCTGAAAAATATATTTTCTGATTACAGATTTGCCAATGCAGGCGTAAAGTACACAAGGTAGTAAGTACCTTCTTATAATCGCCTTATTAGGCACGAGATACGTGTGTAGGAAACTGTATCATTCGTTCAGTATCCGTTCATGTTCGCGGTCAATTATAAACATAGACTATAACAATTTGGCACTGAACGTACCTTTGAAATACGTAGCAAGTACTTGTATGGGGTACATAGATGTTTGCATGTGTTATATGATGCTGTAGTGTGCGGGAACAGGACGCGTACGACCGCACTACAGCCGCAAACATGTCGCATGTCGCGTGTCGCGGTCCTGTCCTGCCCTGTCGACCACTTAGCATACCCGACCCCTTTTACATAAAATATCGTATATCGAAAACTGTTACAAGGCGGGCTCAACCTTCGAACATTGAACTGTTGAGCTCTCTCTTAATTTACGTTCTAAAACTCCATTTATGTTTCATGATAACTAAGTTTGTTTGTTAACCTTTCTATCGCGTTGTTCTGAATATTAATAAAGATTTAAAGAGATACTTAACGAGTTTAGTGTCTTGGTATTTTATGATAAACTTTCTATTTTCTAGTATTTTGTTGTCATTTAAAGAGTATTTTAAATTAAATTTGAATACATGACGGACGCACAAATGTTAGTGTTTCTATCATCTTTATTGGAATTTGACAAAGGCGCAGGAACCTGATATGTTACTATAACCACTCGATGCGAATATACATAGGTAAATAGAGTTCGTATTATCATATAAATTCAAACCGTAGCTTCGTCCTCGTATTTTTAGGAATAAAAAACCAGCATATGTAGCTACGAAACGTACATATTAAACTGGACATGAAAATGCTTTGATTTTGATTTTGATTTTGATGCCTATTCTCTATATCAGATATTCAAGAAGCCATATGAATGCAAAAAATATTCCATCTTTAACTTGATAATATGTGTGGTTTAATAATATATTTTATTCATGAATTCAGAGTTTAACGCAAACTAGATACGTTTTACAACCTTTATCTAACCGGTAATCTTTATGCTATCGCACTGTAGATGTTAGGTAACGTTACGTTACCGTATATTCACAGTTCGGCCTGGATCTCAGTAATTGTACTAGGATTTATGTAGGTTTGACGATGCGTGGCGCCCGCGGCGATCTGTCGGCCACCGCAGCATCGCTAGCGCCGCCACGACGCCTTTGATTAACGGAGCCATAGGACGTACTCCGCCACCAATAAACATTACTATAATACGTCTGCACGTTCGCTACTACCGTTTGTATAGCCGTTGGGACCCAAGTAACAGCTACACCGCTACTACCGCTAACCGACCGGCAAAGGACAATAAATTTGTCTTAATAGCCAGGGTGTGGCTTTTAGCGCCCGACAGCCCGGAACGATCACTACAGGGTACCTTAGTACCGAAGCAATTCAACAGCTCATCAAAATGATACAGATGAATGATGTTTATTTAATGTTTTACCTGTGGAATATTTAATAAATGGTTTAATCTATATCTTTTCAGCTTTTGATACTACTGAATATGAGAGATTTCATACTTAGTAGACAAAATAGACACACAAATAAATTATTTGTAAAAGAATTTCAAAGTAAGGAACTGATAATAAAATTAATTACGCGTAGTTTCCGTTCGATTTTATTAGGTTTCAGTAAGAACTACGAAGGCTAATTAAATTGGAAGCTAGTTGAGAACAAAGTGACTCGTTAATGTGATAGTGTCACTGATGCCGTAGCTGACCCAAAACTTTGTCTTACACAAGGAAACACTCGCCAAACCCACATTATGAGAATTGTTTTACAGGTTTTTTACATTTAGTAAATTGCTTCTCTAAACACAAAGCTAATTACTTACACTTATTTTTGACGTCGTTTACGAGTGCATATTTATAGCTCTTGGTTGTTATTAGCATATTATTATTTTTAACTTTATTACTTATTTTTATGTAGGAAACTTAAATTGGATTGGGCAAGTCACAATAACCGCATGAACTGTGACCACTGAGTAGAAGTCCCTGAGCAATGGAGGCCTGAAAGCGGAAGACCGACCGGGCACCGAGACCGGGCTAGGAAGATATGGCGAAACCTAGAGGCGTTCTGTGAGGGTTATTTTGAGGTGCCGCAGGGAATAAAGTTCCTGGAAGGATTTGAGGGAGGTTATTGCTTTTGGACATGATAGGCAAACAATAAAAACCTTTTAGCTGGAATACGTCAGAGACGTACTATTACGACCAAAAGTTGAGTTACAATCTCACAAAACTATGGCTAAGCATTACTAGTTGTAGTTACGACCTTCTTCTATAATAAAGTTTGATACACACTCATACACTTTGACAACTTACTGCCCGCTTATGATTGTTAGGTACTACTTACTAATTTCAACGGTTACAGTAAGTGTCGGAATGGCTAAGCGGTCCTCGCCGTGATTAGGTTTATTCAAGGTGGTTCGAGTTCAAATCTAATAACTTACAAAAAAAAAATTCAAATGTTTATTGGTGAGTTATGAATGCTGACAACAAAAATGTGTAAAAATAACGATCCGTAACTTAACGATGATACTTTCTTTTAATATTTTTTTCTATATTAGAGTCATTGTAAAAAGATGAGGCTAGATTTGAAACAAAGTGAATCTCAAAGTTCACATAAAATATTCCACTACCTATTAGTTACAATAACTCAAATAATATTACTTAGCTGTTGTTGGTTGGTGAACATATAGTTACGAGTTTGTGTTATTAGTTTTACTTTTTTAATCAATATGCAGGCTAATGGACGATTACGAATGGACTCAATATATCTCAAATATCAAATGAAACCGGCTTTTGTGTAATTTGTTTTTATTATTATTTGGGTAAGGTGCAAACCAATCGCTTGTTGCAAGTGTGTAATAAAATTATTATTGTTTTAGAGAAATACTGTCAGCCTAAAGTGTCGCGAGAAGTGGAACGTAGCGACAATATTTACCGTTGAATAAACCTTTAAATCGTGCGAAAAAGGGAGGATGCATTTGTGGTTTAAAAATAAACTGGCGAGACTAGTGGAGAATTATCGAGCCAAACAAAAAAAAAACAATTTATAACAATGACAGTGCAGAAGTGTCCTACATAGTATTTTAAATATATAAGTGGTTGTGAGTTCAAACCCCCGTAATAACAAATTACTTTTGGTAAATTATAAAAACAAAAATTTCGGAATTCGAAAAGAAATAAGTTCATTAACTATTGAACTGAGAAAGCGCTTGAACATTATAATCTCATGCCATCAAACTCCGAAAACAGTCACTGCAAGATGGCAGCACTAGTAACATGCTATACGCGCAAAAAAATTGTAAATGGAAAAATTACTGTTTTGTGTTCTATATATTATTTTATGATTGTAATAATATTCAGGTTAAGCTTCAATCATCTTTTCTTTATGAAAATGAATAATTAAGCTATAACCCCTTTAATGATAACTTTTATTATTATCATTTTCATATTTAAAAACCAAATATGTTTTATACGAGTATATTTTTTACCATAACAATATCATAAGTTTGTCAGGGATTACTTTTATATAAAATATTACAATGCTGTCATATCAACGTTTATTTCATTTATTAGTATAACTATATCTACACCTAATAATATATAATTTTATAATACATTGCATTATAATATGTTTACTGTTTATTATTATATTACATCTATAGTAAACTAAAACATATAATAAAACCTTTTTTTGTTATAAATATTCAATAAATTGTCTTATTCCTTTAAATATTCCAAACATTTTTACTCTAAAATACAAATCAATTATCATAATTTTAAATTATTTGAAACAACAAAAAGGTTTTGTCTTATTTAAGATTAGAACCCACAATCGCACGCATTTGATAGCGCCATTGTTAAGTGCGGCCGCTAACTTAACTTCAACTAAAGTAACGAAATTTTGCATTACTTTAAAGAAAGACAAACACTGCGATAAGAAATCGGTTTGCTAATATTGTTTTACGTGTCTAGCATAGACTACATTTTTAATTCTTCGTAGAGATACTACACAGCACGCGGTTGATTGGGTGGAATATAACACACACGGATATAAAATAATGTGTTAGTGTGCGTTGACGGTTTAGCGCAGGCGACAGTAGTCTTTAAGGTGGAAGGAGACTTCTACATGTGATAGTACATTTTTTTTGAGCATTAATAAAATTGAATTATAATTGGTACAGTTTCGACCACGACTAATGTCACTAACTCATATTAGAGTCAGTCACATTAATCGTTGTCTTAAAACAATATTGTAAGTGTATCATAATTGGAAACTTTTGATAGATAAAATGATTTACTACGACTAATGATATTCCATTTCAGTATGTCCTTTTTACTTACGTCCTATAAATAAAATTAATTTAAAAGCACTGGAATTGAAATAAAGTCCGATAAAAAAACTACCATTACGAGTACTGTTCGCATCAACGGTGTTTGGCCTGGGGCAGTATTAATATGTACATATCCACTTATAGCCGAAGCTCACATTATGTCTGTGTTCATTACTAATTACTACTAATGAGAGTTTAATATAAATATGTTAGTTGTATCATATCAAACAAAAATAATGTTGTTTCAATGTTCAGCTTTTTGATATAATAAGTAGAGATCAGAAAACAGCGGTTATATACTTAAACTTGAACAAAAACCCGACGAAAGAATAATATATACTCCTTGTAACTAAGAATTGTATGTAAAATATTTTAGTTTTCGTATATTTATATACCAGTACATAGATTTTTTCTCCGAAATACCATATTTTTACATGCTTTTTTCGTTCGCCAAATCAAGTTTAGATATTTAAGCGCCGTAATTTCCGATCTCTAGTAATAAGTTTCGTAAATGACGCCATTTATTATTATTTTGGCATTAAAGGATACTACATTATCGCTGCCACTAATCAAGAATAATATTATAAATATATATTAATTTGTTTGTATATTTATATTATTATTAAAACCCTCTATTCCATGTGACTCAACTATAACTCGCGAAACTTTTATTTTCAGATATCCGAACTTAAACTTTAACAAAACGTATTTACACGAATTTATTAAAAGGTTTAGATGTATTAGGCGACCACATTTGGGCTGGTGCTGCTAAGTGTCACCTGGCCACTTTGGATTCAGTGGAGAGGCGTGCGAAGAGGCTGATTGGTCTACAAAGCCTAGAGCACAGGCGTAGAGTAGCCAGCCTTTTGGTGTTCTATTGGATGCATTTTGGGCAGTGTGCGAGGGAATTTCATGATTTAATTCCCCCATCTCCGTTCCACCATCGGACGACCCGTCGTATGGCGAGTTTCCACCCCTACGTTGTTAACACCACTCCTATCCGTACGAAGCGTTTCGCCTCCTCCTTTATACCGCGTACATCGAGGGACTGGAATAATTTGCCAGCGGCGGTGTTTCCGTCGGACTACAATTTGAGTGTCTTCAAGGCTAGAGTGAATAGGCTCTTAATAACTAGTGCGCCTTACCATCAACGTTTGCGTCACTGCTTACCGTCAGGCGGGATTGTGGTCAAGCACTAGTTTATTATTAATAAAAATAAAAAAAATATTAGGATATCTTCGAAACTCCAAGCAAGTTAAGCTGCGTTAACAAAACTAGTAATCGACATTTTCGATCATACCACTTGCACTCAGTTGATTATTAAAAAGTAATTGTTCCCCGCGGTTTCACCCGGGGAAGTTTTGATCCTGAGGTAATGTCGAGATAAAAGGTATTCAGTTATAAACTATACATATGTGTACCAAATTTCATTCAAATCCACTGTTTACGTGAAAAGTAACAAACATGCATCCATCTATACTTACATTCATAAATATCTACATCGTAACAAACTTTTGCCTTTATAATTTTAGTAGGATTAGTAGAACCCGCGTAAGTTTCGACCCCGTGGGAATATCTATATGTATTCCTGGTTATCTGTGTGCCAAATTTAATCAAAATATTCAGTAGTTTTATCGTGAGAGTAACAAATATCACAACATACATACAGTATGATTAGGATTGGAAAGTAGGGTAAGTGTAACTCAAAATCCGTTTTTTAATTTTATTATTCATATTAGGTGTAGCAGTTACTGGGTGTAGCACTTAATTATAGGGAGTAGAACTTATTGAGTGTAGCACTTATTAGACGTAGCAATTATTGAGCGTAGCACTTATTAGGCGTAGCACTTATTGGGTGTAGCACTTATTAGGCGTAGCACTCATTGGACGTAGCGCTTATTGGGCGTAGCACTTATAGAGAGTATCATTTATTGAGCGTAGCAATTATTAGGCGTAGCACTTATTGGGCGTAGCACTTATAGGGCGTAGCATTTATTAGGCGTCGCACTATTGAGCGTAAATTAAAATTATAGTACAAGATTCTATTTTTACGATGGGCGTTCACAATTCTTGTGCCTGAAACTATCCAGTAACGCTGGATGTTACTGGATAGTTTCTAGTAAATAGTTAATCTTCACTATCAGACATTATTCGTAGAATTTTCAATTATTTTCCAATTAGCTAATTGGTTTGAACAGTCAGAATGCGTTATTTCGTTGGCAATCACTAAAAGAAATTGGTAGTTAAGCTTCTACGGATTACTTTTAATTAAAACATGGAACAATACAATGCATGTAGCTTTTTTTCTGATGCATTTTGACTAAGCTTTGAAGTCAGTCTGACATTACAATATTAAACACGTTTTTGTAGAAAACTTTTAAATAAAGGATATTGTTTATTGTGTACATCGTAAAAATTACGGATATAATGTAGATATGTTACATAGGGTAACACAATGGGTGGTCTTATCGCTCAGAGCAATATTTTACTGACAGCTTTTGGATGGATTAAAGGGAAAAAAGAGACAATATTTATGATGTATACAAACAAAATACATACACGTCGATGTCACATTGTAAACGGCTTGAGCATCGGGCCATGCTCTGCGTTATGGATCGTTGCGTCGGAGCGCGCTACGGTGTTACCCCACCCGAATAAAACTTTTTTACAAAAAAAAAAAAAAAAACTTTACAAAGCGTTTTTAATAAATTGTAGTTTATATAGTACTAGAAGTTTATAAATACTACCTTTATTTATCTACAAAGTGAAAAATAACTAATTATTTCGGATGGATGCCATTTTCGAACACGAAAGATCACACGGGAAGCACCAGCTTTCAAATAAAATAATAATCATCAATTTCCGTTGAACCCGTTAAAAGTTCGGAGACAAGAAATATAAAAATACCTCATACTTTTTTGAAGTCTGTTATTTTTTTTATAGGTTACCCCACATTAGGTATACCAATACACTTGTATCGTGGGTGCGTTAAAACATATAATCTCGCAGTAACAATAATCGACCAGTCAACCACTGCACCAATCGTGTCGTCATTACTATTAATTAAGATAAAATATACCCTAATATCATACCGTTAATGACTATTTTGTTTTGCAAAATCTGTGGCCCTATGCCTTTATATGAACATGTAAACTAAACATTCAATCTATGTAGTTAAGTAATAAGTATGTACATAAGTTCAATGTTTGATTTAGCATTTTCTACTCTTAACTTCTAAAGCTGTGTATTTAAGAAAATACATTTTGTAATCAGAAAGTTTATGTTCCACAACAAAAGTAAATACTTAATAGAGTCGCAATAAATAGCCCGAAGTAACATGTTTTGTCCTTTGAAGTAAATCCAAGACAAGACAAAATAAAATACAATAAGGTATGTGATTGAACACCGGGCGTCGTCGGTTACCTTCACGAGCTGACTTTTATACTTTCCGACTTTGGTAGTGACTATAGACGAATTTAACTGAGGAAATAGTCATTGTGATTGGTTTTAGATTAAAGGAATTAAATTAGGTATAATATTAAGTTTTCTCTCTTTCTCTTAATCAGTACTTATTTCCTTATTCTGATTAGTCATTAGTTCTTTTTATGTTAGGAATATTTTGCATAATATAGGTTAAAAAGATTAAAATGTCTATACCAGTATCAAAGCTAAAGATTTTGTTCGTATGTGCTAACCTCTGAATCTACTAGTCGTATTTGGATCTTTTTGCATTGTATAGTCCATTTTCGTTCCTTAAAGTCGACTGAAAAGAAAAAAGTCCAAAAGAACATTAAGCGAAACAAAGTAATAGGGCGGGCGGGTGATGCGATGTACCGCATTAGGCCAAAAACAAAAAACATGTGGCACTTGGGGACTGCCGCGGTAAAGCTATTGCATAGCATTTTTTTTTATCAAGTTATGCAATTATAATTATTAATTTATTTCTTTATTTATGTTGTGTATTTTTTCTTTCATATTTATTCAAGTGTTTTTATTTGATACTAACTTTCCGCGAGTTCGGTTACATCGCGCTTTTTAGATTTCCCTCGGGAATACCAAATTTTTCTGAGATAAAAACGCCCTATTATTTAATTCGGACTTCTAACTTTACGTCTGCAAAATTTCAAAGCAATCGGTTCAGTTGTTACGGCGTGGAAGCGGAACAAACAAACAAACAAACTCACTTCCCCATTTATAATATTAGTAAGGATTAATTTAAGTTTTTTTTATATATTTCATCCATATTCAATTTACATATATTGTCGATAAGAAAGATTCATAGCTTTTAATGTCATGATATATATAAAGAGGCGTAACAAGTCTTTAATATAGCTCTTATTAATAAGCACGTGGACATAACTAGTTTTAGGAATCAACACCTAGCATCATCTTTAAAAAAGATAGAATCAGTTATAAGCAGTTATACGCTAATCTTTACATCGTACCGACCCGTCGCCGTACGACGTGACACCACTACGACCCAGACGAGGAGTTTAGCTTGTCTTTTATACCGCGTACATCGAAGGACTGGAGCAGTTTGCTAGCGGCGGTGTTTCCGTCTAACTGATTTAAGTGGCTTCAAAGCTAGAGTGAATAGGCTTTTAATAAACTAGCGCGCTTTACCATCAACGATTACATTACTGCTTACCATCAGGCGGGATTGTGTTCTAGGACTAGTATATAATTATAAAAAAAAAATAGTATAAGCTAAATAATTCCTGATCTGAAACGTGCACTGTTGACGTATTGACGGATTTCATTGGTGCACAGCATTTGCCCTTGCATCAGGTCGAGTAGGTACTGTGCACTGTGGCTAGGATATCATATTCTATGTATATAATAATTATATAAATCTGCAAGTAATTAGGATTACAAATAATTACCGTGACCCAATTACGTCACAATTCCCTTTGTTCGCCTGAGCTTGAACAATAAAAATCTATATTAAATTAGTTCAAAAACCTGTGCGAATATTGCTGTTGTAGTGACCATTCCATTGCAACCCATGGGAACGAATTTTCGCTCTTTTTATTTTTATATTTGTAATCCAGCACAGGCTGTATGAGTCGTCTAGGGAAAACGGGAAAACTGGTTCGTTCAGTATTCGTGTGGTAGTGTGGTGGTTCCAATAATACACAACCTATTGTAACCTCTATAGTTTTTAAGATGCATCTGTCTTGCAATTTTCGAACTTTTCAGTATGTTAACGGGTTTAGTGTATTGTAGAAACCGGTCAGTAAGTCGCCGAGTCTGACACGCACATGAAAGGTAAGCTTGTACAAGGAAAAAGCACTGAAAAATATACGTTTCTTTTCACCGCCAAAAGGAGCCCGTTCACCTTGGCTCCTACTTTTCAGAATGTATGTCCTTAGAGTGCACCGACCGCCTTCAGCTTTTGGGAGTTGAGATTTCCTCGAACCTTAAATTTGGGCGGTTCATTGAGTCCAAGGCCAGGGTGGCTGCCAGAAAACTAGGCGTCATCGCGAAGGTCCGGCGGTACTTCACATCAAGGCAGCTTTTAATTTTGTACAAAGCACAGGTCCGCTCGTGTCTGGAGTACTGCAGCCACATTTGGGCTGGTGCTGCGAAATGTCACCTTCCCACTTTGGATTCAGTGGAGAGGCGTGCGAAGAGGCTGATCGGCGACCCAGACTTAACTCGAAACGGTCTCCATAGCCTGGAGCACAGGCGTAGAGTAGCCAGCCTTTCGGTCTTCTATAGGATGCCTTCTGGTGAGTGTGCAAGGGAATTGCATGATTTAATTCCCCCATCTCCGTTCCATCATCGGACGACCCGTCGTACGGCGAGTTTCCACCCTTACGTTGTTGACACAACTGTGATCCGGACGAAGCGTTTTACTTCCTCCTTTATACCGCGTACATCGAGGGACTGGAACAATTTGCCAGCGTCGGTGTTTCCGCCACACAACAATTTGAGTGTCTTCAAGGCTAGAGTGAATAGGCTCTTAATAAACTAGCGCGCTTTACCATCAACGATCGCATTACTGCTTACCATCAGGCGGGATTGCGGTCAAGCGCTGGTTTATAATTTATAAAAAAAAAACTTTTTGTTCCATTGTCACTTACATTTTTAACTTTAATTTATTTTTATTATTTGGCGCGGCGGTAATACAAATACAAATTTGAATTTAGACTGTCTTCCTATTATGGGTTATGGCCCGCTGACAATCACGAATGGACGGACGTAAAGACTTTGGGTATAGAACTTTTAAGGCGGCATGACTAAAGCTAAGTACGCATCCATCCAATGTATATACATTCAACATCATCATCATTTCAGCCGAAACACGTCCACTGCTGGACATGGGTAAGATAAACAATTCTAAATTTTATTCAAAACAATATACAAAATAGTACCATTTTTATATCATCATCATCATTTTAGTTCTCCACGACGACCTGTCCTGCGCCTCCCGCATCCAGCGGTTTCCCGTGGCCTTCACCAGGTCGTGAGTCCACCTTGTCGGAGGCCTACCCACGCTGCGTCTTCCGGTGTGTGGTCGCCACTTGAAAAGCCGTCGGCCCCACCGGGCATCGGTCCTACGGGTAATGTGCCCGGCCCACTGCCACTTTAGTGTTGCAATCATTCGGGCTATGTCGGTTACTCTCGTTCTTCTGAGGATCTCCTCATTCCTAGCATAGCCCTCTCCATTGCCCTTTGAGTGACCTTGAGCCTTCTCATAAGGCCCATTGTTAGGTACCACGTCTCAATTCCATACGTCATCACTGGCAACACAGACTGGTCGAAGACTTTTGTCTTGAGACACCGTAATACCGTATATACATTGATACATTTAAATTATACATCTAAATGTTTATTCATGTACCTACCTATATTGTATGTACATAGAAGCCAATATTCAAATTATTACCTGAGAACTAAAAGTTCATAATATTTGAGTAATGAGAGCTTCGTTTATCAATAAATCTAAAAATATTTCCTGGAGTAATGTTACTCATTCAACAAGGAAAGTTTGAAGAAACTCTGTAGGTAATACCTACCTGGATGGTTTTGAGAAAATGGTTTAGAAATTGGCTGTTCGTTCACCTTTCTATGTAGAACATCTAATTGACGTGTAATTTTTGCACGTTATTATTTATATTTATTCTCATTATGACCTTGAAGATAATTAGATTATGTAAATTATGCAGGTTACACAAAATGACAACTATACAGAGTGGCGATTAGGTTATCACAAGCCCTAATCAGTCTCATAAAAGTAATAACTGCATTTTTGGAACCAAATAAGTAGTGTAAAATAGTGTAAAAGCCCTTCGAAAAACAGGCACAGGCAAAGGCCGTTGTTATAAACAATTCAATACAACCTTTATATTTTTATATCAGTATGAAGTACTTAATCACATATTAAGTTTAATATGAACTTTTTTATAAGAACTTTTTTAACAAAAATACAGAAAGGAAAAAAAAGTTCCCATAACGAGGACGTTCATTGTTTTTTAGGGTTCCGTACCTAAAAGGTAAAACGGAACACTATTCATGAGACTTTGCCTTCCGTCTGTCCGTCTGTCACCAGGCTGTATCTCATGAACCGTAACAGCCAAACAGTTGAAAATTTCAGAGGTTATGTATTTCTGTTGCCGCTATAACAACAAATACTAAAAATAAAAAAATACAATATTTAAGGAGGGCTCCCATACAACAAAAGTTATTTTTTTGCCGTTTTTTGCTACATGTTAATAACACAAATAGATAGACACTTGAAATGTTCACAGAATATTTGGTTATATATTAAAATTAAAAATAAATAATTAAATCAAAATAAAATAAATATTGAAGGGGGGCTCCCATACAACAAACGTGATATTTTTGCCATTTTATATACTTATAGATTCGTCATGTCTGTCCGTCGGTCCGTCTGTCTGTATTCTGTGAACCGCATTAAGATTTTGATGCAAAAATAAAAAAAACATATAATAAATATTGGGGGCTCCCCATACTTAGAACTGAAACTCAATTTTTTTTTCATCAAACACATACGTGTGAGGTATCTATGGATTGATCTTCAAAAATGATATCGAGGTTTCCAAAATATTTTTTTAAACCGAATAGTTTGCGTGACAGACGCTTCCAAAGTGGTAAAAAGTTGATCCCCCCCCCCCCTCTAACTTCTAAAATAAGAAAATGAAAAATCTAAAAAATAAATATGATATAGGTACATTACTGCAAAAAACTACCAACGAAAATTGTTTTGAACGAGGTCTAGTGAGTAGTTTTTTTTTAATACCTCGTAAACAGTAATCTTTCATACGAATAACTCAAATCCCTTAATTTCATAAATCATTGGTACGGAACCCTTTGTGCGTGAGTCCGACACGCACTTGGCCGGTTTTTTTTTTTAAGATAATGGTACGGAACCCTTCGTGCGCGAGTCAGACTCACACTTGGCCGGTTGTTTTTATTACGTGTGATTTCAATTAATGGAAAACCTAATCGCTCGCTGTATACATATATACGCTTGATTTTTAGTGATAAAGAAATAAAATGACTAATTGAGCCAATGAATAAATCAAAATATTTTATTTCATATGAATTAGGATACGTATAAAACGCCAGAAACTATGTGAACCGTTCCAATTGGTCATACCCTAAGAAAAGAGCCGGCAAGAAACTACACGGTTACTCTTTTAAGAATAATTGGGTTTCACAATGTTTTCAAATTACCATGTTAATGGGAGGACCGTGTAGGCCTGTCAACAAGTACCAGGTACTTATTAAATTAGTTTTACAAGTTGGGAATAGACAAGTTTCTTTGCTGTTATTCAACGGAACGTTATACCTAGTTTTAATGAAGGAACAGAGAGTGCACATGTGTTGCACAAGTTCACACTTGTGCGCTATAATATCTCTTGTGTACTTGGCAGATCTGTGGCATGGCGATGGTCGGCAGAATATTGTACGAGAACCTAGTTTCTTTTTTTCGTGTCGTATGGAAATAACTATTACGTGGTAAAAATATCACCTAGTCAACAAAGCTGGCAACTGCACAAATACTACCGACGGTAAATTCGAGTGCCACTAGAAGTGCGTTGAGGTTATTTCATCGTAGGTATTTCCTACTCATATTATAAACGTGAAAGTCTGTATACATATATATTTGCAACTCTATCATCCAAAAACTACTGAACGGATGAAATTTGGGACACAGATGGTTTCTAATAACGAGTAACATAATGGTTTTTATCCCAATATTCCCATGGGATCCAAACTTAAGTAGGTGAATCCGTGGGGTGTAGTTAGTTAGCTATATAAATGTGATACCTATCGTGAGATCAAAATAAATAACAGTGACTGTGTCACAATTTGACGTTGAAGTTACTACAGTCATGTCGGGTCGGGCTTGATTTTATATTTGTATGTACTGACACTTTAAAGTCAAATCTCATTAGAATAGAATACTGTATTCTTTCTTTTTATTTCGATAACATGACCAGAGCATGAATTGGTCAAAGTATTATTGGGTTTTTCCGTTAGGAATTTGTTAAGTTTAGGTTGAAGTTTGGAAGTAGTCGATGGTAAGTAGAGTTTATGAGCTTTTATATCTCCCACGCCGAAGGCTCATCTCTGCTTATATTAGTCGATATGGTTGAAATTTTATCTCATCATCATTTCAGCCGAAAGACGTACGTCCACTGCTGGATTTAGGCCTCCCCTAAGGTTCTCCACGACGACCGGTCCTGCGCCTCCCGCATCCAGCGGTTTCCCGCGACCTTCACCAGGTCGTCGGTCCACCTTGTCGGGGGCCTACCCACGCTACGTCTTCCGGTGCGTGGTCGCCACTAGAAAACCCGTCGGCACCATCGGGCATCGGTCCTACGGGCAATGTGTCCAGCCCACTGCCACTTTAGTGTTGGAATTCTTCGGGCTATGTCGGTTACTCTCGTTCTTCTGCGGATCTCCTCATTCCTGATTCGATCGCGCAGTGAAACCCCAAGCATAGCCCTCTCCATTGCCCTTTGAGTAACTTTGAGCCTTCTTATAAGGCCCATTGTCAGCGACCATGTCTCAATTCCATAAGTCATTACTGGCAACACACTGTGGTCGAAGACTTTTGTCTTGAGAAACTGCGGTATTTCGGACGAGAAGATTCTACGTAGCTTCCCGAAAGTAGCCCGGCTGAGTTGGATTCGACGATTGACCTCTTTCTCGAAGTTGGACCTTCCTAACTGGAACTGAAATTTTATCTGAGTACTATTAACATAACATAGATCTTCCTAGTCTGTATTTTGAAATAAAAAAAATCAAAAGAACAATATATTTAACTACCCACTTGCAATTACTTAGATTATTATTCTGTTATTTAATTTTTTTATAAACTACAAAACGATACTTAAGAGAGAACTATAGTGCCGAAGAATTTGGAAAATAGGTATTTGAAGAAACTATTGCCGTCGCGCTGCTTCCAACCTCTCCCGTTAAAATGCGAAAAGGACAGTTGCAGCTCAGGCTGATTTTACCTACAAAAACGTTGACCAAAAGACTACTCTTCTTATTTGTCAAAAACTTATCACGTTTATCTAATAGTCATCTGAACATCACGGTAAAAATGGGTTATTTTTATCTTATTTCTTTTTTTAATTAAGTTTCGGAAAAAATCAAATAATAAGGGCACGTATAATCACGGTGTAGAATTGTAGAAAAAAATAATTGTTCTAAAAGCATTATCCGCGAAGAAAACAGCGGAATAGGTACGTTTATATTGAGAAAGCACCACTGGAGTTCCCTCTTAAGATTACGATACTTAAGTAAGAATCGTAAAGGAGTTAGTAGTAGTTCCTTTTATTTCTATTGCGATTTTGCCACAAAAATAAATACAACATAGAGCGTAAATAATAATTGAGAAGTAAACATTAAATTAAATAAAGTAGCGTAATGTAAATGTCTTCCCGCAGCCACCTGGAGTCAGGCGAGCGGTACTGCCTCAGCGTTTGTGGATCCGCAGTCCCGCACCCAACTCTTAATTCTTATTGCCCACAATCTGATCCGTGCTCTTCATTTTTATTATTTCTATCATTAACTTTTTTGTCTTCATAACTTTGTACTGGTTTTTTGGAACATAAAATAAATCTGAAAATTAAGTAAGTAAGTAAGTATAGACTTTTCTTAGCTCAATCACAATCTATATTATATTATTCCATAAAGTAACTAGTGACGTTTCTTCCCAACCCACCCTTCAGAACAAGAGCGAAACAAACTTTCTAATCAAGGTTTTTAAAGTTCTGACATTTCTGAAATGGGTAAAGCGACGGAAAGATCATCGATCGGTGGCCTGCAAGTGAAATAATCAGTAACCGAACCGAATTTAATGTTAAAATGAAAGAACTGTAAAACATTTACTAAAACAATATGAGCGTTAACGAAAGAAAAAAGTTGAATTGAAATTAAGTTAATAGTCAGCAGCAGCAGGCGGAAGCAGAAACCGCAGCAGTACAGGGATTGGCTATTAAATAAGCGAACACCCGGACACCTGGATCAAGCACGTTTTAGCTCAGAATTTAATTGCCGGACAGCACAGCATATGAGGCCACCGCAAACTACTCGCAGTGTTTTGCGCGATAAGTGTTCGAGTTGAACCGTTTTGGGTTTTCAGTGACCTTTGGAATAGCTTCATTTGACAAATCATTTGTTAATCATAATGTTTTTGATTTGGGTTTATTAGGAAAATAATGTTCTCTATTAAGTTAACCTAACCTTGTTATTACTTACTTTTTCTGTTCATCGCATCATTATCGAGGCGCGAAAAATAAGTCTCTCATTTAAAACCTTACAATTTGCATGGGAAATTTCCTTGACAACATATTTTCTTTTTGTTTAGGAATCTTACAGCCTCACATGTTAATTGAATTTAGAGGGAAATTCAATTTTTATGTTCAGTGAACTAGGACTATGATATAATATACAAAAGAGTTAGTTAACCCGAACATAGCCAATCTGATGATCGCGTTTGCGACTATTCAAATCAGCGAAAACAACAATTTCTTTTTGAAAGTTGATTGATAAAAAGTGGTTAAAGCGGAATTGATCAATACAATTACAAAGTGATTATACTGAGAAGATATAAGAGACAGAGAGGTTTAAGTAGGCTTGTATTTTCGCTTTGTCTGAAAAATGTACATATAAAACTGTACTAAAAGCTATCATTTTCTTATACAAACATAAAACTTACAAAAAGCGGACCTCCAATTCCCCGAAATTGATTCAGCCACTCACACAAAAATCGTAACCAATAAACCTAAAAAGCTTCATCTAGCGACACATCCCTTGAATCGTGAATAAAACCAAAGAACCCAATTCATTCTCACAATTTCTCGGTCCCCGTCCCGCCTATTTCATGGCTCATAACAAAGAATTAAATGTAGCGTTGGTCGGATCCGGGATCGCTGAGTTAGTGCCCCGTTGGTGGCCGGAAACAGGTGCTGCCGCCTCACCCGCTCTTACAACTCACTAATTTTGTATAAATGTAGGTACATATGTACCGCCCCACGCGTATGAGGTCAAGTGATTTGTCATGGAAAATTTAAGCACCTGAAAATGAGCCATTTTCCAATGGATAATCGATGCATTTGCAGCTGAATGTCAGTTAGTGTTGGGAGGAATACATGGTTCATATTGTTTGGTATACTAACGTAAACTTTTTTTTTATACGCTTTATTAGCGTCACTCTAGATACATGTTATACCTACATATGGTATGGTACAAGTATATTAAGGACGTCAAAAACCAATAAAATATGAAGACATGTTTTTGTAATGCTCTTAATTAAATTACATGGCATTTTTGTAGACAAAAGCTTTCAAGACGCTCTTTGGCCTCGTATACGTGTAACGGTACATACATAAATTATCACCTGTCACCGCTCAAGGCATTATTCGCAAGTGCTGACGGGACAGGCGCTGCGACCTCGTTTGATTTGTGTCCTGTCTACTGACCCGTTTGATGAATTCTAGACAAACAATACCAGCCTTTAGAGAAGTCACACCCAGATACAATTGAAACAAATTAACTCTTGAAAGAAAACAATTAATCACAATAAAGTAGAGAGGAGTGGTTTTCCCTATTTTATCGTGCACCGCACTCGACCAAAAACGCAGTAAAACCAACGAGCTTTGCAGCTGAAACACATTCCCAAATTGAATTTGATTTGTTGCGTGCTTTGCTACAATACTTCTACACCTATACATAATCGCACCAATCAAATCTAAATTTTAAAAAGATGCTAAATACATATAAAATGGTTGGACTGTAGACCAAAACATTCTCCGCAACTATCAACGGATAATGCAGCATATTCATCATCATCATCATTCTCATCATCAACCTTTTTATCGTCCCACTGCTGGGCATAGGTCCCCTCTCGTACAAAGAAGGATTGAGCGTAATCACCACGCTTGCTCAATACGGGTTGGCGATTTCAGACTTAAAGTCCAGGTTTCCTCCAGATGTTTTCCTTCACCTTCAGTCATTGGTGTCCAAGATATACTTAGAAAGTACATATAACTTTAGAAAAGTTACATTGGTACTTGCCTGACCTGGAATCGAACCCACGCACCCATGCCTGAGAGGCTGGTGTTTAACCACTAGGCCACCACGACTATAGCAGCATATTCGGTATTAGGTAAATAGCACATATTTCAAGCGTGAAAGATATTATATTTACAGAATTTTTTAAAATTTTGACATGGATAGAAGTAAAATTTTAAATATTATGAAATTGAAAACGGGTTGAATTATATTTACCGTGGTCTATACAAACGCTTGCACTGGCGGATATTGATTTTTTATTTGTTTGAAGCTGTGGATAATGGACGCTTTTATGCAAATGCAGCATCCGCACTGCATCATATACCGAGCGAGGTGAGCAAGAAAAACAAACAGGATAAGCCCGTTGTCCATTATAGCTTCATACCTACATACAGCGATGTGGCATAGCAATCACTAACTTTTATTAAGTGCAAAAGGGAATGCAGCAACGTTTAGTACAAACTAGATATCGTTAATTTGTTAGTCGATAAGTTCTAGCAGGTTCTTTAATAAAACTGAACAAAATCAACGAGCCATATGGTGTCGATGTGTATGCAGTGTTTGATTCTCGCTTTACACCCATATTTTATGAGCTAGAGATATTTGTTTCGAGTCTGTTTCTGCGTGTGATTTGTGAATGTAATAGAAACCATGATATAGGGAATACAGTGCAATGGCGAACTGAATATATAGCTTTTATTTTCTAACTATTTCGTTTATATGCCTTGTTTTGGTCATAACGTAACGACCATAAACATTACTGTATATATGCTCAGTAACAATATGTTGATGCTATTAATATACACGATCATTTGTAGAAGCACAATAATATAAAATCGAAAGAACAGCAAAACAAACGAATCGACGTCAAACAGTCCGCCAGTATAATACGTACTTTAATTAGTCATCATGATATGATGTTAATATATTATAAGAGTTATAAGTAATCACAATCTAAAGACCCAACAGTAAAATATTCTTCGCGAAGTCTGCAGAAAATTATAATCATTGAAGCACACTTCTAAAATTTCAGCCGCCAACCAAAACGTCTGCAGGGTGAAATTAATTTAAAGGTACTGAGCGATTACAACAACTTCAAAGTTTCAGCTTACATTTGGATTGGGACAAAAGATAAGTAAGTATTCGCCACACAATCGCTTGTTTGATCTCGACTCCGCGACTTCCATGTGACTTCAAATAAATAGCGGCTTATGTTGATCAATAGGTAAATACGGCACATAAATATTACATTAAATAATAGAAGAATATGTAATAGCGTACAAGAAGCATTTTTTCTTTTTTTCTTCTCTTTATATTATGAAAGATATACACAAAGGACAGAAGGACAAACCTAAATAAGATTACTTAGGACCATTCGTTATTTCGAGCTATGTAAATAACTTCTTAGAAAAAAATATTTAAGATATATTTTATCTGTGATGAATACAGCTTTATCAATATTGGGGGCTTAGAAAATTACAGAATTGAGTCCATTTGGCAAATAAAACAAAATACGATACATTTACTCGATAAACGCACCGTTAAGAATTTGTGGTAAGGTTGTAAGCAGCACAAAAAATCTACTTGAAAGTATCCATTAGATGTAAAGGGGCTGCTTTGGGCTCGTTTAAACTTGATATAATGAAAACTGAGCACATTTATTTGATCTTTTAGTACATGTATATACAATATGTAAAGAAAACCCCGTCCGACCCGTAAGGATAATAAACGTTAGGTAAACACGTGACCAAATAAAATATGAAAGTTTACATAATCATCATAGTAACAATACTAATGAATTTTGATATAATCTTTTGATATTTTTTTAATAAGTGACAACACCATTTTTGACGGTATCATTGAGCGAATAGCGATGTGACCGCGTGCCGCGTGCCCTGTCCCCTTTCGCCCGCGTATGTATTGCCTACCGCACATGTATTAATTTACCTCCTTTTGCGAAAAAACATTTATTTTTTAGGAGGATTTTTTTTAACTTTAGTCCGGCTTTGTAAACATTAGTAGAATCAGTTATCGATACCTAACAATACCTTCACTTATCGGACAGGGTTTTCTTTACATATTGTATATATATGTATATCAATCACCAATATACAGTATATAGTCCTATGACTATATTCAAGTTCGTTTTAACCAATGTATGACTATTCATACATTGGTTAAAACAAACTACATTAGTAATTATTTTGCTTGGCTAGGTTCACTATGATTAGAATTGGTGATTGCAGTAATTTTTACAGTACCTACGCTCGGGTGGGTTGGGATCTTAAGAGATAAAGAATTTAACCATCAGACCTCAAGTAATTAAATTACACTCATTTTAAACAGAATTTACGAGTGCAGCGACTGTGCAGTAAACACAGTCGTCGGGTAGAATGATAAGCTTCGTTCAGTTAGTATTATATCGTTGTTTCAACATTAAATGTCTCTGTACATTCACCATCTTTACAACTAATTGCTTCTAAAATTCTATGTTTAAAATGCCCAACCTGGTAGACAATTCTCGTAGAATTTTAAACCAGGTTGGGGATTTTCGTAAATTTATGAACAAATTTTAACTGTCTGCAAAAAATATCTCTATTTCCTAACTTTATTTATCAATAATTTAACTTATCAATTTTGACGTTGATCCATGATAACTGTCCGAATGTACTTTTGTAAATCTCAAGCATCAAGCAGGAAATAATAACTTATTATATAATATTGGCACATGTAGTTAAAAACAGAACTTGAAATAGCAAGGCCACCTGTTACCTCAGAAAAGACAACGGACGCACAATCAACTGACAAGCAATCACCGCACATTGTTAGAAGCTCAGTAAACAACCTCACTAACTCTACAAAGAAAACGAAAATGTTTTTCTTTTCCACTGATGTTTTACTTCATTAGGTATATGTACTTGTTTAAGTTCGACTTATTGTCAGGATCAAGCACATTAAACATCCTATACCATATTGAGTCTATACACATATAGTGTTGCCACTGTAAGGAAACAGGCCTTCATTCTTTAAGAGGGAGAAGTGGCCTGTAATCCACGGGCCCAGTGTGGGTTGGTAGTTGTAAAATAATTAAAATTTTTGGTTTAATGATATTTACCTTCGCCGTTTTGAGAGCAGTGGCCAGTTCTTCAAGAAACAATCAGAAATACATATTAAATATTTTACTATGAAAAGAAAGTATATGAGCCACTAACTTTCCGTTTAACTTATCTATCGAATATAATCAGTACACTACACCAAAACAACGATATTCTCACACGAATTTTATTAGCTAACTCACGCTATGTGAGTTTGCTAACAAAATTTCAGTTCAGTTTAGAATCAAAGCCAAAGCAATATATCCTGATAACTACCAACCCAAACAGGTAACGACTGTCGATTTGTAGAATACCGTTTCTAGAATTGGGTAAGAATAAGTTATTTATACAACATTTAGGCGGCCGCAGGCAGGTACAACGCCCAAGTAGATCAACTGCCAAAACCAGAGTAAGGCCCGCGGATATTACGCGAGACATTTAATTTTCTACGTGAAAGGATAAGGCAAGTAGAATTTCCTGGAGCTTCCTGGGCCACTCAAACTGTGTTACGAGTTTACGACCGCCTTAAACAGGCGCGCGCCATAGGGTAAGCATGACAAGCATTTCTTGCACTTGTATTCGATTCAATTTGGACCGTTCCATAGATAAAACATCTATAAAAGTACGAGTATCGATTTCGAGTTCCGATTGTTGTGCGGATAATAAATCTTGGTGTATTCTTCCACCTATACATTTATAAATAAATAGGTAATTTGAAAGGGTGTATAATAAATAATCCGTTGTTGTGTTTCCGTGATATTAATTGGAAACATTCAGAGGAAATAATGCTCACTGCACTTGTACCTAGAACCGCCTATAAATTAGAAATATACTCAAACACACTTTGTAATGTTATGTACATATACACATATCCTCACACTTATTATTTCTACTCATACTTATATTTCATTAATTCCTACAGGTCATAGTAATACACATTCCAGTAATATGAGGCACTGTTCTGATCATTTCCCACTACACCAGGACTCAATTCACAGACACAGTCCTCAACTTTAACCCTAAGTTTCGACGACTTAGTGACATCTCAGCGTTTGGAGCTGTTCCGATATAATAACACTTTTGAATTTATCACTTTCAATTATTACATTTTTTTTTTTGTAGTGTGGCACTAATTAAGACTTTGTGCCAATTTCAAGTAAAATATAGAAATTCTTTGAAAATTTTATTTCACAATAATGGCCAATGACCGACCGAATACCTTCTACGAGGGAGGTTTGAGGCAAAGTTATAATGTGGCCACTTTGCTGCGATATTTCACTGTCCTTTATGAATTATTCACTGGATGCACTTTTTACTACATAAATCACGCGCTTTTATTTAGTAAACGACACTATAAATAATTTTTGTGGCACCCACTCTAGCTGTTATCTTTAATGCTTGTGTATGTTGAGAGTTTCCTGATCTCATGAAAAATAGTAAAATAATAGATACCTTTGTTTAAATCAGGTTTGTTTACATCAGACCCCACAAATCATACACCTATTTCTATACTTCTACCTTTTGTAAAATTTTTGAGAAATTAATTTTAAACTGCTAAGTAATTCTAATAAACATAAATTATTACATAGCAAACAGTTCGGTTTTACAAGGGGTCGTTCAACTACTGATGCCGTGTTGAACTTCTAGGACATATCTATAATGCATAGGAGGATAAACGCAACGCCTTGGATATCTTTTTTGATTCGTCCAAGGCATTCGATTGAGTTCTTCATGATACGCTAATCAGGAAACTCCGCCACTACGGGATCCGGAACTCTGCACTGAATCTTATTACATCTTACTTGAGTGGTAGGATTAAAAGCGTTGAAGTTAATGAAAAACGATCTTCCGGATATTTAGTAACAATGGGAGTCCCTCAGGGGTCAATTCTTGGACCTTTATTGTTTCTTATTTACACCAATGACCTGCCATACCTCATTAAGAATAATCATGATATAGTGTTGTTTGTAGATGACACTTCACTTTTATTCAAAATTAAACGTCAGCAGCAGGTTACTGACGATGTAAATAGCGCGATCTCCAAAGTAGTCCACTTGTTTAATGTTGATAAATTACTCTTAAACGAGGAAAAAACTAAATGCAATAAGATTACTCTACCTCACGTTAGGCAGGTGAAAACTAAAGTGTTGATAAACAGTGAAGAATTGAAATCTGAAGACAGCTCAGTATTTTTGCGTATATCTTTGGATGCTAAGCTTCAATGGGGTCTACATATTTATAGAAAAAATGTCAAAAAAACTAAATTCTGCTGCATACGCGGTTAGAACAATTCGTAATTTGACTGATATTGAAACGGCCCGTTTAGTGTACTTTGGCTATTTCCATAGCGTAATGTCATACGGCAATCTGTTGTAGGAAAATGCCGCTGATATTCAAACTATATTTGTTTTGCAAAAACGAGTTGTTAGAGCAATTTATTAATTATGTCCGAGACACTCTCTCAGAGAAATATTTAAAGAGATTAATATACTGACCGTGCCGTCTCAATATATTTATGAAAATCTTTTGTATGCTCATAAAAATATTAAATTGTTTAAAAAATACAGTGATGTCCATAATATACATACTAGGAACAAGTACAAATTTATTGTACCTACAACAAGGCTCAATAAAATAGGTGGCTCTTTCAGATGCCAATGTTGTTTTACAATAGACTTCCAGAGGAGGTTCAAGATCTGAGCCTGAATAAATTCAAATCATTCATTAAACGTAAGTTGTGTCATAAAGCATTTTATAATGTTAAGGATTATATTGAGGACAAAAAGGCTTCGGCTTGAGCTGCGTCCGATTTCTATACACGGATTATTCTTTGATTTTCCCTCTTGTAGTTTTAATTTGTAATTGTTTATGTTTTTACCCAAAGCCAGTATTACAAACTATGGAGCCAAGCATTGTACGTTACGGAATTGCAGTAAACAGGAGCTAAACTTAGTATTCAGGAACACTGTTGGAGCCGCTGAACCTTGGACAAAACTATCTTTGAATTTGTGTGTGGTGTAGTGCTTGACCGCAATCCCGCATAAGCAGTGATGCAATCGTTAATGGTAAAGCGCACTAGTTTATTAAGAGCCTATTCAATAAAAAAGAAAAACATAGTGAATAGGAAGAAAGATGGCAGTTGAACGAGGTGATGCAATGTTAAACCCATCAATACGACCAACGATGCTGAGCCAGAGGGAGATTGATTTGGAGACCGTCCACGACCAAACTCCCGACACAACAACATTTGGCGCATCAAACCCGGCACACATTGCAACACAAATGCTCAGACCTGTCCTTCTTACGGCTTCACCAGACATCATGCTACCTGTGCCTCTTCCGTGTCTGATAATGGTCCAACGTTGCCGCTGCCACTCTCACCCGTCTGTAGCCATCGAGAGGCCGTAGCCATCGCGAGACCGTAGCCTTCGAGAGGCCGCTACTGCTAATATACTCACCCGCTTGTAACCTTTGACATGCCTTTGCTGCTGCCACCTCAACTGTCTGTAGCCTTCTAGAGGCAGCCGCCTGACCCACTTGTAGCCTTCAAGAGTCCACTGCCGCCTCAGCCTCTTATATGTAGCTTTTAAGAGGGCGTCGCTGCTGCCTCATCCGCCTGTAGCCGTCCATAGGCCGTCGCTGCCGCCTCATCCACCTGTAGCATTCAAGAGGCCGCCGCTGCCGCCTCACCTGCCTGTACCCTTCAAGAGGCCGTCGTTGCCGCCTCACCTGCCTGTTCCCTTCAAGAGGCCGTCGCTACCGCCTCACCTGCCTGTACCCTTCAAGAAGCCATCGCTGCCGCCTCACCTGCCTGTCCCCTTCAAGAGGCCGTCGTTGCCGCCTCACCTGCCTGTACCCTTCAAGAGGACATCGCTGTTGTCACACCCTGTGCCTTCACCTTCTGCGTTCACTGGGGTCGTCGCTACCGCTGTCTTCCACTTACTTTTATGTTCCTCTATCACCTCATTTCATCCATAATTCATTTTCATATTTTTATAATTCGTTTTGTTAATAAATTCTTAATCAACTGATTTCCTCCTTTTTATTAGATTCTTGTTGTTTACACGACAACTTGACGGTGATCATGGCAACTTTTGAGAACCAGCCCAAAACTGTAGAACAGCGGATCATGAAGGCACTCGCACGAATGCATCTCGATACACACATACTTTGAAACCATATTTAAAAGTATCTAATCATTTTTATAGCACTCTTCAGTAATACCTACATGCAGAAAGATTAAGAATCATGATACTTAGATCAACGTACGTTATACACATAGAACATAAGTATACGTTCCCACTGCTAGAACTGTTGAAAAATGTCATAAATTTTCAAATTTCTGATTCTAGGACAAGTCGATTTCAGTATTTTAATTACCAAATTGGTAACTGCACTATGCCGAGTGCTCCACAAGTCACTTTTTTCTTTAGGAAAACTAGTCGTTGTATGCCTGGGTAACCCATTAATTTAAATTATACTATAAATCATTCATTTATGTACAAATAATTTTAAATAAAGTGGTACCCAAATGTACATTTATTACAGTAGATATTAACTTTAATTATCTACTAATGGCTATTCCTAAAACGTATAGGTACATATAATAATTAATTGATAATGCATAGGCACTTAGGTCCACATTTTCAACTATAACACATTAATTAATTTATTTCATTATTACAACATTGTGTACCATGCTTCAGTGTAACAGCACCAGTAATATGTATTATCTGGAACTATAATATGACATGCTCAAGGCACACTTAATGAGAAACACAGTCATCGCGCGATGGTCGTTCCAAAAGAGAGTGTGTGTGTCAAATTCTTTTTAATGCGTTTTGGAACGAACTCCTTTAACGCGGCTTTTTTTTTTATAAATTATAAACCAGCGCTTGACCGCAATCCCGCATGATGGTAAGCAGTGATGCGATCGTTGATGGTAAAGCGCGCTAGTTTATTAAGAGCCTATTCACTCTAGCCTTAGGCTTAGGAGTAAATAGGGTATTTGACTAAAAAAACTAATTAGTCCGTCAGTCAGATTTCCAAAAAATACTAGACACTTATTTTTTAGTTTATCAAAACATTAAAAATTGTCAAATATAAAAGGCATTAAAGATCAAGAGTGGTGGCTGGTGACGTCACTGGTCGCTAAAAAGTGTAGCGTGCAGTGACGTCACACGAGTTTTCAACGCAGTGTCGTCTTTATTTTTTGTTTATATGAAAAAAGAAAAAATACGTGTGTAGTATTTTTTGGAAATCTGACTGACGGACTAATTATTTTTTTTTTTTAGTCAAATACCCTATTGTTAGAAATCTTCACGGAACGATAAAGACGTGTTATGCCTGCATGAGTCTTGGTTCAAAATATAGCATGTCGAATATAAAAAGAAAATTGATAAAGAGAGAGAAGGCGGCTACTCAAATTTTAATTTTTTTCACTATGGGGTCTTTTCATGATTTCTCAGGGTGCTAATTCTGGAGCCAAGATAGTGAGGTCTAAATGATAATCTGAAATGGCGGTTGCTCATGTAACTGTGTGGGGGTGTGCATGTATTGGGAATTTTGAAGTTCTACTTTTTTAACATCGTTATGATTTAAAAGTCGATAAAATGAAAAAGCGACGTAAAAAGAGATAGACATATACAGTCATAAGATTTAACATGGGAGAAAGTGACATAGCATTATGCAATGTTTCTTAACCACTCGCTCGTAATAAAACCGAATTTTTTAAGGCTTGATTTCTACCACGTGTGAATTTCACACGTGGCTTTATATGGTGCACTGGGAATCGTTATTTTTTTGTATACAATAATTTATTACATTTTTGTTTTTGTTTCGCTTCTGTCCGTTGTAGCTCTATACATAAAAATGATTGCATATTGACATCTAACCAAGGAATTAGTATATACTATATGGCAATCTGAATCGGCATCGACAAAAAGATCTGCGTTTAGTATTGAATGCATAATTAACCCTTTTTTTATTTTCACAGGAATGTACTTAGCAACAAGGTAATTTTTGTGTGCAAGTTAAGCTTGCACATACTTATGTGCAAGCTTAACTTGCACTCCGGTTCAGAATCCGGATGTGAGTCGAGCAAGGCGTGTTGGAATACACCGACCACATTTCCGTATTTAAATTGCGTAGATCTTCCCAAACATGTTTTAGTTAAGTGAGAAAGTCTGCGTGACTTCCGACTTTACCTTCAACATTATAAACAACTAGCTGCGCTCAGAGCTTTCACTCACATAACATTCGATCCCGTGGGAATTCAAATTCGTGCAATACTTTTTTGCTTGCAATAGTAACAAAGATCCATCCATACTCACATACTTGCGCATTTGTAATATCAGTAGGATTTAAACGCAATTTACTATTTGCAAGTGACACCAGAACCCTAAGTTCGTAACAAACTATGACTATGTGTTAGTATTATTAACAAACTATTAGTATTAATTTGAATCATTTTGAAGCATATTGCTAATCCATTGCTTCTTACGTTCGAAAATTGTGTCTGCTCATCATCGTAAATAACGCAATGAATGTTGTTGAACTGTCAAAATCAAACCCATTGCTAGTGATAATGTGTTACGTATTTACCCTACAGATTAAACCTTCCTGAAACAAAACCTCATTTTTGTAATTCAATTCGTAATGAGTTTACTTTGGAAAGCTTAAAAAGTAAAAAAAGACCGGCAAACGTACTTCAGCCCGCTATTTTTCTTTCAGAATTCCAACCAGTAACTTTTCCAAATGGACTCTTATCGTCTTAACGTTGAAAGTATAACTTATCAGATTTTTTAGTAACCGCTGAAGGGGTACAATCAAATTCAATATCGCGGTTTAACTTTTGACTCGACGGAACTTAAAAAAAAACGATAAAAGCCATTTCGCTGCAGTTTTTCGTCGAAACGGTTGATAATTCTATTTCATCGCTATGCGAGAGTGCTGTGAGGGGAAATTATAAAGTTACTATTTTTTGATAAAAAGTGGTATTGATGTTGTTTGACAGTTTCCTTTCAAAGCTACATACTGAGAACGGTAGGCCACACCGGCTGCCGGCAGAAGTTACCGCCCACCAGACAAAGTCTTGCCGTCAAGCGATTCGTCGTGTTCCGGCATGATGTCTGGTGAAGCCGTACGGAGGACGGGTCTGAGCAGTTGTGTTGCGATGTGTGCCGGGTACGATGCACCAAATGTTGTTGTGTCGGGAGTTTGGTTGTGGAGGTACTCCACATCAATCTCCCTCTGGCTCAGAATCGTTGGTCGTGTTGTTGGGTTTAACATTGCACCACCTCGCTCAACTACCGTCTTCCTTCCTATTCACTAAGTTTTTTAAGTGAATAGGTTTAATAAATTAGCGCGCTTTACTATCAACGATTGCAGTCAAGCAGTAGTTTATACTTATTAAAAAAAAAAAAAACGTAAAACTACATGGACATGCATGGAACAAGAACTTCTGCGCATAAGCATGCATACGGGGTCCTAGTCTGCTAATTTTGTAAATTTGTCATTCCAACACGATTCCATTGTCATTCTATTGTATTTGTGCTAACAGTTCGTAATCTGCCAAAGTCACAATGATCGATCAATCTAGATCAGGATGATGATGGATGATTGGTCAGTCCTCTTGTAATGGAATGGTGGTAGAATGACATTTCTGTATTGCCATTATTATAAGATTCGTTAGTAGAAATGATTTTCCTACTCAATTTCAACATTTATTAATATGGAGTGGAGTGTCAGTAATGGACCACTGGAAAGTCATAAACTTACTAACTAAACTTGTCAAAAACGATCATTATGACATCAGTGATCGACTTTTCTGATACTACTGTAATAGCAGACAAGAGCTCCAGGTTGTTAGGCAGATGATGTCTGTGGACCTAGGCGATCCAATTCATCGAACGTTTATAATAAAATTCATTTCTCATAATTAATACCGTTCAAAATGTAGTCGTAATCTCTTTCTTTTCTTTAGAGTGAATATTACTTCAACTCTTCAATGGCCTCTGTGGATAGATATCACAATTTTGTCAATAACACGTGTAACAAATTATAGAAATTCTTTAAAAATAATATTTCACAATAATGGCGGATATCGCCAATGACAGTTGAAAAAACGGCCGCGTGAGCCGCCTACTAGGAGATTTGATGTAAAGCCATGATGTGGCCACTATGCTGCGATATTTCAAAGTTCTTTATGAATGCACTTTTTACTACATAAATCACGCGTTTTTATTTAGTAAACGACACTATAAATAATTTTAAAAGTCCAATGAAAAATATGCGAGACACTCATCTTTGCTTTCCTGTCAAAACTCTAGTCGTAATCTCATCTCGGCGACAATCAATGTCAAATATTTGTCAAAAATTTAGGGAATACAAAGGCATTTTTGATTCAAAGTGAGATCGGGCTGAACGTTCATAAAATTACAAGAATCGCTCCTTTGGTAATTGGAAATTAAAAATATCTGCAGTTGGATTCGTAGTACTTAATTTACAATAAAAAAATAAATATATACCGATAAATCACAGAGATTGTGCGGTCTCCGTGCAACTTACTTTGGCTAGCCCCAAAGTAAGTTGTCGGTCTCCGTGGCGCAGCGGTCAACACGCCTGACTGCGACGTGGATGCCCCGGGTTCGATCCCCGGCCAGGTCATGATGGGAAACGATCTTTTCCTGATTGGCCTGGGTCTTGGATGTTTATCTATATATGTATCTATTATAAAATATAGTATCGTTGAGTTAGTATCCCATAACACAAGTCTCGAACTTACTTTGGGGCTAGCTCAATCTGTGTGTCCGTATATATTTATTTATTATTATTTATTATTATTAAGTTCGAGACTTGATATTGCTCTCAAAGTGCTGAAGAAAAACATCATGAGGAAACTACAGCCAAAAACTTCGAAGACATGTGACATCTACCAAGCCGCGGCCAGCGTGGTTGATTACGGCCCACTCCTTCTCATCGAGCGGAGGCCTGTGTCCCAACAGTCGGAAAATTATAGGCTGATTATAGAAAAAAAAAATGGCAAATTTAAATGCAAGTCGATAATGTGCCGTCAGAAGTATAAAAAAGCAGGCTGCCGTAGATATATGCTTACTTCCTGGTTCAAAAAATTTGAATTAAAAATTTTTGTCGTTATATACTTTTTCCTTAATTTCTGGTAAATATATTCGTACTAGCTGTTGCCGGGACTCCGTCCGCGTGGACTTCAGTTTACAGGAGCTTAGTTGATATAAAATAAGCGCCTATTAAAGGAATGGGAGCAATATGTACGCCCGCGGTCACCCCCGTTTTCGCAACATTTTTGGTTATTGCTCTGCTCCTATTGATTGTGGCGGGATGTTATATAGCCTATGTCTTTTCTCAGGCTCTAGACTATCTGTGTACCAAATTTCATTACAATCGGTTGAGTAGTTTAGGCGTGAAAGCCGGACAGACAGACAGACAAACAGACAGACAGACAGAGATATTTTCGCATTTATAATATTAGTATGGATTTTGTACAGATCATAGATTTTCAACGTGTTCGATAACGCCCCCTTGTGGGTGTTTGAGACTTTCAGGGAGATTTAGAAGTGTAGAAGACACCAGAAAATTATATATATATAGGGTATATATACAGTATGTTAATAAAACCCTGTCCGACCCATAAGGATAATAAAGGTTAGGTAAACACATGACCAAATATAATATAAAATTTTACGTAATCATCATAGTACCAATACAAATGAATTTTGAAATAATCTTTTTTTCCCGCGAATTAATTCCAACTTCCCCGAAATTTGGTAATTTTTAAAAAAGTGACAACACCGGTATTATTATGAGCGAATAGCGATGCGACCAAGTGCCGCGTGTCCTGCCGCCCGCCGACCGTGGAAGAGTGGTTAACGCACATTTATTAAGTTACCTCTTTTTGGGAAATATTATTTATTTTTTTAGGGGTTTTTTTTTAAGTTTAGTCCGGTTTTGTATGCATTAGTAGAATCAGTTATCGATACCTAACAACACCTTCAGGGTTTTCTTAACATACTGTAAATTGTTTTCTGGTGGCTTCTTACTTATATAATATCACACATTTAAATATAATCATGACAATAGTTGTTTCAGACTAGCGACCAAGGGTGGTTAGGATTCAAAGAGGCCTTGTTCAAAGAAAAGTTTAGATCATGGTAAAAATTGCATGCAACCATGCCCTATGGCATAGGTTCCAGTTTAGGTTCAATATAGAAAGGCCAATAACTAATAATAGTAAGTATTCTACAAACACAAGCACATGAAACCAGAGAACGAAATGTATTAAGTCCGGGACAGACGACAAGCTCGCTTTCGTTCACCTTTCTGACATGCGACCTACCTGAGCCACCTCGGTCTTCAAACTAAGTTAGTAATACAGCACTACTTTTCGGGATACTTTATTCTCTGTGTATCCACGTCCAAAGGATTGCTTTTGTCCAACGTGTCAAGAGCACTCTCTACCTACAACATTCGCTACACTTTATTATTCAATGAAATGGAGTTTTCCTTATGTCAACCTTCAGTCGGAGAGAATAAAGAGCTACTTTGTAATTGAAATGCTCGTTCGTGCCCGTAAATTAGACGCTTAATTCTTAGAAAAATACGTACACGATTCAGTCAGCTACAGATTTAATAAATAAATATTTAATTCAAACGAAGTCCATACTGTTAGTAATACAAATAAAATGACATAAAAACCTAATAAAATAAAGCTATTGATAGTACTTACAACAACAAACAAATAAATACACAGTAAAAAAAAACAAAGTCTAGTCTTATGAGTATAAGAAACTCCGCGAAAAAAGAAATAAAATTCTACCTCTGCCATGTTAATATATTACTATATTATTGCCAGCAATAAAACTAAAATTATTTAAGAAAATATTGCATGTCGGTTGTTATTTACCAAATAGTTTTCAAGACTTAGGACCGCTGACAATTTTAAAAACATGTTTTTCAAAGTATTCATAATTAAAATATATTATACCATTAAGAACCACCTAGAAGATAAATCAAATCAGTAATTTGTAAGTTAGATAACGAATAATTGACATTACTGACTGTGATAACATTTGCACGCCGTTTATGGCCGGATATTTTGAAAAAAACAATATTCTATCACTTCATGTGCCATTTTATAGCAATTTAACATTTTAATTTAATTTGTAAATGAGTAATTAAATAAAGAATTCACAGAAAAAAATCTCATTTGCTTTAAACCTTGGTACACAAAAGTGTAGGTAGACATTTCAATGGACATGCCCACATATGTATTTGTATGTTGAGAAGTGCCGTCAATTCAGTCTAAAAAAGGTCAAAAGCTACTTGAGTACATACTCAGCTCGAGAGCTGAGCCGTTTCATTTTATCGATTAAATTTTACACAAACCCTTTAAAAGTTGCTCATTTTATATGGAGCGAAATGTTGTAAATAGCTTCGTTTATAAGTTGTATTTTCCGGAAGCGAGTGTGAAAATGTATGTGCAATGTATATTTATATTGGAATAATAATATCTAGAATGATCGCATATTAAAGCGATACATAAGTAGACTATATATAACGTTATTTTTATATGCAAAATTTAAAAAAGCTGTCATGAAACAACACAAAATTATGAGCTTGTTATGTTACCTGGGTGTCCCTACAAAAATATGGTCAACGCGCCGCTCGCTCCGCCGCGCTTCTAGCGGCGCCGCGCGGCGGGGACCCTAGGAGACTATGATCCGATGTGAACTGTGTTATGCGCTCGATAACCACACTGCATGCAATGACTTTTACTGATCGGCGGGAGCCCCCATGCTGCAAATGTCGGTGCGGCTATCACTTGTTTTAAGTTCATTCTTACTTACATGTTATAGACATGGTCTGAAATAAATGTTTATTATAATAATAATATCGGCCGCCGGCAGAAGTTACCACCCACCAGACAAAGTCTTGCCGCCAAACGATTCTTCGTATTCCGGTATGATGTCTGGTGAAGCCGTATTTAGGACGGGTTTGGGCAGTTTTGTTGCGATGTTTACCGGGTACGATGCGCCAAATGTGTGTCGGGAGTTTGGTGGTGGAAAGTCCCCAGATCCATCCCCTCTGTCGCAGCATCGTTGGTCACGTTGTTAGGTTTCATTGCATCACCTCGTTCAACTACCGTCTTCCTTCCTATTCACTCAGGTTTTTTTTTTATTTGAGCGAATAGGCTCTTAATAAACTAGCGTGCTTTGCCCTCTCCGATTGCATCACTGATTACCATCAGGCGGTATTGCGGAAAAATATAAAATAGTGTAAAAATTATTGGAATCGATTGAGATGTTTATTCTGAACAAACCACATATACTCAAGTTTCGTATGAAGAAAAAATTACGTTGTAGTAGTCTTAGATGCTAATATGAATATAATAATAATACAACATTACAAGTATCCATTCAGAATTCGTAAATCCAGTTAGTGTTTTTAACATTTAGTATTGATCCAGTAACTGGTAGGTTACCTTGTAACCTTACCTCACATTAGTTGCGTGGTACTTATATGCTTAGCTCTCCTGCGGCGTAAATACAAACAACCAAAGTTATTCCATGCACGCTGTATCAAGTTCTGGAATTGAATAAGCTCAATCAAGTGGATTAAGTACTGCGTGTGTGCAAAATCACTCATACATATTTTGATTTGTTTTAAAATGCTGTACTTTTGTTTTGAGGAAAGACAATATTTATACGTTGAACGAATTACGTCATTCATGAGCAAGACAAGCGATCAATCTTGTATCCCTGACGAAAATATCTTTGTGTTATTTTACAGGATAGCGTACCTATTTATTCATGTGTATTAATAGTAAAAAATACACGCCCATAATAAATATGCTATTTATTCATGTGTATTAATAATACAAAATACACGCCCATTTTACTAAAGAGGAAAATTCGATACTACAAACATAAAGTACATAACACCAGTTGTCTTGGAGAGGTTAGGCAGAGAGATGTGTATAGCATAACTCAACTTTTGCCGGTTGTTTTTGGCGAGGTTTTCCGGGACTGTAGGTAGCCCTTTGACGTCTGCCTCCTCCAAATTTATCGCAACGGATTTAGGTATTTACGATGCGTCGCCGAGCATTTCCTGAAAAACCCATGCCACAGTATAAAAATATTTGCAGTTGATTAACTGAATTAGTTTTTCCTAAAACATTTTCTTAAAAACACCATTCGTATAACCTACTGTTAAAATTCCATGTAATAGATAATGAAGCTATTGTCATCAACCAGGAACAAATCCAGGCTACGGGCTGGTGTTACTGAGAAATACATAATAGGGAACCCCAATATCAATTACGCGACGATTATTAATCATTCGACATTACTTCAATGTTGAAAGGTACCTATCACATAAAAGTAAAACCCATTTAATTTTCCTAAAGTGGGGGTCGAATCCAAAAGCTTTTACCACATACAACACAACTTGTGAAACATTTCTTGCGTAACTAAAATTTACTGAAAACACAATTCCATTTTTTCCTCGTTTAGTATGTCAATCACAATTTGCAAAAATAGTAATAAAACATGAACCCCTTATTCATAAAGGTTGTTTAAAGTCCCTACATTTTACTTAACTTTAATCATCGTTTATTAATAAACACCACAGTGTTTAAGGGGTTTATTCATAAACGTCGATTAAAGTTAAGTTAAACAATCGCTAATCACTAGTTAACTTTAAGCAACGTTTATGAATAAGGGGGTTTATTTCTGTGTACCGTCATTTATTTAAAATGTAAGCAAACACGAAGCAAATATTTTGAATCAAGTATGTGTAGCCTGCAGCGAAGAGAGAGTTGGTTTAGTTTTTGTACAGACAACATCGGCATAACGACGAGGTGGAACGCACAACTTTTGTGTTGACGGTACCTGCATTTTGTATGCTTGCATCTTTCATTTCATTTGTTATAAATATTGCATGGAAGCACTATTGTGTTTTTAATTGACGTCACATGGTAGACGTAAATATTTATTTCAGTTCCTCTCAATAAAAAAACCAAGCTTATTATCAAGCTCGAGGAAAAACATAAATACAATCTCAAAGTCTGCCCTGGCTGAGTAGGTATACAATTTATTTGTTTAATAAGGCTTTCCTCAGTGACCTGCATTGTACTGGAGCAAACAGCCAAATACAAATGAAATTTTGTTTACAAACAAACACCTGACTCCTGACATGTTGGCATATTTAGCAAAGTGCATCGAAATTTACCTATTTAACTTTTTAATAACGTTCTGTAGTGGTATGAGGAATAGGATGGTAATTGCGTAACATACTGTCAGTAGCAATGGTTTCATTTTGATAGTTCAACAACATTCATAGAGTTATCTACGTTGTTCTTACTTTCTTTCTTTCTTCTTTGGCTTCGCACGGTTTGTGCATTTAGCCAATGTTGCGTAATGAATTTTCATTCATGTCGAAAAAGACGGCCGTGTGAACCGTCTACGAGGAGGGTTTGAGGCAAAGTCATGATGAGGTCACTATGCTGCGATATCTCAATGTTTTTTTTTATGAATTATTCACTGAATGCACTATCTACGTTGTTAAGCAGACATATTTTTCGAACATATGCAGCAATGGCTTAGCTTCAAAATTGTCCAAATTGATGGTAATAATGTGTTACGCATTAGGGGGTAGGGTGTAAAGTTTTCCTTTATTAAAAGACGATTCTCTGATTAGACAAGTGTTGTGACTTTGTGACTGGTAAGTTTTCCTTTATTAAAAGACGATTCTCTGATTAGACAAGTGTTGTGACTTTGTGACTGGTGAACAACTGCCCCTCGTTTGATGTCGGAATATTGTAGTTGCACGGTGTACTCTGCAAGATTATGCATGACGTCAATATTATTTAGTATAATACATACCTATATATTATTTATATAATATATACATATACAGGATAAGTTTTCATGAACCATCTAAATTTCAATCTTTGGTGAAAATCATTGAATACGTGTTTTTAGGATCCTCCTCCTCCTCAAGTCGTTCTCCTCATTACTGAGGGTTGTGATGTCCCTGTGGAATTATCCTCTTCCGCACAATAGTTCGCCATTTGTTACGGTCCCTGGCCGCCAGTATAGCATCATGCAGGTCGGTGTCCAGAGATGAACGAATTTGGTCTGTCCACCTTATTGGACTGCAACCTCTGGAACGTCGTCCATCCACCTTCCCAGTAACTTTCCAACATTTCTTGGACAGCATTCCGCACAAATGCATCAATCCTTCGAGAGCTGAGTGTCACAATAAGACTCTCCTCTGTCTGCCTTCGAAGAATTTTGGAGTATTTTGGCCATATTGCCAGAAAGGATGGAGATAACCTCGAACATCTGATGGTTTTTAGCATCACTCAATACAAAAATATTGATATAACACATCACAAAGTTATCAAAATTTGATAAAAAAAAATATAAAAGGTGATGTTTCTGCCATCGGCCAGCCCATCCCACGCTCCGCCAAAGTTCATTGAACACAATCGTTTTAAATCAGTGACGACGCAGAGCGGATAATTCTTTCGAGAAAATGATTTAATATGAAAATTTTACTTAACGATTTCTTTTCAAAAATGGAATTTGTGAATGATACCTAATGCCTAGAAAAAATTTAGACGGTTCTTAAAAACTCATTCTGTATATTATTAATTTCAACTTCCCCAAATCTTGGTAATTTTTAAAAAATGACAACACCATTTGTGACGGAGCGAATAGCGATGCGACCACGTGCCGCGTGCCTTGCCCCCCTACACCCGCGCATGTACCCCCAATGTGTTGCCTTCCGCACACGCATTAAGTTACCTCGATTTTTCGAAATAATATTAATTTTTTTAGGGGGATTTTTTTTTTAAGTTTAGCCCGGCTTTGTTGACATTATTACAATCAGTTAACGATACCTAACATTACCTTCACGGATCGGACAGGGTTTTTCTTTACATATTGTATATATTATTTTATACGATACTATGTTATAGTATTGGTTAAAATATTCACTTTTTCGCCTAGCCCTATATAGCCCTAGAACCCGTGCATAAGTAGAAAGAGCGTGGATTTTCGTTATAAAATTGTAGTATGCAGATAGTCTAATTATATTAAGGCTGTGCTTTCCCATGATTTCGATATATACGAGTGTTAAGGCTCAGATGTTAATGAGGTAAATTAAAGGCAAACGGACTGTATACTATATATTTAAATAATCTTTAACAAGCAATTAAAGTTTAAAGGGATGACTGCGCGCGGTTGTGTCGGCCGGTCCGCGTAGACGACGCCACCGCGCTGTCCGCGTCATCGAAGTGTATGTGAACATATTCCCGGGCCAGCAGTGAATGATGAAAGTATATAATGTTGTTATGGGTCCATGTTGATTGTAGAAATTTTGATCAGTTTGGTGGTTCTCCATCCAGTAACGGGCAGATTCTGTGGAATGCCCTTCTGATTGTGCCCGGCTGTATTTTTCTATCCGCCACGCGAGATTCTCCGTCGGGTCCCGAGTACAGCTTCAGGATCCGTCCCAGAGGCCATTGTGCTGCAGGTAGCGCCTCGTCCTTCACTATGACTAGCGAGCCCTCCATGAGCGCTCCATGCGATCGTTGACATCTCGTCCTCTGATGTAACTAAGAAATGTATTCTTTATTAAAGCATCTCCAGAAATGTTGGCGCAATAGCTCGACTCGTTGATGCTGTGGCAGACGTGAAGCATCACAGTTGGACATCTGTGGGTGAGGTATTACAGTTAGAGTACGACCAATCAGAAAATGGAAGGGGGTGAGAGCTGATAGATCAGATGGATCTGATGAAAGTGGTGAGAGCGGCCTTGAATGAAGGATGCCTTCTATTTGGACAAGTAATGTGTACATTTGCTCGTATGTGAGGTGTGTCAAGCTTTGAGAACACGTTTGAGGTGGTATTTTACTGATTTAACAACGAGATCTATATAATGAGAAAGACTGCTGTGTATGTGTTTACTTGGTCAGTTTATAAGTAAATAATTTAAAAAAACCTCTTACAAACGGTAAACAAGTAAACTTGAACAATAGTTAGGCCTTAGGTTTACGTCTTGAACTACTTACAACATATTGAATATTCATACTTGAAAAATATTAAATGGCCATCGAACAAAACGATGCCATGAAAAATTTTACAGCATGTTACTTAGATATTATCTTTATTTAAGTATAATGGGTTTCGGTTGTCAATGGAATGTATATAAGCTTATGTGTAGTGATTTTAGAGTACAGTTGTAAGTAATTATGGCTACAGTGTACATTAAACTGTTTCTAGCGTTAGTGTTGCTTGTGGGGGTAGGTATTTGTCAAAATGCCACCAACACTACGGCAGCACCGGTGACCCCTACTGTGCCAACGCCAGCGACCTCAACTTCTAGACCAAGCGTTACAAGTTCTGTAAGTTACAAACTGACCTCTTGATTTATTATTCTGGAATTGCAATACCCATCGAACTTTTATTAACCCGGCGAGGCTGTGGTGGGGTGTGACATACCCCACTCATTACTCCAACGATCGTTTTGTTTTAAATTTTTGCTGTAACGGTTTGTCTCGCCGCATAGCTGGAGCTAAGGAGCTGCGGGAGGGGATAGTCGCGTGATCGCAGTGTTGCGCTACCGGGCGCTTGAGATATACGTGCGCATACTTCTGTTGGGTACGTAATACCCCGCCACATAGTTGGTGTGTGGTTATTTCGGTAAAATTGAAAGTTGTTTTTTTGGTTTATTAGCTTATTATTTGTTTTTTGTTTTAGTTTTTGAACGAAAATGAGTTTCAAAAGAGACCAAAGGCGTCTTGAGTCCATGATAGAGGATGTTTTCCAAGAATGTTCGGACGAGTCAAGCTCCGAACCCGAATCTGATCATTGCAGCGAACATAACCTAGGATCTGAGACAGAACAGGAGATTAGTGATCGAGAACAAGAAGTCAGTGAACTTGTACTAGATTTTAATGATTCTGACGATGATATCCCACTGTCAGTTTTGAGAAATCGACGTTGTTCTTCTGTTCAAGTTCCTTGTTATGAGTCCAAAGATGGTCAGAAATGGCTCAAAAAACCTTGTTGTGATGATGATCCTAGTTCCTAAGCTGTTCCAAAGTATTATGATAGTTTTGTATTTCTAATTCAAAGACTGATGTTTTTTCCTTAATTTTGTAGTTGTTGTTTTAAGTAAAATTTTGTTTTTGTTTATTTTAGAGGTTTGTGAAGATAATGCCTATTTTTGTTTAAAAAAAACTCAGTTTCTTTTATGTTCCTAAATAATAATAAAAAAAATATTAAAATATTAAAGTTTTTTCATTAAAAGCTGTTTATTGTTTATATTAATATCACAAAACATAAGATTAGAACTCAATTTATCGATATTATGATATTTATGGCCGATTTAATAAGTGGGTATGTCAAACCCCACCACATAGTCAATGTTACATTTTGCCACCACAGCCTCGCCGGGTTAAAGGTTATTACCATAATAAATTTACACAAAAAACCGACATTAGGAAATTTACAAAAAAAAATTGAATTACTTGACAAGTTGATACTTTATTTTCTTTGACAATCACTCTAAAAAAATTGATAAACACTTATGTAAATAAAAATTCTATTTCATTTCATTCGAGTAATTAATTGATGTAGAATCAGTAGAGAATAATTCTCTTGGCTTGTTTTATGGACATCATTTGAAACCAAGCGTCATTTTAAGGGGATACAACAATATCAACGCTATTTTTACTTTAAACAATATTCCCTATTGAATTAATTACTATGAAATTTTGGTCTTGGCGACCAAACCTAAGCAAGGGAGAAGAAACAGATTCGTGCTAATAGAAATAACTAAAAACATTCTAATGAAATATTTAGTCGATACTTAACAAAGTTATTTAAAGAAATCATTTTAATTGACTAGCTTACTTGCTTCTTGACCTATAACAGTGAATCAAACCTTGTTATCTTACGGGTCGGACAGAGGTGTAGGTACTGGTATTATTTAGTACGTTCACGCACGTTTCACTAGTTGTGTTCAAGTCCCATATAATTGGGGCGAGTCTATTGTTATCAACTGGGCATAGATCCAGACTTTGGGCAGCTATTACAAAGAAATACATAATATAGGATTTCAATATGCTATTGTAATACAGCTGCTACAAAAACCCAATAAAACAAGTATGTCTTTATCAGCTGTAGAGCTTGCGCTTGCAACTGGACTAACGGAGCAGTCCGGTCCAGGACCCTAATTGCGTAATGCAATTTGAATAATTTTAAAATATTATTGCTAATCCATCCCTTCATATGGTTGAATAAATTGTTTACTCAACAATTTGAATAACGCAATAAATGTTGTTGCACTGTCAAAATGAGAGCCATTGCTACTTCACACGTTACACAATAACCGCAGACAAATAATTATATTAAAAAAAAATTACATAAATTATTATATTTTATCTTGTTTTTTCAGTTATTTAATATGGCAGCAGCAGTTCCTATCGGATTCATACAAGCCTGTAAATTTGTAAGTATCACTTAAAGATTATAAAATAATTTTTACTTCGGTCCCTGTGGAGAATTACAACGATAAAGTGATACTACACATAAAGTACGCAGTAGATAGAGCATCAGTGTATTCGATAAAGTGATACTACGCATAAAGTACACAGTAGATAGAGCATCACTGTATTCGATAATGTGATACTACGCATAAAGTACACAGTAGATAGAGCATCAGTATATTCGATTAAGTAATACTACGCATAAAGTACGCAGTAGATAGAGCATCAGTGTATTCGATAAAGTGATACTACGCATAAAGTACACAGTAGATAGAGCATCACTGTATTCGATAATGTGATACTACGCATAAAGTACACAGTAGATAGAGCATCAGTATATTCGATTAAGTAATACTACGCATAAAGTACGCAGTAGATAGAGCATCAGTGTATTCGATAAAGTGATACTACGCATAAAGTACGCAGTAAATAGAGCATCAGTGTATTCGATAAAGTGATACTACGCATAAAGTACGCAGTAGATAGAGCATCAGTTTATTCGATAAAGTGATACTACGCATAAAGTACGCAGTAGATAGAGCATCAGTTTATTCGATAAAGTGATACTACGCATAAAGTACGCAGTAGATAGAGCATCAGTTTATTCGCACTTAAAGTTTGTTTCTCATATTCCAGCCTATAATGTACCCACTACTGAGACACAGGCTTCCTCTCAGTGAGAGGGAGTGGGCCGTAACCTACTACGCGTGCCTAGTGCGGGTTCGTAGATGTCACGTGGCTTGGAAGTTTTTGGTTCTAGGACTTGCCGGTTTAGCAATGGTGATGCAATATTTTAAACAAAGTAAAGCAGCTAATGGGGTTCGAACCTACGACCGTTAGCTTATAAGTCGCGGTCGATACCACTAGGCCACCACTGCTCTTGCTAGGCCACTTACAGATTGTTTCTCACAGTCAAATGGGAATTCGCTCTCACTAGATCTTCCGATTACACTGTCCTACCTATATATAAATATCCTAAAAGCATATAATATTTTGGTAAGTGCATCATTAATTTTCCGTCCGCAAAACTACGGAAAATATCCCTTTATTATGATATACTAGGTGGCAGAGACATCCATGGTCAGACTGTAGACATGGATTCAGTACATTATTCTGATCCTAAAGTCCACATGAAATACCGACAAGGTCAGAATTTATTGAACAGCTTTTTTGTGTAAAATAACCGACTTGAAATTTCAACGCAGGGTTCAGAATCGTCAATGCGTGCGTTAAAGACACTACCATCCTGCATATGGCATATGTATGTTATGTTTATTCTACATTTCTACAATTTGCAATGCAAGAACTTCAAAGGCAGTTTCCAATATACGTGCTTTGTCCTACTATTATCATCAACATTAATTAAATCTTGTGTTCTTACAGGGTCTGACGGCATTTGGCAGTTTTCTCCAGCAAATAGCTGATCATAAGAAATTCTAATAAAGTGTGATGTTGTAAAAATTCTGTTTAATTTTAGTAACACGCTTATATTTGTTGATGAATCCCATGAATCCTTATGAAATTAAACAACAAGAAACTCACTTACATGTATTTATTGAAGTGAAAATTAATTGAGCATCGTTGTGGTTTGAATGTCGATGAAATGAAAAAGCGACTGTAAGAAGAGATAGACATATAAATGTATTAGATTTAACGTGGGAGAAAATGAGATAGGTAGCTTTACTTACACAGTGCTCTTATATTCGTCCCATTATCTTGACATCAAAATGTTTTAAAGGATCACTTCTACAACGCAACGTGTGGATAGCACACGTTTGTTTTTTTTATAATAAGTACATACTCTATCGTGCATAACAGGAATACGTTAAAAAATCAAACACTACAAAATATAATATATCGACTTAAGTATAAAGTAAGATGTAAGGTCAAAGCCATTTGCAATAACTGCGATACAAAAGGTGGGAAGCACATAAATTATGCAATGACATATTTCGCCATCAATTGGCATGATAATATTCCAGTAACAAGGTTCTAATCAGGTACTTATCTAACTAACGTATCTAACTTTGAGGAATAAAAAAAGATCAATAAAGGAAAGACGCGCTTGAGTTCTTAAATATGAAAACTGAGTTTTTGCTATTTGAAGAACCACTTGATGTAGCTAGAAATGGAACTCGTTCCCGTTCCATTTCGTTCAGTAATCGTACCCCGTATTATTCGTCTAACCTCCATTTTCCTAGCTGTTACTTGAAAACAATCATGACTTGACGCATTTCTTATTCAAACGAAACCGGCTATTGTGGGTTTGAGGAGGTTTTCAAAACACAGCTGATACCAACAGAAAACACCAACATAATATCGAAGCGGTGTTAAGAAACAATGTTTTATGGTAAAAAAATAAACAAAAATGGCATATTGAATCTGAATTTTTTTTACTTACAATGAAAACTAACACCATTCTACTTAATATTTAGGTACCTTGCTAATAACCTACAAGGCAACATGATTTTTTTGAATTAAACCAAATTTATGCTCACACCAACAACACCTAGGTAACCCTGAAACGGCATTCATTTACAACTAAATTAAAAAGGAACGAACTCTAAATAAAAAAATATGTAAATTTTGGTGTGAAAAGAAGTTAGGTGACGTGTGATGTTTGCTCAGTTTGGGCTCTAACCCGTCGAGTAACGTAATAATATGTAATAAGTACTTACATGAAGTTAGGTATCCATCAAAAATTTGTTATGACTACATAGATTTATATGATCTAGTGAAACGCCGCGTTTTCGGAACCTGCGCACTTGGCGTGTATCGAAAGATGTTCTACAGGCACTAACTAAGTAAGCTTCAGGCGCTAAGCAGCTATATATGGACTCGGTAATATTAATAATAAAACACATATAAATGTCACTTTTAATGTCGATGCTCGTCATCATCATCATCATCTCAGCGTTAATCCCAGTCGCATCCGAAGCTTTTTCAGCTTTGAGGTCTGGGGTCCGCTTTACCAATCTAACTGCTGTTTTGATTAAAGTTCAATATTTTCCGTGAAACGACTCCCGTCTGACCTCCACGACCCGATGGCGATATCGAAGCATTGCAGTTAGACCAATTGTTGAACTTTTGAGGGCTCCAACAACCCGTAACGACTGTCATTAGATGTTCGTATGGCAACCGGGACCAACGTTTTAACGTGCTTTCCGAGGCACTACAAGACCAGTGTAAATATTCATTTTCATGCATACAAATATTTGAACTGCGCGGGGATCGAACCCGCGCCTCCTTGCGCAGCGGCCGCGTTCGCTACCGCTACGCTATGACGATGCCCGTAACATTGTAAAATAAACAAAGAAATATTGCAACACTGAGTTTGTCACTATGTGACTTTCAGAACACAAAGCTGTGCGCTGCCGTCATTCACTTAGTTTGGTAACATTGTTATAGGTATGACATGTAGCTACGTAGGTGCGGGTATATATGTATAATAGGTGTCCGGTACTGGCAATAAGCAACAAAGCCAAACGACGACGCTTGGCAGGCGAAGTAATTGCTGCGATCCCTTACACACTTGGTGCGGCAAAGGTGTTATTTGGTCCAAAATAGACCATTGGAAACATTAATATTTAACGAATAGGTACTGTAAATAATAGAGTCAACTGCTGTTATTATAAAAAAATGCCCAGAAATGCGCGGGTTTGACTCCAGGTCAGGCAAGTACTAATGTAACTTTTCTTATATGTACTTTCTAAGTATATCTTGGACACCAATGACTAAAGGTGAAGGAAAACATCTTGAGGAAACCTGGACATTAAGTCTGAAATCGCCAACCCGCATTGAGCAAGCGTGGTGATTACGCTCAATCCTTCTATGTATGAGAGGAGACCTGTGCCCAGCAGTGGGACGATAAAAAAAAGGTTCATGATGATGATGATATCATATTGCTAATCCATTGCTTAATAATGATCGAACAAAATATCAATTCAACAACAGGAATACCGCAATGAATGTTGTTAAATTATACAATGAAAGTACCTACTTCTGATAGGATGTTTCGCAACTACCCCCAGTAAACAGGGGTGCCAAGGGATTTTTGTGCATGAAATGAATAAACAGACTTTTTGTACTATATTTACCTACTTTTCTTATTTTGATCGCATAGCAATGTACTTCGCGTGTGCTGTTTTAACAACAACATATATTCATCACCTATACGGCAAAAAGTAATGCTACAAGCACACAAGTCATTGTTTGTAGAAAGTTAATCCGAGTAGGATTAACTTTTAGTTTAGGTAGAACATCGCCGATGTGGGGTACTAACTTTACTCAGATTGTTCGGATTGAAATTTCATCGATTTTCAGCTTACAGCACTTTACTGTGTGTGAGTAGGTAGAAAGGGGTCAGTGGTGTTTGTTTATCCAATATCGAGAGATACAAAGTTAAGTAAATTTATTTAATTAAGGAACTGAATTAATTCGGATGTTTGCTGTGTGTGCTGGGCATATGTCGAACATTTCCTCATATTAAAGAACGGTAACATAGATTATAGTTTACAGCCCATTCCTCCTCGACCGAGGACCAGTAGTGGGAACATTATACGCTGATCTTGTAAAGCCAAGATAGAAAGTATATATTGAAACCATAACATTATTGGGCAAGACTTTCATTAACTTGAATGTGCTGCTGGGACTATGTCATATTCACTCTAATGTCTCGCTGGTTCTGGCATGTATGTTGGATCATTGATTTCCTTCCAAATTGGTTGATCTGAATGGTGCTGATCCATGTTATGTTCGGCAACGGGCGCCACGGTTTATTTTAATTTCTAATTTGTTTTTGTCTTATATAACGGACGATTTTCGTTCTGACATGGTTAATATATCAACATGAATGATGTAATCAATTGCATATTTTGTAACACTTTTTGATTTTTCTATTCTTATTATACAATTTTTGGTTTTTCTTTTCGTATTCTTCTTCATGGTAGGCCATAATTTCGTTGCAGTTCCAACACTATACTGGGTGTTTTTACTGTTCGGCGGGAGCCCCCATGCTGCAAAGGTGGGTGCGGCTAACACTTGTTTTAAGTTCATTGTTACTTACATGTTATGGACATGGTCTGAAATAAATGTTTATTATAATAATAATATCGGCTGCCGGCAGAAGTTACCACCCACCAGACGAAGTCTTGCCGCCAAGCGATTCGTCGTGTTCCGGCATGATATCTGGTGAAGCCGTACGGAGGACGGGTCTGAGCAGTTATGATGCGATGTGTATCGGGTACGATGCACCAAATGTTGCTGTGTCAGGAGTTTGGTCGTGGAGGGACTCCAGATCAATCTCCCTTTAACGCAGCATCGTTGGTCGTGTTGTTGGGTTTAATATTGCATCACCTCGCTCAACTACACTCTACCTTCCTATTCACTAATTTTTTAAAAGTGAATAGGCTTAATAAGCTAACGCGCTTTACAAGCACAAGGCTATAATTATTAAAAAAAATAGTGCCCGTAGAGTTTTTTGCCTGTTCTTGGGTAGGTATGGGCAACTAGCTTCATGTTTCTGACTGACCGACCTTTAAAAGTAATCAGTTTATTTGAAATAAAAGCTTTGATTTAAATTATTAAAATCAAAATCAATCCGACACATGCATACTTAGAATTGTAACTTATAGCAGATAATCGGCTTTTTGCCACCGATATATCGAGTACTATTACCGCATGGTGATAGTAATCGATATATCGGTGGCAATGCGTCATACATGCATATGTATGACGTAGTTGCTCCTGGTAGTTGCGACATACACGAATCTAAACCTCACATAATCCTCTATCAGCATTGGTCTCAGCCATTATCTAAAATCTGAATAGATGAACATAATCGGAGCCACTTAGTTCACGTCTCGAGACACGGTGCCCCTTTCACAATATTCAGCAGTTCCCTGGAACTTGATTATAGATGCTGAAACATTTAGACAGCCGAGACGTTTCCAAATGCTTTTGTCATATGTTTATGTCTGTGCACAATTATAATGTCCCTGTGCTAATAACATTCAGCGTAGTTTTTACTTAAACAAACATAATATGACCTTTAATGCTTGACACATATTAACATCTCATTTGCTTTTGTTTCTCTTTGGAAATTACATATGTATGTTTGTGAATCATGTCAATGTGTAAATAACGCAGAAAACAATACATTAGTTAAATACACATGAATGTACGTACTGTTAAATAGGCGTGAATGGGAAAGGATTAGCTACGTCGACGCTTAAGTTGCTATACACACGGAGTACGGTGAGGTGCGGTTCGATACAGTGTGCGGCACTGGTGCTTTTGTTTTCATTCTTTTCACAGTTAGTGACACCCCACTAAAATTGCTGAAATTTTGCCATGTTGCAGGAAAAAGTGTCTAAAATACATTGGGTTTGACGCAAGCGTAAAGATCTAAAAGCGGTGAATGGATGAATAAAATTGAAAAAATTCCGCGGCACTATCCACGGTCTCTTAATGCGTTAAGCTTTCAGTAATTTGTTAAAATACTGATTGTATGGGATAATCGGAAGATTAACAGCGCGTCAGCTACAGTTCCACAGATATGTATGTATTTGTGCTGTCAACCACACAGATGCAAAGAAATGCGTTGAAAAATTTGTGCTAGTTAAAAGTAATAGCCCGTGCTACGAGGACTTTTGTATAGTGAAACTGACGTTGGTATATTTTTTCAGGACACACACCTGATACAATTTGACGTTTCGGCGTGCTTATAAAATGCTGAAACTATGTCGCGTTTTGACTTAACCTTAGAAACCGAGTCCATGCGGACAAAATCTAGAATGTATATTTACACTTTGCTCTAAAGTAATGAATTATTACATAAAGGGTATCTCTGACATCGACGCACAAACGAGTACCATGGATCCAGTACATGATTCTGAACCCCCCACAGGTGGAATTTTTCGTCGGTTTTTTCCTGATTTAAGAAAAATAATATGCAGTTTTTTTTTTTCACTTTAAACCGTTCATAATTGCTATACTTTCGTAACCCAATAAGATTTTAAAGTAAAAAAATAATTAATTCGCCAAAGAAAATCAAATCTTATTTCGAGGCAATAAGGCACAATTTACTTTAATTGTTTAATGTTGGGATAAATACGATTTTCTTTACAATAATAGTTTCGATTATTGTATTATGCTTTTAACTCAATAATCGAAATGGGAAGCATGAGGCCTTGTGTTAATTATGTTACAAATTGTATAACCATTGTTAATATATGAAGACTGAAGTGTTGAGCTCCTAATAATTTGTTATTCTATGTATTTACCGGTTGTATGCGGTCATTGAGAGGTTGGCAGTACCTACATTCACCTTCAGTAGATGCCGTATTGGTTAATATATATGTGAGACATGAAGCCACCTGGTGTGAGTAATTTGTAAAATGTGTGCGATGCGATGAATTGGCAATAAGCAAGTGTGAAATTCATGCCTTCGCTACGGAAAATTATGTCTTTTGTTTAAGAAAATTAAAAGGTTGGTTATATTAAGGTTCGTTATACAAGACGACTAAAATGAATGATGTTTTAAATTATCATAACTTCGGTTAATGCTTCGTGTTTCTAACTTAGATGCAAATTCTTTTTTTTTTAATCTTAATTTAACAGTAGCTAATAATCTTGTTTTTACCCTTTCGGAATCCATTTTCAGAGCTTAGTGTTCAGTAAAAGGGTTCGTTGTTTTAAGTGACGTATTTTCTAATATTAGTACATACTTACCCTACTTAACGTCAAATGGCTTTCTAGGCCTAAATTATTCTGGATCCAATTCTATTTTTATATCTACGTATTAATGAGTTATTTCATGGATGGGTATTTACTTTTACTACTTTCCAAGCAATTGTTTCTACGTGCCACAATTATGAAGGTACCGAATAAGTATAACGGTAGCCAGTTCTCTGTATTGATTTCTAATAACGGAGAAGTTAGCAGCCGATACATTGAACACACACGATATTTTCCTTAATTTCCGGCATACTGTAGCAAATCAAGATATTCTATAGAAACAGATTTTAAGATTACATACTTTCATAGAGTAGAAAATAGAAAAATGTCTTCTGAAAATATAGATATTCTCGTCGCTATGAGGGGCGAGTACAAGTAGGTATGACTGTAGAAATATGCTACTAGAATTTTCTACTATAACAAGTACTACTTATTATTCAATATGAAGTGTATGTAGTATTTTTTTAAGTCTGAAATGTAAAGACAAAGATATCTAGTTTCATCTTCATTTTGATCAATTAACCACCAATTTTTCAGGAATATCCATAGATACTCAATTACTAGTTTGGCAATCGGGTTTCTTAAAAAAAAAGAATATCTAGCGGGTGTAGATAATAATATCTATTTATAAATCGGAAAGTGAGTTTGATTGTTCCGCTTTCACGGTAACTACGGAACCGATTGCTTTGAAATTTTGCAGACCTAAAGTTAGAAGACCGGTTTAAATAATACGGTACTTTATGTCCCGAAAAAATTTGATATTCCCGAGGGAAATCTAAAAAGCGCGATATAACCGAAATTCCGCGGGGCGCGGAAAGCTAGTAGATAATAATTGGAAAGGCCTATTGTATGCGCTATCGAATGGATCTTCCACACTCTATAAAATGCGTCCTCTAAAATACCGAAAGGCTGGTTCTCGACTGAGTCCAAAGATGCTGTTTTTCTTTTGAAGTAGGCACGAATGCCTAATAAAAAGCATTTAATAGTAAAGTATGTAATGACCATTTTTCTATAGTCCGGTTGCCCTATCTACGCTAGAATATGTATAATGTTTATGTTGAAAATTACGAGTTAGTAAAATCACAAACTAAAATATCATACCTCTATCGAAAAGTCTGCCACGAACAGTCTCATACTGCATACAACATCCGTACAATATTGCACGTAGCATTGTGTGCTCACAATTAAGGTGAATATTATTCAAGTTCCTCTCTCTCTCTACAATTTTTGTAGGTACATATTCTTCCAGGCAATATTATTTGTGTAGGTATTTGAAAACTCTCGGAGTATGACGAGTACCTAAGAAAGAACCTCCCTCAATTATCACCAGGATACTGATCTTGTTCTGGACTATGATCATCATCATCATTTCACCGGAACGTCGTGTAATCCTAGCCATAGACCTTCCTTTTTCTGTGCTTCCCTCATCCAGCGGAATGCTGCGACATTCACAAGGGCGTTGGTCCACCTTGAAGGCTGGCAATACACGGCAGATTGATATGGTTGTTCTGAACATATCAATCTATTCCTAACTATGTTCGGGTCAACTTCCAGTCGTCCAAGATGCAGGTAAATAGTGAATACCAGTACTTTACATGGAACGTCTTCCTGTCTGACCTTTTTTATAATTATAAACTGGTGTTTGACCGCAGTCCCGCCTGATGGTAAGCAGCGATGCAATCGTTGACGGTAAAGCGCGCTAATTTATTAAGCCTATTCTCTTAAAAAACTTAGTGAATAGGAAGGAAGACGGTAATTGAGCGAGGTGATGCAATTGAACTCAACAATATGACCAACCAGAGGGAGATTTATCTGGAGACCCTGCATGACCAAACTGTTGGAGGTTTTATTACCTGTGAAAATTAATCCTGGCGGAATTCTATATTATACGTCAATTTAATTTAAATCGGTGATAGATGACTGATTGTTTTTTTTTACTATAATATAAAGATGTGTGCTTTCCTTATGCTATAAAATATACTCTTTTTATTAAATTAAATGATATTTAATTTATTATTTATATAAAACTCCCGACACAACAACATTTGGTGCATCTCACCCGGCACACATCGCAACACAACTGCTCAGACCCGTTCTCCGTACGGCTTCACCAGACATCATGCGAACATCATAAACACGACGAATCGCTTGGCGGCAAGAATTTATCTGGTGGGTGGTAATTTCTGCCGGCAGCCGATGTTATGGCCTACCAGCGACTAAACCTTCATAATTATATATGGCTTGATAAGACTAGATGTCAGATTTTTGGGCTTTTGACTAGGCGTGACAACTCTCAAACTTATACGAATGGCAATCGGAACCAACAATGGCTTAACGTGCTTTTCGGGGCACGTCGCTTACGTACCTCGAAAAGCATATTAACGTCTTGATGTCATGGATGGTAACCCATCTCCAAACTGAACTCGGCAAGGGTAGCTTAACCTTAGATCGACCCTTGCGGCGTTATTATTTAGCCCCAGACTCCTCGTCTATCCTTACTAATAATACAAATGTGAAAGTGACTTTGTTTGTCTGTTTTTCCGATTTCACGCCTAAACTACTGAACGGATTTTGATTAGATTAGACACACAGATGGTTTATAACCAGGAATAACGTATAGGATACTTTTTGTCTCGATATTTCTACGGGATCGAAACTTACGCGTGTGAATCCACGGGACGCAGCTAGAGATAATATTTAAGAGAAGGGGTCCCCAATTTCATTTATACCAGCCGATAATTAAAGTGCCGTTCAAAAGTTTCCAAAAACAATAATAATATAATTATTACATCCACTTTCAACCCTCCCTATAGTTGTTAAACGGAAGTCTAATAAGGCATTTAGGTAGGTACAAACGCCAGCACAAGGTACCGGAAACTATTAAATTTTACCAGTGAACCTTGAGCCTAATGCTTTAGCTGTAAAGTTGAAATGTATTGAAGAAATTTGACAGATTGTAATAGCTTAAGAGGGGACTCTAGTAACGAGGAATTTGAAAAATAAGTATTTGAAGAAACTATTACCGTCGCGCCGCTTCCATCCTCTCCCCGTAAAGTGCGAAAGAGACAGTTGCAGCTCAGGCTGATTTTACGTACAAATACGTTGACCAAAAGATTATTTTTATATCAAAATTTAAAGGAAAAGAAAACAATAGAAACCTAGGAGCGTTTCTATTGTTTTCTTTTTTGTCACAACCTTATCACATTTGTCTAATAATCACCTGAACATCGTGGTAAAAATGGGCTATTTTTCGGGATTTTGAAATATCATATTTCTTTTATTAATTAAGTTTTGGAAAAAAACAAACTATAAGGTATAAAATTGCAGAATAAAATAACTGCTCTAAAAGCGTTATCTACGAAGAAAATAGCGGAATACGCTTATATAGAAAGAGCGCCACTAAAATCCCCTCTTAATGTACAGTATCTGCTAACAATTCTTGGTACTACATCAATATGTTTTCAGTTCCGAGAACATCGCCGCTGAAGATTCCAAGAAGTTTACAAGGGAATAGAACTCCAAAGAACACTGCTACTTTCCACATAATTTATCTAAATTGTCACAAAATTATTCGATACATTTTAATTTTGTAATTCTTAACTAAGAGTTAAGTAATATTCTTTTATTTTTGCTTTTGTTCTTTTTAGGGTTCTGTACTTAAAGGGCAAGAACGGGAGCTTATTACTACGACTCCACGGACTGGGCCAGAGCTCAGAGGCTAGCTGATAGATGTACTCTATGCCCAATGCGAGTTTTTTTTTTCGTAAACTCGATCGACAAGTCTATGAAGTTCGGTCCAAAAGTTTGAGCGGCCCACTTAGAGCTTCGAACGTCATAAACTTATCGTGTGTAGAGCAGTGGTAGCCTAGTGGTAACGGCCGAGAATTACAAGTTGCAGGTCATAAATTCAAACCCCATCAGGTTTTTTTTTATAATTATAAACTAGCGCTTGACCGCAATCCCGCCTGATGGTAAGCAGTGATGCGATCGTTGATGGTAAAGCGCGCTAGTTTATTAAGAGCCTATTCACTGAGAAAAACTGAGCGAATAGGAAGGAAGACGGCAGTTGAGCGAGGTGATGCAATGTTAAACCCAACAACACGACCAACGATGCTGCGCCAAAGGGAGATTGATCTGAAGACCCTCCACGACCAAACTCCCAACACAACAACATTTGGCGCATCGTACCCGGCACACATCGCAACACAACTGCTCAGACCCGTCCTCCGTACGGCTTCATCAGACATCGTGCCGGAACACGACAAATCGCTTGGCGGCAAGGCTTTGTCTGGTGGGTGGTAACTTCTGTCGGCGGCCGATGTTATGGCCTACCACCGAGAATTTTATTTGAGATTTACTTTGTGTCATTTCATCACCAGTTCTCTCAAAACGGCGAAGGAAAACATCGTGAGGACATCTACCAACCCGCACTGGTCCGGCATGGTACATTACAGCCCACTCCCTCATAACGAGAGTGTCCCAACAGTGGGAACAATATATGCTGATTAATGTATGTAAATAGCAACTATCATATAAAATACCATGGACGTTTTTAAGGGTATTTGATGGAGACAAAAGGAAAAACTAAAATAAATTAGCAAGAGTAGAGATAAAAGAAATAAAATGATTTCATACAGTTATTTTAATATCACATTGATATATTTTCTTTTTTATTTTACCAAGTTCTCTATTATATGGCATCTACATAATTTGTACAACAAAAATATACTTTGATCAAAAACAACAAATTCCTACTTAATTTTAAAGATACACAAAGTACCTACAAATTGAAAGTCATATTAGCATACATACACGAGTTTAAAATATAGCAGTCGAATGTATATTTGGTAAAAAATAGTCAATTTGTGCATTTCTGAAAAACAGTTTTTCAGCTTTTTATAGAAACGTTAAGTTAATTCTATCATAAAAATACTATTTTCATTTTTTATTCAGATTTTATTACGGTATTTCTATGCAAATACACACAATAGGCGAAGTACCGACTACTTACTTAGAATTATTACATGCCTAACTAAGCATTAATTGATGTAATAATAATAAATCAAATATAACTAAAAGATGTGAACTTGAATACCCAATCAATCAACACACACCGTAACAAAGACTACTTAACTCACACTGATTTATAAATATAACACTTGGTGGATGTTTCCATAAAATATCAACTTACACACACATAAAAATTAACAAATTTAATGCAAATTCATTCATAAGACTGTGTCTAATCGAAAAAAAAAATACAATAGGAATGTTTTCTGTAGAAATACAAATATTTAAAACATATTCACATTTATTTTTCTGGTGGGCTTCGCAGAACGTAAATACTGACTACATATTTTCTACTATCGAGTCAAATTACAAAGTCCTAAACAAAATATCACATCCTCCACATTTGCACACAGCATGTGCACGGTATCGCCAGCTCCATGTTCTAATATAATTGTACGTACAGTCTACGTCAGCAGAAATGATTTGTAAGTATATCCGTATATCAACGACAACTCATACACCTACTAGTACGCCCCCGGCAACCCATGACATGGTAAATGTCAAATATTCATCGAGGTGACCATTCCATTCGTAAGCCACCTACGCCAATCAGTCTACACAAAAAGTTAATGTTTCTGTACATACAATACACCTAGGATACAAACCTATTAACATGAATGAAAATACAACAAAGAAGCTCATTAAGCGAAAGAAACAATTGAGAAATACAACAACTATTTACGTTATAATAGGAAAATAAGACACACAAAAAGAAAGTTTAGAAAGATTCAGAAGAAAATAAGACAGCATTTCATCGAAAATAGAATAGGTACGGAGATCAAAATTAACAGTATTCAATGACATTCATGCAGATTATGAGAATAATATAGATATAAGTAGATACCTACTATATTAGTAAATGAGATTAGCTTCTTCTGTTATTCAAAATGAAATTATTTGACTAGACCGTTCGGTATGTTAATATACGAATTAATAATATCTTTCGGCTTCTTCTCGATGTCGACGTCTAAAGTTATATATGTGGGGTTAGTGACCGTGTTTAGGGCATTCTTTTGGTTAGTTGCGAATACATCGTCTGTTTCTTCGTCTATTCTGGGACACATGTTGAGATAAGGTGACTGGTTGCCTTCGTAATCAGAATCTGAGCCACTCCTAGCTGGTAAGTTGTTCAAAGTAAGCATTGGGGTCAATTCTGAACCGCAGCTACTTGCTTCAGACACCCTCGGATTGAATTTGCGGGCGTCAAAGTCAAATTTGGTGTCCTGAGTTCGTGGGCTAAAGATGTTCGGTTTTGACGCTGGACTCATTTGCAGATAGCCGTCATCATCTGAAATTGTGAACAGAGTTAAGTAGATAGGTATATCTTCAACACTTAGATAGCTCTAGCTGTTGAAGATAGAGAAAGAACACCAAATCACACCAGGTAATCTATATTAACTACTAAGTAAGTCAACCAAATCAACTAGAGATATTTTAATTATTTTAGTTTATAGATGTAGTGTGTAAAGATGCAGTGAGCAGTATCAACACGATTCAGTGTTAGTTACAACAAAGACATGCGTTGAATTACCATTTGCAGTATTTTTTGTAATCAGAACGTAGTGTTATCCGTCCCGTCTGTCAGAAGGAAATATGATTAAAATAACGAAAAACTAACAGTTATGACTTTCTGATAATAATTTTGGTATATTGTTGCTAAATGTTTCTAAATAACGTGGTTCAGTGCTGATAGCTATGTATTAAATATTTTACCTTTCTGATTCACTTCGGCAGCTTGAAAAATATAAACAAATGTTATGAAATCGGAATTACAAAACATGAGACTACTCCTGATGCCAATTTATGGGTTGGTTCTAAATGAAGCGGAATAGAGTGATGAAAGTGATCTGTTAACTTTTTTGATGAAATATCGTCTTTACCCTATTTCAATTCTAGGTTTACCTACCTACTCTTAGTTATGTCAATAGGGACGTATCCTGGGTAAAAAAAAAAAATGATTCCATTTAGTCCGTCATTCAGATTATAGAAAAATATTGAATACGTATATTTTGTTTTATCAAATTAATAAAAATTGACAAATATAAAAGGCATCATAGATAAACTAAAAAAATGTAGCGTGCAGTGACGTCACACGAGTTTTCAACGCACTGTGGCGTCTTCATTTTTTGTTTATATGAAAAAAGAAAAAATACGTGTCTAGTATTTTTGGAAATCTGACTGACGGACTAATTAGTTTTTTTTTTTAGTCAAATACCCTATTCATAAGCATCTGATCGTTATTAATATTTGTATCAATTGTATACCTATTTGGGTGGGTGTAGTCGGGAAGAAGCTTCTGTCGTTGACGTAGTGGTGGGGGCTGGGTGTCACCAGGTTGTTATAGTCAGGTGCACAAACCATAGCCAGGTAGTCTTCCCCGCCAGGTACGTTCGTATCCATATATGCTGTGTTTAGATCTACGTAATGCTGGAAGCAAGAATTAGAAGTATTAGAAAAACTTGGGTTATGGAGTCATTCTACAGGTTCATTCTATTCTATATAGCGGACTATTTCTTTTTGATTTTTTAAATTTTCTTTTATATTGGTGCACACAAGAACTCTACGTTTCGATATAAGACTGAGAAAAGTCAATGGAATTTTCAATTTATGCTGCGCCTATGCTCCTATAGTAAAAATATAAGAGATGTTCTAAAAAAACTGAAACTACTTTACAACAACCAATCCAACTCAAAAATCCTTTTTCTCCGTAAAAGTATGCTGCGCCATCTGTTACATGAGACAGAAACTACAAAGGGCGTAGTTAAAACCATGGCTCATTTATTTCATTGCCTCGCGTTTCTCTTCAACTGTACCGTAGGGGGAGACAGTGTGCATTATTGCATATTTTTATATGTGTGCATATTTTTTTAGACAAAGATGAATGTGATAAATCTAATAAAATTTCCCAAACTTAACATTGCCACAAAGTATAATTAAATAAAAAAAATAAGGTAAGGTAAGGTTAGTTGACCCTGTCTAATTAGTTAGACGATATTTTTTTAAACAAACTATTACATGGTTAGTTAAAAGATAAAATATCACGTAGGAAGCTATTACCCGTCTAGAAATGAAGCTAGCTAGTTTTGTATTCACGATGCCAGTGTTACTAGCTCGTTAGCTTACTAAGACTAACTTAATACTATGTCTTGAGAAACTAGGTTAGCGTATCTCGACAAATTTTCAAGAATTTGTTTTGTTCTCGTCCTATTAAAATATACTTACATTCCTCACATTATCCTCTAGGAAGCCGCCGAGTATCTCTTGCAGCTGACTGAAGGTAGGTCTGCTCGTGGGTTTCTGATCCCAACAATTCATCATGACATCGTACAGTCTGTCATCGGCGTATGCTGGCTTGGCTAGACGCTTCCTGTAACATTATTCAAAGAATCGTTAAAACAATTTATGGAAGTCGATTTTCTCAACGTCAGCAATCTTTAGCGCAATTTCGTTTTTAAGGAGAATGCGGTAAAATAAAAACTCCGCTCGAGAATCCCAGTGAAAGGCGGTAAAAAACAAATAGATACCAATCATGAACGTTTCAATATTCTTATTCATTTTATATTACAGGAATGGGTGACATTTTTGTCAAATGATTGCGACTAGTTGGGATCGTTTGGACCGAACGGACCAATGGGCGGTCCGAACGAACCCAACTGATACCAACTAGTCGCAATCATTTGACAAAAATGTGCTCGCCGATTAGGGGGCAGCTTAGGGACGTGATTTAAAGATGTAGGTATATGTTGTATCTTCTTCAACCAACTGCTGGACAAAGGCCTCCCTAAAACTTTCCACAAGGACCGGTCTTGTACTGCCCGCATTCATCGTCTTCTCGCGACCTTCACCAGGTCATCGGTCCACCTTGTTGGGGGCTTCCCTACGCTGCGTCTTTCGGTACGTGGCCGCTACTCCAGAACCTTACTGTCCCATCTTCTTTGGTTCTACTGCGGATCTCCTCATTTCTGAATCGATCGCGTAGAGAAACTAAGAGCATAGCTCTTTCCATCTCCTTTGTGTGACCTTGATCCTTCCTATGAGTCACATTGTGAGCGACCACGTTTCAGTTAAGTTGAGTTATTGAGTTATTATTCTCTTCATTATTTTCAAAGAAACTTTGTTTTTGTAGTTTGTCTTTCGTTACGTTCCTAATAGGTTTGGTTAGTGCAACTTTGGTCATAACTGTCATTAAACATAACTATACGAGATTGAACGCGGCGCTGCGTGTCGCGGGTTCAATTCCTGCACGGAACAAACATTTATATGACCTATAGGTAGGTGTTCCTGGACTGGTTGTTTGTTTGTGTGATTTTAAATGTTTATAAATCCACCCACGATACGGGAGTAATTTCTAGTCTACAAGAATTAAACACACATAGCTCGTAGAGCCGATGGCCGAAGGGGCATAAAGGCTTTTGAATGGCGACCACGTACCGGTAAGCGCAGCGTCAAACGCCCACCGACTAGGTGGTCGGATGATCTGAGCAAAATCTCAGGGAAGCACTGGATGCAGGTCGATACCATTCTTTTTGGAAATCCTTGGGGGAGACGTATGTCCAGCAGTGGAGTTTATGTGGCTGAGATGATAATGATGATCAACATAAAATAACAATTTTGTCACACATACCCTTCAGATAGCCACTGCAGCAGGGCTGCAGGGCTGATGTTCGGGTAAGGCGTCTTGGCAAGAGAAAACAGCTCCCACAACACTATGCCAAACGACCACACGTCCGACTGTGTTGAGAATATTCTATCCGTCATACACTCGATCGCTAGCCATTTGACCGGTAGAAGACACTGAAAATATAAAGAAAATTATCATTTCAGTAAATAATAGTCTGTAAAAGAGTAGAAAATCGTGATCATATTGAGTCAGATTGAAAAATTATCTCACTGGGCTATGGAATGTGGACTAACGAGTCGATAATGTAATCAAGTCACAGAGCGGAGCAAATCAAGAAAAGAACATGTCTTAGGATTAGGAGTTAATAAAAACTATTATTGAGGGAAATATCAACAAAAACAGACAACGACAAGCTTCCTAGACAATACCATAAGATCGAAACTAACAATATATATTTCAAGTTGAGACAACAATTCTAGAGAGATTTGGGTCCACCGGTTGTCCTGCGATTCAATTGGAAACCGTTTCTATCTCCCGATGGGATATGCAAACATATTAACGTCCCGATATACACGTACACTTGGCGCTGTTTGCCGCTAACGTCATTAAACCGAGTCTACAAGGACATCTATCTCTATTAGCAAGGCTCGACCTCAACTTGACCATAAGTTACTGTGATGTTATTTCTTACATGGTGTTGGCAGATGAGTGTATACTGGGATAAACATCACAAGGTTAATTTAAAACGGTCGAAGCGAAAACATACCTCAAAATGTTTATCTCAATTCTATTCTTATGTCCTTTCAAAATATTTTACGTAAATATTTTAGATAAATTTCAGCAGTCTTTCCATGTCGTTCAAACTGAACATAATACGAGTTTTCTTTCAAAATGACCTTCATGGATGATAAGGCTATTGAAAATAAATAACTGAAACTCACGTTTTCTTTCTTTTGATATTCATCGGTTTTGTAAATGCTCCTGGCGAGACCGAAGTCGCAAATCTTTACAATGTTATCTTCGGCTAACAACACGTTCCTTGCTGCTAAATCTCCGTGTAGCACCTGAAATGTTCAAGATTTTTGTTTAGATTTTCAGTTGTCAGCTGCTTTTATGTTCTGGAAATATTTTTAAAAGCTTGTCTATCTCAACTCAACTGTTGACTCAACTAGGCTCTCAATTCAAAATATTCATTACAATGAAATCTTCTTTTAGAGATAAAAGTAATTCTGCGATTTATACCTAGATCAGAAAAGAAAATTAACCAAAAGTTGTACATAAGACTAAATAAGCGCTAGCTACTTATGACGAGATTTATTTCCATACATTAAATCTTCGTTTTTCGTTAAACTTTGTTCTGAAACTCACTAACCTTCCTACTAGCAAGATACTCCATGCCCCTTGCGATTTGGAAGGCCCACACGAGTAAGTCGCGAGAAGTCAGCGGGCGCGGGTTGCGTCCGTCGAAACTGTAGTCACTCTCATAGTTCGTACGCCACTCTGGCTGCACGTAACCTTCCGATACTGAAACGAAACCGGTAAATGAATGTACTAATTTATTAAAAACTTTATTTCACACCTGAAAATCATTCGCCTGGCAACAGGCTATCCACAAAGGGCAAACATCTTCTATAACTTTCTCTAAGTGATTTATCAAGGCTAACCAGTAAATCTGTTAAAAATCTCTCTAGAGCTCTTTTAAGCTGTTGTGATTGATTAATACAAACAACAATAGCCAACGGAAGAGATTAACAGGAGATTTTCGAGATTTATTAACCGATTGTGCTTTCAAGGCTGAGTCTGTAGAAGTAAGTCTACCAAAATTAATAATTAAAACGGTGCTACACATCGCCGGAATTTTAAAATCAAATCTACTTTTAACGAACCTAAATAATAAATTAAAACTTAAAAGGTCGGACTGACATACGCCAACAGCGATTAAAATCGGTCTCAGAATAGAAACCAGGATAGATACAGTAGGTACGGATTTATCAAAGTATTACCTACATATTATACATGAGTTACAGCCTGTGATTTATACATTTTTATACGGGTATGTCACATGTAGAATTCGAATTATAAGTAAGCGTACATATGAATGCACGAGATTATCCTGTTAAGCCATTGAGTAAATCGAGATGCCGCTTTGTGTTTGCATACCTGTAGTGAATATTTCAATTGCATAATTAACCTTATTTTGAACCTGCAAAGCGATGAAATTTATTGCGAGTTCTTCTAGACGACTAGAGTTCTCGAGACATTCTATAAATTTTTTGTAAGTCTTCACTTTTTTTATGAAACAGCAAATATATGGTTTTTATAACCGATTCGATATTTTTTTTTATTATTTCACAAGATTCTAGACTAGAACCATGTGCTGAATTCAAATTTATATTTATCCTGTATACCTGCTGACTGTATTTAAAGTGTACTAAGGTACCAAGTCATTCATATTAGACTGGTACTTTTTAGAAAAAAAATGTATTTGACCCTACAAGTTTGGTGAACTTGGTTTGTTTACATAAGACATTAAAAGCCATCAAAAGTCAAAAAGTCCATCAACGCACATGCAATTCACACCGTGATCATTACCTATTACCTATCCTTAAAACCATTGATTAAGTAAAATATTATTTGTTCAGTAATTACATACTATGTGAATCTGCATCACGTACCACAAATATTAAATGAACCAAATTACAAAGCAGTTTTTAGTCAACACCAGTTGGAAATCAGCTTTTACAGTTTGCATCTACTGGGTATCGACCAAGGAGAGGGGTTACTGCACTTACTCTTTAAATATAATCAAATACTGTTCCATTCGTTAGTCTAAATATTGGCAACTTGCCATTACAAGGAGCAGTTGAACAAGTGTTGCTACTAGCTCCAATCAATGCTAAAGATACCCGAGAGACGTAAGCGTAATTTCATAAATAATATCTAATGCGGCACTTTGTGTAGGTATGCACATGTGTGTGTGCACAAAATAGACATTAAGCAAAGTTACATAAAAGATAAGGTAAATGCAATTACTCACTATCACATTGATAAATCGGACACCGATATAAAACTGTGCTTACATAGTAATTACGGCAAAGCGACTAAAACACAGTGCTGGTGCAAAATTAGTGCACGTGTTGTTACCTTTTACGAATTCCACTTGGTGATTTTGGTTTGGGTTGTCTGGCAAAAAAGGATAAATACATTGTGAACGACTGAAGAAATATTCGTATTTTTATTAGGCTGTCCCGCAATTATTATATTGATTATTTTATTATATTATATTACTATTAGTTTTTATATTATGATGATTACGCTCAATTATTCTCTATTGGTATGAAAGGAGATCTGGGCCCAACAGTAGGACGATAAAAGGTTCCCGCAATTTCGATCTCGTGCATGTCAGAAAAAAGAGGGATTTCGTGGGTTTTATATTTTTGCACGAAATCCTAATTCGATTACTAAAATTAAAGTAGCTTTAATTTACTTTTCACACATTAACTAAACCTAATAATCCCATAATAATTTGAAAAAAAGGTTTTATTTTCTTCTTATAAGTGCCTTACCTATATGTTTTTCTATGCGAGTAGTAAATAGGTATTAAGTAACTACTTTAACATTACAAACAGACGCTTTATTTTTATTTTTGGTGCAGATGTCATAAGGATTGAATGGCTCGTTCAAGTATAAAATATGTAAAAAGAATGACGAAAATAATGTAACTCTGCGGATATTCTTTCAAGCCTTTATAGGATTGAAATATTACCTAATTGTAGTAAAAAAAATTGTAAAATAAAGTAGACAAATTTGATAAAGGATTTCTTCTCGTTTCTATACCCGAATATCAATTACGAGTATAGTTAAAATCTTGATTTGTAAAGAAGCAAAAATAGGACCAGTTTAATAGCTTCGAACAAATGCTTTTTACTCCATCTAAATCAAATCAATCAACAGCACACACCTACGCGTTTCTCCAGTTTTTATCCCACCATTATTGTATAATCAAAAAATATGATCGAGCAATTTTTTATCCGTGTTTTACTTATACTAACTGTTGTCGTACGCCCTTGACATTTTATAAAACAAAACGTAATTACCTTTTCTTGTGGACCTGTTGGTGTTGGCACTGTTGACAAATGTGTGGTCGGTATCCTGTGTACTGGAAGCAAAATAATCTGAGTGTGCCCTGAAAACAATAATATGTCTAAGCCAGAGTATGTATTTAGTCTTGGATCGGGAGATAAGTAAGTAGATAAAGCAAATAAAAAAAAATAAGTACTTCGGTTTAAAATAAAAATTTAAAACTTCTTTGTAGTTTAAAAAAAAATTTAAGAATTGATTTTATAATTGTTATTTTTTTAAAGATTTCTCTTACCCAGTACTGCCACTGCTGCAAGAGAACCCTCTGTTAACTCTGCCTAGATTTTTCTCCTTATTATCCGTCAGTTGATCTATGAAGACTTCGCGGTGCCTCTGCATATAATCATGTATGTTGCCGAATTTGCAGTATTCTACAATTACTATCAACTCGCCTGTAATCACAGACAACCTTTAATAAATTAGGAAAATTAGCACATCATTTGCATTGGTTTAGAATTCATATCGATCGATGATAACAACAGTCCTTTATAAGCTAAATTGCAAGAAAAAATAGAGTTACCTTGATGGAACAAACAAAAATGACTCAGCAATAGACATTCAGAAGACCTTTACATAAGCATGGATAAGATTGTATAGATTGGTATTCCTAATGATGTGGTTATAAGCTGCTTAGTAAAGTATTAGTTATTTGCAAGATTACAAAAGAACATACATATTATAATCCTGCAAATATACGCGTTGCCTACAACTATGACGAGATACGAATTGAAAGCTTCTGTTTTGTCCGTTAAAAAGAACTTCATTTTTTTTCTTATCTATTATAAGATTTATAAAGTTAGGTACTGCTGTTTCATCAATTCAATTTGGACTTGCACAGCTCGTTTGCATTTTGTTAAGGTGAAGTTACAGAGGACGGCACCACATTGTAAACAATACAGGTTGTCTAAATAAGTATTATAGTAAATATCTTCATCTTACGTTTTCCAACATTTTTCGTGCACGCTCCGAGCAGGTTTACGATGTTTATATGTTTCCCCAAGTGCACCATTATTTTTAGTTCTGAGGCCAACGCTTTGATATACATATTGTCTGCGGTTTTCTTCACCATTTTCACTGCTACTTCAGTTGTTTCTTCGGCGTTTATAATTCCACGTGCTTGCGCCTTATATACGACACCGAATGCACCAGCACCTAGTTGTTTACCTACAACAGACATTTTCATGATTTTACTTAATATTACTATTACATTACAATAAAGCAAATAAAAGTATGACTCTTCCCTATGGAATAGAAGATTGTAGCATTAGATTTCCATTTCCTGTAAAACAACACAGGTACTAAAAGGAATCTGATTACGTCAATTTGTTGTCGTGCCCTAATTCATGGAGGCTCCCAATACAGGCATTGTTTACTTAATGGGAGGCTCCAAACAATTCGCAATGTAATAAATGCTTAATTGTAACAATAATCGATTTTATATTTTGAAAATGTTTTCGAATTTGGAAGTCTGTTGACAACGATTAAAACGGCTGTCACAGAAAACTAATGAAATAAAATTTTAAAAGTAGAAATGGTATGTGTATTTCACTTTTAAAGCCTATATCAATTCACTAAACAGAGACTTTACAATACTGAGTACATATACCTACTTACTTAATTTACTAGCATATTTATAACATTGGAATTTTAATCGATGTATGTACGTAACCTCATATATAATATACAGTGTGTTAAGAAAACCCTGTCCGATCCGTGAAGGTGTTGTTAGGTATCGATAACTGATTCTACTAATGGATACAAAACCGGGCTAAACTTAAAAAAAAAATCTCCTTAACAAAATAAATATTATTTCGCAAATAGTGGTAACATAATAAATGTGCGTTCACCCTTCCGCGGGCGGCAGGCGGCAGGGCACGCGGCACGTGGTCGCATCGCTATTCGCTCATAATAATACCGGTGTTGTCACTTTTTAAAAATTACCAAATTTCGGGGAAGTTGGAATTAATTCGCGGGAAAAAAAGATTATTTCAAAATTCATTTGTATTGGTACTATGATGATTACGTAAAATTTTATATCATATTTGGTCATGTGTTTACCTAACCTTTATTATCCTTATGGGTCGGACAGGGTTTTCTTAACATACTGTATATAACCTTACCTAGAATTAATTTGTCGGCTGGAAATTCAAACTTTTCATCATATGGTAACAATTCAGCTTGCTCATCAATTCCCAGGTCAGGATTTAGAGATTTAGTAACGCCTTCCTTGAAATATAGGAGGCCAGCTGCCGCGAGTTCTTTTCGGAATCTCTTTTCTTTGCGAACCTTCCATGTCAGGTAAAGTACCACGAGGATCAAAACGAAGATAACCGCAATGATTCCAATTAAATACATTGTGTATGCTGCTTCTGCTGAAAGTTACAGATGTTTTAAGAATGTTCTTTGAACTTACATAGTGCAGCTGAAACAAATGGATCTCGAAGGAACGACGATAATGGTGGATGATGATGTTGATGAGGAGGATGATGATGGGAGATGGAAATTTTCGAGAGGTTTGGGATCATTCTATCTTTTTTTTTAAACGTTGCCCAACACTTGGAATATATCCTGTGTCGTGGGTGCGTTTACAAACATAAACTAACATACACAAACAGCCAGACCCGAAACAACTACCAGTAGGTCATACAAATATTTGTTCCATGCGGGAAACGAACCCACAGCACGCAGCGCAGTCAATACCTTAACCACTGCGTCAACCGCTCCATCATAATTAATGTTGTTTACCAGTTTTATATTGATACTTTCCACATTAAATTGTTTGTTTGTTTGTCGTAAAAAAAAAATGAAATAAAACGTCTACGAATAAAGGGTTGGAATGGAACAAATACCTTTCAATACAAGTGTATAAACTCTTCTCGCCGTCAACTCGCCGCTGCTGGCTGAACACTCATAGACTCCCTTGTTTTCATCCACCATTTGCTTTATTACTATTGTTGAATTGATAACAGTGTGATTTATAATATTCGTATAAATTTCAGCATTCGTGTCATTTTCCATTAAAACTTCATCCTGATTGATACAAATAAACATTTAAAAATCTCCCAAATTAGTCAAATGAAAATCTCTTATTTGAAAATCTATTAAAGACTTTCAAATGGTAAGTAGGTATACTACCTTGTGCCACTTTAGTTTGGGTGGCGGCACTCCCTCAGCTTCACAAGTGAGCTGTACTGGTTGGAAAAGAAGTACCTCTAGCGTCTGATCTACACTAGGATTGTTTATCACCGGTGCTTGAAGAGCTGAAATCAAACGTCATCATTAGAATCTTATCTTAGTGCAGGTATTTGATGCAGGAGTATATAAAGGAATGCACACTTACGAGCTACTGATATACTAATAGTTTCAGTTTCAGACGAGCCGTTCAACCTTATCCCCCAACAACTATACAGGCCACTTTGGTGCAACGAAATATTCGGTAACTTCAATTTGGCAACAAGCGAAAATGCATTTTTCGTATACTCCATTGCAGCTGTAGATATAAGGAAACTCGTTAATACAAATAGTAAAGTGTAAACCAAGACGTCATTGGTGAGTAGCCGTGACGGTTTTGTTTCTAAAACTATTATTATATTTCTGGAAACTTACCAGTTCCATTCAAGTCTTCCTCGTATAATCCCAACCAAGTTACACTATAGAAATCATATTTGGACGCAACACATGTGATAGTCACATCCTGGTTTTGTGAGAACCATGTCTCTTGCGAATTTCTTATACCGAAACCGTTGTTCATCTCGTAAACAAGAAGTTTCCTTGTTTCATTACTTTCGCCTTCTGTGTTGGATGCCTTACATGAAACATTACCAGACGCGTGGACTGGTATGTCCAGGAACGCCGTCTCTTTATAGACTGATTCCTCTTGTATTTTCGAGCTTAGCTGAAAGAAGTGAGTTTAATAAAGACCACGTTTGAAACGAATTGACTACTAACCCTTTTAAACGCCCTCTTATATCCGAAGAAATGCTTAAAGATAAGAATTAACCCCATACACTATAATACATACCTACTACAATGATTGAATCAAAATGTATGGTTTACAAAGAACACACCAATGTGATCGCCAAAGAAGTGCTTTATGGAAAGAGTAATTTTATTAAGATTAATTTACCATAGTCTGTGGTTCCTCGCCATTAGAGAATATCCAAGTGATGTGTGGCAGAGGGTATCCTGTTACCACACACTTGAGTGTAACCATTGTATTCTCCATGTATCTCTTATCGTCTTTTGGTCCAAAGTCGATGCTAGGTTTTGCTGTGGGATAAAGTTAGTATTTAGATTGTATATAAAATTTTTTTTTAATTTTTTTATTTAGTAGATTATAATGTCTAATCTCAGAGCTCCTGTAATTTCACGCATGAAATGAAATGAAATCGTTTATTAAGCAAGTAGGATCACCGATCACTTTTACACGTCATATGTTTTTTTTTTTCTTCTTTTTTTTTTTTTAAAACTAGATGAAGCCGGCATTTCCTAACTGACTACCTCTGAGAAGAAATAGCCGAAACAAACTCAGGGATCATCGTCTTTTTTAAAGTCCAGACATTAAAAATGAAAATGTTTACAATAATTTACGTTATAATTACGCATATTGCTTAATAACAATGCTTAACAGAGCGAGCAGCTCAGTCCCAAGCCTCTCTATCTCTGCATCCCTCCGTAACTCTCAAATTCAAAGGCCTTAATTACTGTTCCAATAAGAACCTAATACTTTTATAAACCTTTTGAAATGTCCAATTTTCTAAAACATCAAACATTTATTTATTTATTAAATGTTTTCACACAAAGAGGGTACAAAATCGGACTTAATGCCTAAGGCATCTCTACCGGTCATCTAGGCTTTATCGGCTATATACTTATGAGTTGCAAACGGATCACGTCATCATTTCCTGGAAGGAATACGTGTAATTATATCAAGTGTAACGATTTCTATACCCGCCACATTCGAATAACGCGTCATACTGACGTCACGCGAATTCTACATCTCGCAAGCACAGTTTGGCGTAAAACTAGCATACACACAACTTCCCAACACCGTCTGTTGGGCAAGTGCACGCCAGACATAACACGCGTCTAGTCGGAGGATCCTCACTTTTCTATGCCTCTAAATTAAGTAATAGACTATTAGGGAAACGAATAATGAAAGATTAGTTACTAAATAAATAAAGAAATCTATATTCATATCTCACCTTTGACTCGCAAATCGTACGTAAAATTTTTAGTCAAGTATCCGTTCGTTGCGACTATCGTATAGTTCGCAGAGTCTGTGACTTTTGCGTTGAAAATGGTCAATATTGCGTCTCCGGTAGAGGTATGTCGAGTTACGTTGTATTTAGATTCGTCTTTAGGCAGGGGCAAATTGTTGCGTAAGCTGAAATGTAATATTTTTTATTTGTAAACTTTCAATAAGATATCATATGTTCACTAATTCTTCCTTTGCACCTATGTCTATGGTTCTTACATATTCCTTTTGCTTCGTTTACGTTCATACACTCACGCCATTTACGAGTACTATGTACCTGACTTTTCTGAAAAACATCACCAATAGATAGGGGCATCTTCTCCGTGTTTCCAAATTTCCTCAACAGGACCAAACCATCTAAGCATACCTACTCGTTGCAATGTTTTCACTTCATCAACAAAAACATTCTACAAAATACATTCTACGAAAGAAGACTTTCAAACCATATCTTTATCTTTATACATTATTATACAATTCATAATGACACCACACACCAAATATACTTCTCAAATATACAAACTTAACCATTTGCTCCATTCTTATCATTTATTTATATACCGAAATATTCTCTTTTCTTTTTACATTTAAATAACTTAATTTCTTTCATCTGACAATTGCCATGTCCGTATCTCTGAATACATATATCATAAAATCTGCAAAAGACATTTACCTATATGTAGAACTAAACACAGGTAAATATTTTTTGCAGATTTTCTAGAAGGATGTACATATGTATATAACTGACACTTATTGCAGTGAATTGAGTGACCAGAATAAGAAATACATATTGTTGTACTACAGATATATCAGTGCAATTTTTTTTAAATAATTTTTTACTCACAATTTAAATGTAGCAGTCGGGTAATCAGATATTTCGATTGACAGCTTCACCGTTTTCATTTTAAGCACAACGGGATTTTTCGTGACCGTCGGTGACAGAACGAGGCGAGCGTTTTCTAAAAATAAAAAAAAAAAACTCGGAAGGTTATATACAGTATGTTAAGAAAACCCTGTCCGACCCATAAGGATAATAAAGGTTAGGTAAACACATGACCAAATATAATATAAAATTTTACGTATTCATCATAGTACCAATACAAATGAATTTTGAAATAATCTTTTTTTCCCGCGAATTAACTCCAATTTCCCCGAAATTTGGTAATTTTTAAAAAGTGACAACACTGGTATTATTATGAGCGAATAGCGATGCGACCACGTGCCGCGTGTCCTGCCGCCCGCCCCCCGCGGGCGGCAGGCGAAGGGTGGTCAACGCACATTTATTAAGTTACCTCCTTTTGCGAAATAATATTTATTTTTTTAGGGGGATTTTTTTTTAAGTTTAGCCCGGTTTTGTATGCATTAGTAGAATCAGTTATCGATACCTAACAACACCTTCACGGGTCGGACAGGGTTTTCTTAACATACTGTATAGGGTGTGAATATTAAGTTAACATAAGTATTTCGTCGTAGTGTCCTAGCTTAGTTGTTGCGACTGTCTGAGCATGCACAGAGCTCGTCACAGCTTTAATCTAAACTATTCTATTGAGGTCCCTTAGCTAAGTTCCTGCAAAATTTGTAAAAAGGCTATAAAGTTAAAAAGCATACATTATTAAAAGCACAAACAGGTTTTAAAGGTTTTTAAAACAAAGCGTCATCACTAGTAGTAGCACAAAAAGTGTTTAGAGATTCATACAATATAAAAGCGTACATCAATAGACAGACAATAAATCAGAGCATCAATTAAATATTTCCCTATATAAACTATTTCAGGCCAATTGATCTCAGACTATATAGGTGACCACTTAACTGAGTTAACATAGACTTAGGTAATACCTAGCTGAATAATAAACTTAACAAGTATTCGGATCCACTTAAAAAATAAGCCAACCACCACATGTTTTAAAGATAAGATACCTAAATATTCCTTTTTAAAGGTCTGTGCCTTTTGACCACAATTATTACGAGCAATACACGTATAGTTTCCACCATGCGCTTTTGACGCGTTTCTCACAGTAAGATTTTTATATAACATCCCACCAGTCACTTCGTATTCATTCGAGTTTTCTTCTATCGTTCCCTAGAAATAAACAATTTGTTATCATCTCAAGTTAAAAGATTAAGAGAATCAAGGTAAAAAAATTTAAACCACATATGCAAAAAGACAATTGAAAAAGATTTGAGGAGAGTTGAAAGGGAATCATATATTTGTATGGTTATGTGATAAGGAGGAACGCAACGCAGTAACGCAAAAATTGTTGAATATAAATGTTGATGGAGGAAAGGTTTACCAAAGAAAACATGGATAGATTGTTTCAGATATTAAAGAAAAGAAGTGAATTATGGAAGAGGAGATAATGGGAAAAACGTGTCCCATCTTACTACATAATGTTCCCTGATCCCAAGGAACATGAAGTAGTAACATGGGACAAGTTCAAAGAGAAGAAGCTACAGAAAAATGAAAATAGTCCTTACATTCATTACATTCGGAGGATAATTCCACATTATGTTGACTACAGAATCAGATTGATAATCTACAGTACAATTTATTGAAAACGTTTCTCCTTCCAAGAACTCCCTATATCCCCCCATTATTTTTGGAAGTGGTGGTACCCTAACGTCTGAAAAAAATACAAAATATTCATTATTCGGACGTTCGTTGAACTATAAAAAAATCTATATGTGAGATAAGCCTGCTAAAATGAACGAATTGTTGAATGAGTTTTGTTCATTTCTGGTATGTTCAAATAAGTAGGTAACTTCGATCGTTTCATACTTGCAAGATTCTCTCACAAACTACTTAAGTGTATCAAATTACATAACTATATATAAAAATCGGTTTATATATATCTACTTCAAATAACATGTACAATGCTGCTTTAATATAGGTTAAAAAAATTGAACTAACGGTAGCTACTGCAAAATAAAATCAAGCGACTCAACTAGCTAATAAGTACGTTTTTGATACTGTTAAATTCATATTTTTATCGTTAATTTAATTATTTCATATCACTAAAAATCAAGCGGCATCCATTTACTAACGCATAATGATTTTTTATTTAAAAAAAAAGTGATTTATCCAAACGTAACTTCAATATCATGGCAGGCAAATAATGATTCACAGCAAAACAGTGAAAAACAAGAAATTATGATATTAAAATCAACCCTTCGTGAAAACATTAGAATATAAGTACCACATAACCTCAACTACCTAAATTATAATAAATTAGAACATAACAGTGTTAGTAGATTTTATTAAACGTGTAACATGCATAGATACAGGAGTTACGCAGAGCAACACACCAAAGAAGTAGAAATGATAGAAAGAGTAGTAAGCTTCAAGCTAGTAACACAAAACATAACGTAATATTAAAGTCATCTAGTGGAACACTGAGTATTAAAGTTGTTGGTCCAGTGAATGAAACCATCACACCACGCTACCTTGTTAGGTGACATCAAGACTGTAGCACTACTTACTACGTATACGCTTCCATTCGGTTTCGTTTCTGCGTTGTCCTTGGCATTTGTACGCAGACCTACTACACGTTCTCATTAAAAACCCAATCTTTGGAGAATACTTTATTTGTTCTGGTGTCCTGTTACTCTGCGACTATTGTAGTATTGCCAAATAAATTTTGGTTAGTAAGTACGGATATATAGTTGTGTTTTTCAATTAAAAATGAATTATGATTTTTTAATGCATTAAGTACTAGTTAATCTAATGAAATTGAAAAACACAACAAGCCACATTCAGAAAAAGTAATTAATTTCGACTGTTGTCGTGTCAGTTGAAGTTATTCTCGCAATGAGCAAGGCAACGGCACACCCTTTCTCGTGAATGTGGTATAATAATTATAAAATATAATAAAAATGTTAAAACGCACACATCTGCTATTCACCTACGTTGGAAAACAACTGGTTTTTCTATCCGATTGTCTTGTCCCTGAGCAAACTCACAGATGATAGTGCGAAACATCGAAATCGATCCGAGAGGATCCGAGAGCATGTCACTATCGATGACGAACCCGATTTTGGGACTATATTGCTGATATATTGGGTCTGCAATGTCCTGAATCTGGATATTAAGAATGTTATTACGATATAAATTTATTGCAATCTATCATGCTTTAGTATCGGCTCTGTCTTTAGCAATAAGCATTAGTTATTTAAGCTTTAAGTGTGAAAACGTTGATATTTGTGAATTTTAATTAACACTAACAGTAAAATTAATTACCTACAACAGTCGATGTTATTTATATATCCAAAAAAATAACTTTGCTTGTTATACATAATTTTGGTAAACTATTACCATGCAGATGCAATAAGCGGTTGATGTAGCGCTAGCGCAAGTTTTTGATAAACTTGTGACAAATATTAAATTGATTAAATTAATTAATTTTATTTGCATACCTAAAGGATTTAATTTTTTAGGTTTTACTGGTATATACGTAATTATGATATCGTTTACATTCAATTTATATATAATACGTACCGACATCAGGACAACTTCAATATCTGGTGTCGTTGGTCTACATTCTATTACAACCTTACATTGTTTTCTTGGAACAATGACTTCCCTCATGGGTGCAAATAAGCTATCCGAGCCTAGAAGTTTTATCAATCATGAGAAACAGACACAGGCGTTGGTAAAATTATTAAATATCAGTACAAAACCAATCTCACCAGCGACGTAAATATAAATAAAAGCTATATGCTCCGTGTTATTTGGTTCATCAGTGAGGTTATTTAGTATGTCGCTACCGTTCACCGCGTCGTCGTAACAAGCGTAATAGCCAATCGCGAATTGGTCAACGTTATACAGCTCGAGGACTGTCTCGAACCAATATTCGCCGGCCAGCCGACCAGACGTATTTCTCAGTTCTACAGAAAATGGTCCGATTACTTCTTCGGGTACTTCTTGTTGCTTAATCTGTACTGCTGTTTTTCCTTTGCATTTAAGCGTATAGTTTTGCCCCTTCTGCAATATTATTTCGCTTTTACATGGACTAATAATTGGGCCATTTGTTCGTAGATCATCTGAAAGCGACAATGGGGGCAAACTTTTAACAATTAAGTACTTCTTATCTATGTATAGGTAGGTATTATGCTAACAACATTTTATATTTGGTCTGAGTATGATCAAAATTATTACCTAATTTATAATATGTTTATGCGTTCGTGGTGTGACCAAACTAATAATGGATCGAAAATAATTTTCCTAAACCGCTAAAATCATAAATAAACTATTTCCGTGTATTATCAACAAAGAAAATTTTGTATAATTTCATAATTTTTTAATAAAGTGTTCTATTATGAGTCACTTTATCATCGTCAAAGAGGTGTCTCAACTCATCAATTTAGATGCATAAGCAAATATCGATGGCCTTACAAGGGTGAGCTTAGAATTTCAACTTGCTAATCGAAGGGTAATATATCATCAAGTAGGTAACTGAGTGACGGCAGTTGAGCTGTAAGAACTTGACGAGCTTATCATCATACTAATGGCGTTTGTAACCTGAGCCGCAGTGCGGGGCGGCGGTGGCGGGCCGTCCGCCTCCTACTGCACACCTATCGAAAACACTATTAATTAGCAGTGTTCGCGTCCAGGGCGTGACACAGGTGCGGTCAACATTCGGAAAATTAATCCTACCAGTAGGATAGCAAATGAACCACAACGTCATGTCCCTCGCTGATAACAATTGATCGTATTAAACCCTGGAAACAGCGACCAATTAAGTGATTAGGATCCCGCAGCTCTACTTATCAACAAATTAATTGTCATCTCATCACGCTAAGTGCGAGCGCTGACCACTTTTTCAGTTAATATGATATATCTAATAGCTGTTCACAAAGAAACATACCTACGTAAGTCTATTTCAGCGTTAACTCCCGGGAAGGCGAGGCAGCCAGTAGACTAAAATCAAATTAGTGTTGTTTCCATTGAATTCATGCCTACTGGTTGTTAATCCCGAGACACTATGGACACTTGTTTTATATTTGCTTGCTACCAGAAAAGTCATTTAAAAAAAAAACAACTCCTCTGGTCAGTTCAAAAATGGTATTATGATATTATTATTATTAAATAAAACTTTTCTAGTTCAAGGAGAATCTAATCAACGGCGTACTGAGAGTAACCTAATCATGAATCTGAACTAAGTAAGGAAAACTTAAAAAAAAAAAATACTAATAATTTATCTTATAACGTCACAATTTTCATAGATTTTTCGAAAACGTTCTACATTTATGAAATATATAGAGGTATACCCCTTATACTTTTCAGCCAAATAAGTTACTACTCGTTAAAAATACTAAAAATACAATAACACGTATACAGTGCACCATTTAAATGGATTTCTACAATACCAACATTGTCTTGACTTTCACAAGGTATTATACTTGGTGCAATTATAAATGACTTCAAAATGAGACTCAACGGCGGACTCTTACATACAACAAATATTTGTATCGTATGCCTAAATAGAATCGTGACAATACATGTTATTTGATTATACGTACCATTTTTGTTTTATGATTATATACTAGTGCTTGGCCGCAATCCCGCCTGATAGTAAGCAGTGATGCAATCGTTGATAGTAAAACGCGCTAGTTTATTAAGTCCCTATTCACTCTAGCCTTGAAGACACTTAAATTGTAGTGAGACGGAAACACCGGCGCTGGCAAATTGTTCCAGCCCCTCGATGTACGCGGTATAGAAGACGAGACGGAACGCTACGTCTGGATCGTAGTGGTGTCAACAACGTAAGGATGGATACTTGCCGTACAAAGGGTCGTCCAATGATGGAACGAAAATGGGGGAATTAACTCATGCAATTCCCTCACACACTCTCCAAAATGCATCCTATAAAAAACCGACAGCCTGGCTATACTTCCCCTGCACTCCAGGCTTTGGAGACCGTTTGAAAAAAATCTGGGTCGCCAATTAGCCTCATCGCACGTATCTTCCACCGAATCCTGGTATTTTGGAATTTGAATGACTGCACTGACCTCAGACAGCTTCGATAGCATGTACTTTGCATACCATTTTTTGGTTCTGTATGGGAAATCATCAAATGACTGCTCCCGCTCTGGGCGAAGCGGAAGGGCGTATCAGACTTTTACTGACTAAAACCCACTCGTGTTTGTTCACTTGCCCATGCGCCAGGGCCACGGTTTCGTCTTTAACCACCCCGTAATCTTGGTCCAGGAGGCATCAGTCTTCGTGGACCAGGTCACGATGATGTTGCCATCGAATATGATATTAACAAAATAATGTTAGGATTGAAAACAGGAAAGTAGAAACTCGATTTGATTAGAATTATCCCGTTGGCAACAGTTTTATGGATTTCAAATATCACAATATCTAAATAAATATAAAATAAAGACATATGAGCCCAAGATACAGACAAGCTGTCTAATTTGGAGCCCACTAGCAAATAATATGTTCTAACCTAGCAGAAGTTAGTATTTTAAGCTAATAATGTCGTCGTAACTTGCTGTTAACCAGTGAACCTACCAATTAAAGAAAGAATGCACGAACTTTTAACGTAAATAAATCTCATGGAAATAATTTCGATACTGAGTTGATAGGTAACCGATATGCGCTTATTAATAAACATAATCAATGGTGACTGCAACGCAGTTCTAATAATGTTTATTTATTAATTAAATATACTTAATTACGAACGAACAACAGTGGACACATCCGGTAAAACAAACAGTCGGTAAAACAGTATGTAGAGAACTGTACAGGAAGTCTGAGTTAAGATATGAGAATGTGCATCCTGTCGCTAAAATTATTGTAAAACAAGATACTTCCTTCTAGTTAATAATGAGAAAAGTGTGTGGACATTGTACCTATGGAATATAGCTACAAATAGGTTAAATAAATGGGTTAACATGAAAGCTTTGATTACCTTCCCAAATTGGTTCAACCTGTATGTTTGTTTACTAATAAGTTTACAACGATACTATCTAGTCACGCGATTCGATTCAGAAATAGGTAAATCAATTCAGCTTGCAGAGTTTAGCTAGTTATAGCTACGTAGCATTCCAAATTATCGCTACTATCATGATCACTAGTCAAAATGAAAAAGTTCGTCAAAGAAAAACCATTAATTATTAAAATAGAACGTCGACGTAGTGAGATCTCTGATTATACTGAGATTGATGGAGAGATATGAAATTTTTAATCTGACTATGATCGCAGAAACAGGCATTGAATAAAATCGGTCATAATATTTTTGTAAAAAAGAAAATGATTCATATCATTCAGTTCCCTACTTTTAAAAGTACAAGTTTTTGAGATTGATTACATTTCGAACGATTTTAATAAAGGCCTTCAAGTATAAAGGTAAATTATTGAAAAATTATTTATCTTGAAAAGTTATTAAGAACTCAAGTTTATTTGCACTATGTGGTGAAATAGGGGTCTGCGTGATATGAATCATATTCTTGTTCTTAAAATTTAAGGATAGTGTCACCATGATTTTGGGGGATTTCCCAGTCTCCATTATTTTTATATCAGTATTTGTTCATTCGGGTATTTGCTGCAAATTTTGACTGCCAATTATGTAAATAGAAGTAAAGCTAAATAGACAATGGTTCACAACAAAGCCATTAATGTAAATATTTTAATTTATGATCGGAATGTTCTGACTATCCAATTTTAATGAGCCGATGGTTCCAAAATAATATTAAGTGTTATTCAAATGGACCATTACAAACAATTTTGTACCAAATACCTATATATACTAAATAACAAGAGTTAGTAGGATTGCACAACACAGCCATAATGTTCTGCTAAAATGTGGAGCCAGATTATCCATTCAGCCACCATTAAACGATTAAATTCATATTCATTTGGACAATGACTGAATACTCTTTGTATTCTTCTCTGAAAAAATCCTATTATACGCTAATGAAATGATAAAATCTAATCATTACGTTTTCAACGTTTAAATACCCTGTTTTGGATGGAAAATTATTCTTACTAATTCATAGGACAATCTTGGACAGCTTAAAAACGGGAAGGCCCCAGAAGAAGACGGGATTACGTCAAAGCTCTTGAAAGCTGCAGGTACGCCTGTGCTAAAAGAGCTTCAGCGTATATTTAATTCTACTCTTTTTTCGGGGAGAACCCCTAAGGCATGGAACAAAGGCGTAGTGGTTCTGTTTTTCAGGAAGGGTGATAAAACCTTACTAAAGAACTATAGACCCATTTCGCTTTTGAGCCATGTCTACAAGCTGTTTACAAGAATGGTCACGAAACGACTAGCCCGCAGTCTCGACGAATTCCAGCCGCCTGAGCAGGCCGGGTTTCGAGGAGGATTTAGTACCTACCATTGACCACATACACACTGTGAGGCAGATTATACAGAAGACCGAAGAGTATAATCAGCCCCTGTGTTTGTGGACTATTAGAAGGCCTTTGACTCCATCGAGACCTGGTCTGTTCTGGAATCTTTGCAGCGATGCAAAGTCGATTGGCGATATATCCAAGTAATGAGATGTCTTTACGATGCCGACATAATGTCCGTCCAAGTCCAGAACCAGCAGACTAAACAAATCCCTCTTAAGCGAGGAGTAAGACAAGGGGACGTTATTTCCCCCATATTGTTTTCCAATGCCCTCGAGGACATGTTTAAGACGCTAGATTGGCAGGGCCGGAGCATTAACATCAATGGCGAGTAAATTTCACACTTGCGATTTGCGGACAATATCGTTTGTATCGCGGAAACTGAGCAAGAGCTGGAACAAATGCTGACCAACTTAGCTGAATCCTCCCAACGCTCGGTCGGATCAGAAGGATCGGTCTCCGGATGAACTTAGACAAGACCAAAATTATGATCAATGAACGGGTCACTCCGGGACCGGTTGCCGTAAACGGAATGCCGCTCGAAGTTGTTTTAGAATATGTATACTTCGGACAAACGTTGCAATTAGGGAAAAACAACTTCGAGAAGAAGGCAAATAGCCTTCTATTTACCTCTTTCTCGAGGTTGTTTTTCCCAGCATTTGGTAAACTTCGTCGGGTATTTATCGTCGCCCATACCCCAATGTTTGAAGACTAAAATCTTCAACCAGTACGTCCTACCCTTCATAACTTACGGAGCCGAGACGTGAACACTAACGGTCAGACTAGTCCATAAGTTTAAAGCCGCTCAGCGAACTATGGAGCGGGCTATATTGAGCGTCTCTCTAAAGGACCGCATCAGAAATGAGGTGACCAAAGTCACCGACATAGCTGAGAGGATTAGCAAGCTGAAGTGGCAATGGGCTGGTCACATATGCCGCAAGACCGACAACCGATGGGGTAAACGAGTCCTCGAGTGGAGACCGCGTCTCGGCAAACAGCGTAGGACGTCATCAAAAGGCGGCTAGTAGTGGCTGGCGGAGAGCTGCTCAGGATCGAGCTTGTTGGCGTGCCATGAAAGAGACCTATGGCCAGCAGTGAACAAGTAAAGACTAATGATGATGATGACTAAATTTATAATGCTTAGTACGGCATAATTTAGAACCACTAGTTTTCCGCATCCATTGTTCTTATCTAGAGTATTGTACAATAATACTGATACTTAGGTTTACATGTTTACTGTTAACTCTCGTATAGTAAAACGTAACAGTGAAAAACTACACATAAAAGTGATATAAAATATACTTGTGTAAATTTATTTGAGTCAAAAAGGAACAATCTTATTCTAGAGTAATAAAATTTGTGAGAGGCTAGTCCATTACAACTTTTATGGTTATTTAGTATTAATGTAGACCCCTATTTATCTGTTCATCATGTTAATGGATATAGGCAATACTATAGTTAAATAAATACTTATAATATCTATCGCATTAATTCATGTGTAAATACCATACCTAATGTTTTACATGCTAGAGTGGCAACACGTGATGCGATATATCACCAGATATCTATGCTACAAATGTTACAATCAAATGATACCATGTGTGATACATTTGAGCTAACAGTATTGGTTCTTATACAGAATGTATACGTCATATGGTGCATTTTTCAGTAGGACTGCTCTTAACTAAAACTAAATAATAACACTTATACAAGGTGTATCTGACATCGTAACGCAAACTTCGCGAAAAGGTTAGACCGCATGCGACTAATAAAATTATGATAGTCATTTATGTCGTTAATGAACGGTTGCAAAATTTACAGTGTTTAAAAAAAGTGTCGGCTCGGCCTTTGAACATTGCAAGCGTGCCGCTGTGCGGGTTTTTAGGTATGACGTTGATTCCTGATGTGAACTCTATTAAATCAGCTGATAAGATAGTTTTTCGAGTCTTGTTTTCATTACGCTTTTTTGCGTAATTAGCGAATTAATTAATTTCAACTTTAACATCTTATTGGTTTATAAAAATATAGCAATTATGAACGGTCTAAAGTGAAAAAAACTACATATTTTTTTTTTAATCATGAAAAATCCGACGTAAAATTCGATGTCGGAAACACCCTTTATATTAAACCATTTTATTTTTAGAGCATTAGTATTGTGGTGTCAATAATAGGAACAAAGGTTATTACGACATTAACTATAATAGCATAATCCATTAGCATTCCTTGATAAGCTTATTATAGCTTGTCAATTTACGACTGTTGCAGAATTCATCCAATGATTTGTGTAATAAAAGTGTCGACGATCAATTTTATTAGCTATTAGTTAGTGAACGCAATTTTATCCACGACCTATGGGGTAAGATTTATTGTACCTCCCTCAGGTAGGTTTCTTAAGATTTCTTACTAAACTGAGTAATGAATCAACGTTGGTGTTAATGAATCATAATACTTAACCTTTATGCATTGAAATATACTCATTAAGACATTATTAAAAGTCTTACATTACTACGCATACGCATTTGTAGAGATTTTTTCATCAGCATCATCACCATTTCAGCCGAAAGACGTCCACTGCTGGCATAATTATTTAGTTATACAAAATAAACTAATTTATTTTTCGCCTGTAGGACCACGTACCGACGTACCTAGATCGGGAGTGATAATTGATAGTGGTGTAATGATCTACCGAGCTTCGTAGGTTGTTAGAACACAAAAAAGGAGGAATTTGCCCAGCAGTGGGACTCAATATAGCCCCACGAATTTAATTTCTACTACAGGCACCTACATATTTGTGTATAGTAAATATTTTTCATCACAAACATCCTGTTTAGAATTTGTAGGTAAAAACACGTATTAACTAGGAATATCGGATATTATAATACCTATTTAATATATATATATTTGTATCAAGTTACCGAATTTTGGATATCTGTTTTACGCAAGCCAGGACAAGCAATTATTTTTTTATTATTACTTCCGTACCTAATTTACATCACTACCGTCCTTTCACTGTTATTTTACTTCATTTTGCGGCAACATAAGCAACCCTATTATAGCAAGAATAAGGATCACAATTGCTTACTCAGACTATTCAATGGCAGCAACCGATAAGCAACCTTATTGAAATTAGAATAAAGAACATTGTTATTGACAGTGGCCCAAAATTATAGATAAACTGAGTAAGGAGTTTACACAGACTTATCCAAACCCAAGCTGGATAAAGATACATTGGTACCAGTATCTAGAAATGTCCATTGTCCGTGTTAACAAAACTTTTATTATTTATCCAACAACTGATAATTGTATTTAGTAATTACATCAAGTAGTGGCTTTTATCGTCGTACATTCACTGAGTTATCTACTACACACCCACACTGCCCTAATAATGTCATCTAGGACACCATTTTATTATTAGATAAAAATTGTTACTCCTACACTAAGTCTGTAATAATAATACAATCATTCCCCATTAGTCCTGAAGTCAAGAAACTTGAAAAGAAATACTGCTAATATTTCACTCGGAATGCATTGACGAGAAAAGGACCAGTAAGTACTCTAGTGTGAGTCAACCTAGGTTGAAGTTGTGCAGTTAACTACGTCGCCGTCTAAATTCGGTAATACTAACTTTAAACAGTGTGCGAAAATAACAGTGAGCGATTTACTACGACTCGCCACATTAGTAATTACTATGTATGGGGATGAATAGCTATCCCTTTTATGTTTTACTCAGTAAATGATGCTATAATAATGACTTTAGCATAACTTTACTCAGCTATCGTCTGAGGCGGAGGAGAGAAAAAGCATTAAATGGAAATCCAACTCAAAATCTAGGAACTTGTAGCAGATACATTTTATATCTTTTATTATACAGTATGTTAAGAAAACCCTGTCCGACCCATAAGGATAATAAAGGTTAGGTAAACACATGACCAAATAAAATATAAAATTTACGTAATCATAGTACCAATACAAATGAATTTTGAAATAATCTTTTTTTCCCGCGAATTAATTCCAACTTCCCCGAAATTTGGTAATTTAAAAAAAAGTGATAACACCGGTATTATTATGAGCGAATAGCGATGCGACCACGTGCCGCGTGCCCTGCCGCCCGCCGCCCGCGAAAGGGTGCTTACGCACATTTATTAAGTTACCTCTATTAGCGAAATACAATTTATTTTTTTAGGGAGATTTTTTTTTAAGTTTAGCCCGGTTTTGTATCCGTTAGTAGAATCAGTTATCGATACCTAACAACACCTTCACGGGTCGGACAGGGTTTTCTTAACATACTGTATAAAATTGTCCTATTACAGTGTTTGTCTTCGAACTCCTCCAAAACGGCTGAACCGATTTAAAGAAGTGTCATATACAGGGATTCTGATATCCGGGGAAACATGTGATATCTACCAACCTGCACTAGACCCGTGTCGTAGATTATGGCAAACTCCCTCTCACCGGAAGGTGGCCTGTGTCCCAGGAGTGGGCTGTAATACCGAAATAGAGACATAATGAAGATGATGATTAAAAGCAAAATTGTATTGCTCATTGATATTTATTTAAATATCAACTTTGCTTTTAACCTCAACTATTTTATAAAAGTTACAAACTTAACAAGTTTCTCAACCGCAGAAAAGAAAGAAAAAAGAATAATGCAGCCGGTAGCGCAATCATAAAATCCTCCGTTTTTAATTTATACTAATATATAAAGAGTTTGTTTGTTTGAACGCACTAATCTCAGGAACTACTGGTCTGATTTGAAAAATATTTTTGTATTGGATAGCCCATTAATCCACAAAAGCTATATAACATCACGCTGCGGCCAATAGGAACGGAGCATACCTAAACCACGTGAACGAAGTCGCTGGCAGCTGTTAGTTAATTAATAAAAGTGAGGTAAGTAAACCAAGCCTATGCAAGCAAATAAGAGACACAAATAGGAGATGATTCAATACTAGCAGCTCATCAATGAATGTGTCATTATATTCATTTGTTTGCACTGGCGCTAAACAACACACTCAAAACAAATAGCAAACAAACTTGACTCAAGATGCTTTCGACATCCCTTAAGCGTAAGCTTAGTGAATGTGAGTCAGAATAATGCTTGCGATATTATTCGAAAGTCTAAAAGGATTAGATAAAAAGGCTTTTCAGAAAAGATCCTCTATAAATCCGTAACCTTCCATTAGCATTTCAGTTTTCTAGACCCACATGATTTAGTAGAATAACCATTATACGACCAATTCAAAAGCCTGTTATATCCGATTCAATTCTTCTGATATTTATGATTTTTACTACCATATTTCCTAAGAGGTTTTCAGATTCTTAAATTATCATATCTCGGAGAATGGAAGCTGTAAAGTATTTAAATATGAAAATGAAACTCCAAACAATCTCAAGTACATAGGTGTATGATAAGAAACTAGTTTTGTTCGATAATAACATGAAGTTAGTATTCCGTACTATAGCTATGACATAATTTAACCACATTTGTGCACACACACGCCAATCGACAAAAAAAGTTAAGGATTGTGAAGCTTGTTGAAGAAAGTGTGGTTATATCATGGCTGTGGTTGCAGAACCATCATCGTCCAGATACATGCAGCAAAATAACTTCTTCTTACAAATGACTGATAATGAGAACCTTTCACCCCTTTTCAGTCACAAACACATGAACATATAATTTAATAGGCCACAATTTACTTTTGTAATTGCTTTACGGATAATGGACATCTCATGATATAAGCTATCAACTGTATAGCTTAATTAAGTAGTATGAATAGGCGCAACATTAAAGAAAAACCAAAATTTCCAATTTCCAATTCTTTATCAACATGTCTACTAAAACTGATTAGAGGCAGAACTCGTTTGAACGTAATGAGCAAATGTTCCCTGGAAGCTGTAAATTACCCAATTAATGACCACCCTGAATGTGTCATCAAATTAAAACTACATTACATCAATGAGGTCGTTTGAACGCTGCTAAAAGTATAGATAACGAATAATAGAAACAATAAGATGATATGACAATGAAGATAATTAATATCTAGAGGACTGCAAATAACAGCTGAATGCTTCAAAACACAATAGGGATTTCTGAGGACAAGTGAATGCAGATATCAGAAAAGGAGACAGTGATAAATGATGGCCTATACAACAACTAACATATTACCTACGACCCAACACCTAACACAAAATCTACTCCTCCTTTATCTGCTACCATAGATACATGTTTATATTTCTAAGTCTATTTGTATTGTAGCAACAATAGTAAATTCTACAAAATATATAGGTACCTATAGGCAAAATAATTATTTATTTCAGGCATCAAGGCCCATATAAACATATAAGTATAGACATACGGACGGACAGACGGACAGACAGATATGACGATTCTATAAGGGTTCCGTTTTTTACCATTTGGCTACGGAACCCTAAAAATGGTACTATTTTGTTTATTGTTTTCAATAAAATTTAGATTTGTTTATCTTACCTAGAACGTATCCTTGATATGACAATGTTATTTCCTTATTTTCTATTTATAACAACGTTTTCCATGCCGACAGCCTTAAACCACTATCGCATAATGAATACAATTAACATAATAATGTTTGTAAAAATAATGATTCCTATCTCGTCGTCATGCAAATTATACCCCCTTATTTATAAAAACTGCTTAAAGTTAACTAGTGATTAGCGATTCTTTAACCATACATTTTTGACCTTTTAAGGTCACTTAAGTTAAATCATCCTTTATGAATAAACACCACACTGTTTAAGGGGTTTATTCATAATCGATTTTTAAAGTTAAGTGACCTGCAAGCGTCTAAATTGTATGTTTAAAAAATCGCTAATCACTAGTTAACTTTAAGCAGCGTTTATGAATAAGGGGGATAATTGACATTTAATATAAAGTTTAGCCAATCAACTGCATTTTCATGGCAATAAAGGCAATCCCTGACCTCATGTCTAAAAAGGTATAATATATATCTGTAAACGCCAGTGGCGTAGCTTGGGGGGGGCAGGGGAGGCCATGGCCCCGGGCGGCATATGAAAGGGGGCGGCGGATAAGGAAAAAAACATTGCATGACCAAGAAAAAAAAAAGTTATTCCAAATCACATCGAATCCAGACTAAAAAAACAGCTTATGAAGTCCGGCTCTCTGGGACTATTAAAATATATTATTGACTCCAAACTTGAAGATGGCTTGCCAAACATTGTAATTATGTTGAGAATTTTTTTAACGTCTGCCGTCAGCAATGCCAGTTGTGAGAGAAGCTTTTCTAAACTTAAGCTGATAAAAAATTACCTTAGGTCGACTATGTCTACGTTGAGGCTAACAAATCTAGCTATACTGGCAATTTAAAATGAGATACAATTTGATATTGACGATTGTGTAAAAAAATTTCTTTGAAAAAAGCACGAAGAGTACATTTTTAATCTATTTTTTTTAAAGTAATAGTAACAAAAATATTTAAGGAGCTTACTTACCCTCTAAAACTAGTGCCACAGATAATCTTTGGTGATTTCTCGTGTTACAGACCGAAATAAAAAAAGTGGTTTGAAAATAGTTAAAGCCATATCTAAGCTACTTTTGAAACAGTGTATATATTATATTCAGCAAGTTCGAAATTCAAAATTAGCTAAAAACCACAACTTTTAGCAGAAATTAAATCTGTAACTAGCTGCAAATATCAAATGAATTCAAACAAATCATTTCAAAAAATAGCTTTGATACATCTTATACATTTTTCAAACCACTTTTTTAATTTCGGTCTATAACAAGAGTAATCAAGAAAAAAATATGGTGGCGTTGGTTAGCTAGGGTACAACCCTTAATAATATTAAGCACATATTTTATTCCTTCTAAGTTCAATAAGCACTATGTATAATTTAAGATATTATTTACACTCAATTGACAAATAAATACTTTAACACTTGTTATTATTATGCTCAGCTTTATTATGTAACGCTAACGTTACATAATAAAGCTGAGCCGTTTAAGAAAATCAAACTTCCTGTGGGTGTCTTGCGCAATTGCTTCTCTTAGATGTAGAGGGTTTTTCATTAAGAGCACGTCGTTGAACATTGAAATGAAATAAAACAATCTGTTTAAGTGATATTACCACAATTTTTATTACATTTTAAAGAATATTCAATGACATTATATGTGGAAAATAATATCAGCCAAATGGCCGAAGCGACTCCGCTGTAGAAGGTTCTGGTGGACCAATTTTGAAGGACGTCTTCGCATAAATGGGTCTCAATTTCACGAAGAACGCGAGTTATGTTGGCCTTTAGGACAGCAATTGACTGTGGTTTATCTGCATATACTAGACATTTCAAGTAGCCCCACAGAAAATAATCAAGCGGTGTTAAGTCACACGATTTCGGGGGCCAGTTGTTGTCGCTACCACACGAGATGACGAAGCCCTCGAACTTCTCTTTCAATAAATTTAATGTTTCCCGTGCTGTATAGCAAGTGGCGCCATCCTGTTGGAACCACATGTTTGTGAGATCTATACCAGCTACCTTAGGCCACAAAAAAATTGTTATCATCGTCCGATATCGGTCGCCATTGACAGTGAGTGCGGCTCCTTGCGCATCTTCGAAGAAATATGGGCCAAAATACCGCCTGACCAAAATCCACATCAAACAGTTACTTTTTCGGAGTGTAAAGGCACCTGATGAATCTCCCGCGGATTTTCATCGCACCAAATCCGGCAATTTTGTTTATTAACAAAGCCGCTTAACTAGAAATGAGCCTCATCAGTGAAGATGATTTTTTTTTTGCAAAAGCAGGATCAGCTGCCAGATGCTCTAACGCCCAACCAGCGAATACACGGCGCTGCCTGTGGTCATTGGGTTTTAGCTCTTGAGTTAATTGGACTTTATATGGATGAAAACCCAAATCTCGGCGCAAAATTCGCCATGTTGATGTTGCAGAAAGACCCAGTTCTTTCGCACGACGCGGAATGGATTGTGTGGGGTTTTCTCGCACACTGTCTCGTATGGCAACAATATTCTCCAACGATCTTGCGTTTCTTTGACGTACAGGAACTGCTTCATCGATCACCGACCCGGTTGTCTCAAATATATTTATCAAACGACTGATTGTGGACTCTGCAGGACGGCCATAAACGCCATAAATTGGACGCAACGCACGGAACGTTAGGCGAATAGAGTACTGATTTTAATAATACATTTTAATCATTTCTACACGTTGTTGAAGCGTGTAGTGTTCCACGGTAAAATGTCGCGACTAAATATGTATTCATGCCAAATTTGACAGCTATCGTATTACCAAGATGGCCGCTATGAGCTGTCAAAGTTCGAGCGTCCCTATTGAAAAACCCTTTATTTTCCTTCTGAAGCAGTGCATGGTAGTTTATTTTGACTTGAAACAAATAAGGTGAATAATGGACATGAAGTCCATTCAATATAATATTAAAACTTTAAATTATTTATAATTAAAATAAAGGGCGGCGGATTTCCGGACGGCCCCGGGCGGCGAAAAGCCACGCTACGCCACTGGTAAACGCCTTTTGTCTGTTTGTAATTCCAAGAAGGTCTCAACAAGACACCATTAGAGAAGTAATTAAGGTAATACAATACTAAATTACACAATACTTTCAAATAATTACACTCATAGATAATAATGATCACAAAATATTTAGCCCGTAACTGGGCCATGGCGTCATAGAATTATCAGCCCTTTGCTTTTACGCAGTAATCAAATTTTAATGATCTTATCAAAATAGTTATGAATAGAGCTCATAATTTGTTATAAATATTACTATGCATCATTAGAGTCTATGCCAGCTAAAGATAGTCGAGACGACCTTGGTGGATGGTTGAGGCCATACAGCAATAATTGCGGCATATTGAAGGATGGTAATTGGTTCAATAATTCTGTATGTCTTCTTGCGTAGCATTACGTTATTTTCATATCAGCGACCTATCACTGATTTTTGACAACTCAGTGAGATTTCTTTATCATGTGTACATATCTAAGTTTGTTGAAATGTATACTATACATAAATATTAGATAAAAAATATTTTTGATTTGGGGGGATGTCTCATATTATTTTAACGTTCGAAAACTGTTTATTCTCAATTGAATTTGAATGCCTTTTGATATTGAAATTATATAATATAGGTAGGTACAAACATAATTTCAGTCTCTAACTAATGGCGAACACTGTATCAAAACCCGTTGTCTAATTTAGGAGGACAACATCCATTCCATGACTTTAATAATACTCGTGTATACATAGATTTTTCTTATTAGCAGTTCGATAGCCATTGATAACTCATTACGATGTATAAAAAACTGTTTTTGTCACGTTTTAAAGTGTGTAAACGTCAACGTATGCTCAACAACAATTGTTACCTTGAGGTGAACCGGTTTATCCAAACTAAAGATGGTTTTTAAAACAGGGCGTCGGCCTGTCCACCAAAGTAGAAAATCAAGTAGGTATGTATACTTGCATAACAGCAAAGTTCCTTAACAGTGTTCAATGACACAGGTTCATATTTAGCCCAGAAATCAAGTAAAAAATGTAATTCAACATACTTAAATACATTTTAATCTCGAGTCTGACTTGTATTTCGTAATTTGAATGAGACAAATGCATATCTATTTATGTAAGTATGATTATTTTGTCACTCCTTTATTTAGACTTAAATCTGTTTGGGCATTATCTTATCAAAAGACGATGTGTGTGGATATGTTTATCACTGTCATTGCTTATGTACATCTTTCAGTGTTTTTATAGAAATAAATGAAATATGTATAAGTTGATTATGTAATTTACGTCATTAAAACTAAAATTCCGTATCAATCAACTCTACAGCAGTAGGTATGTCCGAAGACTAGTGTCATTGTTATTGTTTTTATAATTAATGTTTACACTGTTGACTGTATTAATTTACATTGATTTAGGTACTATTATTTGTAGGAAATGTTTTTGTGTGGCTGGATTGAAATCATAGTATAGATTTCAAATCGAGATCGTAGTTACAAACTTTTCTCTAGAGAACCTAAGTTCTTCAGAAATGTTTGTTAGTTGTCAAGAGACCATATTTACAAAACTCTCTGTGATAGGCAATACTTCTCGGTGGTAGGCCATAACATCTGCTGCCGGCAGAAGTTACCACCCACCAGACAAAGCCTTGCCGCCAAGCGATTTGTTGTGTTCCGGCATGATGTCTGGTGAAGCCGTACGAAGGACGGGTCTGAGCAGTTGTGTTGCGTTGTGTGCCGGGTATGATGCGTCTAATGTTGTTGTGTTGGGAGTTTGGTAGTGCAGGGTCTTCTGATCAATCTCCCTTTGGCGCAGCATCGTTGGTCGTGTTGTTGGGTTTAACATTGCATCACCTCGCTCAACTGCCGTCTTCCTTCTTATTTGCTCAGTTTTTCTGAGTGACCTATTCACTCTTAATAAACTAGCGCGCTTTACCATCAACGATCGCATCACTGCTTACCATCAGGCGGGATTACGGTCAAGCGCTAGTTAATAGTTATAAAAAAAAAAAAAAACTTAAAAGACTGTAGGTAAATTTAAATTTATTTAATAATTTTTGATTGCCTGGAAGAGATTGCATTAGCGGTAAGACCGCCCATTGTATGTTCTGTTCTGTTGAATGTATTTTGATCGATATATGTTTTTAGTGTACAATAAAGTAAATACGTACGTATAAGTATAAAACAAATCAGGGTGCCGTACCCAAAAAGTAAAAAACATACCCTACTAGCGGCCGCCAGCGACTTCGTTCGCGTGGAGTTAGTTATGGTCCGCTCCTGCTGGTCCCAGGTTGATGTTATATAGGCTAAAGCCTTCCTGGATTAATAGGCTATCCAACGCAAAAAGAATTTTTTAAATCGGATCAGTAGTTCCTGAGATTAGCGCGTTCAAACAAACAAACTCTTCAGCTTTATATATTAGTATAGATTACTAAGACTCCACCGTCTTTTTGTCACCAGCACCCTAATTACGTAATATACTATTACTATCAATTCGAATCATTTCAAAGCATATTTATAATCCATTGCTCCATATTTTCGAAAAATACGTTTGCTCCACAACGTCAACAATGCATTGAATGTTGTTGAAATGTCAAAATGAAACTCATTGCTACTGATAATGTGTTACTCAATTAGCCTAGAGGGTGTATCTCATGGATCGTGTTAGCTAGACAGTTGAAATTTTTACAGACGATATATTCTGTTACCGTTATAACAACGAATAGGTACTTAAAAGAATAAAATAAATATTTAAGGTTGGCTCCCATACACGACATGATTTTTATAGATAATTATACGGAGCACCGGTTTTTTTGGAAATTATCCCCCTTATTCATAAAAGCTGCTTAAAGTTAACTAGTGATTAGCGATTCTTTAAACATTCATTTTTGACCTTTTAACATTATTTAACTTTAATCATCGCTTTTGGATAAACCCCTTAAACACTATGGTGTTTATTTATAAAGGATGATTTAAGTTAAGTGACGTTAAAAGGTCAAAAATGTATGGAGAAAGAATCGCTAATCACTAGTTAAATTTAAGCAGCGTTTATGAATAAGGCGGGTAATGTTTATAAAAACCGTGACCTCTAATCCAACATCTGTGATAATAACAATTATCGCCAAGTAATGAACAACTTCCCACGCTGGCTCGAGACAAACAACGATTGTTTGCGGGGCAAAAAGCAAGCTAGCAGACCACATGGTGATTAAATCAATACCACACCTCTAAGTAAAGTCTACACAAGTAGACTGAACTACGCATTGTTAATAATGTCTTTGACACGTCTTGAGACACTTGATTCCCGGGCCTTTAAAAATCGTACGAGGGGCCAGAGTTAACGCGTACTTAAACAGTTCTAAATGATGAGATGGCACCATAATTAATACTTATTATTATTAAATTGATGTCGTGGTGGCCTACTGGTTAAAACACCAGCCTCTCAAGTATGAGTGCGCGGGTTCGATTCCAGGTCAGGCAAGTACCGATGTAACTTTTCAAAAGTTATATATACTTTCTATGTATATCTTGGACACCAATGATTGAAGGCGAAGGAAAACATCTTGAGGAAACCTGGACTTTAAGTCTGAAATCGCCAACCCGCATTGAGCAAGCGTGGTGATTACACTCAATCCTTCTCGGTATGAGAGGAGACCTGTGCCCAGCAGTGGGACGATTAAAGTTTGATGATGATGATGATTATTATTAAAACATGTTTACCGAAAGAGGTTTCTTTAAAAATAATCACCTTTGTACGTATTTTTCTGTTCCTTTCTTCTAATCTTTATATTTGTGTACATAAACTGCTAGATAAATAAATAAAACTACACGGCCCTTTGATTTTTTTTTTTACATTGTAACAACATCTAACTTCTATAAATGTCGTGTCCATTTAACGAAATACCGTGCAAGAATGAATAATACAAAAAAAATACTACTCCAGATGAAATATCAATGGAATGATTAACATCTGTAGGTACAGACAGTGTATGACTCACCAACTTACAACACACGTTTCTCTTAAAATGTTGTAAATTCATCCGAGACTCCATTGATGACTTAGGTAGCCACTGAGTCATGACCGGAAAGCAAGGTTGCCCCTTATAGGACAAGATGATATAAGTAGGGCCCGTATTAGGACAACAAACACTACTACGAGGGGTATGTTAATCAATGGATTTATAAAGATTTTCCTTCCCGTTAACAAAAACAACTTGGCTCAATAGAAAAACACACAATTCATTTATTTAAAAATGTGTTTAGTTCAATATTTTCGATGTTGAGGAAATGTATGACATCTATTTAGATAAGTGATTTTATTTGTGTAAGTAGATTTGAATTAAAATATAAATTATAGTTATTATTATATCTGAATACTCTGAGGAAGGCCGAAAAAAACTCAGAGGTCACAGCCTCTTTTAATGTCTAAACTCGATCTTGTGATATGTATTGTATATACGTACACAGGGTATGTATTACGATTTTGTGATCCGTGAATTAGGTACCCTGTGTATCTTCTTCACGGAGTACCCAATTCACGAATTACAAAACCTTAATACTTACATTTTTTTTTGTTCTTAGAAAGGAGGTTTAATTTTACATTTATGTAATGTATTTTTAGGAAATAAATCACTAGAATTTTTACCTTTCTTTAGTTCACGACGCAGCCTAGTCACGATGACTTTCACGACACGATCATAATGTGACCAAGGTTCATGTTAAAAACTATGAACTTAACTTGCTAACAGATTATAGGAATTAAGAAACTACACTACACTTTATATCAATATAGAACACTTCGAAACAATATTAAAACTTTTCATAAAATAACTATTTACTAACTGCAGGAAATATTGCTAACCCTAGTCTGGCGCCCCTCTCAGACAAACACCCAGTTATTTGCTGACAAATAAATACGGAACTTCGTCTGTGTCTGACTCAGCTTCATTATTTTCTCTGTTTTTCTTACTTCTTGGCCGTAAGTAAAACTTAATAAGAAGCTAACTGTTTAGGGTTCAGCTAAAAAGGCTAGTTTGAGAATGCAGAATCATAATAAATAAACAAACATGTGTAAAAAAAAAACCTCCTTTAATTATGCTATTTCCCAGAACGCATGAAAAATAATCGCTTTCATGCAAACGATACCCAAATCAAATTTTCCAGAAAGACTGCCTTAGAAACGAACCCCAAACATTTACGGGTATATAAGCAGATAAATTATCCCCAAATTCGGTTAGATTATGGTTCTTTGGTAAGAAATTATCCTTTCCGACCATAAAGTGTTGATAATGAGCTAATTTTGCTAAACATTTATTTTGATACTAGCGGCCGCCAGCGACTTCGTTCGCGAGGAATTAGGTATGCTCCGCTCCTATTGGTCGCAGCGTGATGTTATATAGCCTAAAGCCTTCCTGGATAAATGAGCTATCCAACGCAAAAAGAATTTTTCAAATCGAACCTGTAGTTCCTGAGATTAACGCGTTCAAACAAACAAACTCTTCAGCTTTATATTATATAAGTATATAAGTATAGATGTATAGCATTCAAGAATTATTTCATAATCATAATCAGCCTATAATATTCCCACTCCTGGGATACACGCCTTCTCTCGGTGAGACGAAATGGGCCGTAATCTACCACGCTGGCCCAGTGTGGGTTGGTAGATGTCACATGTCTAAGATTGGACAGTTTCCTCGCGTTGTTTTCCTTCGCCATTTTGAGAGCAGTGGTGATGAAATAATTTACACATAGTAAAGCGCCTGATGGGATTCAAACTTCAAACCTACGGCCTACAAATTATAAGTCGCTGCCGATGCCACTAGGCCACCACTGCCCTCAAGAATTATTCATAGATACCAAACCTACTTTAACGTAATCACGTCGATATAAAATAAAGCTAATATTTTTTTGGATTTTCCGTGTCGCAATTTTTGCGGATGTTTATATTGTCGGCAACTGATCTGCACTGTGTTCCAAAGATTTATATAATAACCTCCTCAAGGTGCAGATTAATTGGGTTATTTATAACTCTAAGCAAACAGAGAACGATTTCACAAGCCAGATATTCATATGGAAGAGATAGCGCCCGATAATTCAAATATAAATGCAATGCTTAGGTATCAAGATATCACGATATCGGATATAAAATTCAAACGAATACAATACTTAGAATCAGCAATATATCACTTTTCCGTTCAACACACTTTTTTTCTGACAAGTCGAATTTCATGTAAGGAAATACATTAAAATCATGAATGGTTTACTAACTCCTAGGGATCTTTTGGGGATAGAAATGATCCTAAAACCTTCAGTGTTCTTGTTTTTGGGCAAAATCTAATTCAAATAGAGAAGCGTTTATTGTACTATCCTATCTCCTAGGTTGAATAGTGTAATAAATAGGGAGATAGGCACTACTGCTAGGTCGGTCGGGTGTTCCAGAATACACTCGCTCACCCCATCAATAGGGCTCTACCGATTAGTTATTGTAATAAGCCGTAGCCTAGGGGTACATAGTAATTCAGGGTGCTAATAAGTTTCAAGGTTTATATTGCAGCTTCATTAATGTTAAATAATTCTATAATATCTTGCATTACGATACACCTTTACAAAATGGTACAGGAATCATAGAATATTATTTCAAAATCATTTTGATGCGATAATTACAATATTGTTACAATTAGAGCAGATACAGCTCGATACTTGGCTGAGTGCCAAACTGTCTATAATATCAATAGTTGCGTAGGCGCCGGTTACATAATCCAAATGTATTAATCCATGTTATGCCGTACGCTATCCCAAATTGATCCAAATTTTTTGAACCTTACCTTCAACGTTTTAAGATTCAAAATATTCTCATTAGTTGCAACTGTATTTTATGGTAATATAAAGGTTATGACAGGTCACCGCCTCGTGTGTTTTCATTCCGTATATCAACATGAACTTCAACCACTAATGATAAACACTATTATGATGTTGATTCATTCGATTTAACCAAATATTGTGGTTGACAATATTGTCGTTTCGCTGTTGTCCGTGAACTAGTTAATTTTGAGCTGTCATAAACGTTTATGAAGCTAATATTGTGTTTAGGAAGAATCGATTTTATTTGTATGTCGAAATCGATATTGTCCAAGAAACTCAAACGTGTTCCTACTGTAGATTAGTGTTGAATGGAATTTACCATTATTCCTAACTTCAAAGCCTTCGATAAAATAGTGTTGTGCAAAAATAACATCGCTCTACTGACACTTCTTGCATTTTAATAAGTATTTATTAAAGGTAGATTTATTATCTCTATCTTAAATGAGACTTGAATGAATTACAATATTTCATCGTGGGTGGGTTTTTAAGATTCAAACAGTCTTGAATAAAAATCTAATAACAAATGCTGTAAACAAGCCATTTGTTTTTATATTTCATTTACGTTGTTGCTAACTTTATTATTATTCGTGTTAGGTCCATGAAAACTAAATTAGTATTTATTCAGCATGTACCTAATATCTATGAAGTCACACCAAACATTATTAAAAGTTCGTAGTAAGCCCTAAACCAAACGCAACTTTTTAAGCAAGTTAGGTACCTACTAAGTGATTCTAAGCAAAGTAACCTTTTCAATTCTACAGTATTAACGCCATTGTTAAGCCATTAAAAAGAATCAGATTTATATAGCCTCTGGTGTATGGTTTCAGTATTAGTGACTTGCATAATATTAATAACATCTGGTTTAATAAGTGTGCGCATTTTGTTAGCACTGCCAGTATCCATCTGGCATCCATGAAGCGTCAAACGTTATCCCTTAATTCTATACATACCCTTGCAAAGCTATCATCTATATACATCCAGCAATCTTCAGTTGTAGCTATTCTAAGTCAGTAGCAAGCTTAAGTTACAAATTAGTGACCATAATTATAACAAATTCAAAATGCCTGTATTAGAGACGCGGAAAAGTGACAAAGTCAAAAAGACACAATGCTGTTAGAATATTCGTACATTAATTAGTTTTTTATTTAGTACCTAATGTCAGTGAGGTTGTACGTCGTAGCGCCTGCTTCAACTTGTGGTTAACAAAAATATATTCTTTTGTTTTTATTTCGTACCTACAATTACTTCAAATTATTGTACCTGTGTTATGTTAATTAATGGCTATATGTTTTGTTTAATAAGAAAATTTACCTATTGTAAGGAATTTAAATGCTATTTAAAAACAGGTGTAGCATGTATACTTAGTACGTTTACTTATGTCATTTAACTATGCAACACTTTGAGATAAGAATCACATTAGAAGGTGCTTAGTATTAGTAAACTTTGGAATCCACAAGTTGGAGCTGACTATGATCACTGAGATAAGGAAACAGTGCTAAAGAGTTTTATGTTTGTGAATTAAAATGTATTTCTTTATTTGTAGTAATCATGCGATACAATATCCAGTCTGATTAAGTATGAAATGAGTAAATCAATAAGTTGAAAACTTGACCAACCGGCCAATGTTAATTGTGCATATTTGGAAATTAATTATTGAACGCCATTAACAGCTGTGTCAGAAAGAACATCCTTGGTGTAAAAAGGTAAAAATTATCTAACCTGGATCTGCACAGTACTCTGCATTCATGCCCGAGAGCATGTACATTATGAGCACGGCAGTGTATCGGCCACGACATCCCCAGCTGTTCCTCATTTTGCTCACGATTCCATTCACTGTAACTTACAATAAACAGATGCAATCAGTTTCTCCCATAATAGAGAACTTTCTGATCCACAGCAAGGATATTATAATTGTTCTATATTTTGCTCTCGTATCTGGTTTGAACAAAATTAAGAGCGCACATTACACCGTTTAAGTCGAGAACACTATAGCTGCAAACACTTTAATTTTTAAAAACACTGAGTCATTTAGATTCATAGCATAAGTACGCGTGGTAATTGTGTACCGAGTTGGATATATTCCTTATTTATCACATTACATGGTGAAACTTAATGATCACTTCAATTGCAATGCAAACTTTCTTCGTAGAGGAGGGCTATGCAATATGCATCGAAGGTACGGTAAGGTTAGAACGAAAGTTAACAAACTATTTTACGTGAAACGTTATGGATAAAGTACAATGTATGACGCGGCCGTTTCGCGCCATCTACTCCGACGGAATGTCATACAAAATCAGGCGCGTAGCTAGCGCGCTCGCGTGCTCGCTCGACCTCGCGCCGACGAAAAGATAAAATACACCATGAGCGACGGAGACCCACATAGCCAATGTGTAGCGTCTCCGCACTAAACAGGTACACCGTAGAACACCAACAAGAGTAGGTATAGTTTAAGACGTACAAACAAATCTTAAGTACTTAAAGGCCAGTTCTGGAATTCTTAATGAAAAAGCGAGAGAGAAGCGTTTATAAGTTTATTTGTAAATTACCAATTGGCTCTGTTAATAACCACTATTTGTGAAAGTTAACATATTATTTGGTGAACATCCCGACAATACCTACCACAAAGTGGCTGTTTGTTAAGACGCCGCGTTCTGGCATGACAATAACACATTTCCTTTAGTAGATTGTAGCTCAAGCCGACTGAATATAGTTCGCTGTTCGCACACACAATATTTTTCCTTTTTACCGGTATGTAGCGTGTATTATCATAAACATTACCTAAACAACTTGCATAACTACTTACCGTCTATATAAAATATTCAACGCAATCGCTTGTCTAGAGGCATATAAAAAAAGTACTTATGTGAAGTACCTATACTTTAACATTGAATGTGAACCTATACTAACTAAAATTATTAACAAACGAAATACAACATCAGTAAATTCCTCCATATTGAATGTTGGTTAATGTAGATAGATACCTGGCTGACAACACGTTGTTGATATGTAAAGTGTTTCGTTCGAAGTATGTACTCAAGTATACATACAATTTCATTACAATATAGCTCTTTATTCATAGACACTCAACAAAATTTGAAATTTAAATACGCAGGGCCGTAAACTTCCAGGCAATTCTCCCCTATAGTCAGTTAAAAGTGTGTCGTAACAATATTAATTATTCATATTCCTTTCATTTAATAGCTGAAGCAATAGCTCGTCAAAAACATACTATTTTTTACATAAAAAATGGAATGACGAAGCGCTTCCATCGAAAACAGTTCGTACAATATTTTTCAAATGATATTATGATTACGAAAGCCTTAAAGGAACTAAGTGTTTAATTGGTAAAGGATTGACGAACATTAAAATTATCCCCAGGTACCTAAACCATCACCTGCAAGCTCAGCTGAATACCAGTACTTTACATGAAGTAACTGCTAACCTGGCCGTAGTCTGCTTTTACAATAGTTTCAGAATGGTCTATCAGTGATCTGATAATGATCGATTTTGACAAGTTTCGTAATCTACTAACAAAATGGCTTCATTATGTCTTTTCAGTGGTCAATTGCAGTTGTTTTTGAAAATCATTTATACTAACGGGGTTTATAACATTCATGGCAATGTCATTTTATCGCCATTCCATTACGAGACGACTAGTCAGTCGCGACTGACCGATTTGATCGATCATTATGAATTTAGCAGATTACGAAATTTTAACATACTGACAATGGAATCGTGTTGGAAAGACAAATTTATAAAAATAGCAGACTAGGGCCCTGATCTCCATAACTCAATTACCGGGAAATTATACGATACTCCTTGATAATCCCAACTGATTTGCGAGCTACTAACGACTCGTAACGACTAAAGCTAACATACGAGCATACACGTAATTTAATAATTACTGAAAAAGTGGGCTTCGTTTCATCATTTTGTCACGGCAATAACTACGCTTAAAAACAAACTTTCAAATAGGTCAAAGATTTCAAAGTAACAACTTTGAAAAGCAGGATAATTAACAAATTAACTAAACAATCTACAGCTATATCTATAAACAACAACGGGAAAATGTTTTTAATTTATCAAAGTGTTGTTGCAACCTAATTAATTTACGACGTCCCGGGGGACTGTTGAAACCCCGTGGTGTGTGAATTATAGACACAGCACAGGTGCTGCGAGTCCGTACGTTGATGTAAATACTATTAAATGCATAAACTGTAAACATGCAGACTGAAAATATTGTCTAGACGAGGTAGACACTCTGTCACGCTCCCTTCCTTAAAGGAATTGTATTTCCAATTCGATAAAATGCCCTTCCCAACCTACGCACGTGAATGATATTCTCGTACAGTCAATCGTATCTGTAACGATTTGACTTCTATTAAGTCTTATTGTGTAGCAGTAAGAGCGGTTTTTGTAGTTCACGCTAGTAACGTTCCGAACAGAAAATTGAATCATTACTTTACAAAGTATCTAACAATAAGTCGTTGTTATGCCCGGCTAGTAGTGGCTATATATATTGCTCCCATGCTTGCCTACCGTCGAACATGTACATATTTGTAATGCACAGACACCATGGATACTCTAATTGCGTTAATTATCACAACCAATTTTAATCATTTTGAGACATGTTGCTAATACGTTGTTCAATATGTACGAAAATGTATTTTCTCAACAACACAAACAACGCAATGAATGTTGTTCAACTGTCAAAATGAAACTCGTTGCTTCTGATAATGTGTTACTCAATTACCTTGCAGGTCAAGTTACCCGAAACTGACTAATTTTCCCAATCAACCTTCAACCTTCATACCTCAGCGGTAAAGTTGAAAAACTATTAAAGAAATTTGACAGATCGTAGTAGGTTGATGTGTTGTCTGTATGTTATATATTTTAAAATAAATGTGTTATTTTACATAAATGCACTACTTACCTACAAAATAAAAAGTAACACTGAGTTTATGTAAAAACGATACATTTTTCCGATCCTGAGCTCATTTTCGGCGTCCGAAAAATTTCAAAACGGTGAATTGGTGTGCAAATTCATGATAATATAATCGACGGCTATCATTATATTATATTTTAAAAATAAATTATGCTATTAGCTTTCTATAGCTGTCTCTCTCTCTCCCTCTCTCTTCCAATCTGACACGTCATAATACGGCCCCAGATTCAAACTTATGTTTACTATGTTTTCGTGCCAAAAAATCACCATATACTTATGAATATTTAAAATTGTTTGTTTCTTTTAAATATTGACTTTCCAGGTATGTAAACCACCCAAGTTTAAATTTTATATTAATAATAAAACAAAACAAATTTAAATAATTGGGTTCTAAACCGTTTTTGGTTATCGCCACAATCTACTGATTTTTTTTCTTACTTTACGTACAAGTTGCGGCAAATGAGTCACAATTGATCCGGTCTCCCTAATGAGTATAAATGGAACAGTCATGACGTCGGAACTTATGAGAACTGTGACGTAGTAAGTATCTTTTATTTTATAATTTAAAATGATGACGTCAAAATATTTAATTATTCCTCATAACATTTTCCTTGTATACATACATATTTAGATACATAGTTGATACGTTACAGACAAGATTTGCTGTGCGAAATACATCATATTAAAGAACCGGGATCATCTTTATTTGTGGGAAAAGTCTTCTATGATAAGTTTTTTTTTAGTTAATAACAAAACTCTCGAAAATAATTAGTTTTACTTTAATTTACATGATCTAGTCTTCACGAAAGTTTATAAAACGATTTGACATGACCTACGTGAATCTGAATACAAAGAATAATTTTAAATATTATCATAATAGTGCGCGGGTATTAAAACATGTTTTCCTCTTCTACAGGTAAATATCGTTAATACCAATGATTTTTTCCAATGAACTAAAACTCAGTAGGCGAGTAAGTAATTAAAATTCCTGGGATTCCGAGCTTGTATTGTTTTTTGTTAACAAAATTTCCTCCTTTTAGGCCTTTTACTATGTCATTAGTACTACAACGTATTTTTTTCATATAGTTAGGTATAACTCTAGATTGGGACATAAATAAATAAGTTTCTATAAGTAAAATAATGCAACAAGTCCTAGAATATTTGGTTCAAAAATGTACGATTTCGAAGATATAAGATAGGAAACTATACTAATATATTTTTATTTTTGATGGATATGTGCATATTGCATTGCGTTATTGTATATGTGTATCTTCTTCTTCTTCAGCCTGTGGATGTCCACTGCTGGACAAAGGCCTCCCCCAAGGCTTTCCACGCTGACCGGTCTTGTGCTGCCCGCATCCATCGGCTTCCCGCGACCTTCACCAGTTCATAGGTCCACCTTGTTGGGGACCTCCCTACGCTGCGTTTTCCAGTACGTGGCCGCCACTCCAGAACCTTACTGCCCCATCGGCCATCGGTTCTACAAGCAATGCGCCCTGCCCGCTGCCACTTAAGTTTAGCGACTTGCAGAGCTATGTCGGTGACTTTGGTTCTTCTGCGGATCTCCTCATTTCTAAATTCGATCACGCAGAGAAACTCCTGAAGAAATGTGTGTATAGTTAGATATAAATATATTTAAATGGTACAACCATTGCGTTAGGTTAAGGTTACCTGTAATGATGGCTGTATATTTTCATAAATAAATAAATAAATACCATACTCATATTTTTAACAATAATAAAATGCTACGTCGTCATATTACACGTAAAGGTTTTTGTATATTGTGACTTTATCGAATTATTTTTTTAAGAAAAATGTAAATAAAAAAGAATTGAAAAATTATTAATATGCCAGAGATAAGGGATCCAAAAACACTTTGTATAAATAACAAAATTTAACTACATATAGATAATTTTAACAGATACACGGCTTTTATATCCCACTACCAACGCTATACCTAATACTTCCACTATTCGAAATTTTGTCACACTTTACCTGATAATATATTGAATACAAAAAACTCCAATAATTGTTTTTTTACGGATGCATAACTACTGATAAAATGTATTCATTGTATGTATTTTATCAATCATCCTGATTCATCATTTCTTCGAAACGACGTTATCAATTATTGTGTAGGATATACCTATGTAAGTACAGATATGTTATAAACATTGTGTTTGAAGTCCTTTACAGGAGTAATTGTTATTAATAGTCTGTTGTGCTGTTCGGCAGAACAGGTATTACTAGGAAAATTATGCCAACAATAAAACCGTCTAAGTAGGTAACCTAATAACATTAAATAAACTATCTTACAATTTAGTAGTGTTTTAAAAATGTTACTACACATTTGTGAATTCACTGAACGTTAAAGTACAATAAAAAGGAAAAGCATAATAATAATATAGTTAAGTATAAATAGACCATATCATTGGACCGATAGCACAAACACATGAACTAAATCAACCCGCCCAGTTACCTTATCAATTAATTTCGGAAAACACTTAAGGATACCTATAATGAATATTCTCCAATACCTACCTACTACATAGTTTTTTTTTTTATGAAGCAATATGAATACGTATTTTGTATTCTTGACAAGTACATCAATACAAATTGTTTGCGATTCAATACAATGTGTGAGATTATTTCCAGTACCTACCTACTCCGCCTCAATTTTACGGCGAAGTGCCCCGGCACGCACAAATACTAGCCACGCCATTGTCGCATAGTGAAACCTGCTTTTAGAGGTCATCGAACGAGAATTAGATAAAAAAAAGTACTAAAATACCAAGGATAAAAAATCTGTTATAGTCGACATGACACAAATACTTAAAACTTATTGCTTGATGGTTTTAAGTCTAAAGTAAAACTAACTAAAGTGTAGTTTTTCGAAATCACTTATATGTCTTTTTTTTCCATACTTCATCTGCCTAGCCTTTTCTGAACTTTGTAGAAGTCAGCTTCCAGTCTAACCGGATACACCTGAATACCAGTTTTACATGTGGAACTACCCTCCATAGTCTCCATAGTCTAGTGTCATTGTCTAGGCATAACAACCGCCTATCTGAGAACCGAACACGACACAAAATAAAAACTCAAAAACGAATATACAAAAACCAAGGCTTTTAATAAACTAGCTAGGTTCTTAATAAACTAGTGCGCTTTACCATCAACGACTGCGTCACTGCTTACCATCAGGCGGGATTGCGGTCAAGCGCTAGTTTATAATTTAAAAAAAAACCAAAGACACCGACTTCCGAAATTAGTTATTTTTCACTTTGTAGTGTTTTTTGGAAGTCGGTTGTTTTTTTGTAAAAAAAAAGTTTTTATTTTACTCTTTTTAGTTGTGAAAACTACTCTTCAGTTGCAGCCGGTTAGACTGGATGCTGACGCTAAAATACTTAATGAAAAAACTTACAAACGCGCTGGTTGCCAGTACGATTTTTGAAAGTTCCCCTTGATTTCTCTTGTCTTCCACCATCAAACCCTGATGTACTTATCATGGAACCACCTTGGGAATGTCTTCTTTCCAACAGAAAAAGAATTATCAAAATCGGTTCATAAACGACGAAGTTATCCGCGAACAAACATAAAAAAGAAAAAAACATATATACGGTCGAATTCAGTAACCCCCTCCTTTTTTAAGTCGATTAAAAAAACAAAAACTCTATACAAAAATGTAGTAACTAAAAGAGCATAATATAAATATAGTTATTCAGTTATCATTGTCTGATAGAGCAATCAGAAATAAATATACTTTGTTTAGTCCACATGATATGACATCTCACAAAATGCTGCTATCTCCTCATTTATGTTTACGCACCGATAGCGATAAGTGATAACATCGTTGGGATTTGCAATTATTTTTAGAGTACGCTTGTTACATGGTTATTGCAATCTTCGCTCGTATAAAATAAAAAGTACTTATACTTTACGTAGTACTAGAGAAAAAAATGTCTTGCTTACATAATCTTCCCACTGCTTCAACACAGGCCTCTTCTCTGTGCGAGGAAAGTCTTCAAGTCTTCAATTTATAGTCTAACACACTCCGGTTTCCTCACGATGCTTTCTTTTGCCGTTTTGACAACAGCACCGATGAAATAAAGTGCTTCCTGGGTCCAAACCTACGGTCAACAAGTACTCTGACCTCTGTACCTACCTACACACATCAAAAGTGTCTAGGGATCAACATATATTTTTGCAATAACTTTTCTCCTGATTGATATTAATTAAAATTTTCTTTAAGGATTCATCAAATAAAGTGTTTTCGTTTGTCACAGTAACGATAAACCAAGTCACCTTTGCATTAATAAAGAAATTTGCCATTTTCCTAATAAAGGGATATTTGACATTTGAACCACTAACACAAAAGTTCGAAAAAAAGACTGAAATAACAGTTTTCTCTAAAATTTTATTGGATAACTTAAACAATTAATAATCCGTGTGTCTACCGCGAACACTAACAACACAAGAACATCGGTTTGGCATACTCAAAATGAGTTCATCCAAATCACGCTGTGGAATGGCCGCCCATGTTCGTTGCAACAACAAAAAAAGGTCTTCTTGCGACTGAATACCCTCCATATTCGGCAGAGCTCTTCTCTGTAGCATATCCCATGCATGCTCAATCGGGTTCAAGTCTGGCGACTGAGCAGGCCAGGGCAGGACATTGATGTTAGCTGCGGCGAGAGTCTGTCTTACAACTCTTGCGGTGTGCGGTCGTGCATTATCATGCATTAACTGAAATAAGGGACCGATTTGCACTTGTAGAGGAACGATGACGTCTGATACAATCGTCTCAGCATAAATTTGAGCGTTGAGGTTGCCTCTGATCCAAATCAACTCAGTTCTTCCGCCGATCCAAATACCCGCCCATACCATGATGGTTTCACCACTATAAGGATGGACTTCCTGGCAGGATTTTAATCGCTGTTGGCGTCCAGGGGTTCTCCAGTGTCGTATACGTCTTGTATCCGGTCTCATACCAAAACGAGACTCATCAGAAAAGCACACGAAGCGCCATTGTTCTTCTGCCCAATTTCTGTGTTCAAGAGCCCATTGATATCGAATCCTACGATTGTGCATTGCTATAGGTGGTACCCGTAGCGGTCTTCGGGAATGAAGGTTCACTTCATGCAAGCGGTTTCTGACTGTTTGGTCGCTAATTAAGTTCCCTGAAGAGTGATGAAGCCTCACGGCTAACATCATGGCGGTTATTGTTGGAGCTCTTCGAGTTAAGATTTGAATGTATCGGTCTTGTCTCCGTGTGGTGCAGCGATACCATCCTCCATGGCGCTCAGCCACGGTACCAGTGCTTCGGTAACATGTCCAAAGTCGACTGATAACACTCTGACTTGTATTCAGAGCTAAAGCCACAGTACGTTGCCGGGAACCAGCTTCTATCATTCCCACGGCTCTGAGCATTTCTTCCCTGCTTAAATGACGTCGCCATAAAACGTTGGTTTTAATCAGTAGTAGGGAAACAGTAGCACTAATAATGTCTTCAATGCGTTGTATGTTTTTATAGGGAAAATATTGACAGCTGATTTTCATCTTTTACTCGAATTTGATTCACAGTTCCTGATTCAAATTATGAAATGCACCAAAAAGGATCCATATAAATTTATAAAATCATAAATTTATTACAAAGCCACATCTCAATCTCAAGAAATCCGCATAAAAATGCTTGATCCCTAGACACTTCTGATGTGTGTATTTAATAAATAAAGGCTGTTAACGATCGGGTCCCTATACGGACTCACTGCTCCTAATGTACCGGTCATCATCATCAGTAACAATAACGTTTCTATACTGGACATTACAAACCACTGAGCTCGATAATGTGCCCGATGGTATACGACGATTATACACACTCTTTGTCCATTATTAGATTGGGTTAGGGCACGTATGGAATAACACGACGCTTTTAAGTAATTCTTCCTTTAGCACCAATAAACTTAATTGCTATTGGGGCAATGACAATATATATATATACTTAATTGATAATCTCACTGATTAGGGCTAACGTCTGCATTTTCACAGATCGTTGCTTGAAAATTGGTTTACAATATAATCCAGGATAACACTCGCAACATCTTTCAGTCTTCTGTCATGATCTCACTTTTATGTGTAAATCCCCACGTTCCTGTTCCAGCCTCATTCATGCCAGGTTCTGTCCGCGATGGTAACAATGTCGCGCAAAAAATAGTTATTTATATAATAAACGATATCAGTTTTGTTTTAAGCCTTTAATTTTAAGTATTCAAATAACAATATCTGTTACATGTAAAAATATTTATACTTCACTGACCGCCGTGGCTATCTGGTTCGTAGAACGTTAAATTTTACGTGAAAATATTACTTACGAAACATCACACTAATTAAATCATATATGTACAGCGGTGGCACCATCGGACATTAATTCCACAAATTGGTCTAAATGACAATTGCTGTGTGTGGGGACCTTAGCGGGGACTTTAGCTTAGGATCATCGCAGACATGCCACTATTATGACTACATCAAATTGTTTCGCGTTTTGGCAACTCGACATTCGTTTGCGTAAAAATTTGCTCATTTTAGCAATTACTTGTGCTTCGATGCTACATCACATTTTAGCATCTGTATTTGACTGCAACTAAAAATCAGATGCCAAAGCTTTACAAAATCACTGCGATTAGTACGTGAAGCATAGCATCCAGTCACTCTTCAATGTATTGGTTGCAAAAAGCAGCTAAATCGCCGCTCGCTGATATTAAAAAGTATATCTGCTAAAGCCCTAAGCTATGCCGTAACCTTGACCTGTCGCGTGCTAGCTCAAATGCCGCCTGAAAACTTGCCGTTAGCGTTTTTCAGTTAAATCCACACGTCACCGAAATGTACAAATATTATAATATTAATTGGACGTAACAGTACACGATGTTAACCTTGTATTTTTTAACAAGAACTCTTGACTACATACCAACGGTCACGTCTGTTTTGCTAAAGTTAATATTGCATAAGATTGTCAAATGTGAAATGGGTATGAACGTAATATCACAGTAAGTTGTGTTTCAACAAACAACTTGTTCCCTGATGATCACAGTCTCTTTTGTATAAGCATTCAGAATATTTATAATTAAGTACACTCAACTGCAATGCTTCGATATCGCCTTCAGGTTGTGGAGGTCAGACGGCAGTCGCTTCGCGGAAAGTATCGAAGCTTAGCCAAAATCAGCAGTTAGACTCGTAAAGTGGACCCCAGACTCCAAAGCTGAAAAAGCTTCGGATGCGACTGGGATTTACGCTGAGATGATGATGACACTCAAGGTAAAACTATTTTTTTGATCGGTGTAAAGGTAATATAGATGTTACGTCTCTAGGTACACTGTCAGTTTTTGTAAAGGTAAATTATAATAAGTTGTTTAGTTTATACGCCGCATATTTACAAAAGTATTATTTAACTCTGCACTTTAACCTAGTGCTGACGCAGTCCAATAATTACGATAAATTGGATGGATACTAGATTATATAGTGTTTGCATACAAATGTAGTGCGGTAATCATAGGTTAGTATTGTTTACAATGTTATTAATGTTCAATAATTACACAACCACGACGAATTAAGTCAGTCGTTTATTGTCTTTATGGAGCAGTAGGCAAATAATGCATATAACAGTTCATTTTTAAACCTAATTTGTCTGTTGTAAACGAAATGTCCCGATATAATGCAAATATTTGGTAGGTGGTGGGATGGGAGTTTGTTAAAGCGCAGTAAGAAGGTAAGTAATCGACTTGTGTAAAGTTGAATCGAATACGGAAACTAAAATGAAAGAAATTTGGCAGTTTTAAATGAATTATTTAATAAAACAAAATGTACGGGTCATTCAAAACATTTTAGGTATTTCTTTAGTTAATTGAAATCTCTATGTAAGAATTACGAGCACAAAATTTTAAGAATTGTGCGACGAAAAATTTCATGATTTAGATAATCATCATAATCGTGATACTTTTTAATTTTATAAATTGTGTTTTAATCTTCTCTTCTTTCATTTAACAATATATACCTTCTATGTATATAAATATTGTCAAATGTTCAAAAAAAATATAATAAATGACCAAGAAAACATTTTTTTCTGTCTTTTCCCAATGTATAAAAAACTAACATTTTACTGTTTGTTAGTTTTGGGCAGCGCCTTTAATATGTTTGTACAGACGTAACTATCAATGGTCAATTAGAGATCACGAGTTCGTGGGTGGGTGAAGATCATAACGCAATTACACTGTGCCACAGAGAGCCTGCTAAGCTGTCCGCCGAGGTTGTGTGGAATCTATGGGAAGATGAATTACGAAGGCTATGAATCTGGTCAAAGGGTGAAAATGATAGGTACAAAAATCAAACAACTACGAAATAAACGAAATCTTAACGTATAGGTTTTACATTTCTTCGTTCGGGATGTTTATCTAGCATAGACGTTGTGGGACATAATATGTATGTATCGCTATGTATGTATATATAGTCATGTCGAATTTTTGTAAAAGCCTCTTAGGCGTCTCGTAGATATCTCATTGGCTTCTCGCAGACGTCTCTTAGACGTTCGTAGACGTCTCATAGTGCCACGTAGGCGACCAGTACTCGCCTCGTAGGATCTAGTAGACACCTCAAAGGCGTCTCGAATACATATTTTATGCTGGTATCAAGAAGATGAAGAAGAAGGTATCATATGAATCCTATATCCAAGAGCATTCAATAAAATATTTGGGCTTTTATTATGACATCAAAATATAAATGCACGACTAAGATTTTGCGATAAGCTTGATAGTGTGCGATGTCGAACCTACACATGCTTATCGGGGACAAACATTAATTTGGTTTATTGTGGGGTGGCAGGCAGTAAGGACGCGGAGAGCGGGGCGCGGGCGCGGGGTGCGTTGGTGCTATTACGTCAATCAGCCGGCTGTGTCGCGTGATTGTACCTACTTCATTAGCCCCGCACTTACTGGCTGTCCTGAAAACAGTGCATTAGAATTAGAATTTTCTTCGCTCACACTGTGACTCGGAAAAAAGAATAATTTCAGAAATAAATAGGATTAGAGAATAACTTCATTCCTTACATTGAAATGATTGAATGCCCATACGTAAATAGCTGGTCGCGTAGCACGTACACGGGTGATGATCGACATGCTTATAAAATTAGAAACCACGGTTTGTAAAGTCATTGGCTGTGGACGGCAAACATACTTCTCCAAGCTAAAAATGGTCCGTAGAAAAAGTCGGGGGAAAACGCTGCCATGCACTTTGCGGTCGGATATCGGTAAGGCCCAGACTTGGCTTGACGGTGTGTTGTGTTTCACACGCGCCTAGAAGTGATCGATCCCTACCAGGTTTGCGGAATTTTCGAGATACCGTGACCCCTGGAGAATAAGCAAGTGAAGGAATACAGGTGGGATTTAGTCAGAAATATTTGACACGGTTTTCCACTGCGCTCAGAACGGAAGAGGGCATTTGATGATCACCTAACCAAAAATATCTGGTGTCTACATAATTATATCCCACATATGGTGCATTTAATACAATGCGCAACGGTGCGCTTCTCTGGTGCACAGAGTGCGGGACAGCGACAACACCGTCCTCGCGATGATTGCCAACCGACTGGATTGTCTTTACATCCAGCAATACTGCGGCAGACATATTGCTGCCGTGTGAGGTTTTTGTTTGTTTTTTCAATTAAGTATATGTATTATAGTATTTTAGTTTATAAGTTTGTGTTTTGTTTATAAGTTTGGTTTGTTGTTACCTATGGATATTTTCCGAAATAAATGATTTGATTTGATTTAGTGTGTAGCCACGAGGCGTCCATTTATTCAGGATCCACAAACAAGTCCGATTAAGCAGACGACGACCTCCTAGGTTGAAAAGCGCGAAGCAATAAGAAAAAAAATTAAAAAATTTGTATGTCACAAAATTGAATAAATTTAATTTGTGTGTCAAAAAATTGGTATTTGTCCAAAATAGAAGTTCTCTCGGAGTTTTGACGGGAAAGGTAAGATAAGTGTCACGCGCGTTTTTCATTAGACTTTTAAAATTATTTATAGTGTCGTTTACTAAATAAAAGCGCGTGATTTATGTAGTAAAAAGTGCATTCAGTAAATAATTCATAAACAACATTGAAATACATAGTGGCCACATCATGACTTTGCATAAAACCTTCCTCATAGACGGTTCACGCGGCCGTCTTTTTCAACTGTCATTGGCGATATCCGCCATTATTGTGAAAAAAAATTTTCAAAGAATTTCTATAATTTGTTACATGTGTTATTGGCAAAATTGTGGTATATATTCCACAGAGACCATTGATCAAGAGTTGAGATTGAATCTCGCCTTGAAAAAAGAAGAAGAAGTTCTCTCGTTAGAGTGGTTCTTTCCGATTTAAACTTATGTATTTATAAGTTACTGACAATTACTTACATACGAATTAATTCAATTAGCTCAATGGGGTTAAAGTTTATTTCTGTATTTTTCCTTGCAACTTAATTAGAGTCGAAATGCCCTACAGACGCCCACTGACTTGTGTTTCCTGTTATTTCCTCAAAGGAAACTTACTTAACGAACCGTTATATATATATTTTAATTAAAAATCGATCCACACATAATCAAGTTATGGGCGTTTCCTGTTTTTTTAAGATTTGAAATATATACAATATTATATAGATTGGCACTGGCTATTGTTTTCTATAAAATAAGGCATAATATGAGCTGATTAAAAATATTACTAAAGTAATTAGGTATCATAGTTATACTTTTTTTAAATTATTTTAATTTCACAACAGTGGTCCAATCATGGTTAGTAAAACAATAACTTATCAACCAATGGTTATTTATATGAATTAAATTATATGTTACTTTACATTATCAGCTTGTTTATTTACATATATGCTTGTGTATTTGTGATATGTGTGTGTGTATGTTCAAAAACTAGTGATAATTATTTCATTTAGTTATAAAATCTGATGCTAATAGAACAGACAGTTAATTCCGAGTGAATGGCATTTGTGACGATTGCTGTTATTTGGCTCTCCAATACGTGAATCTGAATGGGATTCCTCGCTTTACCCAATTACTAATTTCTGGCCTCGGTATAAAAAAAGTTTAAGTAAATATTATTTATCTGCTACTAACACGTGCTACGAACTTACTAAGCAACTACATTGTACATGTATTACTAAGCGTTGGTTCATTTATCTGAATTTTCCTAAAATGTTAAGTTAAGGCTAATATTTCGATAGTCTTAGGTTTTTTTTTAATTTAATTCACTTTCATAGGGTAATCTCAGTCTCCACCTATCTCAAAAATAACTAACTTCCGTACATTTTAGACACTGATTGCCGCTAAGATGAAATTGCAACTTTGTAGTTATTGAATGTTTTTGATTACGGGAATTAATCTTCTGATGCCTCCCAACAGACAAACTATCATATTTATTACTCAGGTAAAAGTTATCTGACTATTGAAAAATCTGCCCTATTAAATACTATTTGCTTAGTCTACACGCCTGTGGCACATATGTATAAAACAATACTATAAATGACTATACATATACTTAATCTATTGGACTCATAATAACAAAGTAGTACAATACAGATATACAACGAATAGGAAGATAAAAGTATCATAAACTAACAATGGGCATTATGGACAATAACAATTTGAGACCCCAATAAAACTCGAGAACCTACTTATGCTACATTTCTACTAAAATATGTACATAGGTAATGGAAATAACCACATCGAATTATTTATTGAGCGAACCACTTATACTATTTCTACATATACCTATGAGTAAACAGTTAAAATAATTATTTACAGTTCAACTCCTGTTTGAGATTCGTAAGTGATGAAAACTGTATTACCTACCTACTATTTTTTGAGGTGTTAAAGTGTGTTGATAATCGATACATGCTATTACGTCACTGCTACATTACTTTCTGTGACGTCAGAGGGGTGTTATGTAAAACGGAAAGTGTAAAATATTCAATTGAAGTCAAGGTAACGAGGAATGAGCTATCTTATTCTAAAACTTCTTTTTTTTTTTTAATTGTGGTTTCTTTGCTATTTCCCTTGGAGTTTGTAAAACTTGGTGCGTATTTGTTTATTATCAGCATAAGCTTTCATTTTTATGTAAATGTTGGTACTATTGAAAATATCTATACTAATCTATAAAGCTGAAGAGTTTGTTTGAACGCGCTAATCTCAGGAACTACTGGTGCGATTTGAAAATTATGATTATTTTTGTCTTGGATAGCCCAACAATCTAGGAAGGCTTTAGGCTATATAACATCACGCTGGGACCAATAGGAGCGGAGCATAACTTATTCCACGCGAACGAAGTCGCTGGCGGCCGCTAGTACTATAGTACTAATATTATAAAGCTGAAGAGTTTGTTTGTTTGTTTGCTTGAGCGCGCTAATCTCAGAAACTACTGGACCGATTTGGAAATTCCTTTTGCGTTCGATAGCTCATTAATACAGGAAGGCTTAAGGCTATAAGCCACGTTTGGCAACCTTAAATGCGTCGCGATATTCAGGAGATCCGATCGCCTGCCACGTCTTGAAGAGGGTTTTCTTCACTCCGGTCTCCCTCTGGACTGTGTCGTCCCACCACCAGGTCGAAAATTACTAGTATTGTTTTATACGGTACGGTCATATTATTTAACACGGTATGTATTACATATTTACAATAAAAAGAAATGCTTTGATAGCGACTAAAGCATGTCTAAATGTCTAAGGTCCGTATTACAGAACGTCACTCAAAACTCAAGCTCTACTTAAGTCTCGTTTGAAGCCATTTGATTGGTTGAAACTAGTTTTAAGTAATGCTTAAACAGAGATCAATGCTTGAGCTTTCTTCTGTAATAAGTACCTAAGTCTATTGATTGCCGAACATCACTATTGTAACGGTACACGGGTCACCCTTTTTTATATCAGTGACAGTTGCACTTGTCATTTTACTGACTCGAATTTAAAATTTCACTTTAGTCCATTGCTGCCTCCTCCTCTCCAAAGCTTTTAGCATCTAATCTTCCAACTCACCTTTTTTTGCCTGTCATTTTGAGCTTGTGTTCCTATGGTTATTATTTTATTTAAAATTATTTTTCATTGTTTTTCTGTGATTTTCCTGTTTTAATTTAATTTGTTTTGATATATTCGTGCTTCTCAAACTTGTTGTACCTACAGATAATAAGTGAACTATTTGGTCTACTATAATTTGAAACACGCACTTGTATATGTCACTTTTTTGCTAACATGCATGTAAATAAATACATCCAATACCGAAACACATGAAAATAACATAGCCATAAATGCAAAGCATACATTATACATAAATACCATAGATTACAGCAATTACTTTAACCATACTAGTTACTTATGACCGTTCATTTCAGTAGTCTGGGAAATCCACATTCTACGGTAGACGTTTACTGGAACGAATTGTTTATAGCCACGTCCAAACATGTTAAAATAGGTGTTACATACAATGTATGCTTTCTCAGACTTGTATATTTAACGCTGCTCTTTCCACGAGGCGTCAATGAAACAAACAATAGGAATAGATGTACGTCAATACACACCATGTGATATATCATATATATATAACAAAAAACTTAAAATGTCGTACAATCAAAAATGCTCTGCTCTAATCTGTCAATCAACACTGGGCCTGCGTAGAGGATTACTGCCCGCTTTCTGTCACCGAGATCAAGCCCAGTCACAGTAAGCAATCCCCAGTCCCCAAGCAGTCGAAACATTATAAACTGATTATGATGCTTCTACAAACTACAAAGCTTCTTACTTTGTCTAGTAATTTCTTCATTAGATTAATAAATCTGAAGTCAACGAAGTAATGACTTGACCGGTTTACTAGTAGCCACTGAAGTATTTCACTACTCACCTCCTGGTTCCATCATCAGATCTTCGACACCAAATGCAATATTTTCGACTCATCAAAACTGATATTATGATTCCAAACTCGAGGAATTCACAGGTAGCCGCTAAAGAACACCTCCCTCCAGGTGTATAGTAGAATTCTTCAGTAGCTTCACCATTAGACCCTTGTTACCAAAACCAGTCGATACGGCTACACATATGTACGAACATAACGCTTTGTTCTTCCCAGAAAGAGAAGATCCACGAGAACTTCCCCGCCTACAAAATAACAGTCGTGAGACTGACTGATAGAAGTGAAAACTGAAATCATTAAAAAACACAGAAAACACAAAAAGTAAAAAACAAAAATCGATCACGGTTTCGGGTCGGTCACGCTCACATGAATTCAATGCTTTTCCCCGTCCAACAAATGTTCTCAATGTCGCTAAAGAAGTTTTCACTTCAAAAAGATCGAAGCAAAGTGTTATTGGGTTTTCCCACGGGGAAACAAAACCATTCCAAAATTCTCAGTAGCAACCCGGAGTTCAGAAGTTAGTGCTATTATATTCCCGTGCCTCAGAAGGCCCATCACCTGATCTACCTCCGGTTGTGCCGGCTTGTCGTCATATCGCACTGTAAGAATTGGGGAAAAGTGAGTGCCTATGTCTGCGCATACATTTGTCCACTATATTATCTCCCGCATAGATGGAAAGTCTCCGTTGAGGTGGGCTGCCATGGCTGAAATTCAGTCTAGAGACCTATTTATTAGTAGTGACCTATCACCAGGTAAAATTTTTATACACGGATTTTCCGTAGTAGTAGTAAAATCCACATATAAGACACTCGTTTAGATAGGAATGATTAATATTGTAGCATATGTTTTAATTTCTGATAATTGCAGATAGGAGGTATGTAGGATTTGTTCCCAACATCCTGTGGGTTTTTTCGGGCCATAGCAATAACGCACATACATTATGTAGTCGATTTGATAGTAATTCACTAATTGCTGTATTATTTGGTGCAAAAAGGATCTATAAAAATGTTACTATAGTTGTTTCTTTAGAACAAGAGATTTCTACTTTCTGTTACACAAAATGAATTATATGTCGGAGATCGTCGATTAATTTTAATAGAAGTTGCTGATTTGATTTACGTAGTAGAGGGGCGAAAGCTTGTGACGTTATTTTGTGATGGCGGCACATGGACAGAGTCGCTTTGGAAAGTGGGGTTCGTCGAACGGTGACTTTGCATCGAGACGCGGACCAAGGCACATCTCCGAACCGAAACTGTCGGTTTGTCTATTCAAATTGTTATTATGAAGATTGGAGGGTATATCTACACGTCGTGCGTTAATTCAAAACTCACCTACAAAATGGAACCTGTACCACCACACGAAGATGCTGTCGACCCTACCGCTCTGCCGCCGCTGTCTCCGACATCAGAAGTGGGATGAAGAACTACACTGCTCACAATCTCTTTATAAATCAAGGAACAGAATAACAGTCACTTTCTGCCATTATGTGTGTAGTTGTTCATTGTCTTGGTATGAGCTTCTGTAAATGCTGGATGTACGGGCAGTGAGGCTGGAAGTGAACGTCAAGTTACGAGGTGCGCTCAATTGCTGACGCAGAAGAGATCGCTCTCCGTGATAGTGCGCTGCAGGAGTCCGCTGCAGGTGTGCACGTGCGGCTGGACGCGGCGCTGTCGCGACAGTGCTGGCTGTTGCTTGGCGTGCGACAGTGCTAGCTGTTGCTTGGCGAGCGAGGTGCGCTTGCGGAATATGCGAGGTGCGCTTGCGGAGCGCGGAAGGTGCGCTTACGAAGTGTGCAAGGTGCGCTTGCACAGCACGCAAGGTGCGCTTGCGGAGCACGCAAGGTGAGCTTGCGGAGAGCGCAAGATGAGCTTGCGAAGCGTGCAAAGTGCGCTTGCGTAGTGCGCTTCTAGCTGCTTGGTGAATCGCTTCAATGGCGTATGGCGCTGCTGGAGCTGCGTGCGGCGCAGCCGGAGCTGCGTGCGCTTTGCGGAACGCCCAAGGTTTCAAGACTTGAGCCTCTACTCTGCAGGCGATGAGAAGATGCCAAAATACCCAAAACGTTTGTGGTAACGTAATGGGGTTTTATGAGAGCTCAGAGATATCTGGTGTGCAACGGTTGACAACTGCCAAGTGGCAGGTGTTTACGGGAAATTGCCATAATCCGGTGAGTCGTACTATTTTTATTGTGATTTCGGTGCTGAATGTTCTCTTGTCAAACTATCTGCAATTTCATTGGTATACGTACACACGCGATAGTACGTATACAGGGTATGGGTAGTACCAGCGTTGTGTACTGAACCATTTCTTTAAGACATGATAATAAAAGTTATTTTTGCAAATTTTATTTCTTGTACTACCCGATTATTGTTTATAATAATGGGCTGAGACATTTTAAATCAGGGTTTTAAAATTATGATGTCTGATTTGTCTTTATTTCGAAATTAAAGTTCACTGTGGCCTATAGTTACGAGCTCACTTGAGTTTCTGATAGTATGTGCGGGTAGACTATTAAATCTTCCCAAGAGAACAAGCGGTAACGAACATAGAAATGAGTGCTATTTACGAAAAATCTAAATTTGATAGAAGTGTGCTAAAGTAATGAAATTTAATAATGGTGAGTTGTTTGATGGCGATAATGGCGATCGTTACCTATTGAAATCGTTGATTGGAAACAGAACTTATAAGTACCCCCACGATCGTATACGAAAGACTTCTTCAAGTAATGTCTGCTGAGTTAGATTTTCATAATGTAGAAGATGGTGAGGAGGGTGCCTCCGCCAGCAAATAGAACACGTATCATTGCTATGTGGTCGCGCTGCTCGCACTAGTCTGTAGTCGTAACTGCAACCCAGTGAGGGGTTGTTCAGAGCGCGATGGGCAGCTAGTGGTGTGGCGGGGACACTAGTAGGTATGGTCGCACTGCATGCACTAGTCTGTAGTCGTAACTGCAACCCAGTGAGGGGTTGTTCAGAGCGCGATGGGCAGCTAGTGGTGTGGCGGGGACACTAGTAGGTATGGTCGCACTGCATGCACTAGTCTGTAGTCGTAACTGCAACTCGGTGAGGAGTTGTTCAGGGGGCGATGGGCAGCTAGTGATGTGGCGGGGACTTTGGTAGATATGGTCGCACTGCATGCACTAGTCTGTAGTCGTAACTGCAACTCAGTGAGGAGTTGTTCAGGGGGCGATGGGCAGCTAGTGATGTGGCGGGGACCTGGGTCTCAGAGGAGACTATTAGTTGTACGGTCATGTGTTGACCTGGGAGTCGTGGACTCTAGAGTTGGTCGTATCACAAGAGGTGATGACGATATGGGTGTCAACTATGAGTTGTCACTAGCTACTGTGGTAGCGAACCATGGTGTGTTTTCTTATTGAAGATTATGATTTTGATTTGATAATTATGAGGCTTGGAGGAACCTTTTGTTTTCTTTTTGAAAGTTGATAATTATGAGGCTTGAAGGAAGCTTTTGTGTTTAAGTTGTTCAATGTAACTAAACGTGACGTGTGACGGTCAGGTTGGCCGAGCTCTCAAAAATGATTCAAAGTCGGTTTTCTGTGTTTTTTTTTTTAAATTTGTTACAGACATGCACGAGGATGTGCAACGGGAAATATCGAAGTTTGACTGGAATCGGCGGTTTGCCTGGTGAACCGGATCCCGAACTCCGGGGCTGAGGGAGCTTCGGATGCGACTTGGATTGGCGCTGGGATGATGATGATGATGCACGAGGACGTGCAAATCGTCAGGCTGGCCGTGTCGGAGATCGTCGATTAATTTTAATAGAAGTTGCTGATTTGATTTACGTAGTAGAGGGGCGAACGCTTGTGACGTTATTTTGTGATGGCGGCACATGGACAGAGTCGCTTTGGAAAGTGGGGTTCGTCGAACGGTGACTTTGCATCGAGACGCGGACCAAGGCACATCTCCGAACCGAAACTGTCGGTTTGTCTATTCAAATTGTTATTATGAAGATTGGAGGGTATATCTACACGTCGTGCGTTAATTCAAAACTCACCTACAAAATGGAACCTGTACCACCACACGAAGATGCTGTCGACCCTACCGCTCTGCCGTCGCTGTCTCCGACATATATATTAGAATACTCAAATAATTCTTTGTAACACTTGTCCGGTGATTGTGCGACTTATAGACAAAAAAAAAACACATACAGGCAGTTGAGGCAGCAGGCATAAAAAATATGGTCACTATCCAATCAAAAGGTCAAGGAAGGCTATTTCATGTTTTTTACTAAGTTAATCGTTTTAATAGCGTTTCAAAATCTTCTACCTTGAAATGTTCAAGGTCAGATAAACCGAGAGGAACCGATTTTGATAATTCTTTTTCTGTTAGAAAGAAGACATTCCCAAGGTGGTCCCATGATAAGGATATCAGGGTTTGATGGTGGAAGACCAGAGAAATCAAGGGGAACTTTCAAAAATCGTAGGGGCAACCAGTGCATTTGTAAGTTTTTTCATTAAGTATTTTAGCGTCAGCATCCAGTCTAACCGGATGCAGCTGAACAGTACTTTTCACAACTAAAAAGTGTAAAATAAAAACTTTTTTTACAAAAAAAAACAACCGATTTCCAAAAAACCCTACAAAGTGAAAATAACTAGTTTCGGAAGTCGGTGTCAAAAACTAATATACAAAAACCAAAGACACCGACTTCCGAAATTAGTTATTTTTCACTTTGTAGCGTTTTTTGGAAGTCGGTTGTTTTTTTTTTTTGTAAAAAAAAGTTTTTATTTATCATAGTTTTAATAGTAAACAGTGTTTGAGCACGCCTTACGGACACGGGCAAGTCATTCCATAGCCGAACTGCTTGTACAGTAAAGGATTTATCATAGAAACTAGTGGAATGCATCGGCATCTCTAATACCAGGTTTTTCGATGACCTCAGATATCTATTATGTGTGTCATGAAGGAACTAAGGAACTTGAAACGTTCTTTAAGATAAGAGGGGGTTTTAGGATTAAACAAAATATTGTAGAGCTGAAATATTATATGGGGATTCCGGCGAAGACGTATGGGAAGCCACTTAAGCTTTGTACGAAATTCAGATATGTGATCATACTTGCGCAGGCCAAGTATAAATCTTATGCAAAAGTTTTGAAGTCGCTCAAGTTTATCTAGTTGTGCCTCAGTAAGATCTGGATAACTGACATCTGCGTAGCCAAGGATGGGAAGTAGAAGTGATTGTGCAAGCGCAGTTTTAGAGGCAGTAGGAAGAAAGTTCCGCAACCGTCTCAGAGACTTACCAGATGCAAAAATTTTGCGACTGACATCCTGTAGCTGTGGATCCCAGGAAAGATGCTTGTCGATCCAAATCCCAAGGTTCTTAACCTTCTCACTGAACGGAATAGTAGTACCATTAAAATGAACTTGGGGAAGTTACGACCAGTCTATCCTGGGGAACATCCTTGAACTGCCAATAACAATGACCTGAGTCTTCGATGGGTTAACATGCAACCCATGTGCCTCACTCCACTCACAGGTTGAGAACGAATCCTTGTTGATAATTTGCATGGCATCGACTAGATCTGAGTGGCCAGCTTGTTTATAAATCTGCAAATCATCTGCATAAAGGTGGTAGGAGGAAAGAAGGTTTTGGTGATGGAGTTGATAAATATTGCGAAAACTAAAGGTGATAAAACGCCGCCCTGAGGTACACCGGCAGAAGTATAACACCACGAAGAGCAAGACTCTTCTATGCAAATACGTGGCCGACGCCCATACAGGTAACTACGAAACCAGTCAATCGCCGTTGGAGATATGTTAAGCGAGCGAAGCATGCCAAGTAGGATATCGAAATCGACTGATTGATTACTAAAATCCAGTAAGCAAAGAACTGTCAGATTTCCCTGCTCCATTCCCCAGCGTATGTCATCAGTGACATTAACTAAGGCTGTAGTGGTACTGTGACCCGGGGGCCGAGTCTGCTATTTTATATCATTTTGTCATTCCAGCACGTTACCATTGTCATTTTGGTTTTATCCCGTAATCTGCTAAGAACATAAAGATCGGTCATTGATCTCGTAACGGAATGATCATTGCTGTATTGCCATTATTATGAAACTCGTTAGTAGAAATGAGTTTCCAAAAACTACTACTCAATTTGAACATTTCGTAATGCAAGATTTTATTAATATATATTTTTATATATTAATTAATTTTTTATAAGCAGTCTGGAATAGTAAATAGTTCTTAAATAGCAAAAAACATTATTGTAAAACTATAAAACTAGATATTTTGTTATCTGTTAAAGTCAATGTGACATTAATACAGACTGACTGACGTTTATGTTTCTTTTAACAGCTGGTTTTGTTATGTATTTATTTTTGTTTATATTATTAAAATTATAATTACTACGTAAAGAAAAACAATCAGCAAATTTCGGCCAAGATATGGCGACGATCAACAAGTTGACTGCGGTCATTAATCGACAGAGCTCCATCACAGCAAAAATGGTTCAAGGTCATCGAGATATCCGTGTCAAAAAAGGTAATTACGCACTGTTTATATACATAATTATACGTAATTCATCTTTATGAAAGTTTAGTAGAATAAACCTAATTATCCTTAATCAGAACTTCTACTCATTGGGTGTTCTACAAACATACCCACAATAAGAATTAAGTAGCTTTGAAAACAATAACATAAAATTAAATATAACCCCCCAGCTAAGCTTGTGTTAGATGTAAGTTTACATCAGTAGTAGTACATTGGCCAGAATTTAAATTATTTATTGCAACTACATACTAAGCACTAGGTACCAAACCATATTAGATAGGTATAAGAACTATTTATTAAAGTCAATTTTGTTTTACAGGAACTCTGCAGAATTACCTATAATGTCATCAGATTCTGAGTCAGATTTCTGGAGAATGCAAGAGGTAAATTTGACAATTTATTAAAAGCTAGTTTAATGAAATATATTTTAGGAGAGATCTCCTAAAATATTAAACAAACTATAACCTACTAAGTATGTCCATATACTTAGTAGGTTATAGTTTGTTCATATAATAATAGTCCATAGAAGATAAACCCCCTTATTCATAAAAAATGCTTAAAGTTAACTAGTGATTAGCGATTCTTTAACCATACATTTTTGACCTTTTAACGTCACTTAACTTAAATCGTCCTTTATGAATAAACACCACAGTGTTTAAGGGGTTTATTCATAATCGATTATTAAAGTTAAGTGACGTGCAAGCTTCTAAAATGTATATTTAAAAAATCGCTAATCACTAGTTAACTTTAAGCAGCGTTTATGAATAAAGGGGAATATGTCTAGCGGTATGGGTTACAAATGGATGTAATAAGTAAATGAAACAGTGTTTATAAAAAGATTAATAATTTATTTTAAATCTTTGTTTTGTGCATGACTGCGGTGGATCTGTAACAAAGAGTTAAATCATTTTAATAAAAATTAGAGCGTTTTCATAATTTCCTAGAATATTGAGAAGGGTTTACACTACATACCTGCTAATTTATTGTATGCATTTTTCCACAGATAGTCAACAAAAGCCTGGTGCAGTGCTCAACCTTCAAGAAGATCCCGGTTCATACTGCACTGGAAATTAAAAGACTGATTATTGATGTGTTAATATTATTACATTAGGTGTTGTACCTAGGATTTGTTTTATTATTTAAATGACAAAATGTCTTTTTGTTTTGTATAATATTTTTTTTTGACTTAATGTAAAGTAGATATTTAGTTTATGAGAAAATAGATATATAGTTATAAATAATAAAATAATAAAAATGTTTTATTGAAAAAAATTTTACAAATTTTACCCTACGAATATATTAGAGTTATAAATAAACGTTGATTTTTAATAGGTACAGTAGTTTCATTTATGTTGCTAACAGCAAAAACAGAAATCAGATCTCCGGTCTGTCATACTATAAAGGTGCTGAATAAGCTTATGGGTGTATGTTTGGTCTTCTGTGAAAGAAAGTATGCGAGAGAGTCCGCTGTTCCATGTTAGTTTTAGTAGTTGTTTTTAAGTTAATTAATGTAATTAGTGTACTGTTTTAGTTAACAATAAATAAATAACTGATAGAAGTCCAACTATTATGTACCTTTACCAACATAGTTAAAAGAAATTCATACCTGTCGCAGTACTTCTGCATAATCCTCATCAGGTGGCAATAATGCTATTGGCATGTTTGCAATATTTGTGGTTTATTTTTTAGTTTAAAAGTCTTTGTTCCTTCATTGATTGCACTAGACACAGTAATTTGCGAAACTTTAAGGAGGGCAATGTCCTTGTCCAATAAAATTCTCTTAGGACTCTGATGCATAAAATACAAGTGCTATTAGAATCTGCAATAAAAATATAACATTAATCAACCTATTTCGTGTTTGTAGCTATAGATTACAATAGATTAATACATCAATTGTCAAATTACGTTTCCTCACCTTAATTTCTGCCCATACGCTATCAATTCGACGCAGTCTGGTCATAAGGAGAATGAGTTCTTCAATTAACCCTCTTACTGAGACATATTCAAGGCAAAACGTTTTCAGAAATTCCGCTTTGGGAACATTAATAAAGGGATCTATATTCAAACTCGTCAAGCGATGTGTTCGACGTCTCCTGCATATTATCTTCCTTCTCTAGCATCCACTGAGTTGGCTAGTAATGAAAACATTCTCAAATATTCCACAAACACAATAGATATCACACTTTTTGTACAAAACCACCACCACCATCGAGCTGCCTTGCTTCGAAAAGCAATGTTTGTACAAAGACGGCATCATAACAGTTCAATGATCAAATGAACTGTCAAAATTTTAGCAGATTACCGCATATGTCAGTCATTGATTTGTCATTTTGGACAAGATTACCGTTTTATGCCATTTTGTTCAGTGATTGACCACTTGGCACGCCATTGTGTTAGTAGATTACGGATTTTGTCAAAATCGGTCATTATGACATTACAAGTCGACAATTTTGTCACTATTGCAATAGCAGACTCGGGGCCCAGGACGAAAACCAGATTGAAAAGGATTCAGTAGACAAAAACAACAAACAACACAGAAACAGTAGAAAAGTACTAAGCTGATGATGGACAAGGCGTTCTAGGACCTTGGAGAGGAAAGGCAAGATGGATATGGGACGGTATTCAGAAAACGAAGTTGGATTGGATTTTTTGGGTAACGGAATGACTTTGGCATCTTTCCACATCGCTGGAAAGGCAGCATAGGATACAGAGTAGTTAAGGATGTAGCATAGGACAGGAACGATCTCGTCGAGGACAGGGAGTATCATTTTCCGACTTACACAATCACTACCGATTGCGTTGGACGTGATTGGAAGTCTGCTCTTCTCTTCTAACATCACAATCAGTGAATTGACTAAAAATAAGTGGGTCATGATCCGGAGTTGGAAGGTTCGAAAGGTTGTTAATTGTAGTCGCCTTTATGATCCCATTACAGTGGGACGAAGAGGAGAAGTGTTGATTCAGTAGATCAATCTTTAAGTCTTTGGGAAGCGATTCTTAGATAGATGATTTTCATAAAAGTCATAATCCTACTTCCTACTTATCTAAACAGTTTTCAAAATTCAAAATTTCAATGACGTTTCGGACAGATTGTTGCAAATTAATATGCATTCGGCCATAACCTTGATTCGTTACTGCTGTTTTAGCCCTAAATTAATTTATTTCCTTCGCGCTTCCCATTTATGGAAGCACACTCACCTTTTAGACAAAATAGACAAAATTATCAGGCATACATTAACTTCAATTTTAAATGTGGCCATGGACGACCGAGCTTGGGCACAAGCTACTCTCCCGATTCGTATGGGGGGCCTCGGCATCCGCAAAATTTCTGATATTAGTTTACCGGCTTTCATATCCTCGGTCCACGGCACTGATAAATTAATCAGAAAAATTTTAGCCCCCTCACTGATTAATTTTGATGTGCCGTTCTTCTCCGAGGCTATGGATTCCTGGAGAATCACTTGCCCGAATACAGATCCACCCAGCAATCCATCTTCCCAGAGACAGTGGGACGAGCCGCTCTGTAGAGTAGTACGGAACAATCGACTTGTCTCGTCTGCTACTGATGCGGAGCGTGCGCGCCTGCTAGCTGTGGGAAGGTGGGAGTCGGGTCTTTGGCTTCATGCACTACCTTCGTCGAACATGGGCACTTTGTTCGACGACACCACTTTCCGCATCGCTGCTTCCTTACGACTAGGAGCTCCTTGCTGTTCTCCTCATCGCTGTCACTGTGGTGCAGATGTCAACAGCCTCGGACACCACGGCCTGGCTTGCAGCCGAAGTGCGGGTCGCTTAGCTCGGCACGCAAACATTAACGACATCATTCGACGAGCTCTTGTCACTGTCGGCGTTCCAGCTGTATTAGAACTTAATGGCTTGGTGCGCGATGATGGCAAGAGACCGGACGGCATGTCCTTATTTCCTTGGAAGATGGGTAGGCCTTTAGTGTGGGATGCAACTTGCGTCGATACTCTTGCGCCATCCCATCTTCTTGGATCGACGTACTGTGCTGGCGTTGCTGCTGCGGTTGCAGAAAACCTCAAACGGCGAAAATATAACAACCTTATCGGAAATTATATTTTCGAGCCGTTTGGGGTTGAAACTCTTGGGCCGTGGGGTCCGAGTGCTCTTTGCCTTTTTAATGAACTGTCCAAACGGCTTGTTGACACTTCCCGTGACCCAAGGGCTGGCTTTTACCTTGGCTAGAGACTAAGTATTGCCATTCAACGCGGAAATGCTGCCAGTCTCTTGGGTACATTACCAATCGACAGCGATGACGAAGAATTTTTTGATGCTGTATTGTAATTTATTAATAGTTTTAATTAGGGTAATAGCTTTATTTAGTAATTTGTATTTATTTAGTTTTATAAGTTTGTATATATAGTAAGTACATTGTATGACATTTATTAAAACAGTTTATTTATGTTTAGATATTTATGATTTGCATAGAACGTTTAACCGATTTGAATATAAGGTAATTCCCTAATAGGTTACATTTTTTGATAGATATATATTATAATTAGTCCATACTTGAAAGTAATTAAAATACACAAAATTGTACTAACAAATACCTCAACTTTATTCATTGGTTGAATTCCACAAAATGTGTTTAATACCTGGATTGCATCCATCTTTCTTTTCTTGTAGGGCTAGCACGTAAAATTAATGTCGACTTTTCAATGGTTTTTCGAAATACCAAGTTATTATGCATGTTATTTTAATGATTCTATTAAATATGCTACAATAGGAATTGTTAATAAATAGCTAGCATGTAAAAGTCGAAAATCATGTAAATAACAGGAGATTTAGAAAACGTGAGTTGTGATAACCCTAATTTGGTTTGTTTACCTCTATTCTTTATGGAGCTAGGCGATGGTATAAATCTACGAGGCTTTTTGTGCCCTTAAATATTCGATAGGTGGCCATCGATGCTTCTTACATAATTTATAAGTATGTATGACATCCAGCAATGCTGGGGTACTATCAAAAGTAGGAGCAACATTTATCCGTTCGAAAAATGTATCTAGGATACTTTTTTCGAACAAACAAAGCAATGGATTAACAATAGTTAAGCTTCAAAATAATTTAGATTGATATTGATAGTGTGTTCGAGATTAGGGTGGTGAAAAAATGTGCCGTATCAATTTGAGAGTTTAACAACATTTGCGGTATTTGACAGCCTCCGTGGCGTAGCGGTAGCGAACGCGGCCGCTGCGCAAGGAGGCGCGGGTTCGATCCCCGCGCAGTGCAAATATTTGTATGCATGAATATGAATATTTGCACTGGTCTGGTCGTGCCTCGGAAAGTACGTTAAGCCGTTGGTCCCAGTTGCCATACGAACATCTAGTGGCAGTCCAACAATTGGTCTAGCTGTAATGCTTCGATATCGCCTTCAGGCTGTGGAGGTCAGACGGCAGTCGCTTCACGGAAAATGTCGAAGTTTCGCCAAAATCAGCAGTTAGACTGGTAAAGCGGACCCCAGACTCCAGAACTAAAAAAAAAGGCTTCGGATGCGGCTGGCATTAACGCTGAGATGATGATGATGATGATGAACAACATTTGCGGTATTGTTGACGAACAAAAACGCAATGAATGTTGTTGAACTGTCAAATTGATACAGATTGCTAATAATGGTGTGTTAAGCAATTACTGTGCGCCATACTGATTTAAACTGAGGCGGGTCAGCCGTGCTGCTATTTTTTTTTTTTTTTGTATACAATATGTAAAGAAAACCCTGTCCGATCCGTGAAGGTATTGTTAGGTATCGATAACTGATTCTACTAATGGATATAAAGTCGGGCTAAACTTAAAAAAAATACCCCTAAAAAAATAAATTGTATTTCGCTAATAGAGGTAACTTAATACATGTGCGGTAGGCAACCATTCCGCGGGCGACGGGGGGTAGGGGACGCGGCACGTGGCCACATCGCTTATAATAATACAGTCCAAATGGTGTTGTCACTTTTTTTAAAAATAACAAATTTCGGGAAGTTGGAGTTAATTCGAGGGAAAAAAAGGTTATTTCAAAATTCATTAGTATTGTTACTATGATGATAACATAAAATTTTATATTATATTTGTTCATGTGTTTACCTAACCTTTATTATCCTTATGGGTCGGACAGGGTTTTCTTTACATATTGTATGTTATAAACTAGCGCTTGACCGCAATCCCGCCTGATGGTAAGCAGTGATGCGATCGTTGATGGCAAAGCGCGCTAGTTTTTTCATCTTCATCTCAGCGTTAATCCCAGTCGTATCCGAAGCTTTTCAGCTTTGGAGTCCAGGGTCCGCTTTACCAGTCTAACTGCTCATTTTGGCTAAACTTCGATATTTTCCATGAAGCGACTGCCAAACGACCTCCACAACCCAAAGGCGATATCAAGTCGCCGTACGACGGGTCGTCCGATGGTGAAACGGAAATGGGGGAATTAAATCGTGCAATGCATATATTATAATATTGTGCGACTGTTCTTATAATGTGCAGGAGTCTGTGCATATCTGCCGAGTTACTATTGTTTCCGTTCCTAACGTCCTAATGTACATACTGCCAAATTAACCCGCACTGGCTCTCGCAGTGGATTGCGGTCCACTACCTTTCACCTGTAAGAAAAGAGTGGGGGAGTGGATTCCCTCGGGGCCAAAAGGTCGGGCTCCTCCTGATTCAGGGGACCCCAAACTCGGGTAGTCCACGACCTCTGGTTCCCGAGATAATCCACGGGGGGGTGAGGTAATGAATGAGGGGGGTCGGGGGGGGGGGGTAGTTTCGTGGGAATATTAAGGGGTGAGGGGGGGAGTAAGGGAGGGGGGATACAGGAGGGACTGTGAAGTAGGCGGTACCAAATTTTATGTTAACTGACCCCCTTAATGGTTGTCAGTCAACATAAAATTTAATGAATAGTGTTAAGTGTAAATAAATAAATAAAAAAAAAATATTTTTGCATAAATCTTCTATTTTTATTGAAAAAAAAAAAAACTCGTTGTAGACCTTGTAGTACCAAGCTCGCGCCACGAGCGCCTCTGTGCTTATATTCCCCACTTAACTTCCGTTCGCCTTGCCCGATCATTTTTCGTAACGCTTTCGCCAGCTTACTCCCCAAGTCAAGCATGCCTAAAGAAGTTTCACTTCAAAAACTAATTAGTCCGCCAGTCAGATTTCCAAAAAATACTGTTACGGGCTAGGGGTACTCAAACACCGGTTAAGGGTTTCGAAATTTATTGGCAACGAAGGTACAGTCGATTGTAGGCAATGACAAGTAGAATGTTGCTGACGTTGCACCGAAGTCTTCACTTACGTCCACGAAGTCCGTATTGTAAACACGCAATAACACTACAGATGTTACTTCACGTAGTACCTACAGTTCTCGTTACAGTTGTCGCAGTAGGTATTCTCAAAGATCGCTTCTTAACTGTCGCTGTTTTCGTCTTGGTAGTCGAATGCAGACTGACTCTGCGTAGGCGTCACGGCGCTATATATAGGCCAGCTGATCGAACATTCCAGAATCGTCTAGACGTAATAATAATAGCGCATAACTTCGAGTACATTCAGTAGGTACCTACGGTAATTCCCGGAAACGGGCTTCTAGAAATTTCGATGTCGTCACTTAGTTGACAAAATTGATGAAACCTGTACCATTCGATAGGCCACCTTAAGTCTAGCAATGCGTTTTTATATTAGACCTATACAATGTCTAGGTCTCGAGTTATAGGGCTTAAAAGTTACGCACTGCATGTCACGCGATATTGAACCTTATGCCCTCAACATAAGGTGCATTCGTAACAATACTAAACACGTATTTTTTCTTTTTTCATATAAACAAAAAATGAAGACGACACAGTGCGTTGAAATCTCGTGTAACTTCACCGCACGCTACACTTTTTATCGAGCAGTGACGTCACCAGCCACCATTCCTGATCTTTGATGCCTTTTATATTTGTCAATTTTTATTGGATTGATAAAACAAAATATATGTATCCAATATTTTTCTATAATCTGAATGACGGACTAAATAGAATCATTTTATTTTACCCAGGAAACATTAAAAAGTGTAAAAAATCGATTGTTCGTTTTGCTTTATAATAATTATAAAGCAAAACGAACAATCGATCCAAAACATGTCGGTCAAAGTCGGTGGCAAAAAAACGAAAATACAAAAACTAATGACACCGACTTCTGAAATTAGTTATTTATTGTTCACATGTGGTGATTTTACAATTTTTTTTTTTTTTTTTGTTATTTTTGTAAAAAAGTTTGTCAGTCCCATCTATTGCATTTCGTAAACAAACCATCATGTAAACTGTTTCAAAATACTGTTTTAAGGAACTTAAAATTGTATCATAATTTATTGTCAATAGCCCAAAACTTGTATGTGCTTAGGCTGGATAGAATAGGAGGGAGATAACTTTAGATAATGGATGATTAAATAATATTATCATGTCTTGTTAATCTTTTATGGGATTTTTTTCTACAAACATTATCAACAAAAATTTTTGTTCCATTTCTACAGTTGACATACCACGATTATCAAGGCGTCATTGTGTCGGTGTTGTCTGTTGTCAGTTGTCACTATTGTTACTGGGAGCTGCGTGGGCGCATAGTTCGGTTCACTGTCCACTTATCCAGTACTACATTCATAAAGCTTCCGTTCCGAAGCGAGTACGACCGTGGCCACACATCCGCCACGATTACGTGTGACTCAGATAAAAAAAAAATAACAACTTTATACAATGTAAATATTTTTGAGCGATAAAGTCTAAATGTAAAAAAAAAAAATATCAACATTGTTTTCCGCTTGTTTTGTCAGTTATTCTCAGAAACATTGGAACAAATATTTTTTCGATTACCACTTTTATTTTAATTATGTATATATGTACCATGCAAAGCTATCTTAGAGCGGTTGTTGTTTCACATCTACTTCACACACACACACGTGTCACCTATACGTCAAAAATGGCACTAACTACCGTCAAACCAAAAAAAGTTTTGTTTCAGATTACAATTAGGAAATTATGATCTTGTCGAAAACAAATTAGTTATTGACGTATGTTTCGTTAACCAACAGTTTGAAAAACCCTTTTATACATAGTACGGATTATTTACTGTCCAGCGTTGTAGATACCGCGCCGGAAAAAAAAGCGTGGTTTCTATTGTGAACCATACTACATTCAGAACCGAGCCTATACGGCGAATAAACCGTAGTGTTTTTCGTCAATAATTGTTATTGTACATAAAATAGATCAAAGTGTGATCCTTCTCTGTGTGAGAGGAGACCTGTACCCAGCAGTGGGACGATAAAAAGGGTGATGATGATGATGATGATGAGACAAGTGTGAACAAAGGGCCTGTATATTGTCATCCTTGGCAGTGTATCTTAAACTGTAAGAAACTAATGATCCAAAGTCTTGTAAACATGCATATTTCAGTAAAATTGAACAATCAGTAAAAACAATCTACTTCGAACAATAGAACTAAGTTTCGAGCACCAATATTCAAATTGAAATAAAATACATTATATGTAATAAAACTTTATTAATAAAATTTTCATAGTTTATAACAATATTAGTTCTTAATGTTAATTGTCAAAAAACATTTTGCTCAAAATCAAATATCAAAAGCGTTTTATAGAAACGAGTTATTGAAAGAATTGTAAGTCAAGGGATATCGTTTTTCTATCGAATACATAGAAGGACGAATCAGAAACATTTTAGGTAAATAAATTAATAAATAGCTTGCATTATGAGTAAAATAAAGCATCACATATCATCCTTACAAATAGTTAATCATTCAAAAATATTGTAAATTATTTAATAGGTTATGTTGGTAGGATCATGATTACAGCTAAAAGGGCCTCTGGCTCTAGTTACTTGACACCAACGTCGCGTGACGTCACCACAGTGGCGGTGCGGGTCACTGCAGTGGATTCGTTAGCGGTTCTGGCCGCGGTCCCCACCTTCCTAATAGTAGTTGTGGTCGTTGTCTTACTAACACCACCGTTGGCAAGTTTTTGGACATCAGTGTTAGATCGCACTTCTTCAGTAGCTGCCTGTTTCTTCTCATGAGCAGTTGCATTCTTCACATTTCTTTGAATATTCTGTTCGAAGCCTTCCCTTCTAATCACTTCACCACTCCTTTCCTCAGTACAACTTCCTATTCGTTCTCCCTGTTCTGCGGTTCTTATGACTCCATTCTCAACAGGAATGACTTCATTGTTCTGATAGTGCTCGGAATATCCATTTCCGTCGGATGTGTCGATAGTGTAAGAACCTCGACGGATCGGCTTCTCGGGAACCCACACGATGTCTTGAGTTAAAGTTTCTCGGTGCTGAACTGGTTCGGGCGATACTGTCGTACTTCTGACCTCGCTGTCGTGTCTCACTTGAGTCACATGCGCACGAGTGTTGTAAATTTCATTAGTCTCGTTTGATTCTACAATATTCTGCTGATGAACATTCCTGTTATTTTCGTCGGTATTCTGTTGGATAACAGTCCGTTGGACTTTAGTGACTTCCCTGTTATTATCGGTGGATTTTGTGATTGTTTTTTCAGCCGGGTGCTGGGAGTTTAATGGTCTGAGTTGTCCCAACAAAGGCGAGTGTTTGATACCGAAGGTTATTTGCGGCGTTTTGTTGATCTGCACCTGTAACCACAATATTTCTTTAAAAATACCTGTATATGACCATTGAAAGGTTATGGCCTCTTCTGTACTCTAATTACGTAACGCGTTATTACAATCAGTTGGAATCATCCCGAAGCAAATTGCCAATCCATTGCTTCATACGTTCGAAAATGTGTCAGCTCCAATAACACAATGATTGTTGCTGAATTGTCAAAACGCAACTCATTGCTACTGATAGTCTGTTACACAATTACCTTGCTGGTTGCCTCAGCATGAGGTGCTGGGTTCGGACCCTAAGTCGGGCAAATTGTTATTTTCTAATTATTTCATGCAAAAGCACTAACATAGCACAGTGGTGAAGGGCAAGCGTTTTGGGTGAAATGTCTTTTGTAATTATGATGCACAAAAAGTGGCAATTCTTATCCTAACTTGAATAAATGACTTTCGGTTTTGTTTTTTTTTTATCATCACTACATATTATAAAACAAAGTTACTTTTACTTTCCCTATGTCGCTTTGTATGATTCAATCTTTTAAACTACGCAACGGATTTTGATAGGGTTTATATAGGGTAATAGATGCAGTGATTCAAGAAGAAGGTTTTTATATATATAACATTATATATAAGTGGAACACTGATATTTTTTGAGGTTTCTAACACATGTCACAAAATAAACCCATTTTTACATGCTTTTTACTAGGTTCACTTGTATGTTTGCTTGTCCGTCTCTAACTCAATTTTTTTTTTTCAACTTTACCCTACATTAATTTGTGCAGGCAAAGTATTTTTTTATTTTAGATTTAGATTTAGTTACTTGGGTAACGCATCATTACGAATTTCAGCACTTGCTATTCTGTCTGTTGGAGATCACGAAAAGTTTGGTAAAAACAAATGAGCACCATTTAAGCGTTCGTCTTATCCGTATATTATTTAAAAAATATATAATATCGAACTAAAAAGTTGAAAATAAATATAGTAGTAATATAAAAATTATTTTAAAATTTAATTTATTAAAAAGCGTGAGGCGCTTAATATACAAAAATTATGGCACAAAGCACCTCGCGCTTTTTTTTCATTTTACTAGTATAGTTTATATACTATTGTCATAAATTAAATTTTAAAATTATTTTTAACTTTTAGTTTGATATGCTTTAAAAGCGTGTTTTTTAGTTTTTTAAACTGTATTTATTTTGAGCATACATTGCAAAAGCTGGCAGAACCCTATGAGATAGACCAAAATAATGTACTACAGTATTGTAGACCTTAAAAATGCCTACAAAAAAGTCTGCGATACCATATGTCTACCTACTATAGTTTCTTCATTATGACTACTTATTTATGTTTGAAAAGTCAATTAAAATGCCAGTCTAAACCAGAGCCCACTATTTGTTCCTTATTATTAATCCTTATCCAAATAAATCAGCAGATCTCTTTTTGAATTATTGGAATTGGTTGTTTCATTCAGGAGATATCACGATTTATTCAAAACTAAACACCAGAAAAAATCCGCGTGCTGATCGTGCCCCTGCCAGCCGCCTGCTACTTGAGTGTTTCTCTGCCTAAACCGCGGAGTGAGTGGGCCGGAGCGGGGAACCATTATTTCGAATAAACTTGTTACCCCGGTAGGCTTTCATTCTGTTTGAAGGTGGTGGAACTGGCTATCCATGGAAAATAAGGTCGATGTATCTTGAAGAGTCAGATATTGGCTGATGGGCGGCACAGTAGACATTATTTTTATTGAGGAAGGCTTAGGTACCTATATCATTTGTCCACGTGCGAAGCCGGGGCGGGTCGCTAGTAAATTATAAACTAGTGCTTGACTCCCTGATGGGAAGCAGTGATGCAATCGTTGTCGTTAATAGTAAAGCGAGCTAGTTTATTAAGAGCCTCTTCACTCTAACCTTGAAGACACTTAAATTGTAGTCCGACAGAAACACCGCCGCTGACAAATGGTTCCCGTCCCTCTATGTACACGGTATAAAAGACGAGGCAAACCGCTTCGTTCGGATCGTTGCGGTGTCAACATCAAGGGTGGAAACTCGCCGTACGACGGGTCGTCCGATGATGGAACGGAGATGAGGGAATTAAATCATGCAATTTCCTCGCACACTCTCCAAAATGCATCCTACAGACAGGTTGATTACTCTTTGCCTGTGCTCCAGCCTTTGGAGACAGTTTTCAGCTAAATCTGAGTGGCCAATTAGCCTCTTCGCACGCGTGTCCACTGAATCCTAAGTAGTCAGGTGGCATTTTGCACAAGCCCAACTCAGCTGGAATTACTCAGCAGCATAATCTGAATTTGATGGACACAGTTGATGGTTTCGCCCAGCTGGAGTTCTCGGCTCGCCCCCACGTAGGCACGCAGGTATATGACAAAGACATTAAAATTATATTAATCTCTTTGGTATATGACATGAAATTTAAAAAAAAAAAATCAACTTGTATCAATAGTACCGAGGGCAACTTACATGTAAAGTTGCTGTTGTTGAAAGAAATGTTGGACATGCATTTCAATTATAGCGCGTCGCTTTGATCGATACACCACCACTATATCAGGCAGACAATAGTTCTGTGAGTGATCATGAACATGGATCGATCCCAGTACCTACAGCGTGATATTTTCATTTCCGAGAACTGGTTCGGGAACATACCTATAGTACAGCCCCTTCGATTCTACAATGTTATATTTCTGAAAAAGTTGCTGATGGATTATCCTGGCTACAAGGGTGTGTATATATACAAGTACTCTCCGTTAGCTAGACAAGAACACCCGGAGATATCTGCCTTATTCATAAACGTTGCTTAAAGTTAACTAGTGATTAGCGATTCCTTGACCATACATATTTGTCGTTTGCATATCACTTAACTTTAATCATCGTTTATGAATAAACACCATAGTGTTTCAAGGGTTTATTTATAAACGATGATTAAACTAAAGTGACGTGCAAATGTCAAAAATGTATGTTTAAACAATCACGCCCCAAGCACGCCGGACAGATGTCAGCCGTACCGTCTTTCGCAATAAATCTCCGATAATTTATTGTTCGTCACTATAACTTTGACCGTAATTGCACAGACAAAAAATTCGGTTTCTCCAAAGAGGTCACCCAAATATAGCAAGGCTACGGAAATCTAGTAGATCTACATCGAGCCCATGTAGGGCCCAGAAAAAGCCTCCGTGAACCCTCCTTACTTTGCCATACCTCCATGCGATCATTAGTGCAAAACACCATTGAGTTGTATCCTAAAAAATAATTTAATGTCCACCAGAAAGATTTATAAAAAATATTGAACACGTATTTTGTATTTTTTCTTTCATTCAAATACTTAGGAAGATATATTGTATTGAAATGTCGCATGACGTCACGCCGTGGTAGATTTTGTACCACGGCGTAATGTAATTAGCCCCCACTCCGTAACTTTAATACGCTCTATCTCAACATTTTTTCGCAATTTCGACAAAATAAAAAAAAAAAATTATTATCTATAAGACGGACTAATTATTTTTTTGGTTTTCATACCTTGGATACATCCGTATTGGCTTCCACCGATTCTATTTACCCAAGGAGAGCGGGGTGAGCCCTTGTCCACCGCGGTTACATCTCGATACATCCCTACATTACTTTCTAAGAAATATAATTCCTAATAGTAGGAGAGCTGGCACGAATTTTTGGGTAGGTATTTGAGGCAAGCTGAAAACTTGTCCTATACCTCTCCTATTATACCCCAACAGGGAACTGCAGACCTGGCTGGTGAGTAGCGGGGCTAAATTAACCCCTAAATTTTTGAAAAAATTATTTTTTTTATTTTGAAAAATATATTTGAGGCAATATGCAATTTTTATATGTTGTAGTTTAATGTATAAAGAATAAAAAAAAAAATAAGCCAGACGATTTGGTCGGGATTTTATAATTGCCAGACGCGTGCAAAAATATTTTGCAAAAAAATATAAAAAATATATTTGAGGCAACTTGAAATTTTAATAGAACATTATTTATAACTAAAAAATAAGATCCTCAAAAAGACAGGTCATTTCTGTGGGACTTTCTACCTGCCAGGTGATCCAACAAGTTATGTATAGGTACGAGTGCGTAGCGCTATAGACAAGCTGTAGAGTGAGAGAGAGAGTTTATCGGCAGCTGTCTGCGTTCTTGCTTGCCGCGTTATTATTGGCTCTGGCGAGGTCACGTGACTTACAATAGCCATGAGGTTTTTCAGTCGGAATTTCGGAGTCGTTATTCTCAGTCGTAGAATTGGCTTGTATCCTAAAAAATAATTTAATGTCCATCAGATAGATTTATAAAAAATATTGAACACGTATTTTTTATTTTTTCTTTCATTCAAATACTTAGAAAGATATATTGATTTGAAATATCGCATGACGTCACGCCGTCGTACAAAATATAGCACGGCGTAACGTAATTAGCCCCCACTCCGTAACTTCAATATGCTATATCTCAGTAGTTTTTCGTAATTACGACAAAATAAAAAATACGGGTCCTAATGTTTTTAAGTATCTATAAGACGGACTAATTATTTTTTTGATTTTCATACCTTGGATACATCCCTATTTTAATATTGGTGTTACACGTTTTATAAGGTAAATAATTTTAAAATGTCTGGTAAAAAATGCACATGGAATTAAGACCATCTTTATGCACGAGTTTACCTGGCTTCCATGCATTAACAGGATGCGATTATAATCCATTATTTTTTCAAAAAGGCAAGGTAAGACCATATAAAATATTGATAAAAAATAAACGTTATCAAACAGCATTAACGGATCTTGGAGTTGCACATATTACCGGTGCGCGTGATGAAATTTTGCCAATTTTGGAAGAATTTGTTTGCGAAATTTATGGATATAAAAATATATCAAGTATAAATGCAGCACGACTTCAAAAAATTTGTACAACTTACTAAGCCGACACTGAAGATGAACCTTTCAAGAAAGCATTAAAAATTGTGATCCCTCTACTTTACCACCGTGCAAAGCTGAATTGCAACAACATCTTTTAAGAACACAATATATAACGAGTATTTGGAGAAATGCATATTTACGATTCCCCAGCTCTTTGACACCGGATAGAAACGGATGGACACTTAATGAAGATACGCTAGATTTTCACTGGTTTGACGGAGACTGTATACCGCAATCAGTATTCGACGCTGTTGTTCATGAAGAAAATAAAGAAAATGATATTGGAAATGTTACTGAAGGTGCGTATAAATAGTTTTTCTTTAATAACTGCTGCATTCAAAATTTTAATTTCTGTGATTAATTTAAAAAATCAATATATATTACTTTTCGCTGATGATGCAGAGGTAGCCGAATCTGATGCAGATGAATCGGAAGAAGATTCTGATAGCTCTGATGAAGGAGCATCCTCAGATGATGAATAAAAATTTATTTGTGACGTGGGATGCATTAAATTTATATTTTTGTACTCATAATTCTGCAATTGTATAATTATGATATCTCAATAAATCTGATTTTGTGATTTTGTATTTTTGAAATCGTTACTTTTTTTTATTTAATACGTTAGCTATTATTAATTTCAACATGAAAAAAATATTCATTTTCTGTATAAATTTTAAATTTGAATACTGTCTCAAAAAAAAGTATATTTTTTATTTTAGATATCGTGGCGAAAATATGAATCCTATTAAAAATTATTGAAACAAAAGTTTTTGGAAAATTAATTTTCTAAAGAAAATGTTTTTTATGATTTGTTGAAAAAACCATTACATTTAGATTTATATTTAAATTGACTAGATAACAAATTTTATATGATAAAAAAATATAACAAAATAAATATATCCATTTAACACGCACAAATCAACACAATCATTTTTATATGAACCGTTTTTAGTAGAAATTCACAAAAAATTTTATTTTTTACTCCGAAAATTTTAATTGGAACCTCGTGGCTATTGTAAGTCACGTGACCTCGCCAGAGCCAATAATAACGCGGCAAGCAAGAACGCAGACAGCTGCCGATAAACTCTCTCTCTCACTCTACAGCTTGTCTATAGCGCTACGCACTCATACCTATACATAAATTGTTGGATCACCTGGCAGGTAGAAAGTCCCACAGAAATGACCTGTCTTTTTGAGGATCTTATTTTTTAGTTATAAATAATGTTCTATTAAAATTTCAAGTTGCCTCAAATATATTTTTTATATTTTTTTGCAAAATATTTTTGCACGCGTCTGGCAATTATAAAATCCCGACCAAATCGTCTGGCTTATTTTTTTTTTTATTCTTTATACATTAAACTACAACATATAAAAATTGCATATTGCCTCAAATATATTTTTCAAAATAAAAAAATAATATTTTCAAAAATTTAGGGGTTAATTTAGCCCCGCTACTCACCAGCCAGGTCTGCAGTTCCCTGTTGGGGTATAATAGGAGAGGTATAGGACAAGTTTTCAGCTTGCCTCAAATACCTACCCAAAAATTCGTGCCAGCTCTCGGACTATAAGCCTGCATATCTCGTGATTGTTCAGGTTCTTAGGCCTCGTCCACCACATTTTCGCAGGATATACAGCAGGATGCCTTATTACCGATGACCGTGGGCGATGGATTCGATTTGCAGTTAGCATAGATGCCCAATGCTTCAGACATTCCCAAATGCTTATAGGTTTCGAATGCGGAGAGAGCTCTAGAGTTTATGGAATCCGAGTTTTGGGTTCCCATGGATACACAATTTCCCCTCGCTTTACATGCATGACTACATTTGTCCACACCAACTTCCATCTTGATGGCGCTAAGTTTCAGCAATTTTCAGAAGTTATTATTATTTAAAAATAATGATTTGGGTATTTCAACAGTACAAAACAAACTTGTCAATGTGTTAATCCTAATATGTAGTTTAGTGTAAGTCCAAATAATCTATTGCTAGATAATTAATTTACCTTTTCGGGGGAGTAGGTGCCAGGCGCGGGCACTCGCGTGCGGTCGTCCACAGGCACCTTGTGACGTCCCGACATCGTGTACACCGGGGTGTCCAGCACGGACGGGATGCGGTACGAATTCGGAGCTGAAAATAGTAGCAAAACTATTAAAACATTTCAGTACTAAACAATATTAATATTGCTAGCATTCCAAGTTCTCTTGTTATGATTAATCGCTTGACCTATTCTTCTTTTTCTATAGTATTATTTGTGTTACACCCACTGTGAAATTTTGTTAATTTTTAGATAAAATCCTATTATTTATTAGTTCATTATCCTCCATGCTTTGATTAGTAACACCATCTGCCTGCGAAACTATAACTCACCAGGGGTTTCAGCGAATTTATTTGTATGTACTTTGATACCGAAAGTATGCTGTGGAGAGTAAGTCAATATGAACTTGTAGCCCTTCTCAGGGTTGTATGCCCCTGGAGCTGGCACCTTCAACCGCTCGTCTATTGGTTCCTTATGTCTACCCGAAATCGTATACAACGGAGTTTTAACGGGCGTTGGAATATTGTAGGAATTCGGAGCTAGAATATATTTATGGAGAAATATAGTAATCGTCTAATTTAGAAACAATGACAGTGTCAATGAAAGAAATGTGTATTTACCTGGTGTGTCAACGGCTTTTACGTTATCGGTTTTGATCCTGAACGTATATTGAGGAGCAGAATGCAGCAACACTTTATCAGCCTTGTCGGGATTGTAGCTGTTCGGTGCAGGAACATCCTCTGGCTTATGAGGATTGGTCTTTATCCTGAATGAGTATCGAGGTGCGCTATCTAACATAATCCTATCGGCTTTCTCGGGATTGTACACGTTAGGAGCAGGTGTATTATTTATTTTATCTTCTTTGCCTCTAGGGGCTAAGGAATGGGCAGGAGAATGGTGATGAGTAATGTCATCTGCTTTTTCAGGATGATAAGCACTCGGACCTGGTGTATTAAATATTTTAGCAGCGTCTACTTTTGGTCGGAATGAATACGATGGCGCGTGTGCATGTGTTAATTCGGCGCCTTTTTCTGGATTGTAAGCATTAGGACCGGGATAATTTGATGGTTTATCAGCTGGACCTTTTGATCCAAAACTGTATTTAGGCGTGCCATCTAACATATAGTCATACTTGCTAGGATCGTACGAATTAGGTGCGGGTGTATCTTCTGGTTTATGATTTGGGTGTTTAACCCTAAATGAATATGCGGGAGAACTCTCCAGCAAAACCTTATCACCTTTCTCTGGGTGGTATGCGTTTGGACCTGGATAGTTATCAATCTTTTCAGGTTGGCCTTTACCAGCCATCGTAAATTGTGGTGTGCCATTTAAAATACGGGGATCGTATTTATTAGGTGCAGGAGTATCAGAAATCTTTGCATCTGGCCCTTTGCCTGACATAGTAAATTTAGGGGTATTAGAAGGCAAGTGGGGATCGTAAACATTTGGACCAGGAGTATCAGACGGCTTGCCATCATGTCCTTTGCCAGAAATCGTATACTTAGGAGAATTAACAGGTAAATGAGGGTCATAGCAATTCGGCCCAGGTGTATCAGATGGCTTCCCATCGTGTCCTCTACCAGCTAAAGTATATTTTGGAGTACCATCAGGCATATGAGGATCGTATGCGTTAGGAGCTGGTACTTCAGACGGTTTCATTGCGGGATGTCTACCACCCATAGTATATTTCGGTGTTCCGTCGATATAATGTGGATCATAACCGCCGGGCCCAGGGGTATCAGAAGGCTTACCATCATGCCCTTTGCCAGAAATCGTATACTTAGGAGAATTATCAGGTAAATGAGGGTCATAGCAATTCGGCCCAGGTGTATCAGATGGCTTCCCATCGTGTCCTCTACCTGCTAAAGTGAATTTTGGAGTACCATCAGGCAGGTGAGGATCGTATGCGTTGGGAGCTGGTACTTCAGACGGTTTCATTACAGGATGTCTTCCAGCCATAGTATATTTGGGTGTTCCATCGATATAATGTGGATCATAAACGCCAGGCCCAGGTGTATCAGAAGGCTTGGCATCATGACCTTTGCCATACATACTAAATTTAGGTGTTCCATCTAATAGGTGCGGGTCGTAATTATTCGGCGCTGGTGTATCACTTGGTTTATCCGTAGCAGTCTTTGGTCTGAAAGTGTACGAGGGAGATGAATCATGAAGAAGTTTATCAGCCTTATCTGGACTGTATGCATTGGGTGCAGGGACATAATCTGTTTTTGGTGTGTGACCTTTTCCCGCCATGCTAAATTGCGGTGAACTATGATACATTTTCACAGAGTTCTCTGGCGCATACACATTAGGTGCTGGTGTATCATCAGTTTTCAAAACATGATCTTTTACTCTAAACGAATAAGCTGGTGATGACTCGTGCAAAATTTTATCAGCTTTATCCGGACAGTAAGCATTAGGAGCTGGAGTATAATCAATTTTATCACAGTGGCCTTTACCGCTCATAGTATATTTAGGGGTTCCATCTAACATATGCATTGATTTTTCAGGAGCGTATACATTAGGTGCTGGTGACTCACTCCTTAGAACGGTTTGGTCTTTAATCCTGAATGAATATGCTGGTGAACTCTCATGAAGGACTTTGTCAGCCTTCTCAGGGCTGTAGCTATTTGGAGCTGGTGTTTCTGCTAGCTTAGAACATACTCCTTTCCCTGAGATAGTATACTTTGGTCCACCATTCAACATATGCATAGATTTTTCTGGAGCATAAACATTCGGGGCTGGTGTTTGTTCAAATTTCTCAACTACTTCTTTTGAACGCATTGTATATGAAGGGGAACTTTCGTGTAATATTTTATCAGCCTTTTGAGGGCTGTAGTAGTTTGGACCAGGAGTTACATCATGCTTTTCAGCTACACCTTTGCCGGCTAAAGTATACTTAGGCCCATGTTTAAGCGAATTTAAAGATTTTTCTGGAGAATAAATGTTTGGAGCAGGCCCATTTTGTTTTTTAATAATTTCAGTTTTTGTTCCAAATGAGAATGCGGGTGATTTTTCTCTAAGCATTCTATCCGCCTTTTCGGGGCTATAAGCGTTAGGAGCAGGGATTTGTTCAGACTTTTCTAACTTCATTTTTCTTGAAATGGTGTTTCTTATGGTTTTGTCGCGCACAGTTCTTTTATCCTGAAATCACAATCACATTATTAGCCGTAATTGTATCAGGAAATTATTGAATATTATACAACTGAATCATATTGATCAATAATTATACATAAATTGTACACTATTAAAATAATAAATAAGTACCTGGTTAGTAGCTGATCAGTAGAAGCAGCGACAACATGCAAATATAATGTTAAATATGATATCTAAACTCTGGAATCATGTCTATGCGTTTTGTCATCCCACAAAACATCATTATAGTTACTTGAAAAAGTTATGTGTAAGGTTTATTTTCTGATAATACTTAATTGTTAAAACGATTTTTGGAAGAATATTTAATAAAAAAATTTTTACACATCACAACACAAATAAATAAGTACTGCAACGATGGAAAGTTTCAGCTCTCACAAAGCAAGGCGATGAATGAGGTGAATGAGTTAATCTTGTTACAGACAGATGTCGGTTAGATGGCGGCGATCTCTTCTGGCGCAGGATGAAGGGTGGCTTGACCCGCGTACTGCGAGTGCCGGATGCCGAACGTGTGCGCCGGCGCCCACGGCAGGTTCACGCACACCTGTACCCACCCCAATGTTAGTACATGTCATGATGTAAGTAGAGACAGACAGTCTTAGAGAATTTAAACAGGCACTGTAGGCACCATAACTTATTGTGTCTTGTACAGATTCAGGAAAACATTCTTAAAGAATTATTATCAAGAGATGAACGCAGGGTGCCGACTTGTCTCCGATTTAAATGCTCTTAGATATAGTAATAATGTTGTTATTGTTAAAAGCATTAGTCAAAGTCGAAATTAGTAGGCGGAAGGTTGATGTTAGCGAATTTTAATGTTAGCTGCAAATACGCGCCCACTGGCAATTCAACCCCTTTGTGCGGGCGTTATTACCAGCAGAGAAGTAAACTTCCGCGTGGAGAGAATTTAGGAAGCATTCAATTCTGACATTAATTTATGCACAAATTCACGTGCGCGCTGACATCATCTACCTCGCCTCGACTCGGACTATTTCACAGAGGTACAGACAATGATTAATGTAAGCAATAAAATAAAGACGGGACAACATCAAATACCTACTCTTTGGTTGATGGTTATTTTTTATGATAGTACTGTCATCCTTTAAAGCAGTTTAATACTAATATCGAAGGATAATAATTATAAGTTAGTAGATGACATCATCGTAGATTTGTTATTTTTACCATGAATAAATAACAATTAAACTTTTTATTACCTTCTCGGGGCAATATACTCCGGGTCCAGGAACGATGGCTGTGGGTGGCTTTGTCTCTCGCCTTGGCGCAATCGTGTACGCAGGTGGCCGTTTGGTGATCACTGCGGCAGCTTTGTCGGTTGTGTAGGTGCCAGGTCCTGGCAGCGGGAGCTTGGACTCCAACGTCTTGCCACGACCCGTGATACTAAACGCTGGTGCTGCGCGTTTACCACCCTCTTTTGCTTCTCCAAGCACAGGGGGCATGGAATATGTATTCGGCGCTGAAAATTAAACGATCAAACGTTTATTGTATAGCCAAGTAAAAGGCCCAATCAATTCTAATAGAGCCATACTTAAATATGCACTATAGTATAGAATGTGCTTTAGCAAATACCGCGCAAATAATTTACAAAGCAGAATAATAAATCATAGTGTAACAATGTGTCACAAAAACAACGAAAAATAAAAATGACATCAGGCATCAAATGATGAAACGACGCAGCTAGATTACCTAAATGAACCACAGGAAAGCTAGATGACGACCTTGATGCCAGCCTCTTATAATAATGACGTAACAAAATCAAAGTACTGAAAGGTTCAAAACAAAGAATGAGAAACTAAACAATTTAAGAGTTGAGCCATATTTAAGTGTTTAAAATCAGACAGCGAAGCATGGAACAAAAAATTCAAGCTAAAAAAGAAGCAAGTAAGGCGAGAACATAATGTGTAGGACGTGTATTGTAATAAAATAAAATGTATAGGCTTTACGAGATGTTTAAACATTTTATTTTATAACGATGATCTTTTATATACTTGCAGCTGAAAATAAAATATATATTATATTTTATTTTCAGCTGCAAGTATATAAAAGATCATCATGCTATTTTGACACCTACATCAGCAGTTTAGCATGATCAAAGCTACATGAAATTGCATCAACACGTCTCTAACATTTTTAAGTTGAACTACACGATCAAAGTTGGTAAGCATTTACTCATAAGTCATAACATAAGTATGTATAGAACATGAGATATAAACAAACTATGTTCAGGTTTATATTATTACGGATCTTTCTTCTAAAGGCCCAAGTAGTAACACATTTGTCTATAATCTAAATACAACTTTATATCTCACAATTTTTTTACTAACTATTGTTTGAATAACACTATTAAAATGTAAAAAATCATCGGTGATAATTGAGATTATTGAATTAACCTCAATTTATCATCTGCCTAGCCATATTTCCAAACTACATAGAAAACCCCTTCCAATCTAAATTGGTGATTTCCACTTAGGATTAAGGGTATAAGTATTAAAATAATCACAGAAAAGCACTCAATCTGTAAGTTGCACTATAAATTGACATGCTCCTTTCAGATACGTTCCCGATTCATTTGTTTATAATTTCAGTAAACAAAAAGAAAAAAAAGACACTGTTGGTACAAACCAAGCAGACCAATATATTATAGTAGGTAGGTATATAGCAGAAACTTTACAAGTGACTTGTATGCTATTGCAACCTAAAGCTACAAATTCGTTTTCTATAAGATAAACACAAACAGCATGATTAAAGATTGATTTGAAATTTAACTACATCACTAAAGGCACATGCTACGAGAAGGTCGTGTAGAAACCTGGCGTTTTGCCGCTTGGCTGCGGTGCGTTTACTCGCAGGCCGATGGAAAAAGCCGGAGCATGGTCGTACACGGCCCGGACTGCCTTGATGGGCTCATAGTCGCACGGCGCAGGAGTCGCAGCAACTCGCGGCGGCGGCCAACGACCATGAAGAGATGCCGCCGGCGCTCCAGACCGGCCTGCTTGTTCGATCAAGCGAGAGATATTGTACGCCCAACCGCATGTTAGTGTTTAACATTTACTAGTACGTAGGCCGCCCTTACGGCTACGCAGTAAGCGCTATTAAATGCTTACTGAGGACGTGCGGTTAACTGTACATAAGTATTGTTATTATGATGTACGATATTTTCAATGTCTATGATTCAAGATAACCTACGTTCAAGTTTATCTGAAGAGATCGCAGGATGCTACTAAATAAGGCCACGTTATTTTTAGTTTTCAATCATTTCTTTTGTTATTATTTTTGTGGTGTACAAAAACTATGAATACATACATACTTTCATAATTATTTAAGCAAGTTCTTATGTACGTCGTCGTCGTCCTGTTTTGAAACTGTCACCTTTATTATTTTATTCATAATAATACTACAACTGACGAGTTGGGCATTACAGACAATTTAGACAATTAGCAACCTTTTATAAAACGTTTTTCATATTCTTTGAAAAACGTTTTATAAAAGATTGCTAATTGTCTGTAATGTAGCTACAACCACCCCTAAATATTGATTTAACCTTTCTGTGACCCTTTCAGTATATGAAGAACACACTTATTCCGACGTAGAAAAATCTAGCAATCCTATTTTATAAACACGCAAGTCATGAAATCCTTATGCAGAATTAAATAAACTTTTATTGTTGCAGTATTTACAGCTTCAGTAAACTAATAAAGGTTGCATAATAAAATGTCTTCCGGGGGAATTATGCAAACGCAGCACGAACTAAGTTTTATACCTATTGTATTATTTGAAAACATTCAAACCATGACCGTTCGGTTGCATGGATATTAATATATTGCAATATTAAATTTAACTTAAATTAAAAATCGACACGGCATATTGATTTTCATTGTCAAACCCAAAAAACACACAACCTACCAATGTTATTAAATATTAATCGTATAGTATATACATATAGGCACTAAGGTCTTGTTTGAACATGCTGACCCGTTCTTGCAACATAATAAATCATACTTTTCGTATAGAAAGAGCGACCGAATTCATTGTTCCAAATATTAACTCGACATTTCTCATGATAATGCACGATTCACCATTTAAATGAGACGTCACCATTTAAATGAAAATTAACTTCAGCCTTTACCTATTAAACTTAAAAGGAAATATTGTTCATGTACAGTACACCCATGGTTCACCATCGAGTACATATTACAAGTCAATTACAATATTAAAAGCCAAATAAAATAATTTACCTAATAAATCCTCCCGTTCAAGGCGTAACTGAAACACTGCACTCGAGATCCTTCTAGCACTGATAGCCTAAACACAACTTGTTTTAACAAGCCCTAGGTACAGTGTAGTGGCGAGGGAAGCGTGTTGGATGCGCGACTGAGTCTGTATGGAGCCGACACTGTCGGGGTCCGACCGGCACCTACACTTGTCTGACTCACCCGCAGCCGATCACCTTCGCGCATACGGACTTATTTGGAGACATCGACCAAATGCAGCAGCCGGAGAAACTTAGCAACTGTTCGATCATCCAATGCCACCGTAATTGTCCAATTAAAACATAAACATAATCGAGTAAGATATATATCTACATATGGCATATTCATTCTTGATTCAATTGTCGTCAATTTTGCATACCAATTATTTATGTTAGCGAAATTAACGAAACTACACGACTTTATTGGTATTAACTGAAGGAAAAATATTGTGTACAATACTCACATGAATATATAGGAAGAGGAATATCTGTCTATAGCATTTATTTACCGCCTACATATCACGTTTATCAATGAAATTGTAAATAGCAAGTTTAATTCAATCACAATGAAATGTCGAAACAGAATGGCTTTGGCTGTGCCTACTAGAGAAAAAGTCAGCCCTGAATGTAACTACGAGGTTTTTTTTTTTTGTTAAACCTGCGATGGCTCTTTAATTATATATCTTTACCTATCTACCTACAATAATATAATAGGTATATTTAAAAATCTGTCACAATAGCTTAATGTAAGAAAGGATTTATGAATCAGATACACAATGAGGAAAATAAAAATAGTCACGTACTTTGAATATTTTAAGTGCCTAAGTAAACAGGTATAATATAATACCACTGCAGACGACATCGCTTTATGCTGCAGTCATGACCCACTTACAGATTATTTGTCGCAACATGAATCATGATATTAAAAACCCTAAAGGTTTTCTGGAATAAGTATTTATTTCAGTAAATCTGAAATATATCTTTAAATAGGTAATTCTTTTTTGCACACTGCACAGTGCTCATTTTATGCACCTATCTAACTTCTTGTGCCAAACGAACTGTAGTTAAAGTAATAATCAAGACAAATAGAATAAATACTGCGTATAATTTGTGGGTGGCAGACTGTATAATTGTCTATAGAAAGATAAACGGTTTCGCTTGAGTGTAGGCAATTATCCAGTAAATGACAATTGTGGACGGCTACCCACGATTCTATTGTACATGCCAAGAACAAGTAAATTCGATTGTTCCATATGCTGCAGTCGTCAGCGGGATGTGCTCTACTAGCTACATGGTATGTGCCAAGAGTGGGCGAGGCCAGCAATTTAAAATCAATATATTCACAATCAAGCGGTCAAACTTTGACCTAGACCTTGTTATGATTGGTATAAACCTAACATATTAAAGTTTTAATAGTATAGTTTCCTAAAGTTATAATAACTATCCCAAACAATATCAGCCAGCTTTAATAGGCTCTGAAAACGACCGTTTTGACGCCCAAATCATGTGACTGTCGTAGGCAGGCCATTTGGGAAGTAGTTTTGGCAAAATGTTTTCTGAACACGCAACTCATTTATAGCTTTGATGCCATCGATTCACTTAAACTGGCACAATTGTGACGACAGATTTCTCTTTTGTGCTTTTCTAAAGAAAGAGCTTGCCTCATGAATAAAGGAGGCGATGTCGCCTGCATGGAAATTTTCACAAGACTCGTCCATTTTTTAGGTAAAAAAATGTACGTCTGTGATGTCATTCTCTGCTACTAAACTAACAAACACAATAGCGTCGATTCTTTTGTTTACAAACTAAACTAATTTCAAATGAAGTGCATCTTTTTCTTTCAAGTTCATTAAGAAAAGAATAGAAGATAACATTTTAGTTTCATCCTGTCAAATTAAGATACTCACAGTTGACGCCATTATAAACATGGCGACCAAAAATACATCAATTTACCGGACTAATTTGACAGGTCTAAATTTGTCCTTTTTCAATAAAAAAGAAAAAGATAAACTTAACTTAAAATTAGGTTAGTTTGTGAACAAAACAAAGAGAATCAGCGCCAATGTAACATTTATAATATTCTAGCTGAGGTGCGCGGTTTCACTCCCGTAGGTATCCATCCAGTGGGAATATCGCTATAAAAATATCCTGTGTTATTTCTGGTTATAAACCATATGAATGTCAAATTTCATCCAAAGCCGTGCCGTCATTTTTAAGTGAAAGAGTAACAAACATCCATCCATACTCACACACAAACATCCATCCACACTCACAAACTCTCGCACTTATAATATTATAAGTAGAATGTAGACAACTCACCTTTAGCAGTCATTCCTTCTGTGTTGTATGTAGCGGGTCCAGGGCCAGCTTTAGAGGTGCCGGAGCCAGGTGGATCAAGCTTGTGACCGAAGGTGAAAGCTGGGGCTCGAGGTCTGCGAGATTCTTGCGGTGGTTTTCCTATGTAAAACAACAGAATTTAAAAACTACCAAAAATATATTCAACACGCCTGACATTTTTATCGGTATGAATGCCATGTAACTTTCTAAATTAAGTAGAATATAATAAATTGAATTGTATTCAACTGTATAGTAACTTAACTATGTCAAGCCATATCCTCAGTAAAAGCATGTTTAAAAGACCTGTGTAGCTACTATGAGTTTTCATTGCTCGATCGTCGATATCGAGCGCGTTTGGCGCTCTCATTGGTTGAGAGTTCCTACAACCTTGAAACGGGCCAATCGATGAGTCAAACGAGCTCGATATCGACGATCGAGTCTCGTAATGTAAACTCATGGTAGCTACACTGGCCCCACTTTGGTAACAGCAGGGAGTTAAGTTGTTCTTCCGGCTAACATACACTATGACCATAAAGATCACAAGTTTATATTGCTGCATTTAGGGCCACACAATATCCTTGGGAACGCAGAAAACCGATCCACTATACCTTTAGATAAGTTAACAAAAAGCCAGATGAGATGAAGAGCGCATCAAAACCATAGCTATTTAAAATATTTCGCCTTCTTTTTATCATAAAATAAATGTTATTTAAAACAATATTTAAAAATGGCTTCTTCTGCTATATAACTACTTTGGAAGACACGTTTGGCGTATGCCCAAAAGTTTGTGTAACCGGCGTTGAACTTCGCAAATGCTTGTTACATACAGGAGATTTCTACATAGGAACACTTCGATTTATTTTAAGAGATACTTTAAGAGGTATCTAAGTATAAACAGTGTATGTGTCTATGATAACTTCAATGACATTGCTTATCAATGACATTCAAGTTCAAAGCATCTAAAACAAATAAACAGGTACACTCTCTCGCTATTATATTTAACCTTACCGCCTTATACCTTTGTTTTGTAAACATAGATTTATTGAAGTACAGAGATTTTTTCAGACAACGTGATGTATAACATAGGTAGCTGGTAGGTATAAATAAGTGGCTTGGTCAATGTCATACCATATTGTATAGCACACACACTGATAGAACTCACCTTGGACGGGGTCGATGTTGTCGTCCACAACCCACGCTTTTACCATTCCACTTATTTACTAATGTAACGATGAAATTTCATAGAAATGCTTTTAAAACTATTCTCAAGAAACAATTCCTTAACATAACAATAAGTGAATGTCAACACGTCTTGTAATGCGCTCTGATTATGAACCATCTAAAAGTATGTATGTACTTACATTTATTAAGGATCCAACTGCTAAACACAATTTCTATCCAAGTTTACTTACTAATAAAACTAAAAATAAATGTGCGAATTTGGCGAATAACATTATAAGTATGATCTCACTTTGTAAGTTTGTGTATCAACAGAGCGGACGAGCAAGGCCGGTGTTGCGGTGCGCAGGCGATAATCTCACAACTCAAAACACAACCTCTATTGGAGTGGGATGGGTGACGTAAGCGCGGGCGCACGAGACGTGAACAATACCGGTCGAAATAATGAGACGAAAGAAATGACCATATCGACACTATGCACTATGTACAGGTACACAGTCACGCAAACACCATATGTATTTGAACTAAAATATATTATGTGTTTCACGTTACATTTGAAACCAGCTTTGTTTTACTTAAAAGTATACTGGAATTTCCACCGCTTTGTTGATTTGGACATATATTTGAACTAAATTGCGGCGTTCTTGAAGAATAGTTTGTTTACCTTATTATAATTTCATGTTTGGTTCGTCACATGAATCTGTTTATTAATTCACGTGGTATATTCCATTAATATAAATAAATCTTTTTAACTACCGTCATTTATTAAAATTAAAAAAAAATATTCATAAATATTTTACAAAACGTGTTTTACGGAACTACATTACTACCTAAACCGTGATTTAAATTGAAAAGGCGTTTCCGTGCAGAAAAACTACGCTACAAGTACTTACGCTATGCAAACAAGTCATGCATATTTTTTTACCTATAAGAGTGGGGAGGGATACGACTGCAGGTCCAGGACTAGACGCCTCTGCAGCAATGGGCCCTCGGCGGGTAGTAGGAGTCCACGGGTTCTGCCGAACGCCCATCGGACTCTCGCACGGATAGATAATCCCCGATACCGATGACGTAGTGCGTGCAACCCTTGATGATTTACTATACCCCTAAAATTTTCTTCGTTATTATGATGGGCAAATGAATCCATACTAATATTATAAATGTGAAAGTAACTCTGTCTGTCTCAACCGAGTTTGATGAAATTAAGCACAGATAATCTTTAAACCCTGAGAAAGGACATTTTTTTTTAATTTATATTCCTGAGGGAAATCTAAAAAGCGCAATATATCCAAATTAAACGCGGGCGGAAAGCTAGTAGCATATAAAACATTTAGTTTCATTTCTTGAAGAATATGCTTTGATACTTTTTTGCTTTCCAAGTATCACCTTGTTTTTTTTCTATTAGTCATTCATGATTTTATTAATAGCTACCACAGCATCGATTTCATTTCGAAGCTTAATCACGTTTGGAATAACCAGGTGTTATTTCTTACCTCAGCTTATACAGAGATGAATATAGTAATAATAATACCTACGTTTATTTATGCAAAACATACCTACATAGACAATGTTTGAATCTAACAATAGGAAAACTTCATTCGAAAAATCAATGAGGAATATCGTAAGTCAGTGTTATATTAGATACTTGTGGACGTACATCCAAAGCCTTATAATTATAAAATTTACATTAACCTGTGGATGTCCAGGCCTTATGTTTAGGCTTCACGAAGGGTTTAAAAAATGTTTCTCGCCCCATCTAGGATGCACAAACACAACTTTCAGACCATTCATACCTACTGACTAAAACCCCTGGGTGTTCCCTCAAGAGTACTAAGGTTGATCTGATGAAGGGAATAAACCTCAATGTCTCATAGTAAATATGAAAATAAACTCTGCTTACTGGAATTACAGAGTTCGGCCGAGGCGTTCTATTCATTATTTTACTCATTTATTAACACTTCACGACAACAGTTATTAATCTAAATCTTAAATACGAGTACGAAAGTATGATTTTGATGTATAAGTATAATAACATGACACAAATCATATGTAAAATCTGATTACACAATTCGCAATAAAATATAATTATTATGAAATTAGGTAGGTACAAATCGGAAACTACAATATGCCAATGTTTGACACATTCCCTGTCATTATTTTATTTTTCATTTAGTTACCACGAAAAAGAGTTTTTATTATAATGACAACGAATAAAACTATTTTGAACAAACGCTTAAATTACATTGATTTAAGTAACTTGAAAGTAGTTGATAAAAGTTAACTGTCCTCAGCACAAAAGTGCATTTATGAAAAATAGTATACTCTGTATGGCGCCACGCGTTTATAATCACCTACCAAAAGAAATATTAGAAAGCATAAACTATAATATATTTAAACATAAAATTAAAAAATTACTGGTGGAAAAGGCCTATTACAGTGTAAACGAATTTATAAATGACATGCAATCTAATAGGTAAAGAGAGATGACATTATTGTATTTGGTTATTGACTTGATTTGTTTTTAATTACTGGTTATTTATTTTTTGACATATTTATAAATTTTCAATTGACCTGTCCATGACGAAATTTCCTGACATTTATTATTTTTATGACTTCTTTTTCCTTTTTTTTTTGTTTTAATTTATTTTGTTTTGAATGTATTAATTAAATTTAGATGATTATAGTAATTGTACAATTAGTAGAGACAAACACTAATTAAAATTGCATGCCGTCAGGCGGATTATGGAGGTGCCAAACTATTTTATATATCGATGTTTCTAATACCCATTTTCGCAATAAATGAGTTTGAGTTTGAGTTTGAGTAATAGTTACCGTCTAACTTCGCGGCACAATTACGTCATGTTTCTAATTCAGTAATTACGGTAAATATTTTATCAGCAAACTCCATATTATGTGGATTACTACATAAGGTCCTTTATAATCGAATACGGATATTTTAGTATTCGACCTTGGTGATAAGAAACTTAATATTTCTGGATATTTCCATCGCACCAGTGGATGGTAACCCTAATCTTAGGTATTTAATAGTTAACTATAAGCAGGATCATATTAACATAAGTAACATAATATAACAGTGCCTACGCCTTTTTTTACAAAGACCTAGGTACAGGTGTAGGTATATGTCAGATTTGTTTATAAGATTTTCAACTTTATCTCTTAAGCATTAAGGTTCAAGGTTGATTGGGAATATTTGACATTTTTTTTAATATAAATTACCTATAAACTAGCGCTTGACCGCAATCCCTCCTGATGGTAAGCAGTGATGCGATCGTTGATGGTAAAGCGCGCTAGTTTATTAAGAGTCTATTCGCTCTAGCCTTGAAGACACTCAAATTGTAGTGTGACGGAAACACCTACGCCGGCAAATTGTTCCAGTCCCACGACGTACGCGGTATAAAAGAGGAAACGAAACGCTTCGTCCGGATCGTAGTGGTGTTAACAACGTAAGGGTGGAAACTCGCCATACGACGTGTCGACCGATGGTGGAACGGATATTTACGGGGGAACTAAATAATGCAATTCCCTTGCACACTCACCAGATTGCATCCTATAGAAGAATTGGGTTGTACCCTAAAAAGTAATTTAATGTCCATCAGATAGGTAGATTTATAAAAAATGTTAAACACTTATTTTTTATTTTTTCTTTCATTCAAATATTTTGGAAGATATATTGATTTGAAATGTCGCATGACGTCACGCCGTAGTAAAATTCTTTGCCTAACTGAGAATCTATTTTACATGGAGTAGAGTAAGTAAATGTTACATACTTATGAGAAAAGAGACAAAATGCCACAATCACAAGGATTAGCAAATCAATTGCAGAAACAACCGTCAGCATACACGGTAGATATAAACAAAGAATTATTCTAAATTACAATTATTATAGTTTGAAAGTCTAAATACTTTAAAACACACTAACCCTGAAATGTCAGAACAATTTAACGACTCTTTGATATCCTGACGATAATTAAGTTGTTACGTACTTGACAGCCTCCGTGGCGTAGCGGTAGCGTACGCGGCCGTTGGGCAAGGAGGCGCAGGTTCGATCCAGTCGCAGTGCAAATATTTGTAAGCATGAATATGAATATTTGCACTGGTTTGGACGTGCCTCGGAAAGCACGTTAGGCCGTTGGTCCATACGAATATCTAGTGGCAGTCGTTACGGGTTGTTGGAGCCTACAAAAGTCCAACAATTGGTCTAACTGTAATGCTTCATATCACATATATTATATGTTGTGGACGTCAGACGGTAGCCGCTTCACGGAAAATATCGAAATTTTGACAAAATTAGCAGTTATACTGGTAAAGCGGACCCCAGACTCCAAAGCTGAAAAGCTTCGGATACGACTGGGATTAACGCTGGGATGATGATGATGAATTATGTAGGTACGTCCTTACATCATCGTTCAAAAGGCTAATTTCCGTAATTTAAAACATTCAAAATCTAGTCGCAGTATCATCTTGGCGACAAGAAAATGTCAAAAACTTGTCAAAATGTAAGAAAATCTGAAGACTTCCTGATGACACGCGACACAGGACCAATTTAAGTGAGAAATTAAAACAAATGTTGAAAAAATTTCGTCCCACATATTTGTAGCTTTATATAGATGTATTCTGCCGTTTCGTAAAAATCTAGGTAGGTATCGTAGAAAGTTGTTACTCCTTATACAGCTTACGTGACATAAGCAAGAATGCGTGTCGGTCCCATGTCGTGTTGGACCTACATATTTATCGACCGGATCTTTTACTGTAGGTACCTACATATGACCTAACCATTCGGTTGCATATGCACTACGTATTTGAAATCTACCTCATCATCATCATAATTATCAGTTTAGCCGAAAGACGTCCACTGCTGGACACAGGCCTCCCCCAAGAATCTCCACGACAACCGGTCCTGCGCCTCCCGCATCCAGCATAATCCACTTAGGATATTACTAAGTGAAAAGTAATGATTTCTTATGATAATTTTATTTCTTTTGATCCTTTTTTTTCAATCTCCATGATTTCTATATAATTTCCAAAATAAAACATAACTAGCTCGCAAAATAAACCACAACGCTTACAAACTTAAGACTATTTTGGGTTTATAATCATCATCATCATCATCATTTCAGCCGAAGACCTCCACTGCTGGACATAGGCCTCCCGAAGGTTCTCCACGACGACCGGTCCTGCGCCTCCTGCATCCAGCGGTTTCCCGCGACCTTCACCAGGTCGTCGGGGGCCTACCCACGCTGCGTCTTCCGGCGCGTGAACGCCAATCAAGAACCCGTCGACCCCATCGGGCATCGGTCCTATGGGTAATGTGCCCGGCCCACTACCACTTTAGTGTTGAAACTTTTCAGACTATACCGGTTACTCTCGTTCTTCTAACTGTTTTGACAGGACTAAACTAACATTTATCTTATCATAATAAAATAGAAAGAAAAAGATGTCCTGTGCCTAAATTCAGTTTAGTTTGTGTACAAGGGAATCGGGGCCAAAGTTATATATAAATGTAACATTATCTCCTATCAAGTTACGAACACTATTACATGTGTAAGTAAGTAATATACAATATACTTCATTTTATTCAGTGTAGTTTTTAGTACGGAATAGGGTAGTTGACTAAAAAAACTAATTAGTCCGTCAGTCAGATTTCCAAAAAATACTAGACACGTATTTTTTCATATAAACAAAAAATGAAGACGACACAGTACGTTGAAAACTCGTGTGACGTCACTGCACGCTACATTTTTTAGCAAGCAGTGACGTCACCACTCCTGATCTTTGATGCCTTTTATATTTGTCAATTTTTATTGATTTTATAAAACAAAATATACGTATCCAATACTTTTCTATAATCTGAATGACGGACTAAATAGAATCAATTTTTTTTTTTTTACCCAGGAAACATCCCTATCGGCAACTATTGGCTCACCCATGGCACATCTATTGGTGAGCTATCAATTTAAAGATGGTTAATTACGGCATAATAAGTCAAACCGATGTAAAGCCCCGCCAAGATAGATACTGTTCTTTACTGTACAAACCGACCAGTGGTAGCCCAGTGGGAATGGCCCTGATTTACGAGTTTAAGTCTAATGTTCTTATAATTTCATCTCGAGAGGAAGACGAGGCCTGAGTCCGAGTAGTGGGAAGAGTATAAGCTGATTGTGCTGCTATACCGTGCCCAACAATAAGAGACACCCAGTCTACGCCAACCACCTTATTGATATTTCGACTGTGGATTGTCCTACACCAAAAAGTTTAACGAGTCATCAGCGCCTGTACCTTAATTATACAGTTATCTACTTGTTGACATAATATTTTAGTTTTAGTGGATAGTATTTCTTTGTTATAAATTAAAATTTCTACAGATACTATGTATGTACGGACGAGTTCAAGCTACCCGAGCCTGTCAAATATTCCCGTTCAACCTTCAGCCTTAATGCTGTAGCGATAAATTTGAAAAACTAATAAAGAAATTTGACAGTTTGTAGTAGCTGGGTGTGCTGTTGTCTTATCTGTACCTACCACTGTATAGAAGTAATCAAGTAATGAATAAATTAGGTAATGTGCACATTACCTAATTTATTTTGCGCATTTTAACAAATAATGTTAAAATGGACACTAACTCCCTTGTTCATAAACGTTGCTTAAAGTTAACTAGTGATTAGCGATTGTTTAACCAAACATTTTAGACGTATGCACGTCACTTAACATTGATTATTTTTTATGAATAAACCCCTTAAACACCACAGAGTTTATTTATAAACTAAGATTAAAGTTAAGTGACGTTAAAAGGTCAAAAATGTATGGTTAAAGAATCGCTAATCAATAGTTAAGTTTAAGCTACTTTCATGAATAAGGAGGATAATGTTAAAATGCGCAAAAGGCCGGACACTATTGACAGCCAATTTTAAATTTGAGTTCATCTATGGTCTCACGGTGAGATTTTTACAGAAACTTATATCGCAGTCGATATTGAATTTTTAATTTTACCTTAAGCGCTTTACGGATTATAAAACAACTTTTAAAATACTGAAGTTTTAAAGTTGTTTTATAATCCGTAAAGCAAAATTTAGATATACTATAATTATAATAAAGACAAACTAAATATCGCTTTATTGTTTACACTTGACAAATATACAAATGAGGCAATAAATATTATTGTAGAATGTGTGATCTTCGATGTTTAATTTAACAAACAATAGGGACCATATTCATGATATCGCTAAATCAATTGCCATCGTACAGTATGTATAAGGTAAAACTAGTTGTGTTACTCATTGAAACGCCTCCGATCTTCGCCCACAGCCCTAAAGCTTGACTGACAGGTTTGTTAAGTACTGATTTATTTTGTTCCTACGTTCCTACGTATCGCACACTAGGAAACACTATCATACACGTGTCCGTATATAACCAACTTGAGTAGGTACCTATACGTTATTATAGCTTCGTACCTCACCTATTGTCGTTACATAAGACCTACATTTTGGTAAAACATTATTTAAAATACAATCAAACAAAAATTATATAAACAAAAATTTAATTATGTAAACAAAAATTATATAACTGTAAAGGAACATAAAAAGATAAATAAACTTTAGTCATGCCTATCCTGCTCAATAATTAGTACTTCAATAAGATAACCCTAAAGCCCCCAAACCCAAGCTATCGCTAAAGTCAAATTAAATAGCAAAATATGTTTTTGTTTTAAAAGAAATATTATTGTTTAATTTCCCATCCAAAACCACTTTTTCCAACAAACACATTTTTCCAACAAAAGTACTAACTCGTACTTACTTTTTCCAGCGCAGGAATTTTCCAATTTGTCTACATAGGTACTTTTATGAGTGATTTTCTTCTACTTTATTCATTGCAACTTTTATCTATGTCATTACGTACATAGTAAGTAATTTGGAGCCCAACAGGTACATACCTACCTACTATTATGAAATATAATGTTTTATTTCAAAGGTGCAATCATTATATTATTCCACAAGAAAATCGCTTTTGATATTGGTAAGTATAGCCCATGACTAGGTACGTACACTCGATTCTCTTTGCAGTTTTTTCTGTATAGATAGTGATATTTATTAAGCTATGCCCCGGTGTTTTGCCTCCTCTCGCCACTCCCATATAAGAAGACCACGCGTAGAGCCTCCGGCAAGAGGCGTTTGGCCCCCTAGATTGGGCAGAAACCGCCAGATAAACCTATGAGTACGAAATAGCTATGTTCGTAAAAACATAAAATTCAATTAAAAAATACAAGAGTCAATCGCATTTCAATAAACCTGAGTCTAAACATATTTTTGCTCATCTCCTTTTGCTGTACTCATCATCATCTACCTAGCGTTTTACCAACTCTCTTGGGATCGGCTTCCAGTCCAATCTCACCCTGTCCATATTTTATTTTTTGTTTTTACTCTGTTGGTATTTTGGCGTGGCTAGCTGGCATATGGTAAATAATTTAATCGTTCTTGTGTTTTCTTGTGTTCATTACTGTACCTACATAGTATTGTATAAAGTCATATGTTTTTTTTAATGTCCAGACAGTTGTGCTGCTGGGGAGTTTGCTCCGCCACTTCTTCCTAGCGATAACACTAAAAAGTGGCGAAGGGCGGGCGTTTTGAGGGGACTGTCTTATGCAATATTGACGTGCAAAGAGTGCTGATTCTCAGTCTAATTTGAATAAATGACTTTTGATTATGAATCGAATGCAGCTGAATTCCAGTATTTTAGTTGCTGCCCATTTTAACTCCACAACCCAGTTATTGTTTAATACGAAACCCATAATGATGGCTGCAGTGGGATTCTGTAACCGTGAAAACTTAAGCGAAATAAGCGTGGAGTGAGCTGTCATTCCAACTAATGTTAGGGATTGACACTATTGACACTTCACTCTGACCTCACTACACCTAACATTTTATGTTTTTTTTGTAGAATCGAACGGATGTTATTACTTATCCACGATATGAGCCCTTCGCAATACTACCAATATGTGTATAAAAATAAAATTCAAATGATGATCGTTACGCATGTAAAGATATACAATAACATTAAATTATTTTCATGCTTAAATCTCTTTGAATGTCGCCGATTTTTTTCTGTTGGTCACGCTCACTGATTTTGTCTAGACAAGATTTGTATGATAAAAAAAAAAATGTTTGATAAATCTACCGGTAAAGTCGGAAATTTTATTGGTATTTTTGTATGGAATTCTCAATAAAAAAAAATGTTCGGTTGACAGTTCTGCTTGAATGAATCCCTTTTGGACAAATTGACTGACTGACAGACAAGCTAAGCCTAAACCAACGAAGATAGAGTAATGACCAGAAATTCAACTGTGCGTCGCCGACCACGAAAAGCTAGTTGAAAAAAAATTAATAGCTCATGATTTTGTCTAATAAATATTTTACTAAGGATCTTCGGTAATTTAATTAATGTAGTTTTTTTTTTCATATTTTTCATAGTAAATTTATTTTTATTGACAACTAAGATTAATCAGTGATATATTGACTATTTTGTTGGATGACCTTTTGCCATCATTTGGTATGTTGAAAAATTCAACGTTCCAAGAAACCTTAGATTTTAGAAGTGAAGAACTGGTCGTAACTCATTTTTAACAGCCTGGTCGTAATCGAAACTTTTACGTTCAAATGGTTTTCAAGGGAGCGAAATAAATGATAATCTGATGTTGCTAAATCTACAGGGAGGATACGGCATCAGATGCAAATTGAGCTCTATTAATTTTTGACGGATTATCAAAGAGGTCTGTAGTTATCATGATGGAACATCATGCATATCATCACACAGACAGCATAATCTTCTTTTGGTGAATATTCTCATAGGCTCATTTTGTGCTTGGTCCATGATCGTTTTCGGACTACCTACGTTACCGTAAACGTTCCATTTTTATCACCACAAAAAAAATTATCATTTTGTTCCGATTCAGCGATGAGTCTCATTATCACATATGTGAATGCGTTTGGTGAAGTGGATTTCCTTTAATTCGTGAGGATGTAAATGGTTGAATTCAATGTGTCGAGCTTCAACTATCTCTCGAGTTGTCATACGCCGGTTAGTTTCGATTAACACTTTTAATTTGTTGTCATCAGTAGTGATTTGACGACCAACCAACACTGACATTGACTTTAATAAGACCGTCTTCACCATAAACTTCACATAATTTATTTCAAGCATGCACCTCATTTTCCCATTTCGATTGTCGTCATGTGTTAAAGTAAAACGATAACACATGACAATAATGCTCTCATTGATTGTCGATTTTTAACCAACTTGGTTTAGACAAAATATATTCTAAAGTCTAATCGATAAAACAGTATACGATAATATAGGATACTATTATATGAAATACGCTCTTCACGCCATCTATGAGAAAAAAAAGACATTAATTATCGAATGACCCAATATTTTCAAACAGATCTATACCTACCCAACTATTTCGAATTAAATGATTTATTATAACGATACATTTCTTGTATGTATTTAGCATAACTATCTAACTGCAGAATAATTGTGATTGATTACACACTATCCGTAGCAATGTGTTATATTTTGATAAATCAACAACACTGATGGCGTTATTTACGTTATTAAGCAGGTATATTTTTCAAACATATGGAGCAATGCATGGGCAAAATGCTTCAATATTATTCCAATTCATAGTAATAGCGTGTTGTGGAATTAGGGTGCCGTTCAGCCTGTGCTTTGTGGCAATTCTAAAAACGAAAACGTTCCTAGTCACCATTATAGACAATAACATAATATTCCCTCCATATATGCAACAATTACAACTACATATATAGATACATTGGTACCTAAACACATACGACGTGTTTAGGTACCGATACAGAACTCGTCACGGGCTGAAAGAAAAGCTAATTCAGTGCCAGCTCGTGCGAGTCACTGTCGTCGTGAAAAATGAATAAAATCGTATTTGGGCCATCCGCTGCGACCTGAAGCCTTCGGTAATCAAACTTTTATATTAACGCTGTGTTTTTCATACATAACTTTACCTTTATTCATGAAACTTTATTTTTGTGGCATTTTTCAGCCCTTGCGTGATAGATAGATAATTCTTTTTAAATAAAAAATAATGGCAGACGTTTCAAGGTTGGCTTTGTCCATCAAACCACAACAAGTTTATATTTTCAGAATAACAATTATTCATGTTATACCTATACTTGGTTGTTATTCACATTGCCTATCGGCTTTAAGTTAATAACTTGGTATTAATGAATTTGACATTGAATGTATATTATACCTACTGTTGTCTAGCTAAAGTTATCCAACAGCAGTATTTTATCAGAGCAAGCGTTGTCTCAATTGAGCTCATTTGCCGATAACCTGTCCGGTAGTAGATGTGCCGAGCATGCCGTCATCGACCATTTCGGGCGCGACGAACGCATGCATTTCATTACAACATCATCAGGAAACATTTTGTTGTGAAGTCGAAATGTTAAGGTCGGTACAAACAAGCCTAAGATGGTATACACGACTTCTTTAGTCATCATCATCATCTCAACGTTAATCCCAGTCGTATCTGAGCTTTTCAGCTTTGGAGTTTGGGGTGCGCTTTACCAGTTTAACTACTGATTTTTGACTAAACTTCGATATTTTTCGTGAAGTGCCTGACTGCCGTCTGACCTCCACAACCCGAAGGTGATATTGAAGCATTGCAGTCAAACCAATTGTTGGATTTATGAGGGCTCCAACAACCCGTAACGACTGCCACTAGATGTTCGTATGACAACCGGGACCAATGCCTTAACACGACTTCTTTAGTATTAGGTCATTTCGTGTGGCAAGACTTCCATCAACCATCTCTGTCAGGAACCAATAGACCAATTTATTATGAGCCAGTAATATTTGTAATATAAGGGGCTGCTGTCAGTATCGTTCTCAGATCTTCGATAATACGTGATAATTGATCGACAAACAAATAAGTAACAATACTCGTGAACTGATTGGCATGGATCTGCAAATGTTTGGAGTGTTCAGCATCAACACGACGAGTAGCGATCATGTTAATGTTTGTAACATAAGAACTACCAAGTACAAATCCTTTGCTACTTACTTGTAGGCTGTAATGCTAGAATGTAACACATTACCGTATCGGTAATCTACAAGTAAGTATAGAACTTACGTAGGTAATGTTGTCGCCACAGTTCTCGCATACACTAGTATAATTTAGCTATTAATGGCTATTATGGTGGTATATGTCCACTTGATTAACACAACAAATAACACTATTAGTTGTCTATTTATTGGCAAAGCAACTAATAGTGTTATTTGGACGACAGCAGGTCGAGCTACCCAAAACTGTCAAATATTGACCTTGAGCCTTAATCCTTTAATGATAAAGTTGAAAAGCTAATACGGAAATCTGACAGATTGTAACAGCTTGATGTGTTGTCGTTTGTACTATAGATAAATAAGGAAGGCTTTCTCGCACAAAAAAAAATTTGCTTGTTACAAAATCCTTGATATATTCTTCTTGTTTTCTATAAATAGCCTCTAAATTGTTTTGCAAACCGTACAGCCTTGTACCACAATAGGAAGATTATTCCATTAGAACCACTGACTGTCAATTGAGTTAAGTGTGTGGATATTGAGTTAACGTCAATTTTTATTGTTAACATTTACAGGAAAAACTGTTGTGTAATTTTACGAAATCTATGTATGTGTAAAATGTGTTCTTTTTAAACAGAGGTACATTTGCGGAACACACTAACAGGGGCCCTAGTCTGCGACTACAATAGTGTCAGAATAGTTGACCAGTGATCTCATAATTTTGGCAAAACAAAAAAAAAGGCGCCATTATGGCTTTCCAGTGGTCAATCTCTGACACTACACTTTATATTAATAAATGTTCAAATTGACTATTGGTTTTTAGAAAATCATTTCTAATAACGGATTTTATAATAACGGCAATACGATAATGTCATTCTATGACCATTCCATTACTAGACGACTGAGATAATTGATCGATTATTATGAGTTTAGCAGATTACAAACTTTTAGTCACAATGACGATGGAATCGTGTTGAAAAGACAAATTTATAAAATAGCAGACCAGGGCCCCATTACGAATTGTTATCATTTTGACAGTTCAACAACATCACTGCGTTATTTACAATATCCTTCAAAATTATTCAAATTCTGATTGATACTTGTTTGTAGGCTACTAATATTTTACTTAAATTACTGCCCCGTGAAATTTACACTTGGCAATATAAAATTGCTTCATACTTACTAGTGAAAAATTTTTCGGAACCGAATCTGTACTTCCAAAGATTACACCCTACAAACAAACAAAAATATCACGCCTTTATAATAATAAGTAGACTATATATTACAGATTTTCATAAGTACTCAGATAAGGCTTTAATCTTCTTTACAGATTTTTTTTTTTTAATAATTATAAACTAGCGCTTGACCGCAATCCCGCCTGATGGTAAGCAGTGATGCGATTTTTGATGGTAAAGCGCGCTAGTTTATTAAGAGCCTATTCACTCAGAAAAACTGAGCGAATAGGAAGGAAGACGGCAGTTGAGCGAGGTGATGCAATGTTAAACCCAACAACACGACCAAAGATGCTGCGCCAAAGGGAGATTGATCTGAAGACCCTCCACGACCAAACTCCCAACACAACAACATTAGGCGCATCGTACCCGGCACACATCGCAACACAACTGCTCAGATCCATCCTCCGTACGGCTTCACCAGACATCATGCCGGAACACGACAAATCGCTTGGCGGCAAGGCTTTGTCTGGTGGGTGGTAACTTCTGCCGGCGGCCGATGTTATAGCCTACCACCGAGACTTCATTACTTTCCCTTTTCCTATTATACATTATACATGAATGTATTATATCATTCATAAGTCGCAGCTAGTATCTATGTACCCTTCTTATGTCATTAATAGATATAGGTAGCCGTTTGGATATCGCTGTAGGGTTTTCCCAATACCTATGCATCCAGGCTTTAGGACAGACAACTATGTATACTTATAATTAGCTATGTACAATGTCCTTTAAAGCATTTTGTTTAAAGCATTAGGATATTGTAGACTACTTCTGCTTGGCTATTAAATAGCGGTCCTATTACAATGTGATATTTTCACTTTTATATGATAAATAAATTACAAGAACTCGGCCTAAGGTTCGACCCTTTGGTCGAGTAATTTACTGAAATGTTCCCTTAGGTAGATGGAGCCATTCACTGAAATGGGGTTAATTTAAAGAAAAGTATCGTAATAAATGAATGGAGTGGCTTGAATTCGTAAATTTTACCCTTTAGGTTAAATTATGTACTTAGGTATCTCATCCTAAGTAGTCTTATCAACTAATGTATTTAAATAATTGAACTGGAGCAATACCTAATATAAATCACTAACAGTAACTATACAATTATACAACGGACATACAAGTATTTAATAATCAACACCTATGGCCTCTGTGACTACTTACAAATTAAATGAATAAAATAGAAGTTGACTCACCTGCTTACTGCTCTGATTTCAAAAAGTTCTCGATTGATATCAACACTGCTAGGATATGACTCTTAATCTAATCGTTTTGTTCGTAGTACCTAATTTCTAAGCTAGTTTATTTATTTACGTTAGACATCTGTTAACAGTCGCGAATTTTCGATCAGCCGGGGCTGTCGTCGGATAGCGCGGCGGTCGCTCAGCGCGGTGCACTGCGGTCGAATGTGACTGTTTAGTTATCGCCGTAAGCAGTTTGATGAATGTCTCCGCTGGATTAGCTGCCATAGCCGCGAACGTGGGCGCTTCCCGCCAAAACCGGTTGCCTTGGTTACGAGACGCCATAATGGCGTCCCGATGCACGCATGCGCATTATCACAATAAACGTTGTTTGTTGGAACTCTTCATAGGTTACCAAAACGTGACCTACTTACTTAGGCACCCATTTTATTATAGGTTGAAAATTAGGTCTTATCTGCGTTTGTGATTTAGTCGCCAAATATGTACCTAAACAAATAAGAGTTTATGGAAAACTATTTATTATAAATAGGTAGGTACAACACAATAAAGTTTAGATTACGCTACGACTTAACACATTTTTTTAATTAACTCAATAGTGCTAGTCGTCTTGAAATCAATATAATATTGACGATACGGTTGGTGCAGTGGCTGGCTGAGCGATCTACTTCTGCGCTGCGTGTCGCTGGTTCGATTCCCGCACAGAACAAATGTTTGTGTTGCCTACAGGTAGTTGTTCCGGGTCTGGCTGTTGCTGTATGCGAGTTTAGATGTTTGTAAACGCACTCTTCGCACTTGCACTCACAGAAGAAATTCCTAGTGTGGGGCAAAGTGTAAAAATACATATATACATAAAATTAATAAGCAATTAAGTACGGACGACAGACAAATATTCCCAATTAGCCTTAACGCTTTAGCTATAAGGTTGAATATCTAATCAAAAAATTTTACAATTTGTAGTAGTTTGATGTGCTGTCGTCTGTACATATTCAGATTCATTAACTTGAAACATCAACAATTGGGACATAAATTTGAATAGACCTGTAAATAAAAGGCTTAAATATGTTGTCCTCGATGTTCTTCATAGGTACTCGCATCTAATCATCAAATAGACTATTCGTGCCCACTGTGGATCGATATGCTCCATGAGGTTAGTCAAACCATCCGTTATGTTCCTAACAAATGTAGATAATAAGTAATTGATAACCTATTTTGTAAGTCCGTAAAGGGTTTTTTATATACCAAGATAGATCAGTCACGGATCAGAAACTTTTCCTACCAGTACTTTTAATTAAAATATGACAAACGCCACGCACGTGTATCAACGGGGCCTCCGCCCCCCTACTCCAAATAGGAGCTTAGGTACCTACCTACCTACAACAAAAAAGACAACCAAAGCCTTCTTAGTTTTTATCGCACTCTCGTAACTTTTATAGTAACTAAGTAGGTAGATAAAGAATAAAATTAAAATTAGATTTTAGTTTAGTATAATAGTTTAGTATAATAATAGTTATAATATGAAATTCTAAGCGTCACTTCTTTCCACATGAATATTAGCACATAAAATAGCCGATAACTATAAATAAATAATTAAAAACACAATATCATCGCTTAAGTTGTAACACCGCGTTACTCAAAATAATGAACTTTTCAGGAGACTAAAAAAACTAAGTTTGTAAATAATAAAAATATTTTTTTGTTTGTTTTTTTTTTTCGAAATAACGCGCCAACATTGGTTTAATCGCTTATTTGCGATAGGTCAAATGACGCGTCTTTCGATTCTTTATCCAATGACATGCATAACACATTTTGACCATTTTTTTGAGTTCCGCGGTGTTAGAACTTAAGCGACGATATGGTCAAATCAAAAACAATCTCAAGTACAACAATTTATTTGGGAATTCAAAAAACTCTACAAAATATTCAAATGTCTGTCATCTCTTCCATGCGTATGGAATAGGGCACATCGTGCAAGGAAGTCCAATTGACGGTATTGGACCGTGCGACCACGTCACCCACGAGCTGGTCACGAAACTCCAGCCAGCGACGCGCAGAGACATATTCTTGAAATAATTGCTTCTTTGTTGGTATCTAAAATAATAATTGGTAAAAATAATCTACTGAATAAAATTCATAAATCCAATCACTGAAAGACAATGCACCGCCTAAACCGCTGGGTTTAGAAGCGTGAAATTTTCCTAGCGTTCCTCTTATTTATTGAAAGTGAGGAAAGATTATTGAAAATTCATCCCCTAGAGAAAATATATAGGTAATAAATATCATCAATTTTGACGGTAGGAAATCCAATCAAATTCATGGCTTATCTAACTAACAGTTAGTTACCAGGCATGCGGCCCAACCTTTTTATAAGCATTCAACGCCATCAATGGACTAATTCTGTACTTATCTACTAGTCATTGTAAGTGCATTGTCCACCTTGAAATGTCTCTCAAGGTGAACAACGCACTCACAAAAAGCAAAGTAAGGAGTGGGCTCTTTCGTTTGAGCTCTTCTCCACTCATAAACCCTTCATAAATGGTAGGCCAAAAATAAAAAATCATATGCAAGTGCATTTATGGCCTGAGACTTGTCGTGTAAAGGAGTACTGTCACGCCTAGTACAGGTATTCCCCAAGGTGAACACATCAGTCGGTACACTCAGTGTTCCACGGTAAGTAAAATTGGACTCACACATGTCTAATACACCCGTGCGGGATATTAGATATGCGTGGGTTCAATGTTACAAAGCGACCTGAATTGCCATTTACCGGCCACAATCTAAACTAGACCTATAATCCAAACCTTTTTAGGCAATCATTGCCGATTTTCGCTTTTTATATAAAGCTTGCCTATTTAAACTCAATAATCTGTACCTTCTTTTCCAGGAAGTGTTGTATACGTGACCAGATATTGGCCGTGTTTCGTTGCAGCAGCCACATTTTGGGCATAAGCATGCAGTCGACCGGGGTCAACGCAACAATCCGACGGTCTCGCATATTCTCACCGAAACCAAACGTTGAGCCAGGATTGTATCGAACCACCTATTAATACACAAGCATTCATAACTTTATGATTGCCGATAAACTTATACATATAATATACTACTTAAGGGGAAAGCACCCGGGTAGCCGGGTAGGATTCGCGATTTCTCTCTATTCTGTATAAAAGTACACATAAAAAAATTAAGACGGATAAGCATAGATATTGAGATCACACGTCGGTTAATAAAATGAAGTAAAGGGATTGATGATTATAAACTGATTCTGTTCATAAAAGTCATAATAAAAATAACGAAAACGTAGGTAAGTTTATACTTAAATGGATCAAGTGTTATTTGAATAAAAGACGGATAGGTGTAAGGTATCTTCCTTCATTTTGTTAGTAAATTCAGAACAAGTTTTAGAAATGATTAAAAAAAATATAAACCTGCATATAGTAAGTCCGAAATTCAGGTCGTTTTAGTGGTGGGTGCGAGACACTATATCTGTAACAGAAATGAACCTTACAATAGGCATCTATTAATTAATAATAAAAGTAGGTACATACCAATCGAGTAGATATATTATTGTACTCTCATGTCACTAAACAATTATCACACCTCACAGACTCTCTCGGTTCAGTAGGAGGTAACAGTACTCTAGATCTCACAGGATCAATAGACTCCGATACTGCTGCTACTTCACCTTCAGAGGCTTCAGTTATAGTTCCAGGTACTGACGACCCGGCCATGCCTGCAGATGCCACTGAAGCAAACGCATTAGAAGCTGACGCTTCTTCTGCTAATTGAGAACTTTCCCGTTTAGTGCTTAAAATAGATTTGCGTTTAGAATCTGAATATTTCATTATACTTTCCACGCGTTTGGAACCGGTTCGGCTCGCTAATATTTCTGCATTCTCAAGAGACGATAGCTCGAGTTCTTTAGCTTTGTCTTTATAACCACCAAAATATTTCGTATCGAGATCCTGCTCACTTTCTTCTTTAGAAACCTTAAAGAAATTATTGTATTATAAATTGAAACGCTTAGTAAGTTTGACTACTTAGGCATGTGTATACTTTTTTCCTCAAAGTACACATAAAAAATTAAGACGGATAAGCATCGATATTGAAAACACACGTCGGTTAATAAAATGAACTAAAGGGATTGATGATTATAAACTGATTCTGCTCATAAAAGTCATAATAAAAAGAACGACAAGAACAACCCATACTTGTTTGTAGAAACATTAAATTTTGAAATGAATAAAACTCCCTCGTTTGTCTGTTGGTTGCAAGCACTAACACCGAGTATGGTCCAGGGTTCGGTAGCGGTTCGGGCATCGTATTATTGGGTCTTCTCATCTAGAATTTCTGAATTGGTGAACACGCGCTTGCCTCCTATTACATGGCATTTACAACATAACTGACAAAATGCGTATGTGTGATTAAAAAAACTGTTTTAATAAACCAACATAAGGATCATATAAAGAGTAAGTAGTATGTCCGCAGTGACGTTTGACGCAGACTTGAAGGGTCTCTATCATCTGGCATTGACCTGACAGGATGAAGTAAACATAATTAGGTATGCCGCAACCATCTCCCAAAATTGTCTCATTTGTTTGGTAAGACTTCATTTTAGCCACTATACATCCCTCTCGTTGAGCCACCTGTAGAAGAAAGAAAAAGTGAGTGTAAAATTAACGAGAGATTTTTTTTTTTTTAATAATAGGTATCTAGTGCTTGACCGCAACTTGAACCGCCTCATGATAAGCAGTGATGCAATCGTGGATGGTAAAGCGCGCTAATTTATTAAGAGCCTATTCACTCTAGCCTTGAATACACTTAAATTGTAGTCAAACGAAAAGACTGCAAATTGTTCCAGTCTCTGGATGTTTGCGGTATAAAAGACGAGGCTAAACGCTTCGTCCGAATTATAGTAGTGTCAACAACGTAAGGGTGGATACTAGCCGTACGACGGGTAGTCCGATGTTGGGACGTAGATGGAGGAATTATGTCGTGCTATTCCCGCGCTCAATCTCTAAAATGCATCCTATAGAACACCGACAGGCTGCCTACTCTACCCCTGTGCTCCAAGCTTGGATGATGGAACAGAGATGGGAGCATTTTTCGAACCAAATCTGGGTCACCAATTAGCATATTCGCACGCCTCTCCACTAAATCGTAAAGTTAACTGGTAGCATTTTGCAGCACCAGCCCAAATATGGCGCCAGACCTTTGCAATGCCAAGTTAACCGGCAGTTACCTTGACTTTGGACTCAATGAACCGGCCAAAATTTAGGTTTAAGGAAATCTCAACTCCCAAAAGCTGAAGGCGGTCGGTGCACTCCTTTAATAAAGATCGGTGCTTGGCAGTTCTGGGCAGAGTGAAGTGGAAGAAGAGTAGGGAGACCAAGCAGTGGGATATTAGCGGCCAATAAAAAGAAAACAACACCATGGTAAATAATGAAATCATCTTGTGGACTTCCGTTACCTCATCGAGTGCATCAAAGTAGGTAAATGCAGACATAGCGCGTCGCACTTCGTCCCATTGTTTCTGTACAGATGCTTGAAGAACATTCTTGAAGTCTTCCTTCATTAATGCAAGCAATTCGCAGTGGCCTAGTGACAATATGAAAATTTTTAACCAAATAATTAACCTGCCTCACACACAACACAGACTTTTGACACACAACACTGATTTTTGTTAGTCACCAAGTTACAGTTTGATCGATAGTAATGATATGAACCCGTAGTGTAATTGAGTAACACAATATCAGTAACATTGGGTTTCTTTTTGACAGTTCAACAACATTAATTGCTTTGCAATTGGGTTGTATCCTAGAAAATAATTTAATGTCCATCAGATAGATTTATAAAAAATAAGATGAAGACGTATTTTTTATTTTTTATTTTACTCAAATACTTAGGAAGATACATTGATTTGAAATATCGCATGACGTCACGCCGTGGTATATTTTGTACCACGTAATTAGCCCACACTCGCTTAACTTTAATACGCTATATCTCGGTAGTTTTTGGTAATTTCGACAGAATAAAAATACGGGTCTTAATTTTTTTTTATTATCTATGTATAGTCGGACTAATATTTTTTTTGGATTTTCATACTATTCTTGAGCAAATGTATTTTTATAACATAGGTATAGTGTAACAAAATGCTTTAAAATTATTCAAATTGCAACAAGCATTAACTTTGTGATTATTAATAGTACATTCTAGCGCATACTGACCACCATATGGAGAACCATGTAAAATAGAATTTCCGCTATAAGAAAAAGTTTTAGTCTCAAAGAAATTACAGCCACTTTTATCAAATATTACATAAAAACCCTTGTCAACTACCCCCTTTTTACAGACATTACATCACAGATACTATTATCACTGCCCTCAGTATTAATACGTGTGCGTTCGCGCAGCGGAATGTTGTTGAATTTAAAGATTTTAGATATGCAGATATTTAGTGTATGACGTCGTATAATTGTGTATGGTAAAAAAAAAATTGTGCACGCAGCCATTGTGGAGAAATTCACCAAAAACTGATTCCGCTGGGCGAACGTTGTCCTGGCGGAACTTTTTTTAATCCATTGACTTTCGAAAAAAGAGATGTGTCCAAAAATTAGTGTGTATTTGTGTGTAATTGTGTATGTATGAATAAAATTTGTGCATGCATAAACTTCGGAGATATTCAAGTTTCCGCTGCGCGAACGTTTGGCCATTAGCTAGTTTTCATATAAAGCGCTTACATACAGAGCTGTAGATTTTTACATACTTTGTTTTGAATTTGTGTATATTTGTTTAAAAAACAGATTTAGAAAAAATCGTAAGACTTAAAAGATAAAAATATAAACGTAAAATACGCTTATTTGGTCTTAGTTCTTAAAGTATGCACTTTGGGGTCTAGATTTTCACATTTATACAAACCTTGTAAGTGTCTGCAATATATTGCCAAGTATCAATGATGTTCTTTTAGTAATTAAAGAGTTATAGGACAATTTACCATGACATAATCACTGTTTATAAAGCAGTCAAATATCACGACATTCTAAAGGAAATGCATGGTAAAATGTATGCCAATAATTAGTGTATTCATTCAACTATTCACATGCAAAATTTCATGTCATTAAATTCAGTAATTAATGAAATACAATTATAATACTGACGAAGCATCGAAAACCTACATAACCCGACCAAGTTCGGATAGCTATAAAAAAGCGGCCGTGCAATATATTTAGCTAACATCCTAAAATTTACAGTATAATACCGGTATTGAATTGGTATAGGTGATAACACAATTGTTTCGATATAATATAAAGGTCATTTATTTTTGTACACCTATTTTTTAAATGTATTTGACTATGACAAAGTAGGTACTATTTATGTAGTTATTTTATTTAAGTATGCGCTTGAGACTTGAGATATAATCTAGATATATTAATCAGGTTCAAGTACAACAGCAAATGAATACGCCCGGGCCGCGGCTAATGAAAACATATTGCCCTCTCTTTTCTTCAAGGATGGAAGTAGGTACTGTTTCAAGCGGGAAACCGCCTAACGCTCGTTGCGCGCAGCGCGTTGTGTATTGTTTCACACTAGAATATTTTTGATCAATTCATAACTACAATAGTAAGGTCCGTATTACCAGAACGTCACTCAAAACTCCAGCTTTACTAAGTCTCGTTTGAAGCCTTTTGATAGGTTAAAACTAGTTTTAAGTAATGCTCAAGTATTACTTAAAACTAGTAAGTATTTATTTATTTATTTATTTATTTCTAATACACTTACATTTAGGTTCACAATTTGTTTTAGCCGCACAACGAAAACCTCTCAGGGTTTATCTGCATGTCGGCGAGCCGCTCATAACAATACTATAAATAATTGTTATTGTATACAATGCAACGCTAACAATTCATAGGTATATTAATACCTAGGTACAGTCGCCCGCACATCAAGCCACCAAAAGCCGCAAATTTCCTCAATAGATTCTCAACTTTATCGCCAAAGCATTACGGTTCAAGTTTGATTGAGAAAACTTGACAGATCCAGGCAGCCCGACCCGCCGGCGTCCGCACCCACATATATACATTATTTAAAATTTTGTGTAAAGAAACGCTTAGATTTATACTTATAACTTTTCGAACTCATTTTGTATAGCGTTTGCAAGTCTTCTGGGAGTTTGTTGACATAAAAGGGTACCAAATATTCTGCAACCCTCATCCCGTACACATTATTAAATTTTGGTAAGATGTATTTATTTTTCACTATTATCGTTCTCAGAAAGTCTGGTCTTGTTTTTTCGGTTAGCAGTTCAGGTCTATTAATTTCGGATAGAATACCGTCATTGATACATGCGTGGCTTTCTTTAATAGGTGGTTACACAGCTCAACGCTGTCCACGTGGGATTAACTTTCCTTTAGAGTACACAAATATTACCAAACGACTATGTATAGCAGCATGACACGGCGCACGAAGAGCCTGTGTAAGAACCTACATTAAAAAAGAGGTTAATTACAAAGGGAAGTGGGTGATAGAAGAGCAGTGATGGTATTTTAAATGTTTTATTACTTATTGATTTATTAGACTAAAAAAGAAATATTGAAAGCGTTAGCATGGCGTAACTACCTCTAATACCTACGTGGAGTCTACGTGAGGTTTATTTTAATCTTTTTCTAAATGCCAATGCGAAAAATTATAAGTACCTACCTATTAACTAATATTACGTCTTCTAAAGGATTCAATACGATTCACTTCAGAGTAAGTACGAAATTTCTAACCCACTGTAGTGCAAGTAGCCGTCCTAGGGATGTTATGCAACAATGACACTTCGCCAAACATGTCGCCAGGGTGCATCACACCGATGTCCACAGAAACATACTGCTGCAGCAGCTCGTCGAAGATCATCTGGCTGACGGTGACATCACCAGTCACTATGAAGTATAACGCATGTGCCTCGTGGTGCTGACGTACTATCACGCTATTTGGACGATAATACTTGAAATACGTTACCGCTGCCAACTTCTTTTTTACATGCTGCAGTAGAGATTAGACTTTCTTTATAATTCTGTCGGTTTGTTATGATTTTTGGAAGTTCGTTAAAGAGGTTTGACAAAGAAGTCCTTATTTGAAACAACTTTTTGTTAGCTATATATATATTTACTTACACTAGAAACTGGTTTTAACGAACGTTAACGACAAAACCTGATAGTTCTTACGTTAGGGTATCTCTTGAAACATTTAAGTCCGCCAATTATACGGAAAATATATTTTTTCTCTTGGTCAGTCCTTTCAGAATTGGGTTTGTTCAGCAACGCTTTATCCTGAAATAAGTTTTCTATTTATGTCATCATGATTTAAGCAAGTTTCAATTTAATCATAAGTAGATACAAAGGTACCTATTTACAACATGCTAGGCTTCCTTAAAAAGCCTGTACATTTTGATGGAAACAATCAATATAGTTCTTGCAATTTACGAGCGCGCGTGAGTCTTGCTTGTGGTATGTTGTGTACATGCACAATGCGTTAGTGTGTGTGCCTGACGGAGCGTTCAGTAGCGAGCGGTCGCCCGCTCAGTTCACTTGTGCTTATTGTTTTCACGTCGCTATCCGCCACGAAGTACCGTCAGCATGTCAAATACCGATAAAAAGCGAAAAATTATTCGTAGTGATGTGAGTTATTTAAATATGCATTTATAGCGTTAATTTAATATTAAACTATTTGTATGGATCAACGATCATGAACATTGTATTATCTTTATTATTTGTAGGGTGGTGCAATTATCGCCCGAGTTTTTCATTTTCTTCAAGAATATAATTTCATGAAGGCGAATAATAATGATAATTGTGATTTGAGTCCTTTGGCTAACGTAAGAAAACGAACCGCCGAAGCAACAGGGGTCAGTGAACGTACTGTAACTTCTATTTTGATAGAAGAAAAAGAGATGCCCTCTACATCTGCCAAGTTTCTTTCACCAATGAAAAAACGTCGTAAAAGAAGTAACAAATTTGATTTTGATAATTTCGACACTAATTTGATTCGAAGTACAATTCAAAATTATCACATCGAACACAAGGAAATTCTAACTTTAAACAAAATTCGGTCAGTTCTCAGAGAAAAGATAGACTTTGACGGGTGTCTAAGCACTTTACGTTCATTGCTCATAAAAATTGGTTATAAATGGCGAAAGATTAGCAGTAACCGACGAGTATTACAAGAAAGGCATAATTTAAAACTATGGCGTTTAAAATGTTTGAAAAAGATTTCTCAATGCCATGCAGAAGGACGTCCTATTGTTTACACTGACGAAACATATGTTTTAACGTCACACGTTCGACAAAATACATGGGGCATAAAGGATAAAGATACTCCATTTTTGAAGAAATTAGGTACTGGGGGCCGGTTTATTATAGTGCATGCAGGTACTAAAGATGGATTTATTCCAAATGCCTCATTGGTATATAAAGCATCCTCCACAACTGGAGATTATCACTCAAATATGAGTTTTGAAAATTATAAGAAGTGGCTAGAAGAGAAGCTTATGCCAAATTTGCCAGAAAGGGCAGTTATTGTGATGGATAACGCGTCCTATCATAATGCTCGCAGCAGTAAAATTCCTACGTTCAGTTCAAGGAAGAGCGATATGATAAAATGGCTAACTGATAACGGAATTTTATGTGATGAACGATTTAGAAAATCTATGATTTAATAAAAAATTATATACATCGTTTCATAACATTCAAAATCGACGAAATAGTTAAAAGCAAGAATTTTTAAATATTACGTTTGCCGCCCTATCACCCTGAGTTGAACTGTATCGAAAATATCTGGGGAATTTTAAAAAATAAAATTGTAACTAAAAATATCGGGCAAAATATGACTATTTTACAAAACTTAATAAATGAGTGTTTGAACGATATCGACAATTATACCTGGCGTAAAACTTGCAAGCATGTCTAAAACTTGAAGAAGAATATAGAAAATATTTCGATTTGGATTTCGAGTTAACGATTAATGTAGAATCAACTGATAGCGACACTGAAGAGTTTGAAGATAGTAACACTTCTGACGATGAATAATAATTAATTTTAATAAAACTTACTATTAAAATATTTGTTTTATTATCATTGTTGGTTTCAAAGAAAAAATAATTTTAACATTGATTATTTGTATGCTAACCGTAGCGCGTCTATGCGCACGCACACATTTACACGTATACAGATACGACTTGAACACAACTAAGAGCCACGCGCGTTCGTGAATTGCAAGAACTATAATAAATAATGCCTGACTGGCTGGGTTAAAGATCTCCGAGTTTTTGTCGATCGGAGTCCATATCGACTAATACCGGTGTTCCTAAGGGGTCTGTTCTCTCTGCAACCTGTTCCTGCTGCATATTAACGATCTACTGATGCCTGGTATCTATGGGTATGCAAATGACAGCACAGTTGTGGAGAGATACCTGTCAGATGCTCGGGCTAGTAAGGAACGAATTCGGTCCGAAAGAGAGGCTATGGTAGAGCGTACGAATGTTACACTACAGGCTGTCTCTGATCGGGGAAAAATGAATCTTGTAGCATTCAATGCCGCCAAAACACAAGCGTGACTATTCACCGCCAAAAGAAGCCCGTTCACCTTGGCTCCTACTTTTCGGAATGTATCCTTGGATTACACCGACGGCCTTCGGTTTTTGTGATTTGAGATTTCCTCGAACCATACCTCTGGGCGGTTCATTGGGTCCAAGGCCAAGGTGGCTGCCAGGAAACTTGGCGCTATTACAAAGGTCCGGTCGCACTTCACACCAGGACAGCTTCTAATGTTGCACAAGGCACAGATCCGTTCGTGTGTGGAGTACTGCAGCTACATTTGGGTTGGTGCTGCAAAATGCCACCTGGCTACTTTGGATTCAGTTAAGGGGCGTGCGAAGAAGCTACATGGCGACCCAGATTTAGCTCAAAACGGTCTCTTAAGCCTGGAGCACAAACGAAGAGTATCCTCCAGCCGTCGGTATTCTATAGGATGCACATTGGAGAGTGTGCGAGGGAATTACATGGTTTAACTCCCCCATCTTCGTTCCATCATCGGACGACCCGTAGTACGGCGAATTTCCACCCTTAAGTTGTTGACACCACAAAGATCCGAAAGAAACCTTTCGCCTCGTCTTTTATACCGAGTAAATCGAGGGACTGAAACAATTTGCCAGCGGCGGTGTTTCCGTCGGACTACAATTTGAGTATATTCAAGGCTAGACTGAATATGCTCTTAATAAACTAGCACGATTTACTATCAACGATCGCATCACTGCTTACCATCGGCGGGATCGCGATCGAACACTAATTTATAATTTACAAAAAAAAAAAATTCGATAATTCACGAACTAAATTTAAGTCCAGTGTGGCTATCATGAGTTACGGTCGATGCGTACGAATCTCGTAATGAAAATTCATGGTAACCACTCACTATATCTTTGCCTGACTATTTTATTAGAAAAGAACAGAAAATAAGAATTAATCAGCGCTTGCCGAAAATTGACGTATATTTAGTAGCCCTGTTTTGATCGTGTCTATAGACCTATCTATGGAGTACCTTAATTTAGTAGCCATGTTTTTGATCGTGGCTATAGACCTATCTATGGAGTACCTTAATTTAGTAGCCATGTTTTTGATTGTGTCTATAGACCTATCTATGGAGTACCTTAATTTAGTAGATATGTTTTTGAACGTGGCTATAGACCTATCTATGGAGTACCTTAATTTAGTAGCCATGTTTTTGATCGTGGCTATAGACCTATCTATGGAGTACCTTAATTTAGTAGATATGTTTTTGAACGTGGCTATAGACTTATCTATGGAGTACCTTAATTTAGTAGCCATGTTTTTGATCGTGGCTATAGACCTATCTATGGAGTACCTTAATTTAGTAGATATGTTTTTGAACGTGGCTATAGACCTATCTATGGAGTACCTTAATTTAGTAGCCATGTTTTTGATCGTGGCTATAGACCTATCTAAGTAGTACCTTAATTTATTAGCCATGTTTTTGATCGTGGCTATAGACCTATCTATGGAGTACCTTAATTTAGTAGCCATGTTTTTGATCGTGGCTATAGACCTATCTATGTAGTACCTTAATTTATTTGCCATGTTTTTGATCGTGACTATAGACCTATCTAAGTAGTACCTTAATTTATTAGCCATGTTTTTGATCGTGGCTATAGACCTATCTATGGAGTACCTTAATTTAGTAGCCATGTTTTTGATCGTGCCTCTACTTAGACCTATCTATGGAGTACCTTAATTTAGTAGCCATGTTTTTGAACGTGGCTATAGACCTATCTATGGAGTACCTTAATTTAGTAGCCATGTTTTTTATCGTGTCTATACTTAGACCTATCTATGGAGTACCTTAATTTAGTAGCCATGTTTTTGATCGTGTCTATACTTAGACCTTGGGGAGTAAGGGGAGAACAGCTACTAAGATCTTACACTGGCCCAAATGTCAACCTCACCTGCCCGCACCGGTGGTTCGTAATGAATAGCCGGCGGCGGCGCTTTCTAGCGTCGCGGTGTTCCCTGCTAGATAACAGACGAGGCAATGGCGACCGAGCAATGGCGGTATAACCACACACCCGACTACGGTTGGAAGAGGCTATAGCAGCCTTGGGGTCTAAATAACTCCAAAAAGGACTAGGGCAGAAGGCAACGGGAAACCACTGCTACTATTTTTCCCAAGAAAGTCAGCATGGAATATGGAGGCCCACAGAAATTTTGATTTGTCTGGCGATCCGGCTGACGCCCGGCGCCACTTTTCCGGGACGAGTGGTGTGAAATATGCTACCGGCCATGCGCTCGTGGTTCTTCAGGCGCCGCATGGAAATTCAGCTACTGATGAACCAAAGAACAGTAAATCGATCCGCCACCCCCACCGTTTTGGAACGTGGAATGTGCGTGGCCTCAACCAACCTGGCAAACTTCAAATTGTGGAGAACGAAATGAAAAGGAAAAATGTTCATCTGCTGGGAATAAGTGAGACACACTGGAAAGGTCAGGGTCACTATACATCTGACTCTGATAGTACAGTTTATTTTTCGGGCCCCGAAGACGAAAGCAGCAAAGGAGTGGCTTTCATTGTGCCACAGTCAATGAACAAATACGTTGTAGGCTATAATCCAGTCAGTGATCGGATAATAACGCTGAAGCTAAACACCATACCGTGTAATCTTAACATCGTACAGGTATATGCGCCCACTGCTCAATCGACTGAAGAAGAAATAGAGGGCTTTTATGATACACTGACTGCGACACTTAAACAGTTATCTAAACGGGATGTTACCATTATCTTAGGGGATTTTAATGCCAAAATTGGTGACACCAGGAATGACAGCCACCTTCGTCGCGTTGTAGGTAACCATGGCCTCGGAGTACGTAATGATAGGGGCGAACGTTTGTTACAATTCTGTTGTGAAGAAAATTTTACTATCTCCAACACTTGCTTCGACCATCATATCCGTAGACTGTACACATGGATATCCCCTGGCGACAGATGTAGAAACCAGATCGACTACATATTGGTAGGAACTCGATGGAGAAGCTCGGTAACGAACGCCACAACTTACCCCGGTACTGACTGCGGTTCCGACCACCAGCTTCTTGTGGCGACAATCCGGTTGCGGCTAAAGACGATTAAAAAATCTAAAGTAGGTCCGAGCATGCAAAACGTAGAACTTAATGGTTTCAGACAAAGCTTTGAGCAGAGAGTGAAAGACTTGCCGAGTAACATCTTAGACAGCGATAATAAATGGGACCAACTCAAAAGCATAATTTTAAAGACAGCCATCGAGAACAAGCTGGTCAAACCCACCATGAAAGACTTCATAACAGCTAAGACGGCCCAAATCATACTTGAGAAACGTGAACTCAAAGAACACGGTTTAAGCTCACCTGAAGATCAACAACGGTACTCAGAACTTAACCGTCAAGTTCAACTATGCTGTCGAAAGGACTATGATAAACACATCAATGATATTTGTCTGGAACTCGAACAGCACTCTCTTAATAATGAATCAGGGTATTTCTTCCAGAAGGTTAAGGATTTGACTGGAACACGCAAACCCAAGACCTGTGTCATAGAGGATGAAAACGGACGTTGTCTTACAGATGTGGCTGACGTAGTAGAGCGCTGGAAAACCTACTGCGAAGAACTGTACCACACGAGCGATTCTACAGACGCTGTGCTTACATGGTCGACAGAGGAACCTGACATCTTACCATCGGAAGTTGTACATGCGGTCAGGGCTCTTAAATGTAAGAAGTCGCCTGGAAAAGATGGTATAACGGCCGAACTATTAAAAAACCTAGGTCAAAAGGGCATAGAATTTATCACCGACATATGCAACACTATCTGGAAAACAGGTAAATGGCCGAAAGACTGGACAGAATCGGTTTTCATCCCCTTGCACAAGAAAGGTTCTTCGAAAGACTGTGCTAACTATAGAACCTTAGCGCTTATATCACATGCAAGTAAGATCCTGCTTTATGTCATCAACCGACGCCTGAACTACTTTTTAAGCCGACAGATTCCTGAAGAACAGGCAGGTTTTGTTAAGGGTAAAGGAACGCGGGAACAAATATTGAATGTCCGCCAAATTATTGAGAAAAGCAGGGAATTTAACAGCCCCGTGATCCTTTGCTTTATAGATTATACAAAAGCCTTCGACTGTGTAAAATGGGATAAACTATGGAGTGTGCTACTGGAGATGGGAGTTCCTGAACATCTTGTTGCCCTAATCAAGAGTCTGTACACAGCAAATCGATCTTTCGTCAGGATTGGCGCAGAATACTCCAGTATGTTCCAAACGAAGAGGGGTGTGAGGCAAGGCTGTATCCTTTCCCCTGCACTTTTCAACATATATGGAGAATACATAATGCGGAAAACCATCCAAAATTGGGAGAAGGGGTTTCCTATAGGCGGAAAGAGATTATCAAACCTCCGATATGCTGATGATACCGTACTCCTGGCAACATCTATGGAAGATATGAGTGAGCTGTTCCAAAGACTCGAAATTGAAAGTGGCAACATTGGTCTTGCAGTCAACAGAACTAAAACGAAGATGATGATAGTAGATCGAGCCGGAACTTTAGCAAATGTCACCTGTAACATTCCTGGCATTAACATCGTCGATCGCTACATCTATCTAGGCTCCCAAATCTGCGACGATGGCAGTTGTGTTCCCGAAGTCAAGAGGCGTATCGGGATGGCTAAGGACGCAATGACCCGTCTAAACAACATTTGGAGGAGGAGAGGAATTGGCATTAAAACTAAGATCAGATTGGTTCGTGCCCTAGTATTCCCTATCTTCCTCTATGGTGTGGAAACGTGGACGATCTTGGCTCGAGAACGCCAGAGAATCGATGCATTCGAGATGTGGTGCTGGAGGCGATTACTCCGAATACCTTGGACTGCAAAACGCACCAATGTGTCGATTCTGAACCAACTTAACATAAAAACCCGTTTGTCGACCATATGCCAGCAACGTATTTTGTCCTATTTCGGTCACACAATGCGCAGAGGCGATGAATGTCTTGAAAAATTGATTGTCGTTGGGAACACCGAAGGCAAACGATCGCGCGGTCGTTCACCAACCAGATGGACCGATCAAGTCAAAGACACATCGTCTTCTAAATTCTACGCAGTGGTGAGAGACGCGCTGGATCGAAACCGATGGAGGCAGATCATCCATTCGAAATGCTGCCCCAATGCTGATCACGATCCTCAGATATGAGGGACCGACTGCAGAGAGATACTTAGACCTATCTATGGAGTACCTTAATTTAGTAGCCATGTTTTTGAACGTGGCTATAGACCTATCTATGGAGTACCTTAATTTAGTAGCCATGTTTTTTATCGTGTCTATACTTAGACCTATCTATGGAGTACCTTAATTTAGTAGCCATGTTTTTGATCGTGTCTATACTTAGACCTATCTATGGAGTACCTTAATTTAGTAGCCATGTTTTTGAACGTGGCTATAGACCTATCTATGGAGTACCTTAATTTAGTAGCCATGTTTTTTATCGTGTCTATACTTAGACCTATCTATGGAGTACCTTAATTTAGTAGCCATGTTTTTGAACGTGGCTATAGACCTATCTATGGAGTACCTTAATTTAGTAGCCATGTTTTTTATCGTGTCTATACTTAGACCTATCTATGGAGTACCTTAATTTAGTAGCCATGTTTCTGATCGTGTCTATACTTAGACCTATCTATGGAGTACCTTAATTTAGTAGCCATGTTTTTGAACGTGGCTATAGACCTATCTATGGAGTACCTTAATTTAGTAGCCATGTTTTTTATCGTGTCTATACTTAGACCTATCTATGGAGTACCTTAATTTAGTAGCCATGTTTTTGATCGTGTCTATACTTAGACCTATCTATGGAGTACCTTAATTTAGTAGCCATGTTTTTGAACGTGGCTATAGACCTATCTATGGAGTACCTTAATTTAGTAGCCATGTTTTTTATCGTGTCTATACTTAGACCTATCTATGGAGTACCTTAATTTAGTAGCCATGTTTTTGAACGTGGCTATAGACCTATCTATGGAGTACCTTAATTTAGTAGCCATGTTTTTTATCGTGTCTATACTTAGACCTATCTATGGAGTACCTTAATTTAGTAACCATGTTTTTGATCGTGGCTATAGACCTATCTATGGAGTACCTTAATTTAGTAGATATGTTTTTGAACGTGGCTATAGACCTATCTATGGAGTACCTTAATTTAGTAGCCATGTTTTTGATCGTGGCTATAGACCTATCTATGGAATACCTTAATTTGACAGAACTAAACTAATATTTTGTCTTTTGCTGAAGAACGAGAGTAACCGACACAGCCCGAAGAATTGCAACCCTTAAATGGCAGTGGGCCAGGCACATTGCCCGTAGAACTGATGCCCAACGGGGCCGACAGGTTCTTGAGTGGCGACCACGCACCAGAAAACGCAGCGTGGGTAGGCCCCCGACAAGGTGAACCGACGACCTAGTGAAGGTCGCGGGAAACCGCTGGATGCGGGAGGCACAGGATCGTTCGTCGTGGAGATCCTTGGGGCAGGGCAGTGGACGTCTTTCGGCTGAAATGATGACGATGATGATCCTAGATTGAGTTTTTGAAAAAGGGAATCAACGTTATATTTGTGCCAGCTTAGGTTATTATTATAGGCTTGTTTCCTATTAAGTACATGGGACTTCTATCCATCTGGTGTAATGCAGGTGTCACCTTTTCCTAATCCTTCGGGGAATACACAAGTAATGTTAAACCTATTAAAATAAACATGTTAGCAGTGTAGGTAAGATGTGATGATGATAATGACTAATGTCTATATCTCAAACTTTATCATTGTATGTCTAACAGTGATAGTCAGTAGGCGCTTTTTCTTCGCTTTCCCGCGCACAGCCTGAGCGACTCGTCTCTTGACGTCTTCAACCCCCTCGTATTGCTCAGCGGCTTCTATCATCCAGTAAGTGTTGACCATCACCATGCGTATCAGTGCTCGGAACCGACATTTAGCGAGGAATTTACGGCGCATTATTTCTTCTGGATCCTAAAATTACAAAGTTCTACGGTCATGATAGTGTTACGGCAGCGACCCACATATATTCAAACACTCAAATCTATACTAGATAATATATAAAGCTGAAGAGGTTGTTTCGTTTGTTTGAACGCGCTAATCTCAGGAACTACAGGTCCGATTTGACAAAATATTTTTGCGTTGGATAGCCCATTAATCCGGGAAGGTTTTAGGCTATATAACAATAGGAGCGGCGCTGGCGCCACTAGTATTATATACTAGCGGCCGCCAGCGACTTCGTTCGCGTGGAGTTAGTTATGCTCCGCTCCTATTGATCGCAGCGTGATGTTATAAGTATAGCCTATATTCATTGCGCTTTTTTGTGTAATTAGCGAATTCATTAATTTTCATTTTAAAACCTTATTGGGTTATAAAAGTATAGCAATTATGAACGGTCTAAAGAGAAAAAAACTACATATATTTTTTTTAAAATCATGAAAAATCCGACGCAATATTCCACCACCGGGGCGTTCAGAAACATGTACTGGATCCATGGTACTCGTTTGTGCGTCGATGTCAGATACACCCTTTATACTTACAATGCGAGGTAACCTAAAGCTGAAAATGTACATATAGCTTATGTATAATCGTGTGTAGGTACCTAACTATAAATGAGATTTATAATTCGAGTCAGTAAGTAAAATGACATTTCCAGTGATGCAGGTTTTTTATCCTAAATAAATGGTGATGTGGTAAAGTCGAGTTTTTACAATTAAAAGTTAGTCGAGATTACATTTTTATTTATTCAATACCAGCTTTCCGCCCGCGGCTTCGACCGCATGGAATTAGGTTATATCGTGCTTTTTAGATTTCCCTCGGGAATATCAAAATTTCAAAGCAATCGGTTCAGTAGTTACGGCGTGAAAGCGGAACAAACAAACTCACTTTCCCATTTATAATATTAGTAAGGATATAAGTAAGGATCAAATTGCGTTTATTTAAATAAAAATATGTAATTTTAATTAAACAGAACACGTTCACGGTAAGTAATTATATATTACATAAAACGCTGTTATATCAAATTAAATAGTTAAAGGTTGTAAATGATGACCCTTACCTACCAAATATGTCAAGGAATACCATGCGAGCAGTTTTAAAACATTTAAAATAAGCCTGTCGCAAACGACACAGCGGCTTGACAGACCGTCAAGATTTAATTTTGTGGCGTAGACGGTACATGACGATAATCAAAGAATATAGGAGGCAGGAAAAATAGTTTATTATCAAGATGAGATCTGGATTAATGAATGTAATTGAATATTTTTATTTACAACTGTTTTAGTGCATAGTTTTTCATTTTCAAAATGTATTTGTCTCAGTATAATATTATTTAAAATATGATTTTTTTATATTAACAGGTCATACAACTAGTAAAGTTTGGGTGGATGCAACAATGGAATCTTCTAAACAAGCGTTTTCTAAATAAAGGTTTGACTACAGGCCCAAAGGGCCCAACCGGTAAAGCCAAATGCGGTGCTGGTATTAGATTATGAACCTTACCATTCAAGAAAAGCCGAACGTAACCCCACTTCAAACTGGCGGAAGGCTGATATTATTTAGTGGTTGGATGACAAACAAATTCAATATCAGACTACAATTATAATAGGTCAATTAATACAAATAAAAAGAAAACAAAAATCTAATTACGAACGCTATGCTGTGGAAGAGTTGGCCGCTGAATACGGTGTCACAATCCTGCGTCTGTTCCCCTATCACTGTGAGCTCAACCCAATAGAGTTAGTTTGGGCTCAAGCAAAGGGGTCCGTCAGGAACAATAAAACTATTTAAATAAATATATAAAAAATATTTTAAGAAGGCCTGAAGGAAGTGATACCCGAAAATTGAAGACAGTGTATCAACGTTGAAGGCAAAATGTGTCAACTCGGATCACATCATAGATGAATTGATTCATTCGTTATAAATGTGACTGATTCCGATTCTGATTCTGAATACTTATACCGTTTCAGGAATCGGAATCGTAATCAATAGCAACCGTAAAGAAAAAAAAAAAGACGTGTGGCACTCGGGGACTGCCGCGGTAAAGCTATTACATAGCATTTTGTATCAATTTATGCAATTATAATTATTTATTTATTTTATTTATGCAGTATTTCTTTTTCTTTGATATTAATTCAAGTTACACTTTTTGAGTGTGGTGACCGATAAGAAAACAAATTTTTCTTTTATTAAATAAATAAAAAGTTAATATTATTTAAAATATTTTTATTATTTTACAATACATGTGGGTTTTATTACCTTACAGTAGCTGTTGGTTATTCAGGAATATTTATCATTGAAACTATAGGTTTATGATAACTGAAATAAGAAACATAAGTTTGCGACTTAATATCCTCTAAATACCTAGAAAATACCGCGTCAATGGTGGTCCCATATTTTGTTGTGGACTCTTGTGGATCATTATTCATTTTCAAATTCAATGTTTTTGATAGAAAAGTTGTCAACCGCTCTGATGTTTTATCTTGAGGAAACTTGGGCTTTATAAGTCTGAAATCGCCAACCCGCATTGAGCAAGCGTGGTGATTACGCTCAATCCTTCTCTGTATGAGAGGAGATCTGTGCCCAGCAGTAGGACGATAAAAAGGTTGTTGATGATGAACGGCGTCGGTGTCGAATTATTTGTTATCAATTTAATATTTTCGAGCTGATCTTTAGTAACATAATCACTTCTGATTGCGTTAACATCTGACCGTAGAATTAATAAATCCTTCATCAACTTCTTTACGTACGTTCTACGTAGTCAAAGCAAACTGGTGGCAATTTGTGAAGGTCATATGCGACAAAAACTGGGATTGTTCGGGATCCGTGATTTTAAATACCGTAATCGTATATTTTAGGTCTTTCTGCTTTTTGTTCTTACGCCTCGATACATGTTTTTGTCTTGTCTTCGTAGAAACAAACAATAACTTTTTTGCCTAATCAATGTCTTCCTCAGAAAAAGCCGACGAGCATATTTTTATTAAACTTTCGTTGTTTCGTTTCGGAGATAACAATATTACAACTCGTACACTTAAATGTACTCGTATTAACATTGTTCACCGACATCTTTCTGTAATATTTTATTTAATAAAAACTTCAACTTCAACTCTTGATCTGGTCCCTGTAGATAGATACCACAATTTTGCCAATAACACGTGTAACAAATTATAGAAATTCTTTAAAAAAATTAGCGTGACATTCATCTTAGCTTTTCCGTTAAAAAAAAGCTATTTTATAAAAACACTACTAAATTAATTTGAATAAAATTACTTAATAATTAATTATATGAAAAGTTTTTAAGGTAGCCATGACAACGTCGATGACGTCTATGACATATCTCTATAGAAGACCTATTTCAGAGAGACAATTAATCGCAAGTTTAGCACATCGCGGCTATCAGTAACATGGCAAGTGTGTAGAACTGAGTTCGAGCCCTGCAATATGCATACTCTTTTTGAAAATCTATAAATTGTTTTCAAAAGATGTAGTCGCACGCACACAAACATACCGTGCCGAAGACTGCCGAACTGAAACGACGTTAGACGATGTACGGCCTTCAAGCCACACCTCCGTGCCCATCGGAGTGGGGAGCGTGAGGTTTTTTCGTTACGGAATTTCTGGATTCGGTCCCCGCGCTCAAGGCCCGCGATAGAAGCTATGCAATAGCTTAAAAAACGTATAAAATTACTTGTATTGTTTTACTTAGTCCTCTGAATCTCTAAACATTTTTTCCCCAGCTTTTATAATAATGTTGTAGTGAGCAATTATAATAGGTCAATATTTCTAAAATTTTATTATTTAATACAGTATGTATTACATATTTACAATAAAAAACGCTATGATACCTAATAAAATAAAGCATGACTAAATGTCGAAGATCATGTCGCACCCACTCCAATTCTAGTTGGTTGCTCTGCACTCGAAGTTGTTGACGAGTACATATACCTGGGACAAACAGTCCAACTAGGTAGGTCCAACTTCGAGAAAGAGGTGTGTCGTGAATCCAGCTCGGTTGGGCAGCGTTCGGGAAGCTACGATACATCTTCTCGTCGTCCAAGATACCACAGTGTCTCAAGACTAAAGTCTTTGACCAGTGTGTGTTGCCAGTGATGACTTACGGAACTGAAACGTGGTCGCTCACAATGGGCCTCATACGAAGGCTCAGAGTCACACAAAGGGCAATGGAAAGAGCTATGCTCGGCGTTTATCTGCGTGATCGAATCAGAAATGAGGAGATCCGCAGAAGAACCAAAGTCACCGACATAGCTCTACGAGTCGCTAAACTGAAGTGGCAGTGGGCAGGGCACCTAGCTCGTAGAACCGATGGCCGATGGGGCAGTAAGGTTCTGGAGTGGCGGCCACGTACTGGAAGACGCAGCGTAGGGAGGCCCCCAACAAGGTGGACCGATGACCTGGTGAAGGTCGCCCGGAAGCCGCTGGATGCGGGCAGCACAAGACCGGTCAGCGTGGAAAGCCTTGGGGGAGGCCTTTGTCCAGCAGTGGACATCCATAGGCTGAAGAAGAAGAAGAAGAAGAAATGTCTATTGTTTACCGAACATCACTATTGTAGCGGGTCACCTTTTTTTGTATCAGTGACAGTTGCACTTGTCATTTTACTGACTCGAATAAAAAATCGCACTATAAGAAGATGTGACTTTAGTCACGATATAATATATTTGAGCATGACTGCAAAATTTGCATTCTGCTATTTCCCGTCCTACGAATTCTCTAAACTAGACTTGATGCAATCATTAAAATAATTACCAGTTCTTTCTTAGACTTTTCTCTTGTCATTCGCCCGGAAGAAGCCATGATTTATAAGTAGATAGACAAATAAATTTCCGAAAATAACTGTAAACAAACTTATACTATAATAATCAAGAATTTATATAGTGTGAATCACAGAACATAAATTATACTGAAACATCACAAGAATCAAACAAGAACTTTGTTTGTTGTCAATGTCACAAAAGATTTTTGACCTAACACAACTTTCTTTTTTCTAAAATTCGTCACCTTCCAAATAGGTTTTAAAGCCCTCAGTTTTCCCAAATCGTATGAGTAGTTAAGCAGTTAACAGCGCACTTAGATTAACAATGTAGTTTTAGGAACATTACCTACTTAAAATTAGGTGGTAGGTACTGGTGGTACTCTTTTTCAAAAAGGGTGACAACACCCTTTTGAAAAACTACAGACCCATCTCACTTCTGAGTCATGTCTATAAGTTGTTTTCGAGAGTCCTCACGAATAGTCTCGCCTGCAGGTTTGTCGACTTCCAGCCTCCCGAACAAGCTGGTTTCTGAAAGGGCTTCAGCACAGTAGATCACATACATACGCTACCGCAGGTCATACAGAAGACCGAGGAGTATAACCTACCCCTTTGCTTGGCGTTTGTGAACTACGTAAAAGCCTATAATTCGATCGAGACCTGGGCTGTACTGCAGTCTCTCCAGCGGTGCCAAGTAGACTATCGGTATATTGAAGCGCTGAAGGGTAAGTAAATACAAGTAGGTACTATCACGACCAAAAGTCGAGTTACAATCTTACAACACTATGGCCAAGCAATACTAGTTGTAGTTACGACCTTCTTCTATAATAGATTTTGATACACTTTGACAACTCGCTGCCCGCTTATGATTGTTAGGTACTACTAATTTCTAGTTTCCCACTCCCCCGCCACTATGGCGATGCCGGAGTTGCGCTGGGGTTTTTAGTGGGTATACCGGACGGGTAGGGATGCGTAATTGACATTTTCCCCAGCGAGAACAAAAAAAAAAAAAAAAAAAAAAAAAAAAAAAAAAAAAAAAAAAGGTACTACTAATTTCAACGTTCACAGTAAGTGTCTCTATGGCTAAGCGGTTTACGTCGTGATCAACATTTAACCTTTTGAACGCGCCAATCACTTCTATATAAGTTCGAGATTTTCGTGCCCTCAGCCACTACTTGATTAGAAATAATCACAGTATAAAATAAATTTACGACTTTTACAAGACCTTTTATTTTTTTTTATGGAAAATTGCCCTGTTATCAATCATACTTTTAATTTTTTCACACATAATAAGTTCTCATTTGTTTTATTTTCAATAGAAACAAAAACGCCAGAAAATTTGTTTTTCCAGCGCCAATTACTTGATATCAAGTAAGCCAGTGATGGGACACGATGAAGACCTAGCTATATTTCATCTCGTCGAAATAATCATAAATACTATTATTGCAAGAAAATGACGTGAGTAAATAATATTTTATAAATATTGTAAACTATAAACTAGGTTTTATTCACCTTAATCAAGAATAAATAGGTTTTCTAATTATTGTCGATAGTGAAATATCGTTTGAAAAACCCATCCCTACAAAGTTAGCTATTTGTCACTCCGCACAGGCCACCAACTTGTATAGAAGTAAATCTATGACGTCATAAGCGGACAGGTTTTAAGGTCATAGTGACTTTGTGCATTTTAGTGTAGTGCAATGTTTACATCTTAAGTTAACGCACGTGTTTTTAAAAAAAAAATTGTGACGGTGAATATGACGAATTATTGCGAGTTGTTCAAGTCTGAATCTGAATTTTGAAATAGTCCATCGTCTTGACATTCCGTTACGTCGTCAACTTCCGTTTCAGGAATTTTCTTCAGTTTTCTATTAGTTTCTACAAACCAAATAATTGCGAGTATTTTGCGACACCATTAAAAATAGGTCTGCAACATCTGTGTAAAACAGTAATTTTAATAAAAAGAAATCGGCCAAGTGCGTGTCGGACCCACGTACAAAGGATTCCGTACCATTGCGATTAAGGTTATTTGTATGAAAGATTACGCGGTAATAAGCGGTTTACGATTTAAGAGGTATTAAAAAAAACTACTTACCTACTAGATGTCGTTCAAAACAATTTTCGTTAGTAGTTTTTATATTAATGTATGTACTAGTACATCATATGGTTTTTTAGACTTTTCATTTTCTTATTGTAGAAGTAAGTGGGAGGGGGGGGGGGGGGGCAACTTTTTTCCACTTTGGAAGCGTCTGTCACGCAAACCATTCGGTTTAGAAAAAAAATAATTTATAAACCTCGATATCATTTTTGAAGACCTATCCATAGATACCCCACACGGGTGTGTTTGGTGAAAAAAAAATTGAGTTTCAGTTCTAATTATGGGGAGCCCCCAACATTTATTATTATTTTTTATTTTTGCATCAAAACCTTAATGCGGTTCACAGAATACATCTACCTACCAAGTTTCAACAGTATAGCTCTTAAAGTTAACCTTTTCAACGCCAATCACTTCTATACAAGTTCGAGATTTTCGTGCCCTCAGCGCCACTACTTATTAGAAGTAATCACAGTATAAAATAAATTTACGACTTTTACAAGAGCTTTTATTTTGTTTTTATGGAAAATGGCCCTGTTATCAACCATATTTTTAACTTTTTCACACATAATGAGTTCTTATTTGTTTTATTTTCAATAAAAACAAAAACGCCAGAAAATATTTTAATGCCCCCAGCGCCAATTACTTGATATCAAGTAAGCCAGTGATGGGACACGATGAAGACCTCGCTATATTTCATCTCGTCGAAATGATCATAAATACTATTATTGCAAGAAAATGACGTGAATAAATAATATGTTATAAATATTGTATACTATAAACTAGGTTTTATTCACCTTAATCAAGAATAAATAGGTTTTCTAATCATTGTCGATAGTGAAACACTTCTGAGTCATGTCTATAAGTTGTTTTCGAGAGTCCTCACGAATAGTCTCGCCTGCAGGTTTGTCGACTTCCAGCCTCCCGAACAAGCTGGTTTCTGAAAGGGCTTCAGCACAGTAGATCACATACATACGCTACCGCAGGTCATACAGAAGACCGAGGAGTATAACCTACCCCTTTGCTTGGCGTTTGTGAACTACGTAAAAGCCTATAATTCGATCGAGACCTGGGCTGTACTGCAGTCTCTCCAGCGGTGCCAAGTAGACTATCGGTATATTGAAGCGCTGAAGGGTAAGTAAATACAAGTAGGTACTATCACGACCAAAAGTCGAGTTACAATCTTACAACACTATGGCCAAGCAATACTAGTTGTAGTTACGACCTTCTTCTATAATAGATTTTGATACACTTTGACAACTCGCTGCCCGCTTATGATTGTTAGGTACTACTAATTTCTAGTTTCCCACTCCCCCGCCACTATGGCGATGCCGGAGTTGCGCTGGGGTTTTTAGTGGGTATACCGGACGGGTAGGGATGCGTAATTGACATTTTCCCCAGCGAGAACAAAAAAAAAAAAAAAAAAAAAAAAAAAAAAAAAAAAAAAAAAAAAGGTACTACTAATTTCAACGTTCACAGTAAGTGTCTCTATGGCTAAGCGGTTTACGTCGTGATCAACATTTAACCTTTTGAACGCGCCAATCACTTCTATATAAGTTCGAGATTTTCGTGCCCTCAGCCACTACTTGATTAGAAATAATCACAGTATAAAATAAATTTACGACTTTTACAAGACCTTTTATTTTTTTTTATGGAAAATTGCCCTGTTATCAATCATACTTTTAATTTTTTCACACATAATAAGTTCTCATTTGTTTTATTTTCAATAGAAACAAAAACGCCAGAAAATTTGTTTTTCCAGCGCCAATTACTTGATATCAAGTAAGCCAGTGATGGGACACGATGAAGACCTAGCTATATTTCATCTCGTCGAAATAATCATAAATACTATTATTGCAAGAAAATGACGTGAGTAAATAATATTTTATAAATATTGTAAACTATAAACTAGGTTTTATTCACCTTAATCAAGAATAAATAGGTTTTCTAATTATTGTCGATAGTGAAATATCGTTTGAAAAACCCATCCCTACAAAGTTAGCTATTTGTCACTCCGCACAGGCCACCAACTTGTATAGAAGTAAATCTATGACGTCATAAGCGGACAGGTTTTAAGGTCATAGTGACTTTGTGCATTTTAGTGTAGTGCAATGTTTACATCTTAAGTTAACGCACGTGTTTTTAAAAAAAAAATTGTGACGGTGAATATGACGAATTATTGCGAGTTGTTCAAGTCTGAATCTGAATTTTGAAATAGTCCATCGTCTTGACATTCCGTTACGTCGTCAACTTCCGTTTCAGGAATTTTCTTCAGTTTTCTATTAGTTTCTACAAACCAAATAATTGCGAGTATTTTGCGACACCATTAAAAATAGGTCTGCAACATCTGTGTAAAACAGTAATTTTAATAAAAAGAAATCGGCCAAGTGCGTGTCGGACCCACGTACAAAGGATTCCGTACCATTGCGATTAAGGTTATTTGTATGAAAGATTACGCGGTAATAAGCGGTTTACGATTTAAGAGGTATTAAAAAAAACTACTTACCTACTAGATGTCGTTCAAAACAATTTTCGTTAGTAGTTTTTATATTAATGTATGTACTAGTACATCATATGGTTTTTTAGACTTTTCATTTTCTTATTGTAGAAGTAAGTGGGAGGGGGGGGGGGGGGCAACTTTTTTCCACTTTGGAAGCGTCTGTCACGCAAACCATTCGGTTTAGAAAAAAAATAATTTATAAACCTCGATATCATTTTTGAAGACCTATCCATAGATACCCCACACGGGTGTGTTTGGTGAAAAAAAAATTGAGTTTCAGTTCTAATTATGGGGAGCCCCCAACATTTATTATTATTTTTTATTTTTGCATCAAAACCTTAATGCGGTTCACAGAATACATCTACCTACCAAGTTTCAACAGTATAGCTCTTAAAGTTAACCTTTTCAACGCCAATCACTTCTATACAAGTTCGAGATTTTCGTGCCCTCAGCGCCACTACTTATTAGAAGTAATCACAGTATAAAATAAATTTACGACTTTTACAAGAGCTTTTATTTTGTTTTTATGGAAAATGGCCCTGTTATCAACCATATTTTTAACTTTTTCACACATAATGAGTTCTTATTTGTTTTATTTTCAATAAAAACAAAAACGCCAGAAAATATTTTAATGCCCCCAGCGCCAATTACTTGATATCAAGTAAGCCAGTGATGGGACACGATGAAGACCTCGCTATATTTCATCTCGTCGAAATGATCATAAATACTATTATTGCAAGAAAATGACGTGAATAAATAATATGTTATAAATATTGTATACTATAAACTAGGTTTTATTCACCTTAATCAAGAATAAATAGGTTTTCTAATCATTGTCGATAGTGAAACACCGTTTGAAAAACCCATCCCTACAACGTTAGTTATTTATCACCCCGCACGCGCCACCGACGTGTATAGAAGTAACACTGTGACGTCATAAGCGGACAGGTTTCAAGGTCATAGTGACTTTGTGCATTTTAGTGTAGTGCAATGTTTACATCTTAAGTTCACGCACATGTTTTTACAAAAAAAAAAAATTGTGACGGTGAATATGACGAATTATAGCGAGTTGTTCAAGTCTGAATCAGAATTTTGAGACCTCGTTCAAAACAATTTTCGTTGGTAGTTTTATAGTAATCTACAGCATGTGTTTTTTTAGATTTTTCATTTTCTTATTGTAGAAGTTAGAGGGAGGGGAGGGGATCAACTTTTATCCACTTTGGAAGCGTCTGTCACGCAAACTATTCGGTTTAAAAAAAAAATATTTTAGATACCTCGATATTATTTTTGAAGACCTATCCATACATACCCCAAACGTATGCGTTTGAAGAAAAAAAAATTAGTTTCAGTTCTAAGTATGGGGAGCCCCCAATATTTATTATTATTATTTTATTTTTGCATCAATACCTTAATACGGTTCACAGAATACAACCTACCAAGTTTCAACAGTATACCTCTTATAATTTCGGAAAAAAATGGCTTTGACATACGTACGGACAGACGGACAGACAGACATGAATCAGACAACAGAATCTATAAGGGTTCCGTTTTTTGCCATTTGGCTGCGGAACTCTAAAAAATGTAGAAAACCACTTATTTAGCTTCTATTCATTGTATTTGTTGTAACTAAACGAAATAAATTATGCAGGAATCGGTTGAGTTTATGCACGTGTAACTCGACCACAGTGAATATAAAAATAAATACCATAGAAGTATAGACATCCTTATATCAGTAAGGATTTTGACGTGCCTCGAGCGCCAACTACTTGATATGAAGTAAAAGGATTACATTTGGAGATAAATTGGGATGTGCCTTCTAGAACACACGTCTAATAAATTTAAAATTCTTTTCTTTATTATGGGAAATATATCCAAGTTTTCATATTGATTTTTTTATGAAATAAAATAAAATATGAAAATACGGTTACAATTTTTATTTAGCTTCGAAAATTGGTGAATAAACATTAATTTAAATGTATAATATTATTTGTCGATAGGAAATTAATCCCATCCCTACGTTTTACTATAGATACGTTATACATTTGTAGCGTGGCGCAGGAGGACACATCGCGTATTATATAGATGGGTAAGGTGAAGGTAAAAGGTTAAGGTGGTTCGAGTTCAAATCTAATAACTTACAATTCTTTTTTTAAATGTTTATTGGTGAGTTATGGATGCTGACAACATAAAAATATATAAAAATACCGATCCGCAACTTAACAATGATACTTTCTTTTACATTTTTTTTTTTTTCTATATTAGTCATTATAAAAAGATGAGGGTAGATTTGAAACAAAGTGAATCACTAGTTCACATAAAATATTTTACTACCTATGAGCTGCAATAACTTAAATAATATTACTTAGCTGTTTTTGGTTGGTGAACATATAGTTACGAGTTTGTGTTATTCGTTTTACTTTTTTAATCGAATCGCTTGGCGACAAGACTTTGTCTGGTGGGTGGTAACTTCTGCCGGCAGCCAATGTTATGTGATCTACGACCGAATTGTTTTATCAGTTTTCTTGCAGTTTGTAACTGATTCACTATAAGTGGTGGTATAGCTTGATGTTATATTCTATGTTACGAGTTTGGTTTCCGCACTCAGTCCTTCAAGAGGATCATTATGCGTGAGCCACGGTGGCCGACGCTCGTTTTGTCAAACAGCCCATCTGTATCCAGAAGCTTACTGCTTGAAGAATAATTAATGCAGAAGCTTGGAGCTTGGGTTTCCTGGCCAGTTGAGAACATCTTTGTAAAATCTCGATATCCCTTCCAGAGGGTTTCACTTCTAATCTGGGTGACGCCTGTACACTCGATGAGCACGTGCGCAAACGTCTCATCACCCTTCATGCAAGCTCTGCACACGGTGCTGTCTGTTATGCCTAATGTGTGGAACTGTTTGTTTAGCGAACAGTGACCCGTGATGGGCCCCGAAACCATTCGCAGACCTTTCCTGTTCGGGCGGCATGGCGTTCTTGGACTCTCCGTAGCCCGGGACGAGGACCACCAATTCTCGGCTTGTAGGTGCTTGTATCCAGCATTCTGTAGCCATAATAATTGATTGAAGGGGATGGGCACGATAGACTCCGGCCCACAGACCGACGTGCTTGATGCCCTTCTGACCAGCTCATCTCTTGTGTGATGGGCTCAAGCATTCATTGTAATAGGCTTCCCAACACTACTACACCCATATTCCTGCAAGCTGCATATTTTGTTGTTCCTGAACTCTCTCATGGGTCTTCAAACAGTGCGTAGGTTCTAGGGTTAACCTCCAGGGCAGGTATCTGGTCTGGCTGTGCTAGAGGATAGCCTTTATGAAGTTGAGTGGCGTTGACGGTAATGGAAGTTAGTCGGTGAGTCATCCATCGCAACATCCCTCCTCTGCCTCGTCTCTACATTGTTGGTCGCCCAGCGATGATGCCAGGAGCTGTTCAGCCCAGCCGGAAGTAGTGGGTGATCTAGTGCCCTCGTCATCCTCCTCGGCGATGTCTGTATCATCTATCCGTGTCTCGGCCAGTGTTGTCGTCATTGGGCCCGTGCCGCAGTCAGAGGACTCGGTCGTGGGCCAGAAGCGAACGTATATCGAACCCAGTAGATATGATATCCGTCGCTCCCGACTTAGGACCTTTTTCACTTCTAGCGGTGGCACACCCAGGGTCAAATAAATCCCATAGTTGACGCCACCGACAGTAGTTGCCCTATACAGTGACCAACTAGCCATGTCGTACCACGAGTTCTGACGGATCAGAACTCTGTGGAGTTTCTGTATGTCGCCTCTGAAACGAGGGACAAAAAGTGAGGCTCTGACACGGGTGGGCATTTCTGACTGCTTGAGCACCGTGAGTCTCAGGTTAGGGTCGGAGAGTCGCAGTAAGGGCACATTGTGGGCCAGCCAGGTCAAGGCGTCGTCATCCTCGCACCAGATCTGTACAGCACCTTCCGCTACCCGTGGGTATCCGCGAAAGGCAGGCAGTGGGGTTGTTGAGTCCGAATCCAGTAACAGGTTTTCCAAACCTACTTTGACCTCTTCGGCTTCTTCATGTGTCAAGTCTCTGGAGGGGGGAGAGCAGCATATTGCTACGGCGAGCCGCGCAGGAATATTCTTGGTAGCCGGCGCGTAGATTCTTGTTTCTCTCTGGGTGGAGTGGACCCTCACTCGTTTGACATCCCCCTGAAGAGTACTCGGTGAAGCCGAGTTGTCTCGGCGTTTCCTCTTTGTCGGTCCTGTACCGCTCGGTATAGGCTGCGCCATGGAGTTATCCGACAGGCTAACTTTTTGTGGAGGATCCACCTCGCTTCCGTTTGGTGTTGTTGGGTCGGAGTTCGTTGCGATTTGTGTGCATGTCAGTGTCCTGGTATAGGTTGAAGCCATTTTGATTCTGGAAAAATAATTTAATGCAGTAAATGCTACTTAATCCAGGAAAAAAATAATTTTCATATAGTATCTATTATCTATTAGTAATAGGGTAGTTAACTATTGCCATTATTTTTTTTTATTCACGTACATTCAACCTACATTATTTAACGTCAAACCGCACCTACGTCACATTAACAAGAATAAAACCAATTTTTGCCTGTGGTATAAGAATCAAATTCTAATGTTTGTGAACATCAAACAAATTAAAGAGTGCCATTTATACTCCATTCGCGTTAGCCTTAGACAAAAGGAAAGGGAGTTAAATTATTCTTAATAAATGATGTCTTCAATATAAAATTTTAACTAGTCGAAAGATAATGTCAATAATGATAATGAAATAAAAACGTTATGTTTTTATTTCATTATATAATAACACAAAACAGCCAAATAATGATAATCCGTAAAAACAGTTAAGATAGCATTAACATGTATCAACATGTGAACGACAATCAAACACAACTAGGTACGTATTATGGCGGATTCCATATTAAGACAGCAAAATTAAAAAAAAAAAATATGTTACTGCCTCAATATGACAGGATTAGGATCAATATGACATTTCAGATTTGGTGGACTAAGTAAAATGAAAAGCGTTCCAGGTACCTACTGACTACCCCTGATTCTAAAAAGGTTTTTAACATTGACACTAGCCCAAAACAAAACACGGATTTTATTTAGATCGGGTTTATACCACCTAAATGTTTTTTTTTTTTCATATACATACAACATTATTTTTTGTTTATGCAAAACCCGAGACACGAAGTGTCCAGTATTTTAAAGTAAAGATCTATGTAGAAAATTTCCAAAATATATAATGAAAAATCATAAAGTTTTGAGCTTGCTATTCTACTTGGATGTCCGAATAAAAAAAAGGTCAAAGCTCCGCTCGGGCGGGTGAGTGGCTCCGAGGTGTGTTGACCGCTGGCGTCAGCTATTGGCCGCGTGCAAGTTATAGGATCTATCGTAAGCTGCGTGCGCGCGCTAGTTATCCACACTGCAACAATTTATAAATGTATTTGGGCAAAAAATTATAACATGGTGTAAAAATGATTGGAATCGATTCAGTTGCTTATAAACTATTTACTTACAAACTATTTCGCATAAGCAGTGATGCGATCGCTGATGGTAAAGCGCGCTAATTTATTAAAACCTATTCACTCTAGCCTTGTTTATTGGATTATGCTCCAATTATAATAGAAATACAGTTCATTAGACAAAAATGACAACTTAATGCGGTACTACGTTGTCACTTTTGTATTAAAAACTTTGACTTAACCTCAATAACCTCCGAAATACAAATACTGACTCAAAGGCTAATTTTGGACTGCCGGATTGCCGCCATGGGATCTGGAGGCCAAAGCCCTAGCCTACATGTGGATGTGGTGAGAGGAGGCATAACAGCGCTGCCGTATCAACCTTTTTATTTTCCCACTGCTGGGCACAGGTCTCCTTTCATATGGAGAAGGATTGAGCGTAATCACCACCCATACTCAATGCAGGTTGGCGATATCAGACTTAAAGTCCAGGTTTCCTCAAGATGATTTCCTTCACCTTCAGTCATTGGTGTCCAAGATATACTTAGAAAGTACATATAACTTTTGAAAAGTTACATTGGTACTTGCCTGACCTGGAATCGAACCTGCACACTCATACTTGAGAGCTGGTGTTTTAACCACTAGGCCACCACAACTACTACCTTACACTTAACTTCTGTCTAATGCTATAGCAAATGGAGGGTAATTATCATAAGCATACATAATCACCCTATAATGCAGGCCCTGAGCTCATTTATAGATGGCACATGTCTCAGACTTTTCAATTTTAGGTCATGCCAGCTTTTTCAAGACGTTTTCCTTTGGAAGCACTGATGTTGAAATTATTCACACAAAGTGAAATGCCTGTCTCACTTCCAACCCATGACCTACAACTTGGTAAGCTGGACTATTACCACCACCAGCATCACTGCTCATTTGATTATGATTTTATATAAAATCATAAAACTCACCACTAACTCTTACAGTATCTGTTTGGTCTCATGCACAGTAACTATCTTCTTTTAAATCATTATTCTTAATCCAATCAGGACACAGGGAACTGTAAAATAAACAATTTTAGTAAATTTAATGAATACATTTATATACATGTGAATTAATTAAAAAATATATATTTTTTTTTTTTTTGGAAACATTCCCCTATACTAGTCTCTGTCTTGATGAGGATTGTTTATTTTGCAAAAAATATTTGTAGATTTGAGAGGCTTTTGCTGAAGTGATGTTCAAAGCCTCTGAAACTAGTAAAAATAATATGAATATGACTATATGGCTGTAGCAAGTAGACACTCAGCAAATACTCTCACTAAAGCAAGAAACCCTGCACTTTTTGTATAGAAGAGATTAAGTACTGTTACAGCTAGTGTACTCTTTTCTGTTTAAGAAATGAAATTACCACAATAATTTCATTAGTTATTATAAGATTAAATTATTAAATGGTCATGATGTAATTAGTTTGTAGCCATCAGTATTATTTACTTATAAAGGTGATTCTAGCCTATGAAAGTGTTGCTTATAATATTAGTGTACTGTGACATATTTTTGTAAGTACCTACCAAATGTTTTATGATAATAAAGAATTAAAAAAAAAAAAAAACAGCTAGTGTGGCTCTCAGGACTTTTGATTAAAAGCTAAAGTGAACCTGGTGGACTACATACGAATTATAATAGGTATACCTACAGGTAAAGGTTTCCTTTGAAATAGGAGATGGTCCGAAATGGTTTCTGACATCGGCAACAAAATGTGTTGAGGTTTTGTAGTCCAATAAAGCTGGAAATTACAAATTAATAACATTTTTAGTCTATCAATATTTCTCGGAATGAAATTATTAGCATAATGTACCTATAAAGGTTTCAAATGAAGTAGTGGGTAAAGATAGTATTATCAATTATATTCCTATATTATCCCTATAGTCTTTGTCACCCTAGTGATGAACAAAAAAATTTATTGTCTTGTTAGTGCCAATAGAGCTCTTATAAAAAAGTAGCATTAAATCTCTTTATGGAAAGTATAATGTTGGAACTGCAATTTTACTTATTTTGTTATCGCAGAATAATTACGGTATACATTACACTTATCGGTACTTAAATGAATATAGATTTACATAATTATTATATCATTTTGTATGTACATACATACTATGTATGTACAAAATATCTTTTCAGAAATCAGAATCCCTTTAAGAACGGCACGGAAACCCGAAACAAAATCTGTTTTATTTACTTACTATGTAATTCAAATAAAAATATTGTAATAATGATAAACAGAAGTTTACTGAAAGAGGAAAAATTACACAAGGACAATAATACTGTCGGACTGTCGGTTTAAAACAAACAAAATTTTATACTGAAGAGATATCACAAAATAATTTTCTGGGCAGAATTAATAAATTAATATGGATTAATCGAAGGTACAGTTTCGCTCAAGTCAACGAGACAACGACAAAAACACAACAAGTCAACAATAACAAATCTATCAATCAACAATCAACATCAGTGTTGCCAACTCTGATTTTGAAAAAGGCGTAGACCTGTTGAGAAAAGTACGTAGATTTAGTAAAAATGACTTACTAAAAGTTCGTAGATCTACGTATTTTTTTTTTCAAGGTAAAATGAAGAAGTTTGGGTAGGTGAAATTGAATAAAACAAGTATTTTAATATACCTTCACCTTTTAATCAGTCATTGGTGATATACTTAGAAAGTACATATAACTAAGAAAAGTTACATTGGTACTTGCCTGACCTGGAATCGAACCCGCACACTCACACTTGAGAGGGTGGTGTTTTAACCACTGGTTTACCACGACAATTTATACATATTTTTGTTAAAATATTCTATGTGTTTGTGAGTAGGCTCAATGTTTCTTTTCAGGTCACTTTTCGACAGAAAAGTAAGTTTGTTAGCGTGTCAGTAGTAAGTCTGTTTCTGATGTCATTTTTCATTACATTGATCGACTGAAATCATTACAGGCACTGACGATCCTCTCCTTATCCTTAATCCTCTTTTTATGTACCTAATTAAAATATATGTGCCAAGAGGAAGCGCTCTTCGTTATCAAAAATAGATTGTCACAAAAAATAGAACCGAATCCGATCTCTCGGTTGAATTTTGAAATGTAATACTTCTTTGAATACAAATAAACACTATGTTTTGGATAGTTTGCGCGGCCTCTGGCAGAACAGAACATAATATGTAACTGCAAATTTATCTCGTCTAATGACGCCGTAATGTTTCCGCCAACTGTCACCGTCAATTTCATGTTGTTTTTTGTGGTAAACTATATTAAATTTCTGAGAAGGCATGTTCAAATAATAACTGTTATATCAACATTTGGTTAAAACCACTGGATAATAATAATAGAAAAAAAAAGAAACCGGAAACTCTTTGAATGACAACAACTTCCTTTCCTTTAAAGGAAACGCTAAGGTTTAGAGCCCATACAGTCAAGTAGAAAGACACTAGCGCCCCCGTAACAGTGAGAAAGACAGTGTGACAATATAATTTTTGCATCAGTTTAGTTACTTTGCATACTTACTTTTACAAATTGACTAAAAGTACGTAGATTCTGGGACTGAAAGTCGTAGGTTTTCAGGGAAGACCTAAAATAGGTAGATCTACGTAAAAAGACGTAGAGTTGGCAACGCTGATCAACATATCAACACAATAACAGTTACTCTGGAGTTTTGGCGGGAAAGTCAAGCTGAGTGTCACGCTCGTTTTTCATTGGACTTTTAAAATTATTTATAGTGTTGTTTACTAAATAAAAGTGCGTGATTTATGTAGTAAAAAGTGCATTTAGTAAATAGTTTATAAAGAACAGTGAAATATCGCAGCATAGTGGCCACATCATGACTTAGTCCCAAACCTCACACGTAAGACTGGGCACGCTGCAGTCTTTTTCTACATGAATAATTCATAATTACTTGACATTGGCTAAATGCACAGACCGTGCGAAGCCAAAAAATAAAGAAAGAAAGAAACAGTTACTCTTCCAAGAAATAACTGACACTGACAATAGTGAGAGTGATAGTGATAGTACTCGTCCAGCAATACATATTAGTTTACCCCGCCACGTCAAAGATTTATTAAATAGACCGCAGTTTTTTGTTCATCTCATCAAGTTCATTACAACAACAATAGAAAAAATTTAGCTCAGTTTGATTGTTTGTTTGTAAAAGTTTAGTCATTTATTTTAGAACTTAATTTTAATTTTAAGTTGTATTGTTATCCCTCGTATTATTGTCTGTATAGTTTGTTTGATTCCATTTTTAGTTGCTTTTGTATTAAGTTTTATATTATATGTATACGGCTGAAGGACTTTGAATCCAGGTCAGAAATAAATTAAAAAAAAAAAATATCAACACAATACTTACCAAAGATTTTTTTTTTGGTTCAGTTCTTTCCGTAGAAAAAGGCAAGGACATAGTACGCCATACAGCCTAAACTTCAGTAACTTTTTTCTTGAGTAACTTTATATTCTAAGTTATCCTAATTTATCCTACTGTAAGGAGTTCCTGACAACGTCATCAGCCACCCCGCAACATTATTATATAAGAACAGTCTCTATAAGAACCGGGACACTCCAGCCAGGCTGGCCGGCCGGCCAGAAATTCCGGCACAGCTCGCACCAGTGCCACCGGCCGTTCGCCTGCGTACGATGCGGCGAGGAACACGTAGCACGTGACTGCCCACGCCCGCGGGAGGACCCGGCCACATGCGCCAGCAGCGGTGGCCAGCACCCCGCGTGCAACGTGAAGTGCCCCGTGTTTCAGGACGAGCTGAAGAACAGGCGAGCGGGGACTGCCGCCATTTCCAACCACGCGCGCCGGCCACAAGCGGCCACTGAGAGGCCGCCAATGGTCGACGTAGACGCTCAAGCCGCAACATTAATGACGGCAGCCAACGGGCCTACCGACCCCACCCAAGCCTCGTCGACGAAGCGGAGGAAGAAGGGGCGCGGGGGTAAGGGCAAAGGCAAGAAGCCTACGCCCTCTGGCACCCAGGAAGACGAGCCTAAGGCCGCCGACCCTGCCCCCAAGGGCAAACAGGTCGTGGCTCGAGGCGCAAAGGAGTCCGGCGCCGGTAAAGCGCCGGTACAGAAGGCTTTAGCCAACCGCGTCGCTACCGGCGCCCCCACTGAGAAAACCAAACCCGAGACCACCAGAGAGTTCACGACCTGCACCATTAAGCTGCTCATGGGGCTCATAAAGGCGATAAGGCAGGGTCAGAACGTGGAGACCGTCATCCTTGACGGCCTTCAAGGTCCCGGGGTATCACACTTACAGGAAGGACAAAAGGTCGGCACACATGAGGTACCGTGGTCTGGCAGTACTTGTGATGCGAAGAGTCGTCCACCAGGAACTCCCCGTGCTTCCGAATGCGACGTGCTACGCGCTGGGTGTCCAGGTGCACGTCGCCGGCGAGGACATCAACCTATACGCCTTTTACAAGCCGCCCGCGGCTCGACTTGATCTACTGGAGCTGCGGGCACTACTGACGCCAGTGAACGGCAAGGGCACCCTCCTCGCCGGCGACTTCAATTGTAAGCACCCAGCGTGGAACTCCATGCACACCAATGCAGAGGGGAGACGGCTCTTCTAGGACGCGGAAGCCTTCGGCTATATGGTGTCCGGTCCGGAGATGACGACACATTACCCGGATCAAGAGGGCTACATGCCGGATGTGCTGGACATCGTAGCCCACCGAGGGCTACACTGCCAGATCACACAGCAAGTGATCGACGACGAGCTCCAGTCGGATCATCATCCGGTGCTCGTCGTCATCTCAGGCGTGCCGACCCGACTGAAGCCACTAGCGCCACGTCGATTCACGGACTGGACTAAGTTCGTGGACAAGATGGAGACCACCACGCCGACTCGGCCCATTGCCAACCCCGCGGACGTGGACCAGTCGGCGGAGGACATCACTGCTTGCATTCAGAGCGCCTTAGAAGCGGCGACGAGCACGCAGCCGCAGGGGAGAGTGCTGTTGCCGCCCCTGCCGGCGCACATTCGCTCCATGATCGCCATGAAAAGGCGCCTTCGCACTGCGTAGTTCGCAACGACAGGCTGCGGTGCCACAAAGGCTTATTTATTTCAAAAGGGCTCTACATTGCATCCCAATGGACCCCCCACCCCGCTCACGACTCGAAGTGTCAATGTGCCGTCTCGGCATGTCAGGCCACCAACCTATCACCTTAGTGTCGGCCTACCTCCCTCCCAGTTCCTCTGCAGAGAATCATCAACTCGTAGCAGATGACATCGCCCTACTTCTTGGGTTGAGCGACTCCGTTATAATAGCGGGCGACCTTAACGCTAAACACACCACCTGGAACAGCACCAGGGTCAACCCCAGATGCAGACTCCTGTTTGACCTCTCTACTCAAATGAACATCGACGTCGTGGGCCCTATGACCCCCACCCATTTCCCCTACGACCCCGACCACACCCCAGACGTCCTCGACGTGGCGCTCCTAAAGAACGTCAACCTATGGTTAGACTCTATAGAAGGGCTACCTGAGCTATCGTCTGATCATCGCCCAGTCATTATCCGACTGGCTCCCCGCACTGGCCTCTCTGACCCAGGTCAAGTACCCCAGACGAAAGTGGTAACGGACTGGAGGAAAGTAAGCGATCGGCTGAAATCCTCCACATCCCCCTACTTGGACTCCATACCTGCACGCCTCGACTCTATCGCGGACACGACGGCCGTGATCGACTCGTTTACGGATCACGTACAGTCAGTCCTGAATGACTGTTCAAGGGAGGTCACAGCGACAGAAGACTGTTGCTGGAAACTCCCCGCTGACTTGCGCGAACTGCTGACCGAGAAGAACGCGGCAGTCCGTGCCTACAGCAGCTTCCTCTGCGCGGCTAACAAAGTCCATATGGGCTATTTACAGAGAACTGTAAAAAGACGCATCTCGGAGTGGCGTGAAGCTGGCTGGGACAGGAAGCTGGACGAGTTAGAGCCCACCCATCTAGCCTTCTGGGAACTTCAGAGGAAATTAAAATCCAAAGAAGTTGTCACCATGCCTTTTCTGGTTCGCCCCGACAATACCATCGCCTTTGACGACGATGACAAGGCTGAATGCCTTGCCTCCTGCCTAGAAGCCCAGTGCTCCCCCAGCCTCCTACCAGTAGACCAAGCTCACCTCCTAAAGGTCGACGCTGAAGACGAACGTAGAACCTCCCTCCCGCCCGTTGACGACCCTGAGGAACCCCTGCCTCCCTTCACTTCAGATAAAGTGCAGGACATCATCAAAGGTCTTCAACCCAGAAAAGCGCCCGGCTCAGACGGCATCACCAACAGAGTGGTCCGTCTCTTCCCAGCCCACCTGGTCCTCCTCTTGACCACCATCCTCAATGGTGCAATGGGGAATAACATTTTCCCACAAACGTGGAAAGAAGCCACAGTGAAAGGCATTCCCAAGCCCGGTAAGCCTAAAGCCGAACCATCTAGCTACCGTCCCATCAGCTTACTGAAAGTTCTCGGCAAAATCTACGAGAGACTTATATATAAGCGTCTCAGAGCCTACGCCGAGAACAAGGGCCTCATCCCTAATGAACAATTCGGATTCCATACCCAACACTTCTGTCCGCAACAAATCCTACGCATCACTGAACACATACACGCAGGGTTCCTGCGTGGTATGTATGCAGGCGTCTACTTCGACATAGCGAAAGCGTTTGACAAATAAGCTGTACAAACTCGGGGTGCCTGACCGTCTCGTCCTCATCTTACGGGAGTTTCTGTCAAACCGCACCTTCCGCTATAAAATCGAAGGAGCGCTCTCCTCCCCCCGCCCCATCCATGCAGGTGTTTCCCAGGGCTCTGTACTAGCCCCCCTCATTTTCACGCTGTATACAAGCGATATCCCGAAAAGCGATAAGGCCCAAATCGCTCTGTTCGCAGACGACACTGCCATCTTCTGCTGGGAACTCAGCCCTGACCGAATTCTCTCTATTCTAATAAAATCCTCGAAGTCCTGTAGAGGGCGGTTTGGGGAGAAGTAGACCCCCACAAGAGCCAACCCTCCCCACGCGGCGGCCACGTATCCCGGTCCCCTCTCTAAGAGCGAGAGGGGAGGAGAGTCCAAGGAAGACCGCGCCACGATTGCCACCGAGCCGTCACTATCTCCCAGCCAATTGCTGGGAGTATAGTACGGCTAGGCCACCACTGCCACATCCACCAACCACTCGGCCATTGACTGCACCAGTAAGTCCTGGGCAGCCCGGCAATGGTTGGTGTTTGCCTGCAGGATGCGATGCCCCAGACGGGGGCGGGGCCGTAGCCTCAGCCAGCTTCTTGTGAAGCTGGCTAACCTCCGCTTGCAGGCGATCTACCCTCGCCTGCAGCCACCTCGTCTCCTCTGACGCAGTGCGCTGCGTCAGCTCCACTATTAAGCCGTGCAAGCTGGTTGCACGGCATTTCAGCGCCTTCTGGAAGGTCCCCTTGAGGTTAAAGAACCTAGAGGCGACCTCGACGATCTCCTCCCTGTCCTCCTACGCCAAGCGGACCAACTCGGCCACGGACAGGCCGTCGAAACTGACGAGGGCCGAACCATATCCAGCCCTCGCCTTGGCTGCGCGCGCCTGCCTCTCCCTCGCGGCAACCCTCTCCTCCAGCTCCAGCTCGAGATCGGTCCGTTTGGCCAAGCCGACCTGACGCTGGGCGTCCACCAGACCCACATCGTGGGTGCCAGCCTGAGAAGAAGTCGAAGGCGAAGCAGTCTTCGCCTTCGACTTCTTCTTGTTGGGCTTACCCTTGGCCGAACCCGAGGAACCCTCGGACCCGAGCCTCAGGTAGGCCCTCTTGAAGCTGCGGTCCGCAGCCACGCCGCACACGGACGACGAGTCCCCGACTACGGACCCCATATCCGAGTCGGAGTACTCGTCCTCCCCGCAGAAGCCCGCGCAGATGGTGCGCGACTGGCCTCTGAGGCCGACAACTCGTCGGGGTGGCCCTGAGAAGGGCCTTTTGGTTGGCCCTGAGAAGGGCCTTTGGGGTGGCCCTGAGAAGGGCCTTTGAGTTGGCCCTGGGAAGGGCCTTTTGAGACGAAACGCCCGGAGGCATTCCGTAATGGTTTCGACATAGCGAAAACCAAAAACCACAATAAGAAATAAAAACCTCAATTAAAACCAAACCCACAATAATAAAAACCAATAAAAACAATAATAAAAACCACAATGTACGCAATCGCCCTCAAGTAAAATAAAAATTCGCTGATCGCGTAAGTCACAGCGCTCGTTAGCCACCGGTCTGCCACTCCGTTTAATTGGCGGCCTCGCACGAGGCCACCTTATGCTCCTGTTGCCCGCAGCGGAAACAAGTGTCCGCCCTATCTACTGTGGACGGACACATGGCTCGGGTGTGGCCGGTCCCGAAGCACTTGAAGCAGCGCATCGGCGCTGCCTCAAGCACCCGGATCACGGCCCGGCTGAATCCCACCAGTAGCCGCCCCTGGCATTTAGCCTGGGCGGCCAACACTGCGGCGACTGGGCACACCAGCCGGATAGTGCCCATTCCACCGCGGCCGGGCCTAATATCCCGAGCCTGCACCGCTGCGGGTTCGCACCCTCCTGCCGAGGCGATAGCCGCCACCACCTCCTCCTTGGTGACCGAGTCGTCGAGACCGGTCACCTCAATGGTGGTGGTTTTGGTCGGCCTGGCGACCTTTGCCACATCGGCAAGGACCTCCCGCACCTTGCTGGCAAACAAATCGGCATTTTTGCCGCCGTCCTTCCCCGGAAACTCGAAGAGACGAGCTCCGGTCTGGGTCCGGCGGCAAGCACCAATCCCCAATTCGGCGGGGTCGGCGACGGCACGAACCCGTCTCAGGACGGACTCGTACGTGATGCCCCTCTCGGCGGCCTCGGGGACGATGCAGGCAGCTGCCGGAGCAGTTGCCGGGACAGCCGGGGCCTTGCTCGCCTTCTTCCTGCCCTTGTTCACCACCTTTGACCACGGCTGGTTGGACGGGGTGGTGGAGGGAAGGAGGGCATCGATCTCCTGAACCTCGGGGGCGGGTGCTGCGATGGCAACCGGCCCCGGTTCGGCGCCCGCACTCGTGTCGGGGGGAGGCAGAGCCCCCGGCGACGTCTTCCCTTTGCCCTTGAACTTGCCCTTTGAGGGCTTCGGGGCCTGTGGAGCCGCTGTAGGCGCCTTGTCCGCTGCTAGTGGCGGACGGAAACGATTCTCCGGCAGCAGACGGTCCTCGATGCCTGCAAAGCAGGCCCGGGTGAACGCCCTCTCCTCCATGACCACCTTGCGGATTATTTCCTCAAGGTTGGATGAGGAGGGGGAGGGAACCGCTGCCGTCGGGACCTTCGGGGGCGGGGCCCCTGGATCCTACCTTATCCTAGCTTAACTTAACCTATCTCCATTCCAGTAAGTTGACCTTCAACAAGCATATTTCATATGCTTGTTGCAAGGCAACTAACCTGTATAGTAAACTGTCGGCGATGGCTCGGGTGGATTGGGGCTGGTGTCCGGAGATCATCAGGACGATATACACCGCAGTCGTCGAACCGACGATCCTGTACGGCGCGAGCTCCTGGGTGAAAGCCGCCGAGAAGATCTCTGTGCAAAGAACTTTTGCTACCGTCCAAAGGGGCTTTGCACAGAAGATCGCCAAGTCGCATCGTACGGTGTCGCTCAATGCAGCACTCACGCTGTCGGGTCTCCTCCCGCTCGATCTTCGAGTGTTGGAGGTCGCCCGACTGTTTGAGTGCAAACGGGGACGTCCGATTGAAGAGCAGGAATCCCGCGAACTGGAGGAGCATAGGGCCCCTCACCCCGCCAGTGAGCCAGATGTTGATTATCAGTGTCCGGAGAATATGCTCCCCGAAACTGTGGCTCAGCTACAGCTCCCCGCTCATCTGATTTACACAGACGGTAGTAAATCGGATGAAGGGGTCGGGGCGGCATATTCATACTGGCGGGATGGGTCCGAGATTCGGACCAAGCGAATGAGGTTGGAGCCGATGTGCACCGTCTTTCAGGCGGAGCTGCTCGCGATAGCCAGGGCTACGGACCTGGTTGTCCTGAGAGGCTTAGACTGCGCGGCGGTGCTCAGCGACTCTCGATCCTCGCTCGACTTGATCCGGAACCCGGAAACGCACCACCCCCTTGCTACCCATATTCGTAAGAATATCAGGGAGCAAGAGGGGAGTGGTAAAGTCCTCCGGTTCTTCTGGGTGAAAGCTCATGTCGGGATCCCCGGCAATGAGCGCGCCGACGAATTGGCTAGGCAGGCGGCGGCCCAGTCCAGGGTCGCCCCGGCGTATGACAGGTGTCCAGTCTCTTACGTCAAGAGACGTTTGAGAGAGGGCACAGTAGCTGTCTGGAACGGGAGGTACACCGGCGGGGCCACGGCTGGGGTCACGCGGATGTTCTTCCCCGATGTGGTGCGCGCGCGCAGGGTCCTGAAGTGCCTCGACAGGACGTCTATCTGGGCGCAAATTTTGACTGGTCACGGCGGCTTTGCCGCGTACCTGCACAAATTTAAGTTAAAGGAGAGTCCAGCCTGTGTGTGTGACACACAGGCTAGTGAAACAATTCAGCATCTGCTATTTGAATGTCCGAGGCACAGCCGCGACAGGCACGACCTGGAAAGAAGCACTGGTATTATCTTGACGGAGTCATCCATTGCCGACCTTATGGTGGATAAACACTCCAGGCCGTGCTTGGAGCGGTTTTGCCTCAAAGTGGCTAAGCAGTCAATTGATAGAAACCGGACGAGGGGCAGCGCAACCTCGCGACTGCCGTCGGCAAGAGTAGTCTAAGAATGTGAGATAGTACAGGAAAAGATATAGGAATAAGACTAGTATTTTAAAAATGTTGTATAAAATAATGACATGTAAAAGAGATAAAAGAAAGATGACAAAAAGAATAAGACACGGGAAAAGAACAACCCACGACAGCTAATGCGGCAAAGAAATAAGCGGAAAAAAGAGTATTGGTGGAAAAGATAAAACAAAAGAAAGACAAGAATTCTTGCCATGCAAGGAGTGAATTGAAGGCTAATTAAAAAAAAAAAAAACCTATCTCCATTCGTTTCTCGCAAGAGCCCGACTAGGCGGGGTTTGGGGTAAAAACATGATGTGGCCACTATGCTACAATATTTCACTGTTCTTTATGAATTATTCACTGAATGCACTTTTTACTACAGAAATCACGCGTTTTTATTTAGTAAACGACACTATAAATAATTTAAAAGTCCAATGAAAAATGAGCGTGACACTCATCTTGGTTTCCCGCCAAAACTTGAATCAACATCAATCAACATTTTTTTTTATAGGAGTTTTTGGCTTGGTTGCTAAGACCTTTGAGCCATTTCTTCGTTATTCTTGTTTTCTGTCGTAACTTATCCTAAACTTATCCTTTTTTTTTTGTCGAGTGGAAATGCCTTTACGCACCATACCCGCCGCTAGCTAGGCGATGGACGTGTGTGGGACTCGCCCGGCCGAAGCCGGGAAAACCCACTAAAACCACCCGGTTACCCTCGGGCCCTGTGTTGAGAGGGGGCGGGGGCTACCCGCACGCGCTGGTCACACTCTGGGGCTAAAGGAGACGGGGGTTCGTCCCCCGCCGTCTTCGCCCCGCCCGTCTACGCCGGAGGGGAGCGGCAAGAGCATCCTCTTCCCGCTCCCTCTCCGCAGCCTCCTTCTGCGAGAGGACGGTCTCGCAGAAGGAGGCGTGCACTCTCGCTTTCAACCAAGGTTCGCACCATGGTTGCCAGGGAGAGGCGTCCGCCTCCGAGCGCCGCAACGAGGTCGCGGCGCTCATTTCGCCACTTCACCAGGGTGTGCTCGGCCGTGTCGTCAAGAGAGTCGCAGTGGTGACACCGCGGCGACTCCTTCCGACGGGCGACTCTGTGCAGGTAATGCCCGAAGCACCCATGCCCGGACAGTACCTGCACCATACGGAAGGTGAGGCTGCCATGCCGGTGCCCAACCCATCCCTCCAACACCGGACGAATGGCTCCAATCGTCCGGTGGCCGGCAGCTGGTGTGCGGAGTGCCTCGCTCCAGCGACTCAGGGCCTCCCCCTGAGCCGCCATTCGGACCCGCCTTACCTCGTCTAAGGCGGGTCGCTCCCCCCGTTCCCGGGCCGCGACACGGTGTTGATGCACCTGGGAGAGCACCAGGGCATCAATTTCCCACGGGGGTGTGCCTGCTAGCACGCAGGCCGCCCCGTGGCTCACTGTGCGGTATGCCCGCACGGTCCGTATTGCGATGACCCTCTGCGGCTTCCGCAGCAGGGCCACCGTGCGCCGGGAGAGGCACTCCGCCCACACCGGGGCTCCGTAGAGTGCCATCGACCGCACAACTCCCTGGTACAGCCGACGGCACGCCGAATTCGGCCCCCCCAAATTGGGAAGGAGCCGTCCGAGTGCGGCTGCGAAAGAGCACAGCCGCGGGACGACGAGCCTAAAATGCTCCTCGAAACTCCAGCGGGGATCCAGGATCAGGCCGAGGTACTTGATGTGCACCTCGACGGGAACCTGGACCCCCTCCACTCGGATACGGAGCCCCGGTGGGGTTCTGCGTCGCGGGGCGTGGAAGGTCATGGCCCTCGTCTTCTCGAGGGCCACTTCCAGCCCCAGGAGGCGGATGCGCCGGACGACCAAGGAGGTGCCAACTGACGCGAGGTGGACCGCCTCCTCCCACTCGCGCGCCCTGGCCGCGACTAGAGTGTCGTCTGCGAAACAGACGACGTCCATCCGCGGCAAGAGCGCGCCACGCAGAACCCAGTTGTACCCCAGGTTCCAGAGCAGGGGACCAAGCACTGATCCCTGGGGTACTCCTACAGTTACGGTCCACGACTGGACGCGACCCTCTGCGTCCTCGTACAGGACCTTACTCTCACGGAGGTAGTCCCGCACGAGGGCGCAGAGGTAGAGGGGCACTTCGTGGAACCTCAGTGCCGCCTCTATGCATTCGTGGGGGAGGGTGTTGAACGCGTTCGCGATGTCTAACGACACCGCAACGACACCCTCACCCCTCGCTGTGGCCGCCTCAGTCCACCTCTTGAGGCGAGCCACCGTGTCCATCGTGGACCGGCCGGTCCGAAAGCCGTATTGGCAGTCCGCCAACTACGGCCCACGGCTTTCTAGGTGCTCCTGGATGCGAGAGGCGATGATCCTCTCGAAGCACTTCCCGCTTTCACCCAGGAGCACGACCGGCCTGTAGCCCGACGGTGAGTCGGGGGGACGTCCGTCCTTGCGAAGGAGGCAGAGCCTGCCCACCCTCCGCCTCATAGAGAAGCGGCCCGTCGCGATGCATGTATCCATGACCGCGCGGAACCGGTCCCCCAGGGGCTCTATGGCTAGTGCCATCACCTTCGCAGGGACGCCGTCCGGGCCCGGAGCCTTGTTTTAGGCTCGGAGCCTCTCCCTGACGGAGTCCAACTCACCGTCGGATACGGGAGGCCCATCGGTCCACACCTCCAGAGTGGATGAGCTGGAGGCGGGCATCCTGGGGGGATCCTAAACTTATCCTAACTTAACCTATCTCCTTTTTGTGGCGGGGGCGTGGCCCCCCGAGCTTACCTAGTAGGGAGGCTGAGCCGGTGTAAACCTTAGAAAAATCGATTCTATCTTAATATTAAAGTTGCCCTCTCTGTATTTTTAGTCGCTCACTTAGTAATGTAGTCGCTCGGATAAAATTTTAATATATGAAAAGTCGTGGTGGCCTAGTGGTTAAAACACCAGCCTCTCAAGTATGAGTGCGCGGGTTCGATTCCATGTCTGGCAAGTACCAATGTAACTTTTCTAAAGTTATATTATGTACTTTCTAAGTATATCTTGGACACCAATGACTGAAGGTGAAGGAAAACATCTTGAGGAAACCTGGACTTTAAATCTAAAATCGCCAACCCGAATTGAGCAAGCGTGGTGATTACGCTCAATCCTTCTCAGTATGAGAGGAGAACTTGTGCTCAGCAGTGGGACGATAAAAAAGTTGATAATGATGATGGTGATGATGATATGAAAAGGATTAAACACAATCTACTTTCTATAAGCTCGTTCTGGACTTTATTTTTATTCAATATTCGTCGTTAGTTTAGTTATTTTTTCACTTACTCAAATACATACCGCTCAAGTTACCTATTAATTCAGTATGTCACCATTAGTAGCAAAGCTTTTTTTATCACTCGCTCATTATAATTCCCCTTTGTTTTGTAACTCGATATCTATTGCACTTATTATTGCTTTTCAAATCTATATGGATAAAACATCAAAGAAACGTATTAAAAATGAGTAAAGCAAATAAAAGTGGTGGCTCGGGAACAAAATTTTCAACGTATATCGTCGATGTTTGTTACAACACGAAGCTGGACAAATTTTATCAAATATGGATGATATTTATGCTTGAACATTTGCTAAAACAGGTATATAATCATGTTACTGTTTGTTTTTATCTACTAAAAGACTCAAATTTACTAAGTAAACCATTATAAGACTAGAATGAGGATTCTTTACATTGCACATTTATAGGTTAGATTGCAATTAATATATGTAGACCATATTGTTGTGCTACTAGTACAGTTTTGATACTTTAGGTGATTTAATTTACCGCTGATTTTAAAAATGAATTATATCATGTTCGGAAATTAAATCTTCTGATAGAAATCACTAATTGAAGTGAAACTTCTTTAGGCACGCTTGACTTGGGGAGTAAACTAGCGAAAGCGTTACGAAAAATGATAGGAAAAAAAATGATGAAGGCGAACGGAAGCAGAGTATAGTCCTATTTCGTCTGTAATACAAACAAGGAGTTGGCTCATGTAAATATTGCATGACCTGTCGAGTATGAAGTTGTGAGTTCGCATCTCGCCGAAGGCAATATATATTTTTTGGATCTTTTTAAGATTTGTTAACAATTGAGTCGAGTATGAAGTTGTGAGTTCGCATCTCGCCGAAGGCAATATATATTTTTTGGATCTTTTTAAGATTTGTTAACAATTGATTACCTAAGAGCACAAATAAATTTATAAATTTCGTTCTGTTCTGGCCTTTATATTGTTTTATATATTTTTGCTGAACATTTCTGATATAATTGAAAGTATAGAAGCTTTAAGATATCGTCACAATACGATAATTGGACACAAAGTACAAATTGCTTTCGAGCCTCATAAGCTCAATTATTAAGCTAAGTACCTTGATTGATTAAGAACTATGAATTTCTTCGAGAACATGACGCTGCGAACACCCCCCGACCCCCCTCATTGATTACCTCACTCCCCCGTGGATTATCTCGGGAACCAGAGGTCGTGGACTACCCGAGTTTGGGGTCCCCTGAATCAGGAGGAGGAGCCCGACCTTTTGGCCCCGAGGGAATCCACTCCCCCCTCTCCCCCTCCCCCTACCCCCCGCAACCCCACGAAATCTACCCCCCCCCCTTTAGTTACCTCAACCCCCCGTGGATTATCTCGGGAACCAGAGGTCGTGGACTACCCGAGTTTGGGGTCCCCTGAATCAGGAGGAGGAGCCCGACCTTTTGGCCCTGAGGGAATCCACTCCCCTCCTCTCCACCTCCCCCTCCCCCCCGCAACCCCACGAAACCTATCCCCCTCCCCGACCCCCTTTAGTTACCTCACCCCCCCGTGGATTATCTCGGGAACCAGAGGTCGTGGACTACCCAAGTTTGGGGTCCCCTGATTCAGGAGGAAGAGCCCGACCTTTTGGCCCCGAGGGAATCCACTTTTTTTTTTTTTTAAATTGCAGGTCTATGCAAAAATATTAATTTATAAATGAAAGCATGAAATAAATTTAAATATTTATAGAAAATTAATATATGTATATGTGTATACATGTATATATTGTACACACATATACATATATATATATATACATACAGATGGTGCAAAAGAAGTTTCACTTCAGTCGTGTGGTCATAAGCACACTCGTTTTTATTATTTTTAATCTTGCAGGAAAATGTGAGAGTGGACCCTATATCAAGATATAGATGAGTCAGTTATTCGCCTAAGCGAAGATAGAAGGCTGATGACAGCAGTAGCGGAGACGTTGTTGACAATGAAGATACTTTTTAACGAATAATATTTGGAATCAGATGCTGAAAACAATTATTATGTTTTGGAGTACTTTTCATTGGTAAAAACACTTTAAAAATATAATAATAAATATGTATGTATTTTTTTGTTTTTCTTATTTTATTTAAACGCCAGAGACCATAGATTTGTGTTTTCACTAAAACCAGTTTTGCTTCTAGTACAAAATAATATGCTAGTATGAAAATGATTTCAATCAAGGCAACAGGGTAGCCATATGCACGACTGCAGCGCCCTGGTTTATTTTCATAACTTTATAGACACCGTATACAACTATAACAAAAATATTCGAACATAGGGCTCGAAGACAAAAATCGATGAATAAGCAATCGATTTTTCTGCGACTGACAATGTTGCCACTTTTTTATTTTACCCATCGTGATTTGTAAAATAAATAGCTTTATTTTTAATCTGCGAACGTGATTTTACACTTTTTGACATTCAATTTTTTGACAGAATCGTCGGCTTACTTTGCTTTGGTTTGGTATTTTCAAGACGCTTTTGTCGATTAAACTGTTATAAATAAGATAAAACAAAGTAATTCTACTTATAATTTTGTGAACTAGTACATTGCTCTTAAGCAAAATGGTGAGTTTGATCATATTTCACTTTAAAGGTTAATGTTAGTTACGAAAGATCTAAAACAGCATTATCATGATTTCAGAGTTTCGGACTGCCCCCACTGAAAGTAAAGCCTGAACATGTTAGTAATATCAAGCCCCAGGAAGGTCCGTTCGGTGTGCCGAACCCGCTCGTGGCGGGCCTTGCTGCTACAAAGTCTAAACTTGGCATGTCACATCCACTAGAAATATCGGAAAGAAATGTAAGGTGCCAAACATATACTTACATTTAACTAGAACGAATCATTAAGCCACTCTTGTATGAAAACCGTGCACTCTAAACATGCTTGAGGCAGAAGAATTCAAGATAAGATGATTGTTTACTAAGTCAACCATCCTAGCATGGTTGGGTAAGAGGAATCCATGCTCGAATTAATTGCTAAATTGCTGTAAATATTCTTCCCACCCACGACTAGTCAAATTCCTTTGGTCTGCTTGGATTTTTTAATTTTTCTAATCAAAAGAGTTGTATAAATATGTATATTTTTTCTATGAATAGGTATGTATCTGTAATTCTGTCATTTGTCTTCGACAATCTCATATTTTCACTGGAACTAAATGTACCATTTATTGTTTGCAGTATCATTTAAATCAGGAAAAGATGGACATGGCCATGCTTCGCAACATCCAAGGACTTCACGCACCTCTTAAACTCACTATGGAAATGAAGTTTACTAGCAAGGTATGTAATTGTAATTTATAAGAATGTATTCAAAACTAATTAACATAGTTGTGATCTCAAATCAGACTAACTTCTGGCTATTGGTTTTGCTAAAAAATACTGTACAACTTAATCCAGGATGTTATTTATTCATGCATTAAATACTCTGTGCATTAATAGGGGTTTCTACCTCTCAACCTACAGATTATGTTAAAAACAGACTGACAAGAGATAGACTTTATTTATCCGAGTATAAAGTTTCATCTAAATACATAAATATTGCTTATGATTACTGTAAAAATCCTCTGCAAACACTTTTATCATCATGCACAGCCTTTTCCCAACTGTATTGTAATCAGCTTCCAGCCAAAGCAATTATTTTACATAAGCATCTAGCTACTTAACTCAGTAACTCAAACCCAACCTTAAATGAATATTCCATTAACATCAATGTGCTTAGCATCTTATATGGAAGGTTAGGCCCTACGCCGAACGGCGAGCGTATTGCGGCTGATGTGTCATAGAGTACTTGAAATACACTGCGAGCGTATTTAGCCGAACTTTCGGCCCCGTACGTTCTGCAGATGTGTCGCGACACTTAGTATACCCCAGTCACTTCCTTACGTTAGTCCAACCTTCTAGGTGCAATGGGAAACAGTCAAATAAGAAATAACTTGAAATCCAAAGAATTCTTCTCTGATTTTTTTTTTTTCAATTAATAGTATTTCTCTGTAAGCTTACATTAAGCATCAATTCAATTTTTTCAGATTGGTCACCTTCCATTCCTAAAGAGATCCAACTTTCAACATGACATATTGACTGGTAAGCATCTGGATCTTGGGTTCGAGGATATTTTGAACACACCAGAGCTGTGTGAAGTGGCGGGCCTACCACATGCTGTTATGGAGAGGTCGCTTGGAATACTGTGAGCTAATTGGTTTATGTTTGTCTTATAATGTACTAAATACTGATTTTTAATAAAAAGATGTACTGATATTCATATTTTATTTTTTGTAAATGTCTTGGGTTCCTTTGGCATTTTTTTTAGACTTAAGCAAAGCATATCTGGATAGCTGGTTGTCTTGTGGAATCCCAGTCTTATTTTTTCCCTATTCTGTAGTTTGTATATTTACCAGACACTGACTAGGGCCATAAGATCGGCTGCCGGCAGAAGTTACCACCCACCAGACAAAGTCAGCCGCCAAGCGATTCGTCGTGTTCCGGCGTGATATCTGGTGAAGCCATCTAAAGCTCTCTATATAAGCGCTTTATATGAAAACTAGCTAATGGCCAAACGTTCGCGCAGCGGAAACTTGAATTGCTCCGAAGTTTATGCATGCACTAATTTTATTCATACATACACAAATACACACTAATTTTTGGAATCATCTCTTTTTTCTAAAGTCAATGGATTAAAAAAAGTTCCGCCAGGACAACGTTCGCCCAGCGGAATCAGTTTTTGGTGAATTTCTCCACAATTGCTGCGTGCACAATTTTTTTTTTCCAATACACAATTATACGACGTCATACACTAAATATCTGCATATTTAAAATCTTCAAATTCAACAACATTCCGCTGCGCGAACGCACACGTTTTTTAAGTGAATGGGTTTAATAAACTAGTGCGCTTTACCATCAACGATTGCATCACTGCTTACCATCAGGCGGGATTGCAGTCAAGTGCTAGTTTATAATTATTAAAAAAAAAAAAAACTGAAATAGCGAAGTTTGTTTTCTTATTTATTTAGACACATTAAATTCGAAACATAGGGAAACAATATTAAATATAACTTTTGTGTACAAAGGTGTTGCTTTTGGTTTTGATTTGCCTATATATTTTACTAAAAATGTTAGTTTTTAACAATATCAAGTATTCTAAGTTTACATATTTTCTTCACCTCATTGATGCCAATAGTAATTTCTTCTTCTTGGGAATTATTAAACCGACTTTGTAGTCCATTTAGTATAGATCTCACTTTGTTCTCCCTTGCGCAAATGATAAAGGGAAAGCCGAATTTAGCTTTGTATCTGAAAATAATATTCATGTTCCAGTTTAAAAAGTGTAGAAGTTATAATATGACTGCTAACTATGACAATTGATTAATAAAGATATGGTAAAATATTGTAATGCAAAAAATAGCAGAAAAAGTAAATAACAATTAGTTGTTTGAGGCGAGCACTCGTCGACCTCGCAAAGGTGTCTTAGTAATTTGTAAAGCACCCAATAGATGGCAGTAGTAAATAAAATCTGTGACAATTCACTAGATGTCGTTGTTAACCAGACCTTCGATTTTTCTTACTCTGTAACGTGTAAGAACACCGGTCTTTCTTTGCTGTTCCCACAACATCGACTGGAAACCACATTGTCCAAGTCCCAGCAGCATTATACTCTTTAAGTATCACAGATGTCACCGATTCATTTTTAAATTGTCTTCTTTTAGACTGTATTCTGTAGTAGCCTACCTAAAACCTGTGGAGAAATACCCCGCCACAAAAGGTTGAATGGGATTTCTGACAACATGAATGACGTCTCTATGAGTGAGACCTATTTTTGCTCTCTAGCAACTGCGTCAAGTGATATCGGGTTAATAAATTTATCAGTAGCTAGCAGTTCGAACTCTGAAATTATACCCGGCTAATCGCAATAAGGTCGCCTTCCCAATACTTGGGCGATCGGGGACATAATGACAGCAGACTCTGCTTAGCAGGCGTGATGTCATGCTAATAATATGTTGTTGGGTAACCTACCGTTGGTTGCTCTCATCCATGACTTTCTTTTGTTCTGCAGTGAGTGCGTCTAACCCGGCAGCTCGCTGTTCGCTGGCAGATTCCGGAGTCAACTCTCCTTGCGCTGCCAACCGGCCTGCTAGGTCGGGGTGCAGCTTCAATATAACTAGTTTATCTGTAATCGTTACGTTTCCAGCCAATCTTTAGTAGTTACTTACAGTGAGATATTTAGGATTCCTAAAGATCTAAATATTACCTATAGTAATTTTATTTGGAACCTATATTATTTCCATATTCCTCCCAACCCTTCGGAGAATACTTTATTGACTAAAGCTCAAATTAAGTATGGTCGGATGTTTGATATATCCTTACCTTCTACTCCAATTTCTTGTAAATATATCTGAAATGCGTTACAAAGGGCTGTTACATCCTGGAAAGGTCGCTTCTTTTTAACATATACAGCTGCATCTGTACACAGTTCTATAACATTTCCAAATACCTTCTCGAACTGTGCATCACTTAAAGAATTCACTTCACAAATACTTATTGGTAAAGTAGGAGACGCCATTGGTAACAATTTACGTACAAGCGTCACAACAAACTTCGGATAACTGTGGGTCTGTTATCAGCTCATTTTATCAAGCGAACGTAGTTAAGGGTCATTACGAGATCAACTAATGTGAAATATTTAGTGTCATTGCCACAAACAAAACAAATATTTTAGGTCATTATGTAAATATAGAATAGTTCGTACCCGCCACTCGGGCCCGATTCGGTTTACGGGTTGGTGGATATATAGGATACCTTCACTGTTTTAAAAGTAGTGATAATGAAATATAGCAAAGTGCTCGCCTAGATTCTCTAATAATCGCGGCCATTACCACGATAACTAATATAATAACATCACAGTATAAAAATTGGAATCGAAACCTACAAAAAAGAACACTTTTTTTAGGGTTCCGTTCTAAACTACTTAGTTGTTTCTCAGTGACTTTTAGTACTAAAAGCTTAAATTTTCTAACAATGGGTATGTAAATGAATCACGCCGACAAAATGCTAAAATAAAAAGTGTTACAAAAATTTTGTATTAAGCCACACCAACAACAATATAAAACCCACCCGTTTGCCTTCACTTAAGGAATGAAATGCGGGTGGGTTTTAGTCAGTAAAAGTCTGACACGCCTTTCAGCTCCGCTCAGAGCAGGAGAGGTCATTGTATGATTTCCCATCCACCAAAAAAGGAGGGTCTCTTACAAGTAAAGTGGTGAGAGGAGAGATTATTTTTAACCCTAACGTGTGATAGGTATATTGTTAGGTATTTTAAAATGAATAGGGGTTTACTAAAATCATTTTTAATAATGTTATCTAATATTATCGGAAATAATCGCTCCGAAAGTTAACAAATGTCAAAAGTAGAACCACCGAAAATCCAACATACCCGTCTAGTATGTATAAATTAGTAACCCCTTTTTCTCGAGAGATGGTGATGTAGGTACTTTGGGCTATTTCGCGCAGTTAAGATTTTTACTGGGATGGACGGGTATGAGCTATAGAATATTTGGAGTCTATAACTCTTTCTTTAGTTATCACCGTACTTTGTGAGCCCGTTTCAAGGATTCCGAACTTAGTATGCCAACTCAATGGTAACAAATAGTCGACTTTTTAACGGTTTTTATGAATATTACGGAACCTTACTCTAAACGTAGCCCATCACGCTCTTGGTCGGTTTTCTTTATTTTATTTTTATTGAAATAATTTTTCCTTTGAGTTCCTCAAGGGTGACAATATTAGCGTTGCGGGATTTGAAGATGAAAATGGTTTATCTACATATAGAAAACATTTATTTGGCAGTTTGTAGGTATTACCTCAAAAACCATTAATGATGACAACCATTAACTATGACGTGGTGTGGAATGTTTTCCCATGTTTCCAATATGGCAGCTTTCAGCTTCTGTAAAGTTTCTGGAGCTGGTAGGTTAGTTTAATTATGTCTCTTCTGCTAATCCTGTAAGTGCACTATTGGATTCATAGCAGAGCTTCTTGCTGGCTATTTCATTACCATTTCATTTCATTGCAATAGGTAGGTACTAACGTAAAATTATAAATAGGTAATTTATTTTCTCTGAGTACAAACACTTTTACAAGTCAATATATGTACCTATTAGGGGTTAGCGGGTCGCTTTTAGCGGCCTCGAATTATCATAATAAAAAATAAAAAATCTGGTCCACAAACACAGCGTATGGCATCACAATATAAACCTCTAGGCATCGATGAATGTATCTGTAACTATTTAGTTGTGGCGTCACAATCTCGAGACCAGTTTTAAGTTTCTTCGGTGGAAGTTCCGCCTCTAGATTTTGTGAACTCTTGTCAGTTTGGGCACATTAACTGGCTTATGAGGTTTCAAGCCTCGTTCATTTGGTCTCTTAACAGATCGAGTAAACAGTCAGCCAATGTTAAGTCTCGAAGCTGTTCTTGGACCTGTAATGCGATTCTGTAACCATGTCACCGTGGAAACTTAAGTGAAGTGATCTTTAATTCAACTAATGCTAGGGTTTGACATAACTGTAGTGTCCTAGTGGCGCTAAACTAATTTTAATTTATGTGCATCTTTTTCTATTCATTTCGTTAATAAAAGAACAGAAGATAAAATGTCAGTTTAGACCTGTCAAATTAGTGCGCTCCCTACGTAAACTGGGATATTTTTAGTCGCCATGTTTATAATCGCGTCTAAACTGTCTATGGAGTTTCTTAATTTCACTGGATTAAATTAAAATGTTATCTTCTATACTTTTCTTAACGAAATGAAAAGAAAAAGATGCACATAACTTAAAATTAGTTTAGTTTGTGTTCACAACAGAATCGGCGCCAGTGTCGTTGTTCTCCTAGACGGCGCACGAAGGTGCCAGTCTCCAGTAGTCCTAGTATGAGTTTTCATTACGAAACTTGTTCGCCGATATCGAGCGCGTTTGACTCAGCGATTGGCCCGCTTCAAGGTCGTAAGAACTCTCAACCAATGAGAGCGCCAAACGCGCTCGATACGATCGAACGAGTTTCGTATTGAAAACTCATACTAGGCCTACCGGTATCGATTCGAAGGTAAATTGTTTGAACGGCCGACAGACTTCCATGAAGTTGTGCACTTACGTTTCACTGACAAAACTCAGACTCTCAGACAGAACTCAGTGGCAAGGCTTACGCGCATTAGGTATTTGCTTAATAGGAGGCTCCAATCACCAATGTACTTAAAATAATTTAGATCTCTGTCATCATCTTGAAGAAACCTGGACTTTAAGTCTGAAATCGCCAACCCGCATTGAGCAAGCGTGGTGATTACGCTCAATCTTTCTCTGTATGAGAGGAGACCTGTGCCGTAGTATTTTGTAATCTGTGCCTGTGCCCAGCAGTGGGACGATAAAAAAGTTGATGATGACGATGATGTAGTATCTATGGATAATTGCTAATATGTATGGATTGACTGCTAGAATTAACTTACTTAGCTATTTGGTAATTTTGTGTAAATTACCTATGTTAATCATGATCTCAGCGTCCCAGCGTATCGGCGTATCATCCCAGCCGCATCCGAAGCTTTTTCAGCTTTGGAGTCTGGGGTCCGTTTTACCAGTCTAACTGCTGATTTTGGCTAAATTTCTATATTTTCCGTGAAGCGACTGCCGTCTGACCTCCACAATCCGAAGGCGATATCGAAGCTTTGCAGTTTAAATCAAAATACCTATATTAATAATTGGACATAAAAATACATCATTATAATACTCCCTTACACCAACTAACATATCTCCATGTGACTAACATATTCTCACAATTCACCGTAGGTTCAAGGTTTAACAAAGCGAATCGTCCCCGAGCGCACCGAACATCTAAATCGTTTCGTAAAGAGAAACAAAAGCGACATTTATATGTCAGTTGTGGGAGCTCGGGTGGGGCTCGAATAGATGTGCCTGAAGTCGAATAAACGTGAAAATGTGCGAATAAACGCGAATAAATCAGCGTAGTCGCGTTGACGCGCGGCGTCCCTAACGAGCCCTGGGGGACGGCAGCCGCGCTGTCGCCCGCGACAAATGGCCGCCAGGGAGATGTCTTGTCTCACAAACCGCACACCATTTCAACACTGACTACTATTACCATGATTCATTCTCTGCGTGGTTTTGTTGTTTTAGCATAATGTATGTATGTATGTGATAATGTACTTTTTTTTGCTTTCATGTCGTCACGAATTTGTTGTTTTAAGTGACCTTGGTAACCAAGGTTTTGCATTCAAACTATGCCACCAGTTAGGTATGTTTACTCACAGCCCAGAATGTTTATTTTCTATGCGCTTACACCAATTTATTCGATACATGGTCTCTCCAATCTTTATCGTACATTCGACAGTACAGCAAGTTACTACAATCTGTGAGATTTCGTTATTAGATTTTCAACTTTATCTCTAGAGCATTAAAGCTCAAGATTGATTGGGAATATTTGACAGTTTCGCGTAGCTTGACCTGCTGTGTCCGTACATTAATCAATAATAACAACGTCGGTAGGTATGTAGTTAGGTTATAAAATCACCGGTAATAGGAATAATAATAAGTACAATATCTTTAGGTATCTACCTACTGCGTAGAATCATAAAGTTAGTTTTATCAAACCAATCTGGAATCCCATTGTGCTTTTTATGCATAATTATGGTCACCCTACAAAATATGAATGCGCCCACCATGAACGTTTTGATAGCAATTTGAAATTTGATCCGGCTGCTGCTGCCGGTTGTTTAATTATATTTCCTCAATGCAAATCGTTAAATCACACTTTTTAATTATACTTTATAACGAACTAAATCCAATTTTTCACTAGAATATCCGTGAAGTGATGTTAATAGGAGTTACCTACAGGAAAGACCTGCAGGTTAGATGTGTAACACACTATCAGTAGCAATGGCTTTCATTTTGACAGTAAAACATCATTCATTGCGTTATCTACGTTGTTGGTTGAGCACATTTATCGAGCATATGGAGCAATGGATTAGCCATATGCTTCAATATGTTTCAAATTAAGAATACCTAATAGTGTATTATGCAAATAGGCTTGTTTTGTGTTGTTTTAATGTTCAATAATCGTACGCAATCTAAGTAAAAATAGTTATGTATCAAATATTGTCTATAAATTACAGTATAAAGTTTCTAAAGAAGTTTAGAACAGCTGATTGACCTCACGATTCAGAATAATTAATCACGAATGGACAATTATGTTTAATTCGTGCAGTTAGTATCTAAATTCCGTAGTAGCGTAAAATGAAAAGTTAAATACCTACAATTATATTGTTTATTATTTGGTATTAGGAAATAATTCACCACCCTAAATGTGTACACACTAAAATATACTTAATCTTTTTGAAGGATGCTGATCCATTGCTTTATATGTTTGAACAATATGTCCGCTCAACAATGTAAATAGCGCATTGAATATTCTTGAACTGTCAAAATGAAAGTCATTACAACAGGAGTCCTTGTCTGCTATTTTTATCTCAATCCAACACGATTCCATTGTCATTGTGCTTAAAAGTCGTAATCTGGTAAATTCATAATGATCGATCAATTATCTCAATCGTGTCGTAATGGAATGGTGATACAGTGACATTGCCGTATTGTCATTAGGTACCTACTATAAAACACTTTAGTAGAAATGATTTTCTAAAAACTACCATGCAATTTGAACATTTATTAAAATGGAGTGGAGTGTAAGTGATTGACCACAGGAAAGTTATAATGAAGCCATTTTGTTAGTAGATTACGAAACTTTTTCAAAATCGATCATATGAAATATATAATCGATTTCATAATGATCGATTGTAATAACAAATTAGGGCCATGTTGGTTTGGCATACACCGCGGGTAACTAAAAGATACAAGTAAGTATGATACTCAAAAGTGGTTGAAATCTACGTCTGCTAACAGAAAACACAATCAGTATCTATGTGTAGGTACTGAATGTGTTTCTGATAGCAGATGCAGCTTTATCAACTAGACTTAACAAAAGACATGCATGTCAAATTCAACATCGCGATTCTTCTCTTATCTTACAAAAACGTTTTACAATGGTGTGCTTTAAGAAATGTACGGACGACAGCAGGCCAAGCTACACGAAACTGTCAGTTATTCCCCCTCAACCTTGAGCCTTAATGCTTTAGAGATAAAGTTGAAAATCGGATAAAGAAATCTGAAAAATTATAGTATCTTGATGTGCTATCGTCTGTACTATATATTAAACACAAAAGAAAGTAATTAAATAATGTTTATAATCGTTTTGTAAGCTGGGAGGTTTGGTGATGTGTTGACCCAAAGCGGGTAGGTTTGATGGGAAGTTCAACAACGAGAAACATAATTCTCTTTTTTATATTACAAACACTGTTTTTCAATGTTACACATAGGTATTTTAAGTACTTATAACAGTGTGTGTTGCCAGTGATGACTTACGGAACTGAAACGTGGTCGCTCACAATGGGCCTCATACGAAGGCTCAGAGTCACACAAAGGGCAATGGAAAGAGCTATGCTCGGAGTTTCTCTGCGTGATCGAATCAGAAATGAGGAGATCCGCAGAAGAACCAAAGTCATCGACATAGCTCTTCGAGTCGCTAAACTTAAGTGGCAGTGAGCAGGGCACATTGCTCGTAGAACCGATGGCCGATGGGGCAGTAAGGTTCTGGAGTGGCGGCCACGTACTGGAAGACGCCGCGTAGGGAGGCCCCCAACAAGTTGGACCGATGACCTAGTGAAGACCGCGGGAAGCCGATGGATGCGGGCAGCACAAGGCCGGTCAGCGTGGAAAGCCTTGGGGAAGACCTTTGTCCAGCAGTGGACATCCATAGGCTGAAGAAGAAGTACTTATAATGTGTACGAAATGAAATGAAATAGTTTATTATGCAAGTAGGATCACTGATCACTTTTACACGCCATATTTTTTTAAACTAGCTGGAGCCGGAATTTCGTAACTGACAACCTCTGAGAAGGAAAGCCGAAACAAATTCAGTATGGTAAACTACGGTATGTATTGTCTTTCCTTCTTTATTATACAGTATTTGTTTTTAACTAGGTATATTAAAATCTTATCTAGTTTTGTTTTGTTTATTTATCGGTTAGTTAGCATTTTATAACTTGATGGGAATTGTAATTGTTCACTAAGTAAGTAGTCTCTCTAACTTAGTTATTAAAAAGAGTGTAAGTATGTGTGACTTCGTCTGCGTGAAATTTGCTGCCCGCGTGGAATCGCATCGCATCGACTGCCCGTATTGGCTTCTACCTTGTATTTACTTGATTAAGACGTGTTCACGCTAAAACAACTAAACGAATTTGGATCAAAATTTGGCACATGGGTAGACCATGATTTAAGAAAGGATAAAAATTACTTTTCGTCCTCGATGACAGATTAAGGCAACAGCTAGTAAATAAATATATTTGTTTTAGGTAGTTTTGGACGAATTTTGAGATTTTGAACTGTTATCAATCAATATCTCAGAACTCACCTGACAGTATATGTGTCTTGTCACTGGAGTTTTTTGCAGCGTAAGCGTTACGCAGCCAACATGATATTTAGATATTAGACGTATCGTAATCGCTCGTACTTATAGCAGCGTAGCCGGTAGTAGAAGCTGCGTAGCACGTAGCCATTCGTTGACGCAGCGTAGCAGCATTTGACCTTGATGGCACCTTGCAAATGTACGAGTATAAATATTCCGTTATTTCTTCATTTTAGAACAGATACATTATTAAAATATATTCTGAATTAGAACACTGCTGTTATACTTACTTACTGACTGTTTTCTCTCTTTGTTGCTAAAAGTGAGTTCAGTGTTCGTAGCACGTCAAATTAGGTATAATCCTTCTATAGACGTGACAATAAAAGAGGGCGCTTCGGTCGTGCATATAGCAACCTTGTTGACTTGCCTGAAAACATTTTAATACTAGCACATTATTTTGTACTACAAGCAAAACTGGTTTTAATGAAAACACAAATCTATGGTCTCTGGCGTTTAATTAAAATGAGTACCTAAAACAAAAAGAAAAATGATACATATTTATTATTATATTTTTAACGTGTTTTTACCAATGATAAGTATTCCAAAACTTAATAAATGCTTTCATCATCTGATTCCAAATATTCTTCGTTAAAAAGTATTTACATTGTCAGCTGCGTCACTAACAATGTCTCCGCTACTGCTGTCAACAGCCTGCTATCTTCACTTAAGAGAATAACTAACTCATACCTACATATCTTGATAAAGGGTTTACTCTCCCATGCTCCTGGAAGATTAAAAATAATAATATGTAATTTCTGTCAGAAGATGGATAACACTAATTTTTAATTCCGAACATGATATAATTACTTTTTAAAATCAGCGGTAAATTAAATCACCTAAATTATCAAAACTGCTACACTATGGTCTGCTTATATTTCCAATCTAAGCTACAAATGCGCAATGTAAATAATCCTCATTTTAGTCTTAAAAGCGTTTACTTAGTGAATTTGAAACCTCTAGTACTTACTTAGATAAAAACAAACAGTAACATGATTACATACCTGTTTTAGCAACTGTTCAAGCATAAATATCATCCATATTTGATAAAATTTGTTCAGCTTGGTGTACTAAAAAACATTGATGATAAACTTTAAAAATAATTTCCCGAGCTCCACTCCGGAACACATTTCTTCGGTGTTTTGTTTAAATAGAATTGAAAATTAATACAAATTTCAATAAATAAAAAGTCACAAAACAAATCGATGACTGCCGATGACATCCGATGTAAGTACTTAGAAAGATTTAGTGTTGCCCTACTTTTAAAATGTTTAGTTCAAGAAACAGCCATTTTCACGAATTTATAGGTAGACGGACTGTAGTAGATTCCCACAAAAAAAAAAAACAAATAAGTATTAGATAAAACGCTAGTTACCGACGGACTAAAATTTAAACCGAGTTTCTTTTATCTCTAAATTTAAAGATACAAAGCACACGTTTGTTCGTGTGTGGAGTACCTACTGCAACCACATTTACGCTGGCGCCGCAAAATGCCACCTGGCAAATTGAATTCGGTGTAAAAGCGTGCGAAGTGGCTAATTGATGAGCTAGATTTGCTTCAAAAGGGTCTCCAAAGTCTGGAGCACAGGCAAAGAGTAGCCAGCCTGTCGGTGTTCTATAGGAAGCATTTTGGAGTGTGCGAGGGAATTGCCTGACTTCATTCCCTCATCTCCGTTCCATCATCGGACGACCCGTCGCACAGCGAGTTTCCACCCTTACGTTATTAACACCTTTGCGATCAGGACGAAGCGTTTCGCCTCGTCTTTTATACCGCGTACATCGAGGGATTGGAGCAATTTGTCAGCGGCGGTGTTTCCGTCTGACTACAGGTAGAGTGTCTTCAAGGCTTAATAAACTAACGCGCACTACCATCAATGATTGCATCACTGCTTTCCATCAGGCAGGATTGCGGTCAAGCATTAGTTTGAAATTATAAAAAAATAAATACTTTTTATCTAAGAACGACACTAGAAGATCTACCTACTCAAAGGTAGCATAATCTATACTGATATATAAAGCTGTAGAGTTTGTTTGTTTGTTTAAACACGCTAATCTCAAGAACTACGGGTCCGATTTGAAAAATTCTTTTTGCGTTAGATAGCCCATTAATCCAGAAAGGCTTTAGGCTTTATAACATCACGCTGCGACCAATAGGAGCGGAGCATATAAAAAAACATATCGAAACATACGTGGGTGAGACCGCGCTGCAGAGCTAGTATCAAATAAAATTCTTTGAAGACTGCAGAGGATAGGTAATTATATAATTACATGCAACATAGCATGTTGTCTTGGTATTAGATACCTATTAAAGGTAACGTAGAAGAATTATTCCCCGACGTAGGTACCCAAGCATAATTAATATGGCATTACGTGATGTTAAGATCCTATCTGCGTAACTACACCTAACTGAGGTAGAAAATGTAGGTGGGTCTTGCTGCGGCACGCCATTAATATACTTAATTATGAATAGTCGAGCTATTAATACGATTCAAATAACATTAAGTGAAAACTTGCGTACCTAATAACATTTGGACAATCGTAATAATACTTATTCTGTTAATAAACACAGCAGTCATTCGGCAAACAAAACATTATGACGGTGACACTCTTGAGAAATCAAAATGTGGTGCTTTAAAATGATATGGAAACAATAAACATAAAAGCTGCGGCGTGCACGGCGCATGTGATTGCTGTGAATTAATTAAAGTGGTTTTCATTAGGACCATAAATGCGAGTGGCGGCAGTCCGGCGTGCGGGACGTGCGGACTGCGGGACCCCAAAATAGATTGGTACAGAAGGTTAATTTCATTCAATAAGCGAAAAGCAGGCTCACGATAGTAACGTGTTTTGAAACAGCGGATGTTAAATTAAATACCGGCTGGCATATTTAGAAATCGATATACGTGCGTGTCTGTGCGCATGTGCCTGTTTTCGATCGTTGTTGGGAGCGGACCTTCTGTGTCTATTTTGTGGTGTAAGAGTGCGGGTTGGCGCGGTGGCCGCCATGTTGTACGCGGCAGGCTGTGCGCGGGGCGGGGCCTGATCGCAGATAACAAAGCTCCGCACGAACGCGGTGCACTCGCCTCGCCGAGCGGTCCGACCGCCCGCGCCCCCACACCGCACACGTGACGCACACCGCTGTACCTGCGCCCGTGCATTGATGTATCTACATCACATCAAATATGTTTGGTTCAACAATATGGCAAAAATTACATGTAACCCCAAAATGCACAAATTGAAAATGGTGATATCTAAGAATCATGATCTTTCCAAGACAGAGATAGATAGGTAAGACTGATTGAACTAATCTCTTTCGTGTTTCGTATTGTCTTAAGCAAAAAGCAATATGCAAGAAAATTATCTGTAAGTAGGTACGTAAAGCTGACTTAGTAAACATCAAAAATCGCAATTAGATCATGCGTTTGTTGACATTGGCTCAGTTTATTTACTTTATACGGAACAGCCATATAATGATTACCTAGTGACATTTGAATGTGTTATCTCGACATGGATGCAAGTCCCACTATAAAACCCTTTTACGTAACACGTGATGTTGCCGTGAGTGATTTACTGCGACGATCGGGACCACAATATATCCCAAGTTTACTTTAGACAATCCGTGCGCGCCCCGCACAATACTTTGGATAATTTATTTACACGCGACGGGTAAACTTAGACCCTTTATCTCTTTGTTGGGGACTTTTACGTAAGATAAAACAGATAATGTGTTCCTTTATGTGAGTAATCGTAAAGTGATGTCCGCTCCGTCACGGCCTCATGGGGTTTATACCAATAAGGGTATTGAAACGACTCACTAAATCCGTATAGAATGACACGGCACACGTGAACCTACCTACAGTTTTTAAAGTTTTCCTAACGTTTATAACATTGACAGATAATCGTGAAGAATGTCTTTATCAAGATAATAAAACGCTTAACTCATAGCTACGTTGATCATTGATAACAAAGATAAGTTTGTGGATTTATACTTGCGAGTTATTACCTCTTCGTGTATACGTACTTATACCTAAGCGCATTTCTATTCATATAGTTGTATGAACTTAGGTATCTTTTTAATAAGTTTAAATTCACGTATAGGTACCTCTATTGTACAGTCATCTCCCTTATTCAACAATAGCCTAGGAGAGTACCTAACTCTATACCTACCGTCTCGTATCGTTTTGATTTCTGAACAGTAAGCCTAGTATGAGTATTCAATACGAAACTCGGTCGTCGATATCGAGCGCGTTTGGCGCTCTCATTGGTTGAGAGTTCTTACGACCTTGAAGCGGGCCAATCGCTGAGTCAAACGCGCTCGATATCGACGAACGAGTTTCGTAATGAAAACTCATACTAGGCCTACTGGAACCAACTGGCAGTTTCTGTTTTTATCGAGTAGGTAAGTACTTATACACCTACATAGTTGTACCGTAGAATTGGGAGGACCCGGTACCACGGAAAGGCAGATGACGAAAGCTTAGGTGTTTTTTTAGCCGGTAAGAGTGCGGCACACCCCTCCTCGTCCCCGAGTGGAGGATAATCCATGAGGATTTTCCAAATTAGAAAAAAAAATTGTATACATATTTATAGGTATACAAATCAAGCTCAGTGGACTTGTTCCTAGAGTATAAATTACCAGTTTAAAGATTTACTTGTCGCAGACAGAGACGGCAGAGCGGTAGGGTCGATAGCATCTTCGTGTGGTGGTACAGGTTCCATTTCGTAGGTGAGTTCTGAATTGAAGCACGACGTGTAGATATACCCTCCAATCTTCATAATAACAATTTGAATAGGCAAACCGACAGTTTCGGTTCGGAGGAGTGCCTTGGTCCGCGTCTCGATGTAAAGTAACCGTTCGACGAACCCCACTTTCCAAAGCGACTCTGTCCATGTGACGCCATCACAAAATAACGTCACAAGCGTTCGCCCCTCTACTACGTAAATCAAATCAGCAACTTCTATTAAAATTAATCGACGATCTCCGACACGGCCAGCCTGACGATTTGCACGTCCTCGTGCATCATCATCTTCATCATCATCATCATCATCTCAGCGCCAATCCCAGTCGTATCCGAAGCTCCTTCAGTTCCGGAGTCTAGGATCCGGTTCACCAGGCCAACCGCCGATTCAGGCCAAACCTCAACATTTCCCGTTGCACGTTCTAGTGCATGTCTGTAACAAATTAAAAAAAACACAGAACACCGACTTTGAAGCATTTTTGAAAACTCGGCCAACCTGACCATAACACGTCACGTTTAGTTACATTGACTATTAGAAAACCAAACTTAATTATTTTAACAACTTAAACAAAAGCTTCCTTCAAGCCTCATAATTATCAAATTTCAAAAAGAAAACACAAATGGTTCCTTCAAGCCTCATAATTATCAAATTTCAAAAAGAAAACACAAAAGGTTCCTCCAAGCCTCATAATTATCAAATCAAAATCATAATTATCAAAAAGAAAACACACCATGGTTCGCTACCACAGTAGCTAGTGACAACTCATAGTTGACACCCATATCGTCATCACCTCTTGTGATACGACCAACTCTAGAGTCCACGACTCCCAGGTCAACACATGACCGTACAACTAATAGTCTCCTCTGAGACCCAGGTCCCCGCCACATCACTAGCTGCCCATCGCCCCCTGAACAACTCCTCACTGAGTTGCAGTTACGACTACAGACTAGTGCATGCAGTGCGACCATATCTACCAGAGTCCCCGCCACATCACTAGCTGCCCATCGCGCCCTGAACAACTCCTCACTGAGTTGCAGTTACGACTACAGCCTAGTGCATGCGGTGCGACCATACCTACTAGTGTCCCCGCCACACCACTAGCTGCCCATCGCGCTCTGAACAACCCCTCAATGGGTTGCAGTTACGACTACAGACTAGTGCGTGCAGCGCGACCACACCTACTAGTGTCCCCGCCACACCACTAGCTGCCCATCGCGCTCTGAACAACCTCTCACTGGGTTGCAGTTACGACTACAGACTAGTGCGTGCAGCGCGACCACTCAGCCATGATACGTGTTCTATTTGCTGGCGGAGGCACCCTCCTTACCATCTTCTACATTTTGAAAATCTAACTCAGCAGACATTACTTGGAAAAATCTTTCGTACCTATGCTATCGTGGGGTACTTATAAGTTCTGTTTCCAATCAACGATTTCAATAGGTAACGATCACCATTATCGCAATCAAATAACTCACCAATATTAAATTTCATTACTTTAGCTCACTTCTATCAAATTTAGATTTTTCGTAAATAGCACTCATTTCTATGTTCGTTGCCGTTTGTTCTCTTGAGAAGATTTAATAGTCTAGCCACACATACTATCAGAAGCTCAAGTGATCTCGTAACTATAGGCACACACAGTGAACTTTAGTTTCGAAATAAAGACAAAACCAGACATCATAACTTTGAAACCCTTATTTAAAATTTCCGAGTCCATTATAACAAATAATACGGGTAGTACAAGAAATAATATTTGCAAATAACTCTTATTATCATGTCGCAAAGAAATGGTTCAGTACACAACACACTGGCACAACCTTGTACACTGTATATATACTGGCGCGTGTGTACATACACCAATGAAATTACAGATTGCTTGACAAGAGAACATTCGGCCACGGAATCAAAATAATAATAGTACGACTCACCGGATTGTGGCAACCTCCCACAAACACCTGCCACTCGGCAGTTGTCAACCGTTGCACACCAGACATCTCTGAGCTCTCATAAAGTCCCATTACATTACGTTTCCACAAACATTTTGGGTATTTTGAAACCTTCTCATCGCCTGCAGAGTAGATGCTCAAGTCTTGAAACCTTGGGCGTTCCGCAAGGCGCACGCAGCTCCGGCTGCGCCGCACGCAGCTCCAGCAGCGCCACACGCCATTGATCCGATTCACCACGCAGCTAGTAGCGCGCTCCGCAAGCGCACCTTGCACACTCCGCATGGGCTCCTTCCGCGCTCCGCAAGCACACCTTGTATGTTCCGCAAGCGCCCTTCGCTCGCCAAGCAACAGCCAGCACTGTCGCGCGCCAAGGATCAGCCAGCACTGTCGCGCACCAAGCAACAGCCAGCACTATCGCGCGCCAAGGATCAGCCAGTACTGTCGCGCACCAAGCAACAGCCCAGCACTGTCACGCACCAAGCAACAGCCAGCACTGTCGCGCGCCAAGGATCAGCCAGCACTGTCGCGCACCAAGCAACAGCCAACACTGTCGCGCGCCATGGATCAGCCAGCACTGTTGCGCGCCATGGATCAGCCAGCACTGTTGTGACAGCGCCGCGTCCAGCCGCACGTGCACGCCTGCAGCGCAGCTTGCGCGGATCGATCTCTTCTGCGTCAGCAATTGAGCGCACCTCGTAACGTGACGTTCACTTCCTGCCTCACTGCCAGTACATCCAGCATTTACAGAAGCTCATACAAAGACAATGAACAACTACACACATAGTGGCAGAAAGTGACTGTTATTCTGTTCCTTGATTTATAACGAGATTGTGAGCAGTGTAGTTCTTTATCCAACTTCTGATGTCGCAGACAGAGACGGCAGAGCGGTAGGGTCGATAGCATCTTCGTGTGGTGGTACAGGTTCCATTTCGTAGGTGAGTTCTGAATTGAAGCACGACGTGTAGATATACCCTCCAATCTTCATAATAACAATTTGAATAGGCAAACCGACAGTTTCGGTTCGGAGGAGTGCCTTGGTCCGCGTCTCGATGTAAAGTAACCGTTCGACGAACCCCACTTTCCAAAGCGACTCTGTCCATGTGACGCCATCACAAAATAACGTCACAAGCGTTCGCCCCTCTACTACGTAAATCAAATCAGCAACTTCTATTAAAATTAATCGACGATCTCCGACATACTTATATTTCAGAAGCCGTTCTTTGAAGCATTTATCCGTCGAGTCACAATAATGGTTTTTTTTTTTATTAATTATAAACTAGCGCTTGACCGCAATCCCGTCTGATGGTAAGCAGTGACGCAATCGTTGATGGTAAAGTGCACTAGTGACTAGTTTATTAAGAGCCTATTCACTCTAGCCTTGAAGACACTCAAATTGTAGTCCGACGAAAACACCGCCGCTGGCAAATTATTAAACTGATTTCGTAATGCTTAGGTATGCAAGAGGCTGAAATAGTTAGGTAAGTAGGTATTTGATTTCCTCTTTGAATTATTTTAATGTGAAATTGGATTTATGGACTATAATAGTCTGAAATAAATAAATAAATAAAAATAACTAAAAGGAGTAAAATCCACATAAACAAATCATAAGAAAATCTTTGAAATGAGAGCATATTTAATTTTTGCAACTTTATTCGTAGACTTTGTAGCAAAGCGTACCTAGTAACAGCGATTATTTAATTACCTATCTTTATCTTGAACATATTCCATAATCAGCCTAAGTATATTGTTCACACTCTAGGGACTCAGTCCCCCTTTCAACGAGAGGGCGTGGGCCGTAATATACCACATTTCTCCGATAAACATGTAAAATATGAAATTGTTAAAATAAGTTAGAAAGAGTAAGAAGTTATGAAGTGATAAAGATAAGAAAGGTCGGGCTAACCGCATCAGAATAAAAATTAATAAACTATAGGAAACCCACCCCCTCCTTGTAATACAATCCTGGAAGGAAATCCGGGTCACCATGTAGGCAAGCTCGCGGGCCGGGCCATCGCGCCCGGACAGGTGAAAAAAAAAATATAGGTATATATACCACATTGGCCCAGTGCGGCTTGGTACCTAGATGTCAAATGTCTTCGAAGTCTTTGGTTCGAGGACACGCCGGTTTCCCTTTTCCTTGTATGTTTTCCTTCACCGTTTTGAGAGCAGTGATGATGTAATAATTTATACAAAGTAAAGCGCTTGATGGGGTTCGAACCTACGACCTCACAACTTGTAAATCGCAGTCAATAGGTAGGTACTACTAGGCCACCGCTACTCTCTTACCTACCCATTGGCAATGTTAATTGACTCTATAGACTCTTAACATAAGGTACCTATATTTCTTGTTGCTACAGATGGTCAACAAATAAAGTTGTTAATTTTTTTTTAAAGTTTCTCTACTACATAAGTAGCTCTAAGGCAGGAACAGGAGCATACTGAAAAGGTGCATTCCGCAGAACTTTAGGGTTATGTGGAAATGATACCAGGTTTCAAGAAATAATTTATTTTACCTGTTAAGTTGCACTGCAATTTTCATCAACCTTGTACTTATGTATTTAAAATTAATACCACTTTATGTTCAAAGAGATAAAGGTTCTTGATCAATGTGGGTCGGGATCCTACCCTCGAATGCTGTGTACCGACCCTAAAAGTACCCTTCCTTGTATGTATGTACATAAAAGAACTTCATCCCAATTGCCGAAACCGATAGCCATCTGCAAACAAAAAACTAAAGCAAAGACCTCAAAAGTCAGTAATTTTTTTGTCTTTTTCCTCTGTAAGTACTTACCTTTTTTCAGTTCTGTTTTTTCTTGTCTGTTTACGTGTGTGTACTACCTACATAAATGACTAGCGACCCGCACGGGCGCAATGCTGATACTAAATACACTTCAGAATCACTGTGAACGTTGTATAAAAAACCGTCGCGAATGCCACAACGTGTACCACCGCAAACGCGACACCCCGCAATTTTTTATATCTATAGGTATTAAATCAATAATTTATTTAAGGTATTAAATTGGATAAGGATTAATGCTGTATTGGTTAAAATCGCTTCGAAAATTTGCCGGTATTTGTCGTAAAAAGTAAATGAAAAGAAAAATGATATTGTGGGATATCCATAAGAGATAGACATAGGTACAGAGTGATGCTGACAATACGACGATAAATAAAAACACGGACAATGCTGGTTCATAGGAATAATCCTAAACCATAGAAAAAAAAACCCAGCATCAAAAAAAAAAAAAAATCAAACAAACTAAATCGCGTAAAATTGCAAACGGAATAGAACATCCTTTAAAAATATTGGTTCACTGACCTAAAAAATTGGTGCCGCAGGATGCGACGGTCATTAATCTGTAAGCGCTTCCTTATCAACATATACATCATCTAGAAAATGTGAAAAAGGACAAATAATTTCCTGTGACTAAACTAATGGACATATTTATATGATTTTTTATTGGTAGACTGAGAATGTATTGAGGTACACGATGTTTAATTTATTGTCGTATTGTCAGCACCACTCTGTATACCATCGTGGACTTTTTTGTAGACCTTTTCAATGCGTACAATATTTAGTACATTATTTTGATAAATCTCGTAGGGTTCAGCCTGAATTAGAAACCCCAAAAATAATAGTATTTCTACGTTGATTAATGGATGTTATTTTACAATCAAATATGATATTGATATGAAGGATATTTATTTTAAATCAGAGAAACTAAGAATAAACTAATAGGTAATATAATGGTTTGAAAGCCAAGAGCCTCGACAACATCTATTGAGGCTCTCGTTAGGCAGTTGGATCAAGGGCCAGATTCAAAAGGCAGTAGGTACTCCTCGCTACGGCCCGCATCGTGAGGAGGTTCCTGTCTCTGGAGCCCTAGTCACCGGTAGCTTGGACCCTGCTCCCGTCATCGGTGAAAAACTATTCATTATATTTTTAAATATTATTTATTATTTATAAATATTTAACAATGTATGACCTATATGTAGAAAAATAAACGGAATAATAAAAAAAAGAAATTATTGAAATTCAAAGAGATAATTCTGTTGTAATATGTGAAATAAATATAATGCAGCTCTTCTTGGGATCCTGTAGTACCTATATGCTTCAAAAATAAAATCCAATAAAATTCATTCTTAGTTTATTCTCACTTTATGTTTAATACAAAACTCTATAAAAATCACATTTATAATTTATTTTATATAAGTATAAGTAACCAAACCATTCTTTTCGACCGCATTTTTACAACTACTACAAAACAACAAAACATTTTTCTCCTGTCTTTCGAATCTGACTTCTAAACTTGAATTTATTTTCTTTATAAAAATTATCAGCCAGAGACAATATTAAAATTCAACCTCAACAAGTTCTGAAAAGAACTTTGACAAATATTATGAAAAAATGTGATTCCTAATACTAAAACTAAGTAGCCCCGAAAAGAACTTTTTAAGTGAAGCATAAAGATGTGTTAAAAAAACATCAAAATATTCAATGTCGCTTGCGTCCACTGCGTAAGGAGCCGACCGCGCGACTCATAAGGGCGAGTACATATTGGGCACTCGGCGTTCCGTTGAGCGCGCGTTGATAGCGTACATACAGCGCGCTTAGTACGGCGTTTAACGAGCGTTACCAAGGTGTCCATACTCAGTAACTCAGCGCAGATCGGAAATGGTTGTCAAAAGTGATTGGTTGTGTATGGCTTCTTGGAAAATTACATTGGCAAGACAACATGATTTAAGTAATTACCAAATATGACAAAATTATAGAAAATATAATAAATGATTATACTCACCCAACAGTTTTTTCTTTTCTAAATTGTTTTCATAATCGCTGAAAATTTCTACAATCTCCTCCCAATTCCTTTTTTTTATTGTTTTGTTTTTATAATCAGGACTTTCTATATCCCATATGGCAGGACGCTTTTGGATTTCGTCGATAAATAAGTCTGTATCGAAGTGCTCGGTCTCCATTTTGGTGAAAATTCGTCCACTCTACACGAAAGCGCGCGTTCAAATGTATAACAAAATGGCGGCTCATGTATCTCGAAGCGCGCGGCTGACGCCCTCCCAACGCGCGTTTGAACGAAAATATCCGAAACGCGCACTTGCATGTGTACACCTAGGTCCTAGATAGAACTACTGGTTCTCAAAACGCGCGTAAGCAAAGCGCGCGTTTCAAAACGCCCAATATGTACTCGCTCTAATGGCGCACCCTCTTCTCCCGCACTGCCCCTCTCGTCGAGTTAGTTACTCGATGCGCTGCGTGGCGGCCGCCGCCGGCGTGGTATTTTTTATTTTAATTTCATGATATCTTTTGAATAGAATGCCTGATTTCAATTATTCAAAACGTCATCATCGGGTATTGAGACAGTCTTGAATATTAAATTATTTATTTTGATAAAAAAATATAAATGGTTTGGATAACACGGTCTATTTTGATCGGCATTTCTATCAATTTGTTAATTGTAAAGAAGTAGTTATAGTGACGTATCTACAATAGCGTACGATTCGCGAAGAACATACGAACATATGGTTCGCGAAGTTTTTTGTAAGGTACCTGCGCCAAAGATGGCCCTGTTCCTAAGATGGCCCGCTTTCGTAAATTCATATTAAATGAAGTTCGACTGTGCTAAAATTTCGTGCCTACGTTTGGTTTGTTTCATAAACAAAACTGCAACTTCATGTTATAAGAAGGGTTCCGTCATTTTCGCAGTGGTTGAAAGTTTGTCACTGACATTGCAAATGACTAGCGTTTAGTAATCCCATAATTATGCTTAAAATGTGTACTATTACTTAGAAAAATCAAATAATTTCAACGTTTTTTTTTTCAAATTAAAGGTTACCTAGTTTAATTGGCAGTTCGGAGAAAGTAAGTATTGCTTGTATTGTCTGATATTTTTAATTTAAAAGAAGTTGATCCTATTGCTGGGTAAAGTCCCTTTTAAGGCCCACCACAAGGGTTACGAAGATGGCCCGGGCCTTATCAGGACTATTGTATATCTTACTTTTTTGTTTATTATATGATAAAATTAGTATTTGTATTACTTTTTTATAAAATAATATTAGTATTCTATCGGAGCAAAACATTGGAACCTATTTTAAACGTAGATACCTAGCTACTTAAAGCATTTATAAATTCCAACCTCATTCAGTGTCTTAACTAAACTTTTTAAGTTTAATTTATTTTCAGATTTTACAAAATGGTAACAACCAAAAAGCTCAACAGTTTGAAGAAAAGGAGTCAAAAATATCAAAACCCAACCAAAAAAACAGAAAATCAAAGAAATAGCAAACGAATAAAAATGATAAAGGGGAGATAACATCGCCGAACAGAAACCTAAACGAAAAAAGGAAAATTTAAAAACCAAAGTAAAAACACAAAAGATAATCAGATTGAAACCTGGTATTGCGAAGCTTGTAAAGCAGAACGCATTGCAAATATGTGACAATGTATTACTTGTTATGTATTAATTGCCACGAAGAGTGTGTAACTAAAATAAGAACGACGGAGAAAATTTCTTATGTCCAATGTGACTAGAAATCTTCAAAGCTTTTGGTTTTTTTTACATTCAAATTTAATTGTTTTTTTTTTTATTGTCCTAATAAGGCCCACCAAAATTTTTTACAATTTTTTTTATCAATATTCTAATACATTTTTTATTTTTAATAAATATAATTATCAGGAGATCGTGACGAAATTATTTATATTTAATTTATTGAAAGATTTTTGTTTTATAGATAGATTAAATTTCGTTAAGCCTAACATGGCCCACAGCTCATTAATGACCACGAAAACTATTATAACAGACTGGTTACTTAAGAATCTTTTATGTTAGGTTAAGTTTAAAGTATTTATATTTTTTTTTGTTTTGATAGAGTCTATAAATTATGTGATGAAAGTCGGGCCATGATAAGTACCCATGTTCTTAAAAAGGCCCACTTTAGAGGTTTTTAAAAACATTATTTTTTGTTAAAGAAATTTTATAAAACATGTTAATTTATATGTTGATTTTATTCGCAAATAAATTATTCATATTGTGAGAATGTTTATTTATGTTATTAACTTAAATATTTTTATTTATTTCAATATAGCAAAAAATGGGCCTTACAAGGCGCAGGTACCTTAGATATTGTATTCTACACACATCAAAAGTGTCTAGGGATCAACATATATTTTTGCAATAACTTTTCTCCTGATTGATATTAATTAAAATTTTCTTTAAGGATTCATCAAATAAAGTGTTTTCGTTTGTCACAGTAACGATAAACCAAGTCACCTTTGCATTAATAAAGAAATTTGCCATTTTCCTAATAAAGGGATATTTGACATTTGAACCACTAACACAAAAGTTCGAAAAAAAGACTGAAATAACAGTTTTCTCTAAAATTTTATTGGGTAACTTAAACAATTAATAATCCGTGTTTCTACCGCGAACACTAACAACACAAGAACATCGGTTTGGCATACTCAAAATGAGTTCATCCAAATCACGCTGTGGAATGGCCGCCCATGTTCGTTGCAACAACAAAAAAGGTCTTCTTGCGACTGGATACCCTCCATATTCGGCAGAGCTCTTCTCTGTATCATATCCCATGCATGCTCAATCGGGTTCAAGTCTGGCGACTGAGCAGGCCAGGGCAGGACATTGATGTCAGCTGCGGCGAGAGTCTGTCTTACAACTCTTGCGATGTGCGGTCGTGCATTATCATGCATTAACTGAAATAAGGGACCGATTTGCACTTGTAGAGGAACGATGACGTCTGATACAATCGTCTCAGCATAAATTTGAGCGTTGAGGTTGCCTCTGATCCAAATCAACTCAGTTCTTCCGCCGATCCAAATACCCGCCCATACCATGATGGTTCCACCACTATAAGGATGGACTTCCTGGCAGGATTTTAATCGCTGTTGGCGTCCAGGGTTCTCCAGTGTCGTATACGTCTTGTATCCGGTCTCATACCAAAACGGCACTCATCAGAAAAGCACACGAAACGCCATTGTTCTTCTGCCCAATTTCTGTGTTCAAGAGCCCATTGATATCGAATCCTACGATTGTGCATTGCTATAGGTGGTACCCGTAGCGGTCTTCGGGAATGAAGGTTCACTTCATGCAAGCGGTTTCTGACTGTTTGGTCGCTAATTAAGTTCCCTGAAGAGTGATGAAGCCTCACGGCTAACATCATGGCGGTTATTGTTGGAGCTCTTCGAGTTAAGATTTGAATGTATCGGTCTTGTCTCCGTGTGGTGCAGCGATACCGTCCTCCATGGCGCTCAGCCACGGTACCAGTGCTTCGGTAACGTGTCCAAAGTCGACTGATAACACTCTGACTTGTATTCAGAGCTAAAGCCACAGTACGTTGCCGGGAACCAGCTTCTATCATTCCCACGGCTCTGAGCATTTCTTCCCTGCTTAAATGACGTCACCGCTCCATAATAACGTTGGTTTTAATCAGTAGTACGGAAACAGTAGCACTAATAATGTCTTCAATGCGTTGTATGTTTTTATAGGGAAAATATTGACAGCTGATTTTCATCTTTTACTCGAATTTGATTCACAGTTCCTGATTCAAATTATGAAATGCACCAAAAAGGATCCATATAAATTTATAAAATCATAAATTTATTACAAAGCCACATCTCAATCTCAAGAAATCCGCATAAAAATGCTTGATCCCTAGACACTTTTGATGTGTGTATAATATTGTCGAACATTTTTATGTCCTATCATTAATACTCTTCGCAGCATATGCGATGAAAGACCTTTTATGGCAATTTTTTTTACACCTTCAGTTGGTTTTAATACCTAAGAATTTCTAAAGATTTCTATAGTAATCTAGTACTAAATATAGCCTATGTTACTCAGTGATAATATAGCTTTCTAATGAAAAAAGAATTATTAAAATCAGTCCAATACTTTTTGAGTTTATTTGTTACATACAAAAATACAATTCTTTCCTCTTATAAAATATAATATTAGTGTAGATAAAATATATGTATTATAAAATTAGCAAAATATTTATAAAATTTACATAGTGCATAGAGTAAATAAATAAAAAAATCAACAATTTTGATTTTGCTTTCGTCAGTGTAGATTTCGCTATACCTATTAGCGACTTAAACTACATAGTTTTGGCCAGAACACATATACACACATCAAAAGTGTCTAGGGATCAACATATATTTTTGCAATAACTTTTCTCCTGATTGATATTAATTAAAATTTTCTTTAAGGATTCATCAAATAAAGTGTTTTCGTTTGTCACAGTAACGAAAAACCAAGTCACCTTTGCACTAATAAATAAATTTGCCATTTTCCTAATAAAGGGATATTTGACATTTGAACCACTAACACAAAAGTTCGAAAAAAAGACTGAAATAACAGTTTTCTCTAAAATTTTATTGGGTAACTTAAACAATTAATAATCCGTGTTTCTACCGCGAACACTAACAACACAAGAACATCGGTTTGGCATACTCAAAATGAGTTCATCCAAATCACGCTGTGGAATGGCCGCCCATGTTCGTTGCAACAACAAAAAAAGGTCTTCTTGCGACTGGATACCCTCCATATTCGGCAGAGCTCTTCTCTGTAGCATATCCCATGCATGCTCAATCGGGTTCAAGTCTGGCGACTGAGCAGGCCAGGGCAGGACATTGATGTTAGCTGCGGCGAGAGTCTGTCTTACAACTCTTGCGGTGTGCGGTCGTGCATTATCATGCATTAACTGAAATAAGGGACCGATTTGCACTTGTAGAGGAACGATGACGTCTGATACAATCGTCTCAGCATAAATTTGAGCGTTGAGGTTGCCTCTGATCCAAATCAACTCAGTTCTTCCGCCGATCCAAATACCCGCCCATACCATGATGGTTCCACCACTATAAGGATGGACTTCCTGGCAGGATTTTAATCGCTGTTGGCGTCCAGAGGTTCTCCAGTGTCGTATACGTCTTGTATCCGGTCTCATACCAAAACGAGACTCATCAGAAAAGTACACGAAACGCCATTGTTCTTCTGCCCAATTTCTGTGTTCAAGAGCCCATTGATATCGAATCCTACGATTGTGCATTGCTATAGGTGGTACCCGTAGCGGTCTTCGGGAATGAAGATTCACTTCATGCAAGCGATTTCTGACTGTTTGGTCGCTAATTAAGTTCCCTGAAGAGTGATGAAGCCTCACGGCTAACATCATGGCGGTTATTGTTGGAGCTCTTCGAGTTAAGATTTGAATGTATCGGTCTTGCCTCCGTGTGGTGCAGCGATACCGTCCTCCATGGCGCTCAGCCACGGTACCAGTGCTTCAGTAACGTGTCCAAAGTCGACTGATAACACTCTGACTTGTATTCAGAGCTAAAGCCACAGTACGTTGCCGGGAACCAGCTTCGTCATCATATCATTCCCACGGCTCTGAGCATTTCTTCCCTGCTTAAATGACGTCGCCGCTCCATAATAACGTTGGTTTTAATCAGTAGTAGGGAAACAGTAGCACTAATAATGTCTTCAATGCGTTGTATGTTTTATAGGGAAAATATTGACAGCTGATTTTCATCTTTTACTCGAATTTGATTCACAGTTCCTGATTCAAATTATGTAATGCACCAAAAAGGATCCATATAAATTTATAAAATCATAAATTTATTACAAAGCCACATCTCAATCTCAAGAAATCCGCATAAAAATGCTTGATCCCTAGACACTTTTGATGTGTGTATAAGAAAATGAATACTGTAATAAAATATGGAGGATAATTGAAATCCATTCTTAATATCCACAAAGTTGTGCACGCCCTGATAGCCAGTGACCAGCTTGCCGTCCGAATCATAAATGGGGCCATGGTACGTCCAAGGAAAATCTCTAAAGTCTAACTAGTCCAATGTACATCAGTTACGTGAAAAATCGTCACCGTATTAAAATTGCTCAAAAAAATATCCGAAGAGATGGCTAGTCGAAACAAATCTTCAAGGGTCAACATATTACTTATATTAATATTACTCCTACGGCTTTCGAGTGCTAAAGCCCTAGCCAGGTTATTCGAACCTTGTAACGAGCTGAAGGTTTATCAAATTATCCAAAACAAGTCTAGGGCTGGTAACTATGCATTTTTTTAAATTTATTAAATGTAGTCACACCTGTTAACAAAACTAACTAATATCACAGATATTTCAGGAGATTTCCTGAAATAAATGTGATATTAGTTTCTGGAAAGTTGCATTGATTTGGAATGGGTACCATTTCAACTCAACCCACATCATCGGAATTTAACATGGGATGCTAGTCGCCTGAATTGCGAAATATTAATAGGTCTGCGTTATTTCAGACCTTCGATTTTTCAGCAGTTCAAAAACAACACATATTAAAAAAAAACAAATTCAGGGTTAGATTATATGCTACCACAAACATGCGTATAAAACTATCAGAATAAATAATACCGAACTACTTATACCTAAAGGAATCATATTAATATTATAAAGGCCAAAGTTTGTGAGTGCGCGTGTGTGTGAGTTTATAGGTATGTTTGTTAGTTCTTCACGCCAAAACTAAAGAATAAGTTAGCATGAAAATTTACACACAGATAGTTTATAACCAGTACCTATACAGTATGTTAAGAAAACCCTGTCCGACCCATAAGGATAATAAAGGTTAGGTAAACACATGACTAAATATAATATAAAATTTTACGTAATCATCATAGTACCAATACAAATTAATTTTGAAATAATCTTTTTTTCCCGCGAATTAATTCCAACTTCCCCGAAATTAGGTAATTTTTAAAAAGTGACAACACCGTTATTATTATGAGCGAATAGCGATGCGACCACGTGCCGCGTGCCCTGCCGCCCGCCGCTGGGGAAGGATGCATATCGCACATTTTTACCTCTTTTTGCGAAATAATATTTATTTTTTTAGGGGGATTTTTTTTTTAAGTTTAGCCCATTTTTGTATCCATTAGTAGAATCAGTTATCGATACCTAACAACACCTTAACGGGTCGGACAGGGTTTTGTTAACATACTGTATACTTTTATATCGATACTAGCGACCCGCCCCGGCTTCCCACGGGTGCAATGCTGATACTAAATACACTACAGTAGGCCTAGTATGAGTTTTCAATACGAAACTCGTTCGATCGTATCGAGCGCGTTTGGCGCTCTCATTGGTTGAGAGTTCTTACGACCTTGAAGCGGGCCAATCGCTGAGTCAAACGCGCTCGATACGATCGAACGAGTTTCGTAATGAAAACTCATACTAGGCCCACATAAAACTGTTAACGTTGTATAAAAAAAATGCGGCCTGCCGCTCCCGCTGCTCCCGCTACCCCGGGTGGAACGCGACGCCCCGCAATTTTTAAATCTGTAATATCTTCGAAAATATTCATTTAAATCATATGCTGTAATTCTGTAAAGGGGGATATAGATCTGAAATTATTAAAAATAAAAATCGCGAGGGTAAAATAGGGGTTGTTTGTAAAGGGTTGAAAATTCAGGGTTACGAGTATATGTATTTACTAATGCTGTATCATATATTTTTTTTTTATCTATTATTGTAAAAAATATTTAGGGGTGGATTACCCTTAACATTTAGGGGATAAAAAATAGATGTTCTCCAATTCTCAGACCTACCCAAATGCACACAAAATTTCATGAGAACCGGGAAAGCCGTCACAAACACCGCGACACGACAATTTTATATATTAGAATTTAGATTAAGTATTATAAACATTTATTTCAGACCCACGGGACTTATAAACTTACGGGAACTTATGTGGGTCAAACCGTGGGGCGCAGCTAGTGAAACAGTAAAATCCCTCATCTTCTTTCTCCGCGTAGGTACAGGTAAGTAAGTAGTTAATATATAAAACTCTCGTGTCGCGGTGTTTGTGGTTAAACTCCTCCGAAACGGCTTTCCTCTCATGAAATTTTGTGTGCATATTGGGTAGGTCTGAGAATCGGACAACATCTATTTTTATCCCCCTAAATGTTAAGGGTAATCACCTGATTTAAATAAATATTTTCGAAGATACTACAAATTTAAAAATTGTGGGGCGTCGCATTTGCGGCGGTACCAGCTGGTTGGGCGGCGGGCCGCTATGTTTTTTATACAGTATGTTAAGAAAACCCTGTCCGATCCATAAGGATAATAAAGGTTAGGTAAACACATGACCAAATATAATATAAAATATTACGTAATCATCATAGTACCAATACAAATGAAATTTGAAATAATCTTTTTTTCCCGCGAATTAATTCCAACTTCCCCGAAATTTGGTAATTTTTAAAAAAGTGACAACACCGTTATTATTATGAGCGAATGCTCGCGAATGCGACCACGTGCCGCGTGCCCTGCCGCCCGCCGCCCGCGGAAGGGTACTTACGCACATTTATTAAGTTACCTCTTTTTGCGAAATAATTCAGATTTCTTTCTTTGGTATTAAATCGAAACATAATTCGTTCATCATTTAAAAAAAAAATGTTAAAATGCATACCTAATGTAGTTCTGTAGTTTCTTAAACTATTCAGTTTCTCAGTACAGACTTCAACTAACCAACTTGGCATGTAAGTACTTTCGCCTAGGTAATAGTCAGACATTTGTAGGGAGCGCATTTAAAAAATAATATACATAGATACTTATCTACCTCAAATATTATTGAAGGTCCGGACCGTTCAGGCTTGAAAAAGTACGTAGGTACATAATAAAGTAATAAAGAGTGTAGGAGTCAAAGTGTTTTTGTGGGAATTCATATATAATTCATTTATCAAATGAAATCAGAAGTCATAGGTTGAGATTCTTGAACATCAAAGTAATACAAGATCGTCCCCTAAAACGCCCGCCCTTCGCCTGTTATATCTATAGGTACATAAGTAGTGATACCGACGTCACCAACTCTATCTATAGTATTACTTAGGTTACCAAAAGAAGATTAAGGCGAACAAAGGAAAATTTGTCACCTTAAAAAAAGTTTTGAAAGTGTGCGACTTCTTCACCCCAGTGTCCTGTTCCCTTATTTACGATTTTGCTATAATCTATCTACAACATGCTACTGATATAATTTTTTGCTTGAGCTGTCAACTCACCTATCTTCAGGTGCTGAGCAAAGTAGGTTACATTTAATCAGTGTTCTAATTCTTATTACATACTGTTAAATACACAAATTGATAAACATACTTTTAACAGTAAATCGTGCTAGTCCATGCCAACATAATTTGACTGTCTTCTAAATGCCTATTCAATGCGTGGTAATATGGAGGTATTTTGAGAGTGGTCATTTTGTAACGATATTAGAATGTTAATGTATTTGTGAAGGCAGGACTCGCTCGGACATGTGCGGAGTTCACACGGCGGCTGATTTACGGCCGGAGTCGGCGCGGTCGGTGCGTGACGCGGCGGCGGCGCGACGCGGGTACGGCAGGTACGCGGCCGGCCCGGCTTTATAGCGGAACTTTAATTTATGACCGCTCTAAATTACGTGGATTTACTGCGGGCCTTTATTGGCCCGCTCCGAACGCCCCCGCCACTGCCGCCCTCCACCTCCCCCAATGTTGACTGCTTCCCTCCTTGTACGACAAACTTCTGCTCAAAAGTGCATGTAGCTTATAGCTGCATAATTTAATGCGCTGTAAAACTGATAGCGAATCCAAACTACTTCACTCATAAATCCCGTACGAATTCAGTAGCATGGATTATGCACAGAAGAATGAATCAGAAGGTAAATAAATAAGGCACTTATATTTGCTGCTAATTAGCTTTTATGTTGGTAATAATTACGTCGTCGCGTCGGCGCTAGTAAACAGTCAAAGTGTAAAGATAAACCTAGTGACTGACCCATAACTTTCATTAGATGACGCATGCACTTATTTATCCGTAGTACAAACTTATAAGTGAGGCATTTTTTATCCCAACATTGGAATTTATCAAGTAATCGTGAAAAGCCATGTCCCGGTCCCGTCGGAGTGTGCAGGCGCAAGGCCACGTCACATCCGGCCTTATCTACAAGAGAAAGCGGATGCTGCACGCAGCCGTCGGCAACTTCAAAGCCCCGAAGCGCTTTGTCGGCATTCCATCTTAATTATTGCAAAATTAACTAAAGTTTATCACCCCTTAATTAAGTTCAGTTATCGGTAAAATGCGTGCATGTTCAGATACTGTAAAACTGTTTTAGTTTTTAGCACTTATTACTAGGGACTCTTATTTCATAAAACAACTAAGTATAAAGAGAACCTAGAAGGGGCGTCTAGACTCACTCACACACAATCGTTATTCCTGGAACATAATATGAGACAATTGAATGCACAGCCATTGTCAAGATCTCACGATTCTTATAGTAAATAAAGTAGGCCTGTGTTATATAAAGATTATATGGGAGCGTGTTTTTTTTTTTCTCTTCAGGCTATTCACCTAATGAGAGCTAAGTCATGTGGCCGTGTCCTGAGAACCATTTAATGGCCCCTCGGCCCACGGCCCGGCTTTTAACTTCTAATCTAAGCCTATTAAACATCACGAAACCCTCTCCGATTTCTCGTGAATGCATTTCCAAGTAACCAAGCCGATATAATTGTAAAAAATAAAACTCGGGACGGACAACAAACACGTTTTACCTAAGCATAATTTGCATCTAGCGTGGTCACTAATACTGTATCTAATGGCCCTGTTATTCGGATTTGTGTCTTATTTCCTGAGGGTGTAAGTTGAAGATGGTAGGCTGCTATTTGGTGGATAAGCTAATTTAGTATGATAGTTGGTTTTATTGCGTTGGCGGCTGGGCAGTAATTGGAAGCGAGGATGCGCGGGCGCCGTAAAGCGGCAATTGACCAGAAAATAACGAGCCCTCGCCCGCGGCTATACTTATACGCACATATGTCTCTTATATACAGCTGCCGTGTGCCAACGTATTTATTGTTCTCCGAAAATATTTATTAAGCGCACTACAATACAACAGTTAAGCGCACCAAGTCCATGTTTAAAGATTTTTGACTTTATCATTCTTCGTGTTAGGATTTATACGCTCAACGAACTCTGTTTCATTATTTAGATGTTAAAAATCTACATTTTGCACAGAGTTGCTATTTTATTATTTCGCGCTGTAAGTTACAGTGAGCTGTCACGTAAGCTGGTGATAGGACGATGGGTGGATACACTCGAGCTGTTAATCTTGTCCTTTCCACTGCGCATATCTTCGTCCATCTCTGTTTTACTGCGCAAAGTCGGTTTGTATATAATAAATAATAACGGTACACGACAAGTCTACAAGATTTTTCCGATCCAGCTTGTCCCTTGCTGCCTTTCCCAGTGACGCTCTAACTTGAGTCCCGTCCCGTCGCAAGTTTTTTCAGGCCCTAGTTGAAGGTCTGAATTTATTGAGGCATACACAGGCAATCCTTGTTAAGCAGACAATATGTCATAGGTTGAATTGCGAGATTTATTTATTAATGCCGTTCCCAAATAAAATCTACAAGAGCAAATGAAGTAACCATCACCAAGCGTGGTGATTACGCTCAATCCTTCTCTGTATGAGAGGAGCCATGTGCCCAGCATTGGGATGATAAAAAGTTTGATAATAATGATGATGGTCAAATGATAGGTTACATTCTCATAAACTGTATTCCTACAGTTAGGAATCTGCCTCAGAAATGTCCGACTGACTGAAGTGCAAAGATGAATTGCTCCTATAGAGTAGAAAAAATTCACAGTATTTGTACTAGGCATTCGGTATTATAATTAGAAAGGATTGCATTAAAACTAAAAACAAAAGCTATGAATTACACGTTCCGTTATCGAGGGCGCTTGTAATCAGGTCAACGAAGAGCACCTGCTCTTGTACAACGAAGCCCATGTCACTGGCAAGAATGATTGTCTCAGTTTGGCTTTAGAGCTGAAACTCTTACCAGGATGGACATTTTTAAAATAGTGATGATCTACTTTTTCATTACACTTTCAGATTGCAGAATCTTATGTAACAGGACACTCAAAACCCAAATAAGGCTGAGGCAGAGGATGTCTTTAGACTGCGCTTAGACACAATCATTTGTATCGTAAGACGTAACCGACGGCTTGACAAATGAGAACCATCTACTAACATTATAATTGAGTGAAGACATTACCCAATTATGTGTTTAATTTGTTTTGACTTCTAGCAATACGATAGACACGTGAGAAAATATTTTTTACGATCCCGTAGCTGTCTTGTATGGTGAGGCTGATGATGCCAAACTATTTATACACTCATTCATGGAATATTTTCTTTACCACGATATTATTATAAATGGGTGAAGATATGGGTGCTCGGATACTGTTTTGAATAAAATAAGAAAAATATGGCCTCATTTGAAGTAGGTAATGCTGTTGCGTAACAGCACGCTACTTATGCTTTCACATCTTGGTATACTTACTCATAATAACTACAAAACATGCCTGCGGTGATTAAGTAAATAAAGAGACAAACAAACAAAAACCGAGTCAATAGAAAATCTTATTTTACTTGTGCCTAAGTCACAATTGTTTGCAACCATAACAGCCTAGTTGGAACACTTCGTAAGGATGAATGAACTGCAGCAATTTAAAACAAGTTCCAATGAAAGAGAGCTCGTGTCTACGGCACGTTAACAAGTGTAAATAAATGTGTATCAAAATACAATCCGTAATGGTTATGGACCCACGCTGCAAACGAATAGAGGAGTCCATACAACTCGATGATGATTCCATAAATTTATACAGTGCACAATAAAAAGGCAGCTCGGAACAAAACGGCGTCACCTCTTTTTATGGACTGCCGTACGCACACTAAACGCACCAATCATTGTTCGTCAAACGGGTCTAGTTTTAAAACAATCAGTCGGCTCGGCGTCGTAACTAATTACGACCCGTGAAATTGGTGAATGACAAATGTTATTGGGATTTAGCGACTCAATAGTGTGGTCAATAGCCCGTTTAGCTCCGTGGTAAACACCGTAAACAGAGATTCGCCTTGACACACATGCCGTGTCTCGACGTATCTACAAGAAGGTATGTCGGCACGATCGCATTCACATACCGCCGCTAATTAAACACCAATAAAGGCTTTATTAAAATGGCCAAATATATGAAGACTTTTGTACGTACATTTACAAGTCGGAGTTACAAAATTAATGTAGGAATATAATACCTAAAGTAAAATTTAGATGTGACATAAACATACAATGTAGTAAGTAATAGACCAAGATTCGTAAGTTATTTATTACGACTTTGGGTTGAATTGCTTATCCACATTAAACTTGTAGTTATCAAGTATTTTTGCCATCAATATTTTAGAAATATTTAGTTGTGTAAGTGGTTCGTAGGTACAGTTTCCTGTTCGATGTGCAGCTATTTTTCAATTTGTTGCGAAGAATAGATTTAGAACAGTAGTGTAGATACCTATTTCAAGATCACCCCGGCACCCTAATTGCGAAACACGATCAATCACAGTCGGAATTATTTTGAAGAATATTGATAATTCATTGCTTCATATGTTCGGAAAATATGTCCGCTCAACCACCTAAATAGTGCAATGAACCTTCTTGAACTGCCAACATGAAAGTTATAGCTACTTTTAGGGCGTTACACAATTAGGTATTGCGCAGATCCGTGCAATGCGTATGCTATAGGTAGTTACCATCAGCAGCAATATTTAGCTACAACACAAGATTTTTATTTCTTTATGAAAACTGAGGCCTATGTCCAGCAGTGGACGTCTTTCGGTTGAAATGATGATGATGATGAAAGCTTAAGGTTAAAACAAACACTATTAAAAATATTATGTTTTCAGCTTTACAGAAGCTACATCATAACAATTATTATATCTAACATAATAAAAAGGAGCTTGTTTGCAAAATTAGGCATAGACATGATTGATAAATATTGCGGTTTTTTTTTAAAGATATCGTTATTGGTGCATAATTGCAGCAGTATAAAACTAATTAGGCTTGTCGTAAAACAATTGGTTGTAAAATTTAATTGACTATACAACTCAGCTTCTGGATTAGAAGTTAGTGCCGTGAATATTTTACGTCTTAAGAGGTGTTTTAATATTATTAGGGGAGACCGGGGACAGTAGTACCATTTTCGAATCATCGGTCGATTACACAAATTTGACAGACGCTTTTTGATTTGAATACTATTATTTTACAGCCTTAGTTTATTACCTAGTAAAGAATATATCTAAAATTGGCCTAGATTAAACCAAACTTGGTAAAAAATGACTTTGATTGAAATGATGGGTAGTGCTACAAATGACATCCTTTGAGGGTTAATTGTACCAAACCTGCATAGGGTAATAAAATGGGTAAAATAAGGTATTAATAACATTTACTCAGTCATTTATTTGTAGTCCAAAGGGATTATAACCCTTCTTAAAAATTAGGAACAAAAAATCGTGGGATCGGTGTTTTAAATCAACACAAATGTAAAGTAAGTAATAACATTAACAATTTGACATATTCACTTAGAAGAAAAATAAGTTTTGTAAACATATAATCAATCAATTTTGGTTCACACGTTGCAAATTTGCTATATCTACACACATCAAAAGTGTCTAGGGATCAAGCATTTTTATGCGGATTTCTTGAGATTGAGATGTGGCTTTATAATAAATTTATGATTTTATAAATTTATATGGATCCTTTTTGGTGCATTTCATAATTTGAATCAGGAACTGTGAATCAAATTCGAGTAAAAGATGAAAATCAGCTGTCAATATTTTCCCTATAAAAACATACAACGCATTGAAGACATTATTAGTGCTACTGTTTCCCTACTACTGATTAAAACCAACGTTATTATGGAGCGGCGACGTCATTTAAGCAGGGAAGAAATGCTCAGAGCCGTGGGAATGATAGAAGCTGGTTCCCGGCAACGTACTGTGGCTTTAGCTCTGAATACAAGTCAGAGTGTTATCAGTCGACTTTGGACACGTTACCGAAGCACTGGTACCGTGGCTGAGCGCCATGGAGGACGGTATCGCTGCACCACACGGAGACAAGACCGATACATTCAAATCTTAACTCGAAGAGCTCCAACAATAACCGCCATGATGTTAGCCGTGAGGCTTCATCACTCTTCAGGGAACTTAATTAGCGACCAAACAGTCAGAAACCGCTTGCATGAAGTGAACCTTCATTTCCGAAGACCGCTACGGGTACCACGTATAGCAATGCACAATCGTAGGATTCGATATCAATGGGCTCTTGAACACAGAAATTGGGCAGAAGAACAATGGCGTTTCGTGTGCTTTTCTGATGAGTCTCGTTTTGGTATGAGACCGGATACAAGACGTATACGACACTGGAGAACCCCTGGACGCCAACAGCGATTAAAATCCTGCCAGGAAGTCCATCCTTATAGTGGTGGAACCATCATGGTATGGGCGGGTATTTGGATCGGCGGAAGAACTGAGTTGATTTGGATCAGAGGCAACCTCAACGCTCAAATTTATGCTGAGACGATTGTATCAGACGTCATCGTTCCTCTACAAGTGCAAATCGGTCCCTTATTTCAGTTAATGCATGATAATGCATGACCGCACACCGCAAGAGTTGTAAGACAGACTCTCGCCGCAGCTAACATCAATGTCCTGCCCTGGCCTGCTCAGTCGCCAGACTTGAACCCGATTGAGCATGCATGGGATATGCTACAGAGAAGAGCTCTGCCGAATATGGAGGGTATCCAGTCGCAAGAAGACCTTTTTTTGTTGTTGCAACGAACATGGGCGGCCATTCCACAGCGTGATTTGGATGAACTCATTTTGAGTATGCCAAACCGATGTTCTTGTGTTGTTAGTGTTCGCGGTAGAAACACGGATTATTAATTGTTTAAGTTACCCAATAAAATTTTAGAGAAAACTGTTATTTCAGTCTTTTTTTCGAACTTTTGTGTTAGTGGTTCAAATGTCAAATATCCCTTTATTAGGAAAATGGCAAATTTCTTTATTAATGCAAAGGTGACTTGGTTTATCGTTACTGTGACAAACGAAAACACTTTATTTGATGAATCCTTAAAGAAAATTTTAATTAATATCAATCAGGAGAAAAGTTATTGCAAAAATATATGTTGATCCCTAGACACTTTTGATGTGTGTAGTTTTATAACAATTAAAAAACAGAAATAATAAACAAAAATATATTGGTATGGAGGTACGATTGACCCCTGATACAATTGACCCTTATAGAATATAAGTTACTCATAAAAAAATATTAATCAGATTTGCTATTGTGACAAACATAAATTGACTTATGAAGTGACATTCCTGACATTCCTCGTGTGACCATAATCTCTAAAGGTCCGTCTTTTTTATTCTATTTCGTGGCATCTAAAACAAGAACATGTACTACCTATAATAAGTAATTGCATATTATTATACCAGTACTATTCACCCTGGCAAAGTTGGTACAATTGCACCAAAGTAACGAATTTTTTTTTAATAATTATAAACTAGCGCTTGACTGCAATCCCGCCTGATGGTAAGCAGTGATGCAATCGTTGATGGTAAAGCGCGCTAGTTTATTCCAGTCCGGTGCAGCGGCAGATCGAGCTGCGCCGAGGGGAGCTCCGTCAGGCCCTGGTGACGCACTGGCGGCAGAGGCTTACGCGCCCTGCCGCCGGCCTCGCTACCGTCGAGGCGATCCGGCCAGTACTCGATGACTGACTCGAGAGGAGGCACGGCTCCCTTTCGTTCAGGGTGACGCAGGTACTGTCGGGGCACGGCTGCTTCGGCAAGTACCTGCGTCGCTTAGGCAGGGAGCCGGACGCTCGGTGCCATCACTGCGTCCAACGCGGGGAGGACACGGCGCAGCACACGCTCTCCGAGTGTGTAGCTTGGGAGGAGTAGCGCCGTGTCCTCACAAATGAAGTAGGAGGCGACCTGACGCTGTCGGCAGTACTACGAAGGATGGTCGGTAGCGCAGAGTCGTGGGATGTGGTGGTGTCCTTCTGCGAGGATGTGATGTCGCAGAAGGAAGCTGCGGAACGGGAGAGGGAGATCTCAACTCCCTTCCCGGGCCGGGCAAGGGCAACTAAAATGCCTCTGATTTTAGCGTGTGTGGTCGAATTTTGAATGAAATTGTTTGTTTGTGTGCGCGGGCTTCTTACGTGCGACTGTGCAATTTCATTGAGATAAAAAGCAGTGCCTATTATACGCCGGCCAATTTAGAAAGTTGTTACAAATAGTACAATTGGTTTTTCGTTAAGATACATTTTTATTTTATCAAACTCACGATAATAAATTACTCCAATTTTTTTGTGCCATATTGATGTTTGGTGTCGTTTTGAGTGCAACTGAATTGAATTCGTTTATTTACTGTAGATAAGTATTTCTTTCTAAAATATGGAAAATTATTCTTGTGAGCTCTGTTTTGGTGATATGTGTTTAGATAAACTTAAAACGGTGTCTTTTTCAACGTTAAGTTTTGAGCAAAAATATAAAATAATTGTTAAAGGGCGTTGTGTTCGCGACTTGAACTTAACTCAAAAGAAAGGTAATGTCACACGTTGTTTTAATAAAAAGTATTATGATAATTATAACTGGTTAGCAGGCTAAGTACACACCTACCAAAAATTATTTTGTTTCCCGTGTACACATATACGAGTACATATTTTCAAAACATGATAATAACAATGTTTGGAGTAATGGATTTTCAGATTTAAGTAATTTTCACAAAGCTGCCTCTAAACACGATTCGTCGGAAAAACATTTAGATTCTTGTTTAAATGTAAAAAAAATAAAGTGTTGATTTTAAAACGATCTTCTAATTTTTACGAGGATGTTTTGCAGAGTTATTTAAAAAAAATAGGCGCGTTGCTTTAATTTATAGACAGCAAAATAATATTTTATTCTGTTTGTAAAATAAATTATTACCTACTTATTAACAGTTTAGTTAATAATAACATTTCTTTTTATTCATTTGCGCAAAAAAATACTTAACTATACTTACTTTGGATATAATTTATGTGACTTGTTCTTACCATCAATCACATATTTGGATGTTCATTGTGGCCTCGCACAGACATCAATTCAATGTTGACATGCGGAAAAGTCTATAAAGTTATTTCAAAAAGTACGCGATTAAGCTGAATTGAAACTGGTAATTTTACGTTTTTTAAGTTTTACCATATTTTTTGTTTATGCGAATCCTGAAACACGTGTCCAGTATTTTTAAGTAAAGAATCTACATATGTACAAAATTTCAAAAAGTTATCATGAAAAACCACACAGCTATGAGCTTGTTATCCTAGACCCGGTCACAGACCTGACAGCTTCGATCAGGCGGGCGCGCGGGGCGTTGACCTTTGGTGTCAGCTATTATCCCCCTTATTCATAAACGCTGCTTAAAGTTGACTAGTGATTAGCAATTGTTTAACCATTCATTTTTGACCTTTTAACGTCACTTAACTTTAATCATCGTTTATAAATAAACACCACGGTGTTTAAGGGGCTTATTCATAAACGATGATTAAAGTTAAGTAACGTGCAAACGTCTAAAATGTATCGTTAAAGAATCGCTAATCACTAGTTAACTTTTAGCAGCGTTTATGAATAAGGGGGTATATGTATACAGACATTCGAAACTTACCCATTAAACGATTTAAAAAGTATATAAAGGCCAAACTTTGCAAAAAGGGGTATTATAAAATCACAGATTATTTAGAAGACAAAAAAGCTTGGGATTGAGCTGTTCGCTCTGTTAAGCATTGTTATTAAGCAATATGCGTAGTTATAAGGTAAATTATTGTAAACATTTTCATTTTTAATGTCTGGACTTGAAAAAAGACGATGATCCCTGAGTTTGTTTCGGCTATTTCTTCTCAGAGGTAGTCAGTTAGGAAATGCCGGCTTCATCTAGTTAAAAAAAAAAAAAAAAACATGACGTGTAAAAGTGATCGGTGATCCTACTTGCTTAATAAACGATTTCATTTCATTTCATTATGCAATACTATGTTCTACCGTGCGCGCTAAGTAACCATGGTGCAACAATGCCTAAATTTATTTGGGAAAAAATATAACATAGTGTAAAAATGATTGGAATCGATTCAGTTGCTATTTTCTATTCTGAACAAACTATATTCAGGTTTCGCATAAACAAAAAATAACGTTGTATAAGCACAGAGATTTGGGAAGTGTATGTATGCATACCCTACCTGAAATCTATGTGCACGCCCCTGCCGACACAACAACACTTGGCGCATCGTACCCGGCAAACATCGCAACACAACTGCTCAGACCCGTCCTCCGTACGGCATCATCAGACATCATGCCGGAACACGACGAATCGCTTGGCGGCAAGACTTTGTCTGGTGGGTGGTAACTTCTGCCGGCAGCCGATGTGGCCTAGCACCGAGAAAATTTTTAAAAACCATCTGGTAGTCACATATTTCTAAAGTTAGAGGTTCCATATTTATTACAAATCAAAACTTTAATAGCCATTAAACCCGGTAATAACAATTACTTGTCGAAAAGGCTCTAGTAGTACGACCTACTGCCAATAATATTTTAGGTAAAAAATACCGCGGCTTGCCGAAAATCAAAAATTCGCCACTAACACGTTCGTTTCACAACACGCGCGCCGGCTTTTTAGGGGCGCTTTGGGACTCAAGTAGTGCATAATCTGGTGTACTCACTCATGCAAAATTTAACCTAGTAAAAGAAATATCGATGATGGTACTATTGCCCCGTGTTACTATTGTCCTCGGTCTTCCCTACTTGATAGAAAAGAAAGAAAAATTCGTTTATTGGCATTATAACAACAGAAATACACCTTAAAACTATAAAAAATATAAGCAAAACAAAGATTATAAAGCCAAAAGGGCCTCAGCAAAACGTCAGATAACAACACAAGGCTAAGCAACACCACCTGACTCTGATTTTCAGCTGCAATGCATACACTTTGTGCTTCTTCTAAATAAATCGGTAGTTGTAGAAAAATAAGAAATCTATAAATAAAAATACTAATCAGTTTAATTTATTAAAAACCTATCGACGAAACCAGAATTTTTGGACAAATTAAGGCAATATTTATAAGTATATATTCTTCAAGCCTACGGTTCACAGCGCGTAGGCGGGGCGATGCGGTGCGCGCGGGGCGGTGCGCCTCGAGCGGCGGATTATACTCGGACAAAGGCAACACATGAAAAGCACCGCCGAATCTGCTTATCACACCTTATTGTTTGTTGGCCGCTCGCTGTAATATCACCCTCTATATATCAGCATTCACGTGGACAGCGTTGATATATTATATCATACGAGTACGTGTGTGTGTTTATGTAACGATAAACTTGGAGTAGGTATTACGACTCTCCGTCCCGAATGGCCATGTTGATAGTAGGTAATTACTATTTTGAAGTGTACCCGATTCCTGGATAAATATTGACTTTTCAGAAAGTAATGTCAAAATTAATCATTAAATTATACCGTGTCCATTAGGTTAACCATTTTTTGATAGCCGTCTTAGAACGCAAATATTCCAGATTACGCTAAAATTAACTTTAAAATGCGTAGTAAATTTAATTTCCTTATCTTATTGAATTATCTTATTTATTCTTCCTTACAGACATTATACTACTGAACATTAATATCAACAAGAAACACACTGCGATCATTAGTTCCACTTCCAAACTACAGTTAAAAAACAGTTTATATAGGTAATGGACAGGGCATAATAAAAATATGCACACATAAATAATGTCTACGGATATTACATGAAAGACTTGTTAACTTAAAAGCTATTTACAAAAAAAAAGTAAGTACCTATAAAAAGTTTGTACAAAAACGTTTTCTTCTCCACCACCTCATTCGAATTAAAAAAATAAAAAACAGAAACAAACCGGGGGATGACCAACGGTCATCCGCGGATGGTGAGACGACAAGACCGCAAAAAAATTAGTCGGCGTGGCGAGGCCCAGGAGAGGGTTACAGGCAGAGAGTTCGACCGCGAGGAGGCCTCGGTAGGTGAGCCGGACGCCGTTGGCACCAACTCGGAGCAAGTGGCAAGATTTGAGAGGAACTGAGGAAGTCGTGGTTGCCACGCTCAAGGATGCGGCTTTGAAGAGGTTAGAATCCTCTAAAGGCAATGCACTATCCGCAGCTATGGCTCCCATCATAGCGGCTGCGAAGTCTACCCACTTTGGACCCCCATCGAACGGAGTGACGGAAATCTATTGCTCGACAGCCGCCATGGAGGTTCTCCGTAAGGAGAACGCGGAGCTCCATGCGGACCTTGCTGTGTTGCGAGCTGGCGGCCGGAGGTGCCACAGGAAGGGCAGCAACAAGGACGCAGTGGGTGTGCGCCGGCAGAGAATCTGGTCTTGGCCTTGTTGCGGAAAGAGCTGGTGGCCTTCCATAGTCAGTTATCGGCTCTGGAGGCCATTGTTCTACTTCGGCCAGCCTCAAGCCAGCGGAAGGCGGCAAGTTATGCTGCTGCCGCGGTTGCTACAGCCACAGCCGCGAAGAAGGTGAAAGCCATGACTACGGCCTTGCAGCCGGAGCCTGTGAGAGCGCACTATAGTCGCTGCGGCAAGACGGCAGCCTCCACCACCTGCTTCAGCCGACGCCGCTTGGCTCAAAAAAGTCAGCTAAGGCTACAAAGGTGGCCAGAAAGCGGCAGCGGTGAATGAGAGAAGCGTCGCGGCTAGGCTTCGTGAAGCTTTTCGCTGAAGTGCACCGCTGTGGTGATGGGGGCCATCCGGATGCAGCTCATTGCGACTGGAGCCCGGATGTTGGAGGTTCCCAGTGGGGCTAGCGACCAGACTGCCGAAGCACTGGCTGAAAAAAAAAATACCAGATCCATCAAATGCGCTACGGCGACGCAAGAAAAGGTGGTGACCATCTTCGGACTGGACTTCAGGACTGGGGGTTGGTCTACCGAACAAGTTAGTTTTAGCACCCTCCCTGACCATACGGGGTTGCAAACCGTTACGGTAAGCTGCCCCGTGTCGGTGGCCCAGAAAATTGCCAGGGAGAGCCATAGGATTCTGGTGGGTTGGATTTCAGTGCAGGTGAAACAGCTGGAACCCAGACCGCTGAGGTGCTACCGTTGCTAGGTGAGCCACCACGTGGGAGCCTAATGTACCTCGGAGGTGGACAACAGCGGTCTCTGCTTCCGCTGCGGTCAGCCCGCACACAAGCCTGCTCGTAAAATGCCGCTACGAACTGCACTACCTGTGCGGCGGCTGTTAAGCCCACCGATCAACGGGCTAGGAGCTAGGCTTGCGCCCCATCCGCCAGAGACAAAGCCAAAAGCCGGGTTAAGCCCTCCGCCGCCACCGCCTTCGTCGCGGCAGCCGCGACTACTTGTGCTACCGCCTCCACTAGCGCCGTCGCCGCCGCCGCCGTACCCACTGCGGCTGGGTCTTCACAAGGGTCTCGGGAAGAGGCTGATATGGGTGCCAATAAATGGCCCCATTACGCCTCCTCCACGCGTACATCAACCACTGCACTGTCGCGCCGCTCAGGACATATTGCTCCAGAGCATGGCGCAGTGGTCGATTAACATCGCCGTGGTCGCTGAGTTGTACTTTGTCCCGCCCAGGGATGACTGGGTGGAGGACCTGAACGGCTCAGTGGCCCTAATTTCGTCGGCCGCCGCCGGTACTATGTCCATCAAGGCAGTCAAGAGATGAACTCTCGCAGAGTTCCACAACTCGTCGTAGGGTTCCGATCCCTTCCCGTGCTCGTCCTCGTCAATGTCAAAAATATGGCGTACACCCGGGGCAGGATGGTAGAGGACTGACCTCTGGAGACAGGCCTGGTCTTCCTAAACCGGGGTTCAGTCCCAACATGTGTACGGATTAAGGGTGATTCAGTGCTGGATATATCGTTCGAAGACCGATGCCTGGGTCAGGGTTTCGGGTTGGTCAAAAGAGAAACTGAGGCACAGGCAAATGAAGGAACACGGGTGGGTTTTAGTCAGTAAAAGTCTAACACTCCCAAGGCGGTTGGGGTAATTTGATGATTTCCCATCCGAACAAAAAAAAGCATGATTAACAGATGCCGAATTCTTATTAAGGTTAGGGGAGGAAATACTGATTACTTAATTTAATTAAATGTCTTTTTTGTTATTTTTAACTTTAATTTTCATAATTCCGTGTATAAAATCCATTAAGTACGTACGGACGACAGCAGGTCTGCCTACTCGAAACTGTCAAAAATTCGCAATCAACTTTGAGCCTTAATGCTTTATAGAAAAAGTTGAAAATGTGATATAGAAATCTGACTGGCTGTAGTTGCTTGATGTGCTGTGGAAAATAAAGTAAAAATTACCAAAAACAATAAATTACAACAAAAGCAATATATAAAAAAGATGCTTTTTTATATATTGCAAGCATACCTAAACCATAAAATAAACTTTAGTTTCATGTTTTAACAAAATATTTACAGAATTTTGTAAAATAAGGTTCAAATGAAATATTCCTAGGCTTTGTTGATGTGTGTAATAGTTTGTATAGTAGTAATTACACAGAACGGTAATTTCTTCAAAATACATCATGCTTGAAAGTCAACATAAACATTTGTTAACACCTTTGCCTAAATATTTACAAAAAGGATTCTCAGGGAGAAGCTGAACCTGTCAACGATTTCTGTAAACATTGTTAGATCAAGGATTAAACAACATTAAAATATGGTTAACTGTTCGCAGATATTTTATATGTTTAGATCTAATATACGTGTTATAATAATTTCCGCACTAGGAGGTGAAAGGGCATTAGGAGTACTAAGCTGTATTTCTATGTTGCGTGAACACAATGTTGCATGATAAAACGTAAGATGTACTTACACGACCATCTAGTCTGTTGCTTCAATATTAGTAGGTCAATTTGTTATCTCAGCTTGATTCAACTAGTTTCCTTCTACAGAGTAATTATGGTTGAAAAAAAATATAGAAAGTAACTATCCCACTGATAATTGTACAATGTGTGTATCTAAGCCTACTACTATTATATAAATGCAACAATGTCTGTGAGAATTCACAACCTAGGTACACACGTCGACATAGGCGTCTACACATATTATCTAGGTACCTGGCAGGTGTTATGAGAAAAAAGAAAGAAATTTAGATACATTCTTTTTTGACATATGTATGACCATAGACATGCATATTAGGGCTTTTTAATTAACGGAACTGTATAAACGGGGAAAGTCAAGCTGAGTGTCACGCTCGTTTTTCATTGGACTTTTAAAATTATTTATAGTGTTGTTTACTAAATAACAGTGCGTGATTTATGTAGTAAAAAGTGCATTTAGTAAATAGTTCATAAAGAACAGTGAAATATCGCAGCATAGTGGCCACATCATCACTTTGCCCCAAACCTCACTAGTAAAACGGCTCACGCGGCCGTCTTTTTCGACATGAATAATTCATAATTACGTGACATTAAAGCTAAACAAACACAAGCCAAAAAATAAAGAAAGAAAGAAAGAACTGTATAAACAATGTACATAATTGATAATATAATTTATAACCTAATAAGTATAATAACTATTTCCCAAAAGTTTAAAAGATGAGAGACGTGGACTCTGCGTTCATTGTGTCGATAGTCGTGGCAGTCAGTGAGTTAATAGCCAAGAGGGTCGCCCTGAAGAGGCTCTCGTTGGGCAGCTGGATCGGGGATTTGATTTAGGAAGCGGTACTTCTGGACAAGACACGCATTGTCAAGAGTTACTAACCTCTTGACAATGCGTCGACTCTATTCAGCTCTGACGGCCGTCAGAGGCAGGGACTTCTTGCTTGAAACGGTAGCAGCTTGGACACTGTTCCCGATAGCCATGGGCTAATATAGTAGCCCATATTATTAATACTAAATGTTTGTATATTTCAATATATGAATGTCATATTTGTACGTAGGTATTATATTATACTTATAATGTTTATGTTCTAAGCCCAGATGACACAGGTTACATGGTCACACACGGGTTACAGTGTTCATGAGGTGACAGGTTAAATGAGTTCATCATCATCAACCTTTTATCGTCCCACTGCTGGGCACAGGTCGCCTCTCATACAGAGAAGGAGTTCATATAATTGTTTATTTTTTGAACCCAGCAATGCATAAATATGTAAGCTGCCTCGCCCATTATGCCTGTCATCATCAACCTTTTTATCCTCCCACTGCTAGGCACAGGTCTCCTCTCACAAAATTCGATCCAGCCATCCCTTGCTGTTCTCTCCAGCGACGCCCTAAGCCGAGGTTCGTACCCCACAGGGGGTGCCCTTAGAGCGCAGTCGCTTAGTTTTTAATAGCCCTGGCTGGAGGCTTTAAATTCATTTAAGGCATCCACAGGAAATACCGGTTAAGTAGTCACGGCCTCTCAAGGTCAACTACGAGATGCCATATCAAAAAAAAAAAAAAAAAGGTCTCCTCTCATACAGAGAAGGATTGAGCGTAATCATCACGCTTGCTCAATGCGGGTTGGCGATTTTAGACTTAAAGTCCAGGTTTCCTCAAGATGTTTTCCTTCACCTTCAGTCATTGGTGTCCGAGATATACTTAGAAAGTACATATAACTTTACAAAAGTTACATTCGTACTACTTGCCTGACCTGGAATCGAACCCACGCACTCATACTTGAGAGGCTGGTGTTTTAACCACTAGGCCACTACGACTAACGAACTTTATGCCTAGAGGCTTTTATTTAGGTAATATGTATTTAATTACATTTTCAGTTCTTTTGTTTTCTGTCTTTGCTGGTGTATTGGCGTGGTTAGCTGACACACGTAAAATAATTTATTTTTATGTTCTGTCAACAATTCAACGGCAGCAGGGTCAGGTTGGTGTTAAATAAGTATGTGTTAAACTATGGCCTCGGGAAGATAGTTTTAGACACTGCAGTCAAAGTGGGTCAAGAAAATATGAGAAGGTTCGTGCCAGCAACTTGAAGAAGAATAATATCCATTGCGTTATTTACTTAATCGTCTAGCAGATGAAATTTTTAAACATGAAGAAATGGATTAAATATTATGAAGTTTATTCAAAATGTTTCGATTTCGAACTGCAAGCATGTTACGCAATTTGGGTACAGTTACTGGTCTATGCAAATGGCTACGCATACTTATTAGAATGTAATGTGATTCCAAATTGGTAGATATATTTATTTTATACTACCGTTCATGATGAACACTTTCTGAGCCTAAATGCATGCATCCTCCTCCTGTTGAAAAAAAGAATTCTACCAACCATATACTTACAATTGTCACATAGATGTTAGTAAGATGGTAGCACAATCTGATGCTTACGATATAATCGCTTTAAAGCCAGCCTAATATTTCTAATGATTTTAAGTGAAAACGTTTAAGTTATACTCGTCTATCCAGGTATAGCTGTATTGTAAGGGCTTGCTTATAATTTGCAATTATGGGCATTGATACTGGTGGTTGGCTCACTCGGGGCGGAGCGCCGCAAATTGCCCACCGTCAGGGAACCCGGCTAACTACACATTTACAGCTTTTTATGGCGCATAATCGCTGCTCTTATTAAATTCTAAGTGGTTGCCTTTCCTGACGTAACTATGGTACTTGTAAACGAATCTGTACGTTTGATTGTAAGCTGTACGTAAGTGGGTACCGCATATCCTTAGCGGACTAGATACGGACATTGAAGAAACCCACCAAACTATCCGTCATACGTTAGTCAAAATCAATGTTGCGCCAAGGTAAAAATAAAGTGTTTTTTATCGTGCGTAATAAAGTGTAATCGTAAGGTTATTATGAATGACAACAATAAACCGTAATTTATAGTGTTACCTACACTCGTCATGATACTTAGGACGCCATGCCTACTGCTGCTGAAAAGATAATGGCGCCGATTCTGTAGTTCACAAACTAAACTAATTTTAAGTTAAGTGCATCTTTTTCTTTCCATTTCGTTAAGAAAATGATAGAAGATAATATTTTAGTTTAATCCTGTCAAATTATAATACTCCATAGACAGTTTAGACGCGATTATAAACATGGCGACTAAAAATAAGCCAGTTTACGTCAGAAGCGCACTAATTTGACAGGTCTAAACTGACATTTTATATTCTGTTCTTTTCTTAATGAAATAGTTAGAAAAAGATGCACATAACTTAAATTTAATTTAGTTTGTGAACAAGGGAATCGGGGCCATTATGTATGTTATTGCTAAGAAAACAATATTAGATTAGAAATACAACTCAATGTCCCCCATGTCATCCGAAATTGATGCTTATTACTTTACGATAAGCATCAGTACCTAATGAAATCTCGTCCAGTAGGTACTCTAACGCAAAAAAGGAGTAGGTAGGTACTAGAAAACCGCGAAGAAAGTAAGTAAGAGAAAATTTAGTGCCTGATTCGTGTACAAGTGCTCAATTTTAAAAAGTCAGTAGGTGTCTTAATTATCTTAAACTAGTGCTAAACTCTTCCAGCAAAACCTTTAAGTACCTAGGTACTTGTGTACGGACAATTAGGCTTATGCGCAAACAGCAACCCTAGTGATTTTCGCAATTAAACGATATTAAATTTGAATTATTTCACTTCAAAATCCATAACAACATTAACGACTAATTCAATTATCTGTTTCAATGCCGGTAACGTTTCGACTTGTCTACGCTGCATTGTGGCGGCTGTCTTTGAGCAATTAATACAATAGGTTTTTTTTAAATGCAAGGGATTTTCCAAAAGTTCGCAGCTTTTAGACAATAGGGTTGGAACTAACTTTACGGCGGCCAGGTACCAGGTGCCTTTGTTCAGTTACCAACTAATTTTATCTATAGATAACTGTTCTTTCGTACTTGGTACGATTTTACGAGAACTTTGACTGCATGTATTTCGTGGTAATTGCTAATTCCAAGAAATATTGAGATAAAAAAGTGTAAAAACGAACGGAAGAGGGTCTGGAACAACACCTCTGTTACAGGACCCAGATTTTTCTCACATCAGTAACTTCTTCTTCAATACATGTACCTACATCGTTTATTATAAAAAAAACAAAAATAATAATTAAAATTGTAGTTAAGTATACTACGATTAACATTGTATTATATTAAACATGAGAAGCGAACAGCCACAAGTCGGATCTTAGGAAAACGCCGGGTGCAAAAAGGAAAATCAAACATGAAATAGGTACAGAAAAATTAAGTATTTTTCATCCTTCTTTCTCGGAAAGAGTATTTTGCTCTTCGATATTTGAATCCAAAAGCCGTTTAAGGATAAAGTAAATTGAAATATTATAACATCGTGTGTCCTAAGTTTGTGAATTCTCAAACATCTACCTAAACCTATTTATTTACACCTGTCTTCATGGTGCCGAATTTATCTGTATTTTTTGTAGTTTGCTTTACGTTAAAACCCTTGGATAAAAACAAAAAACTTCAATACAAGTGAAAATATTAAAATTAAGGATTCCAGCGACGAAGAAGTTTATTTGACGCCAACAGAATTGACTGGAACCCTAGCTTTCCCCCTCAACAATAGAGTAGTTGACTAAAAAAAACTAATTAGTCCGTCAGTCAGATTTCCAAAAAATACTAGACACGTGTTTTTTCTTTTTTCATATAAACAAAAAATGAAGACGACACAGTGCGTTGAAAACTCATGTGACGTCACTACACGCTACACTTTTTAGCGAGCAGTAACGTCACCAGCCACCACTCCTGATCTTTGATGCCTTTTATATTTGTCAATTTTTATTGATTTGATAAAACAAAATATACCTATCCAATATTTTTCTATAATCTGAATGACGTACTAAACAGAATCATTTTTTTTACCCAGAAAACATCCCTATTACGCAAAAGTATTTGAAACAGTACGATTTGTTTAAATGTCTTCAAGGCTAGAATGAATAGGCTCGCCAACTAGCGCGCTTTACTTTCAACGATTGCTTCACTGCTTACCACCAGATTGGTCGGGATCCATCTGCCGGTCGACCATCGGGATTGCGGTCAAGTACTAGTTTATAATTTGTATAAAAAAACTGGCTGCCTCGCGGTTTCACCCGCGTAGCTTTCGATACGTTTTTTTTATATACTCCGCTCCATTGGTCGCAGCGTAGATAATATTATACAGTCTAAAGGCTTCCTGCATTATTGGGCTATCCAACACAAAAATAATTGTTCAAATCGGACCAGTAGTTCCTGAGATTAGCGCGTTCAAACAAACAAACTCTTCAGCTTTATTTTAATAGTAATACGTGGCTACTAGCTAAAAGGGCCAAAACGTTTAATTGGCATATTTTGTTAACTTATTCGAGACCAAGAAATCAAGTACTCTATGGGGCACGGTATCATTATCAACTTTTTTTTCGTCCCACTGCTGGGCACAGGTCTCTTCTCATACCACTCTTCTTAATCACCACGCTTGCTCAATGCGAGTTGGGGATTTCAGACTTATTAAAGTACAGATTTCCTCAAGATGTTTTCCTTCATCTTGTAATTAGTCATTGGTGTCCAAGATATCTTAGAAAGTACATATAACTTAGAAAAGTTACATTGGTACTTGCCTGACCTGGAATCGAACCTGCACACTCATATTTGAGAGGCTGGCATTTTAACCACTAGACCACGATTGGGGCACGTATTAAATTTTAAAACAACAAAAAAGATGAAATTCGACATACCCAAGACGCCTATGTTAAATTTGTATCTAGCTTTTTTAACATGAAACCTTCTTCGTCAGAAATGAGCCAATATAAACCATAGACCTTTTTTTTGTTCCGGGGTGGAAAATGCTCATGCATGTCCGCCGCTCTGGGGTGGGCGACGGGGTCTGTCAGACTCCTACTGACTAAAAACCACCCCGGCCAGGGGGCTCTTCTGTCGGGTGAGGGGGGCCGTGGGACTCCATGATTCCACCGCGCCCCACACTCTAGTGCCAGCCCGGCCTGTCCGGGCCTCGTCTCCTACACGGGGTAGTGAGGTGTTAACCATAGACCTCTGAATCCGCTGAATTGCTACAACTAAGTATTAAGTTTACAAATAGTTAAACAAAAAACTGTACACAAGTCCCTGACACCAACATCACAGTACCTAACAAAAATATTCATCATCATCATGAACATTTTTATCGTCCCACTGCTGGGCACAGGTCTCCTTTCATACAGAGAAGGATTGAGCGTAATCACCACGCTTTCTCAATGCGGGTTGTCGATTTCAGACTTAAAGTCCAGGTTTTCTCAAAATGTTTTCCTTCACCTTATAATCAGTCATTGATATCCAAGATATACTCAAAGTACGTATAACTGAGAAAAGTTACATTGGTACTTACCTGATCTGGAATCAAACCCGCACGCTCATACTTGAGAGGGTGGTGTTTAACCACTAGGCCACCACGACTTCGCAACAAAAATATAACAAGTAACTGTAGCAACTGTACTTCCAATTATTTAAATTATACTAAAGCGTTAATTAGATGTAGTAGTTAATACCTAACTAAAACAAAAGCCACACACTTACACACCTTGTTATTGCTTTTTTTTTGCATTTCTATCATCCCACACTACACACACATCCAACATCACACATTTCATCCCACCTCATCGAAGAAATATCTTCGTGGGATGAAAAGTTACCTACATGTTGCACTCCAGTGTAAAGATCTTACACCTTTTAAATACTCGTCTTACACTTTGTTTTTCAATTATTTTAATTTTATGTGCCTTCAAAGCAAATTATGGCGCCTTAATTATGATACAATCGCGTCTTAAATTCCTATAAGTACAACGCTTTAACGTCACTTTGCGTAACCTAATAGGTACTTACAGCAGGAAAATTAGGTCAACGATTATTATAAATCAGATGAAATATCACAGCGGCGAATCTCCTGCATAATTTTAAGTATTTCACAGAGGTAACTCTCGTAATTTTAAAAATGGTTACATTCTCATTATATCAAAAATATCTGTAATTGTTCTACATTTGAGAAGTCTACTTGATGTAGGTATGTATATTTAGTTAAATACTAATGATGATTAATTAAAATAAAACCATAAATATGCCCAAGTGATTGAACCGAAGCCTAAAATATGATTAATTTTCTTTACATGGCGTCTCTAAAACTTTAATCGTGTTCTTAACACATCGTGAAATTCACAGTTATGCATATGTAGATAAATGAGTAATAGGTTACCACATAAGAGATTTGGTTTGGAATGTGTGAAGTTTTATAAATAACTTGTATCATATAATGGGTTGAATCAAATAGAGTAGAAATAGGCAGCTTAAATTTTAAGAAAGATGAATTTGAATTTCTTCTAAACAATCACCTATGTGTCTATAGGCGCGCATCCCGGCCCTGCTTAGCTACGTTTATTGACCGAATCGTGGACAAAGAAGATGCTTTTACAACCTCATAAAACTCACTATTGTTCAGGGCAACTCTGTACGAAACGCAGGCCTGCTTATTGTTAAAACTTGAATAAGACATCCATTTTTTTATTGTTTAGGCCATTACGGTCTGGGTTTGTACATATTTTGACTCAGACGACCTTGTAGGAGGGTTCTCTTTGACATGCCGCCCGCCTCCAGTTTTTGCAAAGGACCACGTGCTGAAAAGGTGTGCGTATTTTTAACTAAGACTTTTTCTGGCATACCCACATTGTTTATATTTGGCGTTAAACTATTAAGCTTATAGCAACAATTGTTTCGAATGAACAGTTAAAGATGACTGTCTACTTTTGCAAACACTTGTAAGGTTGAATATATTTTGAGAGAAATTGAGATATGCAAAAGATGACAAGGGTTCTCTACTCTTGTCACAGAGAAATTTAAGTACTTAAAAGTCACACAGGGACACGAGAATTGAAGTACGGAAGTATTCAGTTAATATAATTAATTAATATTATGCTTCCTATCTCTGAAAAACATAGTGTATTATCTTAGTAATATTATACGACACGGTTGGCGCAGTGGCTGAGCAATCGACTGCTGTAATGCGTGTCGCGGGTTCGATTCCCACACGGAACAAATACTTATATGACCTACAGGTAGTTGTGCCGAATATGATTGTTTGTGTAAGTATGTGAGTTTAAATGTTTACCGCATATGCACCCACGACACAGGAGTAGGTAATTACTAGGTAAGTAGTAGGTATGTTGTAAAAAAAAAGTTTAAAAATATATGAATTTATTGTGTGTGTGTGTGTGTTTCTCACTCTTCACGCTCACACGACTGGTTCAATTCTGATGAAACTTGATACACATATAGTTTTATAACCAGGATTAAAACATAAGAGATTATATACCCGATATTATGTAAGCACATACAATCCTGATGATCCCACGGAATTGAAAGTTATACGGTAACCGCAGCTAAGTATTTAAGTTAATAAACACAACACATATGTAACGATCTACATCATTTTCAAATGTAGTAGATAAACAAAATACCAACGTAACATAATAAAACAATAAAATTACATAAGTTTGTTACTTTCACTATTGTTTTACGATTTAGGTAACATAACAGTTAACGATGTTATCTATGTTAGTGCCTGAAATATCTAGATATATCGAAGTATATATTCGAACGAGTACTTGCAACAATTCTCGGAACAAAACCGTAAAGGTGAATCGTTAACACGCATCAATCGACCTTAATCATTACAGTCAATAAGTATGGCGCAACAAACCCTGTACTTTTCTACCTAATTTAATATATTGTTATACTTACTTTAATGACGCAACTACCTTACTATTCCTTCTGCATGATTATCTTCACAAACGAGCGAAACAGCCAACGTATAACACATTCGAAAATTAGTTACTTTACAAATAATTTATGTTGATCCCCACATAACATTAAAACGAATTTCAAATGTATAAAATGAATACATTTCTACGTGTTGGAGACCTGTATTTATTTGATACAACGACGTAATCGCCAGGTAGGCAAGGGCACCTACACGATTCGATCGACGGAGTTTCGACGTATTTTATAACCCGTTGTAAATTAAAAGTGCTATAAATATAAATCTTGGTCCGCGTCAAATCGCATCACATATTCATGCCCGATGTTATTAAAAAACCTAAATAACCGATGCCACTTCAAAAGTGACCAGTAATAGGTAGATACCTCAAATAAAATCTGGTCCTGACCGTGTAGATGGTGTATATTAGATGAACACAATTTAAATTGTAGTATCTACAAATTACTTTAATCGCTCCGAAAAGTGTTATTCCATTGAAATGTGTAAGTGTACTCTTCACTTGAAATATTAACTTCTCAAATACTAGTAGATAGTTTCGTGTAGTCTGGTGTAGGATCTATACCAGAAAATATCGAAAACATATTGGAGAAGTATCTCAAATTTTTTTCATTTAAAATCCCTAAGAGTAGTAGGTACTTAATACCTAAATATGAATTAAAACAACATGGAAATTAAGGTAAATACCTAAATAAAACTTTTTCAAAGTTTTGGTCATTTTTCTCGGTGGTAGGCCATAACATCGGCTGCCGGCAGGAGTCACCACCCATCAGACAAAGATTTACCGCCAAACAATTCGTCGTGTTCCGGCATGATGTCTGGTGAAGCCGTACGGAGGACGGGTCTGAGCAGTTGTGTTGCTGTGTGCCGGGTACGATGCACCAAATGTTGTTGTGTCGGGAGTTTGGTTGTGTGGGTCTCCAGATCAATCTCCCTCTGGCACAGCATCGTTCGTCGTGTTGTTGAGTTTAACATTATAGGTAATCACCTCGCTCAACTGCCGTCTTCCTTCCTATTCAAAAAGTTTTTTGAGTGAATAGGCTTAATAAACTAGCGCGCTTTACCATCAACGATTGTATCATTGCTTACCATCAAGCGGTACTGCAGTCAAGCACTAGTACATAATTATTTAAAAAAAAATTGTAATACAACCTTTGAATGAAAATAAAAGGCTCGATACATCATAAAGAAATTTAAACTTTCGAATTGCAATTTAGTATCAAACAACCATGTAGATTTTACTACGCTACTTTTAATCAAAATGTTATGCATATTAGATACCTACTTACATTACAAAGCTGCCCACATTTGATAGCGCTTCATTTGATATTCGGTGTGAATTGCACATGTCCCAACTTTTCAAGATAACTTGTTGGCCAAAAGTAGCAAATCCGACGCATATTAATAGATATTATTTATTCCGTTTGAGAAAAACCGATAAATATATTTAGCTTTAATAAAATAATATTCTGCTATTCGACAGATATCTACTATTGATAACAAAGTAAAGGAGAACTTCTTTGTTTATTTGAAAGCGTTAATCTCTGGTCGAACATGATATACCAAATACAACAAATAAATTCAAACATTTATTGGGACAAAAAATACATTTTTCAATTTTTGTGTACATTAATACTGTATTACAATAGGTACAATAGGTTTATCCCTGTCCCCTAAACTAGGCTAGGCCTGTATCTTAGGGGGGAAACCTTTGCTATTCAACGTATCTAACGCTTGAACCCTCAGGAGGCGAAAAGGACGAAAATGCATATAGGCGCGGGCAGGCGCAGGAGTGCGTCAGAAGAAAAAGAAACCTATTTCGCGCGGACTCTGTCGCGGGCAATTGGTACTTAGTTAAAATTAAGCTTGTAAATGCAATCTGTTCTGCTATCTAGAGTAGGCAGAGGATATAATGATACTATTCCTTTGGATAGTTTTCTTGATTTGAGACTAATTTACAAATTGTGCTAATTTACAAATTCCTTAAATTGTCACTCGATTCATAATATACAGGATTATGGGTTCTTTTTCATAATGAAATCATCAGCATCATCATCATCAGCTTTTTAATCAACCCACTGCTGGCCACAGGTCTCCTCTCATACAGAAAAGGATTGAGCATAATCACCACGCTTGCTCAATGCGGGTTGGCGATTTCAAACATAAAGTCCACGTTTCCTCAAGATGTTTCCTTCATCTTGTAATCAGTCATTGGTGTCCAAGATATACTTTAAAAGTACATATAACTTTAGAAAAGTTACACTGGTACTTGCCTGACCTGGAATCGAACCACTCATATCTGAGAGGCTGAAGTTTTAACCACTAGGCCAACAGGACTTCGAATAATTTACATTCCTTAAATTGTCATTCCATCCATAATATACAAGATTATAGATTCCTTTTCTTAATGAAATATGTAATAATAAATAGTAGCACTTCACCTAAATTTAGTATAAGTAGTACATGAACAAGGAAATCAGCGCCTGTAACAGGCTAGTATTATTAATTAGATATTTAGCTTAATAAATACATTGAAATTGATAAAATAATACGTGATATTGAGATAACGTAAACAAAAAGATATCTTGTTTGGCAACTTAGGTGGTAATGACGATACATCGTTGGATTAAGGTGACCTTCTGATCAAGGTCTTTGAATTAACGTGATTTTCAGTATTAGTTAAATATTATATGTATTAAAAAACATTAAAAACTTTTTTTAAGTCGGCAGGTCAATAGTAGGCCAATAACGGCTTGGACTTCTGATGTGGAATAGCATGAAAACCTGTCAAAAATTCCAAATTTATTCTCAAGATAAGACTTGTTTCCAGGTTTCCTCAAGATGTTTTCCTTCACCTTCAGTCATTGGTGTCCAAGATATACTTAGAAAGTACATATAACTTTAGAAAAGTTACATTGGTACTTGCCTGACCTGGAATCGAACCCGCGCACTCATACTTGAGAGGCTGGTGTTTTAACCACTAGGCCACCACGACAGCTACCTGTCCTGACCTGACCTGACCTGGACTTTAAGTCTGAAATCGCCAACCCGCATTGAGCAAGCGTGGTGATTACGCTCAAACCTTCTCTGATGAGAGGAGACCTGTGCCCAGCAGTGGGACGATAAAAGGTTGATAATGAATGATGTAATGATGATGATAAGACTTGTTTTAAGTAAAAAGGTTTGGTGGAATTCGCCCGAAACCGAACGCGATTAGTACATCTAAACTGCGGTCAATAGTTTGCTGCTCTTGAATGCGATTCAGACGTTATTTTGGATAAAAATTACTACACCTTTAACTGAAAACGATTTCAGAGCACAAAATTACTTATATTGTGATGAAAAATATCGCAGAGATATGCAGTTTGTCTACCTCTACTTGTAAGTAATAAACCTCTATGGATTATTTCGGTAGATACTATTCATAGATTAGTAGAGTAGATTTTAAGTATAATATGCTAAATTATAGTTTATAGACATATCTCTAAACGTCATTCAATCATAACATTTGGGGTCGGTAAATAATTAATTAGGTAATCAAGTACTTGTTTATATAAATATTAAAGGCTATAAGGCTCTAAATCAGAACCCGCTTACATAGCCAGCCCCTTATATAAATATGTATTAATATTTATTGTCTATATAGTTATTGCATAGTTTTATTTCTTTATTATCATATCCAATGACAATAATAATAATTAAGTAGTTTAAACTGACACAATGATTAAATACAATTATAGATAAAAAAACAATGATCAAATACGGGTGAAATATGCGACGTTTTCGGACAGGTACCACTTTGTACTTATTGCTGGGAACTGTTAGAGGCGGTTTGTATAATTTGACAGGACTTGACAGGACATTTGTTTTTGGATTTTATATTTTCAGTTGATAAATAATAAATAAATATATACGGACAAATCACACAGATTGAGCTAGCCCCAAAGTAAGTTTGAGACTTGTGTTATGGGATACTAACTCAACGATACTATATTTATAATAGATACATATATAGATAAACATCCAAGACCCAGGCCAATCAAGAAATGATCGTTTTCCACCATGACCTGGCCGGAGATCGAACCCGGGGCCTCCACGTCGCAGGCAGGCGTGTTGACCGCAGCGCCACGGAGGACGACAAACAGTTAATAATACTGAAGGTATGGAGCCTGGAAGCTAATGTCAGTCATCATCATTTTCTTGTTTTTACTTGTATCTTGACATTTTTACTTGTATCTTGACATTTTTATTTTTTATTATTGATGATTTTGACTGTATTTAATCGTAGTGTAGTTTTGATGATTGTTGTTGCCATTTCTTTGTTATTTCAATTACAGTCTAACACAGTTTGGCGTGCCTTATAGGAGTAGGATTCGAAGAATTAAGGGAAAATACGGTGTCATAAAACTATGTTTGGTTTTTAATATATTTTGGTAAGGTTAAGGTTCATAATGAACACGTCTTCGGCGTAGTTTATGACGCAGTGGGGCGCGACTCTGCGGCGCACGCGCAGCGGTACGCTTGATATCGTACGATTCGTATCAACGACTTGTGTGCCTACGTCGACAAGATACGGCCAAGTTACCGGGGGAAAGCTGGATTAAAAATTAATTTAGGCGCTTTCATGTTCGCCGATAATCCAGACATTATCAAGATATCAAATCAAGTGGATTAAACCTATTTAAATGTAATGTACGATAATAACTGATTATTTATCTACCTAGGTACGTGTTGTTCAAAACGTTTTATGTGATATTTTTTCTATAAATGTGTTACAAGGAAGTCACATTTAATCGTTGATCCATAGCAATTCAACACACGAGCTGCGAGTCTTGTAATTTTTGCGTCAAGGTTATTACTAATTTATGAGTCTACATTTCGGTTTCGGAATGACTGTTGAATCTGACACGCATGGATGTTTGGTCTTGCGACTATTTCCGGTATTTGTAATGTCTGTTTGTATAGTTTAATGACGTGTGTGATGATTTAATGCAATGAATAAAGCGGCTTCAGGTTCACGGAGCGTTCAGTTAGGCGTGACGTGTTAACGACCTGTGAGACTGCTGTCAAAGGGCAAACAAACGCAGGGTGAGCGCAAACACGTGAAGCTCTGTTTGATGAACGGCCTCTGTGAGGTTCTGTTTGGAGAACACTGTAGGTACGTCGCGGTGGTCGAGTACAACCTACAAGTAAGCACTCATGATAAAAATATTCATATTCGTGTACCCAGATATCTATGACTCAGAATGGTTCATGCTTGATAGTATAGTATCCAAAACCCTGCTGAAACTGTTCTTCTAGACATATCAGGAATTTTGATTCCTGCCGAGTTATTGCAGTTTATAACTGCAATTACATGTTATGTCATTGTTAATGAATTAAAAGTGAAAAAAGACCACAATCTTTCAGTGTCTAAAATATTTGATTACCTATAGGTAGGTATGAAGTCAGCAGACATATTTTAAAAATGTCTTATAACTACCTAATTTAAAGTAAATGCTGTTTTCGTTAAGACCATAAATTGTGTTGGTTGCATAGGTATTACATTTTGGCAATTGACTTACTGAACACGTCACTTGCATTGTAACCACAAAGGATACACAGACACCCATAGTACTCATTGTAACTGGGGAAACATGGGTTCTGTTTTTGTTTCAACGAGGTTTTGTTGTTTGATACTAAAAAAAATTGGCATCAAACTCCGAGACATAAACAAACAAAGTCTCCATTTGTATTTCTGTGTGAACGCTCAGTGCTTTTCTAAACTAGACAATAGATTTTGATGTTCCGTGTCCGGGTGTAAATAAATTTGAAAAGTGGGTTGTTTTTATTATTGTTCCCAAATTACAAATAATAGTCAGTACTGCTGATCTGATTTGTCAATCACTCGGCAGTTGACCTGACTGGATGACGTTAACCGTCAATTTTATTGCACAAATAAAAATTATTTGCCGTTATTTATCCATAACCGCACTAAGGCTTGATGCTCATGACCCAAAGAAGTTTTAAAGCTGTAAAAACGTACAGTGCCAGTGCAGTGGTCGGAACTTAGAAAGTGTCAACTGTATCCGAAAACAAATTCAACATTTTGATTTAACCCTACATTTTTTTTTTAAAACGTCATTTTACAGCTATGCATTTTATTGATGCTTTTCTCAAATTCGACTTCAATTCTTGATCAATGGCCCCTGTGGAATAGATACCACAATTTTACCAATAACACGTGTAACAAATATAATTATAGATTTCTATTCTATTCTATTTTTGTTTATGCCAATGGTGCCGATGTCGACAATTGTGCCAATGTCTAATGTGATATGAGAAAACGTGCTAAGGCAAAGAAACAAATTTTCAAATCATAGAAACACTTTGAAAATTTTATTTCACAACAATGGCGGATTACCAATGGCAGTCGAAAAAGATGGCCGCGTGAACCGTCTACGAGGGAGGTTAGAGGCAAAGTCATGATGTGGCCACTATGCTGCGATATTTCAATGTTCTTTATGAATTATTTACTGAATGCATTATTTACTACATAAATCACGCGCTTTTATTTAGTAAACGACATTATAAATAGTATTTTAAAAGTCCAATGAAAAATGAACTTGACACTCATCTTAGCTTTCCCGCCAAACTACACCGATGCTTTTCTCTATACCTACTACCACAGATCTTTGCTTACAAAATGCCACTTTTGTAAGCAATCTGTGCCTTCTCACACTATTCCTCAGACATAAGTCAATTGTTTTGAGTTCCGGCATAGGAGAATTCATTTGTCGTGAGGTCAATATCCGTGAGGCCGGCAACTAAGCCCTTATTTTTGATAATAAAATAAGTATATCTTCGTTATAAATGTATTTTTTTCCTTCTCCTTTGAGTCCGTCTTTACCTTTGAGTTTTGCATATAAACATATGAAAAAATATTTCTGGACTTACGTTGTTTCGGTTTACGTCCCGTATTTCGAGGACCTAACCTGCCGTAAGTACAAGGACTGCCTGTACTCAATTGGTCTCAGACCGAACCTGACGCCCTGGATCGGAGGGGCCGTACGCTGCTTACAGCAAATCGGATGCACGGAATCATATCCACGCTTTATACCCCGCGAAAGTTTTTAAGCGTTTCAGGGAATATTTTCTAGAAACAGCAAAGGGGATAGGCATATTGAGATGTAGTCGAGGTGGACAAGAGCCTCATCTTGCTCTCCTTAGCTGAGAGACCTGGCGCAAGCCAGAATTGCTTGACACAAATGATCGCAGGGAGATATGGTTGAGAAGAAAGGGCAACAATATTTGTTTTTTTTTTTTTCATTTTATAAACTAGTGCATGACCACGATCCCGCCTGATGGTAAGCAGCGATGAAATCGTTGATTTAATCCAAAGTGATTTTTCAAAATTTCACCCTTTTTTTGGGATCGAATATATAGTTTATATACGAAAATTATTACTCCTTCAGTCAATACCTAAACATGAAACTGGGTAGTATTAGTCTCAGTAAATAATAAGGATTTCCACTTTCCTCCATGGCGCAGGAGTCAACACGCCTGCCTGCGACGTGGAGGGCCCAGGTTCGATCCCCGGCCAGGTCATGATGGAAAACGATCTTTTCCTGATTGGTCTGGGTCTTGGATGTTTATCTATATATGTATCTATTATAAAATATAGTATCGTTGAGTTAGCATCCCATAACACAAGTCTCGAACTTACTTTGGGGCTAGCTCAATCTGTGTGATTTGTCCTTATATATTTATTTATTTAATCGTATAGGATTTTGATGGTGATTAAGCTATTAGGTAAGAAAACATTTCAATTCACTGTTGTATTAACTTGAAAATCTGTTCTACTCTTCAAGGCCTGGTCACAGACAGACTGTGGAGCCTTAGTAATTAGGTCCTGTTTTTATCCTATGCTTATTGAACGTTGAAACCACTTGTTTCAGAGTTTTTTCTAAACAATGTCCTATCGGGGTGAAAGGTGAAACAGAGTAATAAAGTTTGGATTTCACTCTTACTTGCTTCCATTAAGAATTTAAGACTAATATGGGTACAAATAATGTTAAATCTTACAACGGAAACGTAAGTACCAAAAGCCTTTTTTTTTTTTTTAAAAAAAATCCCTATCGTAGTGGAAAGGGAAGATACTGTTTATTTGAAAAATCTTATTCCAATGATCCATAAACATCCTTAAAAATGCTAAATTGGAATATTACTTTATCTAATTCTATAATTGTCTGAAAAATTTGTTTGTTTATTTCAATACGGTAATCTTAGCGACCAGGGGAATAGAAAAAAATCTCCATTATTTTGTAGCCCTTTACTCTTAGACCCTTAGGAGCCGAGTTAAAAGAAAGTCAGAAAAAACGCTATACGATGTGACGTGGTGGATCCGGAGAACAAAAAATTTCATTCCGATGAAATCGCGGGCAAAAGCAATATTTTTTAATTGTAAAATGTTTTGTGTCTAAATCTTTTTGTTTATAAAATATGTTATTTATTTATATTAAATGAAATAAATAAAATACTACTAGTCCGATTTGAAAAATTCTTTTTGCGTTAGATAGCCCATTAATCCGGGAAGTCTTTAGGTATATAACAGCACGCGGCGACCAATAGAAGCGGAGCATATAAAAAACATATCAAAACCTACGCGGGTGAAACCGCACGGCGCAGCTAGTATCATATATCACTGTTTGTTTCCTCTTAAAAACTTAAATATACAAAACGAAATAGTGATTCATTTGCAGAACAGCTGATGAAGACAACTAGAGAAATAGATGGCAATGTAAAACCAAATTTATAACATTCAACATTTAGTCGTAATCTCATCGTGGCGACAATCAAATTTCAGAAACTTGTCCAAAATGTAAGGAAATTGGAGGTAGGTATTTTTATCAGACTGGAAGTTCTAAAATTTGAAAATAGATCCTCTGTTGTAGATATGTAGGTAAGACCTTCACCAGGTCATCGGTCCACCTTATTGGGGGCCTCCCTACGCTGCGACTTCCACTACGTGTCCGCCACTCCAGAACCTTACTGCCCTATCGGCCATCGGTTCTACGAGCAATGTGCCCTGCCCACTGCCACTTAAGTTTAGCGACCCGCACAGCTATGTCGGTGACTTTGGTTCTTCTGCGGATCCCCTCATTTCTGATTCGATCACGCAGAGAAACTCCGAGCATAGTTCTTTCCATTGCCCTTTATGTGACTCTGAGCCTTCGTATGAGGCCCATTGTGAGCGACCACGTTTCAGTACCTACTTAGTACTTACATTATTCTATCACAACTATACTATCACAAATAATATACTTTTTACTTTGATCGTTTAACAAATTTCGGTTTTTATCCGTAATTACGTCGGTGAGGAGACGAAATTATTGTTCAAACATGACACCATGGCATTAATAATGCCATGTGTTATGTATTCAGCAGTCCTATTGTCGTACAGGCGCACTGTAACGTACGTAAATAGTACTCAGTAATAAGTTACTCTGTTAAGTTCTTTCAGCACCCTTGAGTTCATTCACACCATTTTATTCTGCTGTAGCTGTTGCTTCAGAGCAAAGACTGACGCTTTAGGTACCTACTTTGTGTAAATTATTACATCAAATCAACACCGATGCTCCAAAACCGAGAAGGAAAATATTGTGAAGACACCAGCATGTTATAAATTCAAAAATTCAAAGACTTGTTACTGACATCTACCCGCATCGGGCCCACGTGGTAGAGAACCTTCTTTGTTTGGGATGGGAAATCATCAAATGACTTCTCCCGCTCTGGGCGGACCAGAATGGCGTGTCAGACTTTTACTGACTAAAACCCACCCGTGTTTCTTCGCTTGCCTATGCGCCAGGGCCACGGTTTTTTTTAACCAACCCGCAACCCTGACCCAGGAGGCATCGTTCTTCGTGGACCCCGTCACGATGTGCTGACATCTCTTTGAGGCGCGCTTGAAATACAAAGCGCCGTCGATTTGGGCCTGGTCCTTACCGGGCGGCGAGCTGTCCACTGCTCACCGCCCGTAAGCCCGCGCCTACGGTGGCCGGGAGTTCGATGTCGTCTCCCGACTAGGGAGACCCACCCTTGAGTTGATTTACACCATTTCACTCTGTTGTCGTTGTAGGTTCGAGCAAAGACACGCGCTTTGGGTACTTTGTGTAAATTATTACATCAAATCAACAAAAAAACAATGCTCCAAAACGGAGAACGAAAATATCGTGAAGACACCATGTTCTAAATTCAAAAAATCAAAGTCGTCAATAAACCCGCATCGGGCCCACGTGGTAGAGTAACGTCCGCTTCCTCTCCTCGAGAGGAGGCCTGTGTTTTAATGTTAGAAACATTTATAAACTAATTAAATTATGCTTAGATATGTTTGGTAACAGAAGCGGCAGGTACATAATGTACGGACTACAGCAGCACAAGCTACCAGAAAAGCTCAAAGGAAAAAAGAAAGAAAGTTGATTGGAAATATTTGACAGAATATTCATAATCGACATTGAGCTTTAATGCGTTAGCGATAAAGTTGAAAACCTAATAACGAAATATACTGTCTTCTGTACCTACATTTTTTATGTTTGTTTCCTTCTTTTGTCAAACCTAGCAGAGTAATTGCGTAACACACATTCTGTACCGATGGGTTTAATTTTCAAAGTTAAACAACATTCATTAGTTATTTACGTTGTTGATGAGCATTTTTGTGCAGCTTAGTGTTTATATACTTAATTAATATGTTAAAATACTTTGGAATGCCCGCTATTCCTAGCCTGGTCAGAAGGAACTGCGGGGCGGTCAGTAGGCGGTAAGATCCGAGGCGTCGGTGCCTTTGATGCTGCTCTCGAAATGCCCTCAATAAGCATCGGTTTACTCAACGTTTAGCGCATTCACATTCCTACTGTGTAAGCTCTATGCTCTAGGGTTGACACGTGCGGACAAAAATGAACGAAGACCGTAAGCTTACCGTATCATAAGCTTTAATCTGTAGTACAATACAGTACATAAAGAATAGCTAAACTTTAGTTTTAAAGATTAAGTTTTTTTTTTAAATTATAATTCTAAAGCTGATTAGGTTGACTATTTGCGTACAAAAATAAATGAGGATCCTCATTCATTTTCAGAGAAAAACTTCTAAACCTGTTCAGCTGCTCTTTATCGTACTTTATACTTTAGGTACAGATAAAAGTTTCATTTAAAGCTTTGTAAAAAAATCGTTAAGTACTGGATTTTAAATCAATTTTGTAGAAAACATTTTTTTTTTGTTTCTAACTTACAAGTTTTTTTATGATCGCAGGAAGTTGTTCCTAAAACCTTTTGTGCAATTATTCCATTTCATTTCTAAAACTTTAGTAGATAATCCTTTAAATCCTTTAAAGGACCCATAACTATTATTTTACAACAAATTGGTAGTTTTATTATCTACACAAATATTATAAAGATGAAAGATTTGTATTTTTGTATGTAATGAATAAACTCAAAAAGTACTGGACCGATTTTAATAATTCTTTTTTTATTAGAAAGCTACATTATCATTGCGTAACATAGGCTATATTTCGTAAAAAAAATTAGCCATAAAATGTCTTTCATCGCTTACGCTGAGAAGAGTATTAATGATAGGACAATATTATAGAATATATCAATATCTACAAAAAACATCGCGAACCTTATGTCTAACTATTGTAGTTACGTTACTATTACTACTTTTTTACATTTAACAAATTGATAAAAATGCCAAAATCAGACCGTGTTATCCATACCAAAATACAAAACTGTCTCAATACCTGATGATAACTTTTTAATTATTGAAATCGGATATTCCATTCAAAAGATATCATGAAATTAAAAGCGCATCGAGTAACTAACTCGACTAACTCGGTGCACCATTATGAACTAGGTCGGCTCCTTACGCAGTGGACGCAAGCGACATTGTTATTTTCAGAGCTACTTAGTTTTAGTATTAGGAATCACAGTTTTTCATAACATTTGTCAACGTTCTTTTCAGAACTCTCTCTTTGAACTTGAATAATTTCGTTTTTATTATTATTCCTTTATTTTAGTTTATATACACATAAATAACATTTTTAATATTTCTACATAAGAAATACAACATTTAAAAATATAAAAAATAGTCCAAGCTACCGGCGGTCAGGGCTCCAGAGAGAGGAATGTCCTGACAATGCCAGCTGTGTCCAGAAGTAATGCTTTCTGAATCAAGCCTTTGATTCAGCTGTCTAACGAGAGCCTCCTGTGATTGTCAAGCGCCGAGCGCTAGCAGCGACTTGAAGAAAATAGAGCTAGGAACTCGCGAACGCGTGCATGGGAATCTAGAACTGAACGCTCGTAGCGGCTCCTGACACAGCGAGATAGACAACGGTCGTTAACAGCTAGGACGCTCAATAGAATTTTAGTTCATAGTAACAGGTCGGCATTTAGTTATGATCCTCAAATTGAATATCCTCATCAAACCAGCATCCAAATCGAAGCAATGAATAAGATTTGTCCTATATGTTTCGCTAAAAATGAGCTGAGGAAGCGAAAGGTACTCCTATGTGAGGTGTATCTGGAAAAGTTGTTCTCCCTAACATTGATGAGCCACCAGAACCAATTGAAAGAATGCCGTTTGACAAATCCTTATCCAATTTAATACTTTAAATAAATTGTTAATTTAATATAGATCTAATTGCCCTTTATAGTATAGGTATGATTTAAATGAATATTTTCGAAGATCTTGCAGATTCGCATTTGCGGGCAGAAGCGGCCTACCGGAGCGGCAGGAGCGGCGGCGGGCCGCTATGTTTTTTATACGTTCATGGTTTTTCTGTAGTTTATTTAGTACATATCAGCATTGCACCCGTGCGAAGCCGGAGTGGGTCGCTAGTACCTAATAATTAAGGTTCAGCTTTTTTTCTTTAAAAAAACAGTTAGATATTGTACTCAACACCTATATTGGGGTCGGATTCTAGTCTAAACTGATTCAGTCTGACTTTCTGATTTCTGACGACCCGTAAATACTGTCAAAGATCTACAAGAGACAGCCGGGACCAACGGATTAACTTGCGTTCCGAGGCAAAGTGGGGTCCCGTTATTTAAAGAAGGTCACTTATCGACAGACTAACTGCCCCAAGCGTGGCTTACCTAACCTGATCAATCGACCGGGGCCCTAGTCTGCTATTACAATAGTGTCAGAATGGTCGATCAGTGATCTCATAATGATCGATTTTTAAAAGTTTAGTAATCTACTAACAAAATGTATCACTATGACTTTCGAGTAATTAATCACTGACACTCCACTCCACGTTAATAAACGTTCAAATTGAGTAGTAGTTTACAGAAAATCATTTCTACTTTTGGGTTTAAAATAATAACAATAAGGGAATGGCATTCTATCACCATTCCATTTCGAGACGACTGACCGATAATTGATCGATCATAATGAATTTAGCAGATTATGAACTTTTTCACATTTGTTATTTTAGTCACAATCCCCTCGTAACCTCTTACCTACATCAAACGCAAAAATAACTATAAAAAAATTGCTATAAAAACTATTGGACATTTTCTTTCGGCACAGCCCTATTGGCGCAATAATTCTCAATGTTGTCTGTGATGTTAAGCCAGCATCATGGGTCTAATTTAAAAGTAAGCGTTTATCTAACTCCAGGCTACACACTTCCGTTGCTCACTAACAATAAGTGACAGTATTTAATGTTCCATTCATGTTTCTATATACTTAGACTGTATAAAATTGAAGGTGATGCACAGACGACAGCACATCAAACTACTACAATCTGTCAGATTTCTTTATTAGATTTTCAACTTTATCGCTAAAGCAGTAAGGCTCAAGGTTGATTGGGAATATCTGACAGTCTCGGGTAGCTTGACCTGCGGTAGTTCGTAATTCCGTAGGTACCTATATTAAAATTCGGTGGTAGGCCATAACATCGGCCGCCGGCAGAAGTTACCACCCACCAGACAAAGCCTTGCCGCCAAGCGATTTGTCGTGTTCCGGCATGATGCCTGGTGAAGCCGTATGGAGGACGGGTCTGAGCAGATGTGTTGCGATGTGTGCCGGGTACGATGCGCCAAATGTTGTTGTGTTGGGAGTTTGGTCGTGGAGGGTCTTCAGATCAATCTCCCTTTGGCACAGCATCACCTCGCTCAACTGCCGTCTTCCTTCCTATTCGCTCAGTTTTTCTGAGTGAATAGGCTCTTAATAAACTAGCGCTCTTTAACATCAACGATCACATCACTGCTTACCATCATGCGGGATTGAGGTCAAGCGCTAGTTTAAAAATATTAAAAAAAAAAACAGCTAAAAAAACGGAGCGTACCACATACTTACATACTGCAAAGTGCCGGCGTACCACTACCACCGACGGTAATTACGGCGGATTCATGCAGCTGGGACCCAACGGTGCTGCATTTCTCCGAATATCACTATTAATCGGATTGTGAACAAAACTATCGTGTTTTGGGATCTGTATTAAAGACTGGAATAATTTGCCATAGACAGTCTTGCCGTCTGATTACAGTTTAAGTAGGTACCTATCTTCTAGGCCAAAATAAATACAGGCTTTTAATAAGCTAGTGTGCTTTACCATCAGGCGAGATGACGGTCAAACACTGTCTAGTTTATAAAATAATAAAACAATGCTTTCGATTATCGGTAATACCCTATACCTATTATACTTACTCTTTGTGTACCTTGGTACCTATTAAATAATTTCATATCTACAGAAAGGTTGGCAGCAGCTGTCAACTTCGTCTATCAAATTTAAAATAGAATTGCCGACAAACAGCACAATTCCAGACCCCAGACCCTTTATAAAAGCTTTTTAACGAAAATTCCTTTATTCACTATATCCTACCTTAACGCCTGTTACACGACAATGGATTTTTGTCACGTTTCAAAAGAGACAATGCTAGATTATTTCCTGAAAAATGACTTGTCACGAATTACCATAACGGCTGAAGGCTCCACGTAAATCAAAGCGAGACGTGGAATATATACATGCCTAGGTATGTATATGTATGAGAGCAGCGGCCTTATGGCATCGACTGCAACTTCCAAATTGTAAATCGTAGGTTCGAACCCCATGAGGCGCTTTACTTGTTTAAATTATTTCATCATCACTGCTATCAAAACGTTGAAGGAAACCATCGCGAGGAAACCGGCATGTCCTAGAGGCAATAAAAAATAATCCGAAGATACTCGGTGGTAGGCCATAACATCGGCCGCCGGCAGAAGTTACCACCCACCAGACAAAGCCTTGCCGCCAAGCGATTTGTCGTGTTCCGGCATGATGTCTGGTGAAGCCGTACGGAGGACGGGTCTTAGCAGTTGCGATGTGTGCCGGATACGATGCGCCAAATGTTGTTGTGTTGGGAGTTTAGTCGTGGAGGGTCTTCAGATCAATCTCCCTTTGGCGCAGCATCATTGGTCGTGTTGTTGGGTTTAACATTGCATCACCTTGCTCAACTGCCGTCTTCCTTCCTATTCGCTCAGTTTTGAGTGAATAGGCTCTTAATAAACTAGCGCGCTTTACCATCAACGATCGCATCACTGCTTACCATCAGGCGGGATTGCGGTCAAGAGCTAGTTTATATATATTTAAAAAAAGACATGTGACATCTACCAACCCGCACTGGGCCGGCGTGGTACATTACGGCCCATTGCCTCTCACTTGGATCGTTCCTACTTTGTTCTTACCTTCGTGCTTTGGCAGACGAAAATTGAAGAAATTCTATATTTATTTGTCTCAGAGTAATTCTGAAGATCTTGGGAGCTTCAAAAGATCTTATAAAGGAGGACATCTACCTAAATTTTTGTTAGGCTTCTTCTCTTTCTTCTTGCTCTAATACCCTCAATCCCTGTTAGCCGTGGATGACTTTATGAATTCCACTAATACCGTAATCAATGTGACCACCTGCTGAGCTCAAATAATATGAAATATCACAGAAGAATACAATGGAGACGAAAGAGAGAAGAGCCTTCAAGAAATGTAGATCCATCAGCTACTACAATCTGTCAAATTTTTTGATTAGATTTTCAACTTTATCTATAAAGCATTAAGGCTTAATGTAGATTAGAAACATTTGACAGTTTCGAGTAGGTTGACTTGCTGCCGTCTGTATGTTAAAATAAGAAGGTTGTAACAGCAAAGTAGGTACGATATTATTGGCATCTATTTGTTTATTCTTCTTCTTCTTCTTCAGCCTATATACGTCCACTGCTGGACAAAGGCCTCCCCCAAGGCTTTCCACGCTGACCGGTCTTGTGCTGCCCGCATCCATCGGCTTCCCGCGACCTTCACCAGGTCATCGGTCCACATTGTTGGGAGCCTCCCTACGCTGCGTCTTCCAGTACGTGACCGCCACTCCAAAACCTTACTGCCCCATCGGCCATCGGTTTTGCGAGCAATGTGCCCTGCCCACTGCCACTTCAGTTTAGCGACTCGCAGAGCTATGTCGGTGACTTTGGTACTTCTGCGGATCTCCTCATTTCTGATTCGATCACGTAGAGAAACTCCGAGCATAGCTCTTTCCATTGCCCTTTGTGTGACTCTGAGCCTTCGTATGAGGCCCATTGTGAGTGACCACGTTTCAGTTCCGTAAGTCATCACTGGCAACACACACTGGTCAAAGACTTTAGTCTTGAGACACTGTGGTATCTTGGACGACGAGAAGATGTATCGTAGCTTCCCGAACGCTGCCCAGCCGAGCTGGATTCGACGAGACACCTTTTTCTCGAAGTTGGACCTACCTAGTTGTTTAGATATTATTATTATTTGTTTATAATTACTTTGTTATTTAAGTACAAGGAAACTTGCTAGTGTGAACATTGCGTGCGAGTGAGTGGAGTGAGTCGTACATGAATCTACCTCATAGTTATTATGCTTAAAGACAATAGACATACCTCATATTGGTAGAACACGCCACTTTCTACGTTAGGTCTGTTTCGACAAAGTAATCTGCGCGTCTGTAAAACGTGTGCCGGAACATCGCGAAACTAATCGCAATTATTCAAAATCGCACATCTTTTGTTATGAATGTACTAAGTACTTAGATCAAGGAAAAAAATACAACGTATAGATTAACATGAATTTATTTAATTTATCATAATGTGTTTTGTGATAGTGCTGCGAAAATTCTAACAAATCAGGTGTCCTCAAACTATTATCAAACATCAATCAATCTTTAATACAACAATCACAAAAATTACCAGTTTAGTACGTCACACAATATACTGATGTCCAACATAGGCATACAGTGATACAATACACAATGAAATGTATATTGTTAGCACCACAATATTACTTATACATAACTGTTGCTACAAACAAAACGATAAACAATTGGGTTGCATCCTAAAAATAATTTAATGTCCATCAGATAGATTTATAAAAAATATTGAACACGTATTTTTTATTTTTTCTTTCATTGAAATACTTAGGAAGATATATTGATTTGAAATGTCGCATGACGTCACGCCGTGGTACAAAATATACCACGGCGTGACGTATTTAGCCCCCACTACGTAACTTTAATACGCTATATCTCAGTAGTTTTTGGTAATTTCGAGAAAAATAAAAATATGGGTCTTAATTTTTTTTATTATCTATAAGAAGGACTAATTATTTTTTGATTTTCATACCTTGGATCATCCCTATTATGTTACGTTTTCGATTGGGGATGTGAGTATCGATCAATAGGTAAGTAATAATTCGTAACTCAGCATTTAACAAATCAACTCAATTGTAATCTTATTATTTAGGTAAGTCAAATTATAATCAAACCCCTCCATAATGATGTTATTCACACAAATATTAAGATTTCTCAACACAGTGTCGTTTGTGAATTTAGTGACAATTCATTACTGTTTTATGCTATATAAATTGACATAAGAATCAATTATTCTAGAATTTAAGACAATATTTACAGAACATTTTATACTAGGAATAATCTCATACAACATAAAAATTATTTGCACCTACTTCTCAAGGCCACAAATGCGATGATGACCATTATCATGCAATATAATAAATAGCACATTTCACTGCCGTACGTAAAGCTTGTACCAACTTATGAGATTCGCAATGAAAATTAAATTACTTAACTCAAATTATGTAAAAGTTTTGAAACGTTAAAAACGAGGAAACAATAATTATACAAACAATTAAATTAATAATTTTATTCCACTTTTCAAACAATATTAGGTAAGTTTATAATCTATACAAGCTACCTTATTTAAATCACTGTAAAGGCACTTGCAGCATTGAGAAATAAATAAACCGTTAAAAAAAAACAATTTAATAATACTTAATTGTATTGATAATATAAAAATATAGTTATTCTATATTTACAGTCAAGAGACAAAATTCAATACATTACATTAATCTGTACCGTTTAAAAGAAAAGGTACACCTACTAAAATAGCTATAAGGCGTGAACACTTAGTTATCTAGAAATAGGACTAAAACAAACAACGTATACGTTTCTGGTGGAATGGCTATTTCAGTAATGGTAAAAGAGGTCAAGAAAAGCAAGTATTAATGAAAAAGCCTTAACTCCAGAAAGTAAGTTAAGTGTCTCCCCTTACAGCGTTAGGGAACTAACCATGTAGTACCCAGGAGTATTAACTTTAAAGGTTTAACTACGATGTTGATATCCGACACGCATCACTACAGGTTTGCACTAAATTTATCACAATTTATTTGTATATTGTGGATGCACTGTAACGCCCTGTCGGTACCATTGTTAAATAAGGAGCGGTGGTCTTGCAGGCCACCGGTTAAAGTCACTACGCGAAGTTGTCACTGTGACCACAGTAGTGTTGTTGATGTGGTCACAGCAGCGGCACGGGGGGCACACCTGGCACGAGGGGCTCAGGGACACCTTGAAGCACCCCCTGGTGGTAGTGATGGTGGTGCATCATACCGTTCATCATCTGCTGGTGATGTAACATGGTCGCGTGATGCAGTTGCGCGTGCTGTAATGACGCGTGGTCTCCCTTCTCCTTCATCACGACTTCTTCGCGTTTCTTCACTTGTTTACGTTCCTTAGCGCGTCGGTTTTGGAACCAAATTTTGACCTGCAACAAAAAGGAAATTTTATAATGTAATTGCGTAACACATAATCACTAGCAATGGGTTCATTTTGACAGTTCAACAACATTTATTGCGTTATTAACGTTGTTGAACAGACACATTTTTCGGAAATATAAAGTAATGTAATAATGAGGAATATGCTTCTAAATCATTCAAATTTAGAATGGTGTGTTACGTAATTAGGGTGCTGTTTTTGCACTTCACGTTAAAATACCTAGATTATTATCATTCCAAAATATTGTCTATGAAATTAAATTATATTCAATTTAATTTTCTACCTACAGCTAAAATACTATACAATTTTTGTACTTACAAACAAAATTTTCCGAATCGGTAGATATATTCTCTTTAAACTTTAAAGGCCATATACTATTATTAGATTTATTGTAGATTCAAATTTAGAAACTAAACGAGCCGCAATGTGATTCCGTAAACATATCACCATGAAAAGGTTAAGAAGCTGTCATTCCTGTTAATGCTAGGGACTCACCATGTAGCGACTCACTCTTACCTCACTTTACCTACCTTCTAATTTACTATTACACTCCACTATTATAGAACAGAAGGTAATGAACTAGACTTTTTGACTACCGCAATGCAAGAAGATAGATCCTACGTTGCACATTACTATGAGTCCGTACCTACTAACTTTAATTACACTAAATATGCTACTAATAAAAGTGTGTTGAGTGTGATTATATCTTACCTGTCGTTCCGAGAGTCCAAGGCTGACAGCAAGTTCAGCCTTGCGTCTGATGGTGATATAGCGACTGTAGTGGAACTCCTTCTCCAGCTCCAGACGCTGGTGGTCGCTATACACCACGCGGTACTTGTCTTTTGTGCGTGTTTTACCTGCAACAATATCATCTTCTATTAAATATTATATAGTCTTTTCGTTAGAATATTTTTATTGCAACACTCTTTTAAGTTTTCCCATAAAATTACACCAATCCTGTACTCCTTGAGGGGAATATAATAAGAATGAGCATATCGCCCTCAACTGGGCTCAAACCCAGAATTTGAACGACTGTTGAGAAATTCCTGTCATGATGCAAATACCCAGTAATGTTTTGTCAACTTTCCATATTGAGGTAGTAGGTATAGGTATTTATAATGAGTACCTTGACTCTGAATTATCAGAGGACTAATTTGAATTTTTGATAGTTCTTTCGTACAAAAATTGTCAAACAAAAATTATCTGTCAATTGAATAATCAGCTCTCAATTTAAAAATTACAATGTAAATGATCTCAAAAATGGTAAACATGGCGAACGTCATTTCTTCCCTAAAATACCATACAATTTTACTGTTACATAATTCCTCAATTTACGTCGTGAGACGTCTTTTATATTCTAGTAACGAGTAAGGCAGCCGCAAAGCGTAATGTAGGGAGAGCTGTGAGGGCACCTCCCGAGGGCTCGATAAGGTAAGCCAGGCGGCGGGATCAAGGGACGCCGGAGCGCTCGCGGCTTACCGAGGATCAAGTGGGGACCACACCTCGCGACTAACAACTCCACTGTCCCTACACTAACATAAGATTGTCAGTTACTAGTAGAATCGTTTGCAGCTTTAATAGAATATCATGTATCTATGTATTTATAACACGACCGCTTCAGTAGATTTATACAGTCATTTACACGTAACAAACCAAACACCTGTAAAACAGTGTTTAACAGGTGTTTAGAATAAACACTATTTAAACACAACATTATTAATGAATATTGACGTAACACTGACGCTAAACGACCCTAGACATCGTTGCTTTTCCTATTTGGCTACACTGAAAAGGAAGGCTGAAACAAACTCAGAGATCACAGTCTCTTAGAGTCCTAGAATCTTGATAGATCATGTGAAAACCAAGTAGATTGGTACCCGAAATGGTCTTTTGGAAAAAAAAACCACTCAGATTGAGTAGGAATGTCCAATCAGTGCATGCATTTGTCAGTAAAAGTACAGCACAACTAAGAGCTTAGCGAGCTCAACAGTTTTATCAAAATCAAATACAAGTTATTTATATCGAAGGGCAGGATTGTCCTGAAGAAAACTGACCCGAAGCAACTTCATAGTTCGCGATTAGACTCGATACATAGGTCAACTCCTGTATTATCCTTAACTAGACGACTTACTTGCTATATATTGTTAAATACCTAATCTATTAAGTATACGCAAAGAAGATTGTACATATGTATATTGAAATGTTATTGTTGCACAAATGACAAATTATACCAAGGAATTATGAGATAAAGTCGGGTATGCAATTCATTTGATATTTGCACAAGACCATAGCAAATACTGCGAAAGATAATTAACTAATGAAATCAGAAATTTTAAGGTCATCTCTTCAGTTTTAGTAGACGTTGAAAAGAAGTAATAGATTTTGTGAGATGAATATTTTTAAACTTAAGTATGTCTAAATAAGCTCAAAAGTTAGTTACGCAACAATCACAAGGCCACGTGGTATCAATGTGTGTTTTGGTACATATACTACAAAACACACTATCATGGATTGTTGAGTGATATTTACGTTTGAACTTTACAACACTAATGTAGACTTACGGATTAGACATTAAATCTGTATGGAATGGGGAATTCTGTGGGATTTTTCTTAGTGTCGAAAATGAAAATTTTGTTTACAATTTTTATCTGCTGTGTAGATGTCTCAACGAGTAAAATTACCAAGATACGTATATCTATGTACATAACACTAAGACAGAGGTGAGGTGTCTGCTTGTGTACCTACCTACTCGGAGTGTGTAAATATTCCTTATCTCGGTATTAAGAACTCCATAAATTATGTTTGTTACTCTCGAGAGAATCACTGTGGAATTAGACATTTTACGTAACATTCAGAATGCAATTAATTGTTACAATTAAGTACCCTACTTTCGTAAGGTAGGTATACTTGACATTAAATTAATATTGAACTTGAAATGCAGAAATGAACACTTTCAAATGGCAATGTATCATGTCTCCAACTCAGTGGATGTTTATTATATTTAAGAATGCCTGTGGCAAAATTTAGTTTTTGATTACAGCTCTAAAACTGAATTAGATACGTGAATCACCACATAAAACTAATAAGGAATAGGTCATTAACCTCAAACTGAAGTAAATCGTTATACAATATACAAGCCGACAAGATTCTACAATATTTACAACATAGTAAAAGTGATAATATTGTCTTTACCACAAGGGGTCAAAAGACAACATGATGACATGTTTTTGAAGCCTCCTACAAGATAACTCTTCACAGTGCTCAAATGACAGAAAATTATAACTTGAATAAATTTCCGGTTCGGGGAGCAAACAAAAGGGGATGGCTGATAACTGATAGGACAAACAGAGATGTGTTCCATACATCGGCGATACAGCCGATGTGGCGTTTGATAGCAGGCGCTAAGTGCTACAGCAAACAGTTATGAAAACGTCAAAAATTGAGCATCTTGCTGTCCATTTTTTGGCTGCATTTTCAAGTTAGAAAAAATACTTTTTTAAATGCATGTATAAATAAATATAGTGTACATTTATCAATTCACATCTCTACTCTAATAGATAAATAATATTGGAGGTCACTCTTGTTATTTTTTACTTAGAACTACATATTGTTTTATTATAAATGTTATTCCCATTTAAATAAACCTCTCTACGAATACAGGACTAAAGGAAATTGAAATTTTTATAGGACATATTATCAAATAATATTTACCTGACTCTAGGTTTCAATGATTGACATTTTTATACTAATCAACTATTAAACCTCAATGGTGCAGCTAATAAACTAAATAGCTGCATTATCATAGAAAGACTTAACCAAAAAATACTTGATTGTTTGTGGTAGGCATACAGCGCGGGCGGCCGCGCCGGAGGGCGTCGGCGAATTCTGTTTGGTTCCGTTATCATGGACAAATAGGTGCACAGGCACTCAGATAGCCCGACAGACAGATAAAACGGGGCAAGTTAGACATGGTTGGGGTGGATGGCAATGACAGTTTCAGCGATTTTGGAAAAAGAAGGCTAGAATAATGAAGTCTGCCTAGGCTCGATTAAATAGAAATAAAATATACAAATATTTATTGCCTTATTCAGTAAACAGATTTATAGTTAGCAACAAATTGTCATGTCATAAGTAGTTTAAAATAGGTACCTACTATCCATGGTTAGGTTATAATTTATTACTTGCCAGTGCCATACAGTTTGTTTTGTTAGTCTGTATCTTGCGCCCAAATGAGAATTATTTCTTTATTTAAAATGGATAGTCGCTGTTAATAATGTAACGTAATAACAAATAATGTACAATATACAGACAAATTTTAAAAAAATATAAGTTTGTACATATTATGTCAAATTAGTCCGCACTTGACGTAAATTGACGTAGGTATCTATGTATGATGTATGTGGCCATGTTTTAATAGCGTCTAAACATTCTATACTTTTCTTAATGAATAAGAAAGAAAAAGATTTTTTTTTTATGAATTATAAACCAGCGCTTGACCGCAATCCCGCCTGATGGTAAGCAGTGATGCGATCGTTGATGGTAAAGCGCGCTAGTTTATTAAGAGCCTATTCACTCTAGCCTTGAAGACACTCAAATTGTAATGTGACGGAAACACCGACGCCGGCAAATTGTTCCAGTCCCTCGATGTACGCGGTATAAAGGAGGAAGCAAAACGCTTCGTCCGGATCGCAGTGGTGTCAACAACGTAAGGGTGGAAACTCGCCGTACGACGGGTCGTCCGATGATGGAACTGAGATGGGGGAATTAAATCATGCAATTCCCTTGCACACTCACCAGAATGCATCCTATAGAAGACCGAAAGGCTGGCTACTCTACGCCTGTGCTCCAGGCTTTGGAGACCGTTTCGAGTTAAGTCTGTTGTTTAGTTTGTGTAAAGTACTCTATATAACAAACAATAAAGTAAGTAATTGTTGACCAGCTACCTAATCGACGGTCACTTCATTCATTCAAATTTCCCACAGTAAATCACTACAGTTGAACACAATTATTGTACCTACACTATAAAAGTATTTGTGAATGTATTTAATAATTGTTATAGTATACAACATATTACTATTACAATACAGGAATTATGATAAGGCGAATCGCTCATTTACTTGACGATAAACCTATGTATATCGCGATCTCAGAGTGTTAACAAGTTTGACTAAAATTTTATTCATGTATAAGATTTATTTTTGTCCAACATCATTCAGTCGAAATATTTACATCTAATTGGGAATAAACATTGACCATTACATTAGGTATTTTCCTTAATAAGTATTTAATTAATCATATTTGTTACTCCTTTTGAGAGGAGGAAACTACATAGCTATATAATGTAAAATATATGCTGTGGGCATGTACTAACTACTAACATTTTTTTTATTATTTAAAGTTTTATATACAAACACTACTGTTTGGATTATTAATAGTCATCTTCGTTAGATTTTAGTATTATTTTTCGCCGTATCCCGTAGCGCTTTTTCATGGAAGGAGAAGGGCAGGCGTTTTGGGGACTGTCTTTTATAATTATGACGTTCAAAAAGTGTTGATTCTCAGTTAAATTTGAACAAAGATTTTGATTTGACGTAGGTTGCAAATGAATATGAGTGAATAGATATCGTATTTAATTTATTGAGTGATTTTTTTTTTTTTTTTTTTTTTTTTTTTTTTTTTTTTTTTTTTTTTTTTTTTTTTGATTACAAGATTACTAGTTTATAAATTATCAAACATTAACGATTGCTAGTCGAACACGTACTCGGGTTTAATCATGAAAGTAAAACTATTAATCAGGCAGTTATCAGCGCAGCCCGAGGCTTTGTCGGTCTGCCGAAATCCCGCTTTCAGTTAACGCACGATAATCGCAACTCGGTGCCGATAGCGGTGTCTTTGAACATGTTGACTCAAACGCTTGTCATATCACCTAGTTCCCTTCTTGTAAGCGACTGTAATGCGTTTTTGATAGACGAGGGCGCGGCCGGCCGGTATCCACTATCAGTAGGGGAACACGGGGCAAGACGGGCATGCGGGGTAATATGAGCATCTTAGTTCTTCCCTTCCCTATCCGTTGAATGACGGCGGCAACGCTTGGTTCGACACTCAGTGCCCTCGTGCACGCGGGACAGGTAGTATTGTCAGCGGGAGCTTGCGCCATTTTGAGTCGGACGCAAAACAAAGTAAGTGCGTAATCTGATCTAATTTTTGTACTTTTTGTCATTTCCGTAATGAATATAGACTTAGGAAAATGTGTGACTACGCATATGGTCTTAATTAGCGTAGTAACTATAGTTTTCATTACTATAACTAAAATTGCAATTAATTAAATACTTAATTCTAGTAAGTTTGTTTTCTTGTATAAAGACTTTGGGGCATTATGGGCGGGGTAATATGGGCATGCCCATACTGCCCTAGTTTCTGATTATGAACTAAGGTTATTTTTCTCTTTTTGCAGCATTGAACATGGTGTTAATATAAGCTCTTTATTGGACATTCAGCGAATAAAATAAGTAAGAAAAATAAAGAAACTGAGTCTGAATGAAGATGACGTCGAGTGCCTCTGTTGTGGTGATTGGTACTCTCAATCTATAGAAGGTTGGGTATCATATACAGCCAGTAATAGGTGGGCTCATTGTTCCTGTGTGCAGGGAAGATAACAATGATGACGAATCCACTCATATTTGCTCATTTTGTGTTTGATTTTAGAAGTTAGTTAGTATTATGCCCATTATGCCCCAGCTGTGCCCAACGTGCCCCAGGTACGGGGCATTATGAGCAGAATCCCATTTTTTATTTAAGTTCACCAAATGCGTAAACTATAAGTCTGAGTTGATTATTGTTTAAGATAATTAAAGTTTACTAAAAAGTCTAATAAATGATTACTAATTGAGCCCGATATTTCACTTAAATCCTAAAATATCACATCCTGTCCTTAAAGGGCCCATGCTGCCCCGGGTTCCCCTAAGTATTATGGATATAAACTGCCAAAACAGTTATTGGGATACTAGAACTCGAGATGCGGATTTGATAGCTCACAGATCTGATCTGATTTCGGAGATTTGTGATTTTATAAGTATCTTTATCTTGCTATGTTAGAGTATATAAAGCGAGGGTGAATTATAATGTACCCCGTGTTCCCGTACACTCCCCCGGGAAGCGTCGGTGTTTATGTGGAGGGGCTCGCAGAGGGCGGACCATAAAGCGGCTCGAGCTAACTTTATATCCTGTTTTACTTCCACTTAGGGCTCGTCATGCCTGCAGCCTAATATCAACGGCGTCACCCGGTACGACGGCCTAAATTGATACACAAATTCTTTTTAATTATATTTTCTTTTTGTTCTGTAACAGTAATTCTAACAATATGAAATAGAATTTTTTTAATTAGATACTAATACCTTTATTTCGTCGTCTAATATCCGGTTAATGTTACGTAACGGTTGTTGTTTATTATTTTTTTGCATCAAAACAAAGCAAATTCATAATAAACACAATAGTAAATCCTCATTCACGCAAATCTCCGAAGCTGCGTATTATGATAGACGTAAAAAGCCCCACAATAGGTACACGTAATAGTAAGCTTTGTGATGAACTTGCTACATACTGCAAACTGTTGTAGTCTCTCTCAGCATGAATGCTGCATTGTGAATAAGTAAGACGCCTTACAGAACGCCCAAAGTCACATTATTTATTAAACTAAAAACATAATGACTTAATAATACACGCCTACTGTCGGCTCCCGACTTTTTGCAAGCTCCCTGGCGCGCAGCTACCACATAAACAAGAGAGAGCCTTCAACACCACCCAAAATCATTTCTCGACATCCATTCACGCTTTGTGTTCAGACAGCCATTTGTCAGTCTCGATATATTTATCTCGTTGAGCGTGAAATGTGACAGTAATCTCCCGCTGCGACACGGGATTGGTGAATGTAGACAAATAGAGATTTATTTCTACGAATGTCCCCGGGTTTATGCAAACACGACTCTAAGGCAAATAAAGGCAGAAGGTTTGGTACACAGAAAGCCGGTCGGGAAGGACATTGTGGACACAACCACAATATAAACACGTATTACATGTGTAAACTTGACATTGTATTGATGTAACGTAACATAATACTTGTAACATATGATGTATGGATGTAGGTAACGTTAATTGCATAAAAAATCTTAAAGTTTGCTTGTATATTCTGTGCGGGTTGTCTGACATAACGTTTAGTTTCACTTTCTTTCTTTCTTCATAATGTGCTAGGTAACAAAAAATTTATGACCCACTTATGCCCCACAGATTTTCGGACCCGTGTAATTTTCGATCTCATGGGTATATCGAAATAAAAATTTGTGTTTTTTTTTTAAATAAAATTGTAAACTAGCGCTTTACCGCAATCTCGCCTGATGGTGAGCAGATTATATGTGTTTGTTGATTATCTGTGTGCCAATTTGATCCAAATCAGTTCAGTAGTTATTGCGTGAAAGAGTAACAAACATTTTACCTTTTTACTGCGTACATCGAGGGACTGGAACAATTTGCCAGCGGCGGTGTTTCCGTCGGACTACAATTTGAGTGTCTTCAAGGCTAGAGTGAATAGGCTCTTAATAAACTAGTGCGCTTTACCATCAACGATTGCGCTTACCATCAGGCGGCATTGCGGTCAAGCGCTAGTTTATAATTTATAAAAAAAAAAATTACATTCATCCATACATCCTCACAAACTTTCGCATTTATAATATTAAGTTGGATAGGATTTGAAGCGTTTTAAATACCTACACTGAAACATTTAATTTTCTACAGAGAACCGAAAACTCAAAAGTCTCTTTTTGGCTCAGTGCAGCAAGTTAACAATGGGTAGTACATACAATATCGAATTGCGGCAGAGTGGTCGCGAGGAGAAAGTTGGCAAAGATTTAACTTGTTCAGTTGGGTCCCGGGGGCGCCATTGTCGGTGATTGTCGCCGGGAGCCTGGATCCCGGGCATCCCGCGTCGCGCCCGGGATTAATTGCTCGCTCCATGCACTCGCTCCCAAGGCACGCGTTAACACACAACCATTCCAGTAAACGCAAAATAACACATCTAATTTTATGCCCAGTGATAATTGCTACGACTTGGCAATATTATGAGAGTGAAGGGTGACACAGACAAAATGTATCTACAGTATTATGTTAGACATTTGAATTAGATATTAAAATTATGATTGTTGAAGTAAAAACTTCTTAAGCGACATTAAGCATTTTTGTTGTATAGGGAAAAAGTATTGAATTCACACGTGACCGACCTGAAACCTTGATGGTTTTTTGTTTTTTCTGTGTTTTTTAATGATTTCAGTTTTCACTTCTGTCACTCAGTCTCACGACCGGTAATTTATTTTTTAACAAAAGAAGAGTACCTACTTATACGTTGCGTAGCAATGAAATCCTAAATCTATGCCTAAACGTGTAATTTAAATACATACTTAATACTGGTACATTGAAAGATGCATTTACCAACAGGAGTAAAATTTGGGAAGGACCTCAGGTTAGATGCGGAGATGGCAATAGAGTAAGGTTTTGACCGAATGGTGGCTAAAGTTATACCAGAGAAGCTTAAGCTTCACTTTTTAGCTTTGGTACTATACACTAGTTACAGACGCGGTCACATGGAGCTACGTTGTATCGCAGAAAAGAATAGCTGAATAGGCTTAGCTATTGAAAACGAGTCTAACCAGTTTTTTACAGATATAAAATTGATATAAAAATATCACAGTGCGCGCACACAGCAAACGGCCATAAAAAACGGTTGTGTTGTGCTTGGTAACATAAGTTACCAAGAATGGTGGGATCAGGGATGGGATAACCCATTGACAGCAAAGTGGATAATTTTTTGATGCCCAATGAGTCTTATTCTTATTTTTTTATTTTATACTTGTGTAAAATGACTATATTGATATATTAGAGTTAGCTTGTTTATTTCAAATCCCTCTTCTTCTTTCCATTATCGGACGACCCGTCGTACCGCCAGTTTCCACCATTAGGTACGTTGTTTATATAAGTTAAACAAAAAAATGATGATGACCGACATCTGCTTCCAGATTCCATACCTTTAGTCAAATAAAATGAAAATATAAAAACCAAAAACAAATGTCAGTCAAGTCCTGCCAAATTATACAAACCGCCCCTAACGGTTCCCGATGCAAAGGTGCCCGCGACGCTTGCCGCATTGCCACGCTGGATGGCGTTGACTAACTTTTGCGCCAAGAACGAGCCGGAGCGAGAGTCACCCGTCTTGTCACGGAGTCTATGCCCTATCTCACTAATGAGCTTCTTAGCCTCAGTACCCCAACTTCCCAAGGTCTCCACGGCAATAGGTACAAAGTGGTACCGGTCCGCCAACGGCGCATACTTCACCCTCTTCCTTTCAGCGGCGTCTTACGATGTTAACACCACAATGCCGATAAGACCGCCCATTGTGTCACCCTTTGTAAAATATTTTTATTTATGTTCTGTAATCTATATGGTGTACATAATAAAGAGTATTCTATTCTATTCTATTCTTGGCGACGCTGTGTGTCGTGGGTTCGATCCTCGCACGGAACAAATATTTGTATGACCTACAAGTAGGTGTTCCGGGTCTGGTTGTTTGTGTATGTGTGTTTATATGTTTGTAAATGCACCCACGATACAGGAGAAAATCCTAGTGCGGAACAACGTTCTTAAAAAAATAAGAATAAGGAATTAAGTTAAAACTTAATTTAAATACATTAAACAAAATTTTGTGGTGCAAATGGCCTTGGTGATTTTTTGCGGGAATTATTTTTATAATAATAATCGTCATCAAAAAACGGCAACTGTGTGGCATTTAAGAGGCGTCGGCGCAGATTCTATGTTTGTTACGATTACTGCTCACGCCTATGCCAGATAGGTTATTAGAAATAATTATAATAAAATTAAGCAAATCCAGTACTTGTAAAATCGAAAATTTGGTGTCAATTCTTAGAGTATTTTATTTTGAATTTGTTGAAAGAAACCTTTTTTTTTTTGGAGTGGGAAATCGTCAAATGAACTCTTTCGCTCTGGGCTGAGCAGAAAGGCTTGTCAGACTTTTACTGACTAAAACCTACCCAACGTGGGCACCTTCATTTGCCTTTTTTTTATAATTTATAAACTAGCGCTTGATCGCAATCTCGCCTGATGGTAAGCAGTGACGAGGTCGTTGATGGTAAAGCGCACTGGTTTATTAAGAGCCTATTCACTCTAGCCTTGAAGACACTCAAATTGTAGTGTGACGGAAACACCGCCGCTGGCAAATTTTTCTAGTCCCTCGATGTACCTACGCGGTATAACAGAAGAAGCGAAACGCTTCGTCCTATGCCTGTGCGCCAGGGGCCACGATATCTCCATCGAAAAACTCGCGGCCCTGTTGACAACATCAAAAAAAGCTGTGCCCTTAGGAAGTATGTATATGCCTACCGTATTAGGAGGTATATCGTCAGACCAACCAAATACATCTACCTGCTACGATTCTTACATTCCTACCTACTACTTACCTCCTCCTATTGCTCAGTTTACATTAACATATTATACTTTGCCTACTTACTTTTACTAGCAAATTCCTTTCCTTCTTTCCAGTAGGTAAAATCTCGTCTCACAATGTAAAATTTAAATGTAACTACATTTAAATTTTAAACTTTATAAGCATATTAAATAGGTCTGAGAATCGCCTACTACTTATTTATTTTTCATACTCCTAAGTGATAACAGCTGTCCACGCCTAATTTTTTATTTTTATTTTAAGGACAATTTTGTATATTAAGATTTAACATTGAAAATCGATGAAACCCTGTTTTAATGGCGATTTTTTTTTAATGTTTTTTTTTTTTAAATAATGTACTTAGGTAAGTAATATTATTGCATTTCTATATATTATATTGCAAAACAACGGTCAACTATGACTATAAAGTTATTACTGCGGACAGTTTGTTTTGTATTTTTTTTTTTTTATTCTGTTCCAAAGTTAGGTTAGGTTAGACTTTGACTAGAATTAATTTAATCTTTGACGGATAGATATATCTTCTTTGAAGACCGATAATTTAATTATACTTTTTAAAACTTATAAAAGATACTATGGAAATATTTATAGTAGGTAAATAGGTAGACACAAAGTTATAAAAAAAGCTACGTGTTACTATAGAGTTATAGGCTTTTCAAACATAAAAATGCATAGGTGTTATTGGGTGTTATGACCTGGTGAAGGTCGCGGGAAACCGCTGGATGCGAGAGGCGTAGGACCGGTCGTCATGGAGATCCTTGGGGGAGGCCTATGTCCAGCAGTGGACGTCTTTCGGTTGAAATGATGATGTTGATAACTAACTACATACTTAGTATGTGAAATACGCGCATTGATGTGGACTGTGGTAGGTAGCTAAATACATAGTATATCTAAAGGTATTATACAGTAATGTGTCATGATTTTTTTATCATGACTTTTGGCAGTTTGAGACTGAGTACCTTGAATCCTACTTAAATATCCTTTCTTTGTTTTTAACCCACGAGCCTTTGAACTTTTTCAGTTCCGCGATGGGTTACCTACCTACCCGTTACTAACACATACATTGCACCGTTATTAATGGATTATAACATTGCTAAATTGAAGATGGCATGTTAAAAAAATGTCTTGCCATGGCGGCTCCGCCGGGCCGGAACAAGCGGGGTAGACCAAAGAAGTGCTGGCTTGATGTTGGAAGAGATGACATGCGTGCCAACAATCTCACCACGGGATACCAGAGATCGTGCGGAATGGAGGCGTATTAGTAGGGTTACGGACCCCGGGCTCCAACGCGAAGGCAGCGGATGCAACCGGGATTATGAACTGAGATGATGATGTTGGACGTTGCTAAATTAAAGAGTACAATTGTGACGTAACGTAACAACCGAGGTAACTGGTAATACGTATAGTCGTATTATTAAGTCACATGATTTTTTAGTTTACCTTTAGTTTTTTTTTATATAAATTATAAACTACTCAGTGCTTGGCCGCAATCCCGCCTGATGGTAAGCAGTGACGCAATCGCTGATGGTAAAGCGCACTAGTTTATTAAGAGCCTATTCAGTCTAGTTAACTACGTAAACCTACAAAGATGTTTGTGTTAAAGGGGAGTGTTATAAAAAAGAAATACTTGGGTTAAACTAACAGCCTCCGTGGCGTAACGGTAGCGAACGCGGCCGCTGCGCAAGGAGGCGCGGGTTCGATCCCCGCGCAGTGCAAATATTTTTTTGTCTGCCGTCTTCCTTCCTATTCGCTCAATCTGAGTGAATAGGCTCTTAATAAACTGGCGCGCTTTACCATCAACGATCTCGTCACTGCTTACCATCAGGCGGGATTGCGGTCAAGCGCTAGTATATCATAAAAAAAAAACTTACAAGGTGTAGGTTCGAACCCCATCAGGTGCTTTACTTAGTGTAAATTATTTCATCACCACTGCTCTCAAAATGGTGAAAGAAAACATCTTGAGGAAACCGGCATGTCTTAGAGGCACAACTTTGAAGACATGTTACATCTACCAACCCACACTGAGCCCGCGAGGTAGATTACTGCTTACTCCCTCTGACCGAGAGGAGGCCCTTGTCCCAGAAGTGAAAGAAAAAAAAAAAGAAAATACATTTATTTAGCACAGATTAAAAGACACACAATACACCACATAAAGACAAACATTAAAAAGTAAAAAAAAAAAATACTAATAATAAAATAAAGTAAATTGTGATAAAACAAATTAATGTAGAAAACTAGCAGGAATGTGTGGCTCCCGGCTGCGCCAAAAAGGCCCAGTTCAGCAAAAATGTCAGACAACTAGTGCCTGACGCTGGTTTTCTACTGAACCTGAAGTGAGAATATTGATTATGTATGTACTAAACCATCATCACAGTAGTCAGTCCCTTTCAAGACAGATCTTTCCACCAAATATCCCAGACTCCGCAAATATATTCAATTTAACTGGCTGATAAATCTCGTGCTAAATGATTTGATTCGCTGTTATTATTTCCGCCAAGAAATCACAAAAGCTTATGAGGTTTCATTCGGCAGTTATTTATTTATTTATCCGCCAATAGCGTATTTGACTAAAAAAAACTAATTAGTCCGTCATTCAGATTATAGAAAAATATTGGATAAGTATATTTTGTTTTATCAAATCAATAAAGATTGACAAATATAAAAGGCATCAAAGATCAGGAGTGGTGACTGGTGATGTCACTGCTCGCTAAAAAGTGTAGCGCACTGTGTCGTCTTCATTTTTGTTTATATGAAAAAAGAAAAAATACGTGACTAGTATTTTTTGGAAATCTGACTGACGGACTTATTAGTTTTCTTTAGTCAAATACCCTATTGTGTAATATAATAGGGTATTAGACTAAAAAAAAAACTTAGTAAAAATTCAAACTTTAATATCGCAAAACGTCTCTACAGGAATTATAATAATTAAAGACCCTACCAAGACCATAATTATTTATTATTTTTTATTCGTTCTCAAAGAAATCATAGCCAGTGTCTATGGATGTTGAAATGTGTTGCCATAGTATCAAACCACACTCATAAGTTTAGAGAGTTTATTCGAAAATTATTTTATTCTATAACGTTAACATTGTAGCATACAAAAACATAATAATAGGCATTCAACATACACTACTTATTGTTATATCATCATTTCCTGTGTTTGAAATGCGGTGAAGAATGGTTATGTTGTTGTTAATTTACTTCTACCGGCCCGGCCCACTCCGATGTGCATCACTCCGTACATAAGGAAATACGCTGCAAGCGGCCGCCATGACGCCATCTTTCAAACGCAGTTAATTTTAAAATTTGTTACAGACATAATTAAAAATTACGCTTAGGTTAATTTTTATGGCGTTGAATGCATACTCACGTTTTATAAACTACCAGTTAAAATGCTCAGAAAATTATAATCCTAAATGCATTCACACCGGAGTGACTTTTTCTGAAGCATCATCTACCAATGCTGTAGCCAGACGGATTAAAAAAGATTATTACAAGATTTGTTTTAGAAAGCAATAATATTCCTAAGTACAGAATAGGTAAAGAAAAAATACTAAAAAATAATAATCCTATGATATACATAGTTAACGTGTTCGGACGTCCCTAAAAAGTAGGTAGTCTCATTGTCTAAAAGTATTTTTAAGAACTTTAAATTAATTTTTACTTTAGGGTAATCCGCTCCATGTATAACAATAACTATATAATCCCCTGACAGATTTCCTTCACTTTGGTCAATCTCTGCGAAGATTAGTCCGGTTCGCAGAAGATATTACAGTGCACACTTGTGCACTATATTTTCTGCTTCCCTCAATGTCGGCTGGGACGATAAGCGACACGACCGGGAATCCCTCAAGCGCAGGACCAACGGCTTTATGTGCTTTTCGAGGCACGGGGATATCATACCACCAACTTCCATACTCCGAGAAATATTTTTCTTTTCTTTTTTCGATCTACAATCAGCCTTTTTTTTGTTTGGGCTGGGAAATCATCAAATGACTTCTCCCACTCTAGGCGGAGCGGAAGGGCGTGTCAGACTTTTACTGACTAAAACCCACCCGTGTTCCTTTACTTGCCTGTAGGCCAGGGCCAGGGTTTCGGATCTACAATCAGCCCCTGATCTTTAATCGAATTGATTGTTGCCTTAATTGGTAATTCGAGATTGTTCACACCCAGCGATGCGTATTCTCATTTTTATACATAACATATGTAAATATTTGTCAGTGTTGGTCAGATTGGCGCTAGTCGTTCTCTTTAAAATCTGTATGTAGATTCTGGGGACTTTAGAAGTATCTCAGTGATTTAATTTTTATGACGTAGGAGTCTTTCCATGTAAGTAATTATTGTACAAACAACAGACTTAATAATTGGAATCTTAAGCTACTCGTGTGCTTCAACGTTTTTTGTTAACTACGGTGCAACACTTAAGGTTTTTAGTGCCTCATAATAATAATAACTACATTATAACTATAAAACTATAACTGATATGTACATAATAAGAAATAAATGACAGCCTCTGTGGCGTAGCGGTGAAGTCTGTATGTAGATTCTGGGGACTTTAGAAGTCTCTCAATGATTTAATTTTTATGACGTAGGAGTCTTTCCATGTAAGTAATTATTGTACAAACAACAGACTTAATAATTGGAATCTTTAGCTACTCATGTGCTTCAACGTTTTTTGTTAACCACGGTGCAGCACTTAAGGTTTTTAGTGCTTCATAATAGGTAATAATAACTACATTATAACTGTAAAATTATAACTGATATGTACATAATAAGAAATAAATGACAGCCTCTGTGGCGTAGCGGTAGCGAACGCGGCCGTTGCGCAAGGAGGCGCGGGTTCGATCCCCGCGCAATGCAAATATTTGTATGCATGAATATCAATATTTGCACTGTTCTAGTCCTGCCTCGGAAAGTACGTTAAGTCGTTGGTCCTGAGTACCATACGATCATCTAACGGCAGTCGTTACGGGTTGTTGGATCTCTCAAAAGTCCAAAAATTGGTCTAATTGCAATGCTTCGATATCGCCTTCGGATTGTGGAGGTCAGACGCCAGTCGCTTCACGGGAAATATCGAAGTTTAGCCAAAATCAGCAGTTAGACTGGTAAAGCGGAACCCAGACTCCAAAGCTAAAAAAGTTTCGGATGCGACTGGGATTATTAACGCTGAGATGATGATGATGGACATAATAAGACATAAAGGAAATAATGGTCCCGATCCCCCCCCCCCCCCCCCCGGTTCACGAACTAAACTAAAGTTGAGTTCAGTGCATCTTCTTCTTTAAATGTAGGCATTTCATTAGGAAAAGGACAGAAGATAATATGTTAGTTTAGACCTGTCAAATTAGTTCGCGCCTGACGTAAATTGATGTATTTTTGATCTCTATGTTTATAATCGCGTCTAAACTGTCTATGGAATATCTTCATCATCATCATCATCATTTCAGCTGAAAGACGTCCACTGCTGGACATAGGCCTCCCCCAAGGTTCTCCACGACGACCGGTCCTGCGCCTCCCGCATCCAGCGGTTTCCCGCGACCTTCACCAGGTCGTCGGTCCACCTTGTCGGGGGCCTACTCACGCTACGTCTTCCAGTGCGTGGTCGCCACTCGAGAACCCGTCGGCCCCATCGGGCATTGGTCCTACGGGCTATATGTCGAGCCCACTGCCACTTTAGTGTTGCAATTCTTCGGGCGATGTCGGTTACTCTCGTTCTTCTGCGGATCTCCTCATTCCTGATTCGATCGCGCAGTGAAACCCCAAGCATAGCCCTCTCCATTGCCCTTTGAGTGACTTTGACCCTTCTTATAAGGCCCAGTGTTAGCGACCACGTCTCAATTCCATAAGTCATCACTGGCAACACACACTGGTCGAAGACTTTTGTCTTGAGACACTGCGGTATTTCGGACGAGAAGATTCTACGTAGCTTCCCGAAAGCATCCCAGCCGAGTTGGATTCGACGATCGACCTCTTTCTCAAAGTTGGACCTTCCTAACTGGATAGTTTGTTCCAGGTACACGTAACTGTCAACAACTTCGAGAACAAAGTCTCCAATCTTAATTTGACAGGATTAAACTAAAACCTTCCTTCCTTTTCTTAATGAAAGAGAAAGAAAAAAATGCACTTAGTTTAAAATTTGTTTGTAAACCAGAGAATCGACGCCAATAACTTTAACTATAATATTTGAGATCCATACCTATATTGTTAGTAAACGGTTTTGCACGTATAATACTATTGTTAGTAACATAAAACTAAAGACGAATTCATGCGAAAAGAAAAACTAAGGGATAAGTCTTTGCAGATATTCCCTTCCACAGCTATGTGGATTTTTTTGCGACCGCCTTTTATTCTGCTCAGGAGTGGCGAGATACTAAATAAAAATTCGAAATGAAATAACTCGTTCAATTCCAAGCACCACAACGGGGGCATGCAAGTCTTAAAGCCTACACCGACTATTCAAATAATATATATGTAGATCTTCAGATTTTTTCTATCCGAACTATTCTAACCTATCTATGTTTCAATTGTATAAGCCAATTATTCTAGGTTACCGTTACGTCTTGTGTTCTACCCTATGTTTTATCTATTTATCCTAGCTCTAGAAAAATCTTTAATAATTTCAATTATTTTTACCGAACATAATAATAAATATCAATTGAGTGTCATCCACAATGCCAGCTCTTGATTTTCAGTAATAATTGTTTGTTAAACAAACAATATGTAAAGAAAACCCTGTCCGATCCGTGAAGCTATTGTTAGGTATCGTTAACTAGTTATAATAATGTCTACAAAGCCGGGCTCAACTTAAAAAAAAAATCCCCCTAAAAATAAATATTATTTCGAAAAAGCGAGGTAACTTAATACATGTGCGGTAGGCAACACGTTAGGCATACATGCGGGTGAAGGGAGGCAGGGCACGCGGCACGTGGTCGCATCACTCATAATAATACTGTCTAAAATGGTATTGTCACTTTTTAAAAACATTACCAAATTTTGGGGAAGTTGTAATTAATTTGCGGGAAAAAAAGGATTATTTCAAAATTCATTAGTCTTGTTACTATGATGATTATGTAAAATTTCATATTTTATGTGGTCATCTGTATACCTAACCTTTATTCAGCTCCAATACAGTTCTGTCGATGATTGCCGAGAGGATTGACTGTCCGGTAGCAGGCACGTGGCCAGCTGCGTCCGGTAACGATTGTACATAATTATGTGCATTTGTTTATGAATTTATTTGAGGAAAATAAATTAGTAGGTAAATTATTTATGAATTGAGATTTTTTTATTTTATTTTACGATTTTTAATTTTATTACCTATATTATTGTTGTCTTGTATTACTGTATTTATTTGCATTTGATTGTTAATTTTTATTTTATTCAAATTTCTTTCTTTGTTAAAATGTATGGATCTAAGCTATCTAAACGTAAATGTTTTTTTTTTATTTTTTTTTTTTTATTATCATTATTGGATCGGACGTGGTTTTCTTTACATACTGTATATACACTAATGATTCTTCGTAAAAATATGTGATTTTGATCTATGGAATCGAAAATGTAGTGTGAACGAGTCGTCTACGAAATTATACGATGCTTCTACGAAACGTAGCAGCGGCTACGTAGCTTCTACGACGATCCAGTTAGGGTGCGTCTACGGGGTTTTAACTTTCCCAGGACACTAGGTTGATTCTAGCTATAAAATTCGAAATCGTGCTTATTTATTTACTTAAAAAAAAAGTTGCTTTGCTATAGGAATTTCTCCTGTATCGTGTTTGCATTCACATACACAAACAACCAGACTCAGAACTACAAATTGTAGATCATACAAATATTTGTTCCGTGCGGGAATCGAAACCGCGACACACAGAGAAGCAGTCCAACATTTAACCACTAAGCCAACCGTGCCGTCAGATTTATGGAACTCATATGAGGTTTTTGCTACTTAATGCCTGCCCTTTCCTATTTAATGAATTATGATTTTTTGCGAACTCAAGGGTGACGTTGTGATCAGGATACATTGTAAGTATGTAGTATTTGCCGAAATTAAATTCATTCCATTTCCGAAATTAATTTCAACTATTCAAACTACGTTATAACGTTGAGCTGGATTGCATATAAGTTATTTTGTTTATGGAAAAACAGAACCCTATAGAATCACTCGAGTGTCCGTCTGTCATACCTAACTACTTTGCTCAGATTGATTCAGTTGAACTTTGAATGATTTTTGTGATCCAAACAACCTGTTTTAACGTCCAGATATGTACCTACTTATTATGAATATAGAATTCACTTTTGGCTAGACAGAAAAAATAAAAAAAATATTTTGCAAACTGTAAATACCTACCTTGTGACAGGAGACAATGTAATGAATCTGTGAAAATGAAAGAATTTATTGTGAGGCCTCCACTCTTAGCACACGAAAACTTGAGTTGCCAATCTCGAATCGATTCGGCAGTATTTGTTGGACAATAAAGCAGACCCGAAGAAATCACAACATACCTACAATCGATTTAGATGTCCGGTTTTACTGATTAATGCCGATCCGAACAAAACTGGCGACACATTCGCTTGACTAATGTCTGTTATTTGATCTTTACCAAACATACCAAGGGGCTATTGAACCAATCAATGTGTGTTAAATTATCCTTTCCATCCTCTGTAACTTTGTTCAAAATTTAAATGTTTTCTACATCAGTCTAACAAGTTTTGCACCTCTTTATTCTAAACGGTTTCTCTTATTGATGCCTAATATACTTAATGTAATAAAAGTGTTTTATGGTTAGGTATAACACTTCGACTATACTCGTGGCCGAGTGGTTAAAACACCAGCCTCTCAAGTATGAGTGCGCGGGTTCGATTCCAGGTCAGGCAAGTACCAATGTATCTTTTCTAAAGTTATATGTACTTTCTAAGTATATCTTGGACACCAATGACTGAAGGTGAAGGAAAACATCTTGAGGAAACCTGGACTTTAAGTCTGAAATCGCCAACCCGCATTGAGCAAGCGTGGTGATTACGCTCAATCCTTCTCTGTATGAGAGGAGACCTGTGCCCAGCAGTGGGACAATAAAAGGTTGATAATGATGATAATAACACTTCAACATGTTTTATTTAGTGGGTGTTTGACATTCCCTGTTTCGAATTCAGTTATTGGAATGACTGAAATTTTTTTTGTTTTTTTTTTTAATAATTATAAACTAGCGCTTGACTGCAATTCTGCCTGATGGTAAGCAGTGATGCGATCGTTGATGGTAAAGCGGGCTAGTTTATTAAGAGCCTATTCACTCAGAAAAACTGAGCGAATAGGAAGGAAGACGGCAGTTGATGCAATGTTAAACCCAACAACACGATCAACGATACTGCGCCAGAGGGAGATTGATCTGAAGACCCTCCAAGACCAAACTCCCAACATAACAACATCGTACCCGGCACACATCGCAACACAACTGCTCAGACCCGTTCTTTGTACGGCTTTACCAAATATCATGCCGGAACACGACAAATCGCTTGGCGGCAAGGCTTTGTCTGGTGGGTGGTAACTTCTGCCGGCGGCCGATGTTATGACCTAGACCGAGGAAAAATGCTATGAATTAAGCATGATAATGGACAGAATAAAGATTCATATTGGTCAAATTATAAAAATAACCGTTTGACAACGGCTACATTAGTTATCCCAATAGATATAACGCAGGACCACCCTTGAAATCCAAAAGCGAAGGAGCTTTTGGATTTCAAGGGTGGTCCTGGTGGTGGCGCAGATTTTAGGGAATATTCATTTTATTTTCTACGTTTTAAAACTAAGTACTTACAATATAAATGAGCATGTAAAAACTGGCAACGAAACAAATGCAGGTAGACAATGTACGGCCCTTATACTTAGTAATTGTTTTTAAGCTACTTATACAAAATCCGGTTTCAAGACTACAAACACAATTATTGTCCTCTCACAATAACTTTTTATCTGTCTTATATTTTGATTAAGATTAACTACTTACCTGATACTAATTACCTGAAATTTCGAAATGTGTAATTTACTACAATTTGGACTACAAGCTCAATATATAAAATCAATGCCACTGTTTTATAATTTTACAACTCAAGAACGGACTCACCTATCCAAACCAAATGTTTAGGCTTTGTTTTGACTACTTAATTATTTATGGTTTATGTGAAGTTTGAACAAAATCGGTTGAGCAGTTCTTCATTTATAAAATTTTTTGTAACAAATAAATTCAATAAATGGTGGATCATCTATATATTATATAGGTAAAACTCAATGTTACATTCGTTGTAATTTTATAACTCAAGAACAGGCGCACCTATCTAAACCAAATGTTTAGGCTTTGTTTTGACTAATTAGTTGATGATACGAGAGTCCGACACGCAGCCTTTTGTTTATTTGAGTACAAAATGGAATACCAAAAAAATATTGTTTATCCAAATTTAGTTTTAAAATATTATTGTTTAAGTAAATGAATTTTATGGTCCTATTTATTGTTTTATTTTATACATAGCCCGTTGGCCGCTAGTATTAGATATGATAATAGGGTATTTGACTCAAAAACACTAATTAGTCCGTCAGTCAGATTTCCAAAAAATACTAGACACGTATTTTTTCTTTTTTCATATAAACAAAAAATGAAGACGACACAGTGCGTTGAAAACTCGTGTGACGTCACTGCACGCTACACTTTTTAGCGGGCGTCACCAGCCACTACTCCTGATCTTTGATGCCTTTTATATTGGTCAATTTTTATTGATTTGATAAAACAAAATATACGTATCCAATATTTTTCTATAATCTGAATGACGGACTATTTAATTTTTTTACCCTATTATAACCCTATTACAAAGCTTGGTTACCTAACATGGCAGAAGCAGAACATAGCAGCGGCCTTCAGTATTGAAAAAATTAATAAATTAAAAGGAATACAAATCGTCACAGTTAGACATTTGGAACGAATGATCGACAATATTCGATCAACATGAAATCATTCGCTAATGTATAGTGTTCCACCGATGACGGGAGCAGGGTCCAAGCTACCGGTGGTTAGGACTCCAGAGACAGGAACCTCCTCACGATGCGGGCCGTATTGGGGAGTACTGCCTTTTGAATCAGGCCCTTAATCCAACTGCCTAACAAGAGCCTCAGAGTCGAGGCTCTTGGCTATTAAACAATTGGCAGATACGACAATCAATACAATGACAGCCGAGTTCATATTCCACATATCAGCAATCTCGTGTTCCAAGTCGAGATATTTAGTTTGTTTTTTTTTTTACTTAGCTATAGGCACTTTTTGCTATTTTAAAGTAGAAGCTAAGAAGTAAAAATATATAGAGGGAGAATCAGAGTGCTCTTCTTTAATTAAAGGTCACTTCAGTTTCGATTTTAATAAAATATTTTGCTCAGAAATTAAAATTTTGAAAACTAAAGTGTTAATGGAGTTTTATTGCTTACAGTCAGCAGCTATGTTAAATCTAAATTTGATGGTAAGGTACGGTGTACCGTATGCCCTAACAGACCAATTGTGTAACACACTATACTTATGTTGCAATAGGTTTCATTATGACAGCTCAAATACATTCATTACGGTATTTACAGTATTGTGCAAACATAGTTTTCGAACATATGGAGCCATGGATTAGCATCATGCTACAAAATTAGTCTAATTGACAGTAATAGATAGTAAGTTACGCAAGTATGGTACAAGATGCATTTGATAGGTAAGCACACTATATACCTATGTACCTCAAAGTTGATTGGAAATATTTGACAGTTTTGGGTAGCTTGGTCCACTATTTATTTATATTTTAATATTAGGTTTTATATTGCATTTTTATAATTAAACTAATCAGATTTGTAAGGTCTTTGTGTTCAATTCATTTGTATCTACACCTACCTAAAGCTTTATTATAATAAACTCCTGTTGTGTATTTTTGTAAGCCGATTCATGGAAAAATATACATCTGCGGCCATTCAGGTAGATAATCCACTTAAGAAAAGATTCTCTGTTATGAAAATTTAATAATAAAACAATGGAGTTATTATCGACTCAATGGAACCATCAAACAATGTTTACAATATCTTTGTCCGGGTATAATACTTACTTTACTATTTATGGTCATTGGCTCAAAAAAGTAATGCTCAGAATAATTTAATTTTTACTTCGTATGAGGAGACTTTGGGATACAGGTAAATTAAGCAAATAACAGCAAGGTTTAAGAATCAGACTTACCACAAACCAGCACCCTAATTGCTTTATAATTAATCCATTGCTCCATATGTTCGATAAATGTGTCTGCTCAATACCTAACATAGGTAAATAACGCAATGAACGTTGTTTAAATGTCAAAATGAAACCCATTGCTACGGATAGGTAAGTTGTGTGTTATAATTACCCTGCTGTTTCAAAATTTTCCCACTCCACCTTCAGCCTTAATGCTATAGCTGTAGGGGAGGTAAGCCTAAAACGGGTAGCCCGCCTAAAACGGGTATCTATTTTAAATTGCGCGCCGTTATTGCTAATAAGAATATGTGCGTGCGGGTTGCGGCGCCTACCGCTTGCCAATCACAGGCAGTCAGCGCACTTCTCTGGCGGACACTAGTTCACGGTAAGTTAAGAACAAAGTTTTTTGCTATTCCGACTAAAAAAAAATGAATTACATTACTTTTGAATACTCGAAAATGGTCTACAATATGTTCTTACTAGTTTTGTGTAGTTATTTAGCAATAAATAGACGTTTTATTTTTACAATAGTCTGGCATTTATTATTTCGGTTTTAAGGTTATGAGTAGATTGAAAAAAATATATGCTTTTGGGCAAAAAGGGTAGGGGTAAAGTGGGTACCCGTTTTGTCCATACCCGACTTGCCCGGTATCATTTCATTGAGTGCTTATTAGTTCTTTTACTTTTGCAGGTGGTTAATAAATATAAAAGAAAACTGCGAATACTACGTGGGATGAGGCAGTTATGAAGCTTGTGATAGAAGAAGCTCTCGAAACTTTCGTCAAAGGTGTAGTTAAAAAATATGGCATCAACCTTTCGACTTTACAGAGACTCGTCACGTCACGACACAAGAAGGGGTGTCCAAAAAAAGTCATATCCAGCGTCGAACGAGGCAAACTGACGACAGTTGTATGCTGCTGTAATGCAGCAGGTACTTTTGTACCTCCATTTCTCATCTTTGGTCGAAAACGAATGGTAGACAGGCTTTTAGATGGAGCTTCACCAAGATCATCAGCTACTTGCAGTGATAATGGCTTGCTCCTCACATAACTCATGGCATGCAGCCGCTTGATACGTGTTTCTATGGACCATAGAAAACTTATTTCGAGCAGGCAGTTTCTGTGTTCTGTCGAAGACATGTTGGACGTATCATTTCCCAGTATGAAGTAGCAACACTATTTGGTGAAGCATATATGAAGGCAACAAGTACCCAGAATGCAGTAAGTTTTTTCGCCTACAATCTGCCCTACGAATAGGAATGTATTTGACGATTCTGAGTATATGCCGTCAAATTTGAGTGACTGAGAAAAAATTTAAAACAGGGTCCAAAAACAATGAAAAAGATAACGTGGGGTATCGGTGCTTGGTATGTAGCGAGCTTTACAGTGAACCACCAACAGAAGACTGGATTAAATCTGATGATTGCGAGATGTGGGCTCATGACGCCTGTACTTCATACTCTGGCAGAAGTTCATATTACTGTGACATGTGCCACGAGTAAGTGGAGTATGGCTGAGACTGAAAAATATATGTAACTGTTAATTATTATAAGTAGATACTGTAAGTTTTGATTGTTATGGAACAATTCCAGTGTTTGATTGACGTTGATATCATTTAAATTAGTCCCTACCCGATTTGCCCAAAAGCCCTACCTGCTTTAGGCCCCCCCTGCGGGCAAAACGGGTAATTGGAATGTTAAAGTTTTTTGTAATTTTTATTATTCTTAATGTAGAAAACTGTTAAATATGCCATTTTATAATAGACATTGATAACTAAACAATTCAAAATGTAAAAATAAAAGTTCAAATTGTATCTATAAATCGTTATTTTTTAACATCAACCTTAGCGTACCCGTTTTGGGCTAGTCTCCCCTAAAGTTGAAAATCTAATAAAGAAATTGCACAGTTTGGAGTATCTGAATATCTGTAGTACCTATGAGGTACACACGGCTGTGGTACAAACCCATCAAGCCATGCATTTCGAGTTTTTGCTGACCTGATATTCTAGGTATAGGCTTTTCATACAAGCAGATGTCAACTTATACTGGTACGGTAACTACCTATGGATTTGGATGGACCTACAGCCGTAAGTACTAGTTAAATGGAAATGGAAACAATTCAATTATTACAATAATTCAATTAAAAAACCATCGATGAAATACGTTTGTAACGAAAAAAATACAAATAAACAATAGGTATGTAACAAATGGGTGGGAGAGTAAGTGGTGTTAAGTATACTTAGTTAATATAGGAAAGTACCAAGTACATATATCCCTGCCTAGGAACTTCGGCCTACACCATGATTTTAAAGGTGGCATCTTAAATATAGACCTGCTATCCTAACCTTATTATCGATACCTATTTACAAGTCTACTCAAAACAATTGAATAATTTAGGCTTATTGATTGAATAAATTTTTCAGAGTCTCTAAACATAAAACCAAGTCTCTAAACCAAACCAATTTCTTAATTGCAATAATTCGTGGGTATGTCTCTAAAAATATCATGTTTATTTTTAGTATCAATATAAACCTATAAATACACACATCAAAAGTGTCTAGGGATCAACATATATTTTTGCAATAACTTTTTTCCTGATTGATATTAATTAAAATTTTCTTTAAGGATTCATCAAATAAAGTGTTTTCGTTTGTCACAGTAACGATAAACCAAGTCACCTTTGCATTAATAAAGAAATTTGCCATTTTCCTAATAAAGGGATATTTGACATTTGAACCACTAATACAAAAGTTCGAAAAAAAGACTGAAATAACAGTTTTCTCTAAAATTTTATTGGGTAACTTAAACAATTAATAATCCGTGTTTCTACCGCGTACACTAACAACACAAGAACATCGGTTTGGCATACTCAAAATGAGTTCATCCAAATCACGCTGTGGAATGGCCGCCCATGTTCGTTGCAACAACAAAAAAAGGTCTTCTTGCGACTGGATACCCTCCATATTCGGCAGAGCTCTTCTCTGTAGCATATCCCATGCATGCTCAATCGGGTTCAAGTCTGGCGACTGAGCAGGCCAGGGCAGGACATTGATGTTAGCTGCGGCGAGAGTCTGTCTTACAACTCTTGCGGTGTGCGGTCGTGCATTATCATGCATTAACTGAAATAAGGGACCGATTTGCACTTGTAGAGGAACGATGACGTCTGATACAATCGTCTCAGCATAAATTTGAGCGTTGAGGTTGCCTCTGATCCAAATCAACTCAGTTCTTCCGCCGATCCAAATACCCGCCCATACCATGATGGTTCCACCACTATAAGGATGGACTTCCTGGCAGGATTTTAATCGCTGTTGGCGTCCAGGGGTTCTCCAGTGTCGTATACGTCTTGTATCCGGTCTCATACCAAAACGAGACTCATCAGAAAAGCACACGAAACGCCATTGTTCTTCTGCCCAATTTCAGTGTTCAAGAGCCCATTGATATCGAATCCTACGATTGTGCATTGCTATAGGTGGTACCCGTAGCGGTCTTCGGGAATGAAAGTTCACTTCATGCAAGCGGTTTCTGACTGTTTGGTCGCTAATTAAGTTCCCTGAAGAGTGATGAAGCCTCACGGCTAACATCATGGCGGTTATTGTTGGAGCTCTTCGAGTTAAGATTTGAATGTATCGGTCTTGTCTCCGTGTGGTGCAGCGATACCGTCCTCTATGGCGCTCAGCCACGGTACCAGTGCTTCGGTAACGTGTCCAAAGTCGACTGATAACACTCTGACTTGTATTCAGAGCTAAAGCCACAGTACGTTGCCGGGAACCAGCTTCTATCATTCCCACGGCTCTGAGCATTTCTTCCCTGCTTAAATGACGTCGCCGCTCCATAATAACGTTGGTTTTAATCAGTAGTAGGGAAACAGTAGCACTAATAATGTCTTCAATGCGTTGTATGTTTTTATAGGGAAAATATTGACAGCTGATTTTCATCTTTTACTCGAATTTGATTCACAGTTCCTGATTCAAATTATGAAATGCACCAAAAAGGATCCATATAAATTTATAAAATCATAAATTTATTACAAAGTCACATCTCAATCTCAAGAAATCCGCATAAAAATGCTTGATCCCTAGACACTTTTGATGTGTGTATATGTAACAACAACAAAATGCAACAAGAAATTTATTTTGGTTTTTATGAGAAAAGTTAATTAAAAAAGATAAAAACCTGGATTGGGCTGAGTCTGGTAGTTCGGTTTCTTCATCCATTCGTATGGGGAACGTGGAGGTGCCGGCGGCTGCGCAGGTCGCGAGCCCGGGGACCCCTCACTGGGGCTGGCCAGGTCACCACGCGCCGGGGACGGCATGTCCGCAATCTCGCGTTCCCCGGGCTCACGCTTCGGAAAGTGGTGAGGATCTGGGCCCCACTCCCCTCCTGCGGGCGCACCATTCCATGCACACCACTGTTGCTCCTCAAAGTTTTGGTGCTGCCAACCATACCAGCCGCTGCCATATTGGCCGCCCTTGCCTTGGTACATGGCGAGCGGATTGACGTAATTCACCATGCTTCGATAACCGTCCGACGTTTGAGCATCGCACATACACTCGCTGTCACAACACGACCGTTCTGTTAACAGGTGCCGGCACAAGAATCGAGATACGCCACACGCGACGTGTCGTACGCGACTGAGCGAAACGATGGAGGTAAGTGAGGCTGGCAGTGTTGGTAACGGGAGGGACGGTAACGGAGCTAGAGGGCGGTGTCTGTGGCAGCCAATGAGCGTGGGAGACGGCCCGGCCCGCCCCGCCACGAGGCCCGGTGCGGGGTCCGGTGCGGGGCCCGGCGCCCGCCGGCCGCACTCCGCCGCACTCCACAGCGCTCGCGTTTCATTTGCCTAATTACAACAAAAATAATGAACACTGCTATAATGAAGTGCGCCTCTTGTGGGAAATTTCTTAAGGCATATTTATCATTTTTTTAGTATTTCGCAATTAACAGTTTTATAAACAAGTAGTCATCTAATCCATTTAGTACCTAATTTTAGTAGATATCGTGAAGATGTAAGTACCCGAAAACTGCTTCTTTCTTTATATCTTTTTCTTAAACGCATCTTCTTATTAACTAGGTACTTAGGTACTTATATGAATAATTCAAGAAATTATTTTTATTATCCACCTATCTAGCTTGAAGACACGAGAAATAAAAATACGACGGTTAAATGCAACAATTATTTAGTTACTCGTATCAAAAGTCGCAATTATTTATTTATTTATTAGTACGGAGGACGGGTCTGAGCAGTTTTGTTGCGATGTGTGCCGGTTATGATGCGCCAAATGTTGTTGTGTCGGGAGTTTGGTCGTGGAGGATCTCTAGATCAATCTCCCTGTGGCGCAGCATCGTTCGTTGTGTTGTTGAGTTTAACATTGCATCACCTCGCTCAACTGCCGTCTCCCTTCCTATTCACTAAGATTTTTTAGTGAATAGGCTAAATATACTAGCGCGCTTTACCATCAACGATTGCATCACTGCTTGCTTGCTGCTTATAATTATTTAAAAAAAAAAATTCTTTCTTATCCGACTGTTGGTCACAGGATAGGTAGGTACAGTAGGTCATGTCTATTGGCATCGAGCTCGCTCCGTCATCTTCTCTTAGGAAAACCCACAATCATCTTTTTTCTCTTTATTTATAAGTTATTTTTATTCACAGCCTCATTGTAAAAAATATATTTAGGTACCTAAGTATATAAATTCTTCAAAAATGTTAATGTCCATCTAATCAAGTGTATTAAATAATCAAAAATAAAAGAGCAAGATGCTGTTTAAGTAGGTAGGTGAGAATGTTTCTACTTTTCTAACGTTTTCATCATTTAGAATTACCAGATTTGGATCTGAAAAATAATCAAGAAAATGCTACTTTGAAAGTAAGTACTTAGGTAGGTACTTACTTCATTTGAACAACATGACGCATGCCTATTCATCTTATTGTTACTTTCTTAATAAGTACATACTAGGTAAATAGGTAATTTCCTTTTTTTTTAGAAGACTTTGTAGATTCGACATAAAAAAAAACATTTTTTTAATACATTCCCTTAAACATTGTTCAAAATCTTTAGAAAAATGTTTAAGTTAGTGGGTAAGGTACCTATGCCGACGGCGGCGGCGCCTTCAAAGGAGCATATTTACCCAATGTTTATTGTCATATTGTATCTATTGTTTTATAATATTCCTGAATATATTTGAAATAAACGTCGCCTTGGACTTCTTACCTGCCACCAAGTAGGTCCATGCCGCTTGGGTAGGTAGATAATTCTATGGGAATACCGCAAGTAATTAGGTAGGTATTTGCCTGTATGCTAGCTGTAAATCAATTCCATTTCTGTAAGGATGAAATGCAGAAAATAACCACGAAATCAATGCTATCAAGTTCATTTTTGTTATTATTTTAAAGGACATAAGTATTCCATAGAAAAATTTCTTAATATATTTGTAGCGGTTCTGAAAACTTTATGGAAAATTGTTTGGTAGCTACATATCGAACTTCTGATAATAACACAAGGAAGCCAAATTCATAACTAAACAAAACCCTTCGAAACAATAAAAACTCGTATCGTAGCCGCGTAGCAATCTCGTAGCAACAGATTTTTATTGCGTAGCCAAGCGTTTTATTTAAAGCACGCAAAACATTATTTACCGTCTTCTTTTCAAGTCAATATCACAAACAGTCTATAGCTGTCTGATGCAAGACGTCGGCCTCTCCTATTGCAACTCGACTTTCAGCAACTCTCATTTAGCTGCCCCCTGCGAAGATGCTCCACCTAGCCTGCGGGCGCCCCCACCTTACATTTATCGATTCGCGGTCTTTACCTACTCAAGAACACATCTACCCTAGAAGTCATAGGTTATACGGCTAATATTCTGCACTGAGTTTGCTTATTATCTGAACTATGTCGACAAACATGTCAACATACGATTTAACAGGATAGACAAATAAGTTAGCCTCTTAAATTGTACGCTTCACGGAAAATATCGAAGTTTAGCCATAATCAGCAGTTAGACTAGTTAAGCGGACTCCAAAGCTGAAAAAGCTGTGGTTGTGGACGCGACTGGGATTAACGTTGAGATGATGATGATGACAAATAAGTTAACCTCTGATATTCTATAACTTTTCCATAAATTACTTGTAGGTAAGTCAAGATCCAGTCTACAATATTTTTGGAAACAGTAATGCAGCGCCCTAATTGAGTAACACGGTATTACTGTCCTATGAACTTACAACATTTTGAAGCATATTGGTACTTAATCACAATATTCGAAAAATCTAAAAATATCTGGTCTGTCTGCTCAACAACGTCAATGACGTAATGAATGTTGTTAAACTATCCAAATGAAACCCATTGCTACGGATAGTGTGTAGGTAACCCTGAAAGGCTTATCTGCAGTCACAATACCTAAACGTTATGTTTTCTAAAGCAGAACTGGGCCTGTAGCCAATGTAACATCGCTTCGTAGCGAAGCGAAATCGAATACCAAATCAACCAATGCCGGGAACGATTGACCACGTGATTTATCGTGTCACGTGGTCAAGCGATTTCGCTTCGCTACGAAGCGATGTTACATTGGCTACAGGCCCTGATCGCAATAACTCAGCCAAAGCGCCCAGGCGAACTATGAACAACTAGGTACTCCCAAGTTGCTCGGAGTTACTTCACTATTAAGTAATTCATAGGACTGATCTTTATAATTTTTAATTGTCATAGCCCTTAAAACTCCCTTCCCGGGAGTCGTGGTGGCCTAGTGGTTAAAACACCAGCCTCTCAAATATGAGTGTGCGGGTTCGATTCCAGGTCAGGCAAGTTAAAAATATAACTTTTCTAAGTTATATGTACTTTCTAAGTATATCTTGGACATCAATGACTGATTACAAGGTGAAGGAAAATATCTTGAGGAAACCTGGACTTAAGTCTGAAATCGCCAACCCGTATTGAGCAAGCGTACGTGGTGATTACGCTCAATCCTTCTCTGTATGAGAGGAGACCTGTGCCCAACAATGGGACGATAAAAGGTTGATGATGTAAGGTATTTTTGCATCCTTCTTCACTTTCATAATGTTACTCGTTTTGTATATTTTTGTTCTTCTTACGCCATCACTGACGCCACGATCGACATAATTTATATTAGAAATAAAATATAAGTACAATTTGACGTTTCATAATAATTTCACACTGTTTTTTCACCTATAGGTAAGTACCTAATCTTTGACCCGCTGCATTAAAAAGTTCGTATTGTTATGAATGCACCTTATGTTAATGGTATAAGGTTCAATATTTCGTGACAAGCAGTAGGTAAGTTTTAAGCTTTATATCTTGAGCTTCGTTTACCTACTTGTTTTACATAACGGAGCTATTTTGTAAAGTAGCAGATTCGACAATCCAACTACTATATACTTACAATATGTAAAGAAAACCCTGTCCAATCCGTGAAGGTATTGTTAGGTATCGATAACTGATTCTACTAATGCCTAAAAAACAAAAATCGCTCTTAAAAAAATAAATAGATACTAGGCATCACATACGCGGTCGCATCGCTTTTCGCTCATAATAATACCGTCAAAAATGGCGAGCGGGGTAGAACAAAGAGGTGCTGGCTTGACGTTGCAAGAGATGACATGTGTGCCGACAATCTCACACCACAGGATGCTAAAGATCGCGCGGAATGGAGGAAATTAAGCAGGAAAGCGGACCCCGGGATCCAACGCGAAGGCCGCGGATGCAACCGGGATAAACGCTGAGATGATGATGAATACCGTCAAAAATGGCGTTGTCACTTATTAAAATAATACCAAATTTTGCGAAAGTTGGAATTAATTCGCGAAAAAAAATTATTTATTAATTCATTAGTATTCAGTACTTTATTAGTGAGCACATCAAGTTATACAATCTATCAAAATTTATTAGATTTTCAGCTTTATCTCTTAAGCATTAAGGCTCAAGGTTGATATGGAATATTTGGCATTTTCAGGTAGCATGGCACGACAGTAGTCGGCCTACCAAAATATTTGTACGCGATGACGGTTAGAGATGACGTTCATTAATAAGTAATTACAACATCTGTAGATACTTATCCCACATTAACCCACACCAACCTAAGCTGCATTCGAAAAATAAAAATATTTGCATTTGTAGCCAACTAAGTCATCATCATTTCAGCGTTAATCCTAGTCGCATCCGAAGCTTTTTTTCAGGTTTGGAGTCTGGGGTCCGCTTTACCAGTTTAAATGCCGACAAACATGTCAACATACGATTTAACAGGATAGACAAATAAGTTAGCCTCTTAAATTGTACGCTTCACGGAAAATATCGAAGTTTAGCCATAATCAACAGTTAGACTAGTTAAGCGGACTCCAAAGCTGAAAAAGCTGTGGACGCGACTGGGATTCGCATCCGAAGCTTTTTTTCAGGTTTGGAGTCTGGGGTCCGCTTTACCAGTTTAAATGCTGATTTGACTAAACTTCAATATTTTCCGTGAAGCGACTGCCGTCTGACCTACACCACCCGAAAGCGATATCGAAGCATTACAGTTAGACCAATTGTTAAACTTTTGAGGGCTCCAACAACCCGTAACGACTGCCATTAGATGTTCGTATGGCAACCGGGACCAACGTTTTAACATGGTTTCCAAGGCACGACCCGATCAGTGCAAATATTCATATTCATGTATACAAATATTTTCACTGCGCGGGGATCGAACCCATGCCTCCTTGCGCAGCGGCCGCGTTCGCTACCGCTATGCCACGGAAGCTGTCGAACGAAAATAAACAATTTAATTATGCAGACGTAGTAGAAATAGGATATTTTTATTTAATAAGAGATTTAATACTAGATACTTAGTTGTAGCCAACTAAGTAGGTATCTAGTATTAAATCTCCTATTACCTACTTATATGTATCTATTTATAAAATTATCCTGTCACAGGAGACTGCCTTTTTCTCAGGTACGCGTAGAAGTATCAAACTAAAATTTAAGCATATAAAATACCCAGGTCTACTATCCCTTGGAACTGTAAAAAAAACCACCCAAGTTCGTGTCGGACTCACGCACAAAGGGTTCTGTACCATTTATTTATGAAATTAAGGGATTTAAGTTATTTGTATGAAAGATTACGCGGTAATAAGCGGTTTACGATTTACGAGGTATTAGGTACAATTTTCGTAGGTAGTTTTTACAGTAATGTACATCATATGTTTTTTTACAATTTTCATTTTCTTATTTGGGAAGTTAGAGGGTGGGGACCAACTTTTTTCCACTTTGGAAGCGTCTGTCACGCATACTATTTGGTTTAGAAAAAATATATTTTAGAAACTTCAAAATCATTTTTAAAGATTTATCCATAGCTACCAACACATTATGTGTTTGATGAAAAAAAAAATAATCGAGTTTCAGTTCTAAGTATGGGGGTGAGCCCTCAATATTATTTTTTTTAATTTTTGCATCAAAATCTTAATGCGGTTCACAGAATACATCTACTTACTAAGTTTCAACAGTATAGCTCTTATAGTTTCGGGAAAAAAAAATGGCTGTGACATACGGACGAACAGACGGACAGACAGACATGACGAATCTATAAGGGTTCCGTTTTTTGCCATTTTGCTACGGAACCCTAAAAAATCAAACTTCTAAGCTAACGCAATTAAAAGATTCAGTCGTTTATGCCGCAAATTTTCGACACTCGCAAGGGAATCAAAATCTACAGCTTACCTCCCGTGAACTCAGAATCTTGAACATCATACCTACATATACTACTTATAAATATTTTCAGCAATATTGAACTTACAGATCTGATCCAAAGTGATAATGCGCATAGAAATCTTCGTCACTGTTCGGCAACGCTCGTATTCCCCGAGCGTTCGGAAGAAGATGTATATAGAGTGGTGCACTTAACCACTTTTTATGCACTTAACCACTCTATATAGGTACATATCTTCTAAGATTTCTATGCGCATTATCTCTTTGGGAGACCTGTACTAACCCTCTCTGTTGTACGGACCCCTCGGCCCGAGTTTTTTTTTGTTTGACATTACTTAATCATTCTTTATTTGACGTCCTCCGTGGCGCAGCGGTCAACACGCCTGCCTGCGACATGGAGGCCCCGGGTTCGATCCCCGGCCAGGTCATGATGGAAAACGATCTTTTCCTGATTGGCCTGGGTCTTGGATGTTTATCTATATATGTATCTATTATAAATATAGTATCGTTGAGTTAGTATCCCATAACCCAAGTCTCGAACTTACTTTGGGGCTAGCTCAATCTGTGTGATTTGTCCGTATATATTTATTTATTTATTCTTGTTCTTGTAGGTTCTATTAGTCAAAAGTCCGGCAGTATGCTCGCATATTACCCAACGACCATATAGCCCGGGCACGGATCATGGCGTTGAAAAGTATTATTATTAGCATATTCGCTTTTATTGAGATTGTAATAGGTAACTATTGTGTAATAACTTTTTTTTCTCGTTATTTTGTTCGTCAAAGCGCTTCAGGACGTCAGCGCTTCTGCGGTGTAACGTGACTCTGGTCGTCTCTTTTCGACTCAATCCTTTTCCCATCTGTAAATAATTTGTCGTTATTAAATTATCTATTTTGAGCTCTGAGCATTTCCTGAGAGTAGCCGCGACTTACAAGTTATAGGTCGTAGGTTCCAACCCCATCAGGTACTTAAGTTTGTGTATATTATTTCATGAAACGGTGAAGGAAAATATCGTGAGGAAAACGACATATCCTAGAGCCAAAAACATCGAAGAAATGTGACATCTACCAAGCCGCACTGGGCGTGGTAGATTACGGCCCACTACCTTTTACTGAGAGGAGGCCTGTGTCCCAATAGTGGAAACATATAGACTGATTATCTAAGTAATACATGAGCATTGCCTCGGGAATTTTCTTTCTTTTCGTGCATTTTAATTTTGAAATTCGAACACGTGTATTTAGTTCCTTGAAAATAGTGACTGTTTTCAACTATATACTGAACGGTTTACTCAACGGTTGTTTGTGGTATATTCTTGGTGGATAGTATCACCGCGATAGCACGAGTGTTCTATTATTATGCTAACATTTTAAAAATTTGTAGTTCTCTTTCCGATGCTCTTATTGTTGTTGGTGCTATTTTCTAGGAGGGAACTTGGCAAATAAGACGACACGGTTAACCCAGTGAGCGATAGACTGCTGCGCTGGGGGTTCGATTCCAACATGAAACAAATATACAGCCAGACTCGGAACGACTACTTGTCGTTCCGAGTCTGGCTGTTTGTGTATGTGATTTTAAATGTTTGTAAATGCACCCACGACACAACAGTAATTCCTAGTGGGCAAAACATTAAAAAAAAATACAAAAAAATCTTTTACGGTCTTGCATTTGTATAGGAGTATCTAAATTGTCGGTTTTCGCAGCCTTCCAGCGGCTTGTCTGGCATTATCATGATTTTTTAAGCTCTGGCGGCGCGGCGTGCTCTTGAAGACAGCTCTGCAACTGTCGTGTTCGCAAATTGTAGATCATATTTATCTTTACAAGAACAGCAGACAAACATATCTATGTCTGACGTTTTTTTTTTAACGTTTTGTTGGTATAGCGATATCTACAAACGCCACGGATAAAAACAACGCGTCATACTGACGTCACACGAATTCTACATCTCGCAAGCAGAGTTTACCATGCAGCTAGCATACATACAACTTACCAACATAAACCGTTGGGCTAATTTTGGTAACTAACTGGTAAATGGTAAATAACTCACTCTAGCCAAAATATGAGCTTTTCTGGCATTGCCTATTTAGATAAAAGTGTTTTGGATTCGTCTGATTGAATTATTTTGTATCAAAATAAAACTTCAAACAAAACTTGCCCTCGGAGGCATGCTTATCTGTCTGTGAGTAGGTACTTACTACACAGCCTTTATACAGGGCTTCAGCGTCCCTTATCAACATTGTTGTCAATTATTTCTAGACATTGAAGTGTCAGAGGGACTAAACCACCTATTTAGGATTGGGATAATATTTCCAAAAATAACAAGTATCAAAATCTGTTGACTAGTAGTATTCTGGGTTGCCACAGGTGCGATAGTAGTGAGCTCATTTATTCCACACTCTTTTATGCCAAACTCAACACCATATAGATAACAAAAACATAAATATGAAGATGTTACAAAGGGTGACACAATGGGCGATCTTATCGCTAAGAGCGATCTTATACAGACAACCTTTGGATGGAAAACTAAAGGGAAGGAGAAAGAAATAATGTATGTAGTCTGCAGTGTAGATACTATTTACATAGATTACAATAAATGTGTACCTACGTACCTAACTAGTGTAATAAATATATACATCCAATTAATAAACATCATACAAGAGCAAATAAAAAAAGATGACATATTTAAAGAGAGAGGAATTGCTTTTCTATCATGATTTTAAAAGTGGACAGAGTTTGAGCACGCCTCACGGACACAGGCAAGTCATTCAATTCCATAGCCGAACTGCTTGTATCTACATTAAAGGATTTATCAGGTTTTCCGATGAGCTCAGATATCTATTTTGTGTGTCATGAAGGAACTTCAAATGTTCGTCAAGATAAGAAGTGGTTTTTGGGTTAAACAGTAGAACTGAAATAGGATATTAAAATTCCGGCGAAGACGTATGGGAAGCCACATAAGCTTTGTACGAAATTTAGATATGTGATCATATTTGCGCAGGCCAAATATAAATCTTATGCAAAATTTTTGAAGTCGCTCAAGTTTATCTAGTTGTGCCTCAGTAAGATCTGGATAACTCACATCTGCGTAATCAAGGAAGGGAGGTAAAAGTGATTGTGCAAGTGCAGTTTTAGTGGCAGTAGGAAGAAAAATCCGCAACCGTCTCAGGGACTTATCATCCAAAAATTTTGCGACTCACATCCTGTAGCTGTGGATCCCAGGACAGATGCTTGTACATCTAAACTCCAAGGTTTTTAACCTTCTCATTGAAAGGTGTAGCAGTTCCGTTAAATGGAACTTGGGGAACATCCTTGAATTGCCAATAACAATGACCAGAGTCTTCGGTGGGTTAACATGCAACCCATGCGCCTCACCCCACTCACAGATTGAAAACAAATCCTTGTTTATAAATCTGCAAATCGTCTGCATAAAGGTGGTAGGAGGAAAGAAGTTTCTGGTGATGGAGTTGATAAATATTGCGAAAAGTAAAGGAGATAAATGCCGACCTGAGGTAAGTAAATACACCGGCAGAAGTATAACACCACGAAAAGCAAGAATCTTCTATGCATATACGTTGCCGACGGCCATACAGGTAACTACGAAACCAGCCAAAAAAAAAAAAAACTGTGGTTTATGGTACGGACGACAGCAGATCAAGCTACCCGAAACTGCACAATCAACCATGCCAAAATATTCCCAATCAACCTTGAGTCTTAATGATTAAGAGATAAAGTTGTAAATCTAATAAAGAAATGTGACAGATTGTAGTAGCTTGATGTGCTGTCGTCTGTACCGAATACTGACTGAAAGTTACAGTCAGTCTATAAAGTCGTGAAAAAAAATGAGGGCGCTGCGGTGGTGCACATAGCTACACACATCAAAAGTGTCTAGGGATCAACATATATTTTTGCAATAACTTTTCTCCTGATTGATATTAATTAAAATTTTCTTTAAGGATTCATCAAATAAAGTGTTTTCGTTTGTCACAGTAACGATAAACCAAGTCACCTTTGCATTAATAAAGAAATTTGCCATTTTCCTAATAAAGGGATATTTGACATTTGAACCACTAACACAAAAGTTCGAAAAAAAGACTGAAATAACAGTTTTCTCTAAAATTTTATTGGGTAACTTAAACAATTAATAATCCGTGTTTCTACCGCGAACACTAACAACACAAGAACATCGGTTTGGCATACTCAAAATGAGTTCATCCAAATCACGCTGTGGAATGGCCGCCCATGTTCGTTGCAACAACAAAAAAGGTATTCTTACGACTGGATACCCTCCATATTCGGCAGAGCTCTTCTCTGTAGCATATCCCATGCATACTCAATCGGGTTCAAGTCTGGCGACTGAGCAGGCCAGGGCAGGACATTGATGTTAGCTGCGGCGAGAGTCTGTCTTACAACTCTTGCGGTGTGCGGTCGTGCATTATCATGCATTAACCGAAATAAGGGACCGATTTGCACTTGTAGAGGAACGATGACGTCTGATACAATCGTCTCAGCATAAATTTGAGCGTTGAGGTTGCCTCTGATCCAAATCAACTCAGTTCTTCCGCCGATCCAAATACCCGCCCATACCATGATGGTTCCACCACTATAAGGATGGACTTCCTGGCAGGATTTTAATCGCTCTTGGCGTCCAGGGGTTCTCCAGTGTCGTATACGTCTTGTATCCGGTCTCATACCAAAACGAGACTCATCAGAAAAGCACACGAAACGCCATTGTTCTTCTGCCCAATTTCTGTGTTCAAGAGCCCATTGATATCGAATCCTACGATTGTGCATTGCTATAGGTGGTACCCGTAGCGGTCTTCGGGAATGAAGGTTCACTTCATGCAAGCGGTTTCTGACTGTTTGGTCGCTAATTAAGTTCCCTGAAGAGTGATGAAGCCTCACGGCTAACATCATGGCGGTTATTGTTGGAGCTCTTCGAGTTAAGATTTGAATGTATCGGTCTTGTCTCCGTGTGAAACAGCGATACCGTCCTCCATGGCGCTCAGCCACGGTACCAGTGCTTCGGTAACGTGTCCAAAGTCGACTGATAACACTCTGTCTTGTATTCAGAGCTAAAGCCACAGTACGTTGCCGGGAACCAGCTTCTATCATTCCCACGGCTCTGAGCATTTCTTCCCTGCTTAAATGACGTCGCCGCTCCATAATAACGTTGGTTTTAATCAGTAGTAGGGAAACAGTAGCACTAATAATGTCTTCAATGCGTTGTATGTTTTTATAGGGAAAATAAGGACAGCTGATTTTCATCTTTTACTCGAATTTGATTCACAGTTCCTGATTCAAATTATGAAATGCACCAAAAAGGATCCATATAAATTTATAAAAACATAAATTTATTACAAAGCCACATCTCAATCTCAAGAAATCCGCATAAAAATGCTTGATCCCTAGACACTTTTGATGTGTGTAGTTGCTTTACATCACGTAATCCAATGTTGTGTTCTGCCACTTTCTGTTTTTACTTGAGCCCAAATGAGCTCTATAGGATTTAAAACACAGTGGTATGGTGGAAGCCGTAGCACTCTATGTCCATTTTCTCTTAAAAGTTCATCAATAGCGTAGATAGTATGGGGTTTGTTTTTTTTTTTTTACCAAATTCAGTACATTTGGCTTCCTAAGTGAAGGGTCTTTCCAAAAGCCAAAGTTTTATTTCGTCCACGCGTGAGCTTGAGGTAGGCGCCTTATTTTTCTCGACGGAGTGATGTAAAGCGTTGTCCATGACAATAATCGATGGCTCATGCAGGTTGGAGATAAGCTTCTCCGTGATCCACTTGGTAAAATTGTGGGCATTCATCTCGGAACGGTAGTTTTCGAGCTTGTTTTACTAAATATAAGTAGGCAGTTTGGCACCAACCCCTTTTCGCTTCCAGCGTGGATAATTAATTATGAAACGCTTTCCTTTCGATATATTTTCTGTGACGCCTTCCATCTTTAAAGATTGCCAACATTTTCGAACCTGATGAAATAAATGGTATTTATTTACTAAGCAAAAATATTCAATAAGCACTTATAATGATTGATCACACAAAAAAAAAGTATTACCTTATATGAAGAGTGAATGTAGGTATCGTTAAGATAAAATAGGTACTTATATCTTTTTTTAATAATTGCCAAGTATTCTTCTTGTTTTGCTGCAAAAAGTAGGAAATGCTTTTTCGATTAGAACCTTTCTGTTATTTTGACACTTCTTGTAAGAAAACCCAATCGATTTCAAAATTTTACGCAGTACTTCCAGGCTACATTTAAAATCTAGATCCGTTTTGGCGACTTCGTGAAGTCTCCTTAAGGTTGGTACCACTTTCTTTGCTCGAAGCGACAAGCAGACGGAGGAACCCGGTTGCTCCCCTTGTAGCATCAAGGTCAGCATTCGCAAAGAGACAATATCCCAGTCTTATTTGTACTAAGTACTAAACGAAGAACTCAAAATCTATTCACTTTCTTATCGTGAGTGTCAAAATGCATGGCTGAAAACTAAAACTTATGACGAGGTAGAAAATATTGTACAGTCAATAAAAATATATTTATAAACTAAACCAGAATGGTTTATGCAGTTAATGGTAAATGATGTGTTGCTTGCATCATTTTCCGATCCCAAGACCGTGTCGCAGGGTTAACTGGCTAATACGCAATCGTTCTACCATGAGCTCAATTACACTCAAATCTAATAATCTGTTTACTCCTCCAACATTACCATACACACTCCATAAACACACTTCTACAGTTTTACTCTCACCACAAACACATGCACATACTCCCACACTTTCACTCTCTACTCTCTAAACCGTACCACACTCCAGCGTGCGAAGTATTAATCCAATTTGTATTTTTTTATTTAATTTATCTGCATTTCTTTTTGGTTTTCCATATTTTTTGTTTTCTTAAATAACTTTTAAGTTTTGTATAACACAGGGAGAGCGGAGCATCCTAACACAAGCAAATTAATTGTTTCAAAGGATGCTCCTAAATGTAATTAGCATACGTTATTTAAGTTGCTGAATAAACATTTTATTATTATCTCGTTTATTTATTTTACTTACATATAATTTACATTTTTAAATATTTATATAAAAAAACATTTAAAAATATAAAAAATAGTAGCCCACCAGTATCGGAAAAGGGCCCAAGCTACCGGCGGTCAGGGCTCTAGAGAGAGGAACTTCCTGACGATGCGAGCTGTGTCCAGCAGTACCGCTTTCTGAATCAAGCCCTTGATCCAGCTGCCTAACTAGAGCCTCCTGAGGGTCGAGGCTCTTGGCTATTAAGCCATTGGCTGTCACGACTATCGGTACAATGATTGCTGAATCCACCTCCCACATGTCGACAACCTCGTGAGCCAAGTCAAGATACTTGATCTGTTTATCTTTCTCAGCTTTCACAAGGTTCTCATCATGTGGGATGGTTATGTCAACAATCATTGCACGCCGCTCTGATCGATCCACCAGCACTATATCAGGCTTATTGGCAACAATAGTCCTGTCAGTGATGATGGATCGATCCCAGTACAATGTGATATGGCCATTTTCGAGAACTTGGTCGGGCATATACCTATAGTATGGCACCTCCAAATCCACAAGATTGTATTTAAGAGCAAGTTGCTGGTGGATTATCCTGGCTACAAGGTTGTGTCTCTGTCTATGCAAGTACTCTCCGTTAGATAGACGAGAACACGCGGAAATAATATGTCTGATTGATTCTCCCGGCCGGTGACATGCCCGACAGATGTCAACTGTGCCGTCTTTCACAATGAATCTCCGGTAATTGTTCGTCATCATAACTTCGTCCATAATTGCACAAACAACACCTTCGGTTTCCCCAAAAAGGTACGTACCGAAACGTAGCCAGGCTACGGACGCTTGAAAATGTACATCGGGCCCGTGTAGGACTCGGAAAAAGCGTCCGTGAAGCTCCTTGCTCTGCCATACCTCCATGCGATCGCTAGTTTCAAGCACTACTGGTTTGCGCCAGTTCTCTTTAGCCAAGGAGAGCGGAGTGAGGCCCTTGTCAACGGCGACCACATCTCGATGCTTTCCCACGTCAGTTTTCAAGAATATTCCCTGAGACTGCATGTGTCGCGATTGTGGAGTGTCTTAGCGTTTAAAAAGCCTCTACCTCCACAATTTCGTGGGATATACAGTATCATAACCGATGACCGTGGGTGATGCAATCGATTTGCAGTCAGCAACGTACGGACTCTCTGATCCAGGGCGTCGAGTTCGGTCCATTTGATTATTCCGAAAGAGTACATAACTATTAAGTACTTTTTTCAGGCGGCCAAAGAAGCGTTCCTTCAACGATTGCTTCATGTCAGTAACATTGATACCCAACGCTTCCGACATACCCAAATACTTATAGGTTTCGGATGCTCGGCTAAGGTTTATTGAACCAATGAGTTGGGGGTCCCCACGAATTCCACAATCTCTCCTCGCTGTACATGCATGACCGCACATTTGTCCACACCGAATTCCATCCTGACGGCGCTACTGAAAGTTTCAGTAATTTTCAGTAGCTTCCTCAGTTGCAAATCGTTGGGAGCAAATAGTTTTAGGTACATGTAGAGGAGGTGCGATATAACCTGACCACCTCTCCTCAGCTTATAGCCTGAATCTTCCAGCAATGTGTTTAGAGGATTCAAGGCTAAGCAAAACCAATGTGGACTCAAACTATCGCCCTGAAATATACCTCGCTCGATCCTTATCGGTTCGCTATTCCTCTGAATATTTTGACATCCTGGATAGTGAAGGAACGTTCTTCATTGCGCCATACATGTCATCAGGAAGGTGCGCAGAGTTGCATCTACTTTATACAACTCTAGAACCCGCATGAGCCATGTATGTGGCACCGAGTCAAAGGCCTTATTGTAATCTATCCAACATGTCGACAGATCCTTTCAGGAACGACGAACCTGTTGGCTAATGGTCATATCAATAAGGAGTAGCTCCTTAGTACCGCGGGACCCGTTCCCATATTCATTTTGAGAGGCAGACATGATTGAGTTGCTGTCAATATGCGTGTTAATTTTAGCTTTCAAAATGGATATAAGAACTTTATAGACCGTCGGTAAACACGTGATCGGCCTATAATTTTCGGGTTCCGCGGTGCTACCTGATTTATGGAGCAGGTGGGTTATTCCTGTTGTTAGGAACTCGGGTAGCGAACCAGACTCTAAAGCAGTCTGGAACTGAGATGCCAAGCGAGCGTGCGATCTGGAAAACCATTTAATCCAAAAGTTATGTAGCCCATCCGGCCCTGGAGACTTCCAATTAGGCAACGGACAGTCTGCATGAGCTACATCTTGGGGGCAGATGGTAATAGCCCCCATTTCTGGTACAGGCTCGCTCAACATCCCGAGTCCATGTCCAATCACCTTCGGTGTGACTGACAGGTACCGACAAGATATTGCGCCAAAATGAACACTTGGCATTAGCATCCGTTTTCGTCGTACCCTCGCGTCCTTGTACTCCGCAGGCGAAGACTCATTTAAACGGTCTTACTATAGCCGTGATCGTCCGCGCAGGTGATTCCAATATCCTCTTAGTAGTCTGTGGATTCCATGTTCAATGTACTCTGTGGCCTGTGGCACAGAGCAAGTAATCACTAGCGATGGGCGATTCCGAGATGTTTTATCAATCGAACGAATCGGAGTCGTTAAAATAAACCATCGAGTCAATCATCGACTTGCCTTTCTACAAAACAATCGAGATGTTTTTGATTGTTTCGCTGGATCAGGATGAACGAGGGAGTCGAGGGAGGTCAGTCGATTGCATGCATCGAGTCGAGGTGCTTAGCAGAGTCAAGTCGTGGGACCCGCGCGTAATTTGTGAACATTTATACCTTTACTTACGATGCCCAGTTTTATTTTTAACTAGTTTTTTACTCGACAGATTTTACATTTTAGTTCACAAAAAAGGGTAATTAATAAAAATAAAACAGATTCAATAAGATCCCTAGATAAGTTTTATTATTTTATTTTTACGATTCCTTCTATCTAATTATTCGAACGTAAGTTAAGGACTAACGTCTATTTATCCCTGTCGCGGTAATGCATATTTTCGATTGCTGAAAAAATTAGTTTGGATTCGCAAACACAACTATACTCTTTGCACTAAGTTTTCGTTTTGGTTTTACCATAGAGTACTATTATATAGAATTATAGATGTAGGTTTTACTCTGTGGGTGACTAGTTTCCACAGAGTACATTATACTATAGGCAGTGTGACCAATTGTGGCAGGATCCTGCCTTTTTGGCAGGTTTAGTCCTTTATTTTACTCTCTGGCACTTTCGTTTGATGTTTTAGAAACCTGACAGGATTTGGCAGTATTAACAATACGCTAACAACTAGTCGCTAGCCGCTAAAGCCCACAAAAAGAGTAGGATTCAGTATCCAATTCAAATTCAAATAATACTCTATTCAAGTAGGCTTATATACAAGCAATTTTGAATCGTCAGTTACAACCAGAGAACAGAGCAATTTGTTGTTAGGAATAACACAAAAAAATAAAATAATAAAAATCCTTTTAGGATTTTTATTATTTTGTTTTTTCAGTTTTCTTGTATGTAGGGCAGGATTTCTAATTTAAGGTTGGTCACACTGACTATAGGGTACACTCGTTTCGTTCTCTTCTCGTGTCGTGGGATTTACAGCTTTTATTCACTGTAATCAAGTTCATATTGAAGCTGATTAAGAAGTGTTTTTATTAAAATTTATACTAACTGGTTCTATAAAGAGCAGATATGTCGGCCGATAATATTGAAAAATTATACCAAAATTATGGTGTGTTAGCCGACGCCAAAGATGACATTTCTAAGGTAACCTAATTTATACGCCCAAAAAATTGTTCGCCCTCATTTGATTACTTTGTATTTTATACAATTTTGTATCTTAATATTTTAGCACGAAAAGGAATACTTAGAAATACTAGCCGCTGTCAAGGGATCTGAGAAGGAAAAACGCCTGGCATCACAGTTTATTGCGAAATTCTTCAACAGCTTTCCTACTTTAGCTGATCAAGCCATTGAAGCTCAATTCGATTTGTGTGAGGATGATGACGTTGCTGTAAGTCTTATTCTGGTTATTATATTGTTAGACCGTAAATAATTTTTACTTACATGATAAACTGGCACCTACTTCTAAGACAATATTTGTTTTCAATATGATAGGTAATTTTTTTTTTTTTTTTTACAGATCCGTAAGCAAGCTATAAAGGACTTACCAACATTGTGTAAAGATCACAAAGAGCATACCCAAAGAATTGCAGATATTTTAGCACAACTGTTACAGTCTGATGACACTACAGAAATAAATGTAGTCTCTAACTCCTTACTGACTATTTTGAAAATAGACCCAAAAGGTGCACTTACGGGTATGTTCTCACAAATACACCAAAACGCAGACAGTGAAGTTACTAATGAGATTGTCAGAGAGAGATGCATTAAGTTTTTAGCATCTAAAGTAAAACAACTCGGCAGAGAAGTTATCACTAAGGAAGCTGAAGAATTGATTATTGCTGAATGCAAGAAACTTTTGGAGGTGAGATAAAAATCTATATTCTGTCATATTGTGAAACTAGAAGTTGCTACCAAATAACAAATAGCATGTTCAGCTATTGTTTATTTCTATTTGCCATTTTGTGTACATTTTAATGAACTCTGGTATACAACATTATTTTTTGATTTTGCGAAACCCAAAACATGTGTCTAATATTTTTAATTAAAGAATCTACATACAAAATTTCAAAAAGATATAATGAAATACCACAAAATTATGAGCTTGTTATCTAAATTGGATGTCCCAACAAAAATATGGGCAACACTCGCCCGCCCAGGCTTGAGCTTGGGTGCAGCTTGATCTACTGTGTGCGCTTGGTAACCACACTGCAACAATTTGTAAGTGTATTTGGGAAAAAATTAATCATGGTGCAAAAAAAAACATTGGAATCAATTCAGTTGCTTATTCTAAACAAACTATATTCAGGTTTCGTATAAAAATAATGTTGTATAGTAGTAGTGTAGTAAAGTAATATTGAACGCATTAAAAAATCTTTACCATTCATAATCCAAACAGGTATAACAGTTACAATCCTTTTAGTTACAGGATGTTGTAGCTGAGGAATTTGATCATATAATGGAGTTGTTGACATGGTCAAAGTTAGGGAAGACACCAGCAGGTAAAAAGGAACTGGTACAAATTGTTGCTGCTCTTGCATTCACACCTGACGACTGGCACCCAGAAGACCCTGAATATGTGGACAGAGTTATACAGTGCTCCCAACATGCATTGCCATTGTTCTCGGTAAGTCTCAATTTAACTTATTAGATGATGAAGCTTCGCGCATCGTACCCAGCACACATCACAACACAACGGCTCAGACCCATCCTCCGTACGGCCGTATGCCACAGAACACAATGCATTGTTTAGCATCAAGACTTTGAAGGATATCTCCTTCAAAATAATTCAGATTGCTCTTGTTGTGTTTTAAATATGGTTTGTTTGTGCTATTATACCTATGCAAGCTGTAATATTATAAATTTAATTAAAAATAATTTATCTATCCACAGCCAATCTGTGCTTAAATAAATAACAGTTTTTTCATTATGTTCACAGGCATTAGTTGACTCCACCCAATTTGTCAACTTCTTCTGTGACCATGTGCTCGCAGGATGGGACAATTTAACTACACCAGAAGGGGGTACAGACTCAAAACTAGAACTATTGAAGATTTTTGCAGAAATCACAGAACATTGTGGGGAAATTGAAAATCCACAGAAAAAAATTGATGCTGTCTATGAGTTGCTAATGGTAAGAATCACATATGGACTATGAAAGCGTCATTGAAACAAATTTCATTTTATAATAGATTTTTTTCTTTAAAAAAAAAAAACAAAAATTGTTGTTTGAAGGCTCATTTTCCTGTTTTATTCTTATTTATGTAAGAGTTAACTTTTAATTATTTTATTTGTTATTTAGAAATACTTGCCAGAAGCACCCGTTGAAGAAATAGCCGAGGGTCAAAAATCTGAAGAGAAGACAGAAGAGTCAAAGACCACACCATCACTCCAGTTTTCCCATGTTGAGTGTGCATTATTTGCCCTACACTCGCTGTGTCGTAAGGCACCAGAAGCACTCAATGCTGATGCCTCGAAAATAAAAGCCTTACGTCTGCGTCTACAATACACTGCACGACTAACACAAGGATATATAAAGAAATTGAAGGAAGTGACAAAAGTATGCATGAAATATAATTTTATAACAATAAATTGCTGTGATATTTATTAACTGCGTTTGTACTAAACACATTTTTTTTTACAGGGCCAAAAAGGCGAAGATGCAAACTCAGAAGAAAACAAGTTGAAAATAGCGGCTCTGAAGACTACTTCTAATATCAACACACTGATAAGAGATTTGTTCCGCACTCCACCAAGCTTTAAGAGTAAAGTTCAACTGTCATTCCAATCCAAGAAATCTGAAAAAGAGGTATTTTTTGTTCTAATATATTATAAATAATTATACTAAAGTAGATCTGTTATTTTATGTTAACATGACTGTCAAGTATAAACCAATGTCTTAAAGTAATGTAAATTGATGACAATTTTTTTCTTTTCAGGTAAAGCACTCTACTGACACTGATGATAAGAGACTTTCACCAGTAAACAAACGTCATCGCCCTATCACATTTGACAATGAAAATGATAAAGAATCTGCTGAGAAAAGGGCACGCAGTGGTGATAGAAATGTCAAAATGTACACACCACCCTCTGGAAAATACAGCTCAAGACTAAATAATAATGGCAGGTTCTCTGGAAATAACTCTGGAGGCAGAGGAGGACGAGGGGGATATGGTAGACGTGACTTCAGAAATAATGGGGCGCCCTTCCGAAGGCGTAACAACTACTAAACCGTAGTTTCTGAGATAGTCGCTCAAAATGACAATGTTTTTAATTTGAAAAAACATTTTAATAGACTTAATTAGTTACCTAAAGCTTTTAAAACTCTATTCAATTTCCAAGTGTTACAATGGCAGAAACAACAAAAATCCCAAAAATTTTCTCATGTAACACATTTTACCTTATAGTTTAGGATGCCGTTTGTAGTTAGTCTCCTGGTGTTTCTTTGTGGTTAGGTAGTGATGTGTTGATCCTATGGCCCTATACTGAGTGCAGATATTTGCAGAAAATTCCGTTTTTAAAAGGATAATGTTTTCATTGACATGTAGGTATTGCGAGTTGATTTTCGTTTGCAGTTATTTCTGTTTAATTTTCGCATAGGTTATCTCTTGTAATAGATTCAGCAGTCAGCAGGCAGAGCAGACCAATATCTGACTATTCATCATCGTCAAATAGAATCCACTTCTTTCAGTTTTAGTAGCTCTTCCCTAATTTTCGAGTAGTTGTGCAGCAAGGTAAGTAGCATTATGATTAAGACTTACTTAATTATTAATTTAGCAGTCGTGTCTTGAAGAAGCAACTGATTAGAATTGAACGTGTTATCATTTTGTAAGTATTAGAATTAGTTTAGGATTATAGTAATTTAAGAATCTTGTCTATGCTGCTATGGCGTTTGGAGACACCGTGATACCGTAAGTAACTATTAATATTATTTCTCTTTCTACAGTGTCAGCAGAAAGTTCAACTACATATTCTTTTAAGGAATTCTTCGTGTTCACTCTTCCAGACTTTTGTTGAATTCACTTTTGGTGACAAAGAAGACTGCTACAATGGTTTTTAATTACAGAATACTTATGGAATTCACTTCGAGAATAAAACACTTTTATATAAGCATTATTTCATTTAAACACCCCCTCAACATCCCCTTTCTTCATAAATGTTACTTAAAGTTAACTAGTGATTAGCGAATGTTTAAACATTCGCAAACAAACGTCAAAAATGTATGGGTAAACATTCGCTAATCACTAGTTAACTTTAAGCAACGTTTATGAAATAGAGCGGAATTAAGCATGAGTATTTATCTGGCGGTCGTGTTTTTCTGGTTTTCCTTTAATTTAATTTAATTATTGTGGATCAGTTATTTATATTATTAATAGTTAGTTAATTGTGTATATAGGGTCCAGATATTTTACTGCTAATTATTAGGCAAGTTTTTTTTTTTACTAATACCTATAGGGATAGGGGTTGATCGTCTGGGGGGACGATCCTGGCGGCGGTTCAAGACCCTGGTCCGCCTGTTGCGTTCAGTGTGGTCATTGACGACTCATCTATGGATACCGAGCATGGCCTTGTAGGCAAATTTTCTGATAGAAAAAGAATCAGACCAGGCAAACCGCGATGCCGTCTATGCAATATAAAAAAAACTGAAGAGTAAGGATGGACGATGTTTTGTTCAGGCATGTCAATGTGAAGATTCTAAGCTAATTCTGACATTTCTAAAGCTCTTAAATCTCAAATTGAAATGCAGCCACCCAGTCATCGAGTTAATCTGCCAATGAAAACCTTTCAATTTCACAACACACGACTGGTTTGGGTCTCTCAAAGCCGCAACAAACCTATTTTCCCAGAAAATATGTTAGCTTGACTCAAGTCCTTTTACTGTCCATGTACAAAGAGTAATGAACATTGAAAATGATTCGGTATCTTTACATCCATCTCAATTTGGAAGTTTTGTAAAAATTAATAACATTGTTAATGGTAGCGTTAAACGTATAGGAAGAAACAGAATTTCAATGGCCTTTACGAATTTTGAAGCTGCTAATAAATTCACGGAAAATATTGAATCTTTCATATAAAATATTTATACCAAGTTTCAATGTAACAAGAGTGGGTATAGTTAGGGGCGTGCCTCAGGGCTGGTCTGAGCAGGAAAACATTACTGTTCCTATTGGTTGTGGGCAAATAGTTAAAGCTACGGAGAATAAAACGCAAGACTATGAATGATGGTATTTCTTCATTTATTAATACAAATCTTATTGTTCTAACTTTTGATGGGCAAGTACTTCCTAAACGTGTTTACATGTGCTACACAGCTCTGCCAGTAGAATTATACATATTTCCCACAATCCAGTGTTATAACTGATGCAAATTTGGGCATACTAAATCAAAATGTCGATCTAGGCCCAGATGTTTTAAGTGTGGAGATGAACACACTCTGGAAAATTGCTCAGTGATAGTGGAGCATGGTAAGTGCTTCCATTGCTCTGGTAGACATTTTGCTGCTAGCAGGACTTGTCCTGAGTTCACACGGCAACAAAATATTAAAATTTCTATGGCCCAAAGTTGTATCTCATATGCTTCAGTTTCCAAATCTTATGCTGATGTTACAGCATCTCTTTCTTAACCAATTAATTACCATCTTCCCTCTCCAAACTTTGTTTCTCAGTTACCCAGTATTTCTTATAAAAAAAAAACTGTTTTAGTCAGCGCCGGCTTCCTCATAAACCAGGTGGAGGATACGATCGTGTCATGCATAATTCTATAATTCTATCGCCAATGAATATAATAATTATTCATCTACCCAAATGTCCCATGGTCAAGGATTACAACAATTATTAAATACAATACCTCATAAATCATTACTTACAAATTCTAGTCAACAATTTTCTACTTCTAATTCTTCACCGTCCAACGTTGCCAATATAATAGGTACTCACGTGTGTCGTATAAAAGACTTTTCTTTCATTTTTGGCTTCGCACGGTTTGTGCATTTAGCCAATGCCACGTAATGAATTATTCATGTCGAAAAAGAAGGCCACCTGAACCCGTCCAAGGGAGGTTTGAGGCAGTCATGATGAAGCCACTATACTGCAATATTTCACTGTTCGGATGCACTTTTTACTACATAAATCACGCACTTTTATTTAGTAAACAACACTATAAATAATTTTAAAAGTTAAATGAAAAATGAGCGTGACACTCGGCTTGACTTTCCCGCCAAAAACCTAAACGACACTTAAAATAATGCGCAAAACGCGAACAAATATAGGATAGCAGCTGAATTTACGAGTCCTGAATTCTTATTATGATTTAGCTAGGCCAACTACTTGCTAGTAAATTCTAATGCATTGAGTAAAGCTGTATGTCTATTGCAGATTCTTTAATAAACATGACAAAATGAGACTTGAATAGGTACAGATCTTTATAATAAGATTAAAGAAAAAAAATTGTCAGGCAACAACTGGCTGCACACACGAAAAAACATGGCTCATGCGGCGTTACCTCGCTCTGAGGCGTTCCATTTAAGACTTGAAGTGCAAGCGAGAGCGACAAAGAGACACAATCGCCCGCCGCGTTTGACATCTCTCTCTTACTTGAGAGATGCGTCCGCATGGCAGCTATTATACAATAATAAATTTACATGTTTACATTTATTTATTGTTCGTCAAGTGTGAAGTGCAGTAAAAAGTGAAAGTGTTGTCAATTGTTTATATCTTGTAAAAAAAAAAACAAACAAAAAAAAAATGGAACCATTGTATCAGTATTTTCTTATGATATTGGGACATTCAATAATTATTGTCAGTGAATAGACTTTACAGACAACCAATATTTTTTTATTTTTCACTATTTGGACATCATGGATATGCTTTGATACTGAGAATAACATTATTTAGATATTTGAAATTAAAGTTATTGTTGTATTTATGTCCTCATTCTATACACAAGTTGCAGCATAAATAGTGGAGTGCGATGTGGAGGCCCCGAGTTCGTTCCCGGCCAAGTCACGATGGAAAACCATCTTTTCTTGATTGGCCTGGGTCTTGGATGTTTACCTATATATGTACTTGTTATAAATATAATAGAGTTAGTATCCTATAACACAAGTTTCAGACTTACTTTGGAGCTAGCTCAATCTGTGTGATTTGTCTGTATACATGTATTATTTTATTTTATTAGTAAAAAAACGTTTATTTGTATTTACTTATTACATATCACAATATGTCTGGGGGAATTTAGTGTCTCAGTCTTTGTTCACTATTTTTGCCATACCTGTATAAAATGATTCTGTTATCTTTTGAGAGCAACTATATCTTCATCACTTCTATATTGTGTATTGTAGGTAAAATACCTACAAAATAGTATACATACACAATAATAAATTGTAACTAGTAGGTAACTATCTCATATTATCAACAACATTACACATAAGGCGATCTAGCTCATAGCATGGATCAGGATTTGACACATCATTGGTGTTGCAATCCATGTGTTCAAGTATTTCCACAGGGACCTTAAAGTTAGCTTCTAATTCATTCTGGTCTGGTAAACTTTGTAGAGCATTTTGCAATATATCTTGAACTTTGTCTAAGTGCTTCTTGAACCTGAAAGATAATAAAAGTGTCAATTAACAAAATAGTTGATAATATCTACTTATAATATTATGTAAATAAGCTATATTATAAACCACATTACCGTGTAGCAGTTTCAACACGTTGGCGTTTCTGCAATTCCATCATTACTCTCAAAGTTTCTCTAGCTTGGTGGGGTCTAAACTCATTTAATAAATGATGAATATGTATAAACAACAGACTGAGATCCTCTACTTTTTCTGCTCTTTTAGGAGAGTCAGGACAATGGACCAACAAATCTAATAGATCTAAAAAGTTGACAAGTAAAGAGTGGTTTAGTTTCTTCAGTTCTCTCCTTCTTTCAAAGTGCATAGGATATAGCCTCCGAAATCCCTAAAAGCATAAAATTTATTTTATATTCGTTTATTTACATAAATAGTATTCATTATTGCATAATATGAGATTGTTACCTGACTTTCCAGTGACCTGATTATGGTATCATCCGCGTTAAAAGTGTGGCCAAACATCGAATATGAATCGTGAATAGGTCGTGGTGGTAAAGGTGCTCTGTTTCTTCTAACATTTTCATCAGTATAGAAGTTTATATATTGCATTGGGGGCAATGGTAATGAACTAACTTGTGCTGTGTCGGAAGACATAGTTGAGGCAGGATATAGGACACCTAGTAAAATCAAATTAACTGTATTACTATAGTGTCGTAGTTTTTAACAAGTTGTTAACACTATCTTATAATGTTCGCGACTAAACACTGTACTATTAACAAATTCAATCTTCAACATTATTAACTGTAACTGTCACCATTTTATCGTAGTGATTACTTGCTTTGTGATTTTATCATTCATTCGCTAGTTTTTTTTTTTTTTTTTTTTTTTTTTTTTTAATTTGGCTCGCACGGTTTGTGCATTTGCCACTACAAGTATAAAGGTAGGGAAACCAAATAAATTCATTGAAATGCGTAGGAACGGATTACGGAATTTTGGAACAAAGGATAATAGGATCAGGTTTGGTGGTAATATAATAAATAAATAATGATATACCAAACATATATATTAAATAGAAATTAAAATTGGGAGTTGGGAAATAAAAAAACTTATACTTTAATATTATTAATAGTTATAAAGGTAGATATTAAATTATAAATATCAAAATTTAAGGAGCTTAACAATGTAGGGATTGATGTAGGAAGAGGGACAGAGAGTTCAATAAGGGAGTTAATGAATGAAGAAGAGTCACGGTTGGGGCATGCAAAAAATATATGATTCAAATCTTCCTCACAACCACAACAACATAAATTATTGTGAATAATCCCAAGTCTAGCAAGGTGAGAGGCTGTGCAAACATGACCCAAGCGCATTCGTATCAAACTGGAGGTTGCAAGCTTGGAAAGTTTTAATTTGGAAAACCATACTTTGAGAGGTATTCTTTGTTGTATACGTTTATAATATTGACCTTTACGACTACTTGAAATATTCCATAAATTTTCCCAGGCATCATACAGATGATCTTTAGGAAGACAGTGAAGGTCAGATACAACATTATTATATGGAAACTTATCACCATCATCTACAGCGTCTTTAGCAAATTTGTCTGCTATCTCATTGCCGCGAATATTGTGATGGCCAGGTATCCACACCAAAAAAACATCAAGATTTTTAAATTTGCAATTTAGTAGGAGCTGTCTGGCCTCTATAACATAGGGATGATTTGAACCTGACCAAGGAAACTTTTGCAGTGCTTGTAAAGCACACTTCGAGTCAGTGAAAATAATAGACTTGCTGAGTTTCGCAAGAAGTGCGTATTCTAGGGACTTTAAAATTCCAAAACATTCTCCAGAAAAAACTGATGTTTCAGAAGGTAATTTTATTTTTTGATGAATGTTATATTGTTCATGATATACAGCTACCCCAATCGTGCCTGAAACTGGGTGCTTGGAAGCATCACAGTAAATGTAATGCCTATCAGCCCAGTCTCTTTCGACTATGAAGTTTAAGTTAGAGTTAGCATAACGATCATTCTTTAGCGATATAAAGTTATAGTTTATTTGAGGGGAAAAAATAAGAGCTTCGTAACAGACAGAAAAAATTGGAAGATACTGAGAGCGGTGTGTGGGAGCTTGAAGTGAAGTAAATTTACGGAAACTTATAATAGAGCATGGAAGAGATTTATTTGACCAATAAGACGAACATTCAATTTTTTCTGAAAGATACAAAAGTTTTTGATAAAGTGGGTGGTTGGAAAATTGAAGAGTTCTGAGAATGAATTTATCACATAAGTACTGTCTACGAAGTTTTAAAGGAGGGTCCAAAGATTCCACTTGGAGTGCGTTAATTGGGCTAGACCTCATGGCACCAGTTATAATACGCAAGGCTTTTGATTGAATTGAGTCTAACTTTGTCAGACCTACAGCACTACAAGGTTCTAAGAAATATGTCCCATAGTCTAAGATACTTCTAATAATAGCGTTATACAATAATTTTAACACGAATGGATGGGAACCCCACCAAACTCCAGAAAGACAGCGCATAATATTTAATAAACGTTCACATCTAGCCAATACATAATAACAGTGTGGTAAACCTGTAAGTTTACCGTCTAGAAGGATACCCAAAAATTTTACTTCGCTATTTTCAGGTATTTGTTGATTATCATACACAACTGAATATGGAGGAGGAAAACGCATTCTAGAAAATAAAACAGCGCTACTTTTGTTAACACTAAGACACAAAGAATTATTGTCCAACCATGATTTAAGAAATTTTAGAGCGACGTTTAGAGAGGAACTTAGTTTTTCAACAGAGCGTCCTGATACATAAAGAACTAGATCGTCTGCATACTGTAAAATATTGGCTTTACCAGAAATATGGAATTCTAAATCAGAGGTATATATATTATAAAGAAGTGGGCTCAACACCGAACCCTGAGGCAGTCCTTTCCAGGTTAATCTTGTTTTCATTTCAGATTCACCTATGTCAACTTGTAATTGTCTGCCTGAGAGAAGATTAAGAATGAAATTGCAGAATATGGGAGGTACTTTTAGTTTATAAAGTTTAGTATTCAAAACATTTAAATCAACATTGTCGTATGCAGAAGAAATATCTAGGAAAACAGCAAGCATGGATTCATTATTTGAAAAAGCCAATCTCGCATCTGTAATGAAAATCCCTAGACTGTCCATGGTACTTTTTCCTTTCCTAAATCCATACTGACTCAGAGATAGTAAACCTTTACTTTCTACATACCATTCTAAACGGTTTTTAACTAAATGTTCAGCTAGTTTTGAAAACACAGTGGCAAGGGCTATCGGTCTGTAAGAGTTAGGATCTAACGGTGGTTTATTTGGTTTTAGAATGGGGATGACTTCGTATATTTTCCATGAGGAAGGGATTATACCAGAACTTATTGTGGAGTTGATTATGTTTAAAAAGTAAATTAGACTTGAGTCGCTTAAATTTGCAAGGAATGAGTAAGGAATACCATCATGACCTGGAGCAGAATCTTTTACGTAGGATAAAATACCTTTCAATTCTTTAAGGGTAAAAGGACTGTCAAGGCCCGTTACATCCTCTACAGGAGATTGGAAAGGGAGATGAGATGAAATGATGGACATTTGTGGAACAAAAGGAGGAGCTATCTTGTCTAAAAATTTATCTGCAACGGATTCATCCAGATAGTGAGGTATTGTTTCCTTAAATGCTGATCTGAATCGTCGTATATTTTGCCATATTAATGACGGAGAAACGTCAGGCGATAGCGAAGTGCAGAAACGACGCCAACCATCCCATTTCTTCCTTTTAAATAATTTACGAGTATTGTTCATAATTAATGTGAGGTTATTAAAATTTTCTAATGTTGTACACTGTTTATATTTTACTTCAGCCTCTTTTCGTTGGCGCACTGCTAAAGAACATTCATTGTCCCACCATGGGGGCGACGGAATGTTATTATTACATCGTTTAGTTGGGAATGTTTCATTAGCAGCGTCCAACAAGAGTGATGCAAAAGAATCAGCCAGAATTGTCGATGAACTTAATGCATTTTCAGGAAGGTTGGATAGTCTCTGCTCAACTCGCTCACTAAACGTTCTCCATCTGTCATTGTCAATACTGTCATTAGAAGTTTTAATTTTGTATGCTAATCTTGGTCGGCGTCTGGATAGAGATTTGATAAATTTTGTCATAGTTATTATTACGGGATAATGATCGCTATCAAAAGTCGAAGGCAGGGTATTCCAGGTCACTGTAGGCGCAAGACTAGGACTGGCTATCGTGAGGTCTGGGGCACTGATCCCTTCATTAGGTTTAGTGAGACGTGTTGCAAGACCTGTATTCAAGATACAGAGGTTATTAGAATCCAAAATGTCTAATATCCTTGACCCGTAATAACTAGAGTTGGAGCTACCCCAAGCCTGGTGCTGAGCGTTGAAGTCACCCATAATTAAAAATGGTTTAGGTAATTTTGCTACTATGGTTTCTATTTCGTTGTATAATGATGATGAAGGGTGGGGAACATAAACAGATACAAAACATATTTTATTGATAGATACAGCTATTATAGAAAAATCAACACTATGATTTGCAATGGGAATGTGGTGAAAAGGTATTGTGTCATGAATTAACAGAGCAACACCAGCATAGCCATCTGTTCTATCTTCTCTTAAACATAAATATTGGGAGACTTTAAAGTTATAACCTGGCTTCAACCAGGTTTCTTGCAATGCGACAACAACAGGTTTATACACATTAATAAGATGTAGTAAATCGCTTTTTTTAGAGTTAACACTGCGACAATTCCACTGAAGGATTGTTGACAGCTGATCCATTATTGATATTATTAAAAAGTTGACTAATACTTTGTATAGCAGCGTTGGACGGTTCAGACATATTCTTTGTTAGCAAATTAATTAAAATGATAATTAAATCTCTAGTTGACTTATTATTTATGGAATTATTACTGTCAATATTTGTGCCAATGGATGGTAAAGGAATATCATAATCTTTTGTTAGGGCAGAATGAGTATATTTGTCATATCCTGTACTATGTTTAGGAGAATTATTGGGTTTATTAAAAAATACAGTTTTTTTATATGAACTTGTTTGTTTGTTTCTAGTACCTTTGGAGGAGGATTCAAATGTTTGCCTTAAAGGTGGTGAAGGAACTGCAACAGAAGTTAAAACTTCTGAATATGCTTTGTTAACAGGAGGATGCAACTTAACTGCTTCTGCATATGAAATGCAATTGTTAGCCATAGTTTCCTTAATGGCTTTTTGGCGACTAAACTCTGGGCATTTCCTATTTGTGGCAAAGTGGGATCCGGAACAAAGAAAGCATACAGCCTCATCCTCATCTACATTGCAACTGTCCCCAGTATGGTTATTACCGCATTTAAAACACCGTGGAGCTGAGCGGCACTGTGATTTGATGTGTCCATATCGACAGCAGTTGAAACACTGGACTGTTGGGAAGATATAAAGCTCAACAGGAAGAGAGTTGTAACATAAGAATATTCTTTTGGGTAACACCTGGCCGTCAAATGTTATTACAACAGTTTCAACAGGAATGTAGTTTGGTTTACCATCCACAATATGTTTTCTATTGATGCGTCGTACTTTTAAAATTTTTCCACATCCAATAGGCACAGATATGTTATTCAGTATATCCTCCTCAGACCAATCCTTAGGGACTCCTCTAACCACACCCATCCGGGTGACTGATGAGGAGGGTATAAAGGCCTTATAGTTGTATTGTTCCAATGTTTTATTTTCTAGAAAAGAATTTGCATCTGTGAAATTGGTAAATGAGATTAAAACCCTGTTTCTGCCTATTTTTTTCAGACTACCATTTACTATATTTTTTATGCAATTCTTTTTTAGAAAATGACCAAAAGAGACTGGGTGAATAAAAACATTATCATTTGGACTTGTTTGTATCTTTTGGATGTGGATTGTGTAAGGAGCTGCATCATTCGCCTCATATAGTTTTCTACCTACCAATGTGCTTGGGTCAGATGATTGTTTATGAGTATTGGGTTGTTGGGATGATAGTGGTTGTGAAGTGCTAGTTGATATAGGGGGTATAAATTCAGATTGAGCATTCTTAGAAGGACATTGACAGTCATTTTCACATATTGTTTCAGAAGATTTATGGCGCCTGCGTTTTTTATTACAGTGCCTGCATATTTTGCGAGAGGAGATACGTTTTCTCTTATTGTTGCTTTTGCTCTCGGAAGCATCTGTATCTAGAAGGGAACCCTCTGTATCCATTTCTGAATGTGGAACCGTGACTACAAGCGAAACCTCCGGAGGCGAACCTCCACCAGGGTCGTCTGGGTCGTCGTCCATCACGAAGAGTAAAAGAAAAAAAAAACTTACCTAAATCAGCAAATATATAAAATTACTATATTAAATATGTAAAATTAAACTTATTTATATATACAACCACCTAAATGATACTATTATTTACACTAAAAAGTTAAAGAAGCAGAAAAAACTCGCCCGCCACGTTCAAGGTTTCCCGCGCTTTGCGCCAACCCAAATCAATCTTGTCCATTCGCTAGTGATTAAAACTTCGTGGTATTTTTCCTTTTTTAAAAGTTTAATGGCATGGCTCCTTGGCCTTTGTGCCATTTCTTCATTTTTACTTTGTTTGTTGCCACCGGAGTTGCCAATGCTAATTTATCCAATTTCCCAAAAATCCACTGTGTATGCACAAATACCCCTTAAAAGTTTCATAAGAAATGAAACTAAATCTTATTATTTCGATAATATATATTGATTATTTTTCATATTTTTGTCGAAGGCATTCAGCGATTTTCAGAGTTCCGTAGTCCTAGAAAGTAGGACTAGAAACCCTTATAGTTTTGCCGTGTCTTATAGTGTCCGTCCGTCTGCAGATAATCTTAGTGACCGTTAGCATAGAAAGCTGAAATTTGATAGCAATATGAATATCTATCGAGCATTGACGCTGACAAAGTACTAAAATAAAAAATGGAAATGTTTTATTAGGGTACTCTTACACACAATGTGAGAAGTGAATTATTTTTTTCATTTTCACCCTAACGTGTGATAGGGTAGGATAGGTATTTAAAATGATTTTTTGATACTTTTAATATTTTCGGAAATCATGATGGCTTCACCAGACATCATGCCGGAACACGACGGATCGCTTGGCGGCAAGACTGTCTTATTCTTTTGTAGTAGGTGGTAAGAAATCTGTCAAATTGTAGTAGCTTGATGTGCTGTCGTGTGTACACATGCCATGATATGGAATTAATAGGTACTATAAGACAGTGGTCTTTTTTTTTGTATCTAATATGTATATAGTACGGACTACAGCAGGTCAAGCTACCCAAACCTGTCAAATATTCCAAATCATCCTTGAGCTTTAATGCTTTCGTGGAAAAGTCGAAAATTTAATAAAGAAATCTGACAGATCGTAGTAGCTTGATGTGCTGTCGTCTGTACAGTTTAGCTGTCAAAATAACTTCATTCATTCATTACTCATTTCTGATTTCATTTCATTCTTCGTGTTTCGGAATTCGGATTTCGGAATAGTTTGGTCCGAAAAAGCGAAAATATCATAGGAATGTACTATTTGTTCGATTTTAATGTGTTGTGCATTGATGACGAATCAATAAATGTAGTTTAGACTATCAAGAAAATATCCTCAACATATTTTTTGTTCAATACTGAAACTCAGCTATTTCTGATGGATTTGGATGTTTAAAGGTAGATATGGGTTTCCGTGTTTTGAAAAGTGGTTTTACCGGTGTTTCAGGAGTGTTTAATCTAAAGTTAAAGTTTGTCTGTTATGCTTTAGGCTTAAAATGGCTGGAAAGGATGATGATGAAGTAATACTACAAACGTTTATGGTCAAGAGGTCTCAAAATAAAAAGCTTTTTACACCGGTCAACTACAAGGAACGGTGGCTGGTTTTGACTCGTCGAGCGCTTATTTATTATGATACGGATGGCGAGGTAAATTGGTCTACTTTTATTAAAAAACATTGATTTTAATGGTACTCTTTCTTGTTGACTATCAACTGTTTATTTACTTTTTCCTTATCAATTCACTGGTACAGCCTGTAATTGTATTAATATTTATTCAATATAATTTTTTTTTTGTGCTGCTTAGGACATGTCCTAAAACTTAGGTAAGTTTTTGTTTTTGGATTTTCACATGAATATGATATGCTCAATGATAATAATGTAATAAGAATAAGAAATAAGTGAAACACTGAATAACTTCTTGTCTTGTAACTGATCTTTTCAACAATATTAAATACCAAATTTTATTGTTTGTTATGTAGATAGCAACTAACAAAGTAGGTTTTCTTACAGCATTTACCTTCATATTTTACTAATTGCATGAACACCTGATACTACTATTATTTATTTTTATATTGTTGATTTTTAGGTTCCATACCTAAAAGGTAAAATGGGACCCTATTCATGAGACATGGCTGTCTGCTGTTACCAGGCTGTATCTCATGAACCATAATAGCTAGACAGTTGAAATTTTCAGAGATTATGTATTTTTGTTGCTGCTTTGCTGCTATAACAACAAATACTAAATAAATAATTTGCCGTCTAAAATACAGGCCTAGCCTAGATTAGGGGACAGGGATAAACCTATTGTACCTACCTATTTGTAATGCAGTGTTCATGTACACAAAAAGTGTTTTTTTTTATTTTGTCCCATAAAATATTTTATTTATAAATAAAAAAACAATATCCCATACAACAATCATGATTTTTTTGCTATTTTATGCTCCATATTAATACAATAAAACAGAAATAGATAGCCACTTGAAACTTTCACAGTATATTTGGTTATATATTAAAATAAATAATTAAACTAAAATAAAATAAATATTGAAGGGGGCTCCCATACAACAAACATGATTTTTTGCCATTTTTAAAGATAATAGTACGGAACCCTTTGTGAGTGAGTCCAACTCGCACTTGGCCGTTTTTTTTTATTTCATGAAGCATTCAATATACAATGATTCCACTTATAGTTTTGCAGTACCAACCTGGGTTTAGAATTTGTGCCCTTAGATTTTGTCAATTATATTGTACTTAAGTCATTTATGTGGGAAAAGGGGACCCTTTTACTTTTAAATGACTTAAACATAACTGGAGAAGGCCCTGAGTCCCTTGTTCACAAACAAAACTAAACTAATGTTTAGTGTATATTAAGTCTGTGACTGAAGCAAATTGATTTATATTTAGTAGCCATGTTTTTAATTGCGTCTAAACTGATTATGTGGTTTCTTCATTTGATTGGACTGAACTAACATTTTATCTTCTAAACTTTTGTTAGTGAAATTGACAGAAATGCATTCAGCCTAAATTTTATTTAGTGTCCGAACAAGAGAATCAAAACCAATATTACAAGTAATATAGAAACAGGTTTCGAAAATATCCGATATTTATAATAAATATCAAAATATGGGATATTTATGATATATATCCAAAATCGGATATATATTCAATATTTTATATCCATTTCTTAAGACTGACATCTTATTGTCTTATTATACGATTTGCACTGGTGCATGACAATTTATTATTATGAATTATTATATTATTACAATATAAAAACAAAAAAAATATATAATATATTATTTTATTTAATTATTAATTATTATTATTTGTACTCAGTCGAGTTACAATCAAATAACAAATTGTCTTTTTCTAGTCAGCTAGAACTGTCAAATCGCCTGTTGACACTCCTAAAAGGAATAACACTTCACTTCACTTTTAAGGAGTATGATGCACTATTATTATTGATCGCAGTACCTACTTGGTAAATTCGAAATATTACGAGTTATTCGAAATATAAGACTGAAAAAATTACGAATATGCCAGCAGCGTGTTGGTTAAAGTAGATACTTACATGCAATATAGTACATTTTGATATATATATCACAAAAATCGTTTGATATATATCGGATATATATCATGATATATATAATTGATATGTATCCTTCGATCCCTGTATAGAAATAAGTATTTTCGGGATTACTTACAAGTAATCCTTCACCTATCCCTTCAGGGATTACATAGGTCTGAAGTCACCTTGCCTACAGGTTTTCATTTTTAGATCAATAGTGAATTTCCATAATTTTACAAATGGATATATTTTAGACCTAGTTTTATAGTAGATTAGTAACCAAGGGCTGTAAGGCAACAATTGCAGCCCGAGATATTTCGAAGCCGCCGTTTTGGTTCGCCTATGGTTCGCGGGTGCAATTGATGCTTACACCCGAGCTAACTACTTTGCTTTACATCTCGATTGTGAAGTAAGTAGAAAAAAACCGGTATTACAAGAATAAAACATTTTAGAACTTTCAGGCAAAATGTTGTTAATTGCTGCTGCAGATTCCATTTTCATTGAACCAGGAGTGCAGCTTATATCTTCATCTATCGAACTTAATGCCTTAGGCATTCTCTACCAGTCAACCATAGGTGGTGAAGTTGCTTTAATTGAAAACATTATAATGAAAACATAGTCTTAACACTATTTAAATAAATACTTAAATAAGCTATATACACATACATACTATTACCAAAATATATACTTATAATATGTACATACAAAACTAAAAATTTGGGAGAAAGGTGTTGAAATGACTCTACCCTAACTGTTGCGAAAATAACTCTGCAATTTCCGCTTAAATGCAAACCGACTGGCGGCCATCCTGATACCAAGAGGAAGCGCATTCAACAGAAGAATAGATTGAATATGAAATGAAGAGTGAACAAAGTCAGACGTATGTGAAGGACAGAGTAAAAGAAGATTGTTAGAAGATCGCAGATTCTTAGTGTGTGCCAGTATGATCTTTTTGAAAGTTTTTTTTTTAAAACCCATACATGAAACATAAAAATTCTTCTTTCGTCTTTGAATTCTTTGTTATTTTTCTTGTTCAAATAATAAATAATGAACTTATCATCATCATCATCATCTCCGCGTTTAGGCCCGGTGCATCCACGGCTTTCTCGTTGGAGCCTGCGGTCGGCTTTCTTGCTCAATCTCCTCCATTTCGCGCGATCTTTAGCATCCTGTGGTGTGAGATTGTTGGCGCGCATGTCATCTCTTACAACGTCAAGCCAGCACTTCTTTGGTCTACCCCGCTTGTTCCGGCCCGGCGGAGGCGCCATGGCAAGACATTTGTTACCCACGTAACATGCCAGTTTTCGTAAGACGTGACCGTACCAGCGTAGGTGACCCTCCTGCAGTTTGTCTGCTATGTCACAGACACGGAGACTGCCACGGATGCGGAAGTTCCTGATGCGGTCTTTCCGCGTAACTCCACACATCCACCGCAGCATAACCATCTCCGTGACATGCAGCTCCATTGAGTATCAGACCTCCGTTCTCGAGCGAATAATTCCACACATTCACACGCCGCACCAACCGATCCTTGTTCGCGTCAGCCATCGCGATATCGTCGGCATATGAGCAACCTCCTTGGTTGCTCATGTGAATCCCTGATGCTATCCGACAAGACTTCTAATATCACGCTGAACAAAAACGGATTAAGGACGGAACCCTGGTGGACTCCGACGGTAATGGGGAAGGGTTTGGTGTCACCAACAGTGGTCCTAACAACGGAATTGGAATTCAGGTACATGTCTCGAATTATTTCAACATAGGCCCCATTGGACCTCAGTGCCCACTAGATCACCCGCCCGAGGGGCACAGTCGAAGGCCTTCTGCATGTCTAGAAACAGCATATGCAGAGGCGTGTTCTTCGATCTGTATCTCTCCATGCACACACAGCTCTACACAGCTCTACACTTCAACGACAAGACCCGCATTAAATCTTGCTGAAGACCCTAGAGCAAGATTAACCCGACACTACACTGAAGATATCCCGGACGTCAGCCCGCAGGAGATTCGATTGGCTCTGAAACAGCTTAAAAACAACAAGGCGCCGGGCGATGACGGAATAACGGCAGAGCTACTGAAGGCGGGTGGTGAACCGATCCTTAGGGCCCTTCAGAAGTTATTTAATTCCGTCATAGTTAAGGGAAAAACGCCACAGGCATGGCACAGAAGTGTGGTGGTACTCTTTTTCAAAAAGAGTGACAACACCATTTTGAAAAACTACAGACCCATCTCACTTCTGAGTCATGTCTATAAGTTGTTTTCAAGAGTCCTCACGAATCGTCTCGACTGCAGGTTTGACGACTTCCAGCCTCCCGAACAAGCCGGTTTCCGAAAGGGCTTCAGCACAGTAGACCACATACATACGCTGCGGCAGGTTATACAGAAGTCCGAGGAGTATAACCTACCCCTTTGCTTGGCGTTTGTGGACTACGAAAAAGCCTTTGATTCGATCGAGACCTGGACTGTACTGCAGTCTCTCCAACGGTGCCAAGTAGATTATCGGTATATTGAAGCGCTGAAGGGTTTGTACGAAAACGCCACCATGTCAGTCCGAATACAGGATCAGACCTCGAAACCAATACTTCTGCAGCGTGGTGTCAGACAGGGAGATGTTATCTCCTTATAAGAAGGCTCAAAGTCGCTCAAAGGGCAATGGAGAGGGCTATGCTTGGGATTTCACTGCGCGATCGAATCAGGAATGAGGAGATCCGCAGAAGAACGAGAGTAACCGACATAGCCCGAAGAATTGCAACACTGAAGTGGCAATGGGCTGGACACATTGCCCGTAGGACCGATGCCCGATGGGGCCGACGGGTTCTCGAGTGGCGACCACGCACCGGAAGACGTAGCGTGGGTAGGCCCCCGACAAGGTGGACCGACGACCTGGTGAAGGTCGCGGGAAACCGCTGGATGCGGGAGGCGGGACCGGTCGTCGTGGAGAGCCTTGGGGGAGGCCTATGTCCAGCAGTGGACGTCTTTCGGCTGAAATGATGATGATGATCTCTCCATGGCGATCCCTAGTGCGAAGGTAGGATCCATGGTTCCGTACCCTGGACGAAACCCATATTGACACTCCGAGACAGCACACTCCTGTCGGATCCGGGAGTCTATAATCCCCTCAAAGATCTTCATGGTGTGGGACATGACCTTTAAATAAATAAATAAATATATACGGACAAATCACACAGATTGAGCTAGCCCCAAAGTAAGTTCGAGACTTGTGTTATGGAATACTAACTCAACGATACTATATTTTATAATAGATACATATATAGATAAACATCCAAGACCCAGGCCAATCAGGAAAAGATCGTTTCCCATCATGACCTGGCCGGGGATCGAACCCGGGGCCTCCACGTCGCAGTCAGGCGTGGTGACCGCTGCGCCACGGAGACCGACCTTTATACCGCGATAGTTACCACACTCCTATACCGAAAAAGCTAAAAAGAACTTTTATGCCCTAACTAGAATATCCAAAGCAAATTGGGGTCTATCATTCCTAACTTTAAAAATTATATATGGAGCTACCTACTTAGGATGTATGTGCTACGGTGCACCTGTTTGGGCCGATAGGGCCAGCATAGGAGCGGCACGACGTAAACTGCTTCAATGCCAACGTTTGGCATTGATATTTTTATGCAAGGCGTATAGAACGGTCAGTACTGAAGCCTTACCGGTACTGGCAGGTGTACTTCCAGTCGACCTTGAGGTACAGCGACGTGCTTCAATGTACTACTCCGCGAGGGGGGAGGCCATGGACACTAATTTTGTTACACAACGCGACTTTAATAAAATCTCTAGATTATTTAAACCTCAGACTGAAGTCTGGGAGGACCTCTTATCCGAATGGCAAAGTAGGTGGGATAATTCCATCAAGGGCCGGCACCTCCATCTATTCTTTCCATCCGTTGGCGATCGGCTGGCTAAGACATGGCTGGTGGTTGACCACTGCGTTGCCCAATTTCTCACAGGTCATGGCAACTTTAAAAGTAAACTGTATTCTTTTAAACTTGTTCCTTCCCCTTTGTGTCAGTGTTCTACATCGAACTGTGAATTTGAACAGTCCGCACATCACATCTTGTGGGAGTGTGTTCTTTGGCAGAATGAACGCAATATTATGTTGGATAGTGTACAAGTTACATCCGGAGTCGTTTATTATACGGACCTTGTAGAAACTAGAACCAATTTCCGTGCGTTCAGGCGCTTTTGCCATACCTATTATTGGAATCAATTGTAACAGCTAATACCTACTTAGGACCCATTAACTTAATCAAATTTTATTCCGTGGTGTTTGGCAATCTGGGCTTCTCCCAGTTGCAATAATGTCCCTTTGTGCCGTTTGGCCTAGTTCTGTTCTGTCTCCTGCTTGTTATGGAGGGAAGTGGAAAAAATATCTTTTTTCTTACTCCTCCGCTATTCTTTTAATTTCGTTGCGGGACCCAAGACAGTTGAATCGTTTCTCCGGGACTCGTCGAGCTTCATTGCTCGGCGTTTTTCTGGCGGTCGCCACTGTTGATTCTGGCTTTCAGGAGTTGCAGTGGTTGGGAAAAGTGTGGCGGGTTTGTCCCAATAAAAAAAAAAAAAAAAAAAAAAACACTCCTATACCGAGCCCTTGCCTTTAAAGACTGGAGTAATAAAACTCAGTCTCCATTCGCTCGGGATTTTGCCGGTTAGGAGCATGCGGTTCAGAAAGTTAGTTAACATGTCCACACCGCCAGGACCCATCGCCTTCCGGGCCTCAAAGGGGACTCCGTCAGCTCCGACAGCTTTCCGATTCGCCATGCGACGAAGAGCCGTATGGTGTTCTAATCCAAGATTTGGAGGGAGTTCCGATGTCTGCACCTCTTGGTGCTGCTTATTCAGCAGCTCGTGGAAGAAAAAATATTCCATATTGTGTATTTAGTAGTGTCGTGGAGGCCTAGTGGTTAAAACACCATCCTCTCAATTGAGTATGAGTGCGCGGGTTCGATTCCAGGTCAGGCAAGTACCAATGCAACTTTTCTAAAGTTATATACTACTTTACTTCGTACGTATGTACTTTCTAAGTACATCAGGACACCAATGACTGAAGGTGAAGGAAAACATCTTGAGGAAACCTGGATTTTAAGTCTGAAATCGCCAACCCGCATTAAGCTAGTGTGGTGATTACGCTCAATCCTTCTTTGTATGAGAGGTGACCTTTGCCCAGCAGTGGGACGATAAAAAAGGTTGATGATGATGATGATGATTCCATATAAGAAACAGGTCTGTGAGGTGTTGTTTGACATATGTGTAAGTAATGTATCCCTCCTTCCAATCTTTTCGCCAAGCGACTCGGTGAACCAAAAAAATCAGTTGGTATTGTAATATTAAAAAAAAATGTAATAATATATTGATTTAATATTTTAACTACACACATTATTTATTGGTTTTTATTGCAATTTTTTTTAAGTGCTAAGAAATAGTCTCATGTGATTTTACTATAATTAAGCTTCACTCTATAACATAAATTACACTAGTAAATTTACCTATCGCATGAAATAAGATACTAAATGAATTAAATGTGTTTTTTTAAATTATTTATATAAGAAAAAAGAAAACTTTACTCGCGTGTTACTTAATCAAAACATTTTTTGAACGACGGAATATTACTCTTAAAAACGTTTTCCTTACTTTAGGAAGTCCATCTGGATTAATAAAAACTTTGAGAGCTTAGTCGTTGTAATAACAAAAGAATTCCTGCGCTCAGGTAGTCAGCCAAGTGGAATAATTGAACATCAGCACCAAACGCAAGATATGATTCACAATGTAATTGTTGGTTCATTGAAAAACATTTGGTTTTACCTTGCTAAACTATTCTTAAGCTTAGGACAAAAAATGGAAAACCAATCGCGTTGTTTATGAATCGACTGCGCTAGTTGTGGTCGGCATCAGAAAACTGAAACGCTGCACACTGGTGAAATTTACGTGATTAGTGGCCAAAATTGAAAAAAACAAAGTTACTCCGATTCAAAATTAGTAACCTAATTTAGGAACAAGACATATGGCGCTATCTATTAATGACCATTTAAACCTTTGACAGTTTTTATTCAGATACCCACAACACTCAATTTAAATAGTTTTGCTTGTTGAGTAATTTATTACAACTTTGAGCTTTTGTTTAATGACAACGTTTAAATTTTATTTAGTTGATATTTGGTATAAAACGTAATGGATTCTATACCTTCAGGTTAGCTTATTATTTCTGTATTACTAAACAGTTTACATTACTTGCGATATAATAGATATGTAGGTTTGAATAGAAGTCTATCTTTTAACAGTTATTTTTTGTGTTACTTAGTGAAAAAGTTCATACTCAATCGCACTCAACCAGTTTCTTTTAAATATTTCGAAAGAACATATCTATAGCTTTCATATCACACCAAAATTAGCTGCGTCTAACTGCGTCACCTAAACAAAATAGTGCAAAACTTACAATGTTTACGAATTTACAAAGTACTCATAATATTTTTTCAGGCAGTTCCCAGCATAGCATTCCAATTAGTCGAAAAGAATTATTGAGTTATTACTCAACGGGTGAATCTATTAACCACGAGGTACAATTTCAACGCTTAGTTACAAAGGTTCGGGAAAAAACACACTGTGAAAATGACCCATTATGGAAGATTTGTTTCACCAACTTTTAATTTCATCAGATCCTCACATCACAAGTTTCAGAAAGCTACCAAAAACCCTACACCCACACCACAAGTTAAACCCTATCATCAAGATGTAATAAATCTTTTAAAAGAACCAGAAATAAGTTCTATATCGTAATTGTTTTTTTTTTAACTACTAGTATTATTAACATTAAATACATCAATGCAAAATACATTTAATAGTTTTGCTTTTTAAAATACCTTCAATCTATTATTTTAGGCAGATTACAGTAATATTCTTATATGGGTATAACACGCTTGACGTAATTTTGGCCAATTTTTGAGCGAATTTCACCAGTGTGCGCTGGTTAGGTTATTACACTATCACTCTATTAGTCAAATTAATCACGTTTTATTCAAATAGTTACAGCATTACTTACTGAAAGTTGAGGACATTAAGAGTTGACATTTAAGTTTTTGACTATTCGCTAGCGTGGACTCTGAAGTAGACTCATCTCAATGGTATGCTAAATTAGGATTAAAATACTACAGTTGCATTTTAACTGCAAGTAAACTTAATGACTTGGCTACTCTTTTTATATAATTTCCATTGCTCAATGCAACAGCTTCCAGTTACAACGAAACTTATTTTTGGTACTTAGTACTTAAAAGTGTATTGCTATAGACTTGTTTTATTAAGAATAATACATTTCAGCTTGACTAAGGGCAACATTTATGCAGAATCTTTATTTAAAAGAATTATTCGTATGTACGTACGTGTAAATTGCGCACATCGAGGAACTGGAACAATTTGCCAGCGGCGGTGTTTCCGTCGAACTACAATTGAAGTGTCTTCAAGACTAGAGTGAATAGGATTTTGGCTTTTAATAAACTAGCGCGCTTTACCATCAACGATTGCATCACTGCTTACTATCAGGCGGAATAGCGGTCAAACACTAGTTTATAAAATAAAAAATTAAAATGCAAACAGTTTAAATATAATAATATCTACAAGTACATATATAAAAAGGAGGGGAAAAACAAAGGGTATCAAAAAATCATCTGCATCGTTGTCAATAGGAAACGTGCCCAAAAGGCTGGCATCATTGCCACGTTGTATGGCAATGCTATTCTTTGGCCTAAAATGGGCCGGCCCTCTTGGTAACGTGAAGAGTAGAACAACCGCTTGACGATGTCTCGAAATACAAAGTGTTTACTCGGATTCCATGTAGTGTTTCAACCCCACACAGCTCGAATATACCTAGATATAGTTCCCGATCCGGTTGAAATATTTTCGCCGTTTATTATTATCCTAGCTGCTACCCGCGGTTTGGAACATATGAATTCCAAAGAGAATGGGGTGTTTGTGCTGTTTGAGGAATATCACCATCTACATAATATCTTGGTGGGTTAGCAAGATTTAGGTAATACAGCTTGCTAGCTCAATATACCAAACAAAATTTACTAAGTACGTCCTTTAAATCGTTGCACTGCACTGACTCACGCGGCTTCGCATAAATCAAATCAGGTTATAAATTGACATAATCGTGTCTGGTTAGTTGAAAATCTGATAGTCGCCAGATCTGTAGCGGTTGGTAGCCGGCCGCCGGATGCTTCGCGAATAGGTGATGTGGGAAGGGAACTTATTGTTGTCGTTCCACATCTTGTGCTAGGTAATTAAAGAGGTAGTCTTTGCTTCCACTCTATATTTTGCAAAACATGGATATTATACAATATGTAAAGAAAACCCTGTCCGAGTAAAGGTATTGTTAAGTATCAATAACTGATTGTAATGATGGATACAAAACCAGGCTAAACTAAAAAAAAAAATCCCCCTAAAAAAATAAATGTGATTTCGCAAAAAGAGGTAACTTAATATATGTGCGGTAATCCTTCGGCGGGCGGCAGGGCTCGCGGTACGTGGTCGCATCGCTATTCGCTCATGATAATACCGGTGTTGTCCCTTTTATCAAAATTACCAAATTTCGGGGAAGTTGGAATTAATTCGTGGGAAAAAAAGATTATTTCAAAACTCATTAGTATTGTTTCTATGATGATTACGTAAAAATTTATATTATATTTGATCAAGTGTTTACCTAACCTTTATTATCCTTATGGGTCGGACAGGGTTTTCTTTCCATATGGTATACTAATAGTTGTTTAATTTCATTTTAACTAGCTCGTCCCGCCATTCCCTTCGTGGTCTACTGCGGCGTTGCGTCGATGTGTCAGGGGCCCACTGCGTACTAACTTTGGCCTACGGCTCATCAGACATACGGCAGACGTGGTCAGTCTAACCCCATTTTAGTTCTAGTCATACTACTACGAGGGTCAAACTGAAAGTTCTTAGAACTGGTCACTTATAAACAATATAATAAAAAAATAATTCTAAAATTTGAAAATAAAACTCTTTGGCAATATTACTGAGTATATATTTCATTCATTTGTCATTAGTTATACGATTTGATGGCAAATTGAAAATTGTCTATGTCACGTCAACATGAATTTAACACGAGAAAATTTTCGTGCAATGATTTTTTATGACTTTCGATGTCATTTAAGTCAACAAGAAAGTTATGATAGACTACGATTGGCCTTTCACGATGAAGCCCCATCTCGTGCGACTGTTTACAACTGGTTTAATGAGTTTAAACGTGGTCGCACTAATCTCACTGATGATTTACGTGAGGGACGGCCTTCTACGGCGACGACTGAAGATAACATCTGTGTTGTGCGGCGTATGATAGAGACTGACAAAAGAGTGACCTATCAGCAGATTCGGACAAGCTTAGGCATCGGTATGAGTCAAGTGCACAAAATCCTCCACGAACATTTAGCGGTCAGGAAGCTTTGCGCCCGGTGGATACCTCATAATTTGACTGAGGCTCAAAAAGTCCATCGTGTGGATTGGTGCCGTAAAATGATTGAAAGATTTAACGGAGGTGACTCAAATGCTGTGTTCGACATACTAACAGGTGACGAAAGCTGGATTTACTGTTATGATCCTGAAACCAAAAGACAATCTGCTCAGTGGGTGTTTCCTTTCGAGGAGTTGCCAACTAAAGTGAAGATAGATCGAAGTGCGGGAAAAAAAATGGTGGCCTCGTTCTTTGGAAGGATAGGTCATTTCGCAACAATTGTGTTAGAGGATCAAAAAACAGTTTCTGCAGAATGGTACACTACCAATTGTTTGCCACTTGTCTTGGAAAAAGTTCGAGAGAAACGACCTCGCAGTAGGATCCTCCTTCACCACGACAACGCCTCGTCGCACACCGCCAAGCGAACGATCGACTATTTGGCGACATCAAACGTTGAATTACTGGGTCACCCGCCGTATAGTCCCGACCTCGCACCTTGTGATTTTGATTTATTTCCAAAAATTAAAGAAAAACTTAAAGGAAAGCGGTTTATGAATGCTGAAGAAGCGGTGGCTGCGTATCGCGATGCCATTGAAGAGACCCCTAAGGACGAGTGGGCAAAGTGCTTTTCCCAGTGGTTCCATCGCATGCAACGGTGTATTGACGCGAATGGACAATATTTTGAAAAGATAATAAAACTAATAAGTGGCTAATGTTATCAGTTTTTGATTTTCTAAGAACTTTCAGTTTAACCCTCGTACTATACTGGTCTCAAAAACTTTTCTAGTTTCATTTCATGTTTATGGCCGTGTTATTTGTGTAGGAATCTAGGATAAACTGCTAAACCTGCAACAAACGGTTTAACATTTCAATGATAGATGTACAAACTTTGACTTTGAATAAAATCTAAACTGACCGGAGGCTTATCACGGAATAGGTACACTCAGACAAACAAAAAACATATATACATATAATGACACACAGACGATATCTAAGCTCTTTGTTACTTTTGGGTGAATCCATGCCTTGAAGAGTCCTCGGAACGTTTTGATATGCAGTTGTTGCCTTAGGGTACGTTTATACCTTTACATTTCACGTTTTTAAGCTGCCTTGCTATTGCTCCTCAGTCTTCACTGCTAACCTGTCCGTGACCGCTTAATTCCCGCGGAATTCCTAACTTATTCAAAATTAGAATGTATGCATACACACATCCACAATACCTAGGGATATTTATTTTTTACCTTATTTTACAAAATTCTGTAAATACTTTGTTATAAAAATTATATATGAAATTAAAGGTTACTTTATGGTATATGCTTGCAATATATTAAAAAAATGCATCAAATATTTTTTGGGATCATTTTTACTTGGTAGGTACATAAGTCGTGGTGGCCTAGCGGTTAAAACACCAGCTTCTCAAGTATGCGTGTGTGTGAAGTGTGTGTTCGATTTCAGGTCAGGCAAGTACCAATGTAACTCTTCTAAGTTTAATTATGAAAATTGAATTAAAAAATAGGTATTTAAGTATATTGAGAGTTCGACATCAGGTATTCTTGCTCAAAATTAAATTATCCAAATCGAGCTGTGGTATCAGTTGGGAGGACCCGGTACCGCGGAAAGGCAGATGACGAACGCTTACGTAGTTTTTTAGCTGGTAAGAGTCCGGCACACCCTTTCGCGTCCCGGAGCGAAGGATAGTCAATGAGGATTTTTCCACTTTCGAAGAAAAAAGGTTCTTTTCAAGGTCAGGAAAAGTTGTTCTTCTGTCATCAGACTTAGAGAAAAGTTAACAATAGCTTTTCCTTGTAACATGTCCCATGCGTGTTCAATGGGATTCATGTCGGGGGACTAAGCAGGCCATAACCTTGAATTCATGTTCCCTAAGCACAGATGATATTAGCTCAGTCGTATGGGAACTGACATTATCGTGCATCAGTTGGCCCTCCTGACGCATTTGTACCCTGTGTGTGATAATCACACGTTCCACTACCTCATTGCGGTATTTCAATGCATTCATGTTCCCTTTTATCCAAATGAGATTGGCCCGCGCAGCCATAGGAATAGCAGCCCTCACCATGATAGACCCGTCTTGATATGAATGGGCTTCTTGTGCATGTTTCAGCATCCACAGCTTCGTCTACCGGGAACTCGTTAAACACTTAATCTTCGCGGTTCCGGATGAAATCCAAACCGAGATTTATAAAAAAGCACCATGGTGCTGAGAGTATTGTATCGTCTGGACGTGAATAAGGCTAGTGGTCCAGATGGTATACCAGCGATTGTTCTTAAAGCATGTGCGCCCGTGCTGTCTCCTGTATTGACGCGCTTGTATTGCCTCTCATTTAGGACTGGTATAGTGCCCAAGTCCTGGAAGCTTGCCAACGTGCAGCCCGTGCTCAAAAAGTTCGAGAGAAACGACCTCGCAGTAGGATCCTCCTTCACCACGACAACGCCTCGTCGCACACCGCCAAGCGAACGATCGACTATTTGGCGACATCAAACGTTGAATTACTGGGTCACCCGCCGTATAGTCCCGACCTCGCACCTTGTGATTTTTATTTATTTCCAAAAATTAAAGAAAAACTTAAAGGAAAGCGGTTTATGAATGCTGAAGAAGCGGTGGCTGCGTATCGCGATGCCATTGAAGAGACCCCTAAGGACGAGTGGGCAAAGTGCTTTTCCCAGTGGTTCCATCGCATGCAACGGTGAATTGACGTGAATGGACAATATTTTGAAAAGATATAATAAAACTAATAACTGGCTAATATTATCAATTTCTGATTTTCTAAGAACTTTAAGTTTAACCCTCGTATGTCTGCTTAATAGTAGTTGTTCAATTTCTTAAAACAGATGGGTCAAAGTTCACATTGAGTTTTTAGTGAGTTTTGACTAGTCCTTGCTAACACAATGAACATAAACTTTTTTTAAAACGAAACCGAAAATATGCATTCCAACAGCCTAGGCAAAAGTCAGCCGGATTCTATAAAAAAGGACCTTTATCCTTTCTTGAAAGCTTTAAATAAAACTTTTAACAAACTTATCGAGTTCCAATCACGTTGCATATCATTATTACAGTGGTTGAGTTGTCTCCTACCACATTGCAGTTCTGAAGTGACGGATAACCAACTCGTGCGTGAGAGGCACGTCGATTTGCGCTGCATACGACCAGATGGCTTGTTCAGCTAACCTTAGAAGTGTAACATAAATTATCTTATTGCATTTTTAGGATATATTTATTATTTAGGATAGTTAGACCTTTTCTATCGCGGGGAAATCCTCATAGATGCCCTCCGTTTGTGAATGACGGAGGATTCCTACCGACTAAAACACCATTGTTCTTACCAGTACCATGAGTTGGGACCCGGGAAATACTTATACATTTGCCGCACCCCAGGATAGTCAGACCTAATTACCTGCACTCTGTAGTTTAAATAGGTAGTTAATGTTGTAATAAGTATTGTCGTTGCATACAAATCAATAAATGTTACTGCTGATAATATAATTGTTTTACAAACTACGTTGCTTTTTAGTGAGTTAAAATTTAAAACGCGCAGGTGATGTTAGTTTTATTCGATGTTTGAAATGAAAGCTGGAGGACGTAGGGGTGAATGTGTGGGGTGGGAGCGCATGCGCGAGCTGGGTGTGTCTACCGTCCGGCGCGACGCCCGGCGGCGGTAGCGGCAGTTCCGCTACACCGTCTGTCGCCGGCGCGCACCGCATCCGAACCACCGCTGGTAAAATACCAATCACTTATACCTCAATCACACATACAGTCTGTACCTAAAATAACACACAAATAATGTTTCATTTACGGTTCTCATCTCATAGTGTTGCTAATATATCTGTTTTTGGTGTTATTGAGACATCGAACCGGTGGCCAAATACGTGCGCATTCCTTTTTCAGTTTCCACCTACGCAAAAACCACTTTTTACCACAATTCTAAAGCGGTAATTTTATTCCTGATTGAATAATTACAGCGTCGTATTTTGATACATGACGTTAAAGCTTTTTGGTTTTTATTATTTAACTTTTCTGTGACCGTTTGATGTGCGATAGCGGCGTCTGATAGGTGTCTTCAATTACCGTGATCAGTTTGTCCAGCCATTTGCTAGAACTTCATTAGTTATTTATTCAAATATTTTTGCACTGAACGTTTATTACTTAATGACAAAGTATTTGGGGCTATAATTATGCGGGATTTAATCTATCTACTCAAACATGGGGATGCAATTGGCCACGTCTGAATTTCTTAAATAACATTCCGTACATAACATTTATTTCAGACTTAATTGTTTGACTATTCTTGCTTTTAAATATGTTGTGTTATTCATTATTGGATTCTCTTTTAAACAAATGGCCAGTCTTACCAATACTCAAAAGCTAAAATAAAACGAAAGTATAGATATTATTCAAAAAGTGAGTGGAAGTGAATTGAAATCTGTACTTTAGAATTACACTTATATGAATACTATGTTATACATTTGCAAATTTTTGTTGACATGTTACTTCAGACATCACGGAGTTTTTCTTGAATATAATTTTCTTGGAAATCAATTTATTTCTCTTCTACAAAAAGTGAACATTTTGCAATCTCTACAATCTATTGAGGGAAACAAAGAAACAAATTTTAATTTTCTGTAGTAAAAACACATTTATTTAAAACAAAAAAGTCATCTTAAAGTTTCTAGTTACCATGATTACTTGTTTTCTGGAACACCACAGTTAAAAGATAAAAAAGCATACAAAAACCAGTAGACAGCCGAATTACCACTCTCCCAAAAACAAAACAGTGTTCTAAATTCGAACGACGGAATACAAAAAAAGCAAAAAGAAATCGGTGACATTCCTGATGTATTAAACTCTGCACAGCAACAGAAAGCTCGAAAAGTCCAGTAAAATAAACAAAAAGCCCTCCCGTGCTTAAATAGACTTGGCAATCACTCCGGTCCCCACAGTGAGTAGCGTCAACCCCTCGCACTTCGCAGTAATGTATGTACCTACCGTCATGCCGCGTGTGGTCCCTCGTTATGTGAGCAATTTTAATGGAGAGCCCTTCGACGCCCGCTAATTGTTTGAAAAGCTTCACTCTACTGACTTAACCGCGTCTCTCTCCTAAGCTGTGTTGTTCCAATTCACTTCAAAGAACTTTGCTCAACCATGCCATGCCCACGCTATGTTTCAACTATTTAAAATATCTCAGTTCATACTTTAGTGCAAAAGGTTGACCTCCAATATTTACTTTAACTTTTGGCTCAACCAACTGAAGACAATAATTATTATTAAAAAATAGCTTCTAGTAAGCACCACTATGATGTCGAAGAAAAATAAGTGATTTAGCTGCTAATGGTTGGAAACTGACTTGTAATATCCAACACCTCCGTATCCTAGTTTCCACGCAAAAAAAACTGTTAAGTTAATCTACTGTTTATCTTTACACAGTGTACATTATTAACTATACATTAATTAACCCGGCACGATACAAACAATATGGTTGAGGCAATTAAGTTATTGAATGATATGCATCTATTAATGAATCAATACTGTTCGTGAATGGAGTTTTGAAACACCATAAAACACGAAGAGCTAGATATCATTGGGACCAATTGACAATAGAGGATATAGGAGTGTCGGCTGTTCCTGTAATCGGAGCTGTATATTCTCCCGCAGGAAATCAACTCGGTGATTTGATTCATTACGCAACCCGGTGCTCGGCCGTTGTGCGCTTTCAGGGTGTTATTAGATCACGTCATCTGGCGTGAGGCAAATTCGATCGAAAATCTGCATTTGTACTGATAAACTCGTTCTTCGGCATCAATTTAACTGAACGAGATATTTGATTTGAGAATAGGAAAATGTCAGCTCAATTTAAAGGCTGTGGTATACAGATATACGAGCAAGTGTTTGCGAAAAATAGATGGAAATAAAGTTGAGTAATTGTTCCGGGACAGGTTGTGATGTCGGTAATTGGTGTAGTGTGTTACTTAGTGAGGGCTGCTCGCTAGCCAGTTGGCATGACGCCAGCCCAGTCGTTGCTCTTATCGCGGCTTGCTAAACAACTCACTAATGTACTATAATATGTTTCGTCATCCATCCATACACTGACGTACTTAGGTACATGTACACAAAAGTGTAATGCCCGCTAATTATCCTTTTTCCTTCCTTTAAAGTCAATTAAGCTTGAAAGTTATAACTTTGTCCATATTGGTTATAAATGTTCATTTCTTCAGCCCTAGTTTCATGAAAATATCGAATTTCACTGTGGAGTGCGGGTGAATATGGAAATTTTTACGCATCAGCGAAATTGGAGCTTGGCTCTGAAAAATATCCGAGCTTTCAGTCCCGAACAGAATTCAATTAGTGAGAACTGTAGCGTAACGTGAACTACTTCTTTTGTGCATGTTTAATTGGATTTAAAATATTTTTGAAGCTAAATGTAAATTGATCTCCATGTTTTTGTTCATGTGATGTTTTCGATAACTTAACAAGAGCTTTCGTAAAACATGAAAATGTGTTTTTTTCCAAGTTTCAAGGAATCATTATGTAGATCAGTACCTGCTCCTTAAAATCTTCGACACAATTTCTACTGTTGGCTTGCAGGTAATCAGCCTTGAATAAAACTCTGTAGCTTGTCAGACCGATTCGGTTTTCATAGAACCTATACTTTCATAATCTCTACCGTACCTAATCTGTTAACTTGATTAATTTTCTAAGTTCTATAGTTAACATTATCTAGTTCGTAGATAATGACTTTACGTTTATAAAAGCTCCTTAATCAAAGCAAGACATTTTAGCTGTTAATATATTAGAAGATTAACTTCGATTAAATATGGATTCTTTTCACACTATCTTCTAACACAGGAGGTCGTAATAAACTAACCGACAGCGATAGATTCAGGATAGCCCGCAAGAAACATCTTCAAATCCAAGCTTGGCTATAATTATGTTATTAATATACTAGGTAGTGTGTGGTTTAGTCGCGGTCATTTATACACTGTAAACAATCAAAAATGGCCTCGGTTTAATGACTAGTTGACGTCAAGACGTTACTGCCAGCGGTACTCAGCTCATACCTCAAACCGTGTGTGTTAAGGTGAGCTAGCGTTGTGCGTTGAATCGTTGAATGGGCAACTTCCTTGAATCTTAAAATTATTAAAATATTCTAGTGAGGGGTGTGACTAAATTTGGCGCTTGTTTAGTTCAATTGTGGAATTTACGTTTCGAATCGATTGTAAAATGGTTTATATCGTATGTGGCAGAAACGGAAGGAGCGCGGGCGCATCGAAACGAGCGCTATACATACTGTGGAGCAGGCGCAGTTGGGGGAGCTGAGCAAACACATACCCGAGGGTGACGGTGAGAAGAGCCCCGTTTATAGATATCCCTTTCAGGTAATAATATATTACATTGTAACATAAGCGTGCGCAAGAATAGTGTGTGATAATTCATAACCTGATTGTTTATTTCTAAACTAATATCCGTAAAAGCTCATTATCAATATATGTGAATGTAAAAAATCTTACTCACGTGAATGTACGGTGTCAGGTGGGGTACTCAGAACAAAACACAGACTACACACTTTACCTCGTCGCCGGTGACCATACGGAACGCCTGCAGTGGATTCACACAATCCGATCGGGTACGTATCCACCCACCGTTACATAATGTCGTTAATTACGTGTGACGTGGTTGAACCCTGTAACTGACAATCTGTATTGTTAACTTTGTACGCTCTATGTATATTAAATCTATTATATGCCGACTGTATTTGAGCAACTAGGTCTTTGTAAAGTTCTATACTTATAAAGGGTGTATCTGACATCGACGCACAAACGACTACCATGGATCCAGTACATGATTCTGAACCCCCCAGTGGTGGAATTTTTCGTCAGCTTTTTCATAATTTAAAAAAATATAAATGTAGTTTTTTTTTCACTTTAGACCGTTCATAATTGCTATACTTTTATAACCCAATAGATTTTAAAGTTAAAATTAATTAATTCGCTAAATACATAAAAAAGTGCAATGAAAACAAAACTCGAAAAACTATCTTATCAACTGATTTGATAGAATTCACATCAGGGAACAACGTAATACCTAAAAACCCGCACGGCGGCATGCTTGCAACGTTCAAAGGCCGAGCTGACACTTTTTTTAAACACTGAATTCTGTAACCGCTCATTAACGGCATAAATGACTATCATAATTTTATTAGTAGCATGCGGTCCAGCCTTTTCGCGAAGTTTGCGTTACGATGTCAGATACATCCTGTACATATCCACAAGCGATAGAGAATAATTGTATCTTATGTTTTTTATCCTTCGTACTGAACATTCTGGTACTTAAAATGAAGGTTTTTGTGGACTCTGAAGTTAAAAAGTGGGTTAACTTTTCATTCATAAGTATTATTGGAACGTTAAGGCATGGTGGTTTACAGTTTGTACAGTTAGTGGTCGTCGGAGTCGGTACCACCCAGGCGCGTGGGCCGCGCGACGCTGGATTTGCTGTGACGCGGAGCGACGCGCAGCCCCCGGGTGCGCGGGCGCAGACCTCTGGACCCTCATAGACCCTGACATTGACTTGGTCGTGCCGCAGCAGGAAAATCGATTGTCAAACGACGTAACATGTGCGTATATTTTTCTCTAACAGCCTGACATCAATCTTTTTTAGGGCCCTCAAGTGCTTTATTTCAACCTCGATATTTGATTACACTCACGTGGTAAGTTTATATCATGTGCAAGGTATCCAGAACCTTACATGAACCCCGTCACGGCACTGCTAGTTACTTAGTATTAAAATAACTTAATATCTAGCTTATGAATCTTAAAGAGAAAGTACCTACCTAAGTAGTTCTTTATATCATAGATATTTGCAAATTTTGTGATGAATATTTAGTATAAGCTATACAATGCACATTTCTGCGTTTTATAATATGTTTAATTGACTTCAAGTTGAAAGAAATTTATAGGTTCTCATACTGATTACAATAGCAGTGGCGTAGCGTGGCTTTTCGCCGCCCGGGGCCGTCCGGAAATCCACCGCCCTTTATTTTAATTATAAATAATTTAAAGTTTTAATATTATATTGAATGGATTTCATGTCCATTATTCACCTTATTTGTTGCAAGTCAAAATAAACTACCATGCACTGCTTCAGAAGGAAAATAAAGGGTTTTTCAATAGGGACGCTCGAACTTTGACAGCTCATAGCGGCCATCTTGGTTATACGATAGCTGTCAAATTTGGCATGAATACATATTTAGTCGCGACATTTTACCGTGGAACACTACACGCTTCAACAACGCGTAGAAATGATTAAAATGTATTATTAAAATCAGTACTCTATTCGCCTAACGTTCCGTGCGTTGCGTCCAATTTATGGCGTTTATGGCCGTCCTGCAGAGTCCACAATCAGTCGTTTGATAAATATATTTGAGACAACCGGGTCGGTGATCGATGAAGCAGTTCCTGTACGTCAAAGAAACGCAAGATCGTTGGAGAATATTGTTGCCATACGAGACAGTGTGCGAGAAAACCCCAGACAATCCATTCCGCGTCGTGCGAAAGAACTGGGTCTTTCTGCAACATCAACATGGCGAATTTTGCGCCGAGATTTGGGTTTTCATCCATATAAAGTCCAATTAACTCAAGAGCTAAAACCCAATGACCACAGGCAGCGCCGTGTATTCGCTGGTTGGGCGTTAGAGCATCTGGCAGCTGATCCTGCTTTTGCAAAAAAAAAATCATCTTCACTGATGAGGCTCATTTCTAGTTAAGCGGCTTTGTTAATAAACAAAATTGCCGGATTTGGTGCGATGAAAATCCGCGGGAGATTCATCAGGTGCCTTTATACTCCGAAAAAGTAACTGTTTGATGTGGATTTTGGTCAGGCGGTATTTTGGCCCATATTTCTTCGAAGATGCGCAAGGAGCCGCACTCACTGTCAATGGCGACCGATATCGGACGATGATAACAATTTTTTTGTGGCCTAAGGTAGCTGGTATAGATCTCACAAACATGTGGTTCCAACAGGATGGCGCCACTTGCTATACAGCACGGGAAACATTAAATTTATTGAAAGAGAAGTTCGAGGGCTTCGTCATCTCGCGTGGTGGCGACAACAACTGGCCCCCGAAATCGTGTGACTTAACACCGCTTGATTATTTTCTGTGGGGCTACTTGAAATGTCTAGTATATGCAGATAAACCACAGTCAATTGCTGTCCTAAAGACCAACATAACTCGCGTTCTTCGTGAAATTGAGCCCCATTTATGCGAAGACGTCCTTCAAAATTGGTCCACCAGAACCTTCTACAGCGGAGTCGCTTCGGCCATTTGGCTGATATTATTTTCCACACATAATGTTATTGAATATTCTTTAAAATGTAATAAAAATTGTGGTAATATCACTTAAACAGATTGTTTTATTTCATTTCAATGTTCTAGTGCTCTTAATGAAAAACCCTCTACATCTAAGAGAAGCAATTGCGCAAGACACCCACAGGTAGTTTGATTTTCTTAAACGGCTCAGCTTTATTATGTAACGTTAGCGTTACATAATAATAACAAGTGTTAAAGTATTTATTTGTCAATTGAGTGTAAATAATATCTTAAATTATACATAGTGCTTATTGAACTTAGAAGGAATAAAATATGTGCTTAATATTATTAAGGGTTGTACCCTAGCTAACCAGCGCCACCATATTTTTTTCTTGATTACTCTTGTTATAGACCGAAATTAAAAAAGTGGTTTGAAAAATGTATAAGATGTATCGAAGCTATTTTTTGAAATGATTTGTTTGAATTCATTTGATATTTGCAGCTAGTTACAGATTTAATTTCTGCTAAAAGTTGTGGTTTTTAGCTAATTTTGAATTTCGAACTTGCTGAATATATTCAGTCTTATTCATAAAACTTTAATCAATTGCTAAGCAACTGATTAGCAAAATTCTTATTCATAAAAGCTGTTTAACGATAAGAGGATGCTAAGCAATTGATTAGTAGCTGTCAAAATTAAACATCACCGGACCGCTGTTAAGAGGATGGTTAGAGGCAACAATATGGCGGATTTTATTTGAATCAGCTGATTGATTTAATATGATCATTATGCTTCGAAGTTATTCAGTCTTATTCATAAAACTTTAAGCAATTGCTAAGCAACTGATTAGCAAAATTCTTATTCATAAAAGCTGTTTAACGCTAAGAGGATGCTAAGCAATTGATTAGTAGCTGTCATAATTAGACATCACCGGACCGCTGTTAAGAGGATGGTTAGAGGCAACAATATGGCGGATTTTATTTGAATCAGCTGATTGATTTAATATGATCATTATGCTTCGAAGTTATTTTGTTTATAATATCGAATAGTGCGTAAATATGGATGTTGAAAACCTTTTTTTAAATTTACAAAACGACGTAGTAAAGTTATATTAGCTTTGAAACTTTTTTGACTTAAAAGCTTTACTCGGTAGTAGGCTATACCATCGGCTCCCGGCAGAAGTTACCACCCCCCAGACAAAGTTTTGCCGCCAAGCGATTCGTCGTGTTCCGGCATGATGTCTGGTGAAGCCGTACGGAGGACGGGTCTGAGCAGTTGTGTTGCAAAGTGTGCCGGGTACGATGCGCCAAATGTTGTTGTATCGGGAGTTTGGTCCTGGAGGGTCTCCAGGTCAATCTCCCTCTTGCGCAGCATCGTTGGTCGTGTGTTGGGTTTAACATTGCATCATCTCGCTCAACTACCGGCTTCCTTTTTATAATAAATAATAATAATTTATTTCAGACGTAGTCCATATAATGTTAGTCATACAAAAATTGAAATACAAAAAAAAAAAAAAAAAAAAAAAAAACCTTATAAATCTATTGTTAGTACACAAAACAGAAATACAACACAATCAAATGGAACCGCACAGAAGTTCAAGCTATGCCAAGCCCAGGACGCGACTACCCGTAGTGTGTAGTCGCATCCAGTGCCGCCACATCGGCGAGTCCCAGCGGTCCACGAAAACATTCAGAAGACTGTTCGGGCTGGCCCGCATTCGCTTCAAGAGAGATGCACAGCGCTTTCGCATGATGGCATGGAAACCATCCACTCTTTTTTCAGCAAACATTGCTGAAGCGCTGCAGCAGCGCCGTAGTCCGAACAGTATTCTGAACGCATTATTAACTCAGTTTTTTTTCAGTGAATAGGCTCTTAATAAACTAGCGCGCTTTACCATCTACGATTGCATCACTGCTTGCCATGAGGTGGGATTGCGGTCAGGCACTGGTTTATAAAAGCAGTAATAAAAAAGATAGTGCTAATTTTAGATGCTGCCCTATGTTTCCTTGTGTTATCTTATGTCATATCTAAGACACAGGACTAAAAGAAGTCATGTTGTGGCAGCAATACACACATAATAAAACATTTTTTTAGAAATATTTTATTTTGATACGCAATAAAACTGTTTACATTTTTGTTATAAAAATAATTCATTGTTTTTGTTTTCCAATATTTTTCTTCCATAAGCATGAGAGCCATTCTTGACTCACGCGACCCTCATTCCTCATATTTTTCACTCAGCATGGTCTTCTCCTTCGCCATCATTGCGAGTTTAAATAATATTGCCGCTAGGTGCTAATAGTGGCTTCGTTTATAGCAATAAAACGTGTGCCTGTAAACAAGTATAATAATACTGTAAAAAGCAGTACAAAAGCAGTAGGAAGTAATGTAATATATACACAAGAACCCACTTAAATTTCTTAAATAGCAAATGGATGTTTACAAGCATAAAGAGCAGGAAAATACACAGTTACTATCGGCTACTGCTTTAACATTAATTTCGTCAGTTTAGATTAGTAATTACATATAAATACAGAGATAAATACCTTTTTCTGTTTACTATAATATTATTGGAGTTTATTACTTTCACTACTATCATCACAAATACAATTATTTAATTGTTACAAATCATTTTATTTATATTCAAATTATCCGATCAAATTTCTGACATTTTTCTGCCAAACACGACAGATAAAAAATCGCAGTTTTGACAAGTTTTTTCTAAAAATTCCAATTTTTAGTCAACTATTTTGATTATAATCTGTGCCGAACGCATAGTTTCACCTCTACTTCGTATCGCTACTAATCATCTGCTAACTAGCTTTTATGAATAAAGAAAAGTTAAGCATTGATTTAGAGCTAACTAAATGGTTAGCTAAATAGTTGCTAATGAGTGATTAACGAGTTTTTTATGAATAACACAGATTTTGTTTATAATATCGAATAGTGCGTAAATATGGATGTTGAAAACCTTTTTTGAATTTACAAAACGACGTAGTAAAGTTATATTAGCTTTGAAACTTTTTTGACTTACAAGCTTTACTCGGTAGTAGGCTATAACATAAGCTGCCGGCAGAAGTTACCACCCACCAGACAAAGTCTTGCCGCCAAGCGATTCGTCGTGTTCCGACATGATGTCTGGTGAAGCCGTACGGAGGATGGGTCTGAGCAGTTGTGTTGCAATGTGTGCCGGGTACGATGCGCCAAATGTTGTTGTGTCGGGAGTTTGGTCCTGGAGGGTCTCCAGATCAATCTCCCTCTTGCGCAGCATCGTTGGTCGTGTTGTTGGGTTTAACATTGCATCACCTCGCTCAATTGCCGTCTTTCTTTTTATTCACTCAGTTTTTTTAAGTGAATAGGCTCTTAATAAACTAGCGCGCTTTACCATCAACGATTGCATCACTGCTTGCCATGAGGCGGGATTGCGGTCAGGCACTGGTTTATAAAAGCAGTACTTAATAAAAAAGACAGTGATTTTAGATGCTGCCCTATGTTTCCTTGTGTTATCTTATGTCATATCTAAAGCACAGGACTAAAAAAAGTCATTTTGGGGCAGCAAGACACAAATAATAAAACATTTTTTTAGAAATATTTTATTTTGATACGCAATAAAACTGTTTACATTTTTGTTATAAAAATAATTCATTGTTTTCTTCCATAAGCATGAGAGCCATTCTTGACTCACGCGACCCTCATTCCTCATCTTTTTCACTCAGCATGGTCTTCTCCTTCGCCGTCATTGCGAGGTAGAATAATATTGCCGCTAGGTGCTAATAGTGGCTTCGTATACAGCAATAAAACGTGTGCCTGTAAACAAGTATAATAATACTGTAAAAAGCAGTACAAAAGCAGTAGGAAGTAATGTATAATATCAAATGGATGTTTACAAGCATAAAGAGCAGGAAAATACACAGTTACTATCGGCTACTGCTTTAACATTAATTTCGTCAGTTTAAGATTAGTAATTACATATAAATACAGAGATAAATACCTTTTTCTGTTTACTATAATATTATTGGAGTTTATTACTTTCACTACTATCATCACAAATACAATTATTTAATTGTAATAAAACATTTTATTTATATTCAAATTATCCGATCAAATTTCTGACATTTTTCTGCCAAACACGACAGATAAAAAATCGCAGTTTTGACAAGTTTTTTCTAAAAATTCAATTTTTTAGTCAACTATTTTGATTATAATCTGTGCCGCAGGCATAGTTTCACCTCTACTTCGTATCGCTACTAATCATCTGCTAACTAGCTTTTATGAATAAAGAAAAGTTAAGCATTGATTTAGAGCTAACTAAATGGTTAGCTAAATAGTTGCTAATGAGTGATTAACGAGTTTTTTATGAATAACACAGAATATATACACTGTTTCAAAAGTAGCTTAGATATGGCTTTAACTATTTTCAAACCACTTTTTTTTATTTCGGTCTGTAACAAGAGAAATCACGAAAGATTATCTGTGGCACTAGTTTTAGAGGGTAAGTAAGCTCCTTAAATATTGTTGTTACTATTACTTTAAAAAAAATAGATTAAAAATGTACTCTTCGTGCTTTTTTCAAAGAAAATTTTTTACACAATCGTCAATATCATATTGTATCTCATTTTAAATTGCCAGTATAGCTAGATTTGTTAGCCTCAACGTAGACATAGTCGACCTAAGGTAATTTTTTATCAGCTTAAGTTTAGAAAAGCTTCTCTCACAACTGGCATTGCTGACGGCAGACGTTAAAAAAATTCTCAACATAATTACAATGTTTGGCAAGCCATCTTCAAGTTTGGAGTCAATAATATATTTTACTAGCGGCCGCCAGCGACTTCGTTCGCGTGAAGTTGGTTATGCTCCGCTACTATTAGTCGCAGTGTGATGGTATATAGCCTAAAGCCTTCCTGGATTAATGGGCTATCCAATACAAAGAGAATTTTACAAATCGGACCAGTAGTTCCCGAGATTAGCGCGTTCAAACAAACAAACAAACAAACTCTTCAGCTTTATATATTAGTATAGAAATAGTCCCAGAGAGCCGGACTTCATAAGCTGTTTTTTTAGTCTGGATTCGATGTGATTTGGAATAACTTTTTTTTTCTTGGTCATGCAATGTTTTTTTCTTTATCCGCCGCCCCCTTTCATATGCCGCCCGGGGCCATGGCCCCCCCTGCCCCCCCAAGCTACGCCACTGTACAATAGAATAATTATAATAATTATATAAAATAAGTAGTTCTTTATATCATAGATATTTGCAAATTTTGTGATGAATATTTAGTATAAGCTATACAATGCACATTTCTGCGTTTTATAATATGTTTAATTGACTTCAAGTTGAAAGAAATTTATAGGTTCTCATACTGATTACAATAGAATAATTTTATAGCTACAAAAACAAATTACCAATTTCAATGATATAGGTGAACTTAGTAATCACAGTGTGTATATAGTAGGTACATTTAGATGATTAGAGATAACTCTACAAAAAAGAGTTGGCCATTTCAATCACAAGGCTTCTGTTGAAGATGGTATAATCTCTGAGCGAGTCAATTGCCATTGATGACGTATAAATTACCTGTCCTCTTTCCACGTATCCAAGTACTAGTAAGTGAAAGGGAGAGCGCGCACCGCTTGCGCTCGCGCATCGAATGGTGAATGTAGGCCGAGCGCGACCATCTTTGAGCCCTCGCTCCTCGTCTCGACAACTATAAAGCCTAGTTCTCCATGACCCTCGTAGTTATATTTATGGACAGTACTTGCCGATTAAAACGGCTTAATTTTCTCATATATTTTAGATATGTCGATTGTCGGTGCAACACATTTTAGGGATTTTTTATCTCTTTTATTCAACTATCGTATTTCATATTGTTACTCATTTCATTAAATAAGCATTATTAAAAAAAAAAATAGTTCTTCAAAATAAAGATGAAAATTTTATAAAAGTTTATAAAGACGATTTTGGAACCTTCTCCTTTTTTGAAGTGAATTAATAAGGCTCCACCCCATTTATCATCTTTAAATTTATTTCTTTTTCCACAACTTCTGTGATTCAAAACTTATAAGTATTCTAAAATGCAATAGTTATGACATTCGGGTAGCCGTTTCCAGTTTACTTATTGGTTTTACTCAACAATTTCGTTATTTTATTGATATCTTCTGAAAAGTTACAACAAATAAATGTTGTCTCAATCACGTTTTACGTGCTGTATCGGCGGCACCGTTATGTATCACGCTTTACCTTCGCCGCGGTACTTGGACACGTTTGTAGGCAGTCGGAGCGAGGTGTCGCGCGCGGACGTCCGGTCTCGAAAGTCCCGTTCCCATGTTGCCTAGTAAACCCGAAGACGAACCAATGGTGACTAAGAAGAAGTCAAAAATACCATGTCTCTCGTTAGCGTCGTTTCTCCCGGCTCTAGAGGGTACAGTATATTTAGTCTGACCTCTATTTATTTGGCCTCGCCGCCATCGGTTGCGTTCACTGGTCTCGTTGCAGTCACTTTCTTGTCTTGGTCAGGTGTAATGTAATGCGTTTGTGTAATGTCTAAAGAAGTGATACTGTGCAGTGATTCTGATACCACATTAGTGTTTGAGGATAGTGTTCATTGTGCCATGGATATAGGTCATTATTATTAGCGCCCTAGTTATTAGAAATTGATTTCGCAATAGGTTTGTTATTGTGTCAGATGGACTGTTGATTTGTCAAATTGAGACGTCCAACCATCTCTTTTAAGGTTATCGTACCTACTTTCTAACAAGAACCACAGGCTAGACTTCAACATCTCAATGCATAGAAGCTTAATATTTCTGTTGAGTTTTGCCTGTTAAGCCTGTATAGCATTATAATTGTATATCGTGTTGTTATTTATTTAAACATTGTACAGTATTAACATGGTCACATTTTATTAGAATTTGGTTAGTGCATATTGTGTCATTATTATCATAATTTCTGCCAAAAGTGTTAATAGTTCCGTGGCCTTAGCATAATGAGTAGTTTTAAAAACAAGATTTTGTGTAAAGGAAAACGAGCTATTGATTTTGGAGGTGTTATCCGCATTCACCCGCTTGAAATGTCAACTTTGTCATATTGATCAAAATCAATAGTTTATAAGTTATATACCTAATCAAAAAACCAACTGAATTTACTTACATTTAAATTCATTAATAAGGGTTTTTAACTCCTAGATTGACGAGCAACAAGTAGGTTGAAAATAAATGAGGTATTATCAATATTAATGCCTAGGTTTTTGGATATATGTCATCCATCGTATCCCATGTCCTTCAGAAGTCTTTGACCAATTTTTTCATACGATATAATTAATGATAAAAAATATTTTCCTTTTAATGAGCATTTATTTAGCCTATTCAATAAAATAGGCATATCTGAACTCTACTTAAAGGTTTAAATAGTTTTTTTTATAAATATATTTTATGAATGTTTTGTTCAGCCGTCACGGCGGCAGTCACAATGCCCGGGGGAGGCGGCGCTCCTCCCGGCACTCCGTCCGCCAAGCCAAAGGTAACACAAAATGCTGCTGTAAGTACCCCAAATTTTTTATATTTTATTTCTTAGGCATTATTATAATTTTATATAATGAATAAAGGCCATGGCTTAATATTCTGGAAGGAAGTTATAACAGGAAGTTTATTGCCCTCACCTCCAATGTTAATGAATACTGTTTAATTTCAACTGCAAACTGGGAAGTTGAGAAAGAACAAAATAGTGGTTTAATTTATATTTTTGGAGGTTCTATAGTAAAAAGTATTATCCTGTACCTACAGAATTTGTTTTTTTTTAATCTTGACATTTGGTGCATGAAGCCTTAGCCGTTTGTCTTTATTTACCTATGAGCATTACATTTTAATTAAAATCAGATTTAAATATTATTTTGACACAAATCGATGTAACTATTGTTTACAGGAAAAGCAGAGAACCAAAGTTGTGGTGGCCCTATATCCATTCAAAGCTATTGAAAGCGGCGATCTCTCACTAGAAAAGGTGAGTTCGGTTCATAGATATAGTAAATATCTACATAATATGTATAAGCTATATCCTAGAATTAAATAAATTTGAAGCGTATATTTGCAATCTCAAAAGCACAACTTTTTACGAAACTATGTTTGCTCCGCCTAATCTCCGATTTTGACGTAACTTAGCATTTTGGATAAAGAATAATAGTAACGAAACAGATTTCTAGTTTCCACGCGAACGAAGTCGAGGGCCCAGCTAGTTAAAACCAGTGTTTTACCATTATGGTGACACAGTTACTTGTTATATTGTGGGAGGATATTTAGTGTCAAAAGATTAGCATGTTCAAATGAATCATTACGTTTTCACCAAAGTGCCTTCCATGGATCTCAAATGTAGTCAAATGGTAATTATTAATCAAGAACAAAGTACATGTAGTTTTGGTAAATTCCGTGGGTGTGGAGCACAAAAAACAAACAAACACCGCGAAGGTAATTATCCAATGAACTTTTTTTCCCTCTATTTTCGTAGTCGACCTTGTCTCTATGGGCATATTTTAAACATATATCGACATGAAAACATAAAGATATTTTATTTTGCAAATATGAATACAATAGGTACATGGTGATAAAGGAAAAAAGGTTTGTAGGTAGGTAGGAATTATATTTCGTAGGTAACTGGCTGTATGTAACATTCACGCCTAAACCACTGAATGAATTTCGAAATTCTATTTCGGTATTCGTTCACTGGTGTATGGTATAATGCTATGGCATCCTATGAAAGGAGAAAAGTTATTTTTTTGTCCTGGAAGCACTTTCCTTATGGTTAACTGTTGACGTACACACAAACTAAGCTAGTCTTAAATAAACACGTAAGTACCTTACACATAACACAAGATTCCTTTAGGACTGCGCAGTCGCAAAAATCAAATCAATAGATTGTGGATGTTTGGATCGGTTGCCAGCCTAACTGGATGCAGCTGCATACCAATATGGTACTTGAAGCGACTGTCTAAGGCGCTGGACACACAAAAAAGACGTAATACGCAGACGGGGCGCGGACAGACTCTACCGCGTCCCATTCATACAAAATGTAGGTAAAGAAGCGTCTTGTCTGTGTGTCCAGCGCCTATCTGACCCCCACAACCCATTTACTGGGTGATACGATTCCTCTTGGTAAAAAGCTTATCAGAGTGTCCGACTATTGATCACGAAAGACAGCTGAGCAACAACTAAACGTGTTTTCCGGGGCATGGAGGGGTGCAGCCCTATCATTATTATTCACTTGACATTATAATTTAAGTGACTGACGGAATACGTTGTCTTATAGGGCGCCGAATATGAAGTTATTGACGACTCTCAAGATCATTGGTGGAAAGTCAAAGATGAGAACGGGTATGTGTTACGCTACTTATACATTTTTGGAGTTTTTTCAGGAGCCCTCTTTTTTACTTAACGTTTGTCGCAAATCTGAAGCAGTTAATGTAACGATTATATTTAAACGTTTAGACGTAATATATAATTTTCACTGGATTATCTATTGCCCCCTTGTCTCAATTGCTCACGAAGGAGCGTTATCGCCCACGTTAAAATTTATGTTATATAATATTAGAATTATTTGACACATATGCTTATTTATACTCCATTTTTAGGTTGGTTGGCTACATTCCTAGTAATTACGTTAAAGAAAAGGAAACAATAGGATTGCAGAAATATGAGTGAGTATTGGTATCTTATTTTCCGTTTAATTTATGGTATTAACATAATCGCATTGAATAAGTCATTAGCTGATGGATCTCGCAGGATAGTTATTATACAGTATGTTAAGAAAACCCTGTCCGACCCGTGAAGGTGTTGTTAGGTATCTATAACTGATTCTACTAATGGATACAAAACCGGGCAAAACTTAAAAAAAATCCCCCTAAAAAAATAAATATTATTTCGTAAAAAGAGGTAACTTCATAAATGTGCGTCAAGCACCCTTCCGCGGGGGCCGGGTGGCAGGGCACGCGGCACGTGGTCACATTGCTATTCGCTCATAATAATACCGGTGTTGACAGTTTTTTTAAAATTACCAAATTTCGGGGAAGTTGGAATTAATTAGCGGGAAAAAAAGATTATTTCAAAATTAATTTGTATTGGTACTATAATGATTACGTAAAATTTTATATTATATTTGGTCATGTGTTTACCTAACCTTTATTATCCTTATGGGTCGGACAGGGTTTTCTTAACATACTGTATATTTGAAAATTATGCAAGGAAACAAAACAGTGTTTGAAAAACTTGTCCTTGTGTCAATAAGAGGATAATTTTAGATATTAAGGTGATTCTCTAATAAATAGCACTAGGATTTATTATTTAAGTGACATTAGAATCATTTAGATTATTTGATTTATTCATGATTAATGAAGATGAATTATTTTGCAATAATTTATGTACATTGAATGATTGAAAAATTACACTTCTAGTTTTAACTTCTGTACATATATATTAAAATCACTTTTAATATGTCATACTATTAAAAATATGTAGTTCCGTGATTGCGCTATCTTTTTCTATGTGACTATACCTCTGAGAATAAATGGAGAAGCAAGACTTGGTCAGATCAACTATAGATAATGTAGATTAGTGCTTGAAATGTTTTTTTTGTACCATTAGCTACTGATGACCTCGCTTCCAGCGGATGTGTAACTGCGAATTTTCTAATAGGAAAACCCAATAATGATGGTATTTGGTTTTCCTCCTAGAGTATTCTGCATTTGGTGTAGGAATAGAATTTTAGGTATTGTACATACTAAAATGGTGTTTATTTAATTTATTTGTAATATAAACGAGAATTTACAATCACAAAAACTGTACCAACAAAATACAACATAAACTTTGAAGAGGATATATTTCAATAGTTATTTTGTGGTTTGTTAATGATTATAATTCTCAAGGTTTAGGATACGTATTCGATACGCGTATTTGTCGTCATTGACATAATGAGAACTTGAAAAATTCGGTATTATATTTTACATAGAAAAGTTAAATGTTTCATTTTACATCCGTTTACATCAGTTTCCGAGAGCATTTGTCGTTACGTTTTTAAATATTTCTGGAGAGATGACAGGAAATGCAGGAACCAATCAGATTATTTGACGCAAAGCACATGTGCACATCAGATGATTAGTTTGGTGTAATCCTGAAGGGCTAGTCTCTTCTCCCTAATGAGACTTGGAAATATCAACTGTTTGCAGTCACGGCCAAGTTAGGTGTTTTATCTACAAATAAAAATGCCGTACTTGCATAAAATAAATGTATAACGTGTAAGAATTCCAAGGATTCCATATCGTTCATACCTCCCCTTAGAAGGTTAAAACAGATGTGTGTGGTATGTTCCGGGTATTTATCTCGTTTGTATGCAGGTGGTACGTTGGCGAGATGTCGCGGCAGCGTGCAGAATCTCTTCTCAAGCAGGAAGATAAAGAAGGATGCTTCGTAGTCCGCAACTCCTCAACCAAGGGCATGTACACGCTCTCCCTATATACCAAAGTGTTAGTATCCTCTACAGTCTACTAAATTAACCACTTTACTTAACTTATCTGGAAAGTTGAATTGCATTTTTTGTGAAAATGTTAGACAGCTGTTTTGAAGGCGGTTGGCGCGTATCGCCTTGGCACGATGTCAAGATTGCTTTAAGTTGAGTCGGTCTTATTTCTTTATATCATTGTACTAGCTACAGTGTTATACGTAAAGAAATATGGCAGACCTGTTTTTACAGATTGAGTATTTGATATTAAGTTGCGGGCAGCCAAAGTACAGCGTATTGTATAGCAAAACAGTTTCAAAAACACAATGCTTATCAAAATTATCTTTGTTATAGTTACTGCTCCACCAAGAAACTGAACTATTGTCAGTCTTGACGTCTTTGTCCAATATTTTCGGTACTACAGGTATAAAAAAGAATAACAGACTCTTAAATTGATTTCACAGTTAACATCTAAGTAACCATTGTTAACATCAGCATGTTGTCGAATCAGACAATTCGATAATGTCTATAATTATTTTTGTTTGAACATGATATTACGAAAATTACAGTTACCACTCCCAAACGAAGCACTACCACATAAAGCAGAACAGTCGCAGCGAATACTTTCTATCGGACAAGCATTGCTGTGCGAGTATACCAGAGCTGATCAACTACCACAAACACAACAGCGGCGGCCTGTGCTCGCGCCTTAAAACCACGCCGTGTGACCGGCCCGCGCCGCCCACAGCTGGACTGTCGCATGGTCAGTATGGTTAGTCGAAACATCGTCATTGTCATTCTCTAGCCATTACTAACGCCATATGGAACGGTATTACTAATCCTGGCATTTACTATCTATCTTTTCTAAGGGTGGAAGATTGCTGTCGAATTGATGTCGAAATTAATTGAATCAAAATATGTGAATGTCATTGTTTAACGTCAATCGACTGCATTTTAGTGATGCCTTGTAAATGCGCTTCATTGAAGTATTAACGCCTGTAGTTTTGATTTCACACAATGAATGAGTCGTATCGGCAGCAGTAAATATATTTTTGCGCCGTTTTCAACAATGTCATAAGCCTAAATCCTACTTAGTTCCTTTTATCAGTACCAAGGCAGTCAAAAGCACCTGTCTGCCTTTTTTTCTGCTATTTGACCTTTTTTTACCGATCGAAAAACATCAATGATCATTTTGTTAGGGAAATCATCGATAATATTTTTAGGCGTATGCATTACAACGGCAGATTTTTCAACCAAGAAATAACTTCTTAGAGATTTTTTTTATAGCAATACTAACCTATAGCTTATGCATAGAAAATAATTACGCCCAACGTCCCAAGCAATTTATTTAAAAAAAAATCAGCTTTAGAAATTAAAGGGGACTATTGCATACATTTAATGCAGATTAATTTTCTGTCATTAAATGTTCACTTTTATACGTAGTAAAGTATATGTGACGAAAATTAAAAATAATTCCCTATATTGGGGGCCGGATCACAGTCTAACTGAATGCTGTTGTACACAAGAGTTTTACGTGGAGTGATGGCCGGTAGAACTTCCACAACCACACAAGTAATACGATATTCCGATACAAAACAAATGTCAAACAAGAAATACGACAAAATGTATTGTGACGTCAATTAGAAATTAATAGGTACTGCATTCATGCGATATAATTATATAATTGTATATACGTACCTATTGTAATTTAATGGGGCAATTTTCCTCGACTCGCACCAAAGAAGATAATGCATGTCAGGTTATTTATGGAAATTAGCTTCAAAACAATTTTATTTAAGTATTAGATAAGTGCTTTCAATTATGAGATTTTGTCTTAGTCCAATCGCAAAGGTTTTCTATAAATACTTACGATAACTGAGATATTTAGTACCGCAGCATGTATTTTTTCTCAGGTGTTATCGGTTTAGTTTAGTTACTTTGCAGTATGAGGGTGGTCAATATTTAAAATCATTGAAAGTTAAATTCGTAAGCATAATCAGACTATAATGTTTGCTGGGACCTAATTCGTCCAATCTGCAGCAGGGCATGGGCTCCAATCTACCACGTAGTTTTTGTCTCGACAATCTCCTATTGCGTTAGTACATAAAATGTCTACAATTTCAAACTAATTGTGACAGTCATTGTTTGGAACATCCTAAAATGACCAGAAATGAGGAGATTCGCAGAAGAACCAAAGTCAACGATATAGCTCTTCGAGTCGCTAAACTTAAGTGCAGTGGGCGGGGCACATGCTTGTAGAACCATTGGCTGATGGGGCAAAAGGTTCTGGACTGGCGCCCACGTACTGGAAGACGCAGCGTAGGGAGGCCCCCTCCAAGGTGGCCCGATGACCTGGTGAAGATCGGAAGGAAGCCGGTGGATGCGGGCGGCACAAGACCGGTCATTGTGGAAAGCCTTGCGGGAGAGACCTCTGTCCAGCAGCAGAAAATTACCACTAGTCTTAATATAATTCGCATTATTTGAACTAGACTGGTAAATAATTCCCCAACTTCCATTTCCAGACAAATGGGAGATCGATCCATCAGAGTTGGTGTTACTGGAGGAGTTGGGGGCGGGCCAGTTCGGAGTGGTGCGGCGCGGCAAGTGGCGCGGCCGCATTGACACCGCCGTCAAGATGATGAAGGAGGGCACTATGTCTGAAGACGACTTTATTGACGAAGCCAAGGTTATGACGTGAGTATCTATACCATAGTTATGAATTGATTTTCGTATGGCTGTGTGACCATGTTGTTCTTTTTTAACTACCCAACAGATTCAGTAGGCCTAGTATGAGTTTTTAATACGAAACTCGACCGTCGATATCGAGCGCGTTTGGCGCTCTCATTGGTTGAGAGTTCTTACGACCTTGAAACGGGCCGATCGCTGAATCAAACGCGCTCGATATCGACGATCGAGTATCGTAATGAAAACTCATACTAGGCCTACAGAGCAGTGGTGGCCTAGTGGCATCGGCCGCTAATTACGAGTTGTAGGTCGTAGGTTCGAACCCCATCAGGCGCTTTACTTTGTGTAAATTATTCCGTCACCACTGCTCTCAAAACGATGAAGGAAAACATTGTGAGGAAACCGGCATGTACTAGAGGCAAGACTTCTAAGACTTGTGACATTAGCAACCCGCACTGGGCCCGCGTGGTAGATTACGGCCCACTTCCTCTCACCGAGAGGAGGCCTGTCTCCCTGGAGTGGGAACATATAGACTGATTATGATAACCAATCTTGATGATATTTGGCACACAGGTGGTTTTAACGAGGACTTATTACAGGATCGAATCTTATGCAACTGAAACCGCGGGACACAGCCAGTAAACCATATTATTGTATTGCTGTCATCATCATCATCTCAGCGTTAATCCCAGTCGCATCCGTAGCTTTTCAGCTTTGGAGTCTGGGGTCCGCTTTACCAGTCTAACTGCTGATTTTAGCTAAACTTCGATATTTTCCGTGAAGCGACTGCCGTCTGACCTCCACAACCCGAAGGCGATATCTCATTATTGTATATATGTATTGCTGTCCTGTATAAAATTAACCGTCAAAATAACCAATTTCAGAAAACTTCAGCATCAGAATCTCGTCCAGCTGTACGGCGTATGTTCGAAGCACCGACCGATCTACATAGTGACGGAGTTCATGCGGCACGGCTCCCTGTTCAACTACTTGCGACGAACGTCTCCCGACCAGCTCGGACCCGCCGTGCTACTAGACATGTGCATACAAGTGAGATAATTTAGTTTTTTTTCCTAATATCCTATGATTCTTATTAACGTGAAAGTTTTTATGGATGTATGGATTTTTTTGTCACTCTTTCACGCAAAAACTGCTGAACGGGTTTGGCTGAAATTTGGCACACAGGTGGTTTATAACCAGGATTAATATATAGGATAGTTCTTATCTGGATATTCTTCTTAATTCGCCCACTCCTCCTTCTTATCTTGCGAATCACTTCCAATATTTGTGTTCTTCACACAGCAAGAATCTGCGTTCTTCTAATAGGTAATCTTCTCTTACTCTGTCCTTCTCATACCTCTGACTTTGTTCACTCTTCATTTCATATTCAGTCAATTCTCCCGTGGAATGCACTTCCTCTTGATAACAGGATGGCGACTAGTCGATTTCCATTTAAGCGGAAATTGCAGAGTTATTTTGCAAATAGGGTGGGGTCATCTCATCACCTTTCTCACAAGTTTTATTTTTGTATATGTTATAGTAATAGTACGTATGTGTATATAGCTTAATTAAGTATTTGTTTATATAGTGTTATGACATTTCTTTTCCTTTTCATTGTTTCTGTAACTAAAGCACCTGCCATCTAGTCTCTTCACCACCCGTGACTGGTAGATAATGCCTAAGGCATTAAGTTCGCCTCTGTACATTTTCTTTGTGCGAAAGTATAAATAAATATTAAACTTATGCAGGTGAAACGGCGACGTCGTTTGGACTTGGTGCTTCTCACTTCTAGTGGATTTTACGACGCACTAAGTCATCTGTCCACCTTGTGGGGGAGACCTGCCCACATGAGCAATGACTACACTAATTAATGTACCCAACTGCACGTTTAAGAACTAAAAAGCTAGTTTTATTTCATATCTCCTGAAAATTTCCAAAATTTCTAAATTATTCTTAAGTAAGTGTGGCCATATTAAAAAGGAAAAATCACCTTTGCTAATCAAATCGTATTTATTTCAGGTTTGCAAAGGGATGGCATATTTAGAAAGGCACAATTATATTCATCGAGATTTAGCTGCCAGAAATTGCTTAGTTGGAGACGAGAATGTTGTAAAGGTACGTAAGTTGTTCTACGTACTTACTTAATGTTGTTTTATATCATTATTTGCGGATTTTGTTCCTAGACTATAATACTCCATTTGCGTTAGCTTTAGACAAAGGTTGATAGAAGCAGAGACGCACAACATTTAAAAGTAATGGTTTCAATTTCATATTTTAACTAATTTAAAGACTATACCAAAACTAAAATAACACAACAAATATAAAACGAAAATCTGCAAAAAAGGTAGCATTCACAAGTATCGACAAATGAATGTTAAACACTGCTACGTATTTTGGCAGAAGCCGTTATAACCTGGCAAAATTAAAAAGAAACACCTAGTTAGCCACAACATATGACCAAATTAAGGAACATTTCAGAATTTGGTAGACTTATAGTAACATGTAAAACATTCCTAGTACTGACTACGCCTGATTTTGATCGTAATTGTGCAGTAATAAATATGAATACTTGCAGGTGGCTGACTTCGGGCTGGCGCGCTACGTGCTGGACGACCAGTACACCAGCTCCGGCGGCACAAAGTTCCCCATCAAGTGGGCTCCGCCCGAGGTGCTCAACTACACACGCTTCTCGTCCAAGTCAGACGTCTGGGCCTTCGGTCAGTTACCACTTCTGTAGGCCTAGTATGAGTTTTCATTACGAAACTCGTTCGCCGATATCGAGCGCGTTTGACTCAGCGATTGGCCCGCTTCAAGGTCGTAAGAACTCTCAACCAATGAGAGCGCCAAACGCGCTCGATATCGACGATCGACTTTCGTATTGAAAACTCATACTAGGCCTACTGTTAATATTTTCTTGTGAAGAGTTTACTTTCAGTATTATCCCTTATTAGAGATCTAGAAAAATAAAATCGTAAATCAATTCACTGACAGAAAACTCACAGCACAGCGCTTCCTTATATCGCGAAAATCGGTACTAAAAAGGATTATGTTTAATAGGGGATGAGAGTTTATCATTTTTACTGAAGTAAAAACCAACGGGCCCAAAATTAGACAAACCGTAACCGTCCGGTTCTACAGTATGTTAAGAAAACCCTGTCAGACCCGTGAAGGTGTTGTTAGGTATCGATAACTGATTCTACTAATGCATACAAAACCGGGCTAAACTTTAAAAAAATCCCCCTAAAAAAATAAATATTATTTCGCAAAAAGAGATAACTTAATAAATGTGCGTTAAGCACCCTTCCGCGGGCGGCGGGCGGCAGGGCACGCGGCACGTGGTCGCATCGCTATTCGCTCATAATAATACCGGTGTTGTCACTTTTTTAGAAATTACCAAATTTCGGGGAAGTTGGAATTAATTCGCGGGAAAAAAAAGATTATTTCAAAATTCATTTGTATTGGTACTATGATGATTACGTAAAATTTTATATTATATTTGGTCATGTGTTTACCTAACCTTTATTATCCTTATGGGTCGGACAGAATTTTCTTAACATACTGTATATTGGCGCCGATTCTCCTGTTCACAAACTAAACTAATTTTAAGTTTACTGTACTCTTTTTCTTTCCATTTCGCTAACAAAGGGATAGAAGATAGCATTTTAGGTTAATACTGTCAAATTAAGATAGGGGTCGTTCAAGTATTACGTAAGCACTATTGGGGGGCGGGGAGGGGTCTTTGTTTTGTTTATTTTGGATGACATAGGGGGTAGGAGAGTCTAGATGATGATTACGTCATCGGTAGTTATTTACTTTTTTTTATACGAAGTGCAACCCTCACATTATCAATGCTTGAAATGATTTGTTCATAAGATTATAATATTTTTGTCCCTTACTCTATGTTGAATACTGTATAAGTGAAATCTAACATCTATCTTAAATCTATTTTCTTATTTTTAAAATTATAAATATTATATAACATTATAATTATAAATATAAAATGATACATTTATAATTGAGAAATGTTTACGTAAGCATAGGGGAAGGGGGTAAGAGTTTTGCTTACTTTTGCTGACATGGGGGATGGGGGGGTAAATAATTGTAATAAATCTGCTTCGTAATATTGGAACGGCCCCATACTCCATAGACAGAAACGCGATGATAAATAAACATGGCGACTAAAAATACGCCAGTTTACGTCAGGACCGCACTAATTTGACAGGTCTAAGCTGACATTTTATCTTCTGTCCTTTTCTTAATAAAATAGAAGGAAAAAGATGCACATAACTTAAAAGTGAACTAGAGAATCGGCGCCATTGTCTTTTCAATTTAAAGGAATAGTAGCGAGGCTGCCTACATCTTAAGTAGAAACGTTTTAGAACAACTGACCTGGTAATTTAACTAATGATAATCTTTTTATTCGTTCAGGTGTGTTAATGTGGGAAGTATTTACTTGTGGGAAAGTACCATATGGCAGGATGAAGAACTGTGAAGTGGCAGATATGGTTCAGCGGGGTATGTTGCTTGAGAAACCCAAGGGCTGTCTCAATGAAATATACAATGTGAGTATCTTGGAGTTATTTTTAATATTATTATATTAATGCATTTGGCAGACAAAAATAACTACAGGCCTATATCACTTGCAACTGTAGTGGCAAAAGTATTCGACGGTGTGCTTAACACTCAGTTAAGGAAACACGTTAAGCTCCACTGTAACCAGTTTGGGTTTCGGCCTGAGCTGTCCACAGAGAGTGCAATACTGGGTCTGAAGCATACCGTTAATTACTATACGAAGAGAAAGACCCCAGTATACGCATGCTTCCTCGATTTATCCAGGGCCTTTGACCTGGTCTCGTATGATGTCCTTTGGGAGAAGCTGGAGAACACTGAAGTACCAAGGGAACTCATTAGTGTATTACGGTACTGGTACGGGCACCAGGTCAACAGTGTCCGATGGGCGGGGGCAATGTCGGATACTTATAGTGCTGAGTGTGGCGTGAGACAGGGCGGTTTGACCTCACCTACATTGTTTAATTTGTATATGAACGAGCTGATCGTCAGGCTCAGCAGTCAACGTGTCGGATGCTATGTGGACGGAGTGTGTGTCAACAACCTAAGTTACGCGGACGACATGGTGCTGCTGAGCGCTTCGATATGTGGGCTGCGGAGGCTACTAAGTGTCTGTACGGAATACGCGCGTGGACATGGGTTAATATATAATGCGAGAAAAAGTAAATATATGGTCTTTGAGGCTGTCGGTGGGTCGAGCCCTATGAAAATACCAGCTGTTCATCTGGGAGGTGTGCCACTAGATCGCGTGGATAATTTTAAATACCTAGGGCATATACTCACCGAGGATCTCGGGGACCAGGCTGATATAGAACGGGAGCGGAGAGCGCTGTCTGTACGAGCTAGTATGATAGCCCGCAGGTTCGCGCGGTGTTCGGATGGTGTGAAGATCACGCTCTTTAGAGCGTACTGCACATCCTTGTACACGTGCAGCCTGTGGGTGAACTATACTGGCTCGGCATACAGTGGTCTCCGTATCCAGTATAATAACGCGTTCCGGGCGGTGTTGGGGCTGCCCCGCTTTTGTAGTGCATCAGGGATGTTCGCGGACGCGCGCACGGATTGTTTTAATGCTACTGTGCGGAAACGCGGCGCGTCCCTTGTGCGTCGGGTGTGGGCCAGCTCCAATACCATCCTGGCAATGATCGCCGACAGGCTAGACTGCCCTTATATCCGGCATAGCTGTGGTAGACATGCTGCTGTACAGATGCCCACTAGGAGATTATAAGTTGACATTATTGTAAAACTTCTGTTTGTCTATTCAATGTTATTCTTATGTATTTTGATTATTATTTTATTTTGTCTTTATTTTCTTTTGTTGTTTAAATTTATATTTTATTATTTGATTTCCTTTTTGAATTATTTTAATGTTTAATTGGATTTATGGACTATAATTGTCTGAAATAAATAAATAAATAAATTAATACATCCCAATATCCTATATGAAAAAAGAAGTAATTATTCTGTACATCCTGAAAAAAAAATTGAGCTATTTCTTTAAAATGTCTGTTCTTTGACTGTCTGTTAATTAAGATATTTATATAACTGTTTGTATGAGAGTGTAGAACTGAGCGGGTGTTCGTGTGCCGCAGGTGATGCGGCTGTGCTGGCGACGCTCTCCGGAGGAGCGGCCGTCGTTCCGCGCGCTGAAGGAGGAGCTGGGAGCCATCGCTCACTCTGTGCTGGCCGACTGACTGCGCCTGCTGCTGCAGCTGCTGCGGCCCGCGCCGCCCGCCTTCTGACTGACGCCTGCCTCACAAGAGGCTGGGATGCACAGCCGATTTTTTAACGCGGCGATTTTTTATTGCACCCTGTATTTACGATACAATGCTTAGCGTCGAGAGTTAAAAATCCAATGTTGGATTTTTCGACGCACCGGGTTGAACTATTCGATTGGCAATGCTCGGTTCGACACCGACAGTTGAAAAACCACTGCGCGACAGAAATCTTCGCGTTAAAAAAGCACCTGGGCTCACAGCCGGTGAACTGTGTCACCACCAATGTACGAGCGTGTCCCGTTACACGTTTGCATAGACTCGGGACTGAGCAGAGGTCTAGCGAGTAGCTTTCGCCGCGTTTGAGTTGCGCGGGGCGGGACGGTAGCTAGCGCGACGCCACGAATGCGTGTCGGAATGATAGTGGCGGCGGTGCGAGGTTACCGTGGGCGCCCCGTTTGGACGATTAAAATTTTCATGATATAAATTCGGAAATCAGATGATTCCATGTTTATTTTGTGATTTCGGCCACGTTACTCGCGATTATGGAATCTCCCGATCGTGAACGACACCGATTTATACCCTCGAAAATTTTCACGGTAAGGGTAAACAGAAGCTGACATAGAGTTCCGATAATAATAGATCTATGACACGGAATTGATCTCACAATAGGAATTGACATATTATACCCGTTAACCGCGCGAGTAATCGTAGGTGCCGTCCACTGCCACTTTAAGGTTTCAATAAAAAGTAATTTTTAAAAGCATCGAGTGGTCTGTCTAAGGACAGTAAAAGAGGAGGTAAATAATACAGGTAGAATTCTTGTCCTTAAGAAGACCACTGGATTCAAAATAATAGACGTTTCTTTTATACGTAGAAACCGTACATATAATACTGATGCAATGTAATGTAACGTAAACATGCAAAAATGCAAGTTCAATCGTTTATTAGTTTTCTATTATACCTTTAAGCCGTTTATGTGTACTTTAGCTATGATTTCAGCTAAAATTAGATAACAAAAACTCATTTTTACATCCTCATATCATTATCCATGGTAGTTTTATTGTAAATATAATACTGTAGCTATTAAATATACTAGTCGGTACATAACAGCGACGTTATACTTTGTACAATGCCGTCGGCATTTATTTCGCACATCACGTTTATCTGAATATCCTTTCCTCGTATGTTCCTACACAAGGCGCGTTTTCAATACATGTGTAACCTAGTTTCCCAATAACTTACTGATTAGCTCACTGTTGTTTTAATCTCGTAATAGTCACAAAATCATTCCAATTATTGATTGAATATATTTTTTGTACATTCCTTTTTAAAGTACTAGTCATTAAGAGAATTAAAAAAAAACCGTATAAACATTTATTGCGAAATTTTTAAATCTAAATTAAAAAGGAAAAAAAGATGATTGAGTAAGTGTAACTACAACACTGCAATGAATAGTTACATAACAATTTGTAGATATATATTTATTAAATGAGACTTGGATATCTGTGTCCATTGCATGTTGTGTTACAAATTACTTAACTTGGGATATACTGAGATGGTGGTAACACTAAGAAAATGTGCCAATTATGTATAAACCCTTATTAATTTTAGGCATTTATGACTGAATAAAAATTCTCAATAAATAATAATTTTAGGTTCTTTTCTGATTTGTAATTCAATTAAAATGGGCGTGAAATTCAAGTAACAGTATTTATAAAACATTTTTACAAAATGGTATTTTAATTCCATTAAGTTATAAGTAAATGTATTTTTTGTGATAAATCTTAATTTTTTAGTAAGTATTCTATAATAGGAATTATGAAGAAAAGACTACCTGTAGTTTTAAATTTTACAAAATAAAAAAAAAACTACTAATGTAATATTCCAGAATTAGGAACCAGTACATTAATAATGAAGGTAAAATGACTTTAACTGGGAGAACGGTTTAGATGTGGTGTTGAAAAACTAATGAATTTAATGCTAAATAGGATATGAGTCTTCATAACATCACCCTAGCCCGTTCTTCCGATTAAAATACTGCCTGTAGTAATACATGTCGCTCGATACATAGAATACTGCATTCTTATAAAATTCGCAACACATTTGTACAGCGAGTGTTTGTATAACTGTTTTGTAAAACTATTAAGTCAAGTAAAATAATGATTAAATTCGTGTTTTTTCTTTTAAAGAACTGGTTTACTAATGATTAAATTCGTGTTTTTTCTTTTAAAGAACTGGTTTCTCCTTGCGATTTTATACCACCCTATAAAATAACAGGCACATTTTTACTATATCTTCTGTAGGTATATAAAACATTTGCATATACATATAGTCTTAGCAGCCAAATTATACAAGGAGTCGGGAATGCTAACGCCAGAGCAATAGACTAGTTGTCAGTGTGAGAAGCGGTTGGTGTCTGTGGTAAAACATCCAGAGGTCATCAACCGCAGATTCCAATAGTAATTTCCTCATGTTTACGATCTTACCCTCTTAGCAGTTACATATTTATACAAAAATATTCAATTTGCAATTTTGACAGCCGCCGTGGCGTAGCGGTAGCGAACGCAGCCGCTGCGCTACGAGGCGCGGGTTCGATCCCCGCGCAGTGCAAATATTTGTATGCATGAATATGAATATTTGCACTCGTCCGGTAGTGCCTCGGAAATCACGTTAAGCCTTTGGTCCCGGTTCCCATTCGATCATCTAATGGCAGTCGTTACGGGTTGTTGGAGTCTTCAAAAGTTCAACAATTGGTCTAACTGCAATGCATCGATATCGACACCAACTTTTTCAACTTTGGAAGCGTTGTCACGCAAACTATTCGGTTTAGAAAAAAAAATATTTTAGAAACCTCGATATCATTTTTGAAGACCTATCCATAGATACCCCACACGTATGTTTGATGAAAAAAAAAAAAAATGAGTTTCAGTTCTAAGCATGAGGAGCCCCCCGTATTTATTATTTTTTTTTTATTTTTGCATCAAAATCTTAATGCGGTTCATAAAATACATCTACCTACCAAGTTTCAACAGTATAGCTCTTATAGTTTCGGAAAAAAATGGCTGTGACATACAGACGGACAGACAGACATGACGAATCTATAAGGGTTCCGTATTTTGCCATTTGGCTACGGAACTCTAAAAAATTTAGAAAACCACGTATATAGCTTCTATTAATTCAATTAATAGAAGCTATATACGTGGTTTTCTAAATAATTTATTTCGTTTAGTTACAACAAATACAATTAATTTAATTGTATTTGTTGTAACTAAACGAAATAAATTATGCAGGAATCGGTTGAGTTTATGCACGTGTAACTCGACCACAGTGAATATAAAAATAAATACCATAGAAATATAGACATCTTTATATCAGAAAGGGTTTTTTACGTGCCTCGAGCGCCAACGACTTGATATGCAGTAAAAGGATTACATTTGGACTTTTGGAGACAAATAGAAATGTGCCAATTAACAATTCTTTTCTTTATTATGGGAAATATATCCAAGTTTTCATATAGATTTTTTTATGAAATAAAATAAAATATGAAAATACGGTTACAGTTTTTATTTAGGATCGTAAATTGGTGAATAAATATTAATTTAAATGTATAATATTATTTGTCGATAGGACATTAATCCCATCCTTATGTTTTACTATAGATACGTTATACATTTGTAGCGTGGCGCAGGAGGACACATCGCGTATTACACCAGTCAACAAAAAAAAATTTTTTTTTTGCGCATGGGTTTTACTAATGCAATTATTATTATACAGTATGTTACGAAAACCCTGTCCGACCCGTGAAGGTGTTGTTAGGTATCGATAACTGATTCTACTAATGCATACAAAACCGGGCTTTACTTAAAAAAAAAATCCCCCTAAAAAAAATAAATATTATTTCGCAAAAGGAGGTAACTTATTAAATGTGCGTTGACCACCCTTCGCCTGCCGACCGCGGGGGGCGGGCGGCAGGACACACGGCACGTGGTCGCATCGCTATTCGCTCATAATAATACCGGTGTTGTCACTTTTTAAAAATTACCAAATTTCGGGGAAATTGGAATTAATTCGTTGGAAAAAAAGATTATTTCAAAATTCATTTGTATTGGTACTATGATGAATACGTAAAATTTTATATTATATTTGGTCATGTGTTTACCTAACCTCTATTATCCTTATGGGTCGGACAGGGTTTTCGTAACATACTGTATAAGCACATATATAAACAAAAATGTGATTACAAATCGAAAATGTTTGCTTTTTAAGAACTTAGAGCGATTTAACTATTTTTGATTTTCGCGCTGAATGAATACCGGTCTTTGCTCTTGGTCTTTAAGTGGGAAGTTATTGGAGACTTCAAGATGGTGTGTTTTTTGACTGGAATGCAAGGTGGATATACTAAACACTCCTGTTATCTTTGCCTGTGGGATAGTAGAAATGATGCCGCTCACTACCGACAAAAACATTGGCCCGTACGTACTGAGTACAAAGTAGGAAAATACAATATTAAATGGGAAGCAATTGTCGATCCTAAAACTATATTAATGCCGCCATTGCATATTAAATTGGGTCTTATTAAACAATTTGTAAAGGCTCTAAATCATGAGTCCGAAGCTTTCAAATATTTGAAGAGCTTTTTTCCAAAGCTTTCAGAGGCGAAAATCAAAGCTGGAATCTTTGTAGGTCCACAAGTAAAAAAAATTATGAATTGTGATATTTTCCTGGAGTTACTTAGCAATGAAGAGAAAAAAGCCTGGAACAATTTTAAGGCAGTAGTTCATGGTTTTCTTGGTAACCGTAGAGCTGAAAATTATGAAGAGTTGATCTCTGACATGATTACGAATTTTGCCATCATCGGATGTAGAATGTCTAAAAATGCATATGTTACATTCTCATTTGGATAAATTTAAAGATAATATGGGAGCTTATTCGGAAGAACAAGGAGAACGCTTCCATCAAGATATAATGGAATTTGAGAGACGTTACCAAGGCCAGTATACTGAAAGCATGATGGGGGATTATGTTTGGGGTTTAATAAGAGAAACTTCTACTGAACATGACAGGAAAAATAAAACTGTTCATTTTTAAACATTGTAACACTCTTTTAAAACTTCTATTGTAAAAAAAAATCTTAAATGGACGTTCGGTATCTTTTAATAAATCAACTCTATGTCAATTTTTAATGTATTTTCATTAATTTTAATTTTCCCATTTTTTACTCATGAAAGCAAATTCAGAACTATTTTTTGTTCTTATTCTTATTTCTAGATATAAAAACAATAAAAATAAGTTACGTTTAACCCGTGCGCAAAAATGCTGTAGACCAGTGTTATATAGATGGGCGTTCAAAAGGTTAAAGAGCCTATTCACTCTAGCTTTGAAGAGTAGAATTCTAGTCAGACGGAAACCGCCGCTGGCAATTTGTTCCAGTTCCTCGGTGTCTTCTTCTTTAACCTATAGAGGTCTACTGGACAAATTTCTCTGCCAAGGCTTTCGGTGAACAGTCTTGTGCTGCCCGCATCCATCGGCTTCTCGCGATATTCACCAGATCTTCGGTACACCTTGTTGGGGGCCTCACTATGCTGCGTCTTCTGGTACGTGGCCGCCACTCCAGAACCTTACTGTCCCATAGGCTATCGGTTCTACGAGCAATGTGCCCCAACCACTGCCACTTAATTTTAGCGACTCGAAGAGCTATGTCGGTGATTTTGATTCTTCTACGGATCTCTTCATTTCTGATTTAATCGCGCAAGTAATCTCCGAGCATAGCTCTTTTCATCGCCCTTTGTGTGACTGTCTGAGCCTTCGTGCGAGACCCATTGTAAACGACCACGTTTCAGTTCCATAAGTCATCATTGGCAACACACACTGGTCATAGACTTTGGTATCTTGGACGATGAGATGATGTAACGTAGCTCTAGCCTCCCGAACGCTGTCCAGCCGAGCTGGATTCGACGAGACACCTCTTTCTCGAAGTTGGACAATTTGTCCCAAGTATGTATACTCATCATCAACTTCAAGTGCAGAGCAACCAACTAGAACTGGAGTGGGTGCGACATGATCTTCGCCTTATCCATGTTCATCTCTAAAGATAAAGTCATTGAGCATTTTGCCCAAGTCTTCCAGGGTCTCCGCCATGACCACGATATCATCTGCAAAACGGAGGTTAGTGATGTAGGTACTCGCCGTTGATGTTGATGCCAAGTCCTTTCCAGTCCAGGAGCTTGAAGACATCTTCCAACGCAGCAGTGAACAATTTGGGAGACATGACATCTTGTCTTACTCCACGTTGCACGTTTGGCGCTCTCATTGGTTGAGAGTTCTTACAACCTTGAAGCGGACCAATCGACGAGTCAAACGCGCTCGATATCGACGATCGAGTCTCGTAATGAAAACTCATACTAGGCCTACTGGTATAAAAGACGAGGCGAAACGCTTCGTCCGTATCGTAGTGGTGTCAACACGTGATGTCGTACGACGGGTCGTCCGATGATGGAACGGAGATGGGGGAATAGGGTATTTGACTAAAAAAAAAACTAATTAGTCCCTCAGGCAGATTTCCAAAAAATACTAGACACGATTTTTTGTTTTATCAAAACAATAAAAATTGACAAATATAAAAGGCATCAAAGATCAGGAGTGGTGGCTGGTGACGTCACTGGTCGCTAAAAAGTATAGAGTCTAGTGACGTCACACGAGTTTTCAACTCACTGTATCGTCTTCATTTTTTGTTCATATGAAAAAAGAAAAAATACGTGTCTAGTATTTTTTTTTTAATCTGACTGACGGACTAATTATTTTTTTTAGTCAAATACCCTATTAAGCCATGCAATTCGCTCGCACACTCCGAAATATAACACCGATGTTCAAATGTTTTTATAGTACTATCTCAAAATTAAAATGTTATTCTAAGTATATAAAACCCATAAGGGCTCTTATGCAACATCAGAAGCACCAAGCTTCTAACGTTCAGGAGTAGCGCTTGCGAGGTAGCAGTAGTATGTTATAAATACGTTTGTGAAGAATGGTAAAAGAGTGTTAATAAAAATGTTTAAAATAAAACATCGTTTAGATGATCATTTATTTATTATAATATATAGGTCGATAAGTCAAAATACAACTTAACAAATAAGTACATAATGAAGGTACTTCATATATTTATTTTAAAGATGGCATTCAGCAGGTACTAAATTGTAAAATTACCACAGAAATCAATATTATGTAGAGAAACTAAAATATAATAAAACTGTCAATACGTAGGTATGACACTAAAGGTACTTATGCATTGTGTGGATGCAAACTAGTCTGATGGCAGAAGCCCACACCGAACCCAAGAGGCCGATGCTTGCCTTACAAAGACTTACATAGCTACGTGAGCTATACAAATTATACATATTAAATTTTTATTATTGTTCATAATTAGGAGTTGTTCCACTTGGCATCCCTAAAAGTCCTCTGTAAGAGCAGTTCTCGGAAACGAATGTACAATAATCCCTCAGACCAAATGGAAGTTATAATTTTCTAATTAAAGTTCTAATTAAAGTGGCCTTTCTATTTATATTTGTTCAAGGTATACATTTATAATGTTATGAATAATTATGACTAAATTGCGACTTAAACAAGAAATTACGCATTTGGAATAAACCGCATCGGTGGAATGTAGATTGTTATTATTATAGGTTTTGTAATATGAAGATAAATGGCGTTAGGTGTATAGTAGGAAACACATACACCTACTCAGTACATAAGCAACATGTTCGTAACTACTAAGTACATGCATTAATAATTCGTGAAATCATGAGAACCTAATAAATTCTTAGCATTAACAACAAGAGACCCTGTAACTTTTCAGGATTTACCTACATTTGACTACTGGAGTCAATTTTGTGTTAGTGTTTTTACTGACTTAACTCAAATATTTATTCATGTTAAATCTTATATATATATGATTAAATAACAACTTTAATTAATTATTAAGAATATAATAGAACGAGACAATGTGGCAAAAGTGATAAAACCTATCAACAATAAACTAATTGAACAAGAATGTCGACGAATGGGATAAACTTAAAAGTAAGTAATATTACATTAATCTAAAGTAACATAGTTCCAAAAGTTTTAATTTTTTTGGAAAACCATAAAAAATAATCTCATTCACAATGAATAATTGACGTTTTGGTTTAATGTTTTGTTAACTATGCTAACAAAGTAAGCGTATATAAATGACAAGTATTTCTTTCCAGAATTCACCCTTGGCAACAAAAGTATACAGGTTGTACCTATTTACAGCGTTGCCAGATTTTTTGAGTCAAATCGCGATTGCCGCAAAGCTCAAAATTCACAAAATACATATTCGTTTGAATGTAACTGACAGCTCTAAGGCATTCTCTCGACGGCCGCACTGTAGATTAGATAGTTTTTATTACTCATTATTTTAATGATAAGTCATAGAAAGTGTATTTTAATGAAAAGTAAGTTATTTTACTATTCAAATAATAGTAACTACCTGGTTTACCATGTAGGGCAGTCTCCAGTGGCAGCAGATGTGATTTAATGACGATGAGATTTAATTTTAAGTTAAAAATTGGTACGTCTGGCAACGCTGTCTATTTACCTACTATGAAAGTACAACTAGTTCGTCGTATCATACAAAAGTAATTAAGACCGCCCATTGTGTCACCCTTTGTAAAATCTTTATATTTATGTTTCTGTAATCTATATGGTGTACATAATAAAGAGTATTCTATTCTATTCTATGTTATGGCAAATCTTAGGCAGAGGAAGTGACAACAGCGAACAGCAGGGCGACAGTGTAGTTTTTCTTATTATTTTCATAACAACAAAATTAAAAAACGAATTCGAGCGAAGACTTATAGGGCTGGTAACATTATCCTAGAACTAAGTATTAGTAGATAAATAACACGACATGATGGCACTTGTAACTGATAATGGTGAATCATATAGGTACCTGCGGACAGTCCACTCCGTCTGCAATCATTTTAAGAACCCTGTTGGGGCTGGTCATAACTCGAGCTACCGTTGACGCTGTGCGTTTGCGCATTGTCTAAAAACAGGCGACACGTGTCGCATGTTGGGATGTTTAATCCCCGATGCACTACAACGCTTTGGCAACCCCATCAGTCTTCAGTGGACACAAAGGCTCCATATGACGCCCGTGAGGCCGTGAATAATATCGCTCACACAAGCTGTAGGTACGTGAAGGAGGAATGTTCTAAAGAGCGTCACTAGTAAAATGGGTGATTATATTGCCATAAACAAAGAACAATACTTTGGTATAACGCTTCACCCATTATTTCTCTTGTCAAAATAAAAAAGAAATTAATATATTGATAAAAAAAATTGGTAATTAAGATACTTAAATATCTTGTCATGAAAAACTTATTAAGTGATTACACAAAAGTTCACTATCATCAATCACACTGGAGTGGATAAATCTTTGCAGAAATTTAATATAGAGTATCCATAGTACAGTAATTTATGTATGTTAAGAAAACCCTGTCCGACCCGTGAAGATGTTGTTAGGTATCGATAACTGATTCTACTAATGGATACACAACCGGGCTAAACTTAAAAAAAAAAAAAAAATTCGCAAAAAGAGGTAACTTAATAAATCTGCGTTAAGCACCCTTCCGCGGGCGGCGGGCGGCAGGGCACGCGGCACGTGGTCGCATCGCTATTCGCTCATAATAATACCGGTGTTGTCACTTTTTGTATAATTACTTGATATTTACTTCAATGATGATTGGTAGTAAGTTTTTCGTTTTTTTGGAATGCATCATCATCATCTTAGCGTTTATCTTGGTTGCATCCGCGGCTTTCGCGTTGGAGCCCGGGTCCGCTTTCCTGCTTAATTTCCTCCATTTCGCGCGATCCTTAGCATCCTGTGGTGTGAGATTGTTGGCACGCATGTCATCTCTTACAACGTCAAGCCAGCACCTCTTTGGTCTACCCCGCTTGTTCCGATTCCGACCCGGCGGAGGCGCCATGGCAAGTCATTTGTGACCCACGTAACATGCCAAGTTTTCGTAAGACATGACTGTACCAACGTAGGCGACCCTCCTGCAGTTTTTCCGCTATGTCACGGACATGAAACTGCCACGGATGCGGGAGTTCCTGATACGGTCCTTCCGCGTAACTCCACACATCCACCGCAGCATATTCATCTCCGTGACACGCAGCTCCTGCTTGTGTCGCTCAAGCACAGGCCACGCCATACAGGAGAACAGGTCTAATGATGGTCTTATAGACCCGCCCCCTAAGCTTAACCGGCATTTTGGGGTCAAAAATGACACCTGTCACCTCATGCCATTTTGCCCCAGCTGCGGAAATACGTGCCAAGTATTTAAACTGGTCTGTGCACTCGACCATGTCACCACCTATGCGTACAGACATGGGGTCTGTCGTGTTGCTAGCCATATACACGGTCTTCGGCAAATTGAGTTTCAGACCTCCGCTCTCGAGCGAGTCCTTCCACACATTCACACGCCGCACCAACCGATCCCTGTCCGCGTCCGCCAGCGCTATATCGTCATCATCATGTGAATACCTGATGCTATCCGACAAGTCGTCTAATATCACGCTGAACAGAAACGGACTAAGGACGGAACCTTGGTAGACTCCGACGGTGACGGGGAAGGGTTTAGTGTCACCAACAGCGGTCCTAACAACGGAATCGGATTTGAGGTACATGTCTCGAATTATGTCAACATAGGCTTATGGTACCTCTTTGGACCTCAGTGCCCACCAGATCAACCTCCAAGGGACACAGTCCAAGGCCTTCTGTATATGAAGAAAGAGCATGTGCAGAGGCGTGTTCTTCGATCTGTATCTCTCCATGGCGATCCTTAGTGCGAAGATAGGATCTGTACCCTGGACGAAACCCATATTGACACTCCGAGACAGCACACTCCTGCCGGATCCGGAAGTCTATAATCCTCTCAAAGGTCTCATGGTGTGGGACATGACCTTTATACCGCGATAGTTGCCACACGTGATAGTTGTCAGGAGCACGCGGTTCAAAAAGCTAGTTAACACGCCTACACCGCGAGGACCCATCGCCTTCCAGGCCTCAATGGGGACTCCGTCAGCTCTGACAGCTTTCCATTTTTTGCCCCAGCTGCGGAAATACGTGCCAAGTATTTAAACTGGTCTGTGCACTCGACCATGTCACCACCTATGCGTACAGACATGGGGTCTGTCGTGTTGCTAGCCATATACACGGTCTTCGGCAAATTGAGTTTCAGACCTCCGCTCTCGAGCGAGTCCTTCCACACATTCACACGCCGCACCAACCGATCCCTGTCCGCGTCCGCCAGCGCTATATCGTCATCATCATGTGAATACCTGATGCTATCCGACAAGTCGTCTAATATCACGCTGAACAGAAACGGACTAAGGACGGAACCTTGGTAGACTCCGACGGTGACGGGGAAGGGTTTAGTGTCACCAACAGCGGTCCTAACAACGGAATCGGATTTGAGGTACATGTCTCGAATTATGTCAACATAGGCTTATGGTACCTCTTTGGACCTCAGTGCCCACCAGATCAACCTCCAAGGGACACAGTCCAAGGCCTTCTGTATATGAAGAAAGAGCATGTGCAGAGGCGTGTTCTTTGATCTGTATCTCTCCATGGCGATCCTTAGTGCGAAGATAGGATCTGTACCCTGGACGAAACCCATATTGACACTCCGAGACAGCACACTCCTGCCGGATCCGGAAGTCTATAATCCTCTCAAAGGTCTCATGGTGTGGGACATGACCTTTATACCGCGATAGTTGCCACACGTGATAGTTGTCAGGAGCACGCGGTTCAAAAAGCTAGTTAACACGCCTACACCGCGAGGACCCATCGCCTTCCAGGCCTCAATGGGGACTCCGTCAGCTCTGACAGCTTTCCATTTTTTTGGAATGCATTTAAAAGAAACTATCATTCAAACAATGAAACATATAATTATATTGTAATTAATTTGGTTCCTGTTACTGTGAAAAGTAGTGAATTCTAACAATTAATAACAAAATCTTAATTATTCTTGGTGGTAATAATTAGTAGTTTATCTAAAAGAAACAGTAAATATATACATTTACATATATCTTAATGCTAATACATTCATACCAGTAAAACTTTGCTTTTGTCAGTATTCTTTTGTTTGTAGGTTCACATATCATCAGGAAGTATATCTGGTATCAGATATTGGCACAGGTCCATCTCTGACTGCATGAATATTACCTTGCTAGCTGTATTTTCATCTAGCCTGAAAAATTAATTTTGGGTTAAGTTATTGTTGAGACCAAATAGACAGTCAGGTTAGGTCAAAGAAAACCGGACTCTCCATATGTTTATGGGGTTGTCAGTATTATCAAACTCACGGGAAACACATGGATGAAGGACATACAGAACCAGAAATGAGGATGATGATAAAAGTTGTGGTTAAATTTTCTGTAACAACCCAGAAGTTAAATGACGTAAATAAGTTTAATGAATAACTTCCACTATTCGCATTATTTCTGTTGAAACCATCAGATGGTGAGAATAATAGGGATGTATCCTAGGTATGAAAATCAAAAAGAGAATTAGTCCGTCTAATAGATAATAAAAAAAATTAAGACACGTATTTTTTATTTTGTCGAAATTACCAAAAATTACTCAGATATTGTTACGAATGTACCTTATGTCGAGGGCATAAGGTTCAATATCGCGTGACATGCAGTGCGTAACTTCTAAGCTTTATAACTCGAGATCTAAACATTGTCTAGGTGTAATATAAAAACGCATTCCTAGACTCAAGGTGGCCTATTGAATGGTACAGGTTTTATCAATTTTGTCAACAAAGTGACGACATCGAAATTTCTAGAAACCCGTTTCCGGGAATTACCGTAGGTACCTACTGAATGTACTCGAAGTTATGCGCTATTATTATTACGTCTAGACGATTCTGGAATGTTCGATCAGCTGGCCTATATATAGCGCCGTGACGCCGACGCCGAGTCAGTCTACACTTGACTACCGATACGAAAACAGCGACATTTAAGAAGCGATCTTTGAGAATACCTACTGCGACAACTGTAACGAGAACATTGAGTACTACGTGAAGAAACATCTGTAGTGTTGTTGTGTGTTTACAACACGGACTTCGTGGACGTAAGTGAAGACTTCGGTGCAACGTCAGCAACATTCTACTTGTCATTGCCTACAATCGACTGTACCTTCGTTGCCAATAAACTTCGTAACCCTTAACCGGTATTTTAGTACCCCTAGCCAGTAACAATTGGTGTCAGAAGCGGAATGCCGGTCACGCCAAGGGAAGACGAAAGAGTTCGCACGCGACGACAAGCAGCGATGGATTTGGCACGTCAAGAGGAAGAATCGCTTGGTGTCCCTGCACCTGTAGAAGATGCGGCCGTCGTAACACGGACTAATGTGAGTGCGCCTACTACCACCACTATTCCCGGAGCCAGCGGACCCGATTTTTCGGCGTTACTGGCTCACTTGACGGCGCAAATAAAGCTGAGTATAGAACAATCCCAGGCAGCAACCCAGGCACAAATAGAAAAAACCCAGGCACAAATAGAAAAAACCCAGGCACAAATAGAAAAAACCCAGGTAAAAATAGATAAATCCCAGCAACTGGTATTAGAATTAAACGAAAAATGGGAAAACACCAAAGAAGAGGTCAACGAACTTAGAGTAAAAACAGCACAACAAGATGCACGTATGGACCAGCAAGATACGCGCATAGACAAACAAGAAGTGCGTATGGACCATCAAGATACGCGTATAGACAATCACGATGCTCGTATAGACAAACATGATGCGCGTTTAGAGAAACTGGACAATACCATCATGGAGTTTGGGAAAGAAATAGAAAGAGTACAAAAAGGAGGTATTAAAGGAGTGATGCCTGTATCCAGTGCTTTGCCGACGTTCCTAGTACCCCATTTTGACGGAACAACATCATGGGTAGCCTTCCGCCTTCAATTCGAAAAGGTCGCAAAAGGCAACAACTGGGACGACGATCAAGCTCTAACAGCTCTTATGCTTGCTTTGCGTGGCGATGCCGTACGAATCCTCGAGAATGTTTCCGGCGATTGCAATACCCTAGCCTGTCTGTTAGAAGCATTGGAGACTAGATATGGAGAGAAACACCTCGAACATGTCTACAGGGCTCAACTCCGCGACCGCACACAGAAGAGCAGTGAGGGTTTGCAACAATGGGCAACGGAAATAGAACGTCTGGTTCGCAAGGCGTATGCATCAACACCGGGACTGATTGACGCTACTACTCTGCGATTCTTTACTGATGGGATTCTAGATGCAGAAGTCAGAGCTGCAGTACGTCTGGGTCACCATCAGACCCTGAAGGCAGCTTTGGCACATGCTCTGGAGGTGGAAGCTGTACGTCAAGATGGCCGACAACACGACCGTATTCGAAAAGTGACCGCACAAATAAAAGCCCGACAAGGACCAACTTGTTATGAGTGCGGCGAAAAGGGGCACATTCGAATTGATTGTCCCAGGAAGGCTAAGGGAAGAAGTGCTTCTTGGACAAGTAAAGACGCAGAGGTGTTGCTGTGGCGCAAGCGCGACGCCAAGGTCGAGCCCGAGCGCCCGAGCGAGCGCGTCGATTGGCGCGAGCGGAGCGATCGGAGTGGGCGCCGCGAGCGACCCGCTGAACGAGAACGGGTACGTGTCAAAAACCGGGAACGCGAACGTTCCGGCAAGCGAGAACAAGAGCGCGAGCGGTCGCGCGGAAAGTCGTGGAGTGCGGCGGAAGCAAGGCGGGACAAGGAAGTCGAGGACGAGGCGCGTAAGAAGAAGCGCCTCGAGAAAAAGGCAAAACGAAAAGTCCGCCGCCGCCAGATTACTTCAGGTAGTACGGACCGAGGTGAAGAACGCAAACAGGAAAAGACAGAGAACGTGAGGATTATCCAGGTGAACGCGTTGGACGAGGACTGGAATAATCAGTCATTGGAAAACGCACAGAAGGAAGATAGCGTCTTGAGGACAGTAATCGAATGGAAGAAAAGTGGCCAGCGGCCCCCTTGGAGTGAAATATCAGCGCTTAGCCCTACAGCAAAAAGTTACTGGGCTCAATGGGACAGCCTGATAATTGATAATGGAGTTCTGAAGAGGAAATGGGAATCACCTAGTGGACAGGAGGTCGCCTTACAGATAGTTGTCCCCTGTGAGAAGGTCGCGTCGGTGCTAAGACAGGTGCACGACGGAGTATCCGGAGGACATCTAGGAGTAAAGAAAACTCTGGAGAAGGTGAGAAAAAGGTTCTATTGGGTGCATTGCCGCGAAGACGTAGAGGACTGGTGTAGGAAATGTGTAGCCTGCTCCTCAGTAAAGGGACCGCAAACGAGGGCCAGAGGTCGGCTGAAAGTGTATAATGTTGGTGCACCATGGGAAAGAGTTGCTGTCGATATAGCTGGGCCGTTCCCTATTACTGAAGAAGGGAATAGGTATATCATCGTCATGCAAGACTATTTCAGCAAATGGCCAGAAGCTTTTGCAGTACCCAACCAAGAAGCTCATACCGTCGCCAAAAAGCTAGTTCACGAGGTGTTCTGTCGATTTGGCGTTCCCTTGGAATTACACTCTGACCAGGGTAGAAACTTCGAGTCTTCACTATTTCAAGAGGTTTGCCAACTACTCGGGATACATAAGACTCGTACAACACCATATCACCCTCAGTCAGATGGAATGGTCGAAAGATTCAACCAGACGCTAGAGAATCATTTGGCCAAAGTAGTTGAAGAACACACTCTTCTTAATGTCATACCGCTCTGCAACACATGATAGCACAAATTGTACACCGGCGAAAGTCAACTTCGGCCGAGAAATTAGATTACCCATAGATGCACTAACCGGAACACCCCCCGATACCCCTATCCTAGCCGTCGACTATGTGGCCGACCTCCGACGTAAACTAGATGGAATACATGAGCTAGTGAGAGAGAATGGTCTGAAAACCAGTGAGAGAATGAAGATCCGATACGACCGCAAAGCTAACGTGCCCGGATTTGAAGAGGGAACTTTGGTATGGTTACATAATCCCATTAGGAGAAAAGGAAAGAGTCCGAAATTTCAAGCCAAATGGGAGGGTCCGTACACGATAGTAACGAGGATAAACGATGTCACCTACCGGATAAAGAAAGGACCTAGAGGGAAGCTGAAGATCGTACACGTAGACCGTCTAGCCCGCTATTATGGTTCAAATCATGCTCGGGACGAGCACGACTAAGAAGGGGGCAATGTTACGAATGTACCTTATGTCGAGGGCATAAGGTTCAATATCGCGTGACATGCAGTGCGTAACTTCTAAGCTTTATAACTCGAGATCTAAACATTGTCTAGGTGTAATATAAAAACGCATTCCTAGACTCAAGGTGGCCTATTGAATGGTACAGGTTTTATCAATTTTGTCAACAAAGTGACGACATCGAAATTTCTAGAAACCCGTTTCCGGGAATTACCGTAGGTACCTACTGAATGTACTCGAAGTTATGCGCTATTATTATTACGTCTAGACGATTCTGGAATGTTCGATCAGCTGGCCTATATATAGCGCCGTGACGCCGACGCCGAGTCAGTCTACACTTGACTACCGATACGAAAACAGCGACATTTAAGAAGCGATCTTTGAGAATACCTACTGCGACAACTGTAACGAGAACATTGAGTACTACGTGAAGAAACATCTGTAGTGTTGTTGTGTGTTTACAACACGGACTTCGTGGACGTAAGTGAAGACTTCGGTGCAACGTCAGCAACATTCTACTTGTCATTGCCTACAATCGACTGTACCTTCGTTGCCAATAAACTTCGTAACCCTTAACCGGTATTTTAGTACCCCTAGCCAGTAACAATATGAAGTATTAAAGTTACGGAGTGGGGCTAATTAAGTCACGCCGTGGTATATTTTGTACCACGGCGTGACGTCATGCGACATTTCAAATCAATATATCTTCTTAAGTATTTGAATGTAAGAAAAAATACGTGTTCAATATTTTTATGATATTAATGAATATTTTATCTGATGGACATCAAATTATTTTTAGGATACAACCCAATTCTTTTCTAGGACCCAAATTAAAGATGTAACTATCTAATACCTTGCAGCCTAGAACCTACCTAGAACCTTCATCAGTGCCTACAGAACAGCTTAATATAGTTTCATCACAATTGGTCAAACCATGTTACAGTATTTGCCAGAGTAGCGCATGGCAAAAGATTGTATAATATACATCGATTTAAAGTTATCTTACCATCCTTTAATAACAGCCCAACACCCAGAGAAGAAAGCTGGTGCGTTAGTGACAAGACAAACACCAAGCCTCTCAGGGTAATGCCGACTGAGCAACCAGATCAGATTTTTTAAAACTTGATAGTCCATGCAAGACAGTGTGAAGCCATTCAAGTCAAAAACTATGCATAAGTTATCCACCACTTCTTCAAAACATTTCTTACTTGCATCTTCCTGTAAATATGTAAATTTTGTTAAGGTTACCTTAGTAAAAAAAAAAAGAAAACTATTAAGTATGTCTGGAGGCTTAAAAGGATTCAACAACAAACAATAAAGGTTCAAATAATGAAATATAATGATTCTCCGTTTTAAAAGTAAAAAATCAAAAATATTTGTAAGTTCTGATTTGTTGGTAGATTTAGGTAACTTACACACAATGGATTGTGTGTGACTTACACACAATGCTCCATTGGAAGGTCTAAAGAGTGCAAACCAAACCCGTAACATAGGTCATAGGTAACCAAGTATCAATTACAGAAATTAACATTACCAAGCAGTAGACTATGAATTTAGTCAATTCATCGATATTTCTGTCACTGGAACTGTGGTTTTTTGCTGGAATATATATTATAGGCCGGCCGGTGATGTCCCTGTGTCTCAGCACCCGTGCCTTGTTGGAATATTTTTCTATAATCTCTTTGTTTTCACCTAACTCGGCTACACCATACTCCACCCTCCATTTGTTTGTTTTTATTATAGCCTGAAAATAGGAAATTTATAAATTAAGACATTGGGATAATATCATCATCATCTTCTTCTTTGTTAGGCAAGCTTATTAATTTCTGTAACACTTTTTTTAAGTTTCTTTTTATTTTATTAATTATTATATTTATCGAAACAAAATACTTTGAATTTCACTCTACTATAAAAAATATTAGTATATTTATATTTTTTTATTTTTTATTAAGTTGCAAACATTGATAAACGAAGCTTACGTAAATATTAGCAGCTCTGTGGTGTCAGTTGTGATTTGAACTTGCAACTGTTATCATTATTAAAATTACTTGGATTAATGGACTACTTAAACGGTGCTAGTGGATTCTAATAAACGTAAGTAATTCTGTTATAAAATAAATGTAAAACAATCCAGTGACTAAGTTGTCCCACCCGTTGCGAAAACATAAGAAAGTTTTGATTTTCGATGACTGACTTTGACATTATGTTTGATATTTATTAATTAGTTCTAGTGTAATAAAATAAATCACCGATATATTTGTTTGTTTTTTCTGACAAATAATTTGAAAACTCTAGGCTATTGAATTTGGTCCCACCCATGACAATTGGTTTGTCATGGGTGGGATGGTTGCGTAAGGTAGGAGTTACTTATGCTTTGCAAATGATATAAGAACGTATTTATGCCTTTTTGGTATTCCGATTTGGTTTTCTGATTAGATTTTCTGATGTTACGGCTAAACTTGCTAGATTATTTTTTGCTTTTTAGGGCAATGGGCAAAACAATGTCTGCTCAAAGAATGAAGAAGTACGGAGAAGGACTTAAGAACAGTCCTGAAAAGAAACAAATTCATTTATCTAAGGAGGAAAAATACAATAATACAAGAAAAGGAGAAACACATAAAAAAAATCTTCAGCACGATTAAAAAATAAAAGAAGGGCTATAGAAACTGAAAGGAAGAGGAATTATAGGGAAAAAATAAAACTTTTAAAACAGACAGCTACTTCTACGGGCAGCTTTAGTGGGTACTACTGGTGATTCAGATCTGACAAGATGCAAAGCTATTAAGCTCAATGTTTTAAATATATATTCTGATACAAACTCAAGACTCTGATTATGAAAGTTTAGCATCCATATCAAGTAAGAAACACTTACAAGCGGCTCATTTTGCCTAGTAAATTGTATGTGTCCCACCCGTGACACACTTTATTTAATTTTTGTAAAAAAGTGTCTAAATAATAGGACATTATTTTCTATTCAAATGTTATGTTCAGTTTATAGTCTCAAAGAAATAGCATAATTTGCATTAAAAAGTTTAATCAATTAGCAGAGTTTCATTGAATATGATTAATGTCTAACAAGAATGTCACATTTTCATCCCACAAGTGGCAAATATTTACTGACTTTTTATTTAATATTATGGTCCCCGTCTCTACTGTTACTATAAAAGTAAATAGGTACGGTATGGTAAGTACGTAGTAGTTTGTTATTTTTTATATAATCCTATTTGATATCATTGATATGATTACCCTAAATTACCTACTCATACTGAAAATTAAGGTACAAGTGTCCCACCCGTGACGATCCCCCAACAATGGAAAGTTATTGTCTCATTAGTGACAGTTCAACTCCTAAGCTACTACAGAAGTCATAAAATAAGTTACATTAGGACATCATAACTAATTAAGATGTATCTTTAGTTCGATAAGGCTTGTTTGTAAGTCCCTAAATAGGTAGTTAAAAGTCACCCATCCAGCAAAGCCTTATTCTCTTCTATTTAATGACACCTTAATCAAATACATTAACATTTCCACTAAGGAGGTAGTGCTTACCTGAAATGCATTGTCGACTGTTTTAAACGCCCTTAGGTATCTTCGCAGTGAGTATTCATTGTGATATTGTGCTGGATCTGCACTGACGATTAAGTTCATCCTTTCTTTTAATTGTTTCAAATCATCTTCGTTAACAGGTTTGGGTTCATCAGCCATGGCTAGTAGAGTTATCACTTATTAGAGTATGAAAGATTGGATCTCTTAATGTAAATAAATTAACCTAAGACGCCCGGCTTATCTCACAAAAATAAGGATTTTAGGACGAAAAATTATTTTTCAGTTCATTAAATTTTCTACACGTATCAAAATCAAAAACAAAATTACTATAATTGGGTTTATAGCATGACCTTTTCTTCTATGTAATAGAAATCATAGGTGTGAAAGAGACAGTTATCACCATGTCACATAATCGTAGATTCAGGGTATGGAATGCGCTAGGCTTTATCAGCTGCTGTCAAATCAACGTGACGGGTGGGGAGAGGCAAAACGGCACTGGGGAGGGATGAGACGTAGTTAGTAGAACACAGTGTAAGTTATTCAGAAGGCCAAGTTTTCTTTGCTAATGAAAGTACATAATTCTGAATTCATATAAAACCAGAATATTTCTGGTCAGGACTTAATCTGATTTGACTAAAAAAAACTAATTAGTCCGTCAGTCAGATTTCCAAAAAATACTAGACACGTATTTTTTCTTTTTTCATATAAACAAAAAATTAAGACGACACAGTGCGTTGAAAACTCGTGACGTCACTAGACGCTACACTTTTGGCGACCAGTGACGTTACCAGCCACCACTCCTGATCTTTGATGCCTTTTATATTTGTAAATTTTTATTTTTTGATAAAACATAAAATACGTGTCTAGTATTTTTGTAAATCTGACTGACGGACTAATTTTTTTTTTTTAGTCAAATACCCTATTATAAATTCAGAATTTATTTAAGGGTAGGTACAGTCAGCAGATAAATAAAACAGATGATTAGTTTTTTTTATTTATTTTACATATGTAAAATGCTTAATATAAATTCTAAGCCACTTATTACAATAATTACCCTGCTGCAGGCAAATTGCGTAACACTTTATCAGTAGCAATGAGTTTCATTTTGACAGTACAACAGCATACATTGCGTTATTTACGTTGTTGCACAGACACATTTTTGGAACAGATGGAGCAATGGAATAGCAATATGCTTCAAAATTATTCCAATTGATAGTAATAGTGCCTTACGTACCTAATTAGTGTACAGGTTTAAAGTACCTAAATGTTTCTTTTGGTTATTGAATTGTAAACCTGACCATTATAGAAATGCAGTTTTTTACACAGGGTGGCCAAAAAGTCGTGGATCAAACGAAACAGGGAGATAAAGGAGGCAATTTCCAACAAAAAATCTTTCTGCAGCATCGCCATAAGTTGATTGCACGAAAATTTATGAATTATTATGTTTTTTTTTCAATGAAACTAATGAGTTATTTTACAATTTTATCAGTAACAAATTTAATTGATTAAGAACAATAAAAAAATCGTATTGTATTATGATTCGATGATGTATCAATACTACAAAAATTGTATTGCAGCTCTTGGTACCAAATTTAACGGGCAATTAATTTTTATGCCTAAATTTTGGAGTGTTACAAAAAATTACTTCTCAATTTTAGAGCACAGTTTGAAAAAAAAAGTGTTATACGGTAAAATGACCCTGTATTAAAAATTCTTGCTGATTTAATGCTGATTCAAATGAGGCACAACACTTTACTGTTTGGCGTTTAGTTTTAATTTTATGGTCGTTTTTTCATTCTAGAGCTACAATACATTTTTTGTAGTAGGTATTGATACATTGTCGAATCATAATACAACACCTTTTGTTTTATTGGTTTTAATCAATTATTTTTTTTACTCATAAAACTGTAAAATAACTCGATAATTTCATTGAAAAAACATAATAATTCATAACTTTTCGTGCAATGAAGTTATGGCGATGCTGGAGAAACATTTTTTGTAGAAAATTACCTCCTTTATCTCCCCATTTCGTTTGATCCACGACTTTTTGGCCATCCTGAATAAAAATCACTACTTAGTTCGGTACTAAGTTGTCATTTTTGTATTAAGAACTTTAACTTAACCACAATAAAATTCGAAATACAAATACTGACGCAAAGATTAAGTCTAGAACTAAAGTTAGATCTCGTGTAATAAGGAGGTTTAGATTCGAACTCTCACCAGGGAAGCGAGCAGCAGCGCTTTTCCTGTGTAATATTAAATCACTGCGATCCCCAACCCGCCTGCCAAGCGTGGAGATTATGGCAACCCCCAAATGATGCACACAACACAGCCCAGGCCCCTAGTCCCCGGCAGCACCGCTATTACAGTCTACGTTGGCGGATTCGGTTACGGCGGAGCAAGGGGTGCGAAGAATCTTCGGAAGAGATCCGGCTACCATCACCAACGACGACCTTTGGCCCTGGCAACATATAACACGCGCACACTACGGACTGATGAGAAGATTGTTGAAATGGAGGAAGAACTGAGCCGGTTGCGCTGGGACATTGTGGGGTTATCTGAAGTCCGAAGAGAGGGATAGGACTCGATAATCCTGAAGTCTGGCAACCTGTTCTATTTTCGGGAAGGCGACCAGCTGTCCCAGGGCGGCGTCGGGTTTATTGTCCACAAGTCCCTCGTGAACAACGTAGTTAAAGCGGGACCTTTTCGACTCGGGTGGCGTACCTTGTACTTATTCTGAGTAAAAACGATATTCGCTAAAGGTTACACAGGTCTACGCTCCGACGTCTAAACACTCCGACGATGAGGTGGAGGCTATGTATGAGGACGTCAGTAGAGCCATACATTCCTCCAAAAACCATTACACTGTTGTCATGGGGGACTTTAACGCAAAACTGGGCATGGCGAGACGAAAGTGGGGCAAATTGGAGTTGGAAATCGGAATCCCCGAGGTCAGATGTTAATGGATTTCATGAAAAAGGAAGGACTCTTTGTGATGAATTCTTTTTTCAAGAAACCATTGCACCGCAAGTGGACCTGGATTAGCCCCGATGGTCATACCAAAAACGAGATAGACTTCATAATGTCAACGAGAAGGCAAGTGTTCAATGATGTCTCCGTGATCCATGCGGTTAAAACCGGTAGTGATCACTGTATTATTAGAGGCATCTTGAACTTCAAGATTAGGCTCGAACGCTCTCGACTTATGAAGTCTACGCTCCGTCCAGCGTCAACCCAACTCCAAAACCCCGAAAGCTTTCAGATCGAACTGCAAAATCGCTTCGAATGCCTCGGTGGAAACTCTCCAAACGGAAGGATTCAAGTTTTACAAAACCCTCCGTTCAAAAGGACAGAAGAAGATCTCCGGTCCCACCCGTCGGCTAATGGAAGAAAGATGGGAGGTGGTCATAAAATCCCCTGATGATGCTTCGCGTATCTGATGTCTCTGACTCGCGGTATTTAATTTAATGCAAATTGTATCAAAGAGACTATCGAGCAGAACAAAGGCTCCAAAGTGTTCGCTCGAGATTTGTCTGTTGGATAGAGCCTATTTGCGAAGCTGAAGACTGGGGATGGTAGGACCGTCACTTCCAAGCCCGAGCTTTTGGGTGAGATTGAGAAATTCTACGGTAAGTTATACACATCAATACACACACCTGTTGTAAGCCTCGCTAATGATCCTAGAGCCAGAGTAACCCGACACTACACCGACGATGGACGCTGGAGATGATAGAATTACGGCTGAGCTTCTGAAAGTGGGTAGCAAACCGGTCCTTAAAGCGCTTTAGAAGCTATTTAATTCTGTCATTACTAACTGTTCAACTTTTGAATAAAATTTAATGTATCTAAAAGTAATCGTCTTAGTTGACTTTCAGTAGCTACACCCAAAGATGGGACGTTCGTAAAAAAGTTCGTAATCTGCTAAATTCATACCTAATGATCGATCAATTATCGGTCAGTTGTCTTGTAATAGAATGGTGATAGATTGACCTTACCGTATTGTCATGATTATAAAACTCGTTAGTAGAAATTATTTTCTAAAATTTACTAAGTACTCAATTTAAACATTTAAAACTGGGGCCCTAGTCTGCTATTGCAATAGTGTCAAAATTGTCGATTTTTAATGTCACATGACCGATTTTGTGGTCAGTCAGAAAATGACAAATCGATGACTGACGGAAACCTGTGAAAACCGATCATTATGATATCACTGATCGACCATTCTGAAACTATTGTAATAGCAGACTAGGGTCCCTGGGCACACAGTAAAGTTATTTGACATAGTTAGTTGATCTCACATCTGCGTACCACCCGAGAACGCTAAGAAGAGTAGCTCCCTAGCTAATTTTATGTTAGCTTACATGAATACAGGATGCTTCTCCTCATGCGAGCAGAATTTGCTAGCAGCCGATGAGAATTAAAGTTATAACTGAATGTGTAGATAACTCGGCTGTAGTAGGTACATATTTTCTAAAGTATTACGTATTCTATGCAGCAAATGGTGAAGGCGCTTAGGTAAGAAGATCGTCGACAGGAAAATCAGGAAGATGCGGCACAGTTTTCCTAAAATCATCAATTGTGCAACAGAAGCTGTATCCAATTTCGATGCGGTCAGGTTGCCACCTGAGCCAGTTGAATGCGCTGTTGTTGCGACAGCGGTCCGTGCAGAACGCCAGAACTTTCATTTCTGTCTCGCTGTAGTACGGATTGTTGATGCCCACGAACGCCGTGCCGAGGCGACGGGATGCGTCATACACCACCTGAAGGAAGGAAGTTAGATAGTAAAATGTCAGTGAATCAATAGATCATTGCGTTATAAAACACAGTGATACAACTATGTTCGCCTACTTGCATGTTACAATTGTTCATAAACCTAGAATCTTATCACAAAAATTTAAATACTTGTTCGACGAGTGTATAGTGTCAATGTTACGTGAAAGTCCATTAATGATGTCGTGTTTAAAAGGTGTTTAGCCTAAATAACTGATAAACACGGTGTTGTGGTAGTAAGGTAGCTATCTCAGGTTTGGTTTTATTTTATTTGTTTTATGTGTTTCAAGTACCTTGTAATAGTAGAGAGGCACTGGGATTTGAGGGTTGTTGTTAGCGTCTGTATACAAATAGATATCGACAAGTTTATCGTTCTCGTCGCGAAGCTGGGTAGTTCCGAAGGTACCCGTGTATATGATGGTGTTGTAGCCGGCCTCACCGATACGGGTACGGAGGTTCTGTGATCAAAGAGAATTTAGATTATCCCACTGCAGCTTTAAGCCATTACTTATGCTTATAGTCGACGGCACGTCTTTGGTAAGTAACACTTTGACTTAGAGATTGAAGAACCTTATTGAATTGAATGCATTGAAATTAATCAGAGTTCGCTTTCTTTGTATTTTTAAGTAGGTTGTTACTTACCCTTTCCAACAAGTTCCAGTTACCACCGTTGAAGGATTGCCACTGAGGAGCAACATTAATGAAGTAGTAAGAGGCTCTCTGACCGTTAGCATAGATGAAGTCAGTAGCAGCAGCAAGGTGACCACGAGAAATAAACTGAGTGTTAATATATTTGCTTGCCATATCACTACCAAGAATATTGGCAATTGTTACTTTTTGCTGATTCTGTGTGTACATTTTATTTACATCTACACCGTCGTAGAAATTACCCGCTAGAAGAAGAAAATTATATACATTAAAATATGTAATAGATACGAGGCATGCCTTTTAAGCTTTTTATTTGTAGAAACAAACTCAACTAGAAACTTATAAGTAGTACTTTTTATTGGTTTTCAAAGTACATTTCCATTCGATCAAACTAGTTATTATAACATTTATTCCACTCTAAAGTGGGGGTGATCAAAATGGCTGACTGGTAAGCGTCGACTACTTTTTCACCGGACTGGAACTTTTGACCACGTAGAGTTTTCTTAATTTTGGGAAATGTAAAGAAATTGTAACGGTTTAGGTCAGGAGTATATTCAGAATGGTCAAGAATTTCTACTGTTTCCTGCTTCAAGTACTCAATCGTTTGACGATCACTGTGTGAGTTTGCGTTGTCGTAGTGCAGGATGATGTGTCGATATAAGTTAGATTTTCGAAGTCGGCGATGATTTGAGGTAAACAAACTGTGGTATACACTGTGTGTGTCAGGATTGTAGGCATAGATCCAAGATTAGTCTAGAAAGCTTAGTGTCCCTGAGATGCCTAATAGAGCCTTCATCTCTCATGACAATCTTCGAGATTTAGTTGTCTCATGGCAATTGTGTTATCTTCAGTGAAGACGGATTTTGGGCACCCTTCGCGAGATTTGTCACTATCTCTAGTATCTCCACGTTGGAATTCTAAATACCTACAATCCTTTTGAGATTCAAAATTTAAACATTCGAATATAGAATAGTTCCAAATTCAAAATTGCTGGGATATGAAAACGACAGAACTTAAAAGACATGCCTAGTATGTGACACAGAAAGTTTTTAAACATCTAGGTACACACATCAAAAAGTCTAAGCAACACATACAAATTTCAATTTTAAAATGTGTTTTCGCATTAAATCCTTAGTATGTTCTTATTTATATTATGTTTAATGCTTTTTTGATATTAAACAATTGTTTATTTTTTTTATAATACTAATTTACAATAATTACGAGTAACTAGGTACTGTATTTACGTGTGTAGTACAAAGTACTAATCAACTAAACTTAAACTAAAATGAAATGGTCGTAAACAATTGCATAGCTTAATATCTACAATCATACATACAATACAAAAACAAACATACATACAATCATATTCAGACTGACTGTTAATGTTATCCTGCGGCAACCAATGAAATTTTAGTAAGTCCACTAGTTGTTGGGTTGTTGTCACTACTATCCTACATGCATGACTTTTTTATTCTGTATGTATACACATGTTTGGGCAAATAATTTCTTTTTCTTATTCTTATTCTTACGTTCAAGTTCTTTAAAGCACGTTTCTGGAACATGACCCATGCTGGCTCGATGGGGTTGAGGTGTGCCGATTGTGCAAGCCAAGGCAATACCAGGATATTTTCCCTTGCCAATTACTCCCGTATATGCAAAGCTGTATGCGAACGCGCATTGTCATGCATCAACGTAAAATCGGAGCCAAGCGTTTGTGCGAATGGACCGACATAGGTCTTTAGAACATTCTCAACGTAATTTACGCGTTCATGTTATCATTTACAAAAACAACCCCAGTTTGTCTGTTCTTTACAATACCTGTCCACACCATAACTGTTATGCTGTTGTGTGGATGCTCTTCCTGAATGCAAACTAAAATTTTATCCTATTGTTCCCGGGTCCATGTAAATGTGTTCCTTACACCATTCATTTCGACGAGCGTGATTGCCGTGACATATCGGTAGGTGGTTAATTAGCCGTCGTGCTCGTAGGTCATACCTACTTTTGCAGTCGATTTCGCACAATTTGGCAGCTAACAACAACACCATTTGAATTTTGTACCCTTAAACCTATTTCTCGGGCGGTTAATATCGGCTTGCGTCTTGTAGTCAGTTGTAGGTATATAACAATCTTGCCGTGTGATTGTACACCTTTCTCTCCTTCGATGCTGCTTAGCAGGATCTCCCGCGTTAGTGTGACGCTGATGAAGACCGCAAATAACGCTTCTGTCGACACCAAAATACCGAGATACCTACCTGAGATTGACTTCTTCCCGCTTGCAACTTCCCAACATTTTAATAAGCAAAGAAAAGGCTGCAAAATTCGAACAAAAGCATTATTTGCATTCGCTTCTAAATTTGTAGGCATTACCTACTTGGTAAGAAATGATATATAAGTAATAATTATTAATTTGAAATAGAATGTGATTCTTAAACTTTTTTGATGTGTGTATAGACAATATAGACATACATACAAATATTTGCTGCTTACTTACCGGAAAATGTATCTGGTCTTTTAACACCGGTCTGGGGCAAAGCATTCTGGGGGTTTTGTTCGTACCACACGTATAGAACTTCGAGACGTTTCTGGTCAAAGCACGACCAGTATAAAGGGTAGAACACACCCGCAACTGTAAAGCCAACCCTAGTAGGAGGTGATAAAATAAATATTTTTATTAATTAATATGTAATTAGATAACGACTATTATGATTTATGGAAAACCGGGAAACCGCTGGATGCGGGAGGCGCAGAAACGGTCGTCGTGGAGAACTTGGGGGAGGCCTATGTCCAGCAGTGGACGTCTTTCGGCTGAAATGATGATGATGATGATGATGATGATTTATGATAATGATCGAAAAAGTCAAGATATGGAGCTGTCAGTGATTAAAACCTTTTTTACCTGTTTATATACACACCGTCCGAATCAATGAGACCGTACTTATGGTCATTGATGCCCGAAACATAGCAATATCATCATCATCATCATAACAATCTGCGTAGTCTTTTTCTAACTATATTGGGGTCACCATCCAGTTCGGATCGGATGGAGCTGAGTAACTCTCTAATGAGATACTTTTCCCTGCCTTGACGGCTCAACGGACTTGGATCACTGGTACAATTAAAACACAATTCGGCACACTGGTAGACTTGGGTTATGATTTCTTATCCCTTCGTGTTCTATCTATGATTTATTTTAGCTTACCATTACTTACCATTACTTTAAATTATGTACATACTTACATGTATTATATGTTGGAATTTCTTCTGTATCGCAGGTGTATTTACAAATATTTAAGCTAACATACACAATCAGCCAGACCTGGAACAACTACTTGTAGGTCATAGCTCATAGCTAGGTATTTATCCCTTATGTTGCACATGCCATGTTCTCTGCATCATCCTTAGGTTGACTGGTACAAAATGCCATAGGCATTAAGTCTGCCTTTGTATATACAGTATTTTATACTAATAGTAAGTTTTACCAGTCTAACTGCTGATTTTTGGCTAAACTTCGATATTTTCCTTGAAACGACTGCCGTCTGACCTTCACCACCCGAAGGAGATATCGAAGCATTAGGTACAGTTAGACCAATTGTTGGGCTTTTGAAAGCTCCAACTGCCATTAGATGTTTGTATGGCAACTGGGACCAACGGCTTAACGTGATTTCCGAGGCACGACGAGACCAGTGCAAATATTCATATTCATGCATACAAATATATACCGTGGGCAAAGGATAATATTATTATTAATTATTATTTTGTCCACAAACCTAATAACATAATTGTTATTATAACATCTGTCTGTGGTTAATACAGCATCGCTGTCCAGAAATCCAGAGCAAGTCAGTTCAGTGAACGCTCCATCACTGTGCAACCATCCGGCGCCGGATACTAGATCGTTGTTCACACACGTTGCTGTCTGAAATTTAATTAATTCATACATAGATAAAATTTGGTATTGAATATGGTTTTGTTGTAGGTGTTTACTCGAAAATTTTCGATATTTTTTTGTCGATGCAAAATTGAGGGGCTCGTGGCTAAATAATGACAACCGCACAGGTCGATTGATCAGGTAAAGCTGCGTTATTCTGTGGATGGGTGACTATTTTTACATACCGAGACCCCTCCTTGCCCCAGAAAGCTCGTTAAGCCGCTAGTCCCGGCTCGTCATTCGTAGATCATTGACAGTTGTTACTGCTTGTCAGAAATTCTAAAGTCTTACCACGTCTTACTAAGGGGTATCGTAGGTATTAGTGTCTGGGTGGTGGAGATTAGATATACAAAGTTATTTTTACTTTATACGAAACCTGAATACAGTATGAGTATGTTAAGAAAACCCTGTCCGACCCGTGAAGGTGTTGTTAGGTATCGATAACTGATTCTACTAATGCATACAAAACCGGGCTAAACTTAAAAAAAAAACCCCTAAAAAAAATAAATATTATTTCGCAAAAGGAGGTAACTTAATAAATGTGCGTTGACCACCCTTCGCCTGCCGCCCGCGGGGGGCGGGAGGCAGGACACGCGGCACGTGGTCGCATCGCTATTCGCTCATAATAATACCGGTGTTGTCACTTTTTAAAAATTACCAAATTTCGGGGAAATTGGAATTAATTCGCGGGAAAAAAAGATAATTTCAAAATTCATTTGCATTGGTACTATGATGAATACGTAAAATTTTATATTATATTTGGTCATGTGTTTACCTAACCTTTATTATCCTTATGGGTCGGAGAGGGTTTTCTTAACATACTGTATAGTTTGTTCAGAATAAGCAACTGAATCGATTCCAATAATTTTTACACCATGTTATATTTTTTCCCAAATACATTTAAAAATTGTTACAGTCTGGTTACCGAGCGCACAACACAGCTGACGGTAGATCATAGTAACAAACTCAACTTTGTGGTTTTTTATGATATTTTTTGAAATGTACATAGATTCTCTAGGTACTTAAAAATACTGGACACGTGTTTCAGATTTCGCATACCTAAACAAAAAATAACGTTGTATTTGCTGACGCTCCATATTGGTATTCAGCTAAATCCGGTCAAAGTGGTCGTCGACCTCAACTTAGGAAAAGGCTAAACAGATCATGATGTGTATATACTGAATTATTACCAAACATTTAGTCGCAAATTCATTGCTCCGATTACAAAATCAATAAATAGCACCTAATTTAATTCAGATTGAATTATTTATTCTTCTTCTTTAGCCTATAGAGGTCCACTTCTGGACAAAGGCCTCCCCCAAGGCTTTCCACAATGACCAGACTTGTGCTGCCCGCATCCATCGCCTTCCTGCGACCTTCACCAGGGCAACGGTCCACCTTGTTGGGGGCCTCCATACGCTGCGTCTTCCGATACATCTTCCGTACCTTACTGCCCAATCGACAATTGGTTCTACGAGCAACATGTCTGCCACTTAATTTTGGCGACTCGTACAGCTATTGAATTATTAAGGAACATAAAATACTTACAGCTAGATCCACGACAGCATTTAAGTTCTGGTGCAGGATCATGCGGCCTGGACAGGCGATTACGACTTGATCACCAGTGTTGAGTTTGATGATACCCGAGTTACCAGTGGGCTGTAAGTAGTCATCGTTGTGTAGGTACAAAGGCTGTGGCTGTCCAAGGTCATTCACCGTGAACGAGCAACCTGACACCAAAACAAAAACAAAGAAATATGAATAATAAATATAAATAAACCTATCTTCGCATCTACGTTTTCCAAATTTTAAAGACACAAGGATCAAATATCTTATAAATGTTTGAAATTAATGTATGAGTTAATTTTACGTATTTTTATAGATTCATGTTTATACAAGTAATCAAACGCAGTGATCAATGGGTTCGAGGTACATGCATAGACACTAATAAAAATTAAGAATATGTAATAAACTCAGTTTCAAATTTTTTTCAGTTGTGTCAATATTTACTAGGTCAGCGTAATGTTCTGTCTTTCTGATCTTAGCTGAAATCGAGAAATCTTCGAAGTCATAACACTTACTTAAGTCACCGGACGCCGACCGGTTCGTGGTTATAAGCACAATCACTACAGTCATGATGACTGCTAGCACAATGAGTGAACAAACTATTTTTGCTTTTGAACTATGTACAAACAAATGAAAAGTTGAACGATGCTGCACATCACATCCACCAGAAGATACATCGCGCCTGTCCTGAGTCAGGTTATTTTCTTTAAAAATCCGGAAAATCAACTCCTTTATCCTTGTCGCCATTGTGAATCAGACGTTTTTCGAGTCACTTTGATGTTATTTTATGCCTAAATGAACTTTATTATAATTATTGGTATCAAAAATAACATTTATAAAGTTTTTGGCGTGGCTGCAAGTGTTATCTAGTGTAAAAATAGTATCATCAATCATCGAGGGCGTAATATCTCATAGATAAAAGTGATAAAATTGCGATAAGTACTGTACTTATGGCCATTTGTACACGGCACAGTTGTTAAGTTACGGCGTATAAACTGCACCATAGAAAAATAAGCCTGTCGACAAAATTTCATAGCCAATTAAAGTGACCCATACAACACTGACGACCGTGCCCACACACGGTGAACAAATTGCAGTTAGCCAGAAAAACGTGAAAAATTAAGTATAAACCCCAAAAAACCCAATTCGTTTGCGAGTTTATTACAAGCTTATCATTTTTACATTCGAATGATTGAAAATACTCTTAAACTTCGTCTATTTTGTTAAAACATCATTCTGTTTTAATGCTTTTGCGTTTTATTCCTATGATTACATGATGAAGAAATCGCACCGTTGCCTCTGAATTCTGTAATTTAGATATTTGGCTGGAATACAAGCTTAAGTGGTCGGGAAACGATGGCACATTATTATTGTACTTGTAATGCAAGCAAACGAACCATCGATTGCTGCTGTTCCACAATGTCCTCATATAAGTCCACCCGATATGGGGTTGGAAAACGTTATAATAAGGTCTACTGAAATATAAAAACATGTATATTAAATAATAATAAAAGAATCCCTCCAATATTTTGTTGTTATTTTACTACCTACCTACTTTGATCAAATGTTAGTATGATTTAACGCGCAAGTCTATTAGTCTAGTCTAATTCTACCTCGGTGTGGTAGGGGGAAATCGTAGACGTTAGGTCATAAAATAATTATTTAGACGTCATTCCTGGTAACATTCCAGTATAGATTTTTTATTAACGGCACTTCACTTTAAACCCAAAAATAGCAGACTGGGAATAGTGCGAGTTAATCGTAGACATTCCTTGTACCTAATAGTCAAAAATCTTCAGAACATTATTTGCAATAAGAATCTACTACTTATATTTTTATTCTGGCCGGCTGACTTTCATTTTTGGGTACGAAATGAATGATGTAAATAAGTGACCACTTCGCAGAACTAAAGAAAAAATTACCAGAAATAACTACGACCACTTTCAATATATGTATTATTTAAATATTGAAAGAATAAAAACTAAAAAAAATCTTATTAGCTGTTATTTAGTAACAAGAAATGAAAAGCCGAGCGCTAGAGAGTTCCAATACTTTCTTCCTTTAGTACCTACTTTCTAGACAAAATTTGGTTAGTAGTTGGTTTGGTTAGTAAATTTGGTTGGTTGGTAGTTATGGTGTCTCTAAAACTAAGTAATATTTTATTGATATTCGTGACGTAACCGCTTTGTCAAGCACTAGCGTAAACAATAAATTTTATTTTTTTACACAATATTTTCATAAATGCTATTTATAATCACAAAATATACTTACATAGAACAATATGAATAAGTAATATACTGAAATTACTTTTTTCTCATCTATTTAATCTCAGAAATTTAACAAAATATGGTTCGGAAACTTATGATGACAAAATCATATTTAAAAAAAAAAAAAAAAAGATATTTATTACCACTGGTTTGAACATAACAACATAAAATATTAATCACAGAACTTATAACAACACAAGTGTTTTAGATAAACTCTGGCACCCAATTTAAGATTTAACTTGTGTTTAGGGTGCCAGGGTCCTCGCCTGCTAATTAAACCAAAAGTAACAGTAGATGTTAGCCAAGCACAACATAACATAAGGTCACTACAATAAATGAACTACCCAGCCAACTACCTACGTATCAACCTGGTAAACATGTTGTACTTAACTATTTTTTTATATATCTTCACCAAATAACAAGTTAGGTATTAAAGAAATAAATTAGTGTAATGTGTGTGTGTATAAATGTATGTATAAATGTATACCACCATATAGTGTGTAAATATATAGTTATGCGTGAGTGTAATTATAGTGTTAAAAGATAGATACTAGTGTATTACCCCGATTACCTTAAGCGATTGAGATCCGCAGTAAATCTTCAGTATTATTATAATTTTGAGTTGTTAACCACTTCGTCACCTCGGTCTTACATTTGTTTCGGCACATAGGAGCAATGTCGCAGAATTTATTTATTTTGTTATAAATATGATTTGACAGCACTTCATAATGACATTTACCTGTGAAAAGTGTATTAATTCGTATTATTTCTTTTTGTCACATCACATTCACACACATAATATATATTTTTGAATTTTAATTTAGGGATTATTAAAAAATGCTCAAAATACACCTCGTCGCAAAACACACTGGGACACTATGGGCCCCTACTTGCAAAAACAATGTCCTAACCGTCATTTATTCGCAGTCTCTTTCTCTCTTGTTTGAAGTGAACTGGATTGGGATCTCTCGCTCACACGCTTTGTGTATCTTTTGAGTAGCAATGAAATCCTAAATCTATGGTTTACACTGTAGTACGTTTGTACAAAAAAATAATAATAAAAAAAACTATATGACTTCGGTCGATAAATATTAAATGAGTTTTTTTCTCATTTTGAATCTTGATTACATCCTGAGATGATTTACGAGGTAATGATATTATTACGAATTTTGCTTATCGAGATGTCCAAAATAAGTAAGAAAATGTTTTTCAGACTGTAAATATATATGTGATAAAGGCAAGGATAAAGTAAACATATTGCGTCATATCATGCGCCTTGAGGTACACGTACCTACTGAATGTGATCAAATAAGTTATAAATAAGCTGCCTACTCTTTGAGTATAGCACATAAGTTTATTTACTACTCGTATACCTTCAATAACTAAAGCATAACCATCATTATCATCATCTCAGCGTTAATCCCAGTCGCATCTGTAGCTTTTCAGCTTTGGAGTCTGGGGTCCGCTTTACCAGTCTAACTGCTGATTTTGGCTAAACTTCGATATTTTCCGTGAAGCAACTGCCGTCTGACCTCCACAACCCGAAGGCGATATCTAAGCATTGCAGTTAGACCAATTGTTAGACTTTTGAGGGTTCCAACAACCCGTAACGACTGCCATTAGAAATTCGTATGGCAATCGGCACCAACAGCTTAACGTGCTTTACGAGGCACGACCAGACCAGTGAAAATACTCATATTCATGCATACAAATATTTGCACTGTGCGGGGATCGAAACCGCGCCTCCTTGCGCAATGGCCGCGTTCGCTACCGCTACGCCACAGAGGCTGTCAACTAAAGCATAACCATATATATTTACCATAATACTTATTAATGTTTTGATGTTTCAGTGTCTTTTTGTTTTGTCATATCTGTGCGTAGGTGATCAAATAGCACAGTATGGCTAAAGTATCCGCATAAGTTAAACCTTGGACATCAAAAATAGAATTATACTTAAATAAATACAACTTAGGTAGTTATATTAACACCAGAATTATTAAGGTTATTAAATCAGTTGTCTGTAAACTTGTGATGTGTGTACCTATTAAGATTACCTTAGGGCAACATTGTCGTCGAGACTACGAAAGTAGCGCACCTATCACGAACACGAAATTGATCTCCAGCAACTTTAGTAGCAACAGAGTTTTGAAGATAAATAATTGCCCAAGTTTAATGAGAGCCTTCGTCTCAGTGAATGGTGCAATCAGTGAAGTTTCTCGTGTACCTAGATGAAGAAAATGGCATTAAAGTTTGTTTGACGTCTAGATATTGTGTTAGCTGATGCAGGCATGTAGAGGTGTTTCACCTCTGTATATCGCAGTGGTTTTAGCCGGTAAGATTCCGGCACACCACTCTGTCATCTCTACGACGGAAGAATTGAAGCGGGTTTCCACTGCGAAACAAATAAAGAAGACAAGGCATTTTGCTTACCAGTATCATAGTTATATTATTACTTACTAGCGGCCGCCAGCGACTTCTTTCGCGTGGAGTTAGTTATGCTCCGCTCCTATTGGTCGCAGCGTGATGTTATGTAGCCTAAAGCCTTCCTGAATTAATGGGCTATCCAACGCAAAAAGAATTTATCAAATCGGACCAGTAGTTCCTGAGATTAGCGTGTTCAAACAAACAAACTCTTCAGCTTTATATATTAGTATAGATTCAAGAAGAAGAAGAAGTCGTGGTGGCCTAGTGGTTAAAACACCAGCCTCTCAAGTATGAGTGCGCGAGTTCGATTCCAGGTCAGGCTAGCACCAATGTAACTTTTCTAAAATTATATGTACTTTCTAAGTATATCTGGGACACCAATGACTAAAGGTGAAGTATTACGAATTTTGCTTATCGAGATGTCCAAAATAAGTAAGAAAATGTTTTTCAGACTGTAAATATATATGTGATAAAGGCAAGGATAAAGTAAACATATTGCGTCATATCATGCGCCTTGAGGTACACGTACCTACTGAATGTGATCAAATAAGTTATAAATAAGCTGCCTACTCTTTGAGTATAGCACATAAGTTTATTTACTACTCGTATACCTTCAATAACTAAAGCATAACCATCATTATCATCATCTCAGCGTTAATCCCAGTCGCATCTGTAGCTTTTCAGCTTTGGAGTCTGGGGTCCGCTTTACCAGTCTAACTGCTGATTTTGGCTAAACTTCGATATTTTCCGTGAAGCAACTGCCGTCTGACCTCCACAACCCGAAGGCGATATCTAAGCATTGCAGTTAGACCAATTGTTAGACTTTTGAGGGTTCCAACAACCCGTAACGACTGCCATTAGAAATTCGTATGGCAATCGGCACCAACAGCTTAACGTGCTTTACGAGGCACGACCAGACCAGTGAAAATACTCATATTCATGCATACAAATATTTGCACTGTGCGGGGATCGAAACCGCGCCTCCTTGCGCAATGGCCGCGTTCGCTACCGCTACGCCACAGAGGCTGTCAACTAAAGCAGTGTTCCGCAAACTTTTTGTGTTCAAGGTACATCTAGGAAATCTGGACATTTTGGAGGCACACCATAAATGAAAAATCAATTTTTTATTATTACTTATTTATTAACCAAGCTTCTACATAACTATAAAGAACAGAAAGTATTTAATGAGAAACATGAGCCTGTTTAATTAAACAAAGGCGATCCAAATTCGGTATAATTGTTGACAGAGCTGCTCTCATCTCTCAATCGTCCTCAGGCGTTCTCTTTTCTTGGTTTTTATTGTAGTCAGAGTCGAAAATCCTAATTCACACAAATACGTCGTAGCAAATGGCAAAAGTATTGCAATAGCATGCTTAGAAAGCAGAGGATATTCATTGTTCACACTTAGCCAAAAATGATCCAACTGCGTTTCTGAAAATTTTAATTTTAATGTGCGATCCATTTTCATTTCAATCAGTTCTTCCTGCTCATTTATTGGTAAGTGTCCAAAAGGAATACTCTCTGAAAATGGATTTCTAACCCAATCCATAGGTTGCAGATCACATTTAGGAAAATAGGAATTCATTTTCTCTGCAAGATGCTTCAAGTGTTTCACAATTAAAGTTTGCACTTTTTTTTCTGGATCTGCTGCTGTAACATTCTGGAACATTTCAATATTACCCTTGGTAGCGAGACTGATCCATAGCTCCAATTTAGCACGAAAGCTTTCAATTTTGTCCGACGACGTTAATATATTGGCATTTCTGCCTTGCATTTTTTTATTGAGCTCATTTAAGTGAGCAAATACATCCGCCAGATATGCAAGTTTTGCTACCCATTCTTCTTTTTTAAACAGATGTGCATAATCTGAACCCTGGGACTGCAAAAACGTTTCTGTCTCATTTTTTAACTCGTAAATTCGAGAAAGTACTTTTCCGCGAGAAAGCCATCGTACTTCTGTATGAAACAGAAGTGCCCGATGCTCTGCCCCCATTTCTTGACATACTACATTAAACAGACGAGAGTTCAGCGGTCGTGACTTGATATAATTGACGATTTTGATGGTTTCTTGAAGGACGCACAATAGTTCATCTGGCAGAGACTTCGTCATTAGAGCTTCCCTATGTAAAAAGCAATGTTGTTTTTGAATATTAGGATTTTTTTCAGCAATCTTAGTTAAGAAGCTTTTAATTTTTCCTGTCATAGCTGCTGCGCCATCTGTACAAACACTTATACAGTTATGCCATTCCAAATTGTGCTCATTGAAATATTCGTCCGTTACTTTAAATATTTCTTCGCCAGTTGTATGGTTAGGCAGTGGTAGACAAAATAAAAAGTCCTCTTTTAATTCACATCCATCAATATATCTAACATTTGAGATGAGATGCGCGTGACCACTTATGTCGGTGGACTCATCAACTTGTAGCGCAAAAACACCACTAACTTTTAATTTTTCAATCAACGTGGATTTAATGTCGTTAGATATGTCAATTATGCGTCGTGAAATTGTTTCTGCCGATGCCGGTATTTTTTCAATTTCTGTAGCAGCTTCTTGGCTAATCATTATCTTGACAACTTCTTTGCAGACAGGTAAAATTAAAGTTTCAGCGAGAGAGTGCGGCTTTTTAGCTTTAACTAACATGTTAGCGATCACGTAGCTTGCTTTTTGTGCTTTGTTTGAGGTTTTGAAAGACGAACTCATGAAATTTGCCTGCTTTTTAGATTGGTCCTTCAAACGTTGAAAATACTCTTTGTCTTTTTGGGCTACTGACGGATGTTTAGTTGTTAAATGTCTTATTACCCAAAATTTCTCCACAAACAAGACATTTTGGGGTTGGACAAGATTCGTCTCCGCAATATGTAAAGCCGTAACTTACGTAGCTTTCATCATATTTTCGATTAACAATTTTGGGCTTCTTTTTCGTTGTTTCTTCTTCAATAGTTTCACTCGAAAAGCTTACAGTACGTTTAACAAATTTATCCATTATAATGTTTACTAAGAACAATATGTTAACGGCGACGACACAAAAGAGCGTATTTCGAATAAGCGGCGAAACAAAAGCGTGCATTGAAGTTAAACAGCAGAGTAACACTGACCAATGAGTCAAGTCGGTGACGTGACAGACACCCGACCTGACAGAGCTAGAATGCGGGTGGCGCGGGCGGGGGGCCTCGCGCCAACCGAAACAAAACGCCGCGCCGCGCTCACGTGATTTGCAGCTGTGTAGGTTTTTTCTTCCGTCCAGCTTTCATTCAAACATATTTTTGGGAGGCACACCAACTAATGACCACGGTACACCAGTGTGCCGCGGTACACACTTTGCGGAACACTGAACTAAAGCATAACCATATATATTTACCATAATACTTATTAATGTTTTGATGTTTCAGTGTCTTTTTGTTTTGTCATATCTGTGCGTAGGTGATCAAATAGCACAGTATGGCTAAAGTATCCGCATAAGTTAAACCTTGGACATCAAAAATAGAATTATACTTAAATAAATACAACTTAGGTAGTTATATTAACACCAGAATTATTAAGGTTATTAAATCAGTTGTCTGTAAACTTGTGATGTGTGTACCTATTAAGATTACCTTAGGGCAACATTGTCGTCGAGACTACGAAAGTAGCGCACCTATCACGAACACGAAATTGATCTCCAGCAACTTTAGTAGCAACAGAGTTTTGAAGATAAATAATTGCCCAAGTTTAATGAGAGCCTTCGTCTCAGTGAATGGTGCAATCAGTGAAGTTTCTCGTGTACCTAGATGAAGAAAATGGCATTAAAGTTTGTTTGACGTCTAGATATTGTGTTAGCTGATGCAGGCATGTAGAGGTGTTTCACCTCTGTATATCGCAGTGGTTTTAGCCGGTAAGATTCCGGCACACCACTCTGTCATCTCTACGACGGAAGAATTGAAGCGGGTTTCCACTGCGAAACAAATAAAGAAGACAAGGCATTTTGCTTACCAGTATCATAGTTATATTATTACTTACTAGCGGCCGCCAGCGACTTCTTTCGCGTGGAGTTAGTTATGCTCCGCTCCTATTGGTCGCAGCGTGATGTTATGTAGCCTAAAGCCTTCCTGAATTAATGGGCTATCCAACGCAAAAAGAATTTATCAAATCGGACCAGTAGTTCCTGAGATTAGCGTGTTCAAACAAACAAACTCTTCAGCTTTATATATTAGTATAGATTCAAGAAGAAGAAGAAGTCGTGGTGGCCTAGTGGTTAAAACACCAGCCTCTCAAGTATGAGTGCGCGAGTTCGATTCCAGGTCAGGCTAGCACCAATGTAACTTTTCTAAAATTATATGTACTTTCTAAGTATATCTGGGACACCAATGACTAAAGGTGAAGGAAAACATCTTGAGGAAACCTGGACTTTAAGTCTGAAATCGCCAACCCGCATTGAGCAAGTGTGGTGATTACGCTCAATCCTTCTCTTTATGAGAGGAGACCTGTGCCCAGCAGTGGGACGATAAAAAGGTTGATGACGATGATAGATTCATGGTCGGCGATGTACTGACGCCAGCTCATCAAGCTACTACAATCTCTCAAACTTCAATTTTTTTTTTCAATTTTATCACTACGGCATTAGTTTCAAAGTTGATTGGGATTGTGACTACAGAATGGAATGGATTTGGATTTACTTAGCACATAAAATTATTGAAGTTTTGGCAGGAAAGTCAAGCTGAGTGTCACGGTCAATTTTCATTGGACTTTTAAAATTATTTATAGTATAAAAGTGCGTGATTTATGTAGTAAAAAGTGCATTAAGTAAATGATTCATAAAGAACAGTGAAATATCGCAGCATAGTGGCCACATCATGACTTTGTCTCAAACCTCCATCATAAGACGGGTCACGCGGCCGTCTTTTTCGACATGAACAATTCATTACGTGACATTGGCTAAAACCGTGCGAAGCCATAAAAGAAAGAAAGAAGAAAGACCATGTCTACATAGAAGATTTATGACCAGGATTAACATAATGAGATAGTTTTAATGGTGAAACCACGGGGCGCAGCTTGTACCTATGTCATTGCAATGGTATCTTCAAACGTCACATGCGTCATACTGACGTCACATTGGTCCTGCATCTCGCAAGTAGAGTTTAAATGCAAGTAGCGTACATACAACTTCCCAACATCGACCGTGGGGCAAGTGCACGACAGACACAACACGGTCGGAGGATCCTCCCTTGACTATGGCGGATGAGTAAATTTTTCACTCTGTTCCTTATACCTTCTAAATCTTAATAGTCGTAGTCTAAAAGGGATTACATGATTATAAATTTTAAACAACGAACTTGTCGTATGGCACTTTAGCCTATGAAATCGTTTATTAAGCAAGTAGGATCACTGATCACTTTTACACGTCATATGTTTTTTTTTTCTTCTTCTTTTTTTTTTTTTTTTTTTTAAACTAGATGAAGCCATTTCCTAACTGACTACCTCTGAGAAGAAATAGCCGAAACAAACTCAGGGATCATCGTCTTTTTTAAAGTCCAGGCATTAAAAATGAAAATGTTTACAATAATTTACGTTATAATTACGCATATTGCTTAATAACAATGCTTAACAGAGCGAGCAGCTCAGTCCCAAGCCTCTCTATCCTCTAAATAATCTGAGATTTTATAATACCCCTTTTTGCAAAGTTTGGCCTTTATATAGGTTTTATATCGTTTAATGGGTAAGTTTCGAATGTCCATGGGAAGCTTGTTGTAAAAGTGTATACATTGACCCATGAACGAGTTGCCTACTCTGTGGAGACGAGTGTGATGTACAGCAAGATTGTGTTTGTTCCTGGTATTTATATTATGAATTTCGCTTATTTTCTTAAAATTAGATATATTTTTATGTGGTGGGCACGGACTTTAAAGTGGAAACTGGAACCATGAATTTAGCACATAACTCGAGGGAGTAAAGTAGAAAAGCGCAATAATGTTACACTGTGAAGAACAATTTAAACAAAATATCTGACGTGAAATTTAAATGCAGAGATTTCAGGATCATGTGCTATTCACGCTAACATAAGCGGTTGCACTTCGACCTCTTTACCACCTTGGAGGTACATAAGTTAAGAAAGCCAATTTCCATTACAATGGTTAATTAAACATAAATTTATCAGTCTGTTGCCTTCTAGGATCAGAACACTTACTGATAATTATTTCTTGCTAGTTACACTAACTTTTACTGAATGTTATGGATGGCGCTCATCTGCATCCTAATTGCGTAATAAACTATTATTACCAGTTGGAATTATTTAGAACCATATTGCTTTATGTGTTCGAAAATGTACCTGTTCAACAACGTAAATAACGCAATAAAACTTGTTGAACTGTCAAAATGAAACCCATTGCTACTGATTTATCCATTTTGGTTACGCAATTGGCCTGCTGTTTCATGTATAAGTTAGAATTTAATCGGATAAACCTCTGAACCGCATTTCCACCGCAGTGTCGCTTTAGAGCAAGATATGTAAAGCAAAATGCATATGCAGGTATTATGTTTGACGATAAAGCAATTGTTTCCTTTAGGCGGTTTTCACACTGCCCCGCATCATGCTGCATATTGCGTGTCGACGCACCTACGCGCGTTCCTGCGGGAGTGCAGATCTGCATCATCGTGCGGGTTTTTTGCGCACTCACGCGCGTTGGTGCGTTTTGTAGATTCACGCACGGCGGCTCTCATTTATTCGCCGTTCTCTGTGGTGGTCGTGCAGTACTAATTAATGTAATTCCAGAATAATTTTTAATTCCAGAATTCCATTAAGTATTTCGAGATAGCTGGGTGTGAGAATCGCCTTACGGAGAGTCTCACACAGCCACGCGCCACGCTCCCGGGTGCGGGCGCTTAGTTTCTACATACTTTCCCGCCCCCGTCGTGGGTTGTGTTATAGTATAAGAGCCACCTTAGACACCGTTTATCGTACGTATCTAATTTGTAAAAGTCACGTTGTTATTGAATTCTAGTGAGAAAAGAATACGCAAGAAGATATGAAAGAAGGCGTACAGAAACTTAGGTTTCGTATTGAGGCAGTCACAGCCATAACATCGGCCGCCGGCAGAAGTTACCACACTCCAGAAAAAGCCTTGCCGCCAAGCGATTTGTCGTGTTCCGGCATGATATCTGGTGAAGCCCTACGGAAGACGGGTCTGAGCAGTTGTGTTGTGATGTATGCCGGGTACGATGCGCCAAATGTTGTTGTGTTGGGAGTTTGGTCGTGGAGGGTCTTCAGATCAATCTTCCTTTGGCGCAGCATCGTTGGTCGTGTTGTTGGGTTTAACATTGCATCACGTCGCTCAACTGCCGTCTTCCTTCCTATTCGCTCAGTTTTTCTGAGTGAATAGGCTCTTAATAAACTAGCGCGCTTTACCATCAACGATTGCATTATTGCTTACCATCAGGCGGGACTGCGGTCAAGCGCTAGTTTATAATTAATAAAAAAAGAACATTACCACGTTCAAGGTGTTGTATGAGGCACTAGTTAAAAGCCATTTTGAGCATAGTGCGATAAGTTGGGCAGCGCATGAAATCAAATATAGTGTCATGTTGGAACGGGTATAGAAGAAGTTTACAAGGCTTTTGTACTTTAAACTATATGGAGTGTATCCGTTCTACCCGTTGATATACCCCACACTGTTTGTACTTGGTATGGTGGGGTATAATGAGCTCAAGGTTCGCCGAGAAAGCAGTCTTGCTGCATATCAAGTTATTGCGTGGCGTAGCACATAACCCAGGAGTGCTACGTCAGCTATAGCTTCAAGTGCCGGACCGGTACGTGTGGAGGCGGCGACGCCCGCAACTGCTAAACGTGCCTGTGGCCAGAACCAACCTACTGGCGGAAGCACCCCTCACCCGTGCAATCCGTGTGGTGAACAGAAATCCATGAAAGACTGGATATATTTTCGTATTATTTGAGTGAACTCTCAAGAGTTTTATTAAATATTGTTAGTTATATTTAAGAATTAGTGTATATTTAAGTTATAGTGGATAACTGCATTGTCACACTAGGTTAAGGCCTGTAAGGACAGTTGTAAGAGTGATAAATAGATAAATAAACATACGTAAGTATGTATAAATATATGTTGGAATTATAGTAGGTTTGCTTCATCATACTCGTACTATTGGAATTTCGATGTCATATACCATACAGTATCTACCCTACATAGTATCGTATAAAGACATGTGTTTTGTTTTGAATAAACACAGCTGTGCTGCAAATTAAATCAAATCATTTACTATTTGTAAAACATAGGTAACAAAAAAAATACAGATCTTATAGACAAAATATACAGTGCCCTATGTTTTGTCTTTGGTGAGACATACAAATATCTTATAGTTTTAAAGTTCACAAAAACAAAAATAAAAAAATAAATACGCTGGTGGGAATATTGTTCCGCCACTACTTTTTCCCAGTGAAAGCACTAGGAAATGTCAATGGGTGGGTGTTTTAGGGACTGTCTTATGTAATATTGACGTTCAAAAATTACCGATTTTCAGCCTCGACTTTTGATTTTGATTGATTTATTAACGTTGTTGAGCAAACACATTTTTCGAACTTATGTAGCAATGGATTTGCAATAGGCTTAAAAATATTCCAATCGATAGTAATAGTTTAATAATTTCTCTTGGTGGTAGGCCATAACATCGGCTGCCGGCAGAAGTGACCACCCACCAGACAAAGTCTTGCCGCCAAGCGATTCGTCGTGTTCCGGCATGATGTCTGGTGAAGCCGTATGGAGGATGGGTTTGAGCAGTTGGGTTGCGATGTGTGTCGGGTACGATGCGCCAAATATTGTTGTGTCGGGAGTTTGGCCGTGGTGGATCTCTAGATCAATCTCAATGTGGCGCAGCATCGTTGGTCGTGTTATTGAGTTTAACATTACATCACTTCGCTCAACTGCCGTCTTCCTTCCTATTCACCAAGTTTTTTTAGTGTATAGGCTAAATATACTAGCGCGCTTTTCCATCAACGATTGCATCACTGCTTACCATGAGGCGGGATTGCGGTCAAGCACTAGTTTATAATTATTAAAAAAAATAGTGGGTTACGCAATTGGGTGCTGATTTGAATGAAATTGGGTACACAAATAGTTTATAACCAGGAATAACACAAAGGATACCTTTTACCTTGATATTACTACGGGATTGGAATTTATGCGGGTAAAAGCCCGAGACGCAGCTTATCAACATATAATCTTCCCATTACTTGTATAGGTGAATGTGAACCATGTGAATGTTTTCGAATTTTAGCCTCTACGACATTTCCTCATGACGTTTTCCGTCACAGTTTTGGGAGCAGAAAATTATTATATGAATACTATATAGCGACCCGCCCAGCTTCGCACGGGTGCAATGCTGATACTAAATACATTACAAAAAAAAAACTGTTAACGTTGTATAAAAAACATAGCAGCCCGCCGCCGGCTGGTACCGCTGCAAATGCGACGCCCCACAATTTTTAAATTTGTAATATTTTCGATGTAATATCTTCAAAGGGCAATGGAGAGGGCTATGCTTGGGGTTTCACTACGCGATCGAATCAGGAATGAGGAGATCCGCAGAAGAACGAGAGTAACCGACATAGCCCGAAGAATTGCAACACTAAAGTGGTAGTGGGCTGGACACATTGCCCGTAGGACTGATGCCCGATGGGGACGACGGTTGGTTTGTTATCAATTTATTGTAACAGACTATACGTGCTTGAGAAGATTGATTGTATTTAATTCCCCACTAATACTTGTGTTATCAGGAATATTTAATTCATTAAGTAGATTATGAAAAGTAAACTGTCTGTTCAATATGAATAAAATTAGTAAAATATTTCATAATGAAGTTGGTATTTCTGTATTCTGTCGCATCGCCACGATTACATTGTTAGCAGAATAATGGCTGAAGGTACTCATACCTGGATGATAAAGGTCTTCAAAAAACTAGCTTCCTGAATGTACTAGTAACGACAGCTGCATATACCTTTTTCACAAGGAAAACATTGTAGTATCTAACCGAACGTTAAGTCATTAAAATAAGTGGGTTTCTTTATATCACTGGGCAATAACATTAATTATGTGTCGTCCACAATAGGCAAAGAATAACTATTCGAGATGTATGTACAGAAATACGTGCATACGAACAAAAATAAATGCTACGCAAGCAGCGCGTAGCGTGTAGCACTTATTGTGCGTAAGCCAGGGTCTTCTCGTAGTCCAACGCTACATACCTACATTTGCTACGAAACTCACTCGATTTTTTTGGAGATTTGTTTACTGAACTACTTATTATTCCAACAAGCGTTGGCTTGATATCTATTAAGGAAGTTTACTATTTCATAGATAAATGATAATAAAATTATGATCATCCTAATGCCGCTCAACTCAGGCACTAAGCCATCGACTGTGTTGGGTGGCATATAATAGTTATCGTAAACTTTAGATTGGAGTAATATTAAAATATGAAAAAGTATTGAATAGTGAATATTGACTGAAGGTGAAGGAAAACATCTTGAGGAAACCTGGACTTTAAGTCTGAAATCGCCAACCCGCATTGAGCAAGCGTGGTGATTACGCTCAATCCTTCTCTGTATGAGAGGAGACCTGTGCCCAGCAATGGGACGATAAAAAGGTTGATAATAACGATGACGATACAATATTGGTCTGACAAACTGGTATTGGAAAAACCCACGCTGCATATTCATACAGCTAACAGCGTGGCGGCTGTGTTGCATGTTGATGTATATTTAACACGCGTATACAATTTTTCTTGTTCGTTTTATGAATACATTTTATTTGTTGTCATTATAATGTTATTATATATTTACAATTTTCCAAAATCGCATTTTAAAGCATATAGGTTATATTCGGTTTTCAGGAGGGACTATCACATAGCGTCAATGAAATAAAAACGGATACGAACAAGCAAAGAGTAGGCAAAATGGAGGAGCGTATAATGTTCGCGATCAGCGCAAATTAATTTTCAAGTTACGAATTATTTTATGTTGTTATAATTTGCATTATTGGTCACTCGCCCTTCTAGTCTGTTAAATTGATGAGGTATAGTAAAATAAGTTTGCTTCTGTTACTGTTTTCTTGTCAACAAATTTATTACCTTTATAAATATCTTTCCAGGCCCGTGTGGTGGATTGTGGCCCGCATCCTCTTACATATCGGAGGCCGGTGTCCCTTCAGTGGGAACATTATCGGCTGTTTGCTGTATAAAACACCCGCGGTTACAATCGCGGCTGAGCGAGTGATTGCTGCGCAGCGTGTCATGGGTTCGATTCCCGCACGGACACAACTAGCTGTAGGCCATAAAATATTTGTTTTATGTCCTACAGCTAGTTGTTGCGGCTCTGGCTGTTTGAGTATGTGAGTTTAAATGTTTGTTAACGCACCCACGATACAGGAGAAATTATTGGTGTGGGGAAACGTATTTAAAATTAAAAAAAAAAGAACTATTTGGGAAACGTATTACAACAGCATTAAACCTAGTGTGGGAAAACTTTTATTTTTAAATCCTGTGGTCTTGGTTATAAATCATCTGTGAAACAAATTTGATCCGTATAAACTTTCGCACTTATAACATTAGCAGGATTAAGGTTTGAATGTCATGTAGGAATGAATTAAAGGAAACATCCGTTTTTCCTCTTAACTGAAATCAAACAGCCGTTTCAACTGAGATTCATATTAAAAAGGGTCAAAGAAGTAGTCTCGTGTTACTAGTAAAGTAATAGTCTCGCTACATTGAGTGCGTCCTTATTCAGTGGTCAGCGGAATGGATTTAATCCCATAAAATTACCCCGATACAATTTTATGAATCATCATACACTGGCTGATCCTTCATCACATAAAGATTACGAGCGGCATGCTAGGTTGAACCCACAGAAGAGTTTCAGAAGTTCCTCAAACTCATTCAAAAATTTCATCCAAATAGGTTTGTTTTTGGGGAGCCCAGTGTAAATTATGCATTTCTTATGAGCGTTTAACATTTATTTCATTTGGATTACAATAATTAGTACAATCCCATAAGGGTAAAAAAGGTTAGGTAAATACATGACCAAATAAAATATGAAATTTTACATAATCATTATAGTAACAATAGTAATGAATTTTGAAATAATCTTTTTTTTTCGCGAATTAATACCAGTTTCCCCAAAATTTGTTTTTTTTTTAAAGTGACAACACCATTTTTGACAGTATTATTATGAGCGATGCGACCGCGTGCCGTGTGCCCTGCCCCCCTTTGCCCGCGCAGGTATTGCCAATCGCACATGTATTAAGTTACCTCTTTATGCGAAATAATATTTATTATTTTAGGGGGATTTTTTAAAAGTTTTGCCCGGCTTTGCATTAGTAGAATCAATTATCCATACCTAACAATACCTTCACGGATCGGACAGGATTTTCGTTACATATTGTATATTCACTTCTCATCAGAAAAATTGAAACACTTCCCTTTTTTTATCTTACTTTTACACAAAAGAGTATTTATTCCATGAAAAAAAACACATCGTGTATAGCTGGCAGTTTGGCCATTAAAAAGGTAAGCGAAAATTTTAAATTCGAAATTAGTATTTCATTTGTTTATTTACAAACGAAATGTATCACGATTTTGAAACAAATGTATGTTTAGAGTTAGAATACATTTCACCTTTGTAAACTCAAATTTTGCGTTTATCTTGAAAGTTTTTGTTCTTTTTTTGTTTGCTGCGGCTTCGGCACGTCTGAAAGTTTTAATTTTTGTAAAACATGGACTGCTAATCCTTACATAACATAAACTCGTAAGCTTTTTGATGACAAGTGTATATATATATTTAAGCTAGGTACGTCACCGGCAGAGACCGCCCAAGTGGTGGCATTACTGGATTCTGGACTTAGTCAAAGACTGGTTTGTTCACGCGCCGTTCAGGATCTGGTAGGAATCGCATTACTTCGGAATGAGATGATTGATTTACTGTAACAACTTCTGTACGAAATCGACGCCTTAACGCTTTTCAGCTACAGCAGCAACTTCATGTTGTACGTGTGACTCTACAATTAGAAGAAGGTTGAAGGAACGTGGATTAGTACCACACAAACCAGCAAACGGGCCGAAATTCACTGCAGACCATCGGAGAGCACGCTTAGCTTTGCACGTGAGCACCTAAATTGGTCATACGTCCAATGGAGCAAAGTCTTCTTTTCTGACGAGTGTAAAATTATGCTATATGGTAACGACGGAAGGAACAAGGTCTATAGGGACAACGCTGTGCACAATGCTGTATTGACGAAAAGATCAGCTGCGGTAGCGGTTCGTGGACCGTTTGGGGAGGAATTAGCGCCGAAAGTAAGACAGAGCTAGTGTTCGAGTCTAGGCCACGTCTGGCTGCAGTAAACTGTCATTGGTACGTTGAACAGTTTCTTGAGCCTCACGTGATGCCCTATGCATATTTTATTGGCAACGGCTTCATATTCATGCACGACAATGCTAGAGCGCACACCGCGGAGCATCGTACGAGATTATCTTGCCGAAGTCGGTATCCCCATTATGGAATGGCCAGCAAGAAGCCCGGACATGAAGCCCATCGAACATTTATGGGATGAGTTAAAGAGACGTTTTCGTGCTAGAAATCCGGCCTCGGAATCACTCAGCCGGCTGTAGCATGCGATCCAAGAAGAATGGAATGAAATGCCTCAACATTTGATTGTTACTCTCATCCGATCCATGAAGAACCGCATGGAAGCAGTCATAAGAGCTCGGGGAGGGAATACCAGTTACTAAATAAACTCTCCTAGCTTTTTTTTTCATTTACATGTATTGTTTAATTCATATCCTTCATACTCCATACAGGGCATAAAATTACCTACTCGTTACCAAATACGAATCCTATGAAAATTTAATTTGAATTTAAAACATTAACATTAGGTTTTTAAAACCTCTTTTTATTCACTATTAAACGACATATGACATACATTTCTAAATAATATATGTATATCTTTCTGCTAATCCTTACATAACATAAACTCGTAAGCTTTTTGATGACAAGTGTATATATATATTTAAGCTAGGTACTAAATGAAATGACTTACTAACTGTAATACAACTAACAGATATACACAGAAAACAAAATAGACTAAACGTGTCTATTAGACTGGTGGCATTTATCTAATAATGATGATCTGGCGCCGGCGTGACGTTATGTTATATTTTTATCATGAACCTTCTGCCCGCGACTTCCTGAGATATTTTGTGTTCCCCCAACCCGTCGCAACGCATCGCTTGCCCGTATTACTAGCATTCGAATTCTTTTTTTTTGTTTTTGCTTGGCTCTTACATTTACTCGCGTAATAATAAAAGTCGTAACATACTATCAAAACGCCACGCGATGTGTTGTGTCGACACGTGCACATCGGCAACACGCCATACGATGCTACAACACGTATCGTGTAGTGAAGTCTCTCACGAAATGCTGAAGTGTATTGACGTGTCACGTGGCCATGGATTCGATTCTGCTTGAAGACGAGCTCGATGAGGATTTAGAAGAAGATTTATTGCAGATTTTGGGGATATATTTTGTACAGAAACAAAAAAGACCTATTCATATCATATAACAATGAGTACCGTTTTTCTCTAATTCTATTAATTCTTCATCCGGAATTTTAAACCAATTTTTAAACAAAAACTAACATAAAATATCTTTTCTTTTATCATACTCTTAAAAATGTTCACGAAAGATTGACGCGTGGCGTCGTGTGTTAACTAGAAACACACTGCGCTAATTCGTCGGGTGGCGTGTTCCCCCCTTCTCCCGGCAACACGCTGATCTAAATCGGTTGTATGTTGCAGCGTGTGGTCACGTAGCGTGTTGCCTATCGTCGGGGATAGTGCAAATCCGCGAATCTACCATATGTAAAGGCCGCGTATCTGCAATAGATCAAATTTTACAGGGGAAGGATAAAACTTAATAACTATTTCAATTCAATGAATTTTAAGCTTATTTTTACATAGAAAGTAATTATTAATATGTTCTTTATTTTGTTAGAAAAATAACATCAATTATGTACATAATTAAGATCCTACTACAAATACGCGGATTTGATTTGACCATAAAATTATAACATTAGAACTTAAGAGGAATATACGCGGTTTTGAAATCCATCATCATCATCATTTCAGCCGAAAGACGTCCACTGCTAGAGATAGGCCTCCCTCAAGGATCTCCACGACGACCAATGCTGCGCCTTCCGCATCCAGCGGTTTCCCGGGACCTTCACCAGGTTGTCGGTCCACCTTGTCGGGGGCTTACCTACGCTGCGTTCTCCGGTGTGTGATCGCCACTCGAGAACCCGTCAGCCCCATCGGGCATCGGTCCTACGGGAATTGTGTGGTGAAACCCCGAGCATAGCCCTCTCCATTGCCCTTTGAGTGACCTAGAGCCTTCTTATAAGGCCCATTGGTAGCGTCCACGTCGCAATTCCATAGGTCATCACTGGCAACACATACTGGTCGAAGACTTTTGTCTTGAGACACTGCGGTATTTCGGACAAGGAGATTCTATGTAGCTTCCCGAAAGCAGCCCAGCCGAGTTGGATTCCACGATTGACCTCTTTCTCGAAGTTTGACCTTCCTAACTGGATAGTTTGTCCCAGGTATAAGTAACTGTCAACAACTTCGGGAACACGGTCTCCAATCTTTATAGGAGTCGGTACAACAGGGGCATTAGACATGACTTTCGTCTTGTCCATGTTCATTTTAAGACTGACTTGCTCGGAGGCTCTACTGAGATCTTCGAGCATTGTACTCAGGTCTTCCGCGGTCTCAGCCATGACTATGATATCATCAGCAAACCGAAGCTATGTAATGTACTCGCCATTGATGTTGATGCCCAGTCCTTTCCAGTTCAGAACCTTGTAGACATTGGAGTGCAGCGGTGAACAGTTACGGGGAAATAACATCTCCCTGTCTGACAGCACGCTGCAGAGGTATTGATTTCGAGGTCTGGTCCTGTATTCGGACGGACATGGAGGCGTTTTCGTACAAACCCTTCAGCGCTTCAATATACCGATAGTCTACTTGGCGCCGCTAGAGAGACTGCAGTACAGCCCAGGTCTCGATCGAATCAAAGCCTTTTTAGTAGTCCACCAACGCCAAGCAGAGGGGTAGGTTATACTCCTCAGTCTTCTGTATAGGTAACCTACCGCAGCGTATATATGCATAAATATTTCACGATTTTTAAATTTTCTTTCAATTATAGAGAAAACGGAATCCAACTCTATCTGGGTGTGACCCTTTTCTAAATTTTTTTGTGTAATTATAATGTTTTTTGCATCTCCAGTAGCAGGTTAGCGGTAGAAGTTACAACATTTCCGTTTTGTGTTTGTCCATTTTATTTTGTCTATCATTATTAGTGCCCAGATTGTAAATTATGAACCATAAGCTTTGGTTTGAAATACAGTACACTAGCTTTAAATAATAAAAAATGGACACAATTTCACAGCTTGTAAGTCAACAGTGACTTACGACTGCTGAATTATAAGCTGTGAAATTGTTTCCACATGAAAAGACTTTAGACAAACAAAGAGCGAAAAATAGAATACTACTTTGTTTTTTTTTTTACTTCTTTTTTTTTAATATTTTCTTGTATAGCTAAATCTTTTTGTGACAAGTGTTGTTGATATATTTCTTCACTATATAATATTACATACTCTATGCAAATAACATAAATTATATGCATCTTTTTTTTATTGAACATCTTCAAATAGTTTTCTGGAAACTACCCTATGTGCCTTTTTTGTTGTCTTTTCAACATAGATACTGTATAGTTCACGTTTAGACTGTATTATTGGTTCTAAATATAATGCGCAAATTCTTTTAACATAGGCAACGCATTAGGTATTTTCCCTCTTGTTCATTGTTGTTTCGTTTCGCAATGACTCTCCTAACCAGTACCTTACTGTACACTTCTTAATGTCTAATGTCCTTAAGAATGTCTTTAAACATTCTCTATATGTTTGGTCATTTGATTTCAAATAATACACCTTTGTACTAATTTTCATTCATTTACGCGGTGTTGACACTTGCTCGCGAAAGATACGCAGTGTTGTTACTGGGCGATTTCTGGCTTCCGATTAATCGAAATGAACTCGTGTCAAGGCGGTGGCAGCCAATTAAGATTTTGCGAGATTTGGCCGCGAAAACTGTTTTTGGCTACCTTTGTCAGATACGCAGGATTATCCAATGCTAGTTACGCGGATTTGCACTATCCCCGACGCTATGCGCTTATGACCATATTAAATATATGGAATTGATACGTACTTACATGCGTCGGGTGGCGTGGCGTCGTGTCACGTTTTGATAGTATGTTTCGACCTTAAATAGGCTATAGTGTTTCTTAGGAATTGGGTCATCATCATTACATGCAAATATTTTTTAACTCCAGTAGTTCCAGGGAGTAGCGAATTCAAATAAAAAACTTTAGCTTTGTTATTAGTGTAGATCACATATTATTCTGAATATGATACCATTGAGATATAGTAGATAGGGCGGCGGCCGTGGCGCAGCGGTCAACACGCCAGCCTGCGACGTGGAGGCCTCGGGTTCGATCCCCGGCCAGGTCATGATGGAAAACGGTCTTTTCCTGATTGGCCTGGGTCTTGGATGTTTATCTATATATGTATCTATTATAAAATATAGTATCGTTGAGTTAGTATCTCATAACACAAGTCTCGAACTTACTTTGGGGCTAGCTCAATTTGTGTGATTTGTAAAAAAAAAAAAAAAAAATTGCATAATACACATAAAATGACAATCGATCACAATGTCTTTTAATTTGACACTCATTGCTTCATGGGTGTGGAAAATTACTCAGCAACGCAAATAACGCAATGAATATTGCTAAAACTGGCTTTCTACTTTTATTTGAAACCATTTCTCCTCTTCTTCAATTCTAATAAGATTTTTCTATGTATGTTTGCGTATCAGTCGTTTCATAATATTGAATGGAAGCGTATCGTGCCCGCAATACGCCTAGCATAGGTGAACCGAGTTAGTTAATTTTCTCTCATTCCGCAGTAACAGTTCGGTGTATGGCGCCCGGGTAATAGAAGCAGTCCCGGGATCCGAGCCATGACCCGTATCCTGAAATATTACTAATTCAACCTTTCTCAAATTACTGCCTCGTATAAATGAGTACAATACACGCCTTTATACACATTCGTCGTCATGACGTTATATGTCGTAAGACCTTTACTAAAGGAAATCAAATTTATGGCTTAATTTTTACTTGGATTGTGAGCACATTTATAAATTTCCTTTTTTGGTACTAGTGGGAATCTAACCGCTAAGATAGAATAGAATGAAACTTTTTTAATTTAATCATATACCTATACGTATTCTGATGGACTGTTTGACCAAATGACGACATAGTTGGTGGAGTGGCTCAGCGTTCGTTCAGCTGCGCTGCGTGACGCGGCTTATATTCCCGTTCGGATCAAATATTTGTATGACCTGCAGGTGGTTGTTTCGGGTCTGGCTCTTTGTGTATGTGAGTTTAAATGTTTCTAAACGTACCCACGTTAAAACATAATCAGTCTATAATTAACCTACTGCCGAGTCACAAGCGTCTTCTTTGATGAAGTGGAGTGGGCCGTTATTTACCACGCGTGCACAGTGTGGGTTCATAATAATATATTATTCCCACCAAGTTCTTTTTTTTTTAATTATGACTTATTTCTGTATGAACTCTGCAAAAGAAATGCATTCCTTCCGAAAAGTCTCTCCTCAATTGGGTTTTGTTAATGAGTAACTTAAAAGTACCTACTCTGAAAATTGTAGACGCAGCAGGGATTTTGGATTATTATTTCCGCATTTGCATAACATGAACGCAACTAATTTACATGGTAAGAATAGAACATCTTAGTTATTTGACTTCACACAAACTTAATTTTGCTTCAAAGCGCTATAGGTATTTATTCTCTATTTTATATGAGCCATATTGTTTTCATCAAACTGGCCCATGATGAGGATGCAGATGAACAAATTACCATCGTTATGTGTTGTTACAAAATACCCGCAGACTCTTTACTAAACACAAAGTTATTCAACTGGTAAGGACATTTTGGGGGTAGCAGAAGTGCGTGTCTGACTTTTACTGACTAAAACCCACCCGTGGGTCTTCACTTGCCTGTGTGAGGGCCAGGGCCACGGTTTCTTTTTTAACCAACCCGCAACCCTGACCCAGGAGGCATTGGTCTTCGTGGACCCCGTCACAATGTGAACTGGTTACAGGTATTCAACAAATAATCAGTACCTTTGTGGAGACACACCATAACTACCCATCATCTCGACTTTAATCCCAGTTGCAAAGTTTCAACCCCAAACTGTTAATTTGTGACACTTTCGGCTAATTTGTAATATTATTTCTGTGTACTTCATAATTGACATAATGTTTTATCTAACCATTTTGCTTATATACTGTCAGCTGTAAAGTTTCCACTCAAATTATACTATAAAATAAATAAATTACTGAATACTTTTTTGTAATCTTTTGAAAACCCAGACCTATAATATACATAGCTACGTACGCATAGGTACTTAGCTATAATATACATATTATATAGCTACGTACGCACAGGTACGTAGCTATAATATACATAGCTACGTATGCACAGGTACGTACCTATAATATACATAGCTACGTATGCACAGGTACGTAGCTATAATATACATAGCTACATACGCATAGCTACGTATATCATTCACTAGTAGTTGTTCACCCGCCAAATGTAAGAGGGCAGCACTTTCCATATACATTCAAATTTTAACGCAAGGTTGTCACTCTTTATCTCTATACTTGCTACTCTACTACTACTCTTTGAGTTCATCCTTTTTTGCTGCTTTGCGCTCGAACTGGACGGACGTGCGAATCATCAGTTTGTTGGAAGGTTATGTAAGCCATTTGAGTTTAGAAAAAGGAAAGAGTGACATTTTGTTTTGTGGATTTTATATGTCAATGAACCCTATTGATTGTGATTAATTTAATCGAATTATATGAGAAAATGGTTCTTTTGTTGTAATTTGTTCCTTTTAATTATTTACCACTTCTGACCGCATTATTTACGAGATCTGCCGCAAGACAACGTGCACACCCACCATCTCCGGACTCTTTGCTCAGCTCCGCCTCGCCGCCGCTCGTCTCCAGCGCCACTGTAAGCGTTGTGACGACCCCGGCCGCGGCAGTTGCGTACTTGTCTCGTACTTGTCCGTCGCCGACGACGCCACGTGTTCGAATGCGGGTCTTTAGAGCCTTGAAGCGATCAGACCAAGGTGTCACTGACACGTGCCTATCGGATGATGGTGCCACGTGTTCATTCTGGCGCAATATCTGGTCGGTGCCTGTCAGTCACACTGAAGGTGATTGGACAAGGGATGTTGAGCGAGCCTGCGATCCGGTACCAAAAATAGGGGCTATTACCATCTGCCCCCAAGATGTAGCTAGTGCAGTCCGTCCGTTGCCTAATTGGAAGTCTCCAGGGCCGGATAGGCTGCATAACTTTTGGATTAAACGATTTTCCAGGTCGCATGTTCGCTTGGCATCTCAGTTGCAGAGCTTTAGAGTTTGGTTCGCTACCTGAGTTCCTAACAACAGGAATAACCCACCTGCTCCATAAATCAGGTAGCACCGCGGAACCCAAAAATTATAGGCCGATCACGTGTTTACCGACGGTCTATAAAGTTCTTACATCTATTTTGAAAGATAAAATTAACACGCATAATGACAGCAACTCCATCATATCTGCCTCCCAAAATGGATATGGGAACGGGTCCCGCGGTACTAAGGAGCTACTCCTTATTGATATGGCCATATTACACTGTACTGGGATCGATCTATCTTCACTGACAGGACTATTTTTGCTAATAAGCCTGATATAGTGCTGGTGGATCGATCAGAGCGGCGTGCAATGATTGTTGACATAACCATCCCGCATGATGAGATCCTTGTGAAAGCTGAGAAAGATAAACAAATCAAGTATCTTGACTTGGCTCACGAGGTTGTCGACATGTGGGAGGTGGATTCAGCAATCATTGTACCGATAGTCGTCAATCAAGCTGGATCAAGGGCTTGGTTCAGAAAGCGGTACTGCTGGACACTGCTCGCATCGTCAGGAAGTTCCTCTCTCTGGAGCCCTGACCGACGGTAGCTTGGACCCTGTTCCCGATACCGGTGGGCTACTATTTTTTATATATTTAAATGTTTTTATGTATTTATATAAATATTTAAAAATGTTAATTATATGTAAGTAAAATAAATAAACCAAATAATAATAACTGACATATTACTAATCATTACTGACAGGACTATTATTGCCAATAAGCCTGATATAGAGGTGATAGATCGATTAGCGCGCCTCCCAATGATTATCGATGTTACCATTCCACATGACGGGAATCTCGTGAAAGCTGAGAAAGAGAAACAAATTAAATATCTCGACTTGGCGCACGAGATTGTTGACATGTGGAATGTGAACTCGGCAGTCATTGTACCGATTGTCGTATGGGCCAATGATTTGAGAGCCTCGACTCTGAGGCTCTCGTTAGGCAGTTGGATCAAGGGCCGGATTCAAAAGGCAGTACTCCTCGATACGGCCCGCATCGTGAGGAGGTTCCTATCTCTGGAGCCCTAACCACCGGTAGCTTGGACCCCGCTCTCGCCATCGGTGGAACACTATTCTTTATATTTTTTAATGTTTTTGTATGTTTTTATATAAATATTTAAAAGAATATGTATGTATAGAAAAATAAAGGGAATAATAATAATAATTTTTATTTTTCGAAAGTCCAAAAACGTTACAAGAAAGAAGTAGTTACATATATTTTGGTAAGGTAAAATGTACGGAAGCAAATAAATTTAAGACAATGACTCCCAAACTGAGACATGTTCGTATCTTGGGTAGTCGGCGGTCGGCTGATTTAAATGTCAATATATGTAAGTATACATATCGCCACCTTTTTGAATTTATTTATAGTTAACAATTTAAAAATAATAATAACAGTTTTATAAAACGAGTCTAGGCGTTCCGGCCAGTACTCGACGACTGGCTCGGGAGGAGGCACGGCTCCCTGTCGTTCAGGGTGACGCAAGTGCTGTCGGGGCACGGCTGCTTCGGCAAGTACGAGTACCTGCGACGTATAGACAGGGAGCCGGACGCTCGGTGCCACGGCTGCGTCCAATGCAGGGAGGACACGGCGCAGCACACGCTCTCCGAGTGTGTGGCTTGGGAGGAGCAGCGCCGTCCTCACAAACGAAGTAGGAGGCGACCTGACGCTGCCGGCAGTAGTGCGGAGGATGGTCGGTAGCGCAGAGTCGTGGGACGCGGTGATGTCCTGCGAGGACGTGATGTCGCAGAAGGAAGCACCGGAACGGGAGAGAGAGATCTCAACTCCCTTCCCGGGCCGCAGAAGACGCACCGGGCGCCGAGGAAGGGCGGATAACGCCCTCTTCCGGCCCCCATGAATGGGTCCAGGGGCGAGGGACATGGGGAAGTCCCCGCCCCCTGTTAGTTGGACCCCGAGGCGGAGGAGCGCGCGAGTGTCGGCGCACGCCTCAGAGGCGATGCACGGGGTAGTTTAACACCTCACTACCCCGTGCAGAAGGCGAGACCCTGACAGACCGGGCCGGCACGAGAGTGTGGGGCTGCGGCAGAATCAGGGACTCCCGCGGCTCCGTGCGCACGTGACCGGAGAGACATCGGGGTGGTTTTTAGTCAGTAGGAGTCTGACAGACCCCGTCGCCCACCCCAGGGCGGCGGACATCCATTGAGGATTTTCCACCCCAGAACAAAAAAAAAAAGTGTTTGTTTGGGTACGCTTCTCTAGGTGGTAGGCCATAACACCGGCCGCCGGCAGAAGTTACCACCCACCAGACAAAGCCTTGCCGCCAAGCGATTTGTCGTGTTCCGGCATGATGTCTGGTGAAGCCGTACGGAGGACGGGTCTGAGCAGTTGTGTTGCGATGTGTGCCGGGTACGATGCGCCAAATGTTGTTGTGTTGGGTTTAACATTGCATCACCTCGCTCAATTGCCGTCTTTCTTCCTATTCGCTCAATCTGAGTGAATAGGTTCTTAATAAACTAGCGCGCTTTACCATCAACGATCGCATCACTGCTTACCATCAGGCGGGATTGTGGTCAAGCGCTAGTTTATAATTATTCAAAATAAAAAAAAAACAAACTTACGATCTTACAACTCGTAAGTTGGGGTCAATACCACTAAGCCGCTATCTCAGCGCTGCTGTGAAATAATAATTTGATTGGAAATGTTCGCCAATTAAGCTTATCACAGGATAGTTTTATCCATTCATCGTTGTTGGAATCGGGTCTGGCATATGTTTAATGATTCAATTGAAAACCTGTCCGTCCAGCGACCCTAAACGACCTATGATGACGGTACAACTTTGTGATACTGTAAGATAAGCACCGGTATTAATCTAACCCAAAATAGTTTACAAACTTTTGTCTAGGGTACCTATTAATCAATGTCATCAATATGGAGGTTAGGCCTATAGAAGCAATAAAACTTGACCTTTGTAGTGATCTTTGTGGTTTAAAGTCTGTGCTGTTAAGATTTCCAAGAGCAGGATGCAGACGTTTTGCGTTTTCATGTATTCGTCCTAAAAGATAAAAGAAATAGGGTGTAAAGTGAACTCATCCTCGATATAAAAGGGTATTGTCTAGTGAGCAGCTATACAATACCCTTTTACTACGAGTATTTATACAACGATGATGTCGGGACGCTGTATATATGCTAGTTACCCGGTTATCTTTGCTTGCGTGATGATTTTACATAGTCTGTGTGACGCGTAGTTCGCATGTAGCGCCACGTCTAGTACCTACCGCTACCATTCATCTTATATGAATGCTAAAACTTTAAATATGCAATTTTGCACAATTTATGTATAAGTAAACGAACTGAAACGTGGTCGCTCACAATGGGCCTCATACGAAGGCTCAGAGTCACACAAAGGGCAATGGAAAGAGCTATGCTTGGAGTTTCTCTGCGTGATCGAATCAGAAATGAGGAGATCCGCAGAAGAACCAGAGTCACCGATATAGCTCTGCGAGTCGCTAAACTGAAGTGGCAGTGGGCAGGGCACATTGCTCGTAGAACCGATGGCCGTTGGGGCAGTAAGGTTCTGGAGTGGCGGCCACGTACTGGAAGACGCAGCGTAGGGAGGCCCCCAACAAGGTGGACCGATGACCTGGTGAAGGTCGCGGGAAGCCGATGGATGCGGGCAGCACAAGACCGGTCATCGTGGAAAGCCTTGGGGGAGGCGGTTGTCCAGCAGTGGACATCCATAGGCTGAAGAAGAAGCAAGAGATGTATAAGTAAATAAATTTAAATTCACAGATTATTATATTAACCACTCTCCTTTTAAGGTACGGATTTCTCTAATAGTCATATATCAAAATTACTTTTCAATTCATGTGACATTCTAATTTTACGGGTAGTCACCGCTACGAGTAGGGTAGGGTACATTTGGCTAGAATATCAAACAAATTCGGCCGGAAGTTTTAAATGACGTCGTATCCAAACATGATTTTGTTTGTTTGACTGAAAACAAATAACCTTTGTCTATTATAGATTTGTTATAAGGTACCCAGAGGAATCCTTTTCCGATTTCCTAAGCGATGTAAATATTTGTTGTAACTCCTTTGTTTTATCTTACCTAGAAAGATACTATCTGCCCAAGATAGAGATGTTTATCAGCGTATTCATCTTTTCCCTGGGCTGCGCGTTACTCGTCATAAACTTGGTCTTTGTTATATTCGCCTGAAAGAGGATTAAACAGAGAGAGTGCAAGGAGAATAGGGAGACGTGTGCTTCGTCGTGAACATCACAGGCTCTTAAGAATAATCTAAAAATAATGAATATTTGGAGAGTGTGCTCGTGAATTGCATGACTTAATTCCGCATCTCCGTTCCAGCATCGGAAGACCCGTCGTCCGTCGTGCGGCGATACTTGCTGCCTGCAAGCTCGCGAGTATCCACTATCCACCCTTACGCTCTTGACATCACTACCATCTGGATGAAGCGTTTCGCTTCGTTTACAAACCGCGTACATCGAGGGACTGGAATAGTTTTCCAGCCGCGGTGTTTCCGTCTGACTACAATTCATATGTTTTCAAGGCTAGACTGAATAGGCTTTTAATAAACTAGCGCGATTTACCATCAATGATGGCATCACACTAGTTTATACTTATAAAAAAAAAAGTTTAAATTCGAGAACTGATACGATTCTCTCACTCAACAATTTTCAGTAAGGCTTGGCGTTATCGCAAAGATCCGGCGGTACTTCACACCAAGGCAGCTTCTAATGTGGTAGGTACAAATCACAGGTCCGTTCGTATCTGGAGTACTGCAGCCACAATTGGGCTGGTGCTGCAAAATGTCACCTGGCCACTTTGGATTTAGTGCACTTTGGTTTAGCCTGATTGGCGACCCAGATTCAGACTCAAAACGGTCTCCAAAACCTAGAGCACAGGCGTGGAGTAGCCGGCCTTTCGGTGTTCTATAGGAAGCATTTTGGTGAGAGTGCGAGGGAATAGCATGATTTAATTCCCTCATCTCCGTTCCACCATCGAACAACCCGCCGTTTCGCCTCCTCTTTTATACCACGTAGATCGAGAGACTGGAACAATTTGCCAACGGCGGTTTTTCTGTCGGACTACAAGTTGAGTGTCTTCAAGGCTTTACCATCAACGATTGCGTCACTGCTTACCATCAGACTGGATTGCGGTCAAGTACTAGTTTATAATTATACAAAAATATTTGATTCCAGAACTGATACGATTCTCTCACTCAACAATTTTCAATAAGACCATTTTTTGTTTTGATTGAGATTTATCAGACCCCATATTGCTATACAATTAGGTACTACAATAGGTGCAAAGATATATGAAAATAAAAAACCTTTCATCCTCGTATACAACGCTAATCATACTATTAAAGTGGTCGTATCCGGTCTGACCTTACAGTTAGTTTCAGTAATTGTTATGCAGAAGGTCACTTGGCATAGAAAATATTAGAACCGGGTCAATATTAATGTATTTTATTAAGACTTCGACTAAGCTTAAAACGTTAGGTTGCTAGGAAAAGGTTCCATTAACGGTGCAATGAGATAGGATTTAAATAATGATTTGGCGACCACGCACCGGAACACGTAGCGTGGGTAGGCCCCCGACAAGGTGGACCGACGACCTGGTGAAGGTCGTGGGAAACCGCTGGATGCGGGAGGCGCAGGACCGGTCGTCGTGGAGAACCTTGGGGGAGGCCTATGTCCAGCAGTGGACGTCTTTCGGCTGAAATGATGATGATGAAGCCCAGAACTTCGCACCACGACCATAGCTTCTGTGTGTTGCATTTTAAAATAATAAATATCAATAACCGTATTTCCAAAGAAGAACCACAATACTAATTTCAGGAATGAATGAGCTTTGTGAAATAATTTATATTATTGTTCAAAGTGAGCCCAATTTATGGTTTATCTGATAAACAATTACCTACGTTGATTAAAATCAGTAAAATATAAAATGACCGCTATTTGGTCAGTTATTGCAATGTTGCGCAGTGCACACTACACGTAGGAAATGGTGTGAGTTGGGGTTGGAAAAACTGGGAGTGGGTTAACACATGCACTGACCGGAAACGATACAATTAACGAATTGGTAGGCATGGATAGAAAAGCTATCTCGTCGGATTAAAACACAATAGATTTATGACCTACTTTTAATTAACGAGGAATATTGCAATTAGACCAACATAAATATTAAAAACAGCGGCCGCCAGCGACTTCGTTCGCGTGGAGTTAGTTATGCTCCGCTCCTAATGGTCGCAGCGTGATGTTATATAGCCTAAAGCCTTCCTGGATTAATGGGCTATCCAAAACAAAAAGAATTTTCAAATCGGACCAGTAGTTCCTGAGATTAGCGCGTTCAAATAAACAAACTCTTCAGCTTTATATATTAGTATAGAGTATAGATACTGTGCTAACTTAATACTATAAATGCGAAATTAAGTTTAATTTTCAGTAAAAATGGCGCCAATTCTCTTGTTTACAAACTTAACCAATTTGAAGTTATGTGCATCTTTATCTTTTTATTTCATTAAGAAGAGGATAGAAGATAACATTTTAGTTGAATCCTGGCAAATTAATATACCTATTCCATAGACAGTTTAGACGCGGTTATAAACATGGCGACCGCAGCAGCGGATTTGACAGATATAAATTAACATTTTAGCTTCTGTCCTTTTCTTAATGAAATAGAAAGAAAAAAATGCACTGAAATCAAATTTAGTTTAGTTAGTGAACAAGGGAATTTGGGCCAACAACGCCTGGGATAGGACATATAATAGTATATTTTTTATTCCGGTAGTTCTCGTGGCAGCAGTCTTTAATATTTGTTCATGAAACATAAGCCCTCAGTTACTGTTTTATGTTTTTCTAGTGATGTTCGTTACATAAGACCTGTACGTGTACTCCAACCTCTTTTGAAAAGGCCACTAACAAACGCAGAAAGCCTATCATAGCATTTATCAAAATACTAAACTGTAGTATTGTGTACATATTTTGATAAATATTTATTGTACAATTAATATACAATTATTTTTGCTAAAACCTTCCTTTTATAAATAATACATTCATAGAACTACTTCATAACATTGTTCTTATCATAAGAGGTCGTAGACCGTAGTATTCTGCGATAGATACACAATAGCAACGATATAAAGTTACAATGACGGTTTTTCGTACTATTTCTATTTTACTCTCCAAGCACGTTCTTTGTTGTACTCACCTACTATTCTCAGTCTGATGAAATCATTGTTGCTTTTCAAAAGATACGTTTGCACTTTGTACACAATGTAGTGTTGGCAACTCAATCCAGCTATCGATGTATGCAATGACATTGGCATTTTTGGAGATTACGTAGCGTACCTAGCAATAATGAATAATCAATGGACTTGAAAACAAACACGTAAATAACAAATCGCAGCGGTCGCTTAGCGAAATTTTACATTTTGTGTGACTTTTAAAGGCCTACAGGTAGTTATACCGTTTCTGACTGTTTGTATAAGTGAGTTTAAATATTTGTAAACGCAACTTTGTTCCACACTAGGAATTACTCATACATCGTGTTTACGAGTAATTCCTTGTGGGGGGTAAGTTTAAAAAAATGTTGCAGTCGTGGGACTGGTCGACAGAAGTGAAAACTGAAATCATTTAAAAACACAGAATACACAAAAAGTAAAAAACAAAAACCAATAATAGTGTCGGGTCGGTTCAGCTCACGCGAATTAAATACTATTTCCTCACCCAACAAAAGTGCTCAACGTCTTTATAAATAAGTAAGTTTTCTCTTCAAAAACAAACAAACAAAGCACCAGGAGCTAAGTTTTATGTAGCAACCACTCTCACATGTATAATGACTGTGTTTACAATTTAGCTTTTTATTATGACGAAGATAGACTGCAGCGTTTTAGGCCTAAATATTTTTCGGATTTATATTGATAATCTGTTAAGCATTAAGTATCTGATTGAGAAGTACTTATAGTTGATTGTAGTGCCTGAAAGGCTAAGACAACAGTTACGTGTCCTTATTTGAAAGTGGGCATGTTGTACGACACGCGTACGAAATCGTACGGTCTCTTACGAGGTGTCGTGTGTTTGTACGAATAATGTGTAGCGGTGTGCGTCAAGAAATAATTAATTTTACAACACCGTATAAGTGTCAATTCCGTAGGAATATAAGTATGAAAAGTGAAAAAAATATATTTGTTAATCAATGGCGTTAGCTATGTCCATACCAAATTTCTTCAAAATCGTTCCAGATGTTTGAGCCCGAAGAAGTAACAATCATACAAACACACTTATAAACTTTCGACTTGATAATAAGTATTACTGTAATTCCTTTCTAACTACACATTCTTATGCATGCTCGAGTATTCTATCATGTTTCTTATGGATTATTTATTGGGCTACTTGTAAATTAGGAATATGAATAGGAAGAATTATTTTGATTATTCATTTATCAGAATTTATTTATTTACTTATATGTCGGAGATCGTCGGTTTATTTTTAATAGAAGTTGCTGATTTGATTTACGTAGTGGAGGGGCAAACGCTTGTGACGTTATTTTGTGATGGCGGCACATGGACAGTCGTTTTGGAAAGTGAGGTTCGTCGAACGGTCACTTTGCATCGAGACGCGGACCAAGGCACTTCTCCGAAACGAAACTGTCGGTTTGCCTATTCAAATTGTTATTATGAAGATTGGAGGGTATATCTACACGTCGTGCTTCAATTCAAAACTCACCTACGAAATGGAACCTGTACCACCATATCAAGACGCTGTCGACCCTACCGCTCTGCCGTCGCTGTCCCCGATATACAGTATGTTAAGAAAACCCTGTCCGACCCGTGAAGGTGTTGTTAGGTATCGATAACAGATTCTACTAATGCATACAAAACCGGGCTAAACCTAAAAAAAAATCCCCCTAAAAAAATAAATATTATTTCGCAAAAAGAGGTAACTTAATAAATGTGCGCTATGCACACCTATGCCCCATTCCGCGGGCGGCGGGCGGCAGGGCACGCGGCACGTGGTCGCATCGCTATTCGCCCATAATAATACCGGTGTAGTCACTTTTTAAAAATTACCAAATTTCGGGGAAGTTGAAATTAATTCGCGGGAAAAAAAGATTATTTCAAAATTCATTTGTATTGGTACTATGATGATTACGTAAAATTTTATATTATATTTGGTCATGTGTTTACCTAACCTTTATTATCCTTATGGGTCGGACAGGGTTTTCTTAACATACTGTATATTTCTATTTTGAGGTCATCATCATCATATCAGCGTTAATCCCAGTCGCATCCGAAGTTTTTTCAGCTTTGGAGTGTGGGGTGCGGACCCAAAGCAAGGGTGGGGTGAGGTTTAGCCAAAATCAGCAGTTAGACTGGTAAAAGCGGTTTTACCAGTCGAACTGCTGATTTTGGCTAAACCTCGATATATTTTGAGGTGCCCGTAGTTAAATAATAACCACCGCATATGAGTTGAGTTACATATGAGTTGTCGATATTTGTCAGATATAATTTAGCGATGTACGAAAATTATAAAAGTAAACGTCACAATTTAAAACGTAAACGAATTTATAAATGACATGCAATCAAATAATCAGACACACCATTTTTGTATTTGGTACTTACTTATTGCCTTGACTTGTTTTAATTATTAATTTTAATCTGATATATAAAAAAAAAAATCTCAAAAGGGTAGTTGACTAAAAAAAAAATAATTAGTCCGTCAATCAGATTTCCAAAAAAATATGACACGTATTTTTTCTTTTTTCATATAAACAAAAAATGAAGACGACACAGTGCGTTGAAAACTCGTGTGACGTCACTGCACACTACACTTTTTAGCGAGCAGTGACGTCACCAGCCTTCACTCCTGATCTTTGATGCCTTTTATATTTGTAAATTTTTATTGATTTGATAAAACAAAACATACGTATTCAATATTTTTCTATAATCTGAATGACGGACTAAATAGAATAATTTTTTTTACCAAGAAAACATCCCAATTGACCTGTCCATGAAAAAATTTTAGACATTTATTATTTTTATGGCCTTTTTTATTTATTTTGTTTTGAGTGAATTTATCAAATTTATATGATTATTATTAGTACCTAATGGACAATTATAAGTAGACATAAACGCCAATTAAAATTGCATGCCTTTAGGCGGATTATGGAGATGCCAAACTATTTTATGTATCGATGTGAATTATCTCAATTACCTATAATCGCAATAAACGAGTTTGAGTTTACTGTACTGGTACTCAGTTATATCCGGTAAGACTGGAACCTAACCACGTCAGGGTTGGCTTCCAGTCTAGGCAGCTAAAGCAAAAAGCTAGGCAGAGATGACTTACATTTATAAAGATTTTACTCACTAACACTGACTGTAAGATATTAATAACATTTTGGGACTTTGACTACAAAGTCCCAAAATGTTACAATCAATCAATCAAAATTTATTTCTGTGGACTACCACAGAAATAAATTTTGATTGATTGATTTTCTCTTAAACGATAATAGGCAAAACTTCGTCAAATTTTTTGTTACACACAATGGGTGTGTGCAATACTAATAATTAGTTAGAAAATAATTTAAGCTAATCAGATGTTTATCAAGTAATTAATAACTAATTAGTCATGTTAAAATTATTAATCAGTTGTCAATGTAATCTGTCATTAATACAGCTAAGTGTTTAGATTAAGTTGGCTTGTTTTCACGTGCATGGAAGTGACTTCTGTTGATGTTTCTACTGTTGCTGGCTAATAATGACTACACTGAAATACTGAGATACTATAGCCATCATAGTCCACTGCTGGACATAGGCCTCTACTTTTTCACGCCATTCATCTCGATATTTATGTTATTGAAATATATCCAACTAATTAATCATAGTATATAAGTAGTTTATATTTTGGAATGTGCCCCATTTACACTCAGAAAGAGGAGGTTTTGTCATGCAGCAGTGGGAATACTTAATATAATTATTTAAAAAAAATGTAGTTGTTACAAAAGGTTTGTTGTAAACTCAACTACATTATGCGCCATTTAACATATTAAAAAAAAAAACTGCTACGGTAAAAGAAAGTTTGCGCCCGCGACTAATCTTGAAAGGATAGTTCTATAACCGCGGTTCGACGGGACGATTGTTGACTTGTGGCTTTGACGTCCGCTGGGATGCTGTAATATAATTAGGTGAAACATACGAGCAGTGCTGGCCCAGTAGTGACAATCTACTTACAAATTGTGGGTCGTAGTTTCGAATCCAGACCGACTTCTTACTTTGTGCATTTACTTCAACAGTAATGCTTTCAAAGCGACGAAAGAAAACATTGCGAAGAAACGGCACGTCTAAGAACCAAAATATATTGGTATTTGAAATGATAATATCGCAGATACTTTTGCTTATAAGTAATAAGTGATAGTAATCAATAAGATTGTTATTTTAGTTGGGTATTTCCAATATCGATCACTACGTATATCTTATGTGTGTAAGTATTGTTTCACAAAATGTATTACTATATATTTATACATGAGCGTACCATTTTTGATTAAGCGTACAAGCATAGGTACATTTCTTTGGAAATTTTGTAATGAAATCATAATAGCGTTTGTGATAAATGAGTTAACATTTTACATACACGATATTTGTCATCTTTATTCTTTAGCATAAATAACTTTAATTTATGTTTGCAATTCTGAGAAAGTGAGAAAGACGTGTATATTCTTTGCTTTTGTTCCACGAAGTGAAGAGGACGAGGAATCCTCTCGACAGAAACGTTTCTCCGGCCATTGTATTAAAAGAATTGACGTTATATTCGACTTCGACGGATTCGGACACTTAATGACGACTTCTAAGTGAGGGCTTGAAACAATACTTTAAAGAAGCTCTTGACAAAAGAGAACGGTGCTACTGACGCCACGGTTGCATTGTTGGAGATTTCATGAGCTACCTGTTGTCTATGGCAGCTGTTAACTGCCATAGACCATTAGCGATTTATTGCTTGAGTAGTCGAAAAATGGGTAATGTTTAACTGTAGAAGGATCAAATCCAACGAAATAGTAAAAAACGGGCCTAAATAGTTCTTTGAATCCCGTCTCCAGGATTCTTATAACAGAGCCTTGTCAAAAATCATCTTCACTTATGCTAATACGTCGATTAATTAATTAGAACAGATAAATTATTTTCATGAAAAATAAAAAAATATGTTATTTTATATGTAAAATTCAATTTCATAGCCTATACATATATGTATTTTAATTATTGTGAATGTGCAGACTACATATCGTGGTCTGGCAATTTGATGCGGCATACCCAAGTGCCTTAGGTACCTAGTATAATTCGTGGAGCCGACACCGTGATCGTTCTTTACTTTTCTGCATTCTGTTTTTTAATAATTTCAGTTTTCACTGGTTTTTTTTTTAAATTTTATAAATTAGTGCTTGACCACCATCTCGCCTGATGGTAAGCAGTAATGCAATCGTTGATGGTACTTCGCGCTAGTTTATTAAGAGCCTATACACGTTAGCCTTGAAGACACTTAAATTGTAATCAGACGTGAAGACCGCCTCAGGGAAATTGTTCCAGTCCCTCGATGAACGCTGTATACAAGACGGGGCGAAATGCTTCATCCGGATCGTAGATTTAATTTGATCGAATGTATTAATCTGCTGCTTGCACAAGCATTACGATAAAGTATTAATTTAACAAATCCTGTCCTATCCAACTTCTTACGTATAGATTATATACTTAATATATAAAGGTGAAGAGTTTGTTTGAACGCGCTAATCTCAGGAACTACTGGTCCGATTTGTAAAATTATTTTTGCGTTGGATAGCCCGTTAATTCAGGAAGGCTTTGGGGTATATAACATCACGCTGCGATCAACAGGAGCGGAGCATATATAATAAAAAAACTTATCGAAATCTACGCGGGTGAAACCGTGGGACGCAGCTAGTATTATATAAAGCTGAAGAGTTTGTTTGAACGCGCTAATTTCAGAAACTACTGGTCCGATTTGTAAAATTCTTTTTGCGTTGGTATCCATTAATCCAGGAAGGCTTAAGGGCTTTAGGCTATACAAGGTCACGCTGCGGCCAATAGGAGCGGAGCATAACAAAAGTTTTATGCTGTATATTTTGGGGTTAAAGTAAAATGTTCAAATAACTAACTTCACGTTTACTACGTAACGTACGTAACTAAAGTTTGTGAGGATGTGTGTATGGTTGGATAGACGGATGGATTTTTGTTACTCTTTCACGCATAAACTACTGAGCGGATAGGGATGAAATTTGCCAAACAGATTTAAGTTTATAACCAGGAATAAACACATAGGAATTTTTATTCTGATATTTCAACGGAGTCAAAAGTTATGTGGGTGAAACAGGGAGGCACAGCTAGTTACTCATAATCAAAGAACTATAATCATTCAGATTTAGTGGTATCATGCTACGTATTATAATAATGGTGATGGATAACATGATATCTCGTACTGGGTGGTCACGCACAAGCCCACATTTTACGATGAATACTATATGTCAAAACAAGCCATACGTAGACGTGTAATTTTGATTAAAACTTTTCTGACCCATCCCACATCGCACCTGTTCTATAGGATGACTTGTAATTTGACGTATTTGTTCCTTTGATATTGATCCATTTGCAACATTAAATTAAATTGCAGATTTTTCAAGTATTTAATATACTTCTTCAAATTCAAATTGAGTTTTATTTATTTGTACACATAGGTGCTATAAGATGGTATTTAAAAAAAAAAACAAAAATAAGTTGCACTATGTGTTGTCTTGAAAGGCGTACAAATATTTATATTTACCCATTTGGTAGTGGGTGTACATTAATGGCTATATATGTACCTATTTATAAAAATATATAATAAAGAAAATGATTAAACAAGTATTGTAAAACAATCTTATGAACTAAAGTAAGAAATAATGTAATAATCAGATCTGGAAAAGATGGTTTAGATTCTATATTTAATTCAGGTATTGGTTTATCGTATAATTAGCTTTCTGTATTAAAAACTTATGGATTGTTCTTTGAAGGTAATTAAGTCTTTGGAAGCTTTTATGGATTTGGGTAATTTAATATATATTTTTCTAGGAATCTTTTTTAGAATAGGGCGGTTTGATGGGTTTTAGATTTAAGAGCACCTGGGTGGCGTTATGTGGAAAGGGTTTGAAATAGGTTTTGGTTATTTCTGGTGAACATAACTACTTCAAAAATATATAAGGTCTCCGTAGCGCAGCGGTCAACACGCCTGCTTGCGACGTGGAGGCCCCGGGTTCGATCCTCGGCCAGGTCGTGATGGAAAATGATCTTTTCCTGATTGGCCTGGGTCTTGGATGTTTATCTACACACATCAAAAGTGTCTAGGGATCAACATATATTTTTGCAATAACTTTTCTCCTGATTGATATTAATTAAAATTTTCTTTAAGGATTCATCAAATAAAGTGTTTTCGTTTGTCACAGTAACGATAAACCAAGTCACCTTTGCATTAATAAAGAAATTTGCCTTTTCCTAATAAAGGGATATTTGACATTTGAACCACTAACACAAAAGTTCGAAAAAAAGACTGAAATAACAGTTTTCTCTAAAATTTTATTGGGTAACTTAAACAATTAATAATCCGTGTTTCTACCGCGAACACTAACAACACAAGAACATCGGTTTGGCATACTCAAAATGAGTTCATCCAAATCACGCTGTGGAATGGCCGCCCATGTTCGTTGCAACAACAAAAAAAGGTCTTTTTACGACTGGATACCCTCCATATTCGGCAGAGCTCTTCTCTGTAGCATATCAGGGCAGAGCAGGCCAGGGCAGGACATTGATGTTAGCTGCGGCGAGAGTCTGTCTTACAACTCTTGCGGTGTGCGGTCGTGCATTATCATGCATTAACTGAAATAAGGGACCGATTTGCACTTGTAGAGGAACGATGACGTCTGATACAATCGTCTCAGCATAAATTTGAGCGTTGAGGTTGCCTCTGATCCAAATCAACTCAGTTCTTCCGCCGATCCAAACACCCGCCCATACCATGATGGTTCCACCACTATAAGGATGGACTTCCTAGCAGGATTTTAATCGCTGTTGGCGTCCAGGGGTTCTCCAGTGTCGTATACGTCTTGTATCCGGTCTCATACCAAAACGAGACTCATCAGAAAAGCACACGAAACGCCATTGTTCTTCTGCCCAATTTCTGTGTTCAAGAGCCCATTGATATCGAATCCTACGATTGTGCATTGCTATAGGTGGTACCCGTAGCGGTCTTCGGGAATGAAGGTTCACTTCATGCAAGCGGTTTCTGACTGTTTGGTCGCTAATTAAGTTCCCTGAAGAGTGATGAAGCTCACGGCTAACATCATGGCGGTTATTGTTGGAGCTCTTCGAGTTAAGATTTGAAAGTATCGGTCTTGTCTCCGTGTGGTGCAGCGATACCGTCCTCCATGGCGCTCAGCCACGGTACCAGTGCTTCGGTAACGTGTCCAAAATGGACTGATAACACTCTGACTTGTATTCAGAGCTAAAGCCACAGTACGTTGCCGGGAACCAGCTTCTATCATTCCCACGGCTCTGAGCATTTCTTCCCTGCTTAAATGACGTCGCCGCTCCATAATAACGTTGGTTTTAATCAGTAGTAGGGAAACAGTAGCACTAATAATGTCTTCAATGCGTTGTATGTTTTTATAGGGAAAATATTGACAGCTGATTTTCATCTTTTACTCGAATTTGATTCACAGTTCCTGATTCAAATTATGAAATGCACCAAAAAGGATCCATATAAATTTATAAAATCATAAATTTATTACAAAGCCACATCTCAATCTCAAGAAATCCGCATAAAAATGCTTGATCCCTAGACACTTTTGATGTGTGTATATATGTATCTATTATAAAATATAGTATCGTTGAGTTAGTATCCCATATTTAAAATATAGTATCGTTGAGTTAGTATCCCATAACACAAGTCTCGAATTTACTTTGGGGCTAGCTCAATCTGTGTGATTTAATTTAAAAAAAAAATTAAATTGATAAAAAATTGTTTGCAACTGTCAGTGTTTTTAATCATGCATATTGCACGAAGACACTTTTTTTTGGGCTTTAATGGCTAATTGCCTGTCTGTCGAATTACCCCATAAGATTATGCCAGTGTGGTGGATATCGCAGTGTGGTGGATACGTATGAGTGAAACACGGTAAGAACAGTGCTGCGATTGGCGATCTTGTTCAAATTGTGCAAAGCATAGCAATATTGATTGAGTTTTTTTACTATATGATCAATCTGTGTTTTCCATGACATTGCTGATCTAATCAAATCCCTAGCAATTTTATTATCTTTATGTTTAATGTTCGTAACAATGGAGTTTGACCGTTGGTTAAAGTTTATTTAGTGTGTTCCAAAATTAAGTTTTAGGTTGTTATTAATTCGACATTGAATAATTAAGTTTAAACTATTATTTATTTCATTTTCGTATTTTTCTAAATTTTTTCCTATAAATATTGTGGTACAATCATCAGCAAATAGAGTCATGGGGTGTTGTATGGTTCTTGGAATATCGTTTATATAACATGAAAATAACAACGGACCAGGCACACTTCCCTGTGGTACGCCGTATTTTATGCATTTTTCTTGCGATAGGTAGGTGCGTTCTGTGTTTGTTCTATTACATATTCTTACTATTTTAGTTATTTGTTTTCTCCTAACGAGGTATGACTTTGTCAACTCCAAGACATTCCCCCTTATTCCAAGGTTACTTAATTTTATAAGAAGGATTCTGTGATCTACATAATCAAATGCCTTTGTCATGTCCATGAATAATGCTGCAACTGGATTTTTTTTGTCCGTTTTCGAAATAATTTCATTTATTAAACCATAGATCACCATATTAACACTTTTATGCTTTCTAAAGCCATAGTGTTCTTTAGTTAAGATATTGTTTTTCTCTAAGAATGAGTAAAACTGTTATAATACACTTTTTCGATGATTTTGGAAAATATTAGAACAAGTGCAATAGGCCTATAATTTTTTATATTTTGTGGATCATTCTTGGAATGGATGAGAAGTGGGGAGTCGATATAGAATAAGCGAGAGAGATTACCTGATAACAGTGATGCATCCTGTGAATCCAGCGGTCACTGCTTTCGTGCGGCGTGAAACACTTGTCTTTCCACTGCAACTGCTTTATCTGCTTTAACTGCTTTTATCTTTTCCTTGAGTCTAGAAAACACGTACACTTTCACTTAGACACAAAACGCGCGTGAGCGTAAAGTGTTTGAGTTCCAACTCGTTATTCAGCGGTAAGTGGAAGCGGTTTTTTAGCGAGTCTAAAATTCGTGGCGTCTCACATAGCTGTTCAACGCTGACTGGCGGGAGCTCACGGCGATCTCAAATCGTCGGCGCATAATACTATCTCTCTTACTCAAGAGACAGTAAAAGGAGACAAGGAAAGGAAATACATTGATTTAAAAGGGTAGGTTAAATTTAAAAATGATAGGTTCAAAGTGGCACCAGCAATCCTTTTTATGGAGAAGTTTTATAACAAATACTTTTAAGTCATCAAGAAATTTACCAGTGTCAGTGTCAGAATTTTCCAAATCTGACTGGTAGTTCCTGAGATTTACGCGTTCAAACAAAGAAACAAACAAACTCTTCATTGCTCCAGTCCCTCGAAGTACGCAATATAAAATAGGAGGCGAAACGCTTCGTCCGGATCGTAGTGGTGTCAACAACGTAAGGGTGAAAATCTCGCCGTACGACGGGTCCGATGATGGAACGGACCAGTCACCAGGGGAAATTAAATCATGCAATTCCCTCGTACACTCTCCAAAATGCATCCTATAGAACACCGACAGGCGGGCTACTCTTCGTCTCTGCTCCAGGCTTTGGAGACCGTTTTGAGATTTTACAGGATTAAACTTATATTTATCTCTTGTCCATTTTCTAAAGAAATAAAAAAAAAGATGCATTGAAATTTATTTTAGTATGTAAACAAGAAAATCGGAGCAATTTTATTTTACCAATGTGGTTCACGAGGTTGTTATGTTAATATGTTTAAAGTAAGCTCGATTGTCATTGGGCCAATTATCGTATCGGTTAATGACCGCAAGCCACCATCATAGGTCGACGCACAATGGTCCACTGGAAGGACTAAGTGCAGAAACCAAAACCGTAACATAGCACATCGATCAATACCAATCGAAGCGCTTGTTAGTCGGATGTATCAAGTAGGGTTGTGACGAAGGCCTTGTTAGCGGAGGCGGAGGCGAATGTGGAGGCGACGAGTTTCACCTCGAAGGCGAAGGCGAGGTGAAAGTAGATATAGAAAAAATTGAAATTTATGGTTAATTAAAACTAAATTTTTATTTTAAATACGTAAATTAATAGTAGAACATTGAGAAAAAAAATATTACCTTGTAGTAATGAAATTTAAGAAGAAACAAATTGTGTTTGCCGCATTCACGCCTCGCACTAGTTGATTCTTGACCATTTCGCGCTCAAACGCCGCAACTCCGCAAACAACTTGAACAGTCGGAGGCGGAAGCGAAGATACGATTTCTTGCGGAACTTCCGCAGTAACGGAAGCGGAGGCGAAGCTCCGTTACAACCCTAGTATCAAGGACCTGATTCAGAAGGCAAAACGGTCTTTTTTGGTTCGCACCGTGAGGAGGTTTCCGCCTCTGGAGCCTTAGCTTGTAGCTTATGCTTATGCTTTGTATGCTAAAACTTGTATATTTATTTTTTTCTATGTAAAAGACAAGGACTATCTTCTATATAAATAAAAATGAACTGTTGTTCGTTAGTCTGGTTAAAATTCGAGAACGGCTGGGCCGATTGAGCTGATTTTGGTTTTAAAATGTTTCTCGTAGTCCAGGGCAGGTCTAAACGGAGAGCAAATAAGGAAAAAATAAAATAATAATAATTAATGAGCTTCATTGTTTCGACGTCTCCTCTACACTTTAGTGCTACCCTGGTACCCTGCACCTCCAAAAAGTAGGCAAAATAAAACTCACAAGAGCAATAGGAGGCAGCCCGTGAAACGGCTCAGTTGGTAATGCCAAATCGTCGAGCAAACCTCAGAGATCAACAGCTAAATAATGTACGAAGCAGACGAAGAAATTCATCATTTCTTTCAGAAGGTGCTACAATGACAAATAAAGAAACTTGGAATAATGCCTCCCTTTGTTCTTTGGGTGCAAGCACTAACACTAAGTCGAGTCCTATTAAGGCGGCGCTCTTCAAGTGCAATTTCTTGCTCTTCTTCAGTGCTTTCATTAGCGAGCAGTGTTTCAATTTACTCTTGCATTGCGGCTTTGTCGAGAAAGATTTGATCGTCTTGGCCGCGGCATGGTATTTTTATTGGTGATAAACGGCACAGCAATACAATATTAGAAAGTTTGAAGTTGAAGTTGGGTTTGTGGCTTTTTATTAGAAACTTTAAACTGGCAGAGAGTATTTATAATATTCCTTACTTTAAACGAATGCATCAACCGGTGAGACTTTTTTTAAAAGATGTACGGTCAATGGGACCAAGACCAGTAGCACAAAAGTGTAGGAAAAGTTGAAACAATGAAGCTCATTCATCATTATTAATCTAAATAAATAAAAAAACAAAATTAATAAAAACGTAAAATATTTTTTACAATAAAACCTAAAAAATTCCCAATCCCCAATAATACAATCTTAATTGGTGTAGATATACGTACCCACATATTTTTATTAGTTATCTTAAAAATATTAAGATCTTATTGATAGATTGTTTTGAGACGTCATAAACTCAACTATGGCGTATATGTATGTATAAATGTGTATAAGGACTTATCTAACTGATATTTGTAAATATTATCGTCTGTATTTTTTTATCAATTAACAGTTAATTTTAGAGATCCATATAAAGAAAGAAAAGAAAGAATTTTTTTTATTTAATTTTTTTATTTTCTTTCTTTCTTTCATATAAATCTATTATTTTATAAATAGTGTATACATATTTCAATATGCATATTTTATATTTAGTATAGTGATAGATATCTACATTAAATCAGAAATCATATATTTATCTGCGTGATAATTGATAAACCATGCATTGTGTTTGTATTCACTTCTTCATTCCCGTCTGGGGGAAGTTTTAAGGCTAAATTCGTTAATCACGCATGAATCTGCGACAACAGTTATTATAAGGACTGACTTACTTATTTATTTATACTTTCAGACAAAGATATCTTCAAAGTCAGACTTAATGCCTTAGGCATTCGCTAGCAGTCAACCATGGGTGGTGAAGAGATTAGATGGCAGGTGCTTTGGTTGAAAAGAAAACAATGATAAAGAACTCTTGAGTTTAACAAATACTTTCACATACATATTATTTCCATAATATCAAAATACAAAACTAAAACTTGGGAAGAGGTGTTGAGATGACTTCGAATAAGAAGATGTGAGATGAATAGACTGAATATGTAATGAAGTTGATGAAGAAGCAAGAAAACAGTTTCTCAGGCGATACAGGGAACGCAGAGTATGGTTAACCCTTCACTAATACAAGAGACCTGAAGTTGCCAGCTAAGCGTCGAGTCAATATGGAAACCCAGATTTTTAACAGAATGAGTAATTGGTATTACGGTACTATTGAAGATAACAGAAGGAAGAAACTACAATAACGAGGTAAAAACATTGCTTGAAACAATGCCTGGTAATAAGTCCCAAGCTCCACGATAGTCAGACCTATCTCAATTATCATGAAACCTACGGAACTTGCAAAAATGGTAAAAGTTTTGAGTTTTTATAAAAAAAAAAAACCGATAAGAGAAATAATCGGAAGGCGAATCTTGTTTGATAAAATATCTAATAAAACTGGTCTAGGCTATAAAATGTAGACGTCAGTGTCCACAACAGTAGAGCTCGGTGCCTTACTCAAAGATGCGACCAGTGTTAGTGCTAACAGCTCTGTTGGCTGTGGCGGCAGCGTTGCCGTATGAAATACCGGAGCCAGGACAGCTGGCTTTGGTTCTCGGCGAAGATGATTTTGAAGAGTACCTCGATGCCTGGCTGGAGCTTCAACAATCCAGATCAGCTAATTCATCTTACGCTGGACTCCGCAGTGGTAACTTTTTAAATATATCAATTATATTTTCTTGGCTTGCGCATATGCTCGTTTAATTTTAAGTAATTTAGTTTGGTACACACAAAATCTTGTGTTCAGGTTGCACGATCAGAGTAAACGGAGATCTTGGGCAGCCACAGCCGGTGTACCTCCGCGGCGGAGACAGGTATTTGGCAGCCAATGGCAACACCGGTGAAATACGTCTCAACACCGGCGAACAAGTCGTGGTCGCTTGTCCTGGCTCCGGACGATCCATTCGGCATCCAAACATCGCCGCAACTAGAGACGTTGCTGTAAGTTCTCATAAAAAACATTTAAATTATGATGCAATTTAACCCTTTGACGTACAAAATAAATGATGAAACATAAATGTTATTCTCTGTAGACAGCGACTTGTGTAAACAACAATCTCGTCTCCGGTGCCGGCTGGTTGAACGGCAATGGAGCTTTTGGTGATTTGACTTGCTCTGCACACGCATTTCATGAGGCTGAAACGACTTCCAGTCGTTGTTTCAATAACAACATCGTTATTCGGTAAGTAATAAGTTTTTGTAATAATCCAATCGTATCAACGGGACTTTTCGACTTGGATTAATAATGATGTTCTTTTTCAGTGTGGGTTTCATTGTCAATAGTGTCTTCTACCCACTCTACTGGTCTTGCTTCGACCAGGATCGCCTGGAAGTTTTATACGTCTGGTATGACCAGACGCCCGAAAATGCAGTTCACCAAACTGGCGTGGATAGACCTAGTTGGCTAGGTAAATTCTGCTGAGTACTATTTTAGTTCTTATTGTGTTACGCATTGTTACGTATTTTCCACAGGTAATGTTTCTTTATAATGTTACCGGTAAATGAAAACATACGGTACAATTAAATTATTTTACTTTCATTCAATACTTAATTAATGAAAAGTTCTTCTTATATAAATCTACATAATAGTTTATGTTTACTGTAGCTGGAAGCCACTTCCCTGGAGTTGCTGTCAATACCATGTATACCCAAGTTAGCCAGAAGGCCGCCATCACCCAATATGTTGGAGCCGCATTAGCTGACAAATATGTCACCACACAGCAGTTCTTGGCTCGTGGTCATCTTGCCGCTAAGAGTGACTACGTTTTCGCCACCGGTCAGCGCGCTACTTTCTACTTCATCAACGCTGCTCCTCAATGGCAGCCCTTTAATGCTGGTAACTGGAACTGGCTGGAACAGGTAATCTTTTTTGAAGATAGTAGATAATCAAGTATTACCATTTAGCACAATTGTATTATAATATGTATTCAAATAGACAGGTCACAATATTTAACATCGGTTTGTTAATCATTGTAGAATCTCCGTGCTCGCATCGGCGCTGCTGGGTACAACACTGTCATTTACACTGGTACCTTCGGCGTTACACAGCTTCGTGATCAAAACGATCGTCTCGTTGACATCTACTTAATACCGGAGCGCAATCAGATCCCGGTACCGCTTTACTTTTATAAGGTAAAAATCTTACTTCTTATTAAAAATTAAACATTCGTATTTATGGAAGGTTAGAGGGTTTCCTACCTAAAGTAGCAGTAGGTTGACTATATGTAGGACCGATGGCTTTTGGACTCTAGAGCCCAAATCGTCTATGCAAGTGTGGGAACTGAACTGGTAAAGATTAAGTTGATTGAAGTATCGTTGTTGGTCGTCACCGTCTGAAAGGTGTTCAGTTTTTATTTTCCTATTTTGCAACTTATACTACTAGCAATAAATCGTCAATCCTGCATTTTGGGCTCTTTCTTTCAATAAAATCCGATGTTGTTTTTAATTATTTTATAATCACGAAATATCTACATATTTCACGAGAAACATCTATACTGGCCATAAAGACTAATTTAAATCAAAGTTGTTTTATCGAAATTAATTAAAATAAACATTAATTTTAAAATCATTTGAAATTTTGCATAAAATCATTAGATTAAATATTTACTTTAAAATATATTATATAGACCGTAGCGTAATGGGCATGAAAAAATAAAATGCAGCCAGTATATAATTGGGTTGTATCCTAAAAAATAATTTAATGTCCATCAGATAGATTTATAAAAAATATTGAACACGTATGCATGACGTCACGCCGTGGTACAAAATTTAGCACGGCGTAACGTAATTAGCCCCCACTCCGTAACTATAATACGCTATATCTCAGTAGTTATCGGTAATTACGACAAAATAAAAAATACGGGTCTTAATGTTTTTAATTATCTATAAGACGGACTAATTATTTTTTTGATTTTCATACCTTGGATACATCCCTATTACTGGCTATGTTTATCAAGTATTTTTTTAAAATGGGTTTTTTACCATAATAGACGTTGCTCTTAAAATATTTCGTATATGAAATACCTTAAATAAGACCTTATGTAAAGCAATGATATCTTTATTTTTTAGGTGGTATACGATGCATCTCGTCGCATCGGCACGGCGTTTGTGAGCATCAACAACCCACATTACACGCAGGCGGAGGTACAAGCCCTGACATTCTGCACGGACCGCTGTCGCAACAACAGCGCGTTCAGCTGGCTCAACTGGCAACCTGACCGCATCGACATCGGATACAGTTTCTGTTGCACTGTCGATGACTTCAGGAGAACTATTCCACATTTACCCGCCTTCGTAACCAATGGACTCCTTGCTTAAGTTTTGATGTCATCACCATCTTATCAAATGTAATACCTCTTGTAAATATACCTACTGATAAAGAAATATCATTAATTGTGTTTTGTTTCCTTCGTTTTTGTATCATTAGTAGTTGAAATCATATAGACGGGGATATTTGTATTGATTATTAGATGTACCAACGATTTTAATTTGTCGGGGCTTTTAATTTTAGTTAATTTTGCATTGAACTATCAAATAAATGTTACTCGTAAGTTATCTCCGAGGAGTGAGTTCGAAATACATCGGAGATCCAATAACATCTCTACCTCTGCGCCAACACGCTAGTTGTGGATATGGCTGGCTATAGCAGGGCTAACAAAAGAGACGTCCACTATAGAGTCGCCTCGTTGTCGCACGCACGTTTGAACTGAGCCCCGATTCAGTACGGTCAAGCTGGACGTGACCGCCAACTCTTGAGAATATCGACCCTCGCATCAGTCACAGGGAGTATCAATCTCATCACCAAGTTTGCGGTGTGGGGCGTCCATGGAGCCGGCTCACGACGGCACCCAGCTCAATAAAGAACTTCTTGAAGTCGCCGGGACTCTTCCCAACCTTGCAGATGCCACCCGCGAGGTAGGCTAACCCAGCCATGTCAGCCTACAAACCGTGTAGTTCTCCCACCCAGTTATCTCTTGGACTATAACTGTATAGTGCGACAACAGCTACGTGATTCAACCATGCTCTAGAGCAGGATATCCTGAGCTCTAGTAGAGTGCATTCTAGTTTTTGCATTTGAATGGTGGAGCATCGTTACGTATAATCCATTCAAGGGCTACCAAGCTGAGATAGAGCCCCCAGCAACCTCGGCAACTCCTCTCTTTATTTTTGGCTAGCGGTCCACAGTCTGTACGTACAGAGGCTGCAGTTTGGGGCCGAGGAGCACTGGGCTGCCTTATCCCCGACCTGAACCTTGGCCCCACTTATTCAATGCGGTAAAGATACAACAGTAACATTGCAAGGCGACTTTGTTTCACTGGACGTTTCATTGACGCGGATCTCGATCGCACGTCTCGCGCGATTGCCGGAGTCGTGAAATCGTCCATTCCTTAGGTCGGATTCAGCGGTCTTCATTGGCCATGATATCCGAATTTCTTTTGCTTTGAGGAATCCCATTGTGTTCTCGCGCCCTCGTCATTGTTGGCCTCACTCTGAAATCAGTCGGTGGGCCAATGACGAAGAACGCGATTTTTGATCTCGCCTCCGTCAGAACAACCTTGTATGTCAAGCGCTTTTCGATGGCTTTGATCATCATCACCATCATCATCATCTCAGCCTATAATCCCGGTCGCATCCGCGGCTTTCGCGTTGGAGCCCGGGGTCCGCTTTCCTACTATTACGCCTCCATTTCGCACGATCTCTGGCATCCTGTGGTGTGAGATTGTTGGCACGCATGTCATCACTTACAACATCAAGCCAGCACTTCTTTGGCCTGCCTCGCTTGCTTTTCGATGGCTTTGATCTGCAGTGTTAATTACTGCAGCCACGGAGCGTATGGCTCTGACTCTAGGCAGCCTTGGGCTTTCTTGGGTGCCGTTGCCGCTCCAACGGGTCCCGTTGACGCGGTCTTGCAATGGTCCTTCTTGATGGCCGTCGTCAACGTCTTTGTAAATACGGTCGCCGGGGGCGAATTCATCCGGGAAGTGGACGATGTGGTGCTTTCCGCTCAGTGGGTTATTTGATCTTTTTGGGTTTTCTTTCTGTAGTTGCCGGGCCTAACTTAGCAATCTTCTCCTTTTTCCGCCTATCCACAGTGAGTAGCGGCCGGAGAATCTCTGCCGGAAGGAGCCTCGACTGCCGTCCCCACAGGCGAGCTTCCTAACGAAGAAGAGAGAGATGGTTCCTTCTTGAAGGGGGGTACCTGCCTGGGGATTCATTCCTGTAGCCTTGTAATCCATTTTGTACCTTTTTAAAGGTGAGATCCCTTTGCGCTATGCTATCGACCAGATTCGTGCATTCAGTCCCTCATCATGGGACCTTGGGATTCATTAATAGAGAGAATTTCTTTATCGCTGTCTGGAACTCTGTGTTCCGGATCCTCGGTCCTGAACTTTGAATTACGGGGTAACAGCTGGACAGAAACTACCGTCGTCCCGGCGCTGCCTTCAGATACCAGACAGACGCCACTCCCGTGGATGTAGCGGTGCAAACCGACCCTTCCCAGTCCATACAGACTCTCATTCCTCTGCAGCAGCTAAGCAGAGAGGGAGTAGATGTATTGAGCTATAGCTATAGCCACCTATAGCTACGTTCTCTTCGACGACCGTTAAGAATAATAGGTGATTGGAACCATGGCCCTTCTCCGTGTCAGAGATTAGCCGCCAGTCAACAGGGTCAAAACGTGGTGGGCAATTGGACCCAACGTTGGTTGGGGTGCTCTACTACACTGCTCTTCCATATGCACCCCATATTCCATTTAGCTATCTAAACTTAACCTACGGAACTTAAAATGACACCTAAGTTATTTTTGACGAAATAGATAAAAATGGTAATCCGTTGAGTCTTGTTTGATAAATTATAAATAAGGAAAGAGATAGTTATATAGATAATTCGTAATTATAGAAAGATTGGTATAAAATAGAAGACATTAATATACAAAGCAGTAGTGCAAATTGCGCCATACCCAGAGATGCAATTAGTGTTGGTGCTAGCAGCTCTGTTGGCTGTGACGGCAGCGTTGCCGACTGAAATACCGGAGCCAGGACAGCTGGCTTTGGTTCTCGGTGAAGATGATTTTGAAGATTACCTCGATGCCTGGCTGGAGCTTGAACAATCCAGAACAACAAATTCATCTAACATCAAAGCAGAACCAAGAAGCGGTAAATATTTTAACAAAGTGATTTGTACTTTTCACCGCATGGTTGCTCTATAAGTTCAGTAACTAAATCTCGTGTTTAGGTTGCACACTCCGAATAAATGGCGATCTTGGACAGCCTCAGCCGGTGTATCTTCGCGGCAACAGGTACTTGGCAGCCCACGGCAACACCGGTCAGGTCAGACTAAATACCGGAGAACAAGTTGTGATTGCGTGCACTGGGTCTGGACGATCCATCCGGCACCCGAATATTGGAGCCACAAGAAACGTCGCGGTAAGTTACGAGACGAATATTTGCTGCTGACAGAATAAAAGTATACCTACCCAATTGATTAAATAGAGTTGATAATGAGATGCTTCAAAAATCAAACATTTTCGTATATTTTTTAATATTCGTATCTTATGCTTGTGTTGTAGACAGCTACATGTGTAAACAACAATCTCGTCTCTGGTGCCGGCTGGTTAAATGGAAACGGAGCCTTCGGTCAACTGACATGCTCTGCACACTCACAATTCGAAGCTCAAGGGACTACCAGTCGTTGCTGGAATAACAACCTCGTTATTCGGTGAGTACTTGTTTTATAAAACCATGAATACAGCCTTAGAAACAATAATTTTCCTCATCACATTCTCACAACATCCTGGGGTGGGCGGCAGGGTCTATCAGACTCTTACTGACTAAAATCAACCCGGTATTCCATCTTACACCTATGTTAGGGAGAAGAGAACGAAGCATGCTTCCGCAACTCCCGTTTTGTATCGTCACGGTATCCGCCTCAAACGATGCGGCTTGTAACCTGTTACTCTCTATCCCTCCGCAAATCGTGTCGCGGTGTGCATGTAGTTAGTTTGAGTGTGTGGTGCTTAGAGATGAGGTTAAGACAAGACTAGTAGAGTTCAGGCCTCTTTACAAAACCTATTTAATGAATGCTAATCTTCTCAAGTTTCGGCCAATCCCTTTTTGTTTTTTTCACTAATGGTGAATTTTATTTTCAGTGTAGGCTTTATCGTCAACAATATTTTCCATCCTGTCTACTGGTCTTGCTTCGACCAGAACCGTATGGAAGTTCTATACGTTTGGTATGACCAAACTCCCGAAAATGCAGTACACCAAACTAACGTGGACAGACCCAGTTGGCTAGGTAATAATAGCAGCATCAGGATATAAGTACCTAAATGAAGCATAAAAGTTTTCAGAACATTATGATTTTGAAAACCATTTCTTATGTGACATTCTACTTGTAGCTGGAAGCTTCTTCCCTGGCGTTGCTGTGAATACCATGTACACTCAAGCTAACCAGAAGGCCGTTGTCACGCAATATGTCGGAGCTACGTTAGCTGATAGATATATCACAAACCACCAGTTCATGTCTCGTGGTCATCTTGCCGCTAAGAGTGACTACGTTTTCGCGACCGGACAGCGCGCTACTTTCCACTTTGTCAATGCTGCTCCTCAGTGGCAGCCCTTTAACGCTGGTAACTGGAACTGGCTGGAGCAGGTAAAAATGTTGTTTTATGTGTACCTCCTATTTAATATTCTTTTGCTTAGGATATCATAATATTTATCTTTAATTACATGATTTTTATTAGCTTCAATTATATGTTTACTTGCTTGCTTATTGTTTGTCCGTCTCTAAACCTTTGAACTACGAGTGAGCGGCTCATTACTGTAAAATGTAGCACCGTTTTCAATACGTTCGTTGGCCGAGCGGTCTAAGGCGCGCGTCTTCAGTGACGTCAGCGTTCCGATTCAGCAATCGGGGGACCTACTCCCGGTCACGCCGAAATAAAAATGTTTTATTCGGCAAATGCTAAGATTTTATTCGTACATCTAACTGTAAGTGATTATGAAAAACTTTACCATTTCTTTGTAACGCTGCAATGCAACTCCAAATAGTTATCACAGATGGTGACAGATAGCGTCGGTAACTCGTTTCCCTTTGATAAGTAGGAATGTTAATTAATTATGAGTCGTGCATGGTTTAATGTTTGAGATAAACAGAGCCTTAGATTTTGATATGTTGGAATATCAATCAGTATCAACAACTAGAACGGAATTGATTATTTGAAAGCGAGCCAGGGAATCAAATTTTCAAAATTTTGTCAACCTTACCTTACATTAATTTGTGCAGGCAAAGTATTTAGTTTAGATTTAGTTACTTGGGTAACGCATATTTACGAATTTTAGCACTTGCTGTTCTGTCTGTTGGAGATTAAAAAAAGTATGGTAAAAACAAATGAGCACCACTTAAGCGTTCGTGTTATCCGTATATTATTTATATTGAACTAAAAAGTTGAAAATAAATATAATTTAAAAAACTAAAAAAACATGCTTTCAAAGAATATCAAACTAAAAAGTTTAAAATAATATTAAAATTTAATTTATGACAATAGTATGAGAATATATGAGAAAGAAGCGTTAGGCGCTTAATATACAAAAATTAGGGCACAAAGCGCCTCAAACTATATTTATGGCATTGCAGAACCTCCGTGCTCGTATCGGTGCCGCTGGCTACAATACTGTTATCTACACTGGTACCTTTGGCGTGACGCAACTCCGTGATCAGAACAATCGTTTCGTCGACATCTACTTGGTGCCAGAGCGCAACCAGATCCCAGTTCCACTGTACTTCTACAAGGTAAATTCTTACCTTCCATGTTATACAACTAATAGTTAATACAACTCAATTTATTTAATAACTGGGGTGCATTAATCGGCATTAGAGGATAAAAGTATGATAAAAATGAATTTCAACGGACGGTTATTGTGTCTACTTTAGAAAAATTAATTTTAAGCTGTTTTTGTGTTTTGTCTAATTAAATTTGTAGCTCTATTTTATATAATATTCAAACACTTATTCCCAGGTGGTTTATGATGCATCTCGTCGTATCGGCACAGCATTCATAAGTATCAACAATCCTTACTACACACTGGCTGAGGCACGAGCTCGTCAGTTCTGCACGGACCGCTGTCGCAACAACAGTGCGTTCAACTGGCTCAGGTGGCAACCTGACCGCATCGACATCGGATACAGTTTCTGCTGCACGGTCGACGACTTCAGAAGAACTATTCCACATCTACCTGCCTTCGCAACCAATGGCCTACTTAGTTAAGCTAATGAGAACATAGATATTTTCGATGTATATAGCTAGACTTCTCTAAAATCAATGGAAAATTCTCGGATGTGAACTTGCACACTGCCTACAATTTATTAAAAAATGTCCGATTTGGTATAGACGACAGCACATCAAGCTACTGCAATCTTTCAAATTTCTTAATTAGACTTTCAACTTTATTGGTAAAGCATTAAGGCGGGGCTAAATATGGACGACATACGAGTAGCGTGACCTGCACTCGAAACTGTCAAATATTTATAAAGAAATTCAAATTCATTTATTTATACACATATGTGTCATAAGATGGTATTAAAATTAAAAACAAAAATAAGTTGCACTATGTGTTGCCTTGAAAGGCGTTAAATATTTATATTTACCCATTTGGTAGTGGGTGTACATTAATGGCTATATACCTAATTATAAAAATAAGTAACAAAAATATATATATGTTTAATAAAGAACATGTTTAAACAAGTATAAAACAATCTTATAAACTAAAGTAAAAAATAATGTAATAAACAGATTTGAGAAAGGTGGTGTAGATTCTATATTTCACCCAGGTATTTCTTTTATCGTATAATAAGCTTTCTGTATTAAAAACCCATGGAGTGTTTTTTCAAAGGTATTTAAGTCTTTTGAAGCTTTTATGGATTTGGGTAATTTATTATATATTTTTGGAGCCATACCTAGGAAACTTTTTGAGGTTTGATGGGTTTTAGATTTAAGAGTACCTGTGTGGCGTTTTGTGGAACGAGTTTAAAATATGACTCCAAATTTTTTTATTACATTTTCAACTTTCTTGGTAAAGTATTAAGGCTCAAGGTTGATTGGAAATATTTGACAGTTTCGAGTGCAGGTCAAGCTAAGCATACCCGTACCTATGTCGTCCGTACATGGCCCCGCTACAGCGTAACCTAGTTGATCAAGAGTCAAGAGAATATCATTTACGTACACCCTGATTATAACTATTGTATGTTAGAGGAGAGTTAATCATCAGCCAAAAAAGAGATGGATGTAAACGTGTTGGCTGGAGGAAAACAAATACCAGGAAAATATGGATGAATTGCTAAAGGTGCAAGGGATGCAATGAATGAAGAGAGTATAATTATTCACACCGGTAACATCTAATTTTAAAAAGTAAAATGTAAAGGATAAAAAGTGAAGTTATAATTAATTAATATTAGTGTTATCATGTAAGCATGAGAAGAAGGGCATATCAATTGCCTGATTCAACAATATAAGAGTACCCATGACCGATTGAAAGTATGGTAGAAGACATCTTGAGCAGAAAATGGGGAAACCCGAAATAACGGGACAATAAAAATGAGATATATGCATGGAGGAAATAAATAAAACTTCCCAGGAAGCTTGGAAGCTTGGGATATGCTCTGTTTACATCTTTACTAACTAGAATTACAGTTTATATTAAACGCTCAGAATAAATGGAAGCCATTTTTTTTGTTTTTCAAAGGAAAATAATTTAATTTAATTCTTTTTTTACAATGCATGGGAAGATAAATGCGATGCCATGGCCATCACTTATGCTTTGTATGAGGATTCGATTGCGTTTTTTATGATACGTTAATCCGCCACTATAGAATCCGGAACACTGCATACTTCTATATATACAGTATGTTAAGAAAACCCTGTCCGACCCATAAGGATAATAAAGGTTAGGTAAACACATGACCAAATATAATATAAAATTTTACGTATTCATCATAGTACCGATACAAATGAATTTTGAAATAATCTTTTTTTCCCGCGAATTAATTCCAATTTCCCCGAAATTTGGTAATTTTTAAAAAGTGACAACACCGGTATTATTATGAGCGAATAGCGATGCGACCACGTGCCGCGTGTCCTGCCGCCCGCCCCCCGCGGGCGGCAGGTGAAGGGTGGTCAACGCACGTTTATTAAGTTACCTCCTTTTGCGAAATAATATTTATTTTTTTTAGGGGGATTTTTTTTTAAGTTTAGCCCGGTTTTGTATGCATTAGTAGAATCAGTTATCGATACCTAACAACACCTTCACGGGTCGGACAGGGTTTTCTTAACATACTGTATACATAAATCAATGCCACTTTCTTTGTAATTTTATAACTCAAGAACGAACTCACCTATCCAAACCAAATGTTTAGGCTTTATTGTGACTAATTAGTAGATGGTTTATGTGAAGTTTAAACATAATCGGCCGAGTGGTTTTTCATTTATCACGTTTTTTGTAACAAATGAATTCAATGAACTATATATCATGCTACTTTCTTTGTAATTTTGTAATCCACCAAAACTGTGTAATGGCACCACATTGGCAGTGAAAAAGTTATTACCAAATTTAATTGAAGCTACCATTTTAACTGGTTAATCAAAAGGAGAAGTTTATTTGTTACCGCGTATCCCTATGATCCCAATTGATGTGCCATTTCAGTTCAAACGATTACAATTTCCTGTGCATTTATTATTTGCTATGTCCATCAATAAAGCCCAACTTTATGTTACCTGCTCGAGAGTCGGTAACCCCAGTCGTTTGTTTGTACATGCTACAAATGGAAAAACAAAGAATATTGTTTATAGAAAGTTTTTGGATTAAGTTTTAAAATTGCTAGCAATTAAAAAAAAAATATGTTTGAATAAATAATTTTGATGATCCAATAAATTTGTTTTTATTATTTTACTTTATACGTACGTATCGGGTCGCTAGTACTTTATAATTGAGTGGGAGGATTTAGAGCGTTGACGTTAATGGAAGAAAAAAATCAGAATCTATAGTAACAATGGGAGTCCTACAGGGCTCAATTCCTGGTCCTTACCTGATTCTCATTTACATTAATGACCTGCTCTACCTTATAAAGGATAATGATATAGTTTTGTTTACAGATGATAGATCAATTTTGTTGAAACTTAAACGTCAGCAGCAGGTTATGGACGATATAGATCGATATATATAGCGATCTATAAAGTATTCTACTGAGACAACCCGTTTTGTCTACTTTAGCTATTTCCACATTGTATTGCCGTAGTTTTCCAGAAGTGAGCTGTTCGATCAATTTATAATAAATTAAGTCCGAGACACTCTCTCAGAGAGAAATTTAAAGGGATTAACCTAATGACTGTACTATCTCATTATATTTATGAAAATCTTTTTATATGCCCATAAAAATATGCATAGTAAACAAATTTATTTATTATTATTTATTAATGACGAGGTGAAACGCTTCGAAATACTAGAAATAAACACAAATTTGTTGTACCTACAACAAAGCTCAAGACGACAAGATGCCAATGTATACCTTTTAAACCGTTAAATATTATTTCGAGGACAAAAATGCTTGGGCTTGAGTTGCTTTCCATTTTTAAGAGTGTTTTTAGGGTTCCATAGTCAACTAGGAATCCTTATAGTTTCGCCAAGTCTGTCTGTCTGTACATCCATCCGCGGATTATCTCAGTAACCGTTAGGACTAGAGAGTAGACATTTGGTACCATTATGTACATAATTATATTAATGGCGCCAACAAAGTACTGAAATAAAAAGTGGAACAAAACATTTTATAAGGTTCCAATAATTCGGTCCCCACTTTCAAGTGTACGGGAGTCCCATGCACGTAAAGTAGAGAGCAATTTTTTTTTTAACTTCCACCCTAATTTACTCTTATGATATGGTTTAAAAATCCATTGGGTTTTACTGAAATAATTTTTAAACTGTTAATATTTTCAAAAATAATCGCTCCGAAAGTAAAAATAAAAGCACCAAGCCCCTCTAAATTTTGAATCATACGTTTGAAAAAACTGAAAAAAATTCAAAAGAACTTTCTTTAGTTATCACCGTTCTTTGTAGGCCCGTTTTTAGGATACAGTACTTAGTATGTCAACTTGATGTAACAAATAGCCTAATATTTGTTCCGAGGGAGAATCGAACCTGCTATACGCAGCGTAGCAGTCGATCGCTCAGCCACTGCGTCAATCGTGTCGTCAAGTTTTTTCACAGGGTAGCGTATTCTTAAGCATGGCACGGCGGCGCGGCGGTTCCCAAGACGCGCACTGTGCACAAGAGGCACAGTGTATGTCTAGTCGTATCCTGCCGTGCTGTCTCGATAAAACAATAGTATTATTAGTTAATTATAATATTGACTGTCCAACTTATAAGTCTTCCTGTATTGTTCACAATCTCAGTAACATTCCCAATGCCAATGCTACAATAATGCCACTTCATCTATCAGACCACGACACAGCACTATTGTTGACTTTTCCTATAAACCATAAGGTGCTGAACCAAACAACATACCATTTTTACAAAAGAGATTACAACTTGAACAATATGATAAAATTTAAGGAATGTATAAGTAATCTGTGATGGTCTGAAGTTTACGCAGAGAACGACTTAAACTTAGCTTTCAACTCTTTACACTAACCATTTTGCTTATTTCATAATTTATGTTTGCCCAAAATAAGGAAAACAGTAAACATTAACAACAAAACAAACAGAACTGGATAACCAAGGGGTTAAGGGGTTTTGTTTAAAATAAAGTTCCTTGTCTAAAATAACGCTGCAACACAAAACGTTCTTTGCGCTATCAATACAATAAAAGTAAAAAATGTTGAAAGTAAAAGAAAGAGACACCATTGACAACATGCAAATTAAAAACATGCTGCTCTCAAATCCTGTAGAAATTGCAATTGCTATCAATAACCACCATTTTAATAGAGCACATACTTCAAACAAACATGCAAAATTAGGTAATGACTGTTCAATGGTCCATTCGATGTTCCTTAAACTGGTGTCCAAAAATGAAGATAAAGAGGAGATTATGTCATTAAAAACACGAATTCTAAGGGCTGTGACGAGATCAACACCAAAATCATTAAAGCATGTACTAATGAAATTCTTGAAATTATAACATATTTCATTAATTTACGATTCTCAACTGGCACTTTTCCCGAAAAGGCGGACTACCGCCTAATTATTGTAATACCTGTTCATCCATCAAAGACATTAGAAAAATGCATGTATAAAAGATTAATTGAATTCTGTAATAAATTTAACATCATAAGGAAGGAACAATTTGGCTTCCAAAAAAATAAATCCACAACCTTAGCAATCTACAGTCTCATCAAAATAGTATTGACTAATATCAATAATTGTTATTATACCACCGGCTTCTTCTTTGACTTATCTAAGGCCTTTGATTTAGTCTCTCATGACCTATTGCTACAAAAATTAGAGGCATTTCACTCCAATGGATATCTTCTTATTTAAAAAATTAGACAGCAGCGTGTTGCCATTACAAGAATGGATTGTTCGTCATCATAACTTCATAATTGCACAGACAAAACCTTCGGTTTCCCCAAAAAGGTCACCGAAACGTAGCCAGGCTACGGACGTTTGAAAATCTACGTCGGGCCCGTGTAGGGCTCGGAAAAAGCGTCCGTGAGGCTCCTTGCTCTGCCATACCTCTATGCGATCGTTAGTTTCAAGCACTACTGGTTTGCGCCAGTTCTCTTTAGCTAAGGAGAGTGGAGTGAGGCCCTTGTTAACCGCGACCACATTTAGCTGCATTCCCATGTCAGTTTTCAGGAAATATTTGCTGAGACTGCATATCTGGCGATTGAAGAGTGTCTTAGCGTTTAAAAAGCCTCGACCATTTTCGAGATATACAGTCTCATAATCGATGACCGTGGGTGATACAATCGATTTACAGTCAGCAACATCCGGACCCTCTGATCTAGGGCGTCAAGTTCGCTCTAAGTCCATTCGAACATGCCGAAAGAGTACATCAAAACGCTAAAATTGCTGAACCGTTGAACCGTTGTTTCCGTCTGACAGAAGATTATTAAGTACTTTTTCAGGCGGCCAAAGAAGCGTTCCTTCAACGATTGCTTCATGTCAGGAACATTGATATCCAACGCTTCCGACATATCCAAATACTTATAGGTTCGGATGCAGAGAGGGCTCTAAGGTTAATGTAACTCGTGAGTTGGGTTCCCACGGATTCTATAATCTCTCCTCGCTTTACGTGCATGACAAATTCCATCCTGATGGCGCAACTGAAAGTTTCAGTGATTTTCAGCAGCTCCATATAGATTTTCAGTAGCTAGCATATTCTTATTATTATCAATATTAATTGGTTAGTCTTGTTTGATAAAATTGACAATATGGATAGATAATTTGTTATCGCACAAAGATAAGTACATACACATAAAACAAAAGATTACTGTACAAATCACTGTATACTTCATAATTGTAGAAATAATGGTATAAATCAGAAGACTTTAATCTACCAAGCAGTAGTGCAACGTGCGCCATACCCAGAAATGCAATCAGTGTTAGTGCTAGCAGCTCTGTTGGCTGTGACGGCAGCGTTGCCATATGAATTGCCGGAGCCAGGAGAGCTGGCTTTGGTTCTTAGTGAAGATGATTTTGAAGATTACCTTAATGTCTGGTTAGAGCTTGAACAATCCAGATTAGCTAATTCATCTAATGTTAGAGCTGAACCAAGGAGCGGTAAGCCTTCCGGTAGAATAAGTAGACATTCTTTTTATCGCATGATGCCCTCAAATAAGTTTAGTAACTATTGTGTTTAGGTTGCACGTTTCGAATAAATGGAGATCTTGGACAGCCTCAGCCGGTGTACCTTCGCGGTAAAAGTTACTTGACTCCCAATGGCAACACCGGTCAGATCAGGCTGAATACCGGAGAACAAGTAATGATCGCGTGTACTGGCTCTGGACGATCAATCCAGCACCCGAATATTGCAGCCACAAGAAACGTCGCGGTAAGTTACTAGACGTTATTTCCAGATACTCGTTGGTCACAGAAAATGAAACAGAACTGACGATAAGACAATACATAAATGAAATATTCTTGTAGAATATTATAAATTTAAATAATATTCTATGATTCCCTGTAGACAGCGACGTGTGTGAACAACAATCTCGTCTCTGGTACCGGCTGGTTAAATGGAAACGGAGCTTTCGGTCAGCTGACTTGCTCTGAACACTCACAATTCGAAGCTGAAGGGACTAATAGTCGTTGCTGGAACAACAACCTCGTTATTCGGTGAGTAATGGTTTTTGTATGTTCACCGCAGACTTGTAACTTGTTTTCATACGTTGCTCCGTAATTTTTGTTGCGGTTGTTCGTGTAGTTTGACCGTATAGCGTTCTGAGACTAGGCTAGGCTTAAAGTAGCCTAGAATAGTGGAGTTCAGGCTTTTGTACACTATAAATTCAACAAAAGTCCTCTCACGAATTTCGGACATAGTTTTCTTTTTCAAGTACTAATGATAATTTTTATTTTCAGTGTAGGCTTCGTCGTCAACAATGTTTTCTATCCTCTCTACTGGTCTTGCTTCGACCAGAAACGTATGGAAGTTCTGTACGTTTGGCATGATCAGACTCCCGAAAATGCAGTTTTCTCAAATAACGTGGACAGACCTAATTGGCAAGGTGATAATAATAGATTTATTTGAAGTAATTTATAACGGCGTTAGGATATAAGTACCTAAATCAAGCTGATACTAAGCAGTCTTTCAGATCATTATAATTTTGAAATGATATCTTAATTAACATATTTGTATTTATAGGCGGAAACTTCTTCCCTGGTGTTGCAACCACCAACGTGTACACTCAAGCTAACCAGAAGACCGTTGTCACACAATATGTAGGAGCTACATTAGCTGACAGATATGTCACAAAACAACAGTTCTTGGCTCGCGGTCATCTTGCAGCTAAGACTGATTACGTTTTCGCTACCGGTCAGCGCGCTACTTTCCACTTGATCAATGCTGCTCCTCAATGGCAACCCTTCAATGCTGGTAACTGGAACTGGTTGGAGCAGGTAAACTTACTATTTTGAATATAAGTACTATTTAATTTTGTTTTGCATAAGAGGTCATAATTTTTAATGTGTATTGCAGAACCTCCGTGCTCGCATCGGTGCTGCTGGCTACAACACTGTTATCTACACTGGTACCTTTGGCGTGACGCAACTCCGTGATCAAAACAATCGCTTCGTCGACATCTACCTGGTGCCAGAGCGCAACCAGATCCCAGTTCCACTGTACTTCTACAAGGTAAATTCTTATCATTCATGTTTTGGGCGGCCAATGTATTTTAGCGTGCCTTTTTTCAGTTACACAACTATAACTTAACTAATAGTTAATATAACTCAATTCATTTATTATCTGAGGTGCATTAACTGGCTTTAAAAGAGGATAAAATTATGATAAAATTGAATTTGAAGGGATGTTTATTGCGTCTACTTTAGAAAATTGAATTTTAAGGCATATCAGCTATTATGGTGTTTTGTGTAATGAAATTCACAGCTCTTCTCAAAGCAATGATATTCAAACACTTATTCTCAGGTGGTGTATGATGCATCTCGCCGTATCGGCACGGCATTCATAAGTATCAACAATCCTTACTACACACTAGCTGAGGCACGAGCTCGTCAGTTCTGCACGGACCGCTGTCGCAACAACAGTGCGTTCAACTGGCTCAGGTGGCAACCTGACCGTATCGACATCGGATACAGTTTCTGCTGCACGGTCGATGACTTCAGAAGAACTATTCCACATCTACCTGCCTTCTCAACCAATGGTCTACTTACTTAAGCTAATGAGAGCATAGATATTTTTATGTTCACAGTTAGACCATGTTCTGTAAATAAATGATTTAAAATAAAATATATCAATATTTTGTTTCGGTAGTTTTAATGCTATATCGACAGCAATAGAATATTATTAGTCTATTGAATCAATAAAAACTTTAGAATTTGCCTCTAATTTATAAACAAAATGTGAAGTCAGATAGATGTGTTAACAAAGAGGGATATAATTTGCCTACTACCTATGATTATAACTGGTCATTGTCAGAGAAAGTTAAATCTCGCTGGTCAGCGACAATTCAGTCTAAAAGATTATCGGCTACTTAATCAAGTTATCCTATGGGGACTTAATAAATTATGGCCGCCAGCTAGGGTTTGGACCGTTGTAGAGGGATGGCAGCAAGGGACAGACTGGACCGGATAAATCATTACATCTGTCAGCAATTACTGCGCGCTTCGTATTTGTGTACTACGTCCTACTCTTAGTACACAAATATAACTTGCTTACGTACCACAAAAATCATTAAACTATGTGTGCACTATTATCAATTAGACAGCCAGACTTAAATACTGCATGAGTATAGTACAAGTGTCCTATCGATACTCTTATGATGATGATAATTGTTGTATAAATTGTGTTATTTATTAAAATGCTATTAATTTCCAAGTCGTTATTCGTAACAAAAACTTTTTCATATATAAAATAGGTACTCATCATCATGCCAGTATTAGCTCGTCTTTGTGAGTATTATTAAACATGATTTTGTTATCAGATTAGTATAAATGGTGATAATCAGTCTATTAACACTATATTTGCTCTTCTTTATACAAAAAAGTGACACTTCTGGAACATTTGTTCTAATATCGCCCCTACGTTGTCGTTATGCTACGAGATAGCTACAAACCATGGCTAAGTGTAACTCTATGAAAATGGGTTTAAGCATGCGACAAAAAATATTTTTTTGTAATGTAATGCCTATCTAGTGTTACAGCTTCCGCTTCCCGCTCATCTATGAAGCTATACTTAGTTCGAGCTATACATAATTATTTATATATTGATCGTAGTTACGTATTTATTTATGTTAATTTAAATTTATTATGATTACTTCAAATACTTGGGAGGATTTTAATTAATTTTAGAATTATTGATACAACTTCCGATTACCGCCAACCCTTATTATAAAATCATACTGAGAATTAGTCTTCCCGCCCATCGGATATTTATTTATTAAATCAAGCATTGTTCAAATAAATAAGTATAAATTACTTTCGATATTTTAGGTTAATCCAAATATCTGTACACAATTATTGACAATTACTGGCGTTATTATGAACTTTTTCTTAATTTTATTCAATACTTACCTTAGCTACGGAAATTTATCCCAAAATAAAATATAGTATAATAATATATTTAGGCCATTTATTGTCTACTCGTCGTCAATTTTTGTATATCAAATAAGTCGTAGTGGCCATGTGGTTAAAACACCAGCCTCTCAGTATGAGTGTGCGGGTTTGATTAAAGGTCAGGCAAGTACTAATGTAACTTTTCAAAGTTATATCTACTTTTTAAGTATATCTTGGACACCAATGACTGATTACAAGGTGAAGGAAAAACATCTTGATGAAGCCTGGACTTCAAGTCTGAAATGGCCAACCCGCATTGAGCAGGAGTGGTGATTACGCTCAATCCTTCTCTGTATGAAAAGAGAGCTGTGCCCAGCATAGGGACGATAAAAAAAGGTTGATGATGATTGTCTACTGTTAGGTTTACTGAATAATGAAAATTATTGATTATTAGTTTATATTTTCATTTATTGCATTATAATGATCGCTAAATTCCATCGTCATTTTGAAAATATATATTTTTATTTTATTTTCTTGAGAATAAGGACGTACATATGTATAATAATACAATATGTTGAATTCGACAAGCAGTTGTTTTACGGGTTCAGAAGCCAGAGTTATATAATACCATTCCTACCATTCATTATATTTTCATTGACGAAATCACATTGATCTTTATACACCTTATAATAAGGCTGCTGTTGGGTTACTGCTGTCAGAGGTAAAAGCTGTGAAAGGACAGTACTACACGTGCGTTTTATGTAACGTTTAAAGATAGTCAACCGTATCTAATAACTGGCCCATAAACCTGGCAAAATAAAAACGCTATAAAGTCGAATATTGTGCGCGATATTGTTGACACAAAAGAGCAAGGATTTAGGAAAACTAAGCTATAAAAACCTAGCAAGACGTCCTAAATCGTGAAACGTAATTTGAGATTTCAAACCTGGCTATAAAATAAACAAGCATGATAAATATATATGTGGTAGGAGAGACATATACATATGTATTTATGGAACGTTATAAGACGAGATTTTTGTGTAAAATATTTAATTTGTATTTCGTTTCTTTGCTCGCGCGTTCCGTCTTATTAGGTACATAGCTAAACATATATCAGGTTTCATTTTACTAAGCTCAGTGCGTAATATATAAAACTAAGAAACAACCAAAATAAGGCTTCCAAATCTCTGGGTATTAAACTGCGCACTGTGGATACGGGTAGTTAACTTACATACTCGTACCTACTCTTAACTAAACTTGTAAGAACTTTCTTTTATTGATATTTTTCCGTAAATATGTGTTGCTTGTCAGTAGTTATTTTTTAAATTATATACTTACTTTACAAATTATGCTTTTGGATCGTTAGTCTGTATGCCTTCTTTACAATAAAATAAATGAACAAACTTAGATACTAAACATACACATTCAGCTTCTAAAGGCTAATGGATTCAGTAGTAAATTGTTCAAATCCCACCCTGATACAACTTTGTTGACATGCAAAGTTAGAACTTCTCTTAGCTTGAATTATAAATAGATCGCTGAGTGTTGTTAGTACGTGAAAAGCGAAAAGTGCAGGTCCAATAAAAAGGTTTTTATTGCCTTTGAATAGTCACTGAAATGTAAAGTAGCAAAGAAAAAGGCTTTATATTTTGTCCCAAAGGATCTTAAGTTACCTTAGGTTGTTGAATGCATTTACATACTCAAATATACAGACGTGCAGAATGTTAGATATTCTTTTTGAGGTAATTTTAGGCCATTTGTCCCTTTTCCAGGAAGACCAAGTAATTAGTTATAATGATCCCAGTGCTGGGATTGGAATTGACTTCTTTTGCTCTCCGTGAAAGCAATCGGTACAGGTTAGTAGATGTCACATGTCACAGAAATAGTAAAAGTATCGTGAGGTACCTAATCAAATAAAATTGTTTTTTTACAGTTTTCAAAGGAGTAGTGAACATGGCTTGTAATACCGAATATTTATACAAATAAAAATCGGGTACTTTGTAAAAAGTTATGTGGTAATACATAAAAAAATATAATCAGGTCGTCTTGAGACATTCCTCCGTTTTTGCCATCGTTTAAGGAGATGGTATGGAGGAGAGTAAATATCACGTCGGTACAACCAAGCCAGTCAAATCGAACCTATGTACAATGTATCTACATACATTAAGTTAACATTGTGTTGGTCTGAAAACACAAAAAATATACTATATGCGTCATCTACAAGTAGATGATACATAAATGAAGAGTTGCTATTGGTTGGGAATTAAAAAGAGAATCTATACAGAGAAGAGTGTGCCCGACTAAACGCGATTATGTTTTGATGGTAACAATTAAGCGCACTACACAACAAAGGCCGGCGGCACAGCCCGTCGACACAATCCGGCGGCTTATTTTCTAAGGAGCATGTCGGCAAACTTCGCCCGCGCGTGTTGCCCGTTGACATTTCTGCTGTAGTGACGTGCTCGTATTTCAACTGCCAAATAATTTTCTGATGTCGAGCCGCCGAAATGCCGCTGGCAAAGTTTTACGACTTGTAATGACTGAAGCCGACATATGCCGCCGGGTTTGGTGTGTAGAGCGCCTTACCAAACAATTAAAATATGATAATGTCTGTATGTAATGATAGCTGTCAGTGCGGTCTTTAGATGCGGTCACCGCTTTTACGGTTTTTAGGAGAGGTACGGACGTCAGCAAGTAATGCTACTCGAAACTGTCAAATATTTACAATCAACACTGTACTTAATGCGAAATACTTTATGCAATATAGGTGAAAATCTAATAAAGAAATTCAACAGATTGTAGTATCTTCATGTGCTGTCGTCTGTACCGACGAAACGGTATATGTACGGACGACAGCAGGTCAAGCTACTCGAGGCAGAGGCCTAAATCTTGAGCCTTAGGCCTCTGCCTCGAATCTTGCGGGCAGCGGGGCGGCGGCGGCGGCGGCAAGTGAGCGGCAAGATCTTATGCGTAAAATCAAACGGATCGGTTTTCGAAAACAGTGGTGCGGCAGCGGGGCGGTGGCGGCCAGCGAGCGGTGTACTTCTCGCGCCCGAATCTTGCGGGCAGCGAGCGGTGATCGAGCGTTAGGAATAAATTTGAATCAAAAAGATGTTGCTGCCATTATTCAGACATTTCTTTCGCGAATAAAAACAAATATCTCGTCGACACAATCATGAACACAACACTACGCAGCTATAGTGACGCGCGATCAGTCCGCTAGTTTCGAGAACGGATCTTCGGTGCCCGTCGGCTCTCGCGCCGCTGCCGCCGCCGGCCCGCTGCCCGCAAGGTTCGAGGCAGCGGCTTTAATACTTTGAAGATAAAGTTGAAAATTTAATAAGGAAATCTAACAGATTGTAGTAGCTTGATGTGCTATCGTCGGTACATATTATAATGATGTGTAGGCTCAATCTTCTCAGTATGGACACGTTACTGCGTGACTAGGTACTTTGACGGCAAATCTTTGAGCAGCGGGGCTTTTCTTATCTTTACGGTTTACATACTTTAGGGTGTCTAAATAGCCTCTGTGAAAACATCCCATTTACTTTCTACAAACAACGTTCTAGTGACACCAATCACTGGTAATTGTGGACACTAAGTATAAGAGCGGTCACCGATTTTCTAGGAGATCGTAGCTTTAGTTTCGAGGTTTTCGCGTGAGCAAGACCTGCGTAAACTTTATCTTACTCGGTGAATTAAAATACAGCGCAATAAAATTAAACTCAAACTTTTGTTACAACTTTGCGCAATCTTCAACCCTGAGAAGTCTAAAATAATGTGACTTTTTTTTTTCGGTTTTTGATAAGACCCTTTTAGCTATCTCAATGTAGGCAAAAATTCTACTAAAGAATTCTAGAATTTTCGAAAACCATACCGATGCGGCTTCCAGATAACGAATAGCTAATCTTGACATTATTCTTTTAGATGGCGATTTGTTAATCTCGGCTCTAGGTTACATGTCTTACTCGTAGCATACCTGCTACGGCGTAGCTGGCCGTAGTAATTTTAGCTACAACGATTAGGCATCAGCAAAAACAGCTCCTTTCAGCTGATGAATCTGTCTTCCTTATTAACTGAAACAGGGTTGGTAATAATACATACGATTACGGTTTTTTTATAATACGGGATTAACAGAGTCACTTTGAATCTCTTTACAATATCGAACAACTTGCAAATAACTTTGCTTTGAATACCTTAATAAATGACTTTGTTAATCCTTTCTTATATCTAGATAAATTGGTAGTCCTTGATTAAAGATTGGAAGGTGAAATGAAACTCAAATTAGATCGTACTTTATTTATTGTTCTTTCAGTGTACTTGGTTTTAATAATTTTATTTAAAATAGTGACTTTATTGAGTGCAAAAATAAGTATCATGTACATACTTACATTGAAATGAGTGCTCTCAAAACTCTAGATTTACTTATTACCTTTTAATTTTCAATAGTTTACATAATAATATCCAGTTTGGTACTACATATTAATTGAATAAGTAGATGGTGCTATTACACACATTTCATAAAAGTACCTACTTAAATAGAATATTATGCTTTTCCTTGGAAAACTATTATGAAAAAGGCTATAATATACTCTTATAGGGTTTAATAATAATTTATTATTTAATGCACTTTCTTATTATATGTATGTAATAACTATGAGGTAGACAGAACATTGTTCGAACACGAGGTTTAAAGCTTTGACAAGGGAAGTACGTAAGTATTATTTATTATCTTCAGATAGCGTTTATTATAAATCCAAATATTGAGCAAATTACCCATAACTATCGTCTAATGCATATTTAGTATGTGTATCGAGTCGAGAATTCATATGGATTAAGTTTATATGAGATGACGCACGATGCATTTAATCTCGGCGAAGAAGGTCAAGGAGAGCCGACGGCGGCAGTGGGATGATGGATGCGGCTGATATTACAGATTATATAGGCACCATCTTCCCCTTTATATCGTGCTACGGAGCTTCTAGCCACAACAAAGCTTGTCACCATGTTTATCTTTCTAAGATAGAATTTTCAGCCGCAAAGCAACGATTTGTAATACTCAGCTGACAACCTATTTATACATAGGTACTTTTTCTTCCGCTTAGTAACAAAATCGAATATAACCAACTTCCGAGTACATATAACGTTTATTGCGTAAAAACAGATTACATTTAGAGATAATTTACGTATCAGCTACTGTGTTAGTATTGTTTATGGCAACCAAGTTGTATCTTGGAGGAAATGAGATTTATAACTTCGCCAAAGCAGTTATGTACCAGAAGTGTATATGAATATGCGAAATATATATTTATGCGGACTTGGTAAATTTGGGAACAGAATTAGGAGGAGATTTTCTCATTGGTTCTAATTTTATTAATCACTAGCTGCGCCACACGGTTTCACCCGTGTAGGTTTCGATATGTTTTTTTATATGCTCCGCTCCCATTGAATTTAGCGTGATGTTATATAAAAGCCTAAGCCTACAGCCTTCCTGGATTAATGGGCTATCCGACGAAAAAAGATTTTTTCAAATCAGACATGTAGTTCCTGAGATTAACGCGTTCAAACAAACAAACTCTTCAGCTTTATATATTAGTATAGATTTAATAAACCTCATAGTGAGTACATACATATCGATGTAGTGCCATCATACACGCGCGTCAATGTGTCGCAGCTGCCAATTTATACAAGATTGTGTCTTTTAGATTATATACCATAGTTTATTAGATTAAAATACATTTTACCTTAATAAGTACACACGTTAAAGGAACATTTCAATAAATACCACGTCACGTGTGCTCGGTGGTCCACTATTGTGACTGATTATTTTGTTTGTTTTAATTACATAAGTGTTAAATATATAATAATTATTAATGAAACATTACAGTAAAATATTCATAATATTTAACGATAAAACGCAATCATCGACACAGCACTGTGCAGGATCCCTAGGGGTCTATTCTGTTTACATAATATTATGCTAAAATGAGCTGGAAAATGCGAGTTTGAACACTTGCCAGGGGTTCCGTCTCGTCAATATGTCGAAAAAGATACCAGATAAAAATAATCAAACTGTAATTACATTATGTGTGATAGTAGATCGATAGATAGATATCGTGTCCCAAATTTTTAAACCGAACTTGCTTGTCATCTGTTGTAACAGGCATTTAATAATGGGAGATCGAGCAAGAACAGTCTGGGGCATCCTAATTGAAATCCCGGAAGAATTTCCGCTAGAAAATATGCCTTAGGCTGTCAAAAACATTGCTGTGTTAATACTGTGTTGAAAGACGTTATGAGTCACGAAGCGAAGATTTAGAAGAAAAAAAATTAATGGAATGATGAAAACAATTTGAGGTATATCATTAAGAAAAAAAAATTGTTTGTTTACATTTACAAGACTAAAGAATAATTTCTTACATCAAAGTAGCAGTATGTGAAATTTTTGAATATTTATTTCGATACGGAAACCCAAAAGTAAGGTAATCATGTGAAATGTAGAGATACCTTATTGTAATTTTGTTTTCGATAATCATTTTGCAGAATAGTATAAATTACAATGCATCATTACAGTGAAAGGCGAAGAAAACGTATGTAGAACATATTTAAAGGCATGTGTATCTAGAGTTTGAATGGAATGCTGCATGTGCTTAGGAAAATAGTTCAAACTTAATGAAAAAAATATCAGTATTTTTTAAATACTGGAATAAATTTACTAATAGTATAATAATTCATCATTTACACATTGGCTATAATAACAAAGATCTATAACAAATACTTAGTCAGTATACTCGTATCAACACAACCTGTTATCCTGGTACTTCACTTGGCGTGTTTGATGAACTATTTACGCATTAGTTGAGTGATACAAAATATATCTAAAATATAATATGTAAAGAAAACCCTGTCCGATCCGTGAAGGTATTGTTAGGCATCGATAACTGTTTATACTAATGCTCACAAAGTCGGGCAAAACTTAAAAAAAAACCCTAAAGAAATAAATATTGTTATGTAAAAAGAGGTAACTTAATACACGTGTGGTAGGCAATAAATGCGCGGGCGAAGGGGGACAGGACACGCGGCACGCGGTCGCATCGCTATTCGCTCATTATAATACTGCCAAAAATGGCGTTTTTAAAGAATTACCGCGAAAAAAAGAATATTTCAAAATTCATTAGTATTATTACTATGATGATTATGTAAAATTTCATATGTTATTTGGTCATGTGTTTACCTTACCTTTATTATCCTATTGGGTCGGACGGGGTTTTCTTTACATATTGTATATACAGAATATATTTTATGATAAAGATCAGTTTGTATTAACAAATTATATTAACAAATTAACGTAAATATTAAAACAAATATGCCAAGTGTTGTGCCAGTATTAAAGAATCACGATGAAAAGGCATGTCTACGAAGTAATGTAATCCACGTACCGACCAGTTTCACGCCTTGGTTTATTCCAGTTTTAGAGTCCTATAATTAATAGTTTGCAACGTGTTAACATCTATTCGTCGACGCCTGCAAGCAACTCGCAGTACAAATTATGTCGTTGGGCAAGTTTATACATGGTGCAAAATTATAAGGAGCGGATATTTTAAAGGCCATAAATCACATTAATTGGCAAATATATAAATAATGTTTTAATATGTATTTAGAAAATAATTCAATTATGAAATAGATATCAAAACCTGATACAAGAGGGGGAGAAATAATAGGTAATATATTGTTCATAAAGGTTGCCAATTACTGCAGAATTGTTAATATAATGCTTAGTCTCATTATAAGCCTTTAAAAATGGACTGTAAAATATATTCTCGTAAAAATATCACACCTTGCATACTGACGATACATAGAAGGCATATAAAGGTACAGTATGAAAAAACATGCAACACAGGCAGGTATTAAAATAGTGGGTTTCCCTCATAAATCTAGTAAATATTCGATCCAAAAGCAGCTCCCACGTAAGAGCTCAATGTTTAGCCTAGTGATATTCATTTTCCTTTCTTAGACAGAACTTGGTCATGAGATATAATTACTAATCATGTAAAGTGTCACGACTACTTGAATGAAGGCCTCCATTACAGTATGTACAATACTAAGTATAATAATATCTCATAGGAAAAGTATCACTAACGATTTAAAGATTAAACTGACGCCCACAAATACAGGCTCTATAATTATAATATCTCACTTTTAAATATTAATCTTAAGACGTTACACGCGTAGATTATAGTTTACTATCTACTCAATGTCACATCAATTAAATATTGTTGAAGAGCGTCGCCGGCTCTAGGGGGATAGTACTTACGATGTTAGATACAGCTGAAATACTAAGGCCATGATAGCAAGCCCGAAGGTGGAAGTCAACTCTTCAACACAACGAGTTAATTCTCTACATAATATTAAGTTAAATATCAAAAACGTCTATCTACAATCACGAATTAAGAAACTCACAAAACAGTGTTATGTATAATGTTGCATATCGTTTCACTTACGATATAAATGAACTTACATTTTTACATTACGACCAAAATTCTCACAGCTTTGTCTTTCATTGTTCGCTTGTCAGCGAGTAGTACGAGTAAATTCGATAAACACTAAACTATTAGGTACATCTACTAGTAGAGGTATTGGCATAATAGACATAAACAACACTTAGCGATCCAAACTCGTACAAACACACAAATCATTCACGAGATAGACGAGATAATAAACGCATACAAACTAGCGTTATACAAGTGAGTGCACTTCACTTTATATCAACGCAGTATGAGATAACAAACAAGTTAAACTGTATTACAATATACTCATAACCGATCATTATTATGACGTACAGAAATAAACATTACACCGTAATACGGATACATACAAATACTGAGATCATAATAAATACAACACCGATTTTATCAGTATTGTACAACTCAGTAGTACAAAATTTAGCCTTAGACGTTAAATTATTATTGCCGAAGACTATAATAAGATTATTAGAACACTTATACAAGAAATATTGCATCAAAAAACAATCATATACTTAATACATAACAATATTTAAGTATTTAGGCCTAATTATCGAGTAAACAGTATAGCTTTATCAAAATAACGAAGACACGTCAATGTAAAGGAGGTAAAACAAATGACTGGCAACATAATATTCTATACAAACATTGTACTATCACAACTGTACTCATTGGGGTCCGCAGAGGCGTTCATAAGATGAATAAATCGCTTAAGAAAGCTTCGCATTATCACAAACACTTAACATTCCGTAGAATAAGAGTAAGTTGAGGTCCCATGGATTCATAATAGAAGTAATTTAGAAGGAAATCTGGAAAGGCGAATCGTCTGTAAAGCGATGTAAAATTTATTCTAAAATATACGAGTACTTAGAAAGGTTCTTTTGACAGAACACAAAAGGTCGACATCGTGAATGTATTCCTCCGCATTATCTTCTAATGTTTGGCTCACACTCCTGACATGTTCAGATAACAGACATATTTCACACGAAACATTCGCTTTTAATATGTTAACATAAAACACGCAGGATGTGTTTCTTTTGGCAACATTTTGTGTGTTAAGACAAGTTGGTTTTAAAGCCAATCGATATAAATATGTACATATAATACGGTCCAGATAGAAACTATAGCAAGTTGTGTTTTTTTTAGACTGAAAATATTAATCACACTCAGTCTCAAGTCATGTTCAGTATACCATTTCAGGTTGCAGTTTTCATTTTGTGTTCATATTGAAGTGAGGGATACATTCCATTGTCTTGTATTTATACAACAAACGGGAAAGGCACACACTTTTACTTCAGAGCAGTTTCATAGTTCATGAAAACACTCACTCCTTAAATAGAAAAGAGAAAAATTGAAAACAAAATGCGAAAAGATTCACCTTATAAGTGTTAATTTCTAAATTCATATTATTTAACTATAAATGTTACAGTAAAGGTAATAAATATAATAGAACAAACTTTGATTACTTTAATGGATTAAATTTTAAAAGCTCTATGATAATATGTATTTAATTACAATAAAATATTTCGTAGGTTTCAAATTGATTTATTTATCTGTGACATTTACAGTGACTAAATTCAATAAATTAATTGAATATATTATAATAATTTAAGTCGAAAATATAATTATGATTAATGTTAAAATCTTTTAATATGATTAATTATTTTAGATAATAATGAAACGTTTTTATAATTCTACACCAGATCTGAATATCACTTTGGTGTTTTTCAATCAATAAGTCAAGTTATCACTATATCACTAGAGTTTGGTAGTGCGAGCTTCCTCGATAGTTTCCATCCATGCTGAGAACGCGGTCAACGAATTCGATTTTTAAACGGCGGTTTCTAAATCCTCCGACACTAATTGGAAATGTTCCTGACCTGAAAGAGAACATTGAATATTTATACCTTGTTTAATTTCCTTTTATGCATGTTCAATGGAAACATTGCCCTACTTTTCGATAGGAATTCTGAAAACATTCAGAGAGTTTGATTCTGAATGCATTCGATTCTATTTGGAACTTTATTTTTTCACTTTATCAAGGTAGGTTAGGTATGAGGTAGGAAATTTATGATTGGCGTAAAACCATTAGGTATATGGTTTTACGTCGATCTTGAATGTTCTACCCATTGTAAACATAAAGGGTGTCTCTGATATCGACGCACAAACGAGTACCATGGATCCAGTACGTGATTCTGAATCCCCCAGTGGTGGAATTTTTCGTCGGCTTTTTCCTGATTAAAAAAAATAGTATGCAGTTTTTTCAGTTTAAACCGTTCATAATTGCTATACTTTTATAGATTACCCAATAAGATTTTAAAGTAAAAAATAATTATTTCGCTAATTACACAAAAAAGCGCAATGTGAACTAAACTCGAAAACCTAGGATATATTTTCGAGTTTATCTTATCGGCTGATTTAATAGAGTTCACATCAGGGGTCAACGTCCTACCCACAAACACGCGCGGCGGCACGCTTGCAACGTTCAAAGGCCGAGCCGACACATTTTTTTAAACACTGTTATTTCTGTAGGCGCTCATTAACGTTATAAATGATTATCATAATTTTATTAGTAGCATGCGGTGTAGCCTTCTCGCGAAGTTCGTGTTACGATGTCAGATACACCCTGTATACAACGTTATTTTTTGTTTATGCGAAACCTGAATAGACTTTATTCAGAATAAGCAATTGAATCGATTCCAATCATTTTTAGACCATGTTATATTTTTTCCACAAATACATTTAAACATTGTTGCAGGGAACCACCCTGCAACAATTTTTAATAACCGAGCGGTTACGATAAATCATACTACTTGCACGCGCGCCACAGCTGACGCCAGAGGTCAGCGCACCGCGCTCGCTTGCTCGAGCGGAGCTTTGGCCATATTTTTGTTGGGACAACCAAGTATATTAGGTGGAAGAGCAAGTTCATGACTTTATGGTTTTTCATGATATCTTTTTGAAATTTTGTACATAAGATTCTTTACTAAAAAAATACTGGAGACGTGTTTCGGGTTACACATAAACAAACAATAATGTTGTATATGCCTTTGATTCTGTCGTTCTCTCTCTCCTTCCCCTTAGAATTCCATCCAAAGGTTGTCTGTAAAAGATCGCTCTTAGCGAAAAGACCGCCCATTGTGTCACACTTTGTAAAATCTTATTATTTATGTTCTGTAATCTATATGGTGTACATAATAAAGAGTATTCCATTCCATTCCATTCCATGTTAGTGAGTATTCGTGAAGTGAGCGGTATACTGACTCTCGAGGTAGGCGGCGAGGTCGTGGTCCTCTGCCCGCAGCGCCAGCAGGCGCGGCGTGAGGCCGGCGTGGTCGCGACGCGCCAGTGAGGCGCCGCCCGCGACCAGCATGCAGCAGACGGCGCGGCGCTTGTGCGCGGCCGCCTTGTGCAGCGCCGTCTGTCCGCGCTCGTTGTCGCGCATGTTGAGCATGGCGGTGGGCGCGCACGCGATCAGGTACTTCACGATCTCCTTGTGTCCGTAGCGCGCCGCCACGTGCAGCGCCGTCTGTCCGCTCGCGTCGATCGACAGCAGCGAGTACCCCGCCGCGTGCAAGTCTTTCATCTGAACCGTTAATGACTCATTTTAGGTTTCGATTTTGTTTTTGTTTAGTCTGTCGCAGTTACCTAGTGGTTAAAACACCAGCCTTTCAAGTATGAGCGTGCGCGTTCGATTCCAGGTCAGGCAAGTACCAATGTAATTTTTCAAAGTTATATGTACTTTCTAAGTATATCTTGGACACCAATGACTGATTACAAAGTGCAGGAAAACATCTTAAGGAAACCTGGATTTTAAGTATGAAATCGCCAACCCGCATTGAGCAAGTGAGGTGATTACGCTCAATCCTTCTATTTATGAGAGGAGACCTGTGTTCAGCAGTGGGACGATAAAAAGTTAGATGATGGTGATTCTGTCATACGTCAAAGGAGAAATGGACTGAAATAAAAACAGAGGGGCCCGAACAGCAGCAAACGTCAATGCGACAGATTCATGAGATGGCGGAAGGAACTCGACTCTTTTCTTAAATATTGGCTAGTAATAAAATAGAGATCCGTACATAAGAGTAAAAACTGAAGCTTTAACAGTTCCCGGCCCCTTTGCCACAGAGGTTTCTGTTTCTTTATTTTATCTCCAACGACACGATTCAAGTTTATAGCTGGCGATTGCTAGTAAAACTAGCCGCGATATTTACTATCCTTTATAGGCTGTTTAACATGTTACGAGGGACGAGAGGTACTCACGGACAGACGCATGATGACGGCATAAATTATTTTTTACTGCAATGCGGTGCAAAATGCTGCGACTTATAGTTTAATTAAAGTGAAAAGGAACGAACAGGATTTATCCACAACTTAAAAGAAAATAAACGCCTCCTGTTTTGTTCGGGCTTGAAGCTTTTGTCGAATATAGAAAAACATATATTTGTTTAGTATATTTGATCGGGGAAATCGCATGAAAAGAAAATGTCTTTAATCATTCCGCTCACCATTCTTAGATCGCCGACTTTGGCCGCTTTGAGCAGAGCGTCAGATGTTTTTTCCAATAAATTTCTGAAACAATGTCAAAGTTTTACTTGTCCTGCACAAACTGAATAAGTTTGAGAAGATAAATAAAAGGAGACGTCTTGTTAGTCCTGTGGTCTACTTCACTGAGTCGTTTTAAGGCAACGAGGGACATACATAAGTCTCGTGAACTTTTCATGTTACCCCAATAAAGTTATCTACTGAATTCGATTATTTGGGTGGCTTTATATATTGGACTATGTCAAAGTACAATTACTTTAAATAGGTACATAAAAGGTACTTTTGAACGGCAAATATAATTTTAGGATCTAATTATCGTTTACTACGAGCTGTATAAAAAGGAATGCTATATCCTAGACTGTTGCTTGGGTAGCTACTTAAACATTTTATTTACATTTTACTTAAAAAATACCTGACTGTTTCATAAAATAGTTTTATAGTCTAATAGAAAAACTTTAAAAACTGTTTGTTTAATTATTATTTTAAACAAAAAGAAAAGTAAGTTTAGAAGTGAAATATTTTAAAAGCGAAGTTTAAAAGTGATCGATCAATATTAATAGAAGTTAGCTTATGAAGCAGTCAGTCGATGCAAGATACTAAAGCTACTCTATAGCTAAAACCATCCGTATAAAGTCTCACCTATAGCCAAATACTTCTTGCTCAAGTCCAAACAATTTTTCATGAATGCTGCATGCAATAGAAGAAAGAAGAGATAGAGTGCAGATTTTAGTTTCAAACAAGTGTGCATCGTGCTACAATGCCCGTACTTGTGCGATACTTCAAACAGATAGTGATCACACATTGTTATTTCTGATATATAGCGGTCGCCACACGGATTAGATAACTTAATAAGAAGATTGTGCAATTTCTATTTATCACACGCACACGTTTCTAATAAAATATTCCGATTCAGCTACCTTAATTTTCATTTGCTAAATAAAAGATTTCATTAATAACTAATAACTCAGTGCTATTTAACTAATCTTAAACTGTGACTACAGCTAAAGGTAACAAAGAGGGCTTGTCGAACAGAGTGGCGTCTTAATCCTTATTAGACTGTCCCAAGGAGGCTTATCGGGGATCGCCTCCCCAGAGCCGCGCGGACGTGTGCCTACTAAGTAACACCGGTTTAATTCAGTACGGCGGTATAAAATCGCTCATATGAATATATTTCATGTAAAATCTAGGCGCACACAGAACGACGTGGATAGGTGATAAAAGTGAACGTACTCACGTTTTAAACCGCGCTATTGAGTCGGTGGTGGGTTCGTGGTCTTTGGCGGGCGGGCTGGTACACAGCGGGGGTGACAGCGGCTCCGCCGGTGCCGTCCCCGGACTTAGCGGAGCTGGCACCGGCCGCTTGCCCGGGCTCGGCGGAACCTGTTCTGGGGACGGCGGCCGGACCGACACCGGCGTCGTGGGCGCCGTAGGCACCGCGCTAGTAGGTGGCGTTTGAGGTGATAGCAACTCTTCCGAAGATCGCGCTGGACTGCCAAGACCCGATTCACTGTTTTTGATTTAAACTATCTTTACGAACTGTACGAAATATGCACAATAAAGATTCCAGCACTATTCAATGAAATTAGTGGAGCTGCTATGTGCAGGCCCTCAAGAAATCAAATAGGATACATAAAACCCGAAACAACTTCCAAAAAATTCAATAATTGTAGATGCTTAATTAAGATCATTAATTCAAGAATTGAAGACGAAGGACGGGTCTGAGCAGTTGTGTTGCGATGTGTGCCGGGTACGATGCGCCTAATGTTGTTGTGTTGGGAGTTTGGTCGTGGAGGGTCTTCAGATCAATCTCCCTCTGGGTTAAACATTGCATAGCCTCGCTCAACTGCCGTCTTCCTTCCCTTTTCACTCAGTTTTTTGAGTGAATGGGCTTATTAAACTAGCGGGCTTTACCATCAACGATTGCATCACTGAATACCGTCAGGCGGGATTGCGATCAAGCACTAGTTTACAATAATTAAAAAAAAAATGCTGAGGTAGAAAAACGTTTCCTTACTCCTTTATTTTCAAAAGTAAGTTAACCAATAGGCTGGATGAGATCGCAAGCCACGCGTGAAATTGTCTAGATTTATTCGAAATCGGATATTTATTTAAGTAGCCTCACTAGCTTATTGCTTTAAAGTGAAAAATTAGAGTAGATTAGTTCAGAAGATGGCCACTGTTGACATTATAGTAGAATGGTGGCTTCCTTTTAAAAACGTATAATGAAAACGGATGACAGCAAGAAACTATAATTTCTACAAAATTAGTGTTATAGTAAGTGCTGGTACTTTCCAGTTCTGAGTTCTGGAATGTTCAGTTTCACGCAGTCAGTGGATAATTGCAATAACGCTAGATACATAACCATAGGGAGCTTCGTTTACCGTAACACCAAACCAGATTAAAATATGATGCATCCAGTGACCCATACACATTAAAGCTTTGAAATAGTAAGTTTTTTTTTTTTAATAATTATAAACTAGAGCTTGACCGCAATCTCGCCTGATGGTAAGCAGTGATGCGATCGTTGATGGTAAAGCGCGCTAGTTTATTAAGAGCCTATTAACTCAGAAAAACTGAGCGAATAGGAAGGAAGATGGCAGTTGAGCGAGGTGATGCAATGTTAAACCCAACAACACGACCAAAGATGCTGCGCCAAAGGGAGATTGACCTGAAGACCCTCCACGACCAAACTCCCAACACAACAACATTAGGCGCATCGTACCCGGCACACATCGCAACACAACTGCTTAGACCCGTCCTCCGTACGGCTTCACCAGACATCATGCCGGTACACGACAAATCGCTTGGCGGCAAGGCTTCGTCTGGTGGGTGGAGTGTTCTTGAATTTTGTGATACATTATTATTTTATCTCTGTTATCTGTGTTGATTTTGTTAGAGCGGACTTCAGGTTGGTTTATTTATGAATTACTAATTAATTTAATCTTTTCGCAGAAAAAAAAAGGTACAAAAGCAAAGGGCATGCAAGGGGTTGGTTATTTTTGTTTATACTAGTAAACAACCGTAGTAAACATTGTCTTTGGATAGCCATAACATTGTAAATAAAAAACATTTATTTATAAATGTAGAAACTTAATAAACGTCAATTTGCTATGTAATAGTATTGTAGTCATGGACGTACCCAGCTTCTGGCCTTTGGAGGGGCAAGTCAGGCCTATGGGCAAGTCAAATTGTTAGAGTGAGTACCTAATCTTTATGCGCTATAGTAGGACGTGTTTTTTTTTTGACAATTACACCATACATTTTGCCAGTATCTACTACGTGGTTTATTTAAAAGTAAGAGATGAGTTCTGGTTTATACTTTATTTTGTAATTAGGGGAGTTCATACATGTCCATCAAGAGTTGAGGTTGAATCTCACCTCGAAAAAAGAAGAAGTATTTTTGACAGATTGAGACTGAGAAGAAATGTGACATCTACCAACCCGTACTGGGTCAGCGTGGTAGATTACGGCCCATTTCCTATCACCGAGAGGAATCCTGTGTCCCAACAGTGAGAATTTTATAGGCTGATTATAAATGTTCTGCGAGATTTCCAAGTCCTGCCCCCTCCTAGGTACGCGCATGATTGCAGTCTCTCAACCAGCTACTGACCCATACTTCTTCTTCTTCTTCAGCCTATACATGTTCACTGCTGGAGAAAGGCCTCCCCCAAGGCTTTCCACGATGACTGGTCTTGTGCTGCCCGCATCCATCGGCTTCCCGCGACCTTAACACCTTGTCGGGGGTCTCCCTATGCTACGTCTCCCGGTACGTGTCCGCCACTCCAGAACCTTACTGCCCCATCGGCTATCGGTTCTACGAGCAATGTGCCCTGCTCATTTAATTTTAGCGACTCGAAGAGCTATGTCGGTGACCCATACATTGGTCTTAAATGCTGCAAAATTGATGTATCTTGTCAACTGGTCATGTGAATGAACTCACCAAGGATGTGACTCGGGCACGTCCAGCGAGACGGCGGCGCTGGGCGTGTCGACACTCTGCGAGATGTCGAGCGACACGGACAGGCCGGTGGTGGTGTCGAGCGACACGGAGGCGGCGGTGCGCTCCAGCGAGCCGGTGGCGGTGGTGTCGGGCTGTGCGGTGGACTCGGTGTCCGGCGTGTGCGGCGTGCGCGGCGTGTGCGGCGCCGCGTCCAGGATGTATATGTTGTCGTGCCCGATGTCCGCCGGGTAATGGAGGTTCTCCTGCGCCTTGTCGATGCGGAAGAACCGCTCTGCTGTTACAGCTGGCAATGAACCGAATTTATTATTATTATTATTATTTTGTAGTGTGGCACTAGTTGTGACTTTGTGACAATTTCAAGTAAAAGGTAATGATTTTTTGCTGAAATAATCTAGAGTTTCTTTCTTTTTTTTTGGCTTCGCATGGTTTGTGCATTTAGCCAATGTCACGTAATGAATTATTCATGTCGAAAAAGACAGCCACGTGAACCGTCTACGAGGGAGGTTTGAGGCAAAGCCATGATGAGGCCACTATGCTGCGATATAAATAATAAATAAATAAATATAAATAATAAATATATACGGACAAATCACACAGACTGAGCTAGCCCCAAAGTAAGTTCGAGACTTGTGTTATGGGATACTAACTCAATGATACCATATTTTAAAATAGATCAATATATAGATAAACATCCAAACAACATATCTCAATGTTCTTTATGAATTATTTACTGAATGCACTTTTTACTACAATAAATCACGCACTTTTGTTTAGTAAACAACACTATAAATAATTTTAAAAGTCCAATGAAATATGAGCGTGACACTCAGCTTGACTTTCCCGTTAAAGCTCTTTTATTAATATTCTTTGCCTACCACAGTGCCATATCATAGAGTACCGAAACCGAACTTTTTCTAAAATTGGGCTAACTTCAATAACGGCCGCTTACTACACTTATTACATTTTAAATGTATGCTTAGATAAAAGGCATATGAAATATTTTTGAATGACAACATTTTCAACTCACGCCTACATTCCGTAGAATTTTAAATATTTCCCAATAAATATACAGAAGTCGAACAATTCAGATAACAGCTATATGACAGGTATATTTTAATCTGACTCGTTTCCATGTAAATGCGAAAAGTGATAGTCTGATTCGGAATTTATTTTCAATCTGTAATTAACATTATAACCAGATTGTTTGAAAAAGTTAATTCTGTATTTATATGAATTATTTTAAATGAATATACCTAAATATGAAACGGAAATTTTGTATAATGTATATGTTTGTATTACAAAGACAATTGGGTTGTATCCTAAAAAATAATTTAATGTCCATCAGATAGATTTATAAAAAATGTTAAAGACGTATTTTTTATTTTTTCTTTCATTGAAATACTTAGGAAGATATATTGATTTGAAATGTCGCATGACGTCACGCCGTGGTACAAAAAATACCACGACGTGACGTAATTAGTCCTCACTCCGTAAGTTTAATACGCTATATCTCAGTAGTGTTTGGTAATTTTGACAAAATAAAAAATAGGAGTCTTAATTTTTTTTATTATCTATAAGACGGACTAATTATTTTTTTGATTTTCATACCTTGGATACATCCCTATTAAATAAGCATAATATGAGATGTCATATAGAGAACGTAATATTGTCAATATAAGTATTTACTTATACATATTATTTACTTATTTTATATGGTCTGCCAATATTAAGAAAGTGAAACCTACAGCATTTTTAGGTAAGCATGCGTTAAGACTTCTTATAGCTATGGAAAATCAAGGTAGGTATATAATAAAGACGTTGCTCTCTCAGACATGTCAGGTACACAATTTAAAGTGCCTAGTACCTACCTACATCCAAAGGGAAAGAACGAGAAAAAACTCACAGTCGACAAACCACCAGTCGGTGAGGTTCGAGTATGCTTGAGATTCTTTCATCATGTTCTGAATGAGGCCGCGCATTTGCTCCAAGTCGGCTGCCGGGTTGACGTCTAAAGTGCCGACTTGCTCGGCTGAAACAAAACAAATGAGTATTACCAGTAGTCAGCAATACGAAATAAGTCCCTCATTAAGCGCCGCAATGAACCTATTTGGGATTAAATTATCTGCCACAATGAATCCTTCTGAAATCCATATTGTCTATGTCCATTTATCAGTTCACGGGACAATTATTAAGTTATCGACCATGACATTTATTGACATTTCGGCCGTGAGTGAAAATATTTTACAAAATGTAGGTATAAAGAAGTTATAACGACTCATTTAACTAGTTCATATTCACAGAACACAAATTAAAAAAAATATTTATTACTTTAATTTTATTTTTTATTGATGAATTTTATCATCATCATCATCATCATCATCATCATCTCAGCGTTTATCCCGGTTGCATCCGTTGGACGGCTTTCGCGTTGGAGCCCGGGTCCGCTTTCCTGCTTAATTTCCTCCATTTCGCGCGATCTTTAGCATCCTGTGGTGTGAGATTGTTGGCACGCATGTCATCTCTTACAACGTCAAGCCAGCACCTCTTTGGTCTACCCCGCTTGTTTTTTTACATTTGTGACCCACGTAACATGCCGTTTTCGTAAGACGTGACCGTACCAACGTAGGCGACCCTCCTGCAGTTTTTCCGCTATGTCACGGACATGAAACTGCCACGGATGCGGGAGTTCCGTTATTGATGAATTTTATATTTACTTATTTAATTAACAGGTATGTATAACATAGATGTTGTACTTAATGGTGTCACCGCCGCTTAGGAGTTTTTGTCCAAGTTTCGATGGAAAATCTTATAACATTGATGGATTGCAGTTTAGAGTGATAGATTTACTCACTGATATTAATTATTTAAAGCGGAGTTTAAACAACTCATCCCTAGTAAAGGCCACTCTGGAATTTACATTAAAACTTTTACTATAACACGAACTTTACTATACACACATTCGCTGTTGGTTCTAGCGGTTTTGCGAGATCAAATGAGTGTAACTAGAAAATTAATATTTTCCTATTTGCAACGAGTGTTTATTTATATATTATTTAATTATTATTCATTTATGTCTATTCACTAACAATCATTTACATTGGCATCGTGCCTAAAGTAACATGTAAAGTAAAAATGAAAAAAGAAAAGTGAAACAGTCACTTAAAGGTGAATTCTACATGCATACAAAAATGTAGTTGTACAAGGGAAACACCAAGAGAATAAGTCTAGGGAATTTAAGTTATATGACCACTCAAGTTATACAATGTGTAAAGAAAACCCTGTCCGATCCATGAAGGTATTTGTTAGGTATCGATAACTCATTGTACTAATGCATAAAAAGCCGGGTTAAACTTAAAAACAATCCGCCTAAATAAAATAAATATTGTTTCGCAAAAAGAGGTAACTTAATACATGTGCGGTAGGCAATACATGCGCGGGCGAAGGGGGCAGGGCACGCGGCACGCGGTCGCACCGCTATTCGCTCATAACACTACCGTCAAAAATGCTGTTGTCACTTTTTAAAAATTACCAAATTTTGAGGAAGTTGAAATTAATTCGCGGATTCATTAGTATTGTTACTATGATGATTATGTAAAATATCTTATTTTATTTGGTCATGTGTTTACCTAACCTTTATTATCCTTTTGGGTCGGAAGGAGTTTTCTTTACATATTGTATAGTGTTGATTGTGATTGTGAGACAGCTTTTTTTAATAATTATAAACTAGCGCTTGACCGCAATCCCGCCTGATGGTAACCAGTGATGCGATCGTTGATGGTAAAGCGCGCTAGTTTATTAAGAGCCTATTCACTCAGAAAAACCGAGCGAATAGGAAGGAAGACGGCAGTTGAGCGAGGTGATGCAATGTTAAACCCAACAACAGGACCAACAATGCTGCGCCAAAGGGAGATTGATCTAAAGACCCTCCACGACCAAACTGCCAACACAACAAAATTAGGCGCATCGTACCCGGCACACATCGCAACACAACTGCTCAGACCTGTCCTCCGTGCGGCTTCACCAGACTTCATGCCGGAACACGACAAATCGCTTGGCGGCAAGGCTTTGTCTGGTGGGTGGTAACTTCTGCCGGCGGCCGATGTTATGGCCTACCACCAGTGAATATATCCCAAAGAAAATATACACAAATCAAAAGTGTCTAGGGATCAAGCATTTTTATGCGGATTTCTTGAGATTGAGATGTGGCTTTGTAATAAATTTATGATTTTATAAATTTATATGGATCCTTTTTGGTGCATTTCATAATTTGAATCAGGAACTGTGAATCAAATTCGAGTAAAAGATGAAAATCAGCTGTCAATATTTTCCCTATAAAAACATACAACGCATTGAAGACATTATTAGTGCTACTGTTTCCCTACTACTGATTAAAACCAACGTTATTATGGAGCGGCGACGTCATTTAAGCAGGGAAGAAATGCTCAGAGCCGTGGGAATGATAGAAGCTGGTTCCCGGCAACGTACTGTGGCTTTAGCTCTGAATACAAGTCAGAGTGTTATCAGTCGACTTTGGACACGTTACCGAAGCACTGGTACCGTGGCTGAGCGCCATGGAGGACGGTATCGCTGCACCACACGGAGACAAGACCGATACATTCAAATCTTAACTCGAAGAGCTCCAACAATAACCGCCATGATGTTAGCCGTGAGGCTTCATCACTCTTCAGGGAACTTAATTAGCGACCAAACAGTCAGAAACCGCTTGCATGAAGTGAACCTTCATTCCCGAAGACCGCTACGGGTACCACCTATAGCAATGCACAATCGTAGGATTCGATATCAATGGGCTCTTGAACACAGAAATTGGGCAGAAGAACAATGGCGTTTCGTGTACTTTTCTGATGAGTCTCGTTTTGGTATGATACCGGATACAAGACGTATACGACACTGGAGAACCCCTGGACGCCAACAGCGATTAAAATCCTGCCAGGAAGTCCATCCTTATAGTGGTGGAACCATCATGGTATGGGCGGGTATTTGGATCGGCGGAAGAACTGAGTTGATTTGGATCAGAGGCAACCTCAACGCTCAAATTTATGCTGAGACGATTGTATCAGACGTCATCGTTCCTCTACAAGTGCAAATCGGTCCCTTATTTCAGTTAATGCATGATAATGCACGACCGCACACCGCAAGAGTTGTAAGACAGACTCTTGCCGCAGCTAACATCAATGTCCTGCCCTGGCCTGCTCAGTCGCCAGACTTGAACCCGATTGAGCATGCATGGGATATGCTACAGAGAAGAGCTCTGCCGAATATGGAGGGTATCCAGTCGCAAGAAGACCTTTTTTTGTTGTTGCAACGAACATGGGCGGCCATTCCACAGCGTGATTTGGATGAACTCATTTTGAGTATGCCAAACCGATGTTCTTGTGTTGTTAGTGTTCGCGGTAGAAACACGGATTATTAATTGTTTAAGTTACCCAATAAAATTTTAGAGAAAACTGTTATTTCAGTCTTTTTTTCGAACTTTTGTGTTAGTGGTTCAAATGTCAAATATCCCTTTATTAGGAAAATGGCAAATTTCTTTATTAATGCAAAGGTAACTTGGTTTATCGTTACTGTGACAAACGAAAACACTTTATTTGATGAATCCTTAAAGAAAATTTTAATTAATATCAATCAGGAGAAAAGTTATTGCAAAAATATATGTTGATCCCTAGACACTTTTGATGTGTGTACATATGCAAACGTAGGTACTACACAATCAATTAGGTATTCTATAAATTCCGACCAGCTTGCGAATTGTAAAATAGAACTAACTTTAACCACGACTTCTAATAAGTTTTCATGAAAACCATTTTATTTCAGTGTCGGTTGAAAGTTTATTTTATTGTAAACAAAGCATTCAAATAAATAATAGCAATAGTGTTTGCTAATCATATGTGTTTGCCCCAAGTTCAAAACGACCTGTTTCGGCCGCCTGAGCTCACAAAGTTCACAAAAAGCAGTAAAATGAAATCATTAATTATATGCGACATATTTATTAAATAACTTTTTGTAATTATAAAAGTAATATTGCTGTGGACGAACTCGTTAAAAGTTGAAATTAGACGTATGGCAATATTTTAACATAATTACGAGCATTAATCAAGATTTACGACGTAGGTTCTTATTTATTTAGGTACAGTACACTGGTAACCAACAAGAAGCTATCCCTCGATATAACCTCAATAACTCAGTAAAGGGCCTCTGGTCGATGTTCGCTAAAGGCAAGCCATCAGTTGGTAACTTTACTAAAATTACAGCTTGATTTTTCATTCACTAAGGACAGGCATTTGAGAATCTGGGGCCCTAGCCAATGTAACATCGATTCACAAAGCGATGTTACATTAGCTACAGGCCCTGATATCTAGTCGAATACTAATGTATCGGTTTCGTTTGGTCATTAATTATATTACCGGTCGTTACAGATATCCATTTTGATACCAAATTGACACAAAACTTATTATGTGTTACACAACACAGAACATAAACCCCTTTATTCATAAACGTTGCTTAAAGTTAAGTAGTGATTAGCGACTGTTTAACCATACATTTTTGACTTTTGCACTTCACTTAACTTTAATTATCGTTAATGAATAAACCCCTTATACACTGGTATTTATTCATAAACGATGATATGGTTAAACAGTCACTAATGACTAGTGAGCTTTAAGCAACGTTTCTGAATAAGGGGGTTTATGTTCTACACAATCTGAGGCTCCGTGAAAAAAGATATCGTTGCGTATATCCTAAACTACTTACAAAAATGATCATGAATAACAAACACATGTTATAATGCATTTTGTTAGCTGTCTTTGCGATCAGCTAGACTAACTGGTTCTGGAAGTATTTATTGACACAAGACTAAAAAGGAATAGCGTTCCAAATCTTGTAGAACGATTCGCCAAAGAATAGTGAGAGTGGTCAATGGACGACTTCGCCTGTTCAACGATACAAATTGTAGTCAGACTTACCCCAAACAAAGTCTATTGACAGATTGCTGAGCGGGATATATAAAAAAATGTAGATATCAGAAACAATTTTTTTACGAATTTGAAGGGTTTATTTATGAGCCTGTTATTGGTAATGGACTCATTAGCGTTACAAGGGCTCGCCTTTGCTGAGGCAAGGGTAAAATAAATCCATATTGGTATTCATAGTCGGATATACATAGAATGCCATCAAAAACAAAATTTGCATTTTTTCGTAAAAATTGTGAAATTTTAGTTTTTGTTTGATTTATACACTAAACACTAAATTGTATTTAAAATTTGAAACATATACCTACATATGTTTACTAGAAGTGCCTTGATCGAATTCCGCGCCAACTATCGACGCGAAATGAACAATCGAACTTAAACTCTGTAGAGCTTTTCCAGTTCAAGTGAAACCAAGCTTGCATATCGATTTGTCTTAAATTAACAGTGCCAGGGCAAACTTCTCTGGTCAAGATCAAACGTAAAAGCTAAAAGTTTTCAACTACATTTAGCAGCGAGATCTCGGGGCGTGCGATTGAATAATATAATTTCCAAAGTTAACTCTGTTAGGGCACGAAGTCTGGTGTTGATTTAATTAATTAGTGTTAATGTACTGTGCATGTTTGTTACCTGTCTTTGCGAGCAGTTCTTTGTCGTAGTGATGACGCTCGTAGTCAGCCATCGTTATGAGATTCACTGTGAGGGTAAGTTTGTCCATAGTTGTTTGACTGTAACAATAGATTACCATAAAATAATTTAATATAACTCACACTTAACTTCTTCTTCAGCTTATAGAAGTCCACTGCAGGACAAAGGCCTCCCTCAGAGTTTTCCATTACATTGCCAGCTTTAAAATTGCATAAAATCTTTTTAATCATACACATATTTTTATATGAGGCAGGCTACCTAGTTGGTTTCAGGGATTGCATAATAGTTTTTTTTTTTTTTTAATAATTATAATCTAGCGCTTGACCGCAATCCCGCCTGATGGTAAGCAGTGATGCGATCGTTGATGGTAAAGCGCGCTAGTTTATTAAGAGCCTATTCACTTAGAAAAACCGAGCGAATAGGAAGGAAGACGGCAGTTGAGCGAGGTGATGCAATGTTAAACCCAACAACACGACCAACGATGCTGCGCCAAAGGGAGATTGATGTGAAGACCCTCCACGACCAAACTCCCAACACAACAACATTAGGCACATCGTACTTGGCACACATCGCAACACAACTGCTCAGACCCGTCCTCCGTACGGCTTCACCAGACATCATGCCGGAACACAACAAATCGCTTGGCGGCAAGACTTTGTCTGGTGGGTGGTAACTTCTGCCGGCGGCCGATGTTATGGCCTACCACCGAGAAGATTATTGCATAATAGTGCACCGGAAACCTAAATCGAGCCTACACATTTGGAACTCAAGTGGCATTTGGACTGGTTTTCAGCGTTTATTAAACAGAGGTTACCACCACACATAACTGGTCTTCGGTAACTAGACTGAATCAATTTATGAAAAACCTAAACAAAACATACTTAAATATTACTTAATACCCTCCTGAGTCGATGAATAAATAATATATGAAGATTTCAGGAACCGTTTGTACCTCCCTGCTTCTTAATATTTTATTACACCTTCATCAAGATGTAATAAAATATGCAAACGTGTAAAATTACCTTTATAATATAATTTCTTTTGCAATATTTTTCACGTGATAATAATACTTTGGAATGACTAATCCTTAATCACGTAATATTCTAGGTATTCATTTGAGTTTCAACTTGAAACATACATAATACTAATATAAGTGCAGGTTGGCTGGCTATTGGACCTCACAAGGTTGAAAACAAGCTATTTCATCTTAGAACATCGGGCATTTCTGTTTTCAGCCATTAGTCAGGCAAACGAAAATCTTTACTAAATGCGGAAACCCTGCCGTATCTAGGTAGTTCCGTTGCAATTTGCAATGACAATTGCTCGAAACAAGGCTGCGCTGACGGATTGAAGAATACCAAGTTTTTGTGATTTTACTTCACTGTCGAATTTTCAAAAACAACTCAAATTTAAGTCATTTAAAAGTCTACATTATTGCTAACACTTTATGGTCATCTATCAGTGGTTTAGTAGAATAGAATAACGTTTATTATCTCCAATATAAGCTAGTATTAGTAAGTACTTACGTACGATCAGGAAAAGGATTTAAGTAACCAGGGACATCGGATACAGTTAAAGTTATGAGAGAAATGGATGGATCTTTTTGAACATTTTTTTAAATTAAAAGATAACACACGGTTGTGTTATCAAATTAAACATCATTGGAAAAAATCATCGATTTTTTACTAAACTTCAACTATGAATATTCCTGATCAATTACCTTTTTTTTTTTTAGTAATTATAAACTAGCGCTTGACCGCAATCCTGCCTGATGGTAAGCAGTAATGCGATCGTTGATGCTAAAGCGCGCTAGTTTATTAAGAGCCTATTCACTCAGAAAAAACTGAGCGAATAGGAAGGAAGACGGCAGTTGAGCGAAGTGATGCAATGTTAAACCCAACAACACGACCAACGATGCTGCGCCAAAGGGAGATTGATCTGAAGACCCTCCACGACCAAACTCCCAACACAACAACATTTGGCGTATCGTACCCGGCACACATCGCAACACAACTGCTCAGACCCGTCCTCCGTACGGCTTCACCAGACATCATGCCGGAACACGACAAATCGCTTGGCGGCAAGACTTTGTCTGGTGGGTGGTAACTTCTGCCGGCGGCCGATGTTATGCCTCCTTTAGCGACTGTACATAACAAAACTATAATAGTGAAAGAAAAAGCTTTAAGCATCAACATTGACAATAAAGGATAACAATAAAAAAAAACAGAAGCGTCATCCTAATACATATTCAAAAGTTACTTGCTGGTAAAAATGTCAAATACTTACGGAGCGATCGTTCTGCCAGGTTTCTTCTTAGCGAGCATGGTGGCCTGGTTCAGTCGCGAGAGTGTGATGATGGAGGGCGCGAGGCGACACGCCTCTCCATCAACTTGCATGGGGATCACCTTCGTGGTTACGATCTTCGCAGTCTTGCACTGAGTGATGCAGGTGCCATGCCCGCCTGCTTGCAGCAACGGCTGTTTAATAATGCATAATTCAATCAATAGCTGATCACAGCAAATTGTTACTTCTACAAAGACTTTTTATAGACTATGTATGTGTAGACTACACACACAGACGTTACGTTGCTGTGTAAAACTTATTTACATCCGTCACGTCACAAGAGGTCCAGTTGAAAACCAGCGTCAGACACCAGTTGTTTGTCATTTTTGCTGAACTGGGCCTTTTTGGAGCAGCCGCGAGGCACATCGGCACTATTTTATACATTGGGGTTTTTACTTTCTATTTACCTTTTATTTGTTGCTACCTGGTGTATGTTTATTTTAGATGTATTGTGAGTTTTTTAGTTTGCGGTGAAACAATGTTTTTTTTTTAAATCACACAGATTGACCTAGCCCAAAGTAAGTTCGAAACTTGTGTTAAGGGATACTAACTCAACGATACTATATTTATAATAGATAAATATATAGATAAACATCCAAGACCCAGGCCAATCAGGAAAAGATCGTTTTCCATCAAGACCTGGCCGGGGAGCGAACCCGGGGCCTCCACATCGCAGGCAGGCGTAGTAACCGCTGCGACACGGAGGACGACAAATGTATTTTCTTTCTTTACATACGGGAATGAATATTTACATGCATTTAACCAGGGGCCCTAGTCAGTCATATTAGTCCGTCTTATAGATAATAAAAAAAAAATTAAAGCCCGTATTTTTTATTTTGTCGAAATTACCAAAAACTATTGAGATATAGCGTATTAAAGTTACGGAGTGGGGGCTAATTACGTCACGCCGTGGTACATTTTGTACCACGGCCTGACGTTATGCGACATTTCAAATCAATATATCTTCCCAAGTATTTGAATGAAAGAAAAAAAAAATATGTTTTCAATATTTTTTATAAATCTATCTGATGGACATTAAATAATTTTTTAGGATACAACCCAATTCATGTAACTATTTTCCGCACTTGAATAGTGAACAAGGTAGGTTGTATGACATTTATTTTTCGGAACATGTGTACTTACAGCTTGGACAACATCTTGTTCTTTCACTACAAGATGCAGGGTACCTTGAAACTTTTAACCAGACACGAAGAAATTAAAATCCCTGACATTATAGTAAGAGCAATGTGCCGGCTACTGGGGAGATTGTTATTTAATTTCGCTGTTTGTATGCAGAATTTATTCATATATGTTCTAGTTTTCATATTTTCTTCGATATCATCTATTATTTTCATAACTTGTTATTAAAATATTTTTACAAGGCCTCAAGAGAAAACTCAGACAGAACAGAATAAATACGCAAAAATTCGTAGAACTACAATTGCAAACTCTAGATAGATGTCCCCATTTCGTAACATTGAACCAACTAATTATTAAATGTATTCATGTAATAAAACAATGGGCATAAATCCTATTATGTTCGAGGGCAAAAAAGATTGGCCAATGTTAAAACATGAAGCTATTGTTGGCTCCTGTGCCAAATATTACTCATTTCATCGCATGAAGCCAGCTATACAGGGTGTATCTGACATCGTAACGCAAACTTCGCGAAAAGGAAGCATGCCACTAACAAAAAATATGATAGTAATTTATGACGTTAATGAACGGTTACAGAATTCAGTGTTTAAAAAAAAGCGTCGGCTCGGCCTTTGAACGTTGCAAGCGTGCCGCCGTGCGGGTTTGTAGGTATGACGTTGATCTCTGATATGAACTCTATTAAATCAGTCAATAAGATAGTTTTTCGAGTTTTATTTTCATTGCGCTTTTTTGTGTAATTAGCGAATTAATAAATTTTTACTTTGAAATCTTATTGGGTTATAAAAGTATAGCAATTATGAATGGTCTAAAGTGAAAAAACTACATATATTTTTTATGAATCATGAAAAAGCCGACGAAAAATTCCACCACTGAGGGGTTCAGAATCATGTACTGGATCCATAATACTCGTTTGTGCGTCGATGTCAGATACACCCTTTATACATACAACAAATAGGATTATACCAACTGGGTGAGCAGAAGAGGGTCACCTATAACTACTATAGATAAAATAATAAACATCATAGGTACTGCGTATATGTATAACCTATATCGTATTCATAAGCATTGTGGATTTAGGCACCAGCGTATTGAAATCGTTAATCGTGTCCTAGGCTGCGATAAGACGGAGACTTGCAAGTACCTTCGTATATTCAAACAGATCCATGATCCATCTTGCAGCGACTTACCAATTGATAAGTAGTTAATCCGACTACTTCTATTAAGCCGTCTTCAGTTGAGGGTTCAAAGGCTCCCCCTGACTTATTCCAAGGGTGTGTCCCACCCCCGTAACTGTCAACAATACAGACACGTAAATATCTTGTGCTAAATGTCTTTTTTTTTCTAAAAGTCTCATTAACATTCACAATTTCAAAGCACACATAAATGATGAAATTGTTTTAGTACCTATTAATAATAGGGTTCACAGTTTTTTATTATTAGGTACACGAATATTTTTTCGTCTAAATTTAGGGTTCACATAGGGGTTTATGTCATTTCACGATTTCAATTTCGTAAGTGAGAGAGGTTTTCTTTTATTAATAATTTAGTCGACAGTTGTTTGACGACACCTGTAGAAAATACAAGACGAGTTTAATAAATAAGGCTGGCCTGACCTTGGAATGTTTAAGAAGACAATAGCGTGAACTTTGTGCTCTCGGAGCACGGGCGTAAGATCCTTGCCGTCGCACTCCATCGTCACGAACTCGGCCAATCCCTTCCACTTGCGCTGCATGAGATCCTTCCCTCCGGCGGTTCCATAGAACAGCTTGTTTCTTATTCGAGAGTTGAACTTTTCTGGGTGTGCCTCTGTTAACCAAACACGTGCATATTTTATACTGTAATGACTTATGGGCCACATATGGGCGAAAATTTTAAAAATATATTCTTGTTTTGATGCTATTAAATGGATATACAAACGGAGATGCAACAACAACATTTCGTATAATTATTAGTAATACACCAAATAAACACAATGACCATTTAGTTAATATATTCACTTAACATCAATACTGTCATAAAGTCGACGTTGCGGTTTTCACAAGAATCCACTAAAATATAAAATTTTAATGCGCAATATATATACCTATACGAGTATTAACAATCGCACAGCAGAGAACGTCTGCGGTTGGTGACTCCCAAACGATTGAAATATTTGAACAGAACAGTAGGTATGAGTTCTCTCAAACTTTAATAATAAGAGGAACGCTTGGGACAGCTTAACAATATGTAAATAGAATTTGAAGTGCATGCATACCAAATTGTCTTGCTTACGAATGCACTACTAGCTCTGTAGGTAAATTTATCTCGTCAGCAAAACGGCTTGTGTAATTGGCTATACTTTGTAAGATTTCAGGTCGTGAAGAATATATTTAATTTATTTAAATGACGGCAATGTTTATAGTTTTTATAACGCGTAGTAAGAAGAATTACCCAGTCTTATCATTATGTTTATTATGGTCTGACAGTATATAGTATACAACATCTTGTTGTGTAGTCGAGTATGACTAAGTTGTGGTAGTGTAAACAGGTCAATGGGTTTATTTTAGCATAAAACATTGTGACATACTAAATATTTGCATTATTATATACATTTTTGTTGCAAGTTGCCTTTTTATGAATGATATATAAATGATATATGATTATACGAAAAGATAAATTAATTATTTTAATATTGGCAAGCCTACTCAGTAGAGAACCTTGCAGAGATTATCTTAAGAGAGTTAAGTACTCAGCACCTGACGTCAACGGATGTACTATCACGACCAAAAGTCGAGTTACAATCTCACAAAACTATGGCCAAGCAATACTAGTTGTAGATACGACGTTCTTCTATAATAAAGTTTGATACACACCCATACACTTTGACAACTTGCTGCCCGCTTAAGATTGTTAGGTACTACTAATTTCAAAGTTCACAGTAAGTGTTTCTATGGCTAAGTGGTTTATGTAATGATCAGCATTTAAGGTGGTTAGAGTTCAAATTTAATAACTTACAATTCTTTTTTTAAATGTTTATTGGTTAGTTATGAATGCTGACAACAAAAATATGTAAAAATATCGATCCGCAACTTAACGATAATACTTTCTTTTGAGTTTTTTTCTATATTAGAGTCATTATAAAAAAATGAGGTTAGATTTGAAAATGAGGTTTGAATGAGGTTAGGTTTAGCTTAAAGTGTCGAGAGAAGTGGAACGAAACGACAATATTTACCGTTGAATAAACCTTTAAATCGAAGAATGGAGGATGCATTTGTGCTTTAAAAATAACACGCTATGGTCTGAAAACCAATGCGTGTTGTTTTGTGTAGTTCAATAACTAAGAAAGTGCTTGAACATTATAATCTCATGCCATCAAACTCCGAAAAAAGTCACTGCAAGATGGCAGCACTAGTAACGTGCTATACATGCAATTTTTTTTTTTTATTTAATAATTATAAACTAGCGCTCGACCGCACTCCCGCCTGATGGTAAGCAGTGATGCGATCGTTGATGGTAAAGCGCGCTAGTTTATTAAGAACATATTCACTCAGATTGAGCGAATAGGAAGGAAGACGGCAGTTGAGCGAGGTGATGCAATGTTAAACCCAACAACACGACCTAACGATGCTGCGAAAGAGGGAGATTGATCTGAAGACCCTCCACGACCAAACTCCCAACACAACAATATTTGGCGAATCGAACCCGGCACACATCACAACACAACTGCTCAGACCCGTCCTCCGTACGGCTTCACCAGACATCATGCCGGAACACGACGAATCGCTTGGCGACTTTGTCTGGTGGGTGGTAACTTCTGCCGGCAGCCGATGTTATGGCCTACCGAGAAAAAATGTAGTAAATGTAGTAAATGAAAAAAGTACTGTTTTGTGTTCTATAAATTATTTTATGATTGTAATAATATTCAGGTTAAGATTCAATCCTCTTTTCTTTAAGAAAATGATTAATTAAGCTATAATCTCTTTAATGATAACATATAGTGTTATCATTTTCATATCTAAAAACCAAAAATGTTTTTATATTTTTTACCAATGTCATAAGTTTGTCAGGTATTACTTTTATATAAAACATTTAAATGCTGCCATATCAACGTTTGTTTTATTAATAAGTAAATCTACACTATGTAATCTAATATTATATAACTTTATAATATATTGCATTATAATATGTTTATTGTTTTTTATTATATTACATCTATAGTAAACTAAAACATACAAAAAAAACCTTTTTTGGTATAAATATTCAATAAATTTTCCTATTCGTTTAAATATTATTTTACAATATTATTACTTTAAAATACAAATCAACTATCATAATTTTAAATTATATGAAAACAACAAAAAAATTTGCCATTATTAAGCATCGAAACCATAATCGCACGCTTTTGAACGTATTGTTAAGTGCAGCCCCTTTATCGACCCAGCTAATTTTCCTTCAACTGATGTAACGAAATTTCGCATTACTTTAAAGAAAGACTAATTCGATAAGAAAACGGTTCACTTATATTGTTCTCCTTGTCTAGCATAGACTACATCTTTAATTCTTCGTAGCGATACTATACAACATGCGGTTAATTTGTTGGAATATGACACACACGGATATAAAATAATGCGTTAGTGTGCCACGGCCGGTTTAGCGCAGGCGACAGTAGTCTTTAAGGTGGAAGTGGAATTCTGTCGGTGATAGTATGTTTTTAATCACATTTGAACTGCCTATTAAAAAGATGCAACTAAACTTTAGTTTAGTTTCTGAAAAAGGGAATCGGGGTCATTGTCTACTTAAACAACAAATTACATATGTCCGTACTCGTATGTACGTCCATTTATGGTATTAAAGAAGAGCTAGCCAAAGGCAAGTAAAACAAATGTTACAAGACTAATACAGATGTTTTATGAAAAATTAGAAAGCGTTAACACTGAGATGACGCCTGACGGATATGAATGACAGCAAATCATGAGACGTCTTTAGGGATCCTGAACAGGCAAACTCTAGAATGGTAACATGTTAGTTAAATTTGACAGCACGGCTTCATGGATAAGCTATTGACTGCTGCGCTGCGTGTCGCGGGTTCAATTCCCGCACGGAACATATATTTGTATGACCTACAAGTAGTTGTTTTGGGTCTGGATGTTGGTAAAAGTGAATTTATACATATGTTTGTAAACGCACCCACAACACAGGAGAAATGCTTAGTGTGGGGCAACGTTAAAAAAAATGGCTTAAGTGTTAGGTTCATAATCGTAATTAAAAAAAAAAAAGAAAATACATATGTTTAACAAAAAAGGTCATGTTGAACATTTGTCATTTGTCATCATATAATTATATAGATCCTAAATGTGAGACACAGCCGCTGGTTTTCGGCGACAGTCTGTGTTGACGTGAGGCCGATCGATTAGAACGAGGTGTTTTAAATAAACGTAAAGATCATTTATTAAATAACTATCTACATACAACTTACCTCTCGCTTCATGGAATTCTAAGGCTATGTGAGCATCAACGCCAAATGAGAAATAGTTATTGACGACGTTGAGAGGGAGTTCTGGCTTGGCGTTGCTGGTGTCTTCCCCCGCAGCTGCCGTGTTTGGTACCACACCCAGCTCCCATCGGTCCAGCAGCACGGTGTCACTCTCGCCTATGTTTGCTAAGATCTTCGATATTGGCTCGTCTTCGTAACCCTAGTAGTAATGAAAATCTCATTAGAATCGAATAGAATACTACTACTGTGTGTTTATTATGAAGCCTGTTTCCACTTGCATAATGTCTCTGTAATATTCGCACTAATATATTCTATAATGTTCGCAATACTGGGCGAACATAATAGGCTGATGATGTTATTATGTACATTATAAAAATAAATATTACAGTTGTCGGTCTTATCGGTTCATAATCAACCTTTTTATCGTCCCATTCCTAAGAACAGGTCTCCTCTCATACAGAGAAGGATTGAGCGTAATCACCACGCTTGCTCAATGCGGACTGGCGATTTCAGACTTAAACTCCAGGTTTCCTCAAGATGTTTTTCTTCACCTTATAATCAGTGATTAGTGTCCAAGATATACTTAGAAAGTACATATAACTTAGGAAAGTTACATTGGTACTGACCTGACCTGGAATCGGACGCGCACACTCATACTTGAGGGGCTGGTAATTTAACCACTAGGCCACCACGACTCAAAGGAACTTATCGGTTTAGAAACATAAAAACCATAGAAACAAAGTTTCTTTATACGGATTTATCATATAGTGCTCCCGTTTTCGGCTTAAAATACCCAACTCTAATAGAAATAAAAGAACAAACTTGTAGCATGACAATAAAGGTGAGACTGAAAAAGCAATGCTAACTGAAACTCTTTGTAACCTAATTCGCTCTACTGACTTTTACAAGTTTTGTGAAAGAGACGCAACTGGCGGCGTATTCAGTGTTTTATTTTCATTGCTTTGAAAAAATACAGCGTTTGATCCTGCGGGTTAAAAAAATATTTGAACCCCGCTCTGCTAAGCACATCCTTATTTTTGTTTTGGTGGGCTTGTTCTTTGCAGTGTTTTGTTACGAGCTTTGAGCATACAAAAACATGCATGCTAAACATGTTCAATCAAAATCCTAATGAATCATGCACATGTTCATGTGTTATTGTTGTTGGTAGACGTAATAAATAAAATCTATACTAATATATAAAACTGAAGAGTTTGTTTGAACGCGCTAATCTCAGGACCTGCTGGTCTGATTTGAAAAAATCTTTTTGCGTTGGATAGCCTATTAATCCAGGAAGGTTTTAACATTACGTTGCGACCAATAGGAGCGGAGCGTAACAAAAAATTAAAATTAATGGTGTATATTTTGCGGTTACAATAAAATGTCCAAAGAACTAACTCCACACGAACAAAGTCCCTAGTAAGTAATAATGTCGTACGTCACAGACGGACATAATCCTTCTTTATTTATAAACGCTGCTTAAAGTTAACTAGAGATTCGCGATTCTTTCACCATACATTTTTAACCTTTCAACGTCATTTAACTTAAATCATCCTTTAAGAATAAACACCATAGTATTTAAGGGGTTTATTGTGATGATTAAAGTTAAATAACGTTAAAGGTCAAAAATGTATGTTTAAAGAATCGCTAATCACTAGTTAACTTTAAGCAGCTTTTATGAATAAGGGGGATAATACACAGGTGGACTTGAGGGGATGCTCTCGCACCTTACAGGTATATATACATTAAATAATATCCTTATGGTATAAAATGGCTTATTAGGGGCAGACCAATGGCAGTACTTTTTTTTTTTTGGTGTCTGTTGTCTGAAATTGGAATGGATTATTTTATTTATGTTTAAAAATTGGTTCTTTCTAAAATAAATAATATGATAAGGGTGTGGGCAAACCCTGTTCTGGTTAAATTCTTACGCAATCATTACTCACTAGCTCACTAGAGGAAATTAGTTATACAGTCTGCATTTCCAAGGTTTCTACTTTACATCTCACCATTTTATACAATAACTATTGTTTGATTTGAATAACATTATTTTATTGTGATTGATAATTGTGAACTCATTTGAGGTTCTAAAACTAACCTCAGTTGAGTCGACATATTGTAACGGTTGAACGCAATTGTCAATTCAAAAAATATCTCTAGGGTCATTTAAAATTAGAATTTTCGGTTAATGTATTCAAAAATTAAATCTAAGCATTCAATTCATTTTTAGAACCACACATTGGAAATTAAAAAAGCGTTTTCTGATCCATTTCTCAATATTTTATTTATAAACGACATGTAGATACATACTTTGTAGGATTTAGTTTGTTCTACTTTAGATTCAGGTGATTACTTTTGTTCAAGTTTATTTTAGCTTAAAGTTGGTTAAAAACTTCCTACTTCAGAATGTATTAAATACATCACTTCTAAACATGTAGAGGCGAAAGTAGTAACAAATTAAGGAATTCGTTACAAGAAATAGGAAATTGCGTAATTTCCGACATTTTCGAAGCCTCCACTGCGGCTGGGCTCTCACAGGCGGCTCGGGAGAGGGCTAATATGTGGTGCTAATTATATTCCCGTTAGGTACGCCTCCTCCATATGAACAATCGCTACGCCTCCACTCAAGATCTTGTTGCTCCAGACCATGGCGTAGTCGTCGGATAACATCGCTATGGTCACTGAGCCCTACTTTGTCCCGCCCAGAGATGTCTGGAAGAGCGGCACAGTGACCCTATTGTCGTCAGCTGCCACCGGTACTTGTCCTTCTTGGCGGACAAGAGACAATTCGGGGAGATAATCGTTCCGTGGTAGGTATACTTCCACGAGCCGAGCTTTAATAACATAAAGTCGACATTAAGTCCTTATGTTTAACAACTAAACGTTTTGATCGCATTAACCTAGCCTTAATTACCTGCCTAAATGATAATGAGAATATTACGCTAATATGAACGAGAGTCTAGCCGGTAATCGTTAGTTGGGTAAAATATTATGCTTTGTATTAAAACTCTAATGCCTATTATTACTATGAGTAATGGGTTTACAACAACGTAGCTGGTAGTTGAAGCTCTTCACAATGCTGTTCTAGTAGCCATATTGTTATTTGTTTGCGGAACAAAACCAACGCGTTAGCCTTGTTAGCTTGTTGCCTCAGTGAGCCAAGCGTACAAGACTTCTAACTCCACGTTGTTTAAGGAGATTTAGTTTAGTAGAATTTTGTTTACCTCGATGGCAATATATTTTCCTCCCAATTAGTTTAAATTGTAGGAAATACAAGTAACACTATTTCTACTTAGGTGATCATGTTATTGTTTACAAACGGATGGACTGCGTGTAAGATGATACGAGTATATGAGATAAAAACTTTTTGTCTTTGGTTTTTGTATATTAGTTTTTGACACCGACTTCCGAAATTAGTTATTTTTCACTTTGTAGTGTTTTTTGGAATTCGGTTGTTTTTTTTTTGTAAGAAAAGTTTTTATTTTACACTTTTTAGTTGTGAAAAGTACTGTTCAGCTGCATCCGGTTAGACTGGATGCGGACGTTAAAATACTTAATGAAAAAACTTACAAACGCACTGGTTGCTCCTACGATTTTTGAATGTTCCCCTTGATTTCTCTAGTCTTTCACCATCAAACCCTGATGTCTTTATCATGAGACCACCTTGGGAATGTCTTCTTCCCAACAGAAAAAGAATTATCAATATCGGTTCATAAACGACGAAGTTATCCGCGAATAAACATAAAAAAGCACATATACGGTCGAATTGAGTAACCTCCTCCTTTTTGAAGTCGGTTAAAAAGGGATGACTACCGTCTAGATGACCAATAAAGAAGTATGCAAATAAAAAGATATATTGCGCTAACCTCAAATAAATTGGGATAAAAGGAGAGGAAAGTTGATAATGGTTTTAAGTTCTACCAAAACTGAAAAAGTTTGTACGTGGAACTCAAAATAAGAAATAGTTCCATTTCATTTTGATCCTCCTTTTAATTAGTTTACTCTGAGGCGAGAATGAGAAGTGGCTTATTTAACAGTGTCTGCAGCAAAAGTGTTGTGAATACATATTTCACCACACTAAGAGTAGCCTGAGGGGATATCATGCGGTCGTTTGATAATTACCAGCAAATAAACACAACGACGGGTGAAAACGTTAGATTATTTGGGAAGCATAACAATGAAATAAAATTGCACAAATCCGGAACCGGAGCGGAGTTTGTTTGTCGTTTTGGAGACTAGTAAAATTTTCATGAACAAAGTAATAAACTTTGTTTATGGACTCGTTAAAAGCGTATTGTCGTACATCAAACGTCAACCAGCAATAATAGCATTTGCATATTCATAGGGCTACCTTTTTATTTTTGATTTTCTACTAAGGTATATAAATGAATGTGTATATGTTACCGGAAATGTATGAAACCTGAAAATTATTATATACAATTACTAGGAAATGTATACAATTCCGAAGCTATATAGGAAATGTGTAAAATATTGTTCCAAACATTATTTAATACCCACATATCCTGGGAAATGTATACATTTCCTAGAAATTGTATAAAATTCCTATATCGTATTAGGAAATGTATAAAACCATGCTTTCTATGAATAAAATTAATAAAACACGTTGTTAAACTTAGAAACAGATTTATTATTAAGACTCCGGTTGAAACAATTAGGTTAGGTTAGGTTACTTTTATTATAATCCCCGCATACTAATGGACATCTTTAAAGTAATACATTTCCGTTAGCTATTTAGGAAATGTATAGATTTACTAGGAAATGTGTGTTATAAAATTTATTTCACACATTTCCGAGCAAATTTAGGAATTATATAAATTTCCTAGGAATTGTATACAATGACGCATTACATACATTTCCGTTAACATATATAATAAATTCTGTGTAATAAGTTGACGCTCTTTAATTTCAGTTCTCGGGAAATAAGCTTACTTTAACATTCCTTCGTCAACAATGAGTTCTTTTTTATCTAATTTTAATGCCACTTACAGAAAAAGTATCCTATTCGGAGATTTCTCGTATTACTTAATTTACACGACGACTTATTACAGCAAGAATTTCTCGCGGTTGTAAAATATTATGTTTTCTTCATAAATATGAAGTACTTAAGAGCAAGTAGCAATATACGTCTACGATTCAGTGCATTATGTGAGAAATACTAAAGAATACCAGAATAGACTTAATACGTCCTGAACTTTCTAGACATTATTAGCTTAAAGTGTCGTTGCTGTAGTTTTGAATAATCAACAAAGTAAGTTTAACTTATAGTTGCCCTGGAAATTTAACTTATTCATGTAAGACAAAGTTCAGTTAAAATGTATAAACTGTACTGTTCAGCATGAAATTCTAAATCCACTGCTTAAATACAGTAGAACTGGCAAAGAAATGTAGGACAGTTGTAAAGGACATTTAGTTATAAATTTACTAAATACCGTACGTCATACCCAGTTAAGCATTTGGATGGTTCCCACGGGGCGCGAATGAATTTATTTCAGTTGTTCACGCACAACACACCCGTCCCCGAGGCCTCTACACCGATAACGTCATAACAATACCCTCTGTGTCTCACACACGCGGTTCTTGCTCTATTTTCACCCCAAATTTTGAATTCTGTCAAGTATTCAAAGGCTTCGTTTACAATCTATTGTTCGATTTAAATTTCACATAAGTATTTCTACAAGCCAAACAAGAACAAAAAAAGCATGAGTGCAAAAAATCTGGTTTTAAGATAATGAGATGAACGTAAAATGTCTGGAAGAGATTAATTATAGGTTTTATTAATGCTCATAATGATGTAACAATGTTAAATAATTATATTATACTAGCGGCCGCCAGCGACTTCGTTCGCGTGGTTTAGTTATGCTCCGCTCCTATTGGTCGCAGCGTGATGTTATATAGCCTAAAGCGTTCCTGGATTAATGGGCTATCCAACACAAAAAGAATTTTTCAAATTGGACTAGTCGTTTCTGAGATTAGCGCATTCAAACAAACAAACAAACTCTTCAGCTTTATATATTAGTATAGACTTCATTCGTGTGCTCGTATGTATATGTATTACATAGATTTATTCAGACTCAGAGCTTAGGTACATTTACGATGAATGATACAAGAAGCTTATGCTAACAAAAGTATAAAATAAATAATGAGCGAGTGGATAAGAGACACTGTATAATGCTTCCTATCTCATTTTATCCTAATTTAAATCTTATGTGTATGTCTCCTTCTATACAGACGCTTTTTCGTTTCATAGACTTCATGCTAAAGAAGTTTTCACTCCAAAAACATCAACATTGGTACTATGAAACCAAATAATAAATCTTACAAGTGAAAATGGTTACTGAAAATGTTGCCTGATATTGAGAAATGTAATGTGTAACAGCCGTCATGACTTGGGGTTGATTTACGGGGTACATGCTAGAGTACACGGTGTATGTAGGCGAGTAGCTATAATAAGTATGGTATCGAGATTTAGAGGAAGTTCAGCTTTTGCAGAGCAGTGGTGCCACGGGGTGCAAACATAATGAAGCAGGTTACCGGTGCAGGAGAGGAGTCTATGCGGTCGGTACCGAACGGCACAGGTATACCTAATTCTCGAGTCTATTCTTATGCGCTCAGTTATAAAGAAACAGCCTCCTAATCGACGAACACATATTTGTCAAATGATTAATTGGGTTTGACAAAAATGTGTTCGCCGATTAGGGGGCTGGTTTATACATGTCGAAGTGCCTGGTAAAGGTGTTTCTTTATAACTGAGCGCATAAGAATACACGCGAGAATTATATCTAAATTAACCCAAACACTCTGCTATACAGGTAACGGTTGCGACTTACAAGTTCTTCTTCATCTCAGCGTTAATCCCAGTCGTATCCGAAGCTTTTCAGCTATGGAGTCCAGGGTCCGCTTTACCAGTCTAACTGCTGATTTTGGCTAAACTTCGATATTTTCTATGAAGCGACTGCCGTCTGTCCTCCATAACCCGAAGGCGATATCAAAGCATTGCAGTTAGACCAATTGTAGGACTTTTGAGGGCTCCAACAACCCGTAACGACTGCCATTAGATGTTCGTATGGCAACAGGGACCAACGGTTTAACGTGCTTTCTGAGGCACGATCAGACCAGTGCAAATATTCATATTCATGCATACAAATATTTGCACTGTGCGGGGATCGAACCCACGGCTCCTTGCGCAACGGACGCGTTCGCTACCGCTACGCCACGGAGGCTGTCTTAGGCTGGTCGCGACTTACAAGTTATTATGTCCTAAAACTAATGTAAAATTCTAAAACTTCTGTTGTGACCTCCCAATCCACGGGGGAATTGTATACCACACACGAACAGTAGGAATGGCTTTCATTTTAACAGTTAAACAACATAATTGCGTTATTTACGTTTCTTTCGTTAAAAATGTAACTTTTTAATAATGGTTATGGATTTTTTTTCTATGGGACAAAACCCGCCACACATTTCACCACCCACTGCAACTCCTGAAAGCCAGAATCAACAGTGGAGACCGCCAGAAAAACGCCGAGCAATGAAGCTCAACGAGTCCCGCAGAAACGATTCAACTGTTTTGGGTCCCGCAACGAAATTAATCAAAAAAGAATAGCGGAGGAGTAAGAAAAAGATATTTTTTCCACATCCCTCCATAACAAGCAGGAGACAGAACAAAACTAGACTAATCAGCACACAGGGACATTATTGCAACATGCAACTGGTAGAAGCCCAGATTGCCAAGCACCATGGAATAAAATTTGATTAAGTTAATGGGTCCTAAGTAGGTATCTGCTGTTACAATTGATTCCAATAATAGGTATAGCAAAAGCACCTGAACGCACGGAAATTGGTTCTAGTTTCTACAAGGTCCGTATAATAAACGACTCCGGGTGCAACCTGTACACTATCCAACATAATATTGCGTTCATTCTGCCAAAGAATACACTCCCACAAGTTGTGATGTGCGGACTGTTCAAATTCACAGTTCGATGTAGAACATTGATATTTAATTTAATGGTAATGGATTATATTTACAAAACAGTTGTTGTCTGTGGAGACTTCAACATTAATATTCTAGAGAAATCAGCTACAGTGAATGAATTTATCTCATTATTCAAGTCCTATAATTTGTACGCAAGATTTTTTGAGCCGACTAGAATAACTGCCACAAGTGCCACCTGTTTAGACAACATATTTACTAACCTAAGACCTTCTGACCATTTAATTATAAATGAGTTAGACTCTGATCACTGTGGCCAGTTAGTTACTTTTCCTCAGAAGAGTGAAGTCAGAGCTCAAAGAAAACTTGTGAGTTTTGTTCCTGTAAATGAAAATCGTTTAGGACAATTTAAAAATAATTTAATTGAAAAGCTACCGGGCTTGCCTCATCACACCAACCCGGATCATGCATATAGTATACTATTTAACTTGATTAATTGTGAATTTATGAAAGTTTTCACAAAAAAACATTGCCTGTTAGCGACCGCATTATATTTAGTGACTGGGCAACCCCAGGTATTTATAAAAGCAGGGAAAAAATGTATGAATTGTATCAGGAAAAAACATATAACCATGATGTAGCTTTTCAAGAATTCGTTAAAAAATATTCAAAAACTTTTAAGAGAGCCTGTTCCTCAGCAAAAGCCATACATATTAAAAATAAAATAAAATCTTCTAGAAATAAAATCAAAACAACTTGGCAAATTATAAATTCTGAAACTGGAAGAACCAAAGTACAAAATCGCGATTTCCACCTTAAAATTAACGATGAAGATATAAAGGCGGACTTGGAGGTAGCAACTGAGTTTGAGAATTTTTTTACTAGTATTCCAATAATAACAACAAAAACTTTGTCTTCTTCCTCCACTTCTGCCTACGCCATACTAAAAGAATGTGTTCCAGAATGTGACGGACACTTTGAGTTTGCGTTTGCGACTGCTAAAGACATTATAGAATCTTTTAAGGATCTTGATGTAAAAAAAACTGCCGATCATTGGGGTTTATCAGTATATACTGTAGCTTCAATAATAGATGTTATCGCACCTTTCTTAGCAATTGTTTTTAATTCTTGTGTCACATCTGGTATATTTCCTAATTTGATGAAACTTAGCAAAGTAATTCCACTGTTCAAATCTGGTAGTACAACTGATCCCACGAATTTTCGGCCAATTTCTATATTACCAACTTTGAGCAAAATTTTTGAAAAATTAATTTTGAAACAGTTGTTGAGACACTTCAACTTATATAATTTATTGCACGTGAAACAATTTGGTTTTACAAAGGGTCGTTCAACTACCGATGCGGGCGTGGCGTTGCTAAAGAACATATTTGGGGCCTGGGAGGAATCGCAAGATGCTCTTGGTATTTTTTGTGATTTGTCCAAGGCCTTTGATTGCGTACATCATGATACTCTTATTAGGAAACTGTACCATTATGGTTTAAGGGACAGAGCTCTCGACCTTCTGACTTCTTATCTGAATAATCGAATTCAGAGGGTTGATGTTAATGGCAACAAATCGGCAGGATCTGAGGTCACCATGGGCGTTCCGCAGGGCTCAATTCTAGGTCCTTTCTTGTTTTTAATTTATATTAATGACTTACCTCATCACGTGAGGGATAATCACAACATAGTATTGTTCGCGGATGACACTTCTCTTATTTTTAAAGTCAAGCGTCAGCTAGCAAATTTTGACGAAGTTAACAATGCACTATCGAAAGTTGTCCATTGGTTTAATGTAAATAACCTTCTTTTGAATGAAAAAAAAACTAAATTCATTAAATTTTCTACGCCAAATGTCAGGCAGTTAAGTACCAATGTTCAACTGAATGGAGTAGAGTTGATCCCTGTCGAGTCGACAGTTTTTCTTGGATTGACTATTGACTCCAAGTTACAATGGGGTCCTCACATTGAGAAGCTGTCGGGTAGACTCAGTTCTGCCGCTTATGCTGTTAAGAAAATTAGACAGATAACTGATGTGAATACAGCCAGAATTGTTTATTTTAGTTATTTTCATAGTCTTATGACTTATGGGATTCTTCTCTGGGGAACTTGTGCGGACATCAATACCATCTTTGTTTTACAGAAAAGGGCTGTTCGAGCCATTTACAACCTTGGTCCTAGAGATTCTCTTAGAGAAAAATTCAGAGAGGTGAACATTCTGACTGTAGCTTCGCAATATATATTTGAAAATCTTATGTATGTACATAAAAATATATCTAATTTTAAGAAAGTAAGCGATATTCATAATATAAATACCAGGAACAAACACAATCTTGCTGTACATCACACTCGTCTCCACAGAGTAGGCAACTCGTTCATGGGTCAATGTATACACTTTTACAACAAGCTTCCCATGGACATTCGAAACTTACCCATTAAACGATATAAAACCTATATAAAGGCCAAACTTTGCAAAAAGGGGTATTATAAAATCTCAGATTATTTAGAGGATAGAGAGGCTTGGGACTGAGCTGCTCGCTCTGTTAAGCATTGTTATTAAGCAATATGTGTAATTATAACGTGGATTATTGTAAACATTTTCATTTTTACAAGCTTTTATTTACTTTCACCTGTCCCGTTGTCTGTCGTTCTGTAATCAAATCTTGCAACTTAAATTTGATCCACTTCCCGGTTTCCGATTGAGCTGAAATTTGGTATACACGTTTAGTTCGGGTGACAATGCATTTTTAACTGTGTGACGTCATTCTAAATCCAACATGGCGGCGTATCCAATATGGCGGACCAATTATTTTTAATGCACTCCTACAATATGGGTATCAAATAAAAGGGCTTGCCAAGAATAACTAGAAAAATAATGTGACATCATTCTAAATCCAACATGGCGGCGTATCCAATGTGGCGGACCAATTATTTTTAATGCACTCCTACAATATGGGTATGAAATAAAAGGGCTTGCCAAGAATAACTAGAACAATAATGTGGCGTCATTCTAAATCCAACATGGCGGCGTATCCAATATGGTGGACCAATCATTTTTAATGCACTCCTACAATATGGGTATCAAATAAAAGGGCTTGCCAAGAATAACTAGAAAAATAATGTGACGTCATTCTAAATCCAACATGGCGGCGTATCCAATGTGGCGGACCAATTATTTTTAATGCACTCCTACAATATGGGTATCAAATAAAAGGGCTTGCCAAGAATAACTAGAAAAATAATGTGGCGTCATTCTAAATCCAACATGGCGGCGTATCCAATATGGCGGACCAATTATTTTTAATGCACTCCTACAATATGGGTATCAAATAAAAGGGCTTGCCATGAAAACTAGAAAAAAATAATGTTACGTCACTCTTAATTCAATACGGCGGAACACCAAAAATGGCGGATAATTTTCTTTTATTCGTTCCTACAATATGGGTATCAAATGAAAGGGCTTGCTGAGAATAACTCGAAAAATAATGTGACGTCTTTGCCGCTGGTCAAGCATATGTGGCTTTAAGTAGGGTGAAATCATTAGAAGGGCTCCTCATTGAAGAGCTGGACTGTAAGAAATTAACTGGCAAACGACCTTGCAATAGTGATACGTTGAATGAGATGAACAGACTTAGGAACTTATCAGGTGAAAACTAAAAAGTCTTTTATTTAGTTTCACCTGTCCCGTTGTCTGTCGTTCTGTAATCAAATCTTGCAACTTAAATTTGATCCACTTCCCGGTTTCCGATTGAGCTGAAATTTAGAATGCATGTATAAATCGGATGACAATGCAATGTTATTGTGACATAGAGCCGATCTGATGATGGAGCTGGAAGGTGGCCATAGGAACTCCGTAATTAAATGATGCAACCCTATCGAGTTTAAGCTCATTAGATTCGTCTTGACAAGTACTTTGATACTATATGGTAACCAGGGTCTGATGATGGAGCCGGAAGGTGGCCATAGGGACTCCGTAATTAAACGATGCAACCCTAGATCAATTAATTGATGGATCAAAAAAGAATGATCAGATTGATATTAATAAAATAATACACACGGACATTAACAAAACAGGACGTCTTCCAAAAGAACTAGAAATATTTGTAGGTGCTAAAGTTATGTTGAGGTCTAACATTGACGTTGCTAAGGGACTTGTGAATGGAGCAATAGGTCACACCACTGAAATCATATGGCCGTATTACAGACGTGATCAACTATACGATAGCGCTGTACCATCGGTTCGCGTAGACTTTGGTAACGATGGCATTCACATAACACACCCTAAATCAGTTCAATTTCCTGCTAAATTTAATCACGGCACAGCTGAAAGAAGAATGCTCCCGATTGTCTTGTCTTGGGCTTCAACTGTGCATAAAATGCAAGGAACTACTGTAGATCATGCTGTTATTTATCTAGGCTCCAAACTGTTCGCTGCTGGTCAAGCTTATGTAGCTTTAAGCCGATTTAGGTCTTTAGCAGGTCTTCAAATCGAAGAACTTGACTGCTCCAAGTTGACGTCGAAAAAACCTTGTAATGTTGATGCATTATAAGAAATGGATAGAATGAGAAACGTTACAAATAACTAACAAGTGATTACATAATTTCAACATTATTGATATTTAAATCAGTACATATTACATATCATGTGAACGAACTAAGGACTTCATAACGGAATAACGCTGCTACGCGCTGCGAACTACGTCGCAGTAAATCTTGAATTAAAAATAGAGGTACTAAAAAGTTAAAAATAAAATTAAAGAAAAAAAAACCTTTTAAAAAACAAGCTTTTATTATTTGTTTATAAAATGAACTAAAAAGTTAAAAATAAATTAACTCTAAAAAGAAATATAACACTTTGTAACTTGATTGTAACCTTTAACGACAAATAAGCGTCTTCGTCTAGGACAAAATAATTCCATATTGTACAAACTTATTTAATTTTAACACTAAAACTTTTCTCCATACATAATTATTCAATCTCGTCCCCCCTCTTTATCATAGTCCCCATTTATAAATAAAAGCGTGTTACATTGTGATAGCTTGAGGAAAATGTTGTCTTGTATTAAATGTAACACGCTTTTATTTATAAATGGGGACTATGATAAAGAGGGGGGACGAGATTGAATAATTATGTATGGTGAAAAGTTTTAGTGTTAAAATTAAATAAGTTTGTACAATATGGAATTATTTTGTCCTAGACGAAGACGCTTATTTGTCGTTAAAGGTTACAATCAAGTTACAAAGTGTTATATTTCTTTTTAGAGTTAATTTATTTTTAACTTTTTAGTTCATTTTATAAACAAATAATAAAAGCTTGTTTTTTAAAAGGTTTTTTTTTCTTTAATTTTATTAATGTCTGGACTTTAAAAAAGACGATGATCCCTGAGTTTGTTTCGGCTATTTCTTCTCAGAGGTAGTCAGTTAGGAAATGCCGGCTTCATCTAGTTAAAAAAAAAAAAAAAAAAAAAAAAAAAGAATAAAAAAAAACATATGACGTGTAAAAGTGATCGGTGATCCTACTTGCTTAATAAACGATTTCATTTCATTTCATTTCATATATGTTTTTTTTTAAATAATTATAAACTAGTACTTGACCGCAATCCCGCCTGACGGCAATCGTTGATGGTAAAGCGCGCTAGTTTAATAAGCCTATTCACTGAAAAAACTGAGTTAACAGGAAGGAAGACGGCAGTTGAGCGAGGTGATGTATTGTAAAACCCAGAGGGAGAGTGATCTGGATTCTTCAAAATGATCTAGATTGTGATTGATAGTGTGTTACGCAAGATGTATTTTATATCCACGATCTTTCACAGAGAGAGAGAACAGCCCCCTAATCGGCGAACACACCTTTGTCAAAAGATTGCGACTAGTTGGGATTGTTTGGACCGAACGGACCAATGGGCGGTATAAACGATCCCAACAAAAAAGTCTGTGTTTCTTACAGCAGTAGATGCATAAGCTATTGTACTTACGCCGCCCCAACCGAGCGCTCGTGCCAGGTCGTTGCCGGTGCCGAGTGGTAGCACGCCGACGGCGGGCCGTGTGCCGATGCGGTCGAGCACGCTCAACACCCAGCCCACAGTCCCGTCGCCGCCGCATGCCAGTACGCGCAGGTTCGGCACCTTGCGGAACAGCTCCAAACTGAAATTGAACTCTGTTATACATTCTGGAAATTCTTAAAAAACAAATTATTATGGCGAAAGAAAACTACACTTATGATTGGAAACCTGCCTCGTATTGTCTGAAATAACATTGAGTAATCATTGTAGTAAATTCTCATGCCTTCGGTGTAAGAGGAGATTTCTATATTCAACATAATACATAATTGATATTATTATGTTGCATATAGGTCACCAAAGGAATGCCCTTGACTGAGTCATCGCTTTTTGATGGCATTTCGCAAGTCAATCTAGAAGGTACTCAGCCGTTTTACATTCGGAGGCCTTAATTTATTGAAGTACCTACCCACAGCAACTCGCTTTGTTTATATCCATGGCATGGACAAAGGTCCTTACCTTGGCTTAGGGCGTCACTAGGGAGAGCAGTAACTGCCTGGATCAGTTTAAATTAATCTGATCAGCATGAGTTTTACCCTTTTTAGATAATTTAGAATTATTGACTCAATTCAATGGTTAACAAAAGTGCCTTATCCAGCTAGCCTAAATATATGTGTACATTACAGTAACTGATTAAGAGTCCAATCAGATTTTTTAAACCAGACAGACAGACAAGGCCTTGTTGGTATGACTAAAATTAACGTCAGTTCTCAGATTAGGTTGATCCTGGAACCGAATTGTTGAGCCTAAACAAGAGTCGATGTTAACGTTAAACTTCGTTAACATCGACGATGAAGAGGGTCCTCCACACTCCATTCTATTAGCCTGAAGAGCATTCTGTTAAGACTAACCAAGGTGAACGATGCAACAAGACTAGACCGGCCTTAGAACTTTATTGGGTCAAACCTATTATTGGCTTTGTCAGGTCTGCAAACGGAGGCGGTTTATAGAGTGGCCCATTTCGCTAAGAGAATCGTTATCTGCCCTAAAGAAAAAGGAACAAAAAGTATACTGTGGCAATGTGTGCATGCTTCTTCTTCTTCAGCTTATAGATGTCCACTGCTGGACAAAGGCTTCCCCAAGGCTTTCCACGCTGGCCGGTCCTCTGCTGCCCGCATCCATCGGCTTCTTGCGACCTTCACCAGGTCATCAGTCCACCTTGTTGGGGGCCTCCCTACGCTACGTCTTCTAGTACGTGGCCGCCACTCCAGAACCTTGCTGCCCCATCGGCCATCGGTTCTACGAGCAATGTGCCCTGCCCACTGCCACTTAAATTTAGCTACTTGCAGAGCTATGTCGGTGACTTTGGTTCTTCGGCGGATGTGTGCATTGCTTTAAGCATATTCTCAGGGATTAGGTTACTATAGCTACGTAGCAATAACGCCAAATAGAACACTCACATATATGCAAAAGTATAGCAAGTATCTACCGTAGCCAAGGTGTTGCTACTCACGACGGCCCGTCACCATGGTGTAGGTGCCATGGTAACGGGCCGTCGTGAGCATAGTCGTGATAATATTTATGGAACCGATAGTGATACTTATAAGGTAGCTTTATATTTACCCAGGTCCAGGTCCACCTTGTGTGAGATCAAAAACTTGTCGTGGGTTGAGGAGCCACTGGAACTTCTGCAGTAGTTTGGCGCCCTGGTTGCCTCCACTTTTCGGATTTATAAAAACTAACACTGGCCTCACACTTGCTGTAGGGATTGGCTTAATGACAAACGTTTTCTGTTCATTCTTTGAATCTTTTCCTTTTTTCTTGGAAGAACTTTTTTTCTTAGGAGATTTTCTTAGTGATGACTTAAAACTACCTCTTCTTGGCAATTTCACGATCCACGCTGGCGGTACTATTATATTATATTGCGATCCTATGGAAAACAATAAATGATTGGATAACTTTAATTTTTTCCATTTTTAATAGATAAAACTTATTGGTCGTTAATACTGTACCTAATGAGCATTCCTCTCCTATCCGCTGGAGATTGAAACAGCTTTCTTTGTTATGGTATGCGTCTTTGCACCACGAACAAGTCAAGGCGACGATTTCCTTCGAGCTAAATGATAGTTTAGCCTGCAGCGACTGTCGAAAAAAGTTGAAATTAGAGCAAATTCATGTTAAATAAATAAATTATACACCGGTTAGCTACGAGGGTTTCTAAGTGAAAAGCAAGCAAACAATGAAATTAATATACAGGTTGGATTTTAATTACCGCCATTCCCGAAATTCGTTTGTTATAAGTAGGTCTGCTAAACAAAGTCACCAACGTATAAAATACGGAGAGAGTTTCTTTAACCCGAAATTGAGCTGATATATGTATACAGTCGGTTGAGTTGAGATTAGGTAATTATTTCTCTGAAAGCAAAATTTTTGATGAGAACGGATGTAGGTATGTGTTTTGACATGAATTTCTGTTATTGTGCTTCATAAATGTGTATATTTTCGGGAATGTTGGTTTAAGTTAGTTCCTTCCTGTTCTGAACACCTTTCCTCCACCTGCAGCAACACATTTATATATATACGCACATTCACAACTTCACCATTGTCTACTCCTATAGCCTTGTCTACTGAGTCCTGGTTTGGTATGCACCAACGACAGCAGCTGCGCCGGAATGACTGTGACAACAAAACAACCATGCAACACACATGCAGATGAATAAAGTGATTCACACAAACATAAAACAACATAAATATCGCCACCAAACCAAACATGAAAACAATTAAGTTATGAATTATGATATTTAAAAATGATATACCAATGATATAAATTTGTACTGGAAACGATTTAAAGCTGCATATAATAATAATGTAATAAATATAAACTATGTAATTAGTAGAATTCAACTGTTCCTGTCATTAACGTCTGTGAAAAAACAAATGAGTCTAATCATAAAAACGGCATTACCAACTAAAAGCTTGATACTGTAAAAATACCTATACCCAAAGCGTTTTCTCTGCATGAATATCATATCACATTTTAATATAGCTAGTCTATAAAGTCGTTAAAATGAATCTTTCTGAAACTAACAATTTTAAAATTAGGGCAAATAAATAAATCTTAGTAAATATAAGTAAGTAGGTAAGTACATCGAATGTCAATGATTTGTTTTGTGACTTGTTATTTATTGAAATTTGTATTAATTTTCAATTCTATTTAAATAAAACATCGAAGAAATGTGTTAAATATGAGAAAAACAAACCGGAGTGAAGCTCGGGAAATTATTTTTAAAGTTTATCATCAATGTTTGTTAGTACACCAAGCTGAACAAATTTTTATCAAAATGGATGATATTTATGCTTGAACAGTTGCTAAAACAGGTATGTAATCATATTACTGTTTGTTTTTATCTACTAGAAGTTTCAAATTTACTAAGTAAACGATTTTAAGACTAAAATAAGGATTGTTTACATCGCGCATTTATAGGATAGATTGCAAATAATTATGTTGGTGTATGATTTACAAATGTTATGTTGACTATAGTAACCAAACAATAGTCACGACAACAGATTAAAAAATATAACCCAGAAACACTATTTTTGTTCAAAATTGTGCAGGGTGCAGGCTATAGAAGTCCAATGCTAGCCGAAACGGTAACACGTCATTAAAAATGAAGTTTTAATTTCGCGTCGAGCGGAGCGCGGTTTCATGCGAGTTCGTGATGTCGTCACATGCGACGTTGGCTACATTCGTGTATGTCTATGTAAGTAGATGTAAATCATTTGTGATGACCCAACCACGTGGCTCGGACGAGGTTGCCGGTCGTACACCACGGCACACACTTCATTAAACACGTGGTTACGCTCGCACTAAGAAGCTACTAAACGTCATATCATAAAATATTAATGTGACATCCATTAAAATAACGATCAGACTAGCAAGCAATAAAGAGGATTTTCCGCGAAAATAAAGCCATAAGGTGGTCGTTAGGAAATATGTGCGTTTTTAATAAATTAATATTTCATTGCCCGAGTTTATTAATTGAATAACATAATGATATGTTTGTCCCAGCCAACTCAATTAATTAGCCGTTTAACTGAACGGCACTGTTCCACTAACTGCTTGAATGATTTTCAGACATTCAGTCACCAGCTGGGCAAATTAATCGGATCGATTATTTTTAACTAAGTAGGTATATGCCACACAACTATTATGCCACACAACTACTTATATTTTAGACGTAGTATTTTGTAATCTGTGAGTTTAGTTTACCCAACAACTTAACACTTACGTAACTATATTTTAGTTTGACAGTACTAAGATGGCAGTAGTTATTAATCTATTGAAATCACATTTCGTTATTCTGAATTTGAGGAATTTTATCTAAAATTAATTGTCATGAACTAACATCCTGTTAAACAACAGCTGGGCAGGCGGAGTTGCGCTTAAAGACAAGGTGCGCAATAAATATTTGAGAGGTACCTTTAAGGTTGCATCAATTGCAGATTAAATCACGGAGTCTAGGCTGAGGTGGTATGGTTACCTATATACAGCGAAGGTCGGATGACCATGTTGTCGAAGAAATGCCTTTCCATGGCTACAAAGACGACAGGACGGGGAAGGCCCCCAACTACATGGATGGCAAATCTCCGCAAGAATATGAAGCAGTTGGGACTTTTAGATGACGACGCATACCAGCGGAATAAGTAGCAACGCAGCACCAAGAAAGTCGACCCCGCGTCACGGGAAAGGCGAGGCGAAAGAAGTAGTCATGAATTAACATTCACAGCAACATCTCGACTTCAGGTGCAAAAACAGTACCATATCTATATTTTTTTCTTTTCTTATATCTCGAATAACGTATGTCGTAGGTCAAAAACAAAAAAAGAACAGAATAAAGTAAAAGATAATGCTTATTTCATAAGAAATCACTTCCAGCATACCTGTAATAAGAAATAAGTAGGGATGTAGAGAGCGAGTAATATTTTCATAGTCTTAATATAAAAAATGAAAAATTTCATATAAAACACTTTGAACGTGACATTATTACCATCGTTTCATGTTTCATATTTTTTATATCCTCGCAAGATCTCCCTTTTGTATAAATGGCCGTAGCATCAGCCAGCTAGTTCATTGTTCACAATGTCTGTATTAGACGAATTTAAAGAATATCATTCAGGCCGCTAGTTGAACAGCGCCGTTTGGTTAACAGGCTAAGCAGTTAACTGAACGGCTAATGAAACAAATAAACATATTACGACAAAGTTGTCACCCAATTAACTATTCTGAATGAACAAGATCAGACATACAACATTGTTACGGTTAGCACAGTGGTTAAGCTAATGACTGCTGCGCTGCCTGTCGCGGGTTCGATGCCCGTATGGAACAAATATTTGAGGGGTATAGTTACCCTACACTTACGTTGTTGACACCACTGCGATCCGGACGAAGCGTTTTGCTTCCTCCTTTACACCGCGTACATCGAGGGACTGGAACAATTTGCCGGCGTCGGTGTTTCCGTCACATTACAATTTGAGTGTCTTCAAGGCTAGAGTGAATAGGCTCTTAATAAACTAGCGCGCTTTACCATCAACGATCGCATCACTGCTTACCATCAGGCGGGATTGCGGTCAAGCGCTGGTTTATAATTTATATAAAAAAAAAAAAATCTTTTCATGTTAATTTAATGAATAAGTTACAAAACGTTTGTGTAGTGATCAATTTGTCGAAAGGCATAGAAACATAATTATTTAAATAATGCTACAACAATTTATCACAAAATTTTTACTGCTGGATTTTTAACGTCACTGGACTTAGTGGTTTTTGAAACTATACCCCTCATTTGTTTGACTTACGAGTACTTGTTCCCGGTTTGGTCGTTTGTGTATTTGAGTTTATGTCTGTAAGCGCACCCACAATACTGGTGAAATTCCTAGCGTGGGGCAACGGTCTTTAAATAAATAAAAAAAATATAGTTAGACGATCAATGGAGTGAAATAGCTCCTCCTATTTCTATGGCAAATCTAGGCATATTTGCAATACAACGCAAATGTGAACACTCCCACATTTGCTTTATATTTTATGTGCTGCCCTCAAAAAAAAAGAAAGAAAAAAAAAAGCTTTTTCAAAGTAAAACATGTTAAAAAATAAGCCTTTTTTAATAACGGTGCCATTCAGCGTTTTTCTCTAGCAATCACAGTGTGTACTTATAATGTACCTACATCGCTTTCAAACGGATTACCTAACAAAATATGTTGGTTATTCGCTTGGTAAGCTTTAGTTGCTACTTATTTTGAATACTGATTTGCTCAAGTGGGAGTCAAGCCCCCATTAAACCAAAATATGTTGGTATCCAAGCAACCGCCAGGTAACCAAAATATGACCTCAAGGAGGTAACCGAGATTCGCCAAAAGGCTATTTTGCATTAAGTTTACCTCAAGCAACTAGCTTCAGAATATACATAGGTAAAAGTTTAGAGGAGTTTCAGTAAGGCCAATTTATTGGTGATTTTTGTGTTGTTAACTCACGAATATTTCGATCCCCAACCCGTCTGCCAAGCGTGGGGATTATGGCAACCCCTCCAAAAAACAAATGATAGCTTTGAGGAGGCCGTTGCCCAGCAGAGTAGTGGATTTGAAGAAGAAGAGGAACTCACGATAATAAGTTATGATTTATAGTTAAAAAATGTTTCTTATTAATTTGGTTGGTCTATGTAATAGTAATTGCATTAGGTTTTTAGGTAAACATTAAAGTTTATTTTTTCTTTGTTACAAAAACTTTACCCCACACTAGGAATTATTCCTGTATCGTGGGTGCGTTTACAAACATTTAAACTCACATTCACAAACAGCCAGACACGGAACATATACTTATAGGCTATACAATACAAATATTTGTTCCGGGGCGGGAATGGAACCCGCGACACGCAGCGTAGCAGTCAATTGCTCAGCCACTGCATCAAACATGTCGTCTAATAAAATTCTAATGGATTCAGATGTCACATGCCCCCTTATTCATAAATTTAAATCATCCCTTATGAATAAACACAATACCGGGTTTATTCATAAACGATGATTAAAGTTAAGTGACTTTAAAAGATCAAAAATGTATGCTTAAAGAAACGCTAATCACTGATCAACTTTAAGCAGCGTTTATGAATAAGGGGGATTATTGTCAACATTTTAGGCTTATATTCATATTCCATAGATATGGGTGGGTTGTCACAGTCGGATGAACACTAATTTCACCGATTGATATAAAGCCTGGTCTGGTTTGATTTGAATGTTTGTATATATTTTCTTTTTCAGAAGAAAGCTTACTTTATTCATGTTTAACATTTTAAGCTGATGTAAAACTCAAAACGATTCCGGTCAAAGCCGTCGCCCGGGCGTCCCGCAACGCCAGTAGGCAGAGAAAAAAAGGTTACCCGTCAGTTTGACATTTTTAGGACTCCGTAGTTCACGACTTGGAACCCTTAGTTTTAGAAGAATGAAATTTTGCATAAATATGTGTAGGTATTTATGACCTCTACGAACTGCTAAAATAAATTCATAAAATATATTTTTGAGGCTCAAGGTCACTCAAAGGGCAATGGAGAGGGCTATGCTTGGGGAATCAGGAATGAGGAGATCCGCAGAAGAACTAGAGTAACCGACATAGCCCGAAGAATTGCAACACGAAAGTGGCAGTGGGCTGGGCACATTGTCCGTAGGACCGATGCCCGATGGGGCCGACGGGTTCTCGAGTGGCGACCACGCATTGTAAGACGCAGCGCGGGTAGGCCCCCGACAAGGTAGACTGACGACCTGGTGAAGGTCGCGGGAAGCCGCTGGATGCGGGAGGCGCAGGACCGGTTGTCGTGGAAAACCGCGGGGGAGGCCTATGTCCAGCAGTGGACATCTTTGTAATGTGACTATGATTTTTTCCCACGTTTACCCTGTGTGGTAAATTTAATGATAAATTTTTATCATAGGTAGGTAAACTTCGAAAAAAAAAAACTGAGCGGTTGGTTGGCAGTTTTTTTAGGAATCCCTTTGCGAAATATGTAATTTTAAAATGCATTTTTTGTTAAAACAGATGAACCTCGAGAAATCTGAAACAATCATGTATTTTGTATTCCATGTCGCGAACTTTGAAACATAACTGCTTTTTTGCAGATGAGAAATCATCAAATGACCTCTCCGCTTTGGACTGAGCGGAAGGGCGTGTCAAACTTTTATTGACTAAAACCCACCGGTGGTCCTTCACTTGCCTGTGCACCAGGGACCACAGTATCTCTTTCGAACAACCCGCAGCCCTAACAGAAAACTATAACGGCGAAGATATCACTGTTGATTCAAGACTTATAAGAGGCCTTTACGGAACCTTTCGTGCATGAATCCAACTCGTGCTTCGCCGGTTTTTATTTCGGTAGCACCGTTATAGATTTTATTTTTATAGTTCGGTGCATGGTTACTACGGGCATGTAGCACTTAGGTCATGCGTGGTCCGTTCGTGAGTCTGTCATTTGGGACTGACATGGCATTACGCTGCAGTTACGGTTGACACCCACGAAAGCTGCGTCTAGCATGATATAAAGTTTTATAACTTTAAATTAAAAAAAAAAACTCTTTACAAAAAAAATAGAAACCGACTTCAAAAAAATACTTGAAAGGAAAAAGTAATTTTACTTTTGTCATGGCTCTATGGCGAGCTTAACAACAGAAACCTCTAGACACCGACTTCTAGAGCCATGACAAAAGTAATATTATTTTTTCCCTTTAAGTGATTTTTTTTTTTTGTAAAAAGTTTTTATTTTATGCTTTTCAGTGTCTTAGTCGAAATTCGAAAATTACTTTTTCACCTCATAACAACAGCCATAACCCATGTTAGAATAAGTTCTCATTAATATAAATAAAAATAATCCCTATCTCAAAAACTACTGAACAGATTTTGATGAAACTTGCAATATTCCCTAAGTTGAACAATTCCTAGTGCAATGAAAAAGAATTACTTAAAACGGGCTTGTAGTTCCGGAAATATGTAAAACATACATACATACAGTTTTAAAATTTGGCACATTTGCTCAGACGCTAATATAGACTAACATATACGATAACTGGGCAGTTCTGGAAATATTACATACATACGTGTCGAATTGATAACCTTCTTTTTTTTAAAGACGGTTAAAAAGTAACTGTCAATCTGCACCAAGATTTTAGTTTTTATGCCGTTGAATGTGGGCGGGTGCTTAAGAAGGCTTCATCCGTGACGATTATCTAGTTAAATATACGGGGTTACGACTTTAAACGTTTGTTTGTTATTACCTACGTTTAACTGTGTGATTAAGACTGTTAATAGTCCTAGAATCATATACGTAAGTACATACTTCTACCACGTTTTAGAAAACTTTCCCCATTAATAGTTCCCCGTCGAACTATCAGTGCTTCTTATCGATTTCTTAAATAATTAAAGACTCAATTAAGTGGTTGGAGGAAAGGACTTTTAATGTAATAGCTGTGTTTGGTGGTTAACTTCTAGATTGTGATTTCCCGACAGCATTGGGACCACTGGAAGCGCATCATACATATTAATGAATCCTCCGGGAGAGTAGATGGTCGAGGTGGCACATTTATTGTAGTAAGCCGCATTAAGTATTAATCAGTCTGTTTATTAATCTACGCTGAGACTGACCGTATCTGAGATATTAATATTTCTGCCACGTTCTGTAACATCGATGTGGTCGTTAGGGAATCCTATTTTCTCACGCCACCTATTAAAATATTAATACAAATCTGGGGAAGGCCACAGGTTACGTTTATGTTTTAGAATTTTTATATACTAACATGGGATAAAGAAAAGTAAATGTTATTACAACGAATGGTTTTTATATGAATGGCTAATGGTAGGTATTCGGCCGTGACCGATCTCTACAGTCGTGAATACGTACCAAACCATTTAATAACACTTGATAGAGATTTAATTCCTGTTGAAGGTTACGGAAACAACGATTTGAAAATATCTTTATATTGTTTATATGGTAGGTGAAGCATGTATAATAAATAAATAACAAACAGCATTGTAAAATAATTATTCTGAGTGAAATGTTTCTCCTCCGTTAGAACAGCAGTCATGCGGAATTTGTCTTAATCTGATCGAGTTTAAATTATTCAACGCACGTAATGTCCTCCAACAGACGAAACAATAAGGATATTATGATTGTTGTTTTTGTAGATGTTCTACAGATATTTAAATTAAATGTTTTACTTTTAAATTACCTAGTAACACGACTGGAAATACTTAAAGAAGTTTTCAATGTATTCGTTTCAGAGTACTTACTAGATCTCATGTGATTCCAAAATAAAAATGTTTAATAAACTATGTTGCGTTTAAGAAAAAAATGCAAAGGAAAGGCAAAACCATTTTAAATTTTGGTAGATATTACTACTTCTATTTTTCGAAAACAACAGGAAAATTCCATGATTTAACTTGAAAGAGTCGAAAATTAAAAATCGTGATGCTTTGACGGTGATATGATATTAAGCTGGAAATTAATATAAAGAAAACCACTACTAAAATGATGTCTACAATGAATTGAAGGTGACAAAAACTCACACAGGTTATTTACAAAAACCAAATTGACCCATACGCTACTGTCATTATGAAAACGGCTGTAAACCTATATCTGTTTTTGGTCACTCTCTTGAGCACTTGAGTCTAGATACTGGCGCCGATTCTCTAGTTAACAACCTAAACTGATTTTAAGTGAATCTTTCTCCTCTTTTTCATTTAGGAAAGGATAGAACTTTTCCGTACTTTTGAACGGAAAAGGCAAAGACATTGTACGCCATACAGCCTAGACTTCAGTAACTATTTTCTTGAGTAAGTTTATATCCTAACTTATCCTAATTTACCCTAAACTTATCCCAACTTAACTTAATCTACCCTAACTCCTTTCGATACCCGCGCGAGGCCGATTAGGAGAGGTTTAGCGTAAAGACATGATGTGGCCACTATGCTACAATATTTCACTGTTCTTTATGAATTATTCACTGAATGCACTTTTTACTACATAAATCACGCGTTTTTATTTAGTAAACGACACTATAAATAATTTAAAAGTCCAATGAAAAATGAGCGTGGCACTCATCTTGGCTTTCCCGCCAAACTCCACTTGCGATAATCATTTTCCATAGACAGTTTAGACATTTAATATGGCGACCAAAAACACATCAATTTACGGCAGGCGCGGACTAATTTGATAGGTCTAAACTGACATATTATGTTCTATACTTTTTAACAAGGCAATCGGTTTCACATCTATATACCTAAGACATTCACAAGTAATTATTACGTAAGGTATTTTTGAGCTTTATAAATAAACCCCTACAACTAACTAATTACATCTATTTATCCCACTAGCGACATTTTCACCCAATAATTTAATTTTATATTTCTAAAGTAGGCGTCATTATCCGAACATATAGCTCTTTCATAATAAGTATATCCATATAAATTAGAACAAAATAAGTGTTTATTTATTTACTCTGAAAATACAAATATCCTGCCATACAAGTAGGTATTTCACAAACTAAATTGAAATTCGTTGCATCTCTTTCTTCCTATTTCATGAATAAAAGGACAGAAGATAAAATATGTTGAGTAGTGTCAAGAAGCTCTATGGACAATTTAGACGTAACGCGTCATTAGATGGATCATTTACACGTCAATTTACGTCAGGCGCCTTACTAATTTGACAGGATACTACAATAATAATTATCTTCTGTGATTTATCTTTTTGAATGGAGTTTTGACGGGAAAGGTAAGATGAGTGTCACGCGCATTTTTCATTGGAGTTTTAAAATTATTTATAGTGTCGTTTACTGTTTTCATGATTTATGTAGTAAAAATGCATTCAGTAAATAATTTACAAAGAACATTGAAATATCTCAGCATAGTAGCCAAATCATGTTTTTGCCTCAAACCTCCCTCATAGACGGTTCACGCGGCCGTCTTTATCAACTGTTGGCGATATCCGCCATTATTGTGAAATAAAATTTTCAAAGAATTTCTATAATTTGTTACACGTGTTCTTGGCAAAATTGTGGTATCTATTCCACAGAAGTCTTTGATCAAGAGTTGAGGTTGAATCTCACCTTGAAAAAAGAAGAAGAAGTCTTTTTGAAATAGAAAGTAAAGGGCGCACTGCCACTGTGGTTGATATTTTAGCCAGTAAGAGTCCGCACCCATCTATCACCCCCAACATGGAGGAAGTCCATTTCGATTTAAACCGCAAAACAAAAAAAAGCGCCACTACTTATCTATTATTCCATTATCCATCCAGTTAATTATAAATGTAAAAAAAAAACCAGTTGCTAATTTTTTCGAGGCCATTATTCGCCACCCTATTCTATGTAATTGATACTGGCATGACTTTAAAGAAGAATGAGAAACCTGTAAATACTGCCATTAAAACTTTTTAAAGTCTTCATAGGCAAAGTGCTATACATACGTCAAAATATTCTTGGAAACTAGGTACCTAATTCGTTTTACAAGTAACTTTGTAGTTTTATTATATTCTCGGAAAACAATAATTCGCTAACAAGAAACTTGGAGGGAAAATTGTATATTCTTAAATATACAATAAGTATGTAAAGAAAACCCCGTCTGACCCATAAGGATAATAAAGGTTAGGTAAACACATGACCAAATAAAATAAGAAATTTTACATAGTCATCATAGTAACAATACCTACTAATGAATTATGAAATAATCTTTTTTTTTCCGCGAATTAATTCCCATTTGCCCAAAAATTGGTATTTAAAAAAAAAAGTGTCAATACCATTTTTGACGGTATTATTATGGGCGAATAGCTATGCTCGCGCGTGCCGCGGGCCCTGCCCACCTTCGGCCGCGCATGTATTGCCTACCGTACATGTATTAAGTTACCTCTTTTTGCAAAATAATTTTAATTTTTAGGAGTTTTTTTTTAAAGTTTAGTCCGGCTTTGTAGGAATTAGTAGGATCAGTTATCGATACCTAACAATACCTTTACGGATCGGACAGGGTTTTCTTTACATATTGTATACAACGTTATTTGTCTTGATCTCTTGTGAACTGTGTTGTGCGCTCGGTAACCACACTGCAACAATTTCTAAATATATTTGGGAAAAAATATAATATTATGGTATAAAAATGATTGGAATCGATTCAGTTGCCTATTTTGAACAAACTATATTTAGGTTTCGTATAGAGAAAAAATTACGTTGTAGGTATATGTATTTAGGTAATTAAAAATAAACTGCAGCATATTCATGATATTTGAATGCAAATGAACCATGCTTGAAAGCAATCGATTACTCACAAATAACTATGCTTAACTAATTTTATTGCACTCTATTTAAACTTACAACATAAACATCTACCTACGTGTACATCAAATCAGCTTAAAATAATAATGAATAACTGAAAGAGATAACAAAATCCTGAACTACAACTCAACTAATAACAGTCTGAATATACTAATAGCAGTCCAAATAGAATAAATGAAATACGATACAACACACAGCCGTTTCCATAAATGACAGCACAACATTAACCGATGACGTAAGCGACATATAGATTGCGGCCCTCACCTTACCACAGGCCTTGCACTTGCCCTTCTCTGAGCGGCGGTGGACCCAGTGATGGTGGGTTATCGTCTGCTCTCGGTACTGCCGCACTCCTACATCCCTGAAGGTAGGCTTGCACGTGAACTGTACGCGGTCCATCAGGATGTCGATGCATGCTGTATGCGCGACGATCTTGCAAGCCGAACATTTCATGCGGGACCCGTGCTTCTGTAGGAAAGAAGTATTGTAAGTCATTCTGCATCTATATTTTCATCTTTGAACCATTCTCATCCTCCTACATTTTTATGCCATTGCATGCACCAAACCCTCTAATTTAGGCTTAGTTGCAGGAGAACTCATTAGTTTTCCTGCAACTAAGCCTAAATTAGATAGTGTAAAGACTCTTAACTGCCCATTAATACTTCTTATTATACATACAGTACCATACAAAAAAGTTCTCATTGTAAGTCAAAGCCAAAACACGCAAATTCCCTACAAGCCGACTTTAGTAACCAGATCACGTTTACTGAGTAAATGCCTAGGAGACCTTAAGTCTAGCGGCTCTCCTGAATTCTAAAGTCCTAAAAATACCTTAATATACTCACCAGCAATGTTTGGGATAACCAGCATGAAAAATTACTTTAACCTAAGTTGTAGCTATGAATAAATAATAATTTACAAGTAGTGAACCAACAGACTCTAATAACGAGGATAAAATTTTGTTACAGACTTAATTAAATTGGCATTATTTAATTTCTTAAAAACATTTCATTTTACCATAAACAGAAATAAAATCTTGAAATAAAAACATCGTCTTATTTTGTTGGCTTCATAATGAAAGCTTTTCAAGTTGAATTCAAATGACGTAAGTTTGTTATTTTATGATGGCTGCATGGAAACATACTTAACGGATACAATGAATAAATGTGTACACCGATGTGTTGTTTGATGAAAATATTCAACAATATTGATTGAATATTTTCTTTAACTATGCGAATAGAGCCAAAGATATATACTTAAACTTTGATTAAGGTACCGTAACTATGAGCATGAGAAGCGATGTTACGGACATCACCGGCAACTTTTACCGAAATTTGAAGGAGTTACAAAACAAAGTGGTAAAGCAAGTAGGACAAACACAAAGCCATTTATTTGTCGAACCTGGTAAGTACAAAGATGGTTGTTACATAAGGATTAGTTCGACACATCCGCTGCACACGTACGTATAAAACAAAATCTAGTTTTCTTAATACTTATATTTTAATAAACAATACAAAACATTAACACTTATACTATAAGCACATCAAAGTATTTATGTAGTCTTAAAGTAAAAGGCGAGCGCGTTACAATTAGGGATTGATTGCCTTCATGAGGCTCCCCAGACACCCTTTTGTTGCAACACTGTGACAGGTCATCGCCACAACAAAATGGAGGCATCGGGTCATTAATCTTATATACGACTACAAGCAACCTGCGACATAATAGGCCGGAAACTTGCTAATGGTTGTTGGGGAAATTACATTTCTTCCACTGTTGGTTAACCAAGACGCGAGGCGGGATACCTTGTATCTTCGTGTAAACTTCAATAGATTTTTCATATTAATGCCTTTTTTCATGGCGTTACAAAGAAGTTTTATTAAATATACAAAGGAGAGAAATTAATAATGGAAGAATGAAAGTAAAAGATATCTTGGACAGGTCCGAGAACCCTGTTACAGAGTATTAAGAGAGAAAAAAAATCCGTTTTGACGAACTATTCTCTATTTAAAAATTCATTAAACCGCCAGGTAATTTACTTCACTCTCATTCATTGTGTCCTTGTTATTTAATATGAGCATGTCATTCAAAGGAAATACTTTTTACTCTACAATGTAGGTTCGTATTGCTAAAGCTTTTTGTCTGAATTTCACTTTAAAGAACCTTGTGTTACATTAGCGTTAAAAACATTACGGTAAGGTATTATATTCCGAAACGGTGTGAAATCAAGCCTCTAATATCTTTAAAGTACCTATATGACGGTAAAGTATATTCGTATCGTTAAGTAATGTCAGGATTTAATTTTATTTATGAAGCAAGTATAATGTTCACGTTCCCCAAAGTAAAAATAAAAGTGGAAAGTATATTACCGACTAAGTAACATTTTCCCCATTTAATCCTACAACGTACGCTAGATTAACTTTATGGTCCTGTGAGAATTGCAAGATTGGAAAATTCTGGATCGTTGACTTAATTTTGCATGATTGCGATTTTGGGTCCTACGATCATTATTATCGTTGCAAATTAAGTACTTTATCGCAAAATAAAAATGACAAGACAGTCGCTTATTTATTATGTCAAGTTTAAAAAAAAAGGTACAAATATTTTAAATTTCCGAACCAGGAAGTTCTGACTGACGTCTAGCATCTAATTTCCTGTCACAAATGCCCTATGATTAAATCTGCACTATTATTTTCAGTCGTACCATAAATTATACTTAGACGGTATCATGAATAACCGGAAACGTATATTTTATAATAAAGGTAATTCAAGTGTAGATTATTTGTAACTATAATTTGATGCCATGAAAAAGCCCCTGCCTTTTTACATAGAAGTTTATGTTATTATGACGTCACTACGGGTTGTAAAAAGGCACGTTTCTAAATTATAAGCGATGTATTCTGAAATAGTACCACCTAGTTTTATTTGGCTTTTTAAATAAGTATACAATGTGTTGTAGATAATGCAAAAATCCTCAACACATAGCCGTCACTTAGGCATTCTGTAACATTCCAAAACCGGCCAAAAGCGTGTCCAGCCACGCTCAGTGAAGGGTTCCGTAGTTTCCCGTCCGTAACAATAAGTGTCCGCACTTAAAAGTTAAAAAATGGGCTATTTGTTACATTGAGTTGACATACCAAGTACAGAATACTAAACGGGCCCACGAAGAACGGTGAAACCTAAAGAAAGAGCTATAGATTCCAACTACGCATAAAAAGTTCGCAAAAATGTTGTCATTTGTGTCCCACTTCGAATAGTGGGGAGGGGTTGTAACATGCAATGATAACTAGGTAAAGCCACTCCAAGTTTTTACGACTAAATAAATGTCTCAAGCTATTGTCTGTATATCGGTTACTATATCTTACAGGTGTTATGGCCAATAAAAAAATTTCAATGACAACAAGACACCAACCGATAAAATATGTCCCGAACCCATCAACTCAGATAAAATCTTAACAGCGCGAAGTAACGTAAAAATCCTCCCATGGACGTCGTAAGAGGCGATTAACGGAACTCTCAACAGGGAAGCGTGCAGCAGCGCTTCTACTATGGAAGCGTGAGGATTATGGCAAACGCAATGGCCTCAATGCAATGAAAGCAGTGGACCTTTATAGGCTGAAGGAGACGGAACCCGTCTTCTACTTCGTCTATGTTCGATTTGAAGTAGTAATTTTGGATTGCGTGAACCAATTCTAATAAATCTTTTTTTTATTTGAAGGAAGATCGAGCGGAAGTAACGGGTAGTAAAATATGTAAACCAATATATAAAAAAAAAGTTTGCTTATAGGGTTAAAGTACAAACTTAGTTCAGAAACTATTTTGTACAATATTTCAAAAACTAAGCTCCCTATTAAGTTCAAAATAATTTTACTAGAAATTCTTTATAAAGTTCTACTTTCTTTTTTTCTTAAATTATGGTTTACAAGTTTGAGTTGATGGACGCATTTTTTTTTTTTTTTTTGTGTAACATCAGGAAAAAAATATTTTAGTAAACCCTTATTACATTGAGTTGATATACTAAGTACGGAATCCTAAAAAGCGGGCCACATAGTACGTTGGTAACTAAAGAAAGAGTAATAATAGATTTAACTATGAGATAGCTCATACCCATCTGAACCCCTTCGACTCAGGAAAAATCTTAACAGCACGAAGCAGCCCAAAGTACAGCGCTATCTTTCTAGAGAAGAGAATTGGATAACTAAGTTATACAAACTAGACGGATTATTTATATTTGATTTTCGGTGGTAATTTTGGATGGCGTGAACCATTTTAATTTTTTTTTTTTTTATTTGAAAGAAGAAACGTTAATGTTAATCATATATTATAACTAAGATAAAAATGCTTGCATATCCCTACCGATCAATTATAAATTTAATTCAGAAATTAATTTGTACGTTTTTTCAAAAACTATTCAGCCTAGAAAGTGTTTATAAAGTTCTACTTTCTGAGGTTTTTCCGTATTTTGTAAACTTATGGTTTCAAAGTTAGAGGGAGGACGTAATTCTTTCTTTACGTTTAGAGCGATTATTTCCGAATATGTTAACATTTTCAAAAAATCATATAAATTCATTTTTAAATAAATACCTCTACATCAACATATCACACGTTAAGGTAGAAAAGAAAAATATCTGGGGCGGTTCGTTACACGTAAAGTGGAGACTTTACGTGTAACGAACCCCCTAATATTTTTTTTTACACTTTTTGGTTTATCACTTTGTCGGCATGATTAATTTACACATTGGTACCCAAAACCCAACCAAACTTCAACATGCTAATGCTTACGATCACTGAGATTATTCGCAGATGGACAGACAGACTTAGCGAAATTAAAACTAAACTAAACAAAACTAGTTTGCTACGGAACTCTAAAAATGTAATTGCTGGTAAAAGACTTTTATTTATGGCGTGAATATTTGCTGTTTGGCGGCAGCTCGCAATGAAACTCGCAAAATATTGTGCTTATGGGTGCATGACAATGGTCCAGCATCGTGATATGAACGAAGATGGAGCTGTCATCCCAACTAATTTTATTCTATTTTTATTTATTGCAAGTAAAGCCATTGTCGACTATTCTGCCTATGTCAAAAGTGGATTGAAGAAGCAAATCCCATCTAACGCTTTGACACTATTAACAGCTCATTCTAAACTCATTTCACCTAACTTGTCGTGGTGAGATTTTTACTGAATCGATCGTTTTTGGTCGTTTGAGTATTTAAAGTCGTAACATTAACATTAAACACTTGTTTTCGCAAGAAAACTCAGTAAAAGTTGGAAGTTGGACGTCTCCGTAAACAGAACTTTCCCGGTATGGTCTGACACAAAAATGGTGTGTAGTGATTTTCGGTTTCAGGTCTCTGAAAGCTGAAACACGTGTACAGTATTTCTAAGTAAAGATGTTCGAAGTTTCAAAAATATATCATGAAAAACCAAAGTTTTGAGCTTGTTATCCTGCTTGGCTGTCCCAACAAAAATATGGTCTACGCTCAGCTCGGGCGGACGACCGGTGCGTTGACCTCCGGCATCAGCTGTACGCAGTACTATGATCTATCGTAATCTGCGTGGGGCGCTCGGTATCCATGCTGCAACAATTTCTAAATGTATTTGGGAAAAATATAACATGGTGTAAAAATTATTGGAATCGATTTAGTTGCCTGTTTTGAACAAACTATATTCAGGTTTCGCATAAACAAAAAATAACGTGGTATATTATTTTTGAATATTGTGATCTATTTTATCGTATCAGTATCAAGTGACAGTAATATACTCTACTATTTTTTTAAGTCGATTAATCGGTCGGTACTTGGATAAATTATGATTTTTATTAAGACCGGGTAACACGATGGAGCAAATGGTAACACCGACGGGAGTTGCGTTTGACATAGCAAGCGACCGTTTGCGCGGGCATATTCTTTAGTCAAACTTCGATCGAGTGGGTTGGTCATACTCAAACCCGGTGGCTCTAATCTGTTTTAATCTGAGATTATCATTGTAATCCCAAGGTAATAAGGTGATCTAAGTGTCTGTACAGTTAAAATAATAAGAATCGAACATCACACTATAGTTATTGTTCAACGTTTTCACGGTGAATGCTCATGCGGATAAGAAGACACCTCAACTATCCGGAACTTCGGCCCCGCCCTCCTGACGGTTTTCCCCGTCAAATATAATATTTTAATATTAGATATTTGATAGGAAAGCCTTTTTACAAAATCTTATAAAATGGTCCAATAGGGGAGTTTGTATTTGATATCGATTAATAAAACTTCTATTATAATTTTATAACTCAGGGACTTTCATTAGATCGAGGGAATTATTAATTAGATAAAAGACAAATATTTTTTTCTATCTACAAAGAATTAATATTTTTGTACTAGCTATATTTTTTGCCCTATGATTGTTATTATTCATCCTGCGTTACTATGACGTGGCAACACCATTGCTGTTGCAGTGTCAGAAAAAGATGGAGCTATACAGCATAACACTATAACGCTATTCCTTTTTCAAAACGTCGCAACGATAGCGTTAACACGTATAGTATGTATGCATAGTATGCGGCATGTGTATTGTAATTTTTTCAACTATTCCTTTTTTGGTTCTATTTGAAGGTAATGATTACATTTTTAATTCGCAACTAGCATGATCTACCATGGCGGGATTGCTACGCTTGGTAATCTCATACATAAAGCACATAAAGCATAGCTTCTCAAGCACCTAAGGAATAGGTGCCTGAGAACCTGTGATGCTAGGTCCTACGCATAAGGGAACTACGTCCAAAAGTACGTACGGTTTTGTTTTTTTTTTTATTACATAATTTAAATTATGATAGTTACGATTGATATCATTAGTGTATTATTTTTAACCTACAAAAACTTGTAATTGAACTGGAATTATATAAAAAATATAATTTAAATTAATCATTAATAATTATACACTTACCAGCGCTTGACCGCAATCCCGCCTGATGGTAAGCAGTGATGCGATCGTTGATGGTAAAGTGCGCTAGTTTATTAAGAGCCTATTCACTCAGAAAAACTGAGCGAATAGGAAGGAAGACGGCAGTTGAGCGAGGTGATGCAATGTTAAACCCAACAACACGACCAACGATGCTGCGCCAAAGGGAGATTGATCTGAAGACCCTCCACGACCAAACTCCCAACTCAACAACATTAGGCGCATCGTACCCGGCACGCATCGCAACACAACTGCTCAGACCCGTCCTCCGTACGGCTTCACCAGACATCTTGCCGGAACACGACAAATCGCTTGGCGGCAAGGCTTTGTCTGGTGGGTGGTAACTTCTGCCGGCGGCCGATGTTATGGACTACCACCGAGAAAACTCATAAACTCGAGGACATTCTTTTTGTCCATATAGTACACACGAACATTTAAAAGTAAAATTTACACCGACGAAGTTTTTGGTCTTTTCACGTGACATATGAGCCCAAAGAGAATAATTGTGTCACTGTAATCAGCGCTCGTCGGGCTTAAAACTAGAAAAGAGCTCGCTGCAGGACGCAGCTGGAATATCTTTTACATCTAACTTCTCAACGTAGTGAGTCTTCTGTATCTGTTTTTATCTATCCCTGATTGCTTTTTGGGATCCTTATCGCAGCCTAAAGCGATCATCAAAAAGCTCATCATCAAAAAGATAAGGTTATCAAAACATTTCCATAAACTGGATATAGATAAATTAATACTTATCAGTATAATGCCACACTTTTCATATCAAAATACTTATTATAAACCACGTAAAACTGACAAAAAGCCAAGCGAATTCTATCAAAATAAAAACTTTTATGCGCCTAAAACTCGTCCGTGCATGTTACTAAAACTCCAATGATGCTAAAAACTTGACAAGTTGTCGTCATATGATGTATGAGAACTGCAGCATTCTAGTGAGCCATTTCTAAAAAAGTCAGAGTGACACTTTGTCCATGTATGTCATTGTGAATATACATACATAGGTACATCCCCTGCCTACTTAAAAAGTGAAACAGAATAAATGCAAGACCTAGGCTCCAATTCTTCTAATTTAAAACGTTCAAAATCTAGTCGCAATCTCATGTCGGCGACAAAAAGAAACTTGTCAAAATGTAAGGAAATTAGAAATATTATTTGTCAGATTAAGATTGAAATCAAACCGTGAATGTTCTTAAAATTAGTAGAATTACCCCTCTGAGTGTATATTGTTTAGAATCAAATTTCTTTTCCGTCATTAGGTATTTATATCTTACTTTTAATTTTTACAAAAAAAAAACCTTTTTAATAATATTCTACATATACACGACCGATTTTTTTTTTAAATAAATATGGTTTGATGTAATTAAAGTACATTACAGATGTTATTTTAGTCTCATTATTTAATATTCTGGGTTGTCTGAGGCCTTGCGTTAATTCTGGTAGGTATGCATTGTAGATACATGTATTTACTTTAGGAACAGCAGCTTTTATTGATAGTCTGCCTCGTATATATAAAACTAGTTAAAGCATTACCACAGCCTATTTACTTCCACAGATATATGTAGATAATCGGATTCTCTGTTGCATTATCGTGCACAAAGCACCTCTAGAGAATAGCTGGCTTCGTCTTTGACGGAAACATGTTTGCCACACACAATGATGTTTTTGTAGATTGGGCGCGTTGCTGGTCGCTTGCTAACTACCTAGTAATTAAGTTTGGTTCCGTTTTCAGTGTAACTAGTGTCAGTAGCTATATTATTTGAAGTTGTTTCCATTGTATACATACATTATAGAATAACCTACTAATAATGAAAACCAGTTTCGGACGAAACTATTGAAACGGATCAAAGTCAAGTCTTTCAGGATTTCAGACTTAGGTTTTTTTTTATAGTGACTTCTGGCAGTTTATCCAACAACCCCAACTGTTACACAAATTACTAAATGAGTTTAGCGCTAAACGTATTTAAAACACAGTTCTGCTGATTGATTCAGATGACGACACAGATAAACATTGAAAATATGTGGGTATGTTTAGCATTAAATATATTTAGTGGCTTCTGGTGCAAGTAGGCCTTATTGTATCCACGCAGTGCCTGCCGCATACGTAACTTGCATTCATGCGCTTTGCGGATTATCTAACTATGTATTTGTTATTTAGTCAAAAGCGTCTTCAATAGCGGTAGTAGTAGTTTAGATTACCTGGCACTCAGCATCACCGACGTAGCAGCAGTCGCCTGACACAGAGGTGGGTGCCCACAGGTGCTCGCCGCTGATAGCGCTGTCACTCCAATCGGGCGTCGAGCGCAGCACCCTCGCGCCACCGACATCACCCGTTCGTCTGTACAACAAACAAAGAACAAAATAAGAAAAATAAACTTTTTCTCATCTCTTTTATCTCCTTTCCTATCGCTGGTAAGCTGGAAGTGATTTCTTTAGAAATAAACATCACCCTTTTTCATAGCTAAGTATTTTCTGTTTTTTTTTCTTGTTTTTATACAGTGTATAATTAACTAATTCATTCATAATAAGCATTATATTTTAACGTTTCTACGGACATCAAGATAATAATAGAAATTTGTTATTAAAATTCGTCTAAAAATACCTGATTTCAAAATCTGCGTGATCTTGTCTCGCTGGTGCAATACAGAACTATGTTATGGTTTATAACTGCGAAGAAATAAAGGAAAGAACACAAATAGAATGTTACACGAGCAAATAATACTGTTAGGATTTATATATATCAAAACTAATATCAAAGAACAAACAATGAACTAATTTTAACCGTAATTCCGTATACAATACACAATATCCATAAAAATATAGACCACGAACTATTTATTACAAATTAAAACAACGACAGTAAAATCCGTCATTTGATTTGGCGCCAAAATGTTTTATTACTTACGGCACAGATTAAATATAATAATATTTGGCAAGTTCTGCAGAGTCACTGTCAAAAGTGGAGTAGCATTCCCAAAAAAACAATTACATTAACACGTATGTTTAACTTACGAGCTTCTACTAATGAATGATTTTCATACTTTAGACGCACATTCTAACATTTGTTGAATGCCACGAACGTGATCTGATTGCATTTCATAAAGGTTGAATGACATGATAGCCTACTGGTTATCAAACGGCGGCAAGCGCTTTCATAAAAGCTGTGACTTCGATTCTCACGCGCGGTGACAGTGTTTTTCAAAGGTTTTTGTAATTACTCGAATAATCAAGCTATTGAAAATTGTTCTGTATCATGTCAGTCTTTCTCACAGGATTTATAAAACTTTGAATATACCCACAGAAATCTAAATAAATAAATTACAAGGTAGACGGATACAGTTTACTTAGTTAATTTATGCTAATACGCGACTAAATAGAACGTTATTGGTTCTTATTCTGTTGCTATTGTGGGTTAGTGAGGTGTGATTAATCTATTAGCGGTGTTGTACTTAGTTCATTTTGAAATGTATGGGAATTTCTATATTGAGATGAAAACGGAAATTATCTCGCTGCGTTACAGTGGACTTCATATTATATCACAAATATTTGATGAAACCAGACTTAGTGTGGATATCATGATTTATTTTATCGCGAATATGAAACAAATGGTTTCAACTAACAAATGAAAGTTACAACCCATCTAGGTGTAAGGTTTTTATCAATACAAATTAATCAAACTCAAATACATGGTAGCTGCTGTGAATCTTTGAGGATTTCCCTCGCCTGCCTGTCGGCTTCATCATCAGAACTACCCCAGACCTTTATTCAATTGTAGTGCTTTAAAATACCTAATGAGAAAACTTTCAAATATACTAGTCGCCCCTACAATTTCAGAAAGTTCCCCCAGATTTCTCTGGTCTTCCACCATAAAACCCTGATATCCTTATCTTGGGACCACCTTGCAAATATCTTCTTTCCAACAAAAAAAGAGTTATCTAAATCGGTTCATAACAGACGAAGTTATCCTCGAACAAGCATAAAAGAGCATGTATATGGTTGAATTGAGTAACCTCCTCCTTTCTGAAGTCAGTTAACAAAAGCCAGCTCAAAAGTCATATTTACTTGAAGAACATAAACAAGAACGTTTCAACGAAAATGCAGCGATGGAAAGCATAGAATGAGAGATCTGATGAGCACTTAAAGTTGCATTAAATGGAAAAAGGGAAACTGTGAGTAAAACAATTATACTTATTTCAATATTGTAGGATTCAAACGCCAGCATTTACTTGATAGCATTGATGATAATGGGGGTATAGAAAATATTATGTTATCATTAAATTACAAATTGATACAATAATATTGTTTCACATCCATAATAAGGATTATTTTGAGGTTAGGTTTGAATCTTCTTTTCATAATAATACATTAGCTGTAACCGCAATTAAATCTAATAAACAGGATTTCTCAACTCTTACGTTAGAGATAGGCAACTAATGTAAAATAGAACGCACTGGTCATGTAAACAAAACGTAGTACTACTGATTTTACGTGTATAGTTTTGTTAGTTAAGATTTATTAGCAACCTCTCACACTAATTAAGTAATTAAAGCACATTACTATTATTATGTTACTACTAAGACACAATATTTTAGGTCTATATGTTGTAGTTTATTGATTGCCTGCTTGACTTAATAAATTGTTCTTTATGAGAAAATAAACTGGTTTGACTAGAAGTTTATATATTTTTATGTAATAAATTAGTACTTGACCGAGAAAAGGCGGGATGATTTTGGCAAGCAGTGACGTAATCAGTGGTGGTAAAGCGCGCTAGTTTATTATGAGCTTATTCCCTCTAGCCTTGAAGACACCAATCAGACGGAAAGACCGCCGCAGGCTAATTATCCAGTCCTTTGATGTAAGCGGTATAAAAGAAGAGGCGAAACGCTTCGTTCGCATGGTAGTGGTGTCAACAGTGTAACAGTGTTAGGCGTCGTCTTAATTGGTGAAGATCGCACGATGACACGATGCGTTCTCTTCGTGCGATGAGTTCAAACATACACATTTCATCAGAGCGAGTACATGAAATGCTTAATAACGATCGTACGCATAGGACACTCTGTTTGAATCAAGGAACTTATACCTAAACTGCAATGTGACAAAACGCTGTCCGAGGGAGATAGCTTCACAGTAGCCCTCTGTCCTTGTTGTGTAGGGTGACTATTATAATTAAATTTATAAGGAGTGTACGCAAAATATTTTTTTTTATACTTATATTACCTGAGTTTTTTTATGAATATTTAGGTATGGACGCGAACTTTTTAATTTTATTATTCTAAAAATAAATTGATCATCAATTTATTTTTAGAACGGGCGGCAGCAGGTCAATCTACCCGAAACTGTCAAATATTCCTAATTAATCTTTAACCTTAACAATTTATACATAAAGTTGAAAATCTGATAGATTGTAGTAGCTTGATATACTGCTTTACTATTTTACATTTAAATAAATAAAATATCTTCAAGAAAACAGAATTTAATGTCATTGTAAATACCTAATAAAAACCACTTACTTATTATGTACGGACGACAGCAGGTCAAGCTACAATACGGAATTAAAAAATGTTTTAAAACCTTGAAACCATTTTTTAAATGCTATATTTCAATAAAAATATAATAATAAAAATAAAATACGTTATAATTATATAACTATTCTAGTTTATAAATTTATTGAACAATAAAAAACCGTTATAGATTGTAGTTGAAAAGAGAAATTAAATTTTCATCTCGAGTTTGGAACGCATAACTATGCGTCTTGCTACCTTGCTATGATGGTGTGAATTTTAGCTATCGTATGAACGAACCACTGTCATTCGTATTTGCGTACCGTGTGTGAAAATGAAGGTATGTTTTTTTTGCTTTTTTGGCACTACCTAGTGTGCCAAATATGAGGTGTGCATTCGATATTGATACATAAATATACACAGATGTAGGTACAGCTAATATAACATGTTGCGAACATACAGCAATACGATTCTTAACGTGCGAGTGCAATATTGACCGTTTACTATTCCTAGTATTTTCTTTCTTAACAAAATTATTTCACACATGCCGCAGGTAATGTATAATTTATACAAATATAAAGCAGGTGCTATTTTCATTGGCACGTTGTATCGTACCAATAGATAAACAGAAACCATGTCTACTTTGATGACCGAATCTCCACCTAATTTTATTGTATAATGTTGTTTTATTATTTCCTCTACGAAGCAATTGGAAGTTATGATAAATATTATAGTAAGTGCTGTATTTTGGAGAGAAAAGCATATTTGAATAACTAAATAATTCTTTTTGAGCAAAATAAAATTCAGTAGTAGGCACATTTTGGCAAAGAGCCAAATGCTAACAACGTTACAGGATATCAATGCTCTGGGGGTCGTTAGTACATTAATGCTTTAATTTATAATATGTGTTGTATAGTGATACCTGTACAAGTACGAAGTGTTGGTACACGACCAAATTTACAATATTATGAGAATACACCTTCAGAACTCATTGACACGCCTCTGGGTCCAAGCCATTTGTCTGTGTTCCATTGTAATGCAAAATGTTCAGCTGTTGCTGTTGAAATATAGGGGTAAGCGAGTGTGCAGAGAATTAAGCTCGGTTATTTATCAACATGTGTTGGTATCGTAATGTTTTACACATTTATTTCTTGTTACTGTTTCAATGATGATCTTAGAATTTTGTTATATTTAGAATACGACAGTAATTCAATTCAATTCTTGATTAATGGCCTTTATGGGAGAGACGCCACAATTTTTCCAAGAACACGTGCGAACGATTAATAAACCATCAAACGCTGGAGAGTATTTAGGGCGAATTTAAATAATAATAATATATTTCTTGATAACTTAAAATCAAATATTTCAAGACGATAGTACCCTAAACGTGTTAATTCAATTCTTGATTAATGGCCTTTGTGGGAGAGACCTAAACGTGTTCTTCAAGCTTCAAGATCCGTCAGTCATTAAATGACATTGTTGACAGTAAGTGGACCATAGATAAAATTATTATTGGGTTTTTTGGTTTTAGAATAGTTGATATATGTATTTCATCTCGAAGAAGACTATAATAAGAGGCAATCGATAAACTATTTTTAGCGTATTTGATTCGGTCTTGTATTTATGACAAGAAACGTATCTCGAAAAAGCTACGTAAGATATAGGCATTGAATAAGTAATTTCAAACTTAAGGATGAGTAAGTAAATGGAGAAGCTTTTATAGCAATAGTTTATATTTAATACCACAGAACAGATAAATTTAATGCTTAAGCTTATAAGATAAATTAAAGTGCATTAGTTTGATCTCAAAGCCCATAAGTAGGTAATGAAGGCTTTGGCTCGATAGATTCATATAGAGAACGCCAGAGTACCCGCTCTCACAAGATTAATCTAGGAAATTACCTACTGCAGGTTAATATGAAGATGGCCGCTCATGTAGCAAACAATTACTTACTTACATACTTAAATTTAATAGTAAACTGTCGATAAAGCCAAGGTTTGTGATAGTGGAAAGTAACAGAGAGCTCGAAAGATGATTTTTGAACTTCTGGAGAGATTATAAGATATGACACACTCTTCTTTCTTCATTTCTTCGTTCTTTAATGCAGTTAAAATATTCGCTTTCATCCGGTGTTTTAATAGGAAAGCACTATGTTCCAGTAGATATGTAGGTACGAGTACACATAAAAAATAATTTAGTAAATCCGTGGTTTTGCTTTTGTTCCTACACTGGCAATTTGTGGCTGACACGAATTGTCAATACCCATCTATATGACACAAAACAGGACTATCTTATATGTTTGTTTCACCGAATTCAATTGTTAGTGAGCTAATAAAATAAAATAAACATAGATGAGATAATCAACAGGTTGGTGATTTTACACTAAACAAATTCAATCACGGTACTTAGGTATTCCTGATTCAGAACTGAAGTTAATAAGAAATAAAGCTTCTACTCTAGCGAAATCTCTGAAACGCTATAGGTATAAATTGAACGATTCAGGTATTTAAAAAAATCGGTCAAGGTCAGGCCTGATTGGTTTCCTTTCACATTGTAATTGGATTATTTTGTCAAAAAATCTCAGACAAAGATAATATAATCCAAGTTTATTTATAAATAACTGTCACTAGCAGAGTGTGGGTATTTCGTAGAACATTGCTTACTAATTATAGGCAGTTAGATACGTGGGCGTAATAAGCTAAACCTTGTTACTTTTAAATAGATAATTATTACACATTGTATTTTATTTTCTTGCTTGACTTTATTTCTATGGAGTATCGTGTTTCCCAGTAAGTGGGTTGCGAAGGCCATTTAGTCTAACTATCCTACCTAACGTAACCAAGGCTAATAATGTATTGCAATAATTACCTATAAATACAACCAGGATCCAACCTTAATCACATTTCATTCAGGCTTGACCATATTTATGAAATAAAAACTCTTTTTCTTGCTATTCAATTTTAAATAAAGAATGATAAAATATTTTTTAGAATACTCTGAGATTGTTTTTTCAGTTGAATTTTGCAGTCATACCAAAGACACTCCTTATTTAAAGCGTATAAAAAAATTAAAATAGCTTCTAACAACGAATAAAAAGCAATATATAATCTGGAATATTTATAAATATAGTGATTTAAAATATTGTAAGTGTGTGTACAATTTTTACCAAAAATATGCAGCAGAATTTGCCTTCAGCTTGTATCAGAAATATCTATTTGTCTTTACCTATTTAAAGCAATGTTGAATGTACATGCAATGGCGTTCTTTATATAAAAAAAACTGCGTTTTGTTTGTTCACAGCAAAATTAAGTAAAGATGGAATGTGCGATCTGCAACCACTCTACTGAGGGCTGTGCCTGCATAAAGTGCAGTGTATGTGCATCACAGTTCCACCTGGAGTGTGTGAACAGCGAACACCTGGTGCCGAACACAAACAGCTGGCGATGCTGTCGGTGCGAGTCTCTCAGAGCCGCTGCCACGCCAGCCAAGATCGAAACAGATGTCCGTGCGTAGAATGTAACTTTGTCCAAATGGTAAATTGTTTGTGCATCCTCCATCGTGGCATATTTGGTAATTAAAGTGTATTGTTGACAGGGCTTCTTTGTTTGATTTGTCACAGCCCATAACACGCACACTAGAATGTAGAACAGACACACAAAATGGGGTCGCACTTTTAGATTTGAAAGGTCAAACTAAATAAGCTCCAAGCCTCCAAGAACCTGACCCTTGAGTCTATTTATCTTGATCTTTAAAGACTTTGACAACCTTTAGTCGTTTCACATCCACAATAAGTTTGCAACTTTAGTGCATAAAAATTTTAAAAAGGCGATCATCAATCGAACCGCGTACTGGGATGCGGAGGGATAAGGAAAAGGATGTAGCCTTTCTGTTGCCGTGATCGTGGTCCTGTGGAGCGTGCGTGGTGCAAGGAAAGAATCTCGCTTGAACGATACGAATGGAATGAATAATGTGCCGGTCAGTAGGTCAGCATAGCCTATCGGCCCCTCGGGCTTCAAAGACACACCAAACCGACCCACCGGTGGGTCCCTGAACACTGATATCTCCAAAGGCCCACTAGTGGGCCTCTGAAGACCCACTATTGAGATATTTTCTTTTGAGATGTTTTATTTATTTTGTCTCCATTAGGAGTCAAAATAAAGGTATTAACCTAAGATCAATGTAAGAAAAAGCAATAGCAAAATAACATATAAAATTAGTCCTTTACTTATTAACTATAAACATCCTTTTATAAATATTATTTTTGAATGGTGCAAATAGTACAAAAAACCGTTGAAAAAAAATAAACTTATAGATTTCTAAGATACCGTAAAACGGGGTGAATAGATAGGTTTTCGATCTTTGGTAGTAGTACAGTCAATCTGCAATTTGAGCTCCGAAAAATGACAAACCGGAATTTGACTTGATGAATCGTTAGAGGGGCGAGTAATAAACTTAATGTTAGATTTCCGAAGTCCCTCCTCCTGCTGTTTTTGAGAAAATCCAAAAAATTTTGAAATTGATTTATCTCAGCAACTATAAGGGCTAGCGACCTTTTTTTTTTTTTAAACTGTTAAGGACACTTAGGACTACATTTTCTTTCATTGAAGTGACATCGTCCGACTTAAACTGCAAAAGCTAGATGGCGCTAAAGTTTGAAAAAATTGGTTTTTTGCCATTTTCATTATGAAATAACAATTTTTTTACAATAATGTAAATGAGAAAGTTGTTTGTCACAAAATTAGCTACAACTTTTGTTTAAAACATTTTTTCGTAAAACTTACCGTTTCCGAGCTATATAGGTGAAGAAGTGCAGTGAGCAGAACAACGGTTCTTTTGTCACTTTCACCGAATACGTGGGCATAGTTTGGACAATGGACCGGTTTCTAACATCTGCCAGATGCTCTAAGAAGCGTAAAAAAAAAAAAAAAAAAAAAAATAAAAAAAAAAATAAAAAAAAAAAAAAAAATTGAAAATAAAAATTAAAAATTATTAAAAATTGAAAATTATGTAAACATTTCAATTCATTGATCTATCCATGAATTGTGTGACAAACACCCTACAGCAAGGCACATAATGTACGATTTGTACACTTCAACAAGCTTCAGCTCGGAAACGGTGAGTTTTACAAAAAAATGTTTTAAACAAAAGTTGTAGCTAATTTTGTGACAAACAACTTTCTCATTTACATTATTGTAAAAAAATTGTTATTTCATAATGAAAATGGCAAAAAACCAATTTTTTCAAACTTTAGCGCCATCTAGCTTTTGCAGTTTAAGTCGGACGATGTCACTTCAATGAAAGAAAATGTAGTCCTAAGTGTCCTTAACAGTTAAAAAAAAAAAAAAGGTCGCTAGCCCTTATAGTTGCTGAGATAAATCAATTTCAAAATATTTTTGGATTTTCTCAAAAACAGCAGGAGGAGGGACTTCGGAAATCTAACATTAAGTTTATTACTCGCCCCTCTAACGATTCATCAAGTCAAATTCCGGTTTGTCATTTTTCGGAGCACACGGCTTTTTTTTCGACATATTGACTGTACTATAGGTAACGATTTTCGTAATGTTCCAGTTTTGATACCCTTTTTTTCTAGGCATGCATTTATTGAAACTATTGAAATATATTTATTTTTATTCAGATATGTTTGTAGTTAATAAAAGAATCTACAAAATATACCTGATTTCTAATTAATTCTCTTTTGGGGTGAATAGACACGCCTGAGGGGCGATTAGAAAAAAGTCGTAGGGTTGCCTCAAAGTAGTTTCCCTGATAAAGGTAAGCAAATGAAACTCTAGAAAGTAGCTTTAAAAAACCTATTTACTAAAGATGTTTTTCTTTTTAAGTATAAATGCCAAAAATAAACTAAAATAAAATAAAAGTAAAAGTTTTACGCGAACTGTACTAAGGGAATATTTTGTACAATACCTAGTACTACAACAAAAAAAATAATTACTTAAATCGGCCTTGTAATTCCGGAAATATGCAAACACAAACATAAAAACATACATACATTTACGAAAACTGGGCAGTTCTGGAAACATTACATACATACGGGACACATTACATACAAATAAAAACTTATTATAAAACCGAAATACGGACGTTCAAAGTTACGCATACCTACCGACAATGTTTTATTGAAAACTTTGAGATGATATTTTGACGGTCAATTCTTAACTGTCGCGCACCTTTACACTTAATACACTTGGTATCACTAGTCGGGTCTCAATTTTTATAGTGCACGTTACCCCAGCAGGAAAGTAGCTAAATAAAACTAGAGAAAATCTGCTATAAATGTGATGTTCCAGCAGGAGCGTAATTGTAAGTATAAACAAAACTTATTTCAACTTACCTTTAATTTTTTTGTTTAGCACATTCCTTCACGAAACATCCCTTACATTCTCGCTTATTTCTCCGGTCTTACGGTTAGAGAACGTCAAAAAAAAAAAAAAAACGTGGGACTACGTGAATGAAGTGTTTGGCTAGAAACTATAAAGAAAGATGTGGAATAAGACTTGATTGCTGCGCCAGCCCTATGGAATAGGGGTAAGAGAGTAATGATTAGTGAGAAAACTGCAAATCGTAGCACGCGATGTTTCATACCGTTTATACCCGTATTAGGACCATTTTTTTTTTCTTTTCGATGGTTTTATCAATCAGGCTATGGGATAAAACTTATTTTATAATGTAGGGTTTATTCCACAAATCTCTCCTTGAAAATCCCCCTTAGTGGGGATAGTACCTGGTACTGCCTATACACATGTATCAATTCGGTTTTTATTTGATGCGAGCGGCCTCGTATTTGTTTTTTGTTGCAAATACTTACATATATAAAAATAGTTGGCGAAAAAGGAATATCCAAAGCAACTTGGAGTCTATCATTCCTAACTTTAAAAACTATATATGGAGCTACCTACTTGTGATGTATGTGCTACAGTGCACCTGTTTGGACCGATAGGGTCAGCATAGGGTACGACGGTACGACGTCAACTGCTTCAAAGCCAACGTTTGGCATTGATATTTTATGCAAGGCGTATAGAACAGTCAGTACTGAAGCCTTACCGGTACTGGCAGGTGTACTTCCAGTCGATCTTGAAGTACAGCGACGTGCTTCAATGTACTACTCCGCGAGGGGAAGGCCATGGACACTAATTTTATTACACAACGCGACCTTAATAGAATTTCTAGATTATTTAAACCTCAGACTAAAGTCTGGGAGCACCTCTTATCCGAATGGCAAAGTAGGTGGGATAATTCCATCAAGGGCCGGCACCTCCATCTATTCTTTCCATCCTTTGGCGATCGGCTGGCTAAGACATGGCTGGAGGTTGACCACTGCGTTGCCCAATTTCACACAGGTCATGGCAACTTTAAAAGTAAACTGTATTCTTTTAAACTTGTTCCTTCGCCTTTGTGTCAATGTTCTACATCGAACTGTGAATTTGAATAGCCCGCACATCACATTTTGTGGGAGTGTATGCTTTGGCAATATGAACGCAATATTATGTTGGATAGTGTACAAGTTACATCCGGAGTCGTTTCTGGCGCTTTTGCCATACCTATTATTGGAATCAATTGTAACAGCACATACCTACTTAGGACCCATTAACTTAATCAAATTTTATTCCGTGGTGCTGGGCAATCTGGGCTTCTCCCAGTTGCAATAATGTCCCTTTGTGCCGATTGGCCTAGTTCTGTTCTGTCTCCTGCTTGTTATGGAGGGAAGTGGAAAAAAATACTTACATATATCCGGTTCTGTAATTTTATGAATTGGAAGATGTAAGGTGCCTTATTTTCAGTTACAACAATATTCAATTAAATTTTCTTATTATTTAGTGGTCGGTATATGGTATCGCACATTTAGGTGGACGATGCGTCGGGTATCGTCAACGGCCGAGTAACGGCAGGACGGACATGGAGATAATAAGACATTTAACCTTGATGTTTGTCACCATTTGTCCACCCACCACCGGGAAACAGAATTCGCACTGAACGTGAGGTCCCCGTGACGATGTGCGGTGGGCATGCGGCCATAGTTAATGTATGCGCTTTTGTTTACGTCCCATTGACATGGCGGTGGAGAAACTGTCATAAGGTCGAATTTTCTACTTCTGCTTTCTGCCGTTACGCGATATATGTATACGTGAATCACTTCCTGTGAAATGTGCGACCACATATCATAACATTGCGACATATTCGCCAAACGAATTAATAGAGAAGTAACTTTGGTTCCTCTTTTTCAATAGTGTTTGTTTACTCCGAAATCAACTTGATTGTTATTAAAGTAAAATTTATGTTTGTTTTACTTGAAATTGGGTTTTCATCCGTAGATGAGTAGGTACTGTTTTATTCTAGACCATATTAAAACTAGAAATATTTGAATCCGTCTCACCTTCGAGCATGAATTTCCCTTAACATGTCCAGAAAAAAATCCAAAGAAACATGAACGCTTCGTGGATGTATAAAACTGTAGTTTGTGCTTTCAAATCATCGCACTAACGAGACGTGTATGAATAAACCAAACTGCAGAGCAATTAAAGCGGTCACCAGGCATGCAGCTAATCATTAACGGCACGGTTAGGTATATGTCTACGGCTATTTATTTTGTCCACGCTGCATGCAATTATATTGGCGACCTCGATCGTTCACAATAATACTGGAAAACAATGGCTCCTTTGTTACAACAAAAATAACACTTTAACCCAAGCCAATTAATATATCCTTTGAAAAGGGATCTTGATGGAAATTTGTTCGTTGTTGTAGCCACATCATAATTTTATTTAGAGGGGATAATTTAATCAAAATAATTCTGTTGAGTAGGGACATGTCTTTCGCTAATTTTCATGTAATATGTACTTAGTTGATATGTAAACTACTAATGCGAATCCCTCGCTGGTCCCTATTCCAAATAACGGTTATGTAAGTAAATCCTACTAATATGTGTTATAAACTTGCTACTCATTTGTTACTCTTTAACGCAAAAAATACTGAACGGATTTGGATAAAATTAGGCACACGAGGGTTCGATTCCCATGGGATCGAAACTTAACCGAGTGAGTGGGGGCAGTATTTAAATAAACATGGGTGCCTCTAATGCCGCAATCAACTTGTTAATCAACGTGGTTACCTACACATACATACATACATAGTTAGCCTATAACGTATCACTTCTGGGACACAAGGCTCCTATAGTTGAGAGAGATTAGGCCATTATACACCACGCAATACCTGTGCGAGTTGGTTGGTGTCAACATGTATGGTTCTAAGGCATGCCGGTTTCCTAACGATATTTTCCTGCACCGTCTCACTGATCGATTATGAAAAAATCTCATAATGACAATATAGCGTCAGACATCGCCATTTATCTACGAACACTTGGACTATTAAGACAAATCTAAGATACCACAAATGTGAAAATTCGTTTAGCGGTTCTGGAGATACAAGGATAATTGAATATTCTTTAAATCCATATATCAAATAAGCTAAAAAACATATTACATAACCCTTCCTGGCAGCCGGGTAATAAGCGTACATTGCACTATCATGACTAATGCTAGGGAATAGGGATTGATACTATTGACAGCTAAATCTAACCTATTCCCCCTACCTTTTCATGCTGACATTTTTACAGAATAGCTCGGCTTACAGTGGTTACATACCGGGCTCAAAGTTTAAAAAAATCAGTAACGCGTAAGCGTACCTACCATTCGTACGAAAAAAAAAAAAAAACAAAAATAATAAATATAAATTAATAGATAATAAATACTCTTTATTATTTCACAACTGAGAACTGCTCAAGATCGAGGTTGTTGGTGTGCCATGGAGGAGGCCTATGTCCAGCAGTGGATGAGTAGAGCCTGATGATGATTATTTTAACCATAAAAATTACACTCGGAAATTTAGAAATAAAATTTCTACGTAAAGTTGCATGTTTGAATTACTTTCTAGGAAAAGTGTCCTCATTTCATTGGTAGGTAAAAACGTAAAGTTACTTGGTAAAATATTCGCAAACCGCACGGCTCGTCATTACGAAAGCGATGGCGTCGGCGGCGTCGTTTGCCTTTCAGTCAACCCTCATTAATTCTAAGATTATCCCTCATTTGCCTAAGACCGCAGCTTAGCGTGGATACGATAAAGCAACATCTTTTATTTCTGTAAACCTGCTCATCCACCGTCATGGTTTTATTTTATAATATTAAACTGAATAAACATTTTAATAAACGACCAGCAGGCAAAAGGCAATGGGTGTGGTTGCAATCGAAGATCCTAAGTGTGAGATAAAAGCATTGATTTCTAACTGTAGCAGTGTTATTGGTTTTCCAATAAAATAATTCGCATTAGCAGACTGGTGTTTTATAATAAACTATTTTTTGGCCATCCCGTCGCATTGCATCGTCTACCTACCCTATTAGTACGTTTTCGCACACATAGTGTTTTGTTTGACTTTTGGATCGGCTTCTTTTCGTATTAGCGTGAAGTTAAATATCCTTTCTCAAGAATTGAGCTATTAAATGGTTTTTTTTTAATCGGACCGTCAGATGCATAGTTAGCTTTATTATTAGCATAATATTAATATTCTTCTTCTTCTTCTTTTTTCAAGGTGACATTCAACCTCAACTCTTGATCAATGGTCTCTGTGGAATAGACCACAATTTTGACAATAACACGTGTAACAAATTATAGAAATTCTTTGAATATTTTATTTCACTATAATAGCGGATATCGCCAATGACAGTTGAAAAAGACGGCCGCGTGAACCGTCTGAGGGAGGTTTGAGGCAAAGCCATGCTGTGTCGACTATGCTGCGATATATCAATGTTCTTTATGAATTATATACTGAATGCACTTTTAACTACATAAATCACGCGCTTTTATTTAGTACACGACACTATAAATAATTTTAAAAGTCCAATGAAAAATTCGCGTGACACTTGTCTTAGCTTTCCCGTCAAAACTTCTAATATTAATATTATAACGGATATAAAAAGACATTTAACGAAACTGAGAAGTCAGTTTTATTCTCTAGCATTGTATTATTTTTTTTGTTTTCTAATGGATACTTCTTGCTACGGAGATATTGATGATCAAAATTTCAAATATTAACAATTTGTTTTTAATTAAAATAAGTTTTAGATGTGTTTTGTTACTCGACTTTAAATACTCCCACAATGATATGCGCGCGGTACACTGCACCCTGCCGCAAATACAAAATCTTTCACACCAAGAACAAAAGCTCTATTTTTTATACAATGTTAGTTTTTATGTATGTATAGGTACTAATATATAAAGCTGAAGAGTTTTTTTGTTTATTTGAACAAGCTAATCTCAGGAACTACTTGAAAAATTATTTTTGCCTTGGATAACCCATTAAGTCAGGTAGGCTTTAGGTTATAAAGGGTGTATCTGACATCGACGCACAAACGAGTACCATGGATCCAGTACATGATTCTGAACCCCTCAGTGGTAGAATTTTTCGTCGGATTTTTCATGATTTAAAAAAAAAAATGTAGTTTTTAAACTTTAGACCGTTCATAATAGCTATACTTTTATAACCCAATAAGATTTTAAAGTAAAAATTAATTAATTCGCTAATTACACAAAAAAGCGCAATGAAAACAAAACTCGAAAACTATCTTATCAGCCGATTTAATAGAGTTCACATCAGGTATCAACGTCATACCTAAAAACCTGCATGGCGGCACGCTTGCAACGTTCAAAGGCCGAGCCGACACTTTTTTTAAACACTGTGAATTCTGTAACCGTTCATTAACGACATAAATGAATATCATAATTTTATTAGTGGCATGCGGTCTAACCTTTTCGCGAAGTTTACGTTACGATGTCAGATACAGCCTGTATGACATCGCTTCGACCAATAGGAGCGAACACGTCACGGGCGGCAGCTAGTGTACAACATGTGTACTTGACGGAATGTGTCCTTGACTTTACACCCTGTATATATAAATAGGTAGGCTTATTATTCAATCGTTCTTACATACAATGATACAATATAAAATATAAGCTATAAAATACTATGTAGAACAGTTTCTACCCGCTTATACTATTCCTTCTAAGAATATAACATGTGACGTGCATAGAAGTTATTTCTGTATGTGTTATTTTAGATCAACAAACAATACCATAGTGTACTTACTAATATGTAATACAAACTTACGTAGAAGTTCAACATACATACAGGTACAGCAAATTAGTAGCGCGTTCGGCTTTGTATAATAGTTGCCGTCAATGGCATTGCTGTGGACTATGCGGTAATAGGTATAGCATGTGGGCGAACCGGTTCTGCTCAGCCATCTCGACTCAACCGACTTGATACCACGGCCACAGGCTAGGGCCTTAGTTAAGTATGATTCATTTGTGGACTAATTACGTCTATATAATATATATCTACATATGTTTGTATAGATATGGAACAGCAAAGACAAAAAAGAACAACAAATGTACAATGGCAAAATAACAGATTTTTTCGCTAAATGTAAGAACGTGTATTTAAAGGATACATAAAAAGAAACATTATATTATTTTTTTAAATTTTTGTTTATTATATTTGCTTTGACTAATCTTCGACACGGCTGGCCAGATTTTGACGGAACTTTCAGTAACAGAATAGCTGATATTATAAGAAGTAACTTTAGTTTTTACTTTTAATTTTGACAAAGAATTAGGGATCCGGGCGAAAAATTCTTTCTTACTCCTCCGCTATTCTTTTCTGATTAATTTCGTTGCGGGACCCAAGACAGTTGAATCGTTTCTCCGGGACTCGTCGAGCTTCATTGCTCGGCGTTTTTCTGGCGGTCTCCACTGTTGATTCTGGCTTTCAGGAGTTGCAGTGGTGGGGAAAAGTGTGGCGGGTTTTGTCCCATTAAAAAAAAAAAAAGATCAGGGCGAAAAAAAACACACATGAAATCCATTTTGTTTTCCGACATTCACGCTAATAAAGTTGCGGGCACAGCTACCTCGTAAATTATAATATTTAGGTACTTTTATTATCCAATTCCGGTTTACAGTTATAGTTTGACACGTGTGGTCACATTTTCCAACTAACAAGATATTTGATTCGATTACTGGGTGCTAACGTTTTTTTTTAATAAGGATGTTCTTAGTGAGATCAGTAGCGTAATTCCGTAACACACTATCGATACAATGGGCTTCATAATGACAGTTCAACTATGTACTTCATTGCGTTGTTTACGTTGTTGAGCAGACTTTTGGAGCAAACATATGGACTAGCAATATGCCTATGCATACAAAATTATTCCAATTGATAGTAACAGTGCGTTACGCAATGAGAATGCAGAATTTTTAATAGCATGACAAAAATAATTACCTGTATAACATCTAAATTAAAAAGGTTTTATACCCGCTGCCGGTGGTAAACACAAGAGGATTACTTTTTAGGGCTATAAATTTCATTTAATTCTGTGTAAACATAAACTCTTACTTAGGTATCGTAAACGACATTCCCGGCATTAAAACATGTCGTGGAGTAAAGTTCGTATAGACTCCACAATACCACATGCACAAATAAGCGGACTCAAACATCTGTATCTGTAAAACATAAATCTCTAACAGTAGGTTGTTTAATGTTAGTCGTCACGCTGTTTCGACAATACCTAAGAGTTAACGTGGCGTATCACTAGTATATTACCCAGTGTAACATAAACTAAGATAACTTCGAAAAGTAGGGAATTATACAATACATTTTAGGTACCCCTTTGCTAATCATTGCTATAACATTTATTCTTTACTAGCTTTCCGGCCGCGGCTTCGCCCACGTGGAATTCGGTTATATCGCGCTTTTTTTTCAATAAAAGGTAGCCTATGTTCTTTCTCAGGGTCTAAAGATTGTCTGTGTCAAATTTCATCAAAATCAGTTGAGAGGTTTAAGCGAGAAAGGATAACAGACAGACAGACAGAGTTACTTTCGCATTTATAATATTAGTATGGATTTATTATATTACATAAACGCTGCGTTACAGTTAAGTAATGATTTCCTAGCGAATTTTTAACTACATATTTTTGGTCATCATCGTTTATAGATGAAACCCGAAACTATGTAAGGTATGGCTATGCTGACATTCTATTAGTTTACTTTAAGCAAGGATAAGGAAAAGTTTATTTAATTAGGCAGTAACTAGTAAGTACCTAATATGTCATTTAACATATCAGGCCATAACATCGGCTGCCGGCAGAAGTTACCACCCACCAGACAAAGTCTTGCCGCCAAGCGATTCGTCGTGTTCCGGCATGATGTCTGGTGAAGCCGTACGGAGAACGGGAACTTATTTTCTCTGTCTCTTTTTACTATCGGTTTTTCGTTTCATCTACTTTAAATCACAACGATGCTAAAGACAGTTTCACTTCAATAAACATAGTTTTTCAGCATTTCATCACCAGTTGCGTCTTTCTTTCATTGTTCCAAAAAGTACAATAGGTATTGAATGACTCATGTGTTCGGAAAGTGACTGTTGAGTATAGAAGTTTCGTCAATAGTGATGTAACTAAATAAAAACAAAATTGAGCAGTGTTTTTGTATGATCTCAATGTGGCCATATAATACGATGATGAACGTTATGTTATGCCTACTGTTTTACTGGCATTATCCTTATACAGGAACTATTTACCTCGTCAACAAAGTATTAAACTAAAATTACGAAAACCACACGTACAGTGAGGATGATTTTATTTTCTGGCATCTACCCCATAGAGATTTTTATTATAGGTATCCGTTTGCAAGGTATAACGTACTTAGTCAAAATAGGGTCTTAAAGCTAAAAGATGGCTCGTAAAAACTTGAAAATGTTCATGAAGATGTCCAGAGTTCATGATGTACTTTGAAGGAAAAGTATCTACAACAATGGCTTAGATAACATTGGTAGCTGAACTACCTAGTTATAGAGTCCTAACTTGTCATACGCGCTTAGTACCTATGGTACGGAAACCTTATGCCCGAGTCAGACTCGCACTTAGCCTGTTTTTTTTATAATAATTTATATAGGTTACCTACTTTTACTAAAAATAAGGAAAATAACAAATGACTAGTTAGTATTTTCACCTTTTTCTTATTTAGTTTTCCAGACATTTTATGTACACACGACAGCACATCAAGCTACTAGAATCTGTCAGATTTTGTTATTAGATTTTCAACTTTATCTCTAAAGCGTTAGGGCTCAAGGTTGATAGGAAATATTTTACAGTTTGAGGCAGCTAGACGTGCTGTCGTCCTTACCTAATGTGGGTTTTTCATTTATATGAGTAAAATACTTACGTACGTATTCTACTTCCTTCATATTACAGGAAAACATCCTAAAAATAAATTGTAACATTCTAATCGAAATGTTTGGGTCCGTTCAAGAGTGGACTCGACAAATGACTTAGAGGATATTGAATTTGTCGGGTTATTCGATAATTCAACAAATTCGAGGTATCTATAGAGAAGGGTCTCTCTCCCTAACAGAAATAATTTAAAAAAATTGGATGAATTATTGAAATTGGATAGGATGATTCTTAGCGTACTTTTGATAGGTGTTCGGATTATAATTTGATAAGGGGAGACGAGGTACATTGATGCAAGGGGCACATAGATACAGTCAATATTCATAGAAAACAAAACACGTTAGAAGATCCATTCGCCACCGATAAGAAGGTATATAATGAAGCTTACACACTAGCGCAGAGCAACGTCCACTCGACGACTAGCGACTAGAACGTATAAAACTGTTTCTGATGTTCGTAACAACATTTTCGTAGTTTTCATTCGGATGTGATTCTTCTAACTTATTTAGTGTTACCTTTGTTATATTAAGACATTTGGTCAGTACATATCTGTCATAACATTAAATAGACTTAATTTTTTAAATTATTTAGTGCTTTAATTTTTATAAAATGTTGATTTCGATTATAGTAGGCAGGGGCATATAGATGCAAGTGCTCTTGTGGCACATTAATACCCCAATATTTTGTTAAATATATGTGTGAGACTTAGGTAATATATTTTACTTTCTTTATAGAAAAATGGTTTGAAGATTAAAATGCAAGATGAGCAGAAGTCCCATCAATGAAATTTCCGTGGCTTCTGCGATATCTTCTCTCGGTGGTAGGCCTCACCATCGGCCGCCGGCGTAGTTACCACCCACCAGACAAAGTCATGCCGCCAAGCGATTCGTCGTGTTCCGGCATGATGTCTGGTGAAGCCGTTTGGAGGGCGGGTCTGAGCAGTTGTGTTGCGATGTATGCCGGGTACGATGCGCCAATTGTTGTCGTGTCGGGAGTTTGGTCGTGGAGGGTAGCGGGATCCGAAGCACGGTGCTCCGCTGGCCGACCGCAGGTAGTTGGGGCCCAAGTAGTGTGCCAGCCACATACGAAAGGCTGCCCCGCCAACTGCGAAAAATCCCAGGGTGGCCCCCCGGTTGGCGACCGGACGAGAGGACCCGATGGCGATCCCTGGGGGGGTTCGGGCGTCCCCGCAGTCTCCAGATCAATCTCCCTCTGGCCCGGCATCGTTGGTCGCATTGTTGGGATTAACATTGCATCGCCTCACTCAACTGCCGTCTTCCTTCCTATTCTCTCAATTTTCTTTTTTAATGAAAAGGTCTAAAAAGAAAAGTAGGTGTGTACAGCGGGCGCACGTCCTCTCTTTCAAAGTGCACCTCTCTAATATTCGAGGTCTGCACTCCAATCTCATTGCAGTACATCACCACCTTGAGACTGAGAAGCCCCATCTACTTTTCTTGACGGAGACCCAGATCAGATGTCCGTCTGATGCGGCATACCTCAGCTACCCGGGATACGCATTGGAGCACCATTTCCTGCAGCGTGCTGGGGTCTGTGTGTATGTCCGCAATGACATTTGTTGCCGGCGCCTCCGTCACCTCGAAGACCCTCATTTCTCGTCCCTATGGCTGTTGGTTGACACTGGTGTGGACAAAATTGTTTACACTTGTGTCTACCGATCACACAGCGGTGATCAGGAGACAACTCGTTTATTTGACCACCTTAGTGAGGCTGCTGACAATGCACTGCAGCGGCACCCTGACGCACACTTCGTCGCTCTGGGGGATTTCAATGCCTGCCATCAGGACTGGCTTTTCCCGTACCAGAAGACCGACCACGCTGGGAGAGAAGCGCGAAACTTCGCGCTTTCAATGGGCCTTTCCCAGCTGGTAAAGCAAGCGACTAGGGTGCCTGATGTAGTTGGTCATACTGCCAATTGTCTGGACCTTCTGCTGACCACTGATCCGGACAGGTGTGTCGTAACAGTTTCCTCACCGTTGGGAACTTCAGACCACTGTTTGGTGAAGTCTGTGTCGACCTTCTCCCCACCAGATCACGACTCTCGTGGTGAACGGCGAATGTGGCGATACAGGTCAGCAGACTGGGATGAGATGCGCCATTTCTTTGCGTCTTATCCTTGGCAGCAGGTCTGCTTCTCTTCTAGCAATCCGTCGAGCTGTGCGGATGCTATAACCGATGTGGTGCGTCAAGCTATGGAATATTTTATTCCCTATAATGACGTGCCCGTCGGTGGCTCGGCTCGCCCATGGTTCAATGCCGATTGTGCCCAAGCTGAACAGCGTAAGCACACGGCATTTCTCACCTGGGTTGACGCTCGTGACCGCGGAGCTCCGGATCTAAGCTCAAAGAAGAGAGCCTTTAACCGTGCTGCCAAGTCCTACAAAAAGGCGCTAAAGAAGGCTCGCTTTGACCGTATTACCCATATTGGCAACAAGTTATCTGCGCAGCCTTCCGGTAGCAGATCTTTTTGGTCCCTTGCCAAATCGGTCGAGGCGAACTTCTGTCGGCCCTCACTGCCTCCGCTGGTTAGGCCTGATGGAACACTGGCTCATACGGCGAGAGAGAAAGCAGGTCTCTTTGCATCTCTCTTTGCCCATAATTCGCGTCTTGATACTGGCAGTGCTACTCCACCTATTTTACCCCATTGCGGTACTTCAATGCCTGAGGTTCGCATTCGGAACAAGGAGGTTCTTAGAGCACTGTGTCGTCTGGACGTGAATAAGGCTAGTGGTCCGGATGGTATACCAGCGATTGTCCTAAAAGCATGTGCGCCCGAGTTGTCTCCTGTATTGACACGCTTGTATCGCCTCTCATTTGGGACTGGTATAGTGCCCAAGTCCTGGAAGCTTGCCAACGTGCAGCCCGTGCCCAAAAAGGGTAGTCGTGCCGATCCTACCAACTATCGGCCGATTTCGATCACCTCCATACTTTGCAAAATTATGGAGCGTGTATTGAACTCGCGCCTTTTGGCATACCTGGAAGGTAACGATCTCCTCAGTGACCGACAGTACGGGTTTCGCCGCAATCGGTCAACTGGGGACCTACTAGTGTATGCCACTCACTTGTGGGGCGAGGCACTCGAGAGGAGTGGGGAAGCAATTGCTGTCTCCCTTGATGTCTCGAAGGCCTTCGACCGGGTATGGCACGCTGGCCTTTTGAGTAAGCTTCCAGCGTACGGCATTTCCCCTAGCCTGACTGGCTGGGTAAAAGACTTCCTGACTGAACGGTCCCTCCGAGTTGTTGTCGACGGATGCTCATCTGAGCCCATGTCGACTAATGCCGGTGTTCCTCAGGGGTCTGTTCTCTCTGCAACTCTGTTTCTGCTGCATATTAACTATCTGCTGATGCCCGGTATCTATGGGTATGCAGATGACAGCACAGTTGTGGATAGATACCTGCCGGATGCTCGGGCTAGTAGGGAATCAATCCGGTCCGAAAGAGAGGCCATGGTAGAGCGAACGAGTGTTGCACTTCAGGCAGTCTCCGAATGGGGCAATGCCAATCTTGTAGCATTCAATGCCGCCAAAACGCAGGCGTGTCTTTTCACCGCCAAAAGGAGCCCGTTCACCTTGGCTCCTACTTTTCGGAATGTATCCTTGGAGTGTACCGACCGCCTTCAGCTTTTGGGTATTGAGATTTCCTCGAACCTAAACTTTGGGCGGTTCATTGAGTCCAAGGCCAAGGTGGCTGCCAGAAAACTTGGTGTAATCGCAAAGGTCCGGCAGTACTTCACACCAGGGCAGCTTCTAATGTTGTACAAAGCACAGGTCCGTTCGTGTGTGAAGTACTGCAGCCACGTTTGGGCTGGTGCTGCTAAGTGTCACCTGGCCACTTTGGATTCAGTGGAGAGGCGTGCGAAGAGGCTGATTGGTGACCCTGATTTAACTCGAGTTGGTCTCCAAAGCCTAGAGCACAGGCGTAGAGTAGCCAGCCTTTCGGTGTTCTATAGGATACATTCTGGGGAGTGTGCGAGGGAATTGCACGATTTAATTCCCCCATCTCCGTTCCACCATCGGACGACCCGTCGTACGGCGAGTTTCCACCCTTATGTTGTTAACACCTCTACGATCCGGAAGAAGCGTTTCGCCTCTTCCTTTATACCGCGTACATCGAGGGACTGGAACAATCTGCCGGCGGCGGTGTTTCCGTCGGACTACAATTTGAGTGTCTTCAAGGCTAGAGTGAATAGGCTCTTAATAAACTAGTGCGCTTTACCATCAACGATTGCGTCACTGCTTACCATCAGGCAGGATTGCGGTCAAGCGCTGGTTTATACTTTAATAAAAAAAAATAAAAAATATCTGACGTGTTGGAAGGAAAATTATCAATAACAAAAGCAGCGAATAAATATAATTTAAAACAATTAATAAATAAAAGTCAGAAAAATCAATAAAACTTGATTAATTTGTAGAAATATTTCTATGAACCAAAGTGCCAGTGTATGTACCCCGTATGTGGGGGTACATTGATACAAATTTATTTTTTTAGTAAATAGGCTCTAATACGTTTCGTGATTAAATCTATCTGTTTTTTTTTATGTAACAAGTTAACTGAATACATATATATTCAATATAGTATAGTTATTAAATTGGATGTAACTATAATTAGATCGTCTTTTATTGGGTCTAAGTAAAAATAGTATCAAGGTGCCCCGTCTCCCCCTACTGAAGATTATTTGACCGATGTCCATTTTAACTTAATTGTTGTTTTTGCGTGTCACACGCCTCGAAGATTAAAGTCACCTACAGCAGTCGGCAATAAGCTGCACGTGCATTTGAGCACCGTACTTAAATTCACAAGCGACACGGTGTCGATGGAAGCCTCCGACGACGCGTCGACGCGACGGCGGGTGTATGTATGTAAGTAGTTCAGCGACGCATGTGACTATGTGAGTCTTTGTTTTTCTGTGCTTTCTTAGTTTTTTGTCATGATCGGGCAGTTTGAATAATTTATAAACGTACCTTAATACCCTTTCTTTGATATTGTTCGTCGAATCACATTGCACGATTTCTAACCAATGCACTGACAAGGCAGGTTCTCTCAGTCTATATGACTCATTCTTCAAAGGACTCTGGGCACCTCAAGCATCGATCAAAATGGTCTTCATGTGACCTAACCAAGATTATTAGATACTTTAAAATAAACTGTATCATCTCAGTTGGTTTCGGCCTTTTTTGCTCAGACTCAAATAGGAAATGCCGGGCCTCACCTAGTTTCAAAATATGATTGACATTTAAACGCATTAGTTCGAACTTAAATGAAATTATTTATTCATGGAGATTCAGGGCTTTATCATCCTACCTACCTAATTTAAAATGATTCAATGAATGGTTAAATACAATAATCCTTTTTGGACACAGTGGTTTCAAAATTTCAACTTTCCATACACTTATAATGTTATAGGTACCCCTTAAATGGAGCATGACGCATCCTCCATTACTCAATGTTCGGTATTGACCTGCGACAGCACAATGAGTTACTTTCACTTTAAAAAGGGGGTAAAATGTATCCCAATTCATCATAAACAAAATTAACGAACGGAGTGTGGAACAACAAACTTGTCTGTTCTTCTCTCAATTTGTTCGTTTTTTATTCCATTTAAATAATAACGTTGGTGCTTACGTGCTTAACTTTATGATTCTGATCACGTAGATTATTTCCATTTGAGACTAAAATGGTCTACATTCTGATGTCATACTGTGACGCATGAAGATCAAAGCACGGGAGCTTATAGATACACTTTGTAATAATGAAGTCACTGTGGGCACTGCTAAGACGACCACTAAGAGATTAACAGGATGACTGCATATTAGCATATAATTATGGTCAATGACAAGAAGTTGGCTTAGTCGGTGTTTACTAGATAATCTACGGTTTTAAGTTGATTGAGTTGTTAAGTTCTCACAACATTAGAAATTTACTCATATTAGTTATGCCTTCAATCATTGACTTCTAACTGGAAATGTGTTGGACTTGGACCTATGTCGAGCATACCTACGCGGAACACTTGTTAAAAGCGCGTGGAGTTCTTACTTAAAACCATTTCATTAGATCGCATAAAAAGTTAATCACAACATCATCATATAAATTAAGTCATTAAGAATCTTAATGATAACATCAAGTGCCTAAAATGCTGGAACATTGACTCATGAAAAGCCCTACCAAACAACTTAGAGTCATCATCATCAACCTTGATATCGTCCCACTGCTGGGCACAGGTCTCCTCTCAAACAGAGAAGGATTGAGCGTAATCACCACGCTTGCTCAATACGGGTTAGCGATTTCAGACTTATAAAGTCCAGGTTTCCTCAAGATGTTTTCCTTCACCTTCGGTCACTGGTGTCCAAGATATACTTAGAAAGTACATATAACTTTAGAAAAGTTACATTGGTACTTGCCTGACCTGGAATCGAACCCGCGCACTCATACTTGAGAGGCTGGTGTTTTAACCACTAGGCCACCACGACTTATAAAATTTGTTTAATATGTTCAAATATGTGAGCAAAGCGTTTCACAGTCCTTGTACACATATTTGTCTGAGTCTAACTTAGAGTACTTATAATAAAACCACGTGGCAAAAAAAAACAGTTTCTATAACAAATCAATAGTTGATTAATTTTAAACAATTAACCTTGGCGCCTGTTTTTTAATGTCGGAATTACTTCCGATATTGTTTGTAGTAGAACGATATTTGATTGTTCATTCGCAAAATTATTAACTGCAGCTTTGAAAAGTCCGGCCGAGCCAACCACGACCCCTACTAACAATTTAGCTTAGCCCTTGTAACGGAACTTTTTTGTGTTAATTGTCGTTATTTTATGGATTTTAGACGATTGTGGTCCTTATGGCCTGGTGTTTAAAGTTAAAATTCCAGTTTATCATGCAAAGTCACCGATCCGTTGCAACGTCACGGAACGTTGCCGTGGTTCCGTAGCACAATTGTGTGGTATACAGGTACGTATGTAGGTACTTGAATAAAACATAGTCCATGTTTCAAAATGTAACTTTATATTATGTGCCACGGTAACTTGCTCTCTCACAGGGGTTGAATAAATTACGTCACTTTATTGCAACTGCCATAACACGATATCAGAAGTCCTAGTCTGCTATTACAATACTGTCAAAATGATCAATCAGTGATCTCATAGTGATCGATTTTGACAAGTTTCGTAATCTAACGAAATGGCGTCAGTATGTCTTTCCAATGGTCAATCACTGACACTCCACAGCATATTAATAAATGTTTAAATTGAGTATTAGTTTTTAGAAAATCATTTCTACTGACGGGTTTTATAATATTGGCGATACAGCAATATCATTATATTACCTTTCCATTACGAGGCGACGGATCTAATTGATCGATCATTATGAATTTAACATATTACAAATTTTTAGCACAATAACTATGGAATCGTGTTGGAATTACAAATATATTTAGGTATAAAAATAGCTGACTATGGCTCCTGGTTTATGATGACAAAGATAGGAAAACATGGTTCTAATTAAATATGGAAAAAATAAACAATCAGAAAAACAAGAATTAAAAAAAGTAAACAGTAACATAATTAGCGTAACAAGAAATGTGATGAGGTACCATTTCCTAGTTGCATTTTAATCAAAAATCAACGACGATGATATTGGGCAGGTTAAGATTAGTAATTAATCTTGTATAGGTAATGTTATATGTATAAGTAACACTTAATTGTAATCAAATACATTTGTATTAAGTTCGAGTTTGTCAATCAGTGAAATCAATTTGGCATTTACACAACAAAGGATCTCAATATTGATTACACTATTTTAGTAACTAAAATATTGTAAACGATAATAATCGATTTGATTGTCTTACATTGACTTGAGTTGGGTCTGTAGTAAGATGCCGTTCAAGGATGATATGCTTGATGAAGCAGAAAACTGTACTCAGTTCTTAAGTACTTGCAATTGTGTCACCAGAATCACCTGACTATAGATGACAAAGTTGTCATACTACATTAGCAATTCAAATAATTTCCTGTATAAAATATGTACCTTCATAAAATAGGAACATTTTAAAAACATTGAAACTGATAGCAGTATCATTAAAAATACATTACGAATCAAATTCATGTTTAATGGCCTAAATGAAACTAAAAGTTTCATCACGATAAAGAATAAAACATAAGTAATATCTTAACATCTATATAATAACAGTTAGTGGATTTTATTGGTCTTTTTGATTTTAATTGTTGTTGTTTACAATCTCTGCTATGGTCAAGGACACATCTGTCTCAGCCATCAGTAGCTCTAAACCCAAGTGGGACACGGAACTTGAACGCGATCTATGTTTTATAATACACGTGAAGAATTTGTACTAGATTTCCAGTAAACAGTTATCTTCACCAAGAGCGAGTTTGTTCATTTCGATCTGGTGCGATTACTTGCCTACCTCACAGCACCTTATCGTAGATAACAAACTCTTCGCCGGTGTCTCAGTATAACGACTGTTTCCTACTTGGATAAACACAATTTTAAACATGGAAGTGTTTATAAAAATTACAGTTTTACAGCACCAACTTTTCAAAATAAACTGTAAACATGATTTTTTTTTATTAATCGTGTTATCATGTAACTGATGTAACACCTTGTATGGCTTGTTTAATGGTAAACAAATATACACGAGGTGTATGTAGTCTTCCTCAAAACAATTACCTTGTTATAGTAATCGCGACGTATGGTCCGAATTAAATAATTGCAGCGAATGACAAGCAAGAAGTTGGCAATGCCAGTAACATCTTCCTGTTTTAGTATTATATTCAGCTATATTTACTCTATGCCATGCTGTATTATATGTTTGTTTACCTTAGTCCTTTGCATCTTCTTTTCAGTTTGAGGTTGGGACACCGTTTGAACACAGAAAACGAAACACCATCCAAAAAACCCATGGCTATCGACGTAACATCACATTTTATCACAAGAGTGGAGGTAAAGTACGATTTTATCACAGATGTTGTGCACGAGTGTGGCGGCACTGACGGCATGCGCCGTGACTAAGCGATTAGCGCGTCCACGGAGACTGTAGGCCTGTCTGGGCATCAGCGGGCCCCGCGGACCGGCAACAGCTGAGCGCTCGCTCCGCGCTCTCCACGTCCCTTGCACGATGCACTTCGCTGAACGTGCAGCGTTGACTAAGCCACTAGTCACCGTTTTGCATTTTTTCGTGACGTACTGGGGAGACCCTTCTCGCGATTTTTTAAGTAGTCATCATGTCATTTTTGCGAGCCGGTGATCTCGCACCGAAACATGTGTGAGCGCTGCGCGCGCGCTCACCTACGACTATGCCGTGTCATACGACATTTCCCATTTTAACCGACGTTGTATTTAAACTTTATATTAAGACCTGTTGTCAATTCCAGTTCCATATTGTCGCATAATCTTACGGCCAGCTTACTTAGATGATATTATTACGTTTGTATTAAAACAGTAAAGTAGGCAGTGAGTTGGGTACACTTTCATTGAATTATTTAGATAAATATTATAAGCATGATAATTATAATTATCTAAATTAGGTATATGCTTTAAGTGAAGCATTAGATAATGCTTCACTTCGTAAAGTACTTATTTTCCAATTATGAGAATGTGTAGGTACTTGTGAACGTTGGGTACGTTCACAAGTTCGTTATGCAGTATTTTGTAATAAGATTAACTATTTATGATAAAACCAGGAATGTATGTAGGTACAACCGAGGATATTATACAATACTTAAATTATCAAATGCGTTACTCGTGTCTCATAGTGTACAAGTGTCTACGACGAATTATGATTTGTAGAATAAAATAATAGATAGTATTTACTGTTTCATACATAAATAAACACATCGACGCAGTGTGACTATGCTAGGTTTTGAGGTACAAAACCGTCTGCTGAATATTAATTATAAATAAACCAGTCCTAACTCAATCTTTAATTAAATTCTATCTAAAGAAGAATTTTTGTCTGATTGGTGCAAAAATCGCAAAATAAATAATTCTATCTATTTTTTGTGTTCTTTGCTTTGCGTTATGTTTGCCGCAAATAAATGTATTTTCTTTCTTTCTTCTTCCTACATTACTTTTGGCGCACAGATAGTTGGATTAACAAACATGGCAGAACATTTAATCCCGGTACACTCCCAAGGGATATTTACCGACATTCATAAGGGCTAATAATTTAAGCCACAGGCAAAAGGTAGTTCAAATTCAAATATAGATTACTCAACACAGTACATAATCATACATTTCTAGATATCAAGTTAATTTTGCATGCCTGAATTGGTCTCTCAACACAGAACTGCGCGGTCTGTGTTGAGCCAATTCGGGCATGCAAAATTATCATTAAAAATACCAAAGAAATCAATAAAATAAAGAAGTATGTAATACAATAATAATGATAAAATAATACATAACGGAACAAATAAAATAAATTTGTTTTTTTTTGTAGGTACAAAATAAAAACCTGTTTCTGCATTAATAATTCTTTCCTTTCAGTTTATGACTTTACCTATGATGTAGTGTTGTGTTCTATTGTAGATTAGACTTTAGAGTTATTTATGATAGTCGTGAATTTGTACATTTATTTATTGTTGAAGCTCTCATGACCAGGGACGGCCAACGCCTCTAAATTTATAAAGATTTACAAAAAAATTAAGGATATTCTTTATTTTCAATTTTGATTCGGAGGCATATTCTTTTTTTGTTTTTGTTATTCAAACCCCAAAACTACGGTTACCTAGGTTACATACGTACACATGGAAATTTTTTGGTCGAAACTATATATTCCATTTTTTTTAAACGTTGCCCCATACTAGGAATTACTCCTGTATCGTGGGTGCGTTTATAAACATTTAAAACTCACATACAAAAACATCTATAGAGATTTTAAATTATTCCTGTGGGAACCTATCCTGTATCCACGTAGGAATAGGTAGTACTTTTTATGTATAAAGTTATTTTTCCTTTGTACAAATCCTGAATATAGTTTGTTCAGAATAAACAACTGAATCGTTTCCAATAATTTTTAAACCATGTTATATTTTTCCCAAAAATCTTTTAAAATTATTGCAGTGTGGTTACTGCGCGCACAACACAGTTCACGGCAGAACATAGTGTTCTTGACGGAGCCCCCGTCTCGTTGCGCAGGAGTATAATACGTTCTAAGAATAATTAACATGTTTTAAGTAAATTATACCACATTTTATTTTATCACTTACGACTGAATTTCCGAGTAAAGTACATAATAATTTTTTTATTTTTTATTATAAACCAGTGCTTGACCGCAATCCCGCCTGATGGTAAGCAGTGATGCGATCATTGATGGTAAAGCGCGCTAGTTTATTAAGACCCTATTCACTCAGAAACACTGAGCGAATAGGAAAGAAGACGGCAGTTGAGCGAGGTGATGCAATGTTAAACCCAACAACACGACCAACGATGCTGCACCAGAGGGAGATTGATCTGAAGACCCTCCACGACCAAACTCCCAACACAACGACATTAGGCGCATCGTACTCGGCACACATCGCAACACAACTGCTCAGACCCGTCCTCCCTACGTAATACAAATAGAAATTATCTATATATTAATACTAGCTGTGCCCGCGACTTCGTCCGCATGGAATTTAACAAAAAAATTAATTCGTTTATTTTAGTTATCATTTATTTTCAGTTTTTTGTATTAGCTTTATTGAAAAATTTCTTTATATACAATATTTGGTGTACGATTTTCTTGGGCTAAAACGACAACGCTACTGGCATTCCTCGCACGTGAACATGCCACGTATAGTTGCTCATGGGTAAAGCAACTATCTACGTTACTAACTAAATAAAATAACCTATAAATATAAAAAAAATATTAATTAAAAAAAAGAACAACTATCTAAGTTACTAACTAAATAAAATAACCTATAAATGTAAAAAAAGAAAAGCAGTAAAAATGTATCAAAATATTTTGAATGAATTAAGATGAGATTAGAAGAACGGATCAGTGGAATTATCAAAGTTACTTATCAATCAAATCAAACTATCAATGAAAAGTATGATAAAAGCACCGGAAACCATTAATTTCTAAATGAAGTCGTCGAGACACAACCTTCAGCAATAGCCCACGCGCGTTCTGAGCCCGCGCGACAGGCAGCCTATGTGATAATGATTCGTTGGTGGGAGGCGTCCGATGCGACGACACAGTGGTGGCATGCGCGTGAGCTGCGCGCGGAACTGGACAGTACTTGAACATTTCAACATAACTTTATTTTTCTAAAATAAAAGATTTTTTTCTAAAATAAAAGTAGCCTAAGTTACTCCTTATTACATAAGCTATCTGCCAGTGGAAGTCCCGTCCAAATCGGTCCAGGCGTTCCAGAGATTTTCTAAAATAAAAGATTTTTTTCTAAAATAAAAGTAGCCTAAGTTACTCCTTATTACATAAGCTATCTGCCAGTGGAAGTCCCGTCCAAATCGGTCCAGGCGTTCCAGAGATTAGCCGGAACAAACAGACAGACAGACAGACAAAAATTGTAAAAAAATATATTTTAGTATGTGTACCGTATATACATTCATATGCATGTAGTAGGAACTAGGAAGCAGTTATTTTAATATTACAAACAGACACTCCAATTTTATTTATTTGTATAGATGTGTACCGTATATACATTCATATGCATGTAGTAGGAAGCAGTTGTTTTAATATTACAAACACACTCCAATTTTATTTATTTGTATGTATGTATGTATTACAAATCTGGAGGGTCATTCGCTCACGGAGAATCTTGACACCGTGATTCAGAAACGTGACGTCAGCGCACAGCGCCATCTATTGAAAAATTTAAGAACTCTTTGCGAAATGTACAAATAGAGGTAGTAGCTTTATTTTTCTAAAATAAAAGATTTTTTTCTAAAATAAAAGTAGCCTAAGTTACTCCTTATTACATAAGCTATCTGCCAGTGGAAGTCCCGTCCAAATCGGTCCAGGCGTTCCAGAGATTAGCCGGAACAAACAGACAGACAGACAGACAGACAAAAATTGTAAAAAAATATATTTTAGTATGTGTACCGTATATACATTCATATGCATGTAGTAGGAAGCAGTTATTTTAATATTACAAACAGACACTCCAATTTTATTTATTTGTATGTATGTAAGATATAAAGCTGAAAAGTTTGTTTATTTGTTTGTTTGTTTGAACGCGCTAATCTCAGGAACCACTGGTCCGATTTGAAAAATTATTTTTGCGTTTGATAGCCCAGGCTTTAGGCTATATAACATCACGCTGCGGCCAATAGGAGCCTAGCATAATAACGAACCACACGCGAACGAAGTCTCGGACGGCCGCTAGATATCTATAAACACATGACTTTGTGATTTTTAATGGTAGCTTTTTGCAATTTTGTACATAATTTTTTTTACTTAAGAATACTGAACACGTGTTACGGAATTCGCATATACAAAAATAACTTTGTATACCTACTTTTCATTGGGTTATTGAAATGCGTCGCATATTATTTAAGTAGATGACTAATAGCGAAGTATGGAAGTAAATCTCAAGTTTCAAGTTGGGATAAGTAAAGGAGAATGATGATATATTTTAGTAGATTTAAACAGGTATATAAATCGATAAAAATAAAAGGGTCACAGATCTTCGACAGTCACTAGAGGTAATGAGAGTCCGATAGATAGATGTCAGATAAGTTGTCGCTCCATGTAAAAAACTGGTATTCAGAAGCATCTAGTAAGACTGTAAGCATTCCCAACATAGTTGGGAAAAGGATTGGCAGGAGTTGATATTAAAAATATAAATCAGTCTGATTTGATGCAGACTTATATTTTACACAATACAAACATTTCAATTTATATATGTATGTATATAAAAAGGACATCTTATTTCCCTTGTTAGCAAGCCATGCGAACAAGGGAAATAAGATGCTTGTATAAAAATATATAATATATTAAAACATATCCTACAATAATCATAAAGCTAAACTAATTTTAAGATATGTGCATCTTTTTCTTTTCATTTCGTTAAGAAAAGGATAGAAGATAACATTTAAATTTAATCCTGTCAAGTTAAGATACTCCAGTTAGTAGTTAGTTTGTATTTTATTACTTTTTAGCTTTAATTTATTCATAATTTAGTTTTAATTAATACCTATTAATGTTATTTTTTTATTGAGTATAATTCATAGTATTTTACCACTGTTATAATAATAACTAAATATTTTAGATACTCCATAGACATTTTAGACGCGATTATAAACATGGCGACTAAAACCACGCCAGTGAGACCAACCAATGAGAGCGCCAAGCGCGCTCGATATCGACGATCGAGTTTCGTATTGAAAACTCATACTAGGCCTACTGTTGGGTCAGCTACGAAAACGAAATAGAATTACGAGTACATACATAAGTGGCTGTTCTTTTCATCGATATATCGATGTAGGTATCATATCGACGCCTAATACAGAAACAAATGCAATCTGGCATTAGAGTTTGGACAATTTTTTATAATTTTGTTGTTAATTAATAATCATTTTTATGACATTTATATTGTAAGCATTCTGATTACAATATCTATTAATAAATACGTGAGCATTTTTGTGTGTGTCGCAGCCAACTGGTGTAATAAGCTGTTTAGTTAACTGTCAAGCCTTTCAATTACGGCGGTAGTTCAACTAACAGCTTGAATGATATTCAATTAATTATAATTTAGGTTGGAACTATAACTGACTGTAAGTAACTACTATAACTAACGGTATTTTGGTGCATCATCTTCACAAATAATTATATTATCACTACATATTATAAACCAAAGTCACTTTCTCTTTCCCTATGTCTCTTTGTATGATTAAATTTTTAAAACTATGCAGCCAATTTTGAAGCGGTTTTTATTAATTGGTAGATAGAGTGATAAAAGAGGAAGGTTTATATGTATAATAACATTAAATTGTGGAGAAATACTATTATTTTTAAGGTTTCTAATGTGATGTCGTAAATAATTTCATTTTTTTCGCGTTTACAGTGAAACGCAGGCTGAACCCTACGAGATCTACTAGGCTACAGAAAAGTCCGCGATGGTATATGTCTATTCCTCATGGATATCCCAAAATAACATTTTTGTTATTTACTTTTTACGACAAATACTTTTCGAAGCGATTTTAACCAATACAGCATTAACCCTTATTCAATTTAATACCTTAAATACATTGCTGATTTAATGCAGATCTACATCGCCATTTACATACAGCATATTATGATTAAATGAATATTATCGAAGATATTACAGATTTAGAAAATGGACCGGCCGGGGCAGGGCGGGAGCAGCGGCCCGCTAAGTTTTTTTTTTTTTTATGTTCATAGTTTTTTCTGTAGTGTATTACAATATCTATCAATAAATACGTGAGCATTTTTGTGTGTCGCAGCCAACTGGTGTAATAAGCTGTTTACTTAACTGTCAAGCCTTTTAATCACAATTTTTATTTATAGTGTTATTATTAGCTTTAGTATCAGCGTATCAGCATTGTACCCGTGCGAAGCCGGGGCGGGCCGCTAGTAAATTATAATTTAGGTTGAAACTGTTACCAACTATATTATTATATTCTAGGTGCCTCGTCTTGACTTATAATTACAATATTATTAATATACAGTTAATATGTAAAGAAAACCCTGTCCGATCAATCAAGGTATTGTTAGGTATCAATAACTGATTCTACTAATGGATATAAAGCCGAGCTAAACTTAAAAAAATATCCTCCTAAAAAAATAAATATTATTTCACAAAAAGAGGTAACTTAATACATTATCGGTAAACAACCCTTCCGCGGGCGGCAGGGGACAGGGCACGCGGTACGTGGTCGCATGGCTATTCGCTCTTAATAATACCGGTGTTGTAATTTTTTTAAAAATTACCAAATTTCATGGAAGTTGGAATTAATTCGCGGGAAAAAAAGATTGTCAAAATTCATTTGTATTGTTTCTATGCTGATTATGTAAAATTTTATATTATATTTGGTGAAGTGTTTACCTAACCTTTACTATCCTTACGGGTCGGACAGGGTTTTCTTTACATATTGTATACAAAATATTTCACAATCTTTTTTGCCTATTCTTCTCTAAACGAAACTACCTTTGGAGGGTGATCAATTCTGTTTTTTGTCAATTTTGATATGTACCTATTTGGAATAAACGTTTTGACTTTGAAATGTTATACCTTATGTTTATGTATGAATACATATCGTTAAAATAAATTGTGTCTTTTGATTGATACGCAGAAATAAACAATTAAAACACGTAGATTGGTTCAAAGTAAATATAGCAATCACTTATTTCAATAGTCATGTCAACTGCCAACTTGTCCTAATTTAATTTATTTTGAAACTAAACGTGTTACATTATGAATCACAAATTGTAATGGCTTCAGCTATTTTTTAATATCTTCTTTATTAGCATGCTGTGCGTAGAGTCATTTAAATTGTCAGGAAAATCGTGAGAAATTGTCAAGTTAAAAGCGTGGTTGCAAAGTGAACGCTCGGTACCGGTTCACGATTCCCGGCGAATGAGCTTTCTCAGAATGTTGTGGCTACAGTCATTATTTGTTAATAACGCTTATTTATAGCTAGAGTCATAATATGTTAACAATACTTAGTTGTGGCTACAGTTATAATATGTTAACAATACTTAATTGTGGCTAAAGTCATAATATGTTAACAATACTTATTTGTGGCTACAGTCATAATATGTTAACAGTACTTAATTGTGGCTACAGTCATTATCATCATCATCATCATCATCAACCTTTTATCGTCCCACTGCTGGGCACAGATCTCCTCTCATACAGAAAAGGATTGAGCGTAATCATCACGCTTGCTCAATGCGGGTTGGCAATTTCAGATTTATAAAGTCCAGGTTTCCTCAAGATGTTTTCCTTCACCTTCAGTCATTGGTGTCCAAGATATACTTAGAAAGTACATATAACTTTAGAAAAGTTACATTGGTACTTGCCTGACCTGGAATCGAACCCGCACACTCATACTTGAGAGGCTGGTGTTTTAACCACTAGGCCACCACGGGTAATATGAAAATGTTAATAACACTTTTTTGTAGTTACAGACGTTACAGTCATTGTATGCTAACAACGCTTAGTCAATACATAATTATGTGCCTATATGTTAACAACACTTAGTTGTGGCTACATACATTATATTTTAATAAAGCATGATTGTGACTACAGTTATAATAATTACGTTAATAACGCTTAGTTATGGCTACTAACTTATTGGAAATAAAACCGTAAGCTCGACCTTCCTTTTGTATGTTTGTAACAAAGCATAATCGCGGTTGTACCAGATTCTTTGTTGACTATTAAATTAAAATTACCTTGTTTGGAAACCGATAAATTACAAAGTTCTTAAGTAATATATAACAGATATTTCAATATTCCATTGTAAGATTGAAGCTTTATTAAAATTGAGTTTTAATTGGTTTAAAGACTTTTTCTTAAGAAGGTAGATACTTTCCCGACAGTCGAGCTAAATATTTATAGTTCGTGAACGTTCCTGTGACGCCATTGAATTCTAAACAACATCTTTTACGAGCATTCGGATCTAAAGAAGTATTGACATAAAGGTTTACTACACTCAGTGGATTGGAACCTTTTTCTAATGTAGTACCTTTCTATCCAGTTTTCGAAAGCCTGTTATCTATAAACAGATAAACACGTTACGATAACGTTACATAGAACCACACCTAGATCACTAAAGGCCCGAACTGTTGGATACATGATCAATATTGAAGCCACTAAAAGTTTACTAACCTACATGAATCTTGAACACAAAAAACAATTTAGGAGGATTTCATTTATTTCGTTCGATCACTATCTGTTATTAGCACCCAGTTACAAACATCAGATTGTGATATTAAATCGGAGTGTCGCATCCCATTGACTTGCAGATCAGTCCGTACACTGACATGTCGACTGAAGATTGCAAATTCATTTCCCGCCGCTCATCATACCAGATCTGAAAGCTGCTTTGAATCTGCACCAAAACGCAAAATTGGCATTCTGTATGATTTGTATGAACAGTTTTAACCTACCGGTTTTTTACTGTATATGGAGGTTTAGGGACCTTTTCCTATAGAAATACAATGCTATTTAGTGGGAATTCAATCCCGTTTAATCCCCTACCTATGCATAATATAAATTAAATTCGCATTTCGTGTCTTCCTGTTTAACCGCATTGTTTTGTTTGATGCGGTTTCCATCATCATTTGGAGAACATACTTATTTGCGGAAAGTTTTGTGTGTAATACCACTTACATGTAATAAAGTAGGTATATTTAATCTCGGTATTGTCAAGTCATATAAACCACGTAAAAGCAGTGGCTTTTAGTAGTTACAATACAAAACTTCTACGACTATAATAAAATAATTATTATTTTATAAATTTTTACACATAAATATTAGGTACTGTAAAGCGGGGGGCACGGTAGTACCCCCGCCAAGTCGAGCGCGAAGCAAACATTGCCGTACCATCCTTTACTCGAACCATTTCGCTACATTGTTAGGCCCCTATTTGAGATCCTCTGGATGAGACCAAAATGCAGAAATTTTCGTCATCCAGTAAGCTATAATCACATACTTAAAATCCAAAATTTCAAGTCTGTAGATTATTTAGTTCGGAAGTTAAGAAAGTAAAGCTTCGTGTTTATGACACTCACTCTCTCATGATCATCAAAATAGAACTAGTACTTCCCATAAACTCAGAGAGCTGAAATTTTGTACAGAGTTAGGGTTTAATAGCAACATAAAGGGAAAGCTATGAAAACTAGGATAATCGAAGATCTGGAGTACCTGGTAACCCTGATTAGAAAACAGAAGAGCCCAACCGTCTATTAGAGATTGACGTACCGCCTTTACAAAAAATATTCAACTTGGTGAGCCGCCTCATTTGATGTTAAAAATCGAAGGTCTTAAGTATGTGGTGAAGAATCCTCAGGTGGTTTCAGCTGTCTTAAAGATAAGGTGAAAGCCTCTTCTACTATTGTAAAAAATCGACTGCTATTGCAAAAATCCAGCGTTCCACTATGGATTTTTGCACATCTTCTAATTTAATCTAGCCTATAGAATCCCACTGTTAGGCAAATGCCTCACCTTAGAAAATAAACTGTGTCAAATAAGAAAATCTAATAAAATAAATCAATATGCCGTTTCTACAAAACGAAGTGAAATCCCACCAAAAACATTCTGTAAAAAAATTTGCTAAGTTTCGATGGAGCTGCCTGTTTATCTCTAAAAAGTAATGAAATCTAGACAAAGTCGCGCTAAGTCTAAGCTTTTTAACTGCGATTTTTTTTGTTACTATAGTTAATGTTGTGTGACTTGGCCGTTAAACATTCTTTATACGTTAGTGGGTACCTATGTTTGTTAAGCGAGATAATAGCCCATACTGGTATTGGTAATGGACGCTAGAGTGTCTCATTTTAGGCTATTTTTGATTGTGCAACACATGTATTCAGTATTGACAATGATGACTTCTGCTCTCTTCTTTTTGGAGCGACAAATCGACCACCGATCCAACATAAAATAGAGTTTTGGATTCTTGTGTACCCTTCAACGGCCAAGTCACACAACATTAACTATAATGACAAAAAATCACAGTAAGGAAGCTTAAACTTGACACAACTTTGCCTAGATTTCATTACATTTTAGAGATAAACAAGCAGCTCCATCGATACTTGCCAAGATTTACAGAATGTTTTTGGAGGGATTAATTATTAGAAGTAATCTGTGTTTATTTGGCAAAAACTTTTACCAAAACAGTGTTTGTACTTTATAATTAATAAAATAACTCAAGACAATACTAGGTACCTAGATATTGCCTGTGTTTTTATTTGACTTACGGTATTTGGTACCATAATTACTTGCAAAACATAGTCCATTAATAATGTAGGTCAGATAACAAGTCTTATCTTAACAGATAGGAATTTCGTACAAAATTATGTCGAGTTAATCACCCACAGAGTGGTACAGACGGTTACTGCAATCTGTCTTTCTCAACTTTATCGCTAAAGCATTAAGGTTCAGAGTTGAATGAGAAAGATAGTTTCGGGTAGCTTGATCTGTTGGCGTCTATAATCTGGGGCTGGGTGACCTTGAAAGTTATATTTCTAATAAATATTTTAAAAGTTAGAAATGGTTAAAGAAGCTCTTCTATCAAGATTATGTTATAAATATACATTTTGATTGGTCATTTCTGATTTTGTTAGAATGGCGGGCTAAATTAAATGTCTTAGGCATTTTCTAGCAGTCAACCATAGATAACAGGTGCGTACTGGTTAAATATTTACCCTGTATGAAAATTTTCTCGTGTAATTTATGTCCTTATCAATGAAGGTCGACATTTTTAGGTGATTCTATATGTATAGGTATGTATAGCAAACAGCATCATAAAATACTCCCTCACAGCCTTCGATCAAAGTACCTTTTTGATCGAAGCTCACAGCCATTTTTTATCGTTACAGAATGTTGATAACAATTCTTGTCCAACTTTTCTTTAAGAAACTATAACAAAAATTATAAATTATATTAGTGATGATAAAAAAGTTGCTTGTAGAGATCGACACACCTCATAAAAGTGAATTTCTTTTATTTTTTAAATTAATTGTTTAAAAGGATGCTCCTAAATGTAACTAGCATAAGTTATTTAAGTTGCTGAATAAAATTTTTATTATTTATTATTATTATTTTATTTATTTTTTCAAATAAAATGCCAATGCATATCCAACAAGCACTTCCTGCTTTTAAAGCCACTAAATACCAGCTTCCTAGAAAGGCAGAGCCAAACTGATGGATACTGAATGTTTTACGATGCCATACAGCGAGCTAAACCACTGGTATAGAAGCAAAGGTACCCACCAGGTGTATGAAAGAAAATGTTACGCATTGTTATCGGTTATCGTGCTACATAATGTTTTCTAACTGCTTTGGTGGAGCATTTTTATGAAGCAAGGTTGATATTTAAAAAGTTGAAATGTCCCGCATTCATGCGTGGACTTGCTGGAGTTCCGACGTATAGTAAAATTAATTCCTAATCCCTTTCCTCTTTAAAAAAAATAAATAATCTAAGTTCATTTGACATTCTTTTAAGGATTTCTATGTCATCCGTCTTTAACATTACGAATTTTGAATGCACCAGCGATTGTTCATTCCCACTAAATATACACGCGATAAAATAAGTGGGAAACCCGTTGAGTTTTAACGGCTTCTATTAAGCTATCGCATGACAAGTTAATAAAATCAATATCAAAAACCATTTATTCCAACTAGCTGATAATCTGAAATTTTCAAAAGACAGTCCCGAACCGCCAGCCCTTCACTTGGATAAATAGCAATTGCTATATCTGAGCCATAATATACCCACTTACATATCTGTACCAGTAATGGACGGTGCATATACGGTTCATGGGAAAAGAATAGATAAAATAAGGGGTATGATGTTTTATTTACATCACAAGCGGCTACCATATCTTTGATTGGCAGTTGTCAAGTGACAGGTAATGTCATTGCTTCAGGTTCACACTACAGAGGCATGTTTAAACTTGATGTAAAGAGTTCTCAAGCTCTTTGCTCTACCACCAAAGAGACTGCTATGTTGTGGCATAGACGCCTTGGTCACCTCAATGCAAGGAGTATGAATATTTTAAATAAAGGGGCAAGGCTATGTACAACAAGATGCGCCTGAGTCTTGAGGGGAAAACGCTAACGACATATCATTTTTATCCACCCTAATGCCATACAGTTCTCGGCGCGTTTTAACCTTTCACCTTAACTTGGGTGGTGTACCGCTAACGACGTATCATTTTTAGCCACCCTAACGCCACACAGTCCTCAACACGATACAAAATCTTCACTTGGGTGGTAGATTCAGGCTGGATTAATCAGATACCTAAATTACAGATTCAATTTCTAAATTTAAAACTTATTATTATACGCCATTTAGTGGCTGCGCCTTTCTTAAATATTGAGTTTGTATAGTGCACTGTATTCTACTTGTTGAGACCTTTCATTTGATACCCATGTTGATGGGATTAATAAAACCTAAGTTATCCGCCATTTTGTAGAGACCGCCATTTTGGATTTTAATTTTATATAGTACATTATATTCTACTAGTTGAGCACTTTCATTTGATACCCATATTGATAGGATTGATTAAAACTAAGTTTTCCGCCATTTTGTAGAGGCCGCCATCTTGGATTTTAATTTTATATAGTACATTGTATTCTACTGGTTGAGCACTTTCATTTGATACCCATATTGATGGGATTGATAAAACCTACGTTATCCGCCATTTTGTAGCGGCCGCCATCTTGGATTTAATTTTTTTATAGTATATTGTATTCTGCTTGTTGAGCCCTTTCATTTGATACCCATATTGATGGGATTAATAAAACCTAAATTGTCCGCCATTTTGTAGCGGCGGCCATGTTGAATTTATAATGATAATGAATAAATATAATTGTATTGTCACCAAAATCCAAAGTGTATACAAAATTTCAGATTAATCGGTTGACAGGAAGAGGGTGAAATTTGATTTACTAAATTTGACCCAAGAATGAATGAACCGGGCTGAGCTAAATAAAACCGTTTAACAACATCAAGCTACGTTTGGTTTAATGTGAATGCAACGTTTATTAAATTCTAAATAATTTTTCTTCTAACGTAAATAGCTGATTTTGAAGCTTAGTTATGGAAATATGCCAACATGAAACATTACCGTGACTCGACTTTCATTTTAGCCAAATTTTGAAGGCTGCCTCACAATATTGAACCTGTCACAAGTTATTACCAGATCATTTATTACTTTAAGAGATCGATTTATTAAAGCCGAGAAACTCTATGCTTTTCAATTAAAAATATAAAGTGATAAATGAGAAAAACACGAATAACTTTTAAGACAAAACATAAAGCCCTTACTTTAATTTAACTTTAGTGAATGAAATAATTGTCAACCTGAAACTTTTCGGTAAAATGACAAAAAGAAGCATTGAGTTTCACAACTGTAGTTGTTCGCAAAATTATTATAAATGAAACCCTTTATCTTTGAAACTTCGTGTCTACACAGTTTTGATTTTTTATTTCAACTTTTTGATAACTTTGATCATTTGAAATGCAAATGAGTTGTCTTATAAGGAATAATATGACTATTTGTTCAATCAATTAACATTTACCTCATTTCTAAAAAAAATAGTATTTATACAGACGATCTGAAAAGCTTCTCATACCTATCCCGCTTCTTAGGAGGACCGTTTGATTTGGCTTACCTGTAACGAGAAAGTATCCAGTAAGTAACATTAAAACAAGATAAAGATTGAAAAGACTCATGTTCAAATAAATAAAGGCTAGTGTTAAAATAACAAAATTTTTAAATATAGATAAGTTAGTATAAATATAGATTTATTAGTTATTTTTTAGAAAAAAATAACTGGTTGATTGATCATTAATCTAAAAGATAAAATAAAACATTTCTCCTACTCCTATTATTTTTTTCAGTTTATTCTTTCATTCTACGCTGTTAATAAGTTAACGTCTATTATATTAAGTTAAAGCTAACTTAATATAATAAGGCTCTATAAACCCAGTAAATAACCAGGAACAATTCATGTACCTTAACCAAGCAGTCTGCCTTATAGCACCGTCGAACTATACATAATGGAGATGTATTCCGAACCATTTACATCGTGAACCTCCCTGTAGTTACTCGCTTCAGGGTAATCATCCAGAAAGAAACGGATAGGATTTGGTACAGAAAAAGTAGAAGACAAGGATTTATGTGACAAACGTCTAATACGTAGCATCTATATATTCTGATCTGGCTCTTGGGATCTTTCGCACGAAATAGGTAGACACATTGTCGATAAAAATAATAGCGGTCAAAGATATGTCACCTGTCTCATCTGTCGACAAGGGAGCGAATAGCTATCGAATATTTTCTCGTTCAAGAAGATTGTACGTTACAATAGAGAGTTCTCGCCAGCATAAGTAGTGAACAGTTAGCGATCAACTATTCATGAATATAAATCTTTTTTTTTGCTAGCATGGGACCTACCTTTTATTATAGGTCCGTTTCTCGTACGAGAAAATACTCGATAGCTTGTCGCTTCCTCGTCAGCACTGGGCAGGTGCCTATAGGCAATTTAATTATTTTTTGTCTTAAAATGCCACTATTTCTGACTAGCATAAATCTTTAAAGTGTATGTAGATCTAGAACGTAAGAACAGAAAAAAAAACGTGAGTAAGTATTCCTTAACACGATCTGAAGGAACATCATCATACTTTAAAAATAGACTTGTGAATAGAGCTGTTGCAGTGTTGCCATTGTTTACTAATCCTAACTCAGGGTCAAAGTCTCAACAGTCCTGAGGGTTTCGTAAATAATCATGGAGAAAAAACACTCTTGATACTTGGTTCCTAATTGATTTATGATGACAAAGAAATTCTTTTCTCTTTTCAAAAAAGTACCGGCGCAGCTCCGTGTCTTAATTAATTAATTTACTCGGATTAATTAGACGATTTAAGTGTATTTTACGAGGTGGAAGCGAGGTGTTTATAGGACAGACGCAGCTGGTCTGTCGAAATGAATCGTCTACTGAGCACAGCTGAAATGACGACGTCGTTACTTTGATTAATAAGCAAGAGTAATGTGTTTAAATAAAATACCTTTAGATCTAAGTATATAAGGCTGAAAATGAAAAAACAATAATGGTGATTTGAAACTTTCTTTGCGCACTGGTAGGTACCTATACTCTGGGAAATATATCAAATAGTCCTGCGTGCCCTGAAAGCTCTTATAGATGTTACTGTATATACCTAGACTACTTATTTGTAGCTAAGTTCTATATAGGTTGACCCTATCTAGATTTATTTCAGCAGGCTAATCCCTGTATATCAGAAACATTTGACTGTGAAAATGTATTTCAAATTCTGTAATTCAAAATGTCGGCACGGCATAGGTATAATATCTTTGTGAATACGCTGTTGGATACTAAAACTAAAACCATACATAAACATTATAACCCTGCAAGAGCTTTTTCACTCTTTAATGCAAGTTTTATGGTAAAGCAATGTCAAAAGCTACGTCAGATGAAATCCGATAGTTCTTAGTCATAGTTTTTGTTATAGGTAATGTGCGTTTTGTTTGTACGGAATAAAAAGTATTTCTTTCTTTCTTTCATAGTTTTACACCTGTCATAATTAAAAATTAAATAGTTGTTGTAAAATAGTATAATCAGCCAATAATGTTTGCACGGATGGGACGCAAGTCTCCTCGCTGTGAGTGGGAGTAAGCCATAATCTACTAGGCGGGCCTAGTGCGGGTTCTCCCCTGTATGTAGTAGTTCAGAAGAACTACGCAGTCATACAGATAGAGACTAAAATCTTCTTTATTTTATACTTGTTTCCGATGACTACATCTGCGAGGCTGGATGAAAAGTCTATGTCATAATCCTGGTAGTCATATGCATAATTTCATACAAATCCGTTCAGGCGTATTAGCGTGACAGCGTAACAAACAAACTCACTTCCGCATTTTTAATATTAATTAGGATTTGCATAGATATAAAAAGATTAATGAAACGCTCTACGCAATTAGTACTAAAAAAATGTATTAAATTTACTCCTGAAAATTTATTTTCATTGTATTAGCTGTATAATATCCATTAAAATAAAGTGAGTGATAATGGCCGTTTATGAAAATGAACAGAATGACAAGTCGGTGACGCTTTTAAAACCTTACCGCGACAGTTATAGCATCAAAATAAAAAATTGGGAGCTTTATTTTTAAAAGCATTGCGGTAACGTGTCATACATTCATAATCCTACACATACCTACGTTAGCTACTTTCATAATATGCACTAGGATGGTTAAGTTTTTGTTAATTTGGCACTATAGCAGTATCTAACAGCATATGCTTAGAAAGGTACAGTCCAGACTTTTACTGGCTTAAAAGAATACGTTGTCATTTTGCGAAGTTCAAAGCAATGAGGAAAAACGATCCTTTACAAGGCATCATATGTTACATTACCTGTTTTATGTTCCTAATACACTTTGCCATTCTAACGTAAGTGTATTAAATGCATAGTACATTATGTGGGACAATGTGTGAACCATAAATTAAAAAAACGCAAGGTTATTTTTTTATTTTAATGTATAAAGATTTCACGCTTTATTCCGGTTTTGCCAGACTAGTGTTTTATCATTGTGAGGAATTAGCTTTTGAGCCCCGTTTGACTTTGAAATATCACCTGTATATAATGTATATATCTAAACACTAAAGAATGCATAGTGTACCCTACTGAATTTTAATCATATAGGTACGTCTTATGAGTCCGAAACACAACTAAACCCGAAAATTATGTATCATACCTGAATATTAATTAATTTATGGTGTACTGACCTCCGAAAGCTTAAACAGAAGTGTACCCACAACAATTCGTAAAAATATACTTAACAAATTTGTAATTTCCTACTATTCATCCCATTGTGTCTCATTTTGTAAAATTAATATTGACAATTTATGTGGACAATTTGAATAGTGTGCTTGATAAAGATTCTATTCTATGAAATCCAACTAAAACAACAATTGGTACCCAAGATTGAAGTGTCTAAGGTTATACCGTGGTTGAAATATTAATGTCTCACAAAAGTTAACGTATCACACTTTTAATGGGGTTAACGCGCGCTTATAATGTAGTACCTGAACACTTCTATGCTTCTCGCTCTATCTTAGACAACCACGGTTACTAGGAGACCCATGTTCAGAAATCTAGTTCAAGAAAAGTCACGGAACATCCGAGTTGAAAAATACATTATTAGTTCAACTTTATACGCGATATAAAATAAAATTTGTAAGTAATGAATTTATAAATACCGGATGTGGCGTTTTGCTACGAGTAATGTTTTGTTATATTTTTATGACGATGTATGCTAGTGCTACAATTTTCCACGTTTTGGTAAAAAAATGCATGCTTTGTTTAAAAGATTAAATGCCAATGATGGCCGCCGAAATAGTATTTGAGATTAACAAATAGACAACTATTTATATATACTAATAGACTAAAGTTACATCATACCGCCCTTGTCAAACAAGAATTTTTCTACAGGAAGTACCTCATGTTCTTGTTTTTACAGGAAACTTGTACATAACGCAATGAAAATTGTACCAAAAACATCAAGTTTTTCCCTGTTTTTTCGCAGGAAAATGGGTCGCACACATTTTGGGCTCGAGTTTTCACGCTCTTATGAATCACGTGCATAGGTAGGTATCTATTTGGTATCTGCAACCATGTGAAAGTACTCTTTTTTCTGGGCAATTTTTATTTTATTTTGATAGTAGCTTTCCGCCCGCGGCTTCGCCCGCGTGGCATTCGGTATTTTTGTTTTCCCTCGGGAATATCAACGTTTTTCGGACTTCTAACTTTACGTCTGCAAGATTTCAAAGCAATCGGTTCAGTAGTTACAACGTGAAAGCGGATCAAACAAACTCACTTTCTGATTTATAAGATTAATAAGGATGATTAAAAAAGAATACTAACAAAGAAGACTTTCAGATACTCAATTATGTATGTGTGGATGTACCTACTGATAAACGAATGGTTTTAGGTTTTAACTTATAACCTCTTCGTAATAATAACTTGATGTAAGAAGAGACATACCTAAATCAATACCTACAAAATAATTCAATCGAATATAACAAAGATCACACACTACCGATAATATATCTCTCATCTGTAGCAAACCGAAAAAGAAGAAAGAATTTGAATATTTTTGTTTTGAGAACCTTGAACAGCGAACCGAAACTTTTTGCCCCTCTGACTACGCCTTCGGGATAGATTTTTTAAGCAAAATGTATAAATTTCTGGGGTAACTGTCAGTTGAAGGCTTTTATTAAAACAGCTATTTGATTTTGTACAAAATCAACAAGAGTTTGTTTTTGTTACTTAATTTTATTTCACTAATGAAGATGCCTTTTCAACTAGCTCCGAAAGTGTTAGGAAGGTTAGGGCTTACGGCCTTTACAGAAAGCAACAAGCCGGTGGCATTTAAATAAAACACGTACGAATAAAACGGGCTGGCGTGAGCTAGTGTAATTTATATGTTCACACAATGGTGTCGTTAGTGGCGCGCGCGCGGCGACACTGCCTCGGCCGGAAACCGCAACCGACGCGAGCCGCGCACCATTCACTGAAACACACTACCACCATCTGTTGCTGGCTGCCGATATGAATTTAATACAATATTATTACTTCAGCTAGCTACCACTTTACTCATGAATTGCTCACTGTGATTTGTAACACATTTGATTTGAAACAATAATATATTGTTCCATAATATTTTGCTCTACCGTGGAATTGTGATATAGGTAGGTATAAATGTTATAACCGTTCTATTTAATAAGAGAATTTCAGGTTAATGGTAAAAGTCACACGAGCAAGTCTTCATAAAAGTATTTCTGCGATGACAACTTCAACTTCAACTCTTGATCAATGGCCCCTGTGGCATAGATACCACAATTTTGTTAATAACACGTGTAACAAATATAGGAATTCTTCGAAAATTTTAAGACGGCCGCGTGAATTGTCTACGAGGGAGGTTTGAGGCAAAGTCATGATCTGGCCACTGTGCTGCGATATTTCAATGTTCTTTATGAATTATTTACAGAATGCACTTTTTACTACATAAATCACGGGCTTTTATTTAGTAAACGACTATAAATAATTTTAAAAGTCCAATGAAAAATGCGCATGACACTCAGTTTTCCCGTCAAAAAACCTTCTGCGATGTCTCTAAGCTATAAACATGACAAATGATTATAACCTAGTAAATACGTCACAGTCTGCCAAATCTGGTTTAAGGACCTTCTTAGTTCACTGAAGCGGAACCTAAGATTACAACCTATAAAAATGTGCTCTAATAAATGTACCTACTCTTAATAAAATGAGCACTATAAAATATTATTGGTTAGCTATCGGTACTGACAACTCTGACAGACATGCGCAAGGGATGTTAACGTGAATATTAGTTAAATTAAGCGGTATTGAAGCGAGCAGGTATTCATAATTATGCACAGACAAAATCGAGTGGGAGTCACTTGATATTTTAGCACTGGAGTGGCTCGAACAGCTCAACACCGTACAACGAGCGCTCTAAATTGGTAGTACAATTTAATTTTCCATCACGATAGAGGACGTCCCGCAGTCGACGCGTTTCACTTTGATTGAAGCTCACTTTAGTCGTACTCCCCTTACTAAATATTTAATGTCACGATATCACACTACAGCAATATTTTAATCTATAATGTAACCGATCGGTGACGTGAGCTTTAATGAAAACCCGTTTGGGATTTTCATTAAACCGTAATCCAACTATGTACTTAACGATCAATCAGCGGCAGTAATGGCTTTGTTAACAACTTAGGTAAATTGTGGTGGAAGAGCCCTTAATAATTTCTCACATTATGGAATCAGTTAATAGATAACAGGTTGATAGATTGAACTGGAATTCCCTATGCACAGTAAACTAATTGATTTACAAATTCAAACTCGGGCAAAGCCATTCCATTCCTATTTAGTGTGTATTAAATAATTTACGCTTCTAGTTCTCGCAATGACCACCTATTGCTTCCGACCTTACAACTTTGAATAGGTCGTTGGAGGATAAATAATGCCTTTTATGTAGTTTCCTTTGGGCATGAAAAAACAGGATTAGAGGTAAGTACATAGGTCCCACTTAACATAATACATATATACAGTATCATAATAGTCGTAGATTTTTCGATATTCATAATAATTTACTTATAACTAAAACATTGTAACTTTCCAAACTTTGTTTTCAATATAGTAGGCACCTAATCCATTTAAAATATAAATATAGTATGTTGTGTTGTACTGAGTATAGGTCTGCAGCCGCTCGATTCGTTCGTACCTACCTGTTGCCGGGCCGGCGGCGGGGCGGCGCGCGGTAGCCGGCACTCCGGCACTCCGACAGCGGCACACGTGGCTAGAATGCTAATTGACTTTTTACCGGATGCTACTCTTTGTTCTGATCTGACTTCTTGTTCGCGTCGAACAACTTGCACAACTTGCTCGATTAATCATATTGACGACGAGCAAACACTTAAATAACAAGCATGTGTTAAGCAGGAGTTAAAGCCATTCAGATAAACATCTGCAATTGGCGAAAAAAATTAAGAAGGTAACTAAATTTTTCCAATAATAGCCTCATCCCACGGTTAAAAAGAGTAAATGGTCTATAATTTGGACAGGTACCAGACGTGAGGGGTTAAGTGGGCTTCATTCATTGATTGACCTCAATCGCCTAACAATATAGACCGCTCGGCGGGACGAGATTCTGGTCAGCGTAACCTCCTAAACAGATTAATTATTGTGATCAGGAACGCTTGAAGGCTTTCAATAAGTGGCAGCGTTATTTGAACGTAGACGCACAATATATACATTTTCGTAGACAGTGTTGATGTTTTGTTATCCCCTTGATAACAAATATTGCAAACTTAGCAGCTTTGAATTGGATAGCTTAAGGACCGAGTTTTTGCTGAAAATCCTTATATCTGGCTGGTAAATGCTAGTTCATTGATTTGACACTGGCCATTTCTATGTTGTAGGTAATTTAAATACATATTTTACATTTACTGACTGACGGATTATTTTTTTTTTCAGTCAACTACCCTATTGCAGTTATAAACTTTTACAGACCTGATAATTCTATAGACAATTTTAGATTTCCTTTTAATTCTTATGGCGTGTCGTCTTCGAGCCAGGGCGGTGGCGCCCGGGAGCAACGGGCCTTGAGCTTCGCCGTCGCTGCCGGCTTCCTCGCCATTAGACGCCGCCGCCGGCGTGCGGTTGGCGAGCACCGGCTTCTTCGAGCTGCCTGCGGAGCCCCCGCCCCTGCCCCAGGACAGCATGGAACTCCGCAGGGACCTGAGAGTCTCCGTGGTACAACCCCTCTCACTGCCCCGCCACCATGCAACAACATATCGGCGCACCGACACACACGCACTTTCCCCACACTTTTCTTACTAACACTATTCACCATCAAAATCACAGATAAGAACACTCTACATGCTACAGTAGAGAGATATGACGTCACTGGTTTTTATGAACTCCGTTACCTCAGACAGGTCGGTAAACACGTGGTTTAGACTATGCAGAGAATGTGAGGAGTGGACGTAGAGCGCGCGAGTTGTGCGCGGCATCATTATCTCTGAACAAACACCGGTATCAGCCGCGCATACATTAACGGCGATCACACATAAAAGCGGGTGTACGGGCATATATATTCATCTATTGCTTTCATTTATATCTAAACAAACAAGGAATGAATGAATTCCTTTTATTCACTTTCACTTATCTAAATCTCTCATCATTGTCATCACGGACTCTGCCCGTATTAGCCATACAATCTATGAAGCTAATGCTTGAGTCAAGTAAACTAATGGCTAACAAATGGCTTGAAATTATAAACTTTATATGTTATACTCATTAATTACTAAAATTGTAATCACTACACTTGACTGAACATGTTCCAAATAATCAATACATCCAACCCATGACTCATATGGTGACGATATTTTGGCCTTCACAATGAGAATATTTAATCAAAGTAATAATGACATAATAACACAATATGTAGTTGCCATGCACTGCAGGCCTGCTGTTATTATGAATTTTAATTGAAAACACAAAAAATGATGAGGCAATGAGTACTTAATCAAAAATAGTTCAATAAAAGTTTGTAGAACTGATTTTAAGTGGTCATAAGACAAAAAATAAAGTCGTACTGTTAAACACTTCACTGCGCGTCCTCACTTCACATATTCACATATTATAAATATAAAACACGTGTTCATCCTAATTTTTCACCATGCATATTATTATAATATTGTCACGGTCAACAGGAAAGCGAACACTGAGCGTCCGTAGTCTGTTGTTGAGGTTAAACGTGTTCCGTACGGGAAACATACGCGTAAACTAAGGAGCATGCTCGTATGCGCGGGCGCCGAACGGCCGCGTGCCGCCGCGTCTCGAACGAATCGCCTCTCGCGACATTTGCGCCGAAATAGAAATGCTTCCAGAGCCACGCCTGCACCAGACCACCTCGACAGTCTGTCACCTTGGCTAATGTCCACCGAATGATACGGGCCCTTAACTCCCAACAAACCAATTTGCATATATTAACATAGTTTTGGGAACAAAGCTAGTGAATATATTTCAGTAGTTTTGACTATCAAATATACTTTATATCGATATGAATCCGATCCATAACATACAGTTTTTAAAAGAAGTTCAAAAACTCCATAGATCGGTGCACTAAATGATATAATATTAAGACCAATACATTCATGGTGCAACTAATTCAATTAGCATCTACGAAATAAAAACATGAAAAAATACAAAAAGTCCTAACGTTAAAGGTAAAAGTCTCCAACATAAACGAGCGGGAAAAGTGTGGTTATTAAAAAACTTTGCGGCTACTTTCCAGCCTAATTCTGGGATTTCTACTTGGACAGTTAACCTCTCACCAAAGCGTGAATTTAATTTGGTGCAGTCTTTGGAATCTCTCGTAAAAGAGCTATAAATTACGCATTTTATTTCTGGGTGTAAAAAGGAACGACCATAAACTTGTTGGGAGTACTACAGCTTCGACCCAGAGTATCCTAAGTGAGTAGTTTCGCTAGCTAGGCAGCTCATTAGGATGGATAGGCTAGACGCTCTCATGTCAGTACACAATAATATAGTCTGGATTCAAGGGTGATCCATTTAGAGGTGACACGTACTTAGGTACTTAGGTATTTATAATATTTTTTTTACCAGACTAACTATTACAGTGAAACTTGGTTAAGTGAGAAGCCTCCATAACTGGAACTCATGCTGAGGTCCCAACACTTTGGCACTAAATTACCTCTGTTAGTGGGACGAGGTAAGCCTCTATATCTGGGATTTGTTCTTTCGATTTATTATCATAGTTACCTCTATAACTGACACAGCGAGTAAATTTTATAGTTAGTATCCCATAACGCAAGTCTCGAACTTACTTTGGGGCTTGCTCAATCTGTGTGATTTGTCCGTATACATATACATACATATACATATTAACCTCTGTAACTGAGATAACATTGTTTCGCTTTATATCATTCAGATGTTTATTTGAAAAATGCCAAAGGAACCTCTGTAAATGAGACAGATATTTATTTATACCTGTATATCTGAGACACTGGGTAAGTGGAATACCTCTATAAGTGAAGCGACATTGCAGGTCCCTTGATGTCTCACTTAATCAGGTTTCACTGTATTTATTTCAACTATTTCGTTCGGATTCAAGACACAGTGATTTTGTTATAATAAATATCTATTATATTATTAATTCTAAATATCTATTGGTATTCTGTAGTTATAGTAACAAACACCACCTACTTATTGTAGGTGGTGTTTATTACTATAACTACAGAAGTTCCTTTATGAACCGATAGAACAATAATAAATCATCAATATATATATATATATATATATATATATATATATATATATATATATATATATATATATATATAATAAATATCTATTATTAATTCTAAATATCTATTGCTATTAATTCTAAATATCTATTGGTATTCTGTAGTTATAGTAACAAACACCACCTACTTATCGTAGGTGGTGTTTATTACTATAACTACAGAAATTCCTTTATGAACCGATAGAATAATAATAAATCATCAACATACATAATCAGCCTATAATGTTCCCACTCCTGAGTCACAGACGTCCTCTCGATGAGAGGGAGTAGGCCGTAATTCACCACGCGGGCCCAGTGCGGGTTGGTACATGTCACATGTCTTCAAAGTTTTTGGTTATAAGACATCCACCGGTTTCCTCACGATGTTAGTGGTGAGGAAATAATTTACACAAAGTAAAGCGCCTAACGGGTTTCGAACCTACGATCTACAACTTATAAGCCGCGGCCAATGCCACTAGGCCACCGCTACTCTCATCATCAACATGGTAAACAGTATTACAAAATTAAACCTATAATACGGGTAGCCCTGTGTACACAATACAGTTTCTTCACAATGAGGCGTTGTCCTAATGGCGTAGATCGCACGATGACACGTTGTTCTCTTCGTGCGATGAGTTCAATCATCTGTATGGTTAAACTCATCGCACGAAGAGAACATTGATTCATCAGACTGGTTGAACTGATTTCATCAGATTGTCCTAAACTCTGATGAAATCTGTATGTTTGAACTCATCGCACGATGACGTCCCAATCAGGACGACGCCTAAGGCGTATAAACCGCGCCGTATTAAAAGCGTCTGTCATTAAGCTTTCATAGTGCATCCCTGCAATACTAATTATGATTATGCATTTACATTCGAAATTTTTCACTGCAGTAAAACCTGTGTGTACAAAAGGCATAACATGATGATGGCTTTACCTAAAACCTCAATTGAAGACAATATTAGATTACAAACTCAAAACAGCTGCGCACCACATCATATATATTAACATGGATAGATGATGTGGGCAGGTGTAAGCGGGTGTTTAACCGTCACTTACCACCTTCTTCCGATCATATTTACGACTGAGATTAATCGTACGTGAACGAATTTGTGAGAGTCAGTGAAATCGATCTCTCGGATATTAGGGAAGAAAGTATCCATTCCAAAAAGGAATCTCATGTTATCATGACGTCTCTTAACTTGTTCGAAATTGAGACTAATGATTTTTTAAACGATATTTTATCATCTATTTTTTAAATAGGCTTGTTGGCAATGTTCACCGTATCTACGATACAGCAATTTCTTCATGAAAATGAACTGATGGAAAACTTAAACCTCGTACCTTTTCTCAGAAGACGTATTATGTATCTGACACAAGTTTAAGTCTTCAGAAGAATATATTCAAAGCATTAAAAAGAACTTTATGAACCGTTTCAATTATGTTTTAATCAAGTCATTGTCGTACGTTTTAGTAGAAAGGACGAAGTCTCTGAGAAAGAATGTTCTGAATTACAGAATTTTAGGTTACCTACTATCTTAATAATTTGACTAATAAACATACGAAAACGTTGAGTTATAAGCTGAGTTGTATGTGCCCGTACATTTGAGAGTGTTTAAATACCAGCCAGTATTGCGTGTTATGAAGCTAAGGGATTCAAACAATAACGCAGCTTAGTTATTATTAAAACTAATACAGAAAGTACCTTACTTGTACAGTTTAATCTAAATTTATGCGAATTGTAAGGAGTACAAAAGTAAAGGTCAAAACATAATATAAATTGCCTTTAAAGAAGGAAATTGCTAGAAAAACTAATTAGTAGGCACAAGTTTCTCTAGAGAGAATATTAAATAAGATAGGAAGCAGTACTCGGCAGGTTAATTAGATAACCTGCACCTGCAATGTTCGAAAAGAAAGATATCACATTAAACTAACTACATCGCTCCACTAACTGTAATCCCTCTTAAACGTCGTTTTCGTGATAGGACGGACCATCATTAACACGTAATAGCACTTCACAACATTTTATTTCTCCACATTATGTCTGACGTGAAATAAACAACTAGGAAACGTACGCCTATATTGTACAGATCTACACATAGAGGTGTACGATCAAAATATCTGAAGTAATCAAGAAGGGTTGTCCAATGAAGAATTTTAGGAAAAGGGGTCAGTAAAAATTCCGGACGAAAAGTTTTCTTGGCGTTAATGAAGCAAGCTCGGCTTTCGGAATAATTAATCTAAAATAACCGAACGAAACCAAAAGCATCACCACCTAGAAGTTACAAAGAATGTATATTAAATATTGGAACACAAATTATAAGAATACACATTCTATTAAGAAGAAAAACACGTTGCCTGAATGAAAATTGCGAGTTGAAGTGAACATAAGCATGCATAAAAATTGGGGAAAGCATTTTACTGATAGGTACTCACGGTTTTATTTAATAAAAGTGAGGAGAACAGAAAGTATACGGAAGGTTAGACGGATACGCTTGTCGCTACTTTCATTACATGAATTTTGAAACAGTGTGGGAATATACACAAAAATTCTTTACTGCTAAGAAACTCCCTGGCTGAATAAAATGGATACAGGATACAATAAATTTAAATTACTATATCCCATTAAATACTTCCAGGAAGCCTTGCAATTACTTATACTTACAATATGTTAAGAAAACCCTGTCCGGCCCATAAGGATAATAAAGGTTAGGTAAACACATGACCAAATATAATATAAAATTTTACGTAATCATCATAGTACCAATACAAATGAATTTTGAAATATTTTTTTTTCCCGCGAATTAATTCCAACTTCCCCGAAATTTGGTAATTTTTAAAAAAGTGACAACACCGGTATTATTATGAGCGAATAGCGATGCGACCACGTGCCGCGCGCCCTACCGCCGGCCGCCCGCGGAAGGGTGCTTAACGCACATTTATTAAGTTACCTCTTTTTGCGAAATAATATTTATTTTTTTAGGGGGATTTTTTTTTATGTTTAGGGCGGTTTTGTATCCATTAGTAGAATCAGTTATCGATGCCTAACAACACCTTCACGGGTCGGACAGGGTTTTCTTAACATACTGTATAATCTATAGAGGCGCGCTTATTTGGCAGTTTACTACGTCATACCAACTCGTTTATAAATAATCAATAAGGCGCGTGCTTATCTATAACATACTGTTAGATAATAATGTGCCCATGATTTTTATTATCTTATACGGATTTCCGAAATTTCACATTCAAGATGGAAAAAAAGAGTTTCTGGAAAAATTTGCGGAAAGGCCCCCAGAACTGAGACGGTATAGGCTAAAAAAAAAAGTGTTTTAAACATAAATGTAATGAATTTTAACAAGAATTCTTTGTTATAAGAATGCTCTAATTAATTCGGACGCGATCAATGTGGACACTGTTGGTGTTTTTAGTGAAACGCCTAGGGAATGCGTTTCTCTAAAAACACCAACAGTGTCCACATTGATCGCGTCCGAATTAATTAGATACAAACGTAAAAACATTCCAACATAAGTATACTTGTCGATGTAAACAACAACATTAATTGGCGACCTTCCCCATCACGTCATATTCACCACCTACTTCGCTTTCATTGTTTCAGAGTACATAATGGAAAGACTCCTAAAAATAACCCGGGGTTTGTGTTTAATTACTTCAATTAAGCGGGATCAACTTGTTCGTTACGTGGAGGTACTACCGTGGGAATAGTTATGAATATTTGCAACAACGAAGTTGAACAGACCCACTATATTAGTGTAGTTGAGATTTTTTCTGTATTAATAAGCTTTTCTCGGTTTTCCACTACTAACTACACGCTTTATTACGAAGCTTGGACTATTATTTTTCTCATTACATTTGTTGTGGGTTCCAAGACCTTATCAGCTCTTGCTTTATTTTCGTTTGAGTCTGGTTAGTGTACTTTCTGGATTTTAAAAGCGATGGAAATGTAGATTATGTGTTCCATTTGAAGGTATTTAGTTATAGTAGACTAACGGCCGCCAGCGGCTTCGTTCGCGTGGAGTTTGTTATGCTCCGCTCTTATTGGTCGCAGTGTGATGTTATGTAGCCTAAAGCCTTCCTGGATTAATGGGCTATCCAACGCAAAAAGAATTTTTCAAATCGGTCCAGTAGTTCCTGAGATTAGCGTGTTCAAATAAACAAACTCTTCAGCTTTATATTTTAGTACCGATCATCATCATCTGCCTAGCTTTTTCCCAACTATGTTGGTCAGCTTCCAGTCTAACTAGATTCAGTACACAACCCTGTTACTGAGTAGTACGATACTCCTTGCTAGGCTTGGTGGTGAGACTTTCGGACTTCTGACCACCCGTATCAGCGGCCAAACATCTACGAATAATAACCGGAAAGAACGGCTTAACCATCACCTATCCAAAGACCAACCGCAGCAAGCGTTCTTTGACCTGATCGATAGATCTGTGCAAACAGCACGCCACGACTCCCTCATTTGATTATAATAGATATCTCTATGAATAAAACAAAGTCGGGTTCGAGGTGGTAGGCCATAACATCGGCTGCCGGCAGAAGTTACCACCCTCTAGAAGCGATTCATCGTGTTCAGGCATGATGTCTGGTGAAGCCGTACGGAGGACGAGCCTGAGCAGTTGTGTTTCGATATGTTCCGGGTACAATGCGCCAAATATTCTTGCGTCGGGAGTTTGGTCGTGGAGGGTCTTCAGATCAATCTCTATCTGGCGCAGCATCGTTGGTCGTGTTGTTGGATTTAACATTGCATCACCTCGCTCATCTTCAGTCTTCCTTCCTATTCAATCAGTTTTTTGGGTGAATAGGTTCTTAATAAACTAGCGCACTTTACCATCAACGATTGCATCGCTGCTTACCATTAGATAGGATTGCAGTCAAGCACTACTAGTTTATAATTATAAAAAAAAACACCATTTAAAACTCAAAAACGGCTAGCCTCACTACGTAAATACATATATTATTTAATAAAACAGCATAAAATGAAAAACGTGTGTAATGTAGCTTTTGTGTTTATTACACTTTCTACCAACAGTGTGCCGTTTTACGACTAATTATTTATTCATAAATATTATGGCACATTACTCTTCGTCAGCTATTAAGTAATTAACGCTAAAATACTTTGAAGTTAGTGAAGTATAAATAGAAATTATTTAAGTAAACCACAGCTTCAAATATCAAGCTGTGGTTTACTTAAATAATCTCTGAAACTTGAAAGGTCAAAGAATCATAAGTTAGTCAAAGGATTAAAGAGGATAAAAACTGGTTGAGAGAATTAATGAAATACGATAAACAAAAGGAATTAATGTATAAAGCGGATCTTAGTATGTAGAGATACCCCAGAAGGGCAGACCTACACCTACGTACGCTGATCTTATTAGTGTCATGTCCTTCCAAAAGGTCAGGTACGCAGTTTTCGCTACCGACGCCTTTATAACAATATACATATTTCAACGTGGACGAAGCAACAGTAATATGTGTGGTATGTTGGGTAGGTGGGTACTGAAGTTCCTGTAAACTCCCTTGAGAAAAAATGTGAGTTAAAAATCCATTTAAAAAACTAGTCAGGTTTATTGTTGCGAACTCATACTTTTAGCACTGATTTCGTGTACCTATTGGTTTCCTTTAAAATGTTCCATATTGAAAAAACTGTTGGACAAAAGTTATGCTAAGTATGTTACATTCTCAAACGCAACTCTGCGTCATATGCGCCATAATTCCTTTGTCAAACATAGTAGGGTTACAACGTTGAGTGGCGGTTGAAGGCCAGGCATGTGATTGCATACGTCTATCTAGTTTTGTATACGAAAGGAAAACTGACGTAGCACTGACGTAAATGCTACGTAGACAACGATCTCTGAATATTTATCACCATTGTAGACTGTGGAGCGCTTCTGTTAACAGATTTAGTACCAGCAATCGATAGTAGTTAGATTTACGCGTCAATCTCCATGTTCGTGGCCAAAAATAAATAACAGAGCTCGGGGCGTGTGAGCACGCGACATTTAGCGTGAAGTGCGGGCGCCGGGATCGCCAGGACATTTGCCAACTGATAGAGCTATATATAGCCCACAAATATGCGCGTGACCGACCACTTCGGGTGACACGTCTATTTTAAGTGGGTACAATCAAATGTTCGCAGATAAACACGGAAGAAATCGCTACATCTCCACATTGTTTGCTATGCCTGAATGTTTCTTGCTTTGGATAATGACGCATTCGCACGTGGTTTTCTTTACATTATCACTCAAATAATCGACGCGATAGAAGTAATATTTGAACTACAAAAAACTGCAAAGTAATGTATGGAGTTCGTAGGGGTTGCTCCGAATTAAAAGCGCTTTCAAAGCTTTTTTGCAAAGGCTTATAAGCTATGTTTTACACAGAACACTTAATACTATGTTTTAAACACATTTCTAAGCTAAAATGCTTTGGAAAATTGCTATTTAATTTACTTTGAAGTAACAACAAACGAAAAATAAAACTTTCGTTAAAATAATTTTACTTACATAAAACGTACAACCCGACATCATCAACTAAGTAAGTAGGTATAATATAAAGCGTGGACTTAGTTCCACGTGCTCCCGCGTCACTGCGTCAATGTCCATCAGTTTGCTTGTATGACACTATACACAATATATTGTTACACATTTAATAAATTATACAAACTATGTATATATGTATAGACGATAATTGAATTAACTTTTTACTTAAGTAGGTACAGCATATTCATATTTCAGGTGATAACTGTTAATTGTTTCAGTTAGCAGTAATAAATTGTCAGTAATTGGAAAAGTTAAATAAATTTTCTTTTAAAATTATATAATCGTTAATAAGCTGGTTTAAATTAATTAAAATGTCTTGACTCTTAAATATAATTGCGTTGTTAACGCTGAAATATCCACTTAAAATATTTAATGTTCAGCGTCTATTCAGAAATATTAAATCTAGTTCAAGTCGTAGGCCGACGAGTTTTGTTTAGTTTTGTGGCGACACAGATAGGTATAGAAAACAAGTTTGACCTTTGTTCGATTTATTCAATAATTACTTGTTGAAATCTTTTCATAAAGATACAATTATTGTATCTCCATGTGGCGGTGCTAATACATAGTTGCTTTTTTCATTTAAAAGTGAGGCTTAAAATGTTTCGCAATTTAAAGAACAATGGAAGAGTGTACAATAGAGGCCGGCACGGCCTTGCGGGGACGTAGGCGCTGCGCAGTACGCGAGCACTTCCAACGTGCAGTAGTTCACACGTCCGACTAATTTATAAATGCCATAAATTTAACAAGCGTCTTACTGCAAACAGACAAGTTTTAATTAGTACCGACAGTATCTTCCACCGCACTGTTACTTTTAGTCTTTGGAATTTAATGGGCAAATTACAGTTAGGTAGAATTTCTAAAATACCTACCATCCCGTAATACCCTAAGGTTGGTAATAAATGTAAACCAATACCGTAAAGTTTCTCTCAACACAGTTTATAGTAGGGCATTGAGCATTACATAAATAAAACGAAATATGAAAATTTCATAGGCATCATCATCATCATCATCATCAACCTTTTTATCGTCCCACTGCTGGGCACAGTCTCCTCTCATGCAGAGAAGGATTGAGCGTAATCACTACGCTTGCTCAATGCTGGTTGGCGATTCCAGACTTAAAGTCCATCATAGGCATAATATACAGCCTGTATCTGACATCATAAGGCAAACTTCGCGAAAAGGCTAGACCGCATGCCACTAATAAAATTATGGTAGTCATTTATGTCGTTAATGAACGCTTGTAGAAATAAACAATGTTTAAAAAAGTGCCGGCTCGGCCTTTGAACGTTGCAAGCGTGCCGCCGTGCGGGTTTGTAGGTATGACGCTAATCCGTGATGTGAACTCTATTAAATTATCTGATAAGATGAAAAATTCCATCACTGGGGGGTGCAGAATCATGTACTGGATCCATGGTACTCGTTTGTGCGTCGATGTCAGATACAGCCTTTATAAAATAATTACACTACCCACACGAACCTGTGGATGAAAAATCCGAATTTTCTATTGGGAATTATAACTCCTTTTTGCCAGGTATTTTTGGGTATGGTATAATATTGATATTTATCACTATTATCAGAAAATGAATACAGCAAGTATTCATTTTTACCAATTGAAGCTCTTAATAAAAAAAAACAAAAATGTGTGTGGAATCCAGTGGAAACCTTTAATATATGTTTCGTGACGTTTCCCAATTAAACGTTGAACAACGCGCCGAAGCCCGAACGGAAGTGTATTAATTAAACCCAAATATAACGAACACACGTGTCAACATCATTGCGCTCTTCCAAAATGAAACGAAAATAATATTTCAATTGCATGTCAGCATGCAAAACTCTATGAACGTTATTTCTAAAGACCCCTTCCAGTCTCATCTCCCAGGAAACCACAACAATACATCATTGTCTTTTCCGTCGTGGCTTTAATCAGCCGCTCTTAAACTTCGCGAGGTATCGTCTTCTCTCAACCAATCTTGAATGTGACTATATACTAATAATGTTTATAATACTTTTTCATTCTTTTCTTTTTTAAAAACGTTGCCCCACACTTGGAAAATTACTCCTGTTACGTTGGTTCGTTAACAAACATTTAAACACACATTTACAAACAGTCAGACCAGGAACAACTAACTGTAGGTCATACAAATATGTGTTCTGTGCGGGAATCTAACCCGCGACACGCAGCGCAGCAGTCGATCGCTCAGCCACTGCACCAACCGTGTCGTCAATCTATACCAATATATAAAGCTCAAGAGTTTGTTTGTTTGTTTGAACGCGCTAATCTCAGGAACTACTGGTCTGATTTGAAAAATTCTTTTTGCGTTGGATAGCCCATTCAAGGAAGGATTTAGGCTATATAACATCACGCTGCGACCAATAGGAGAAGAGCATATAAAAAAACATATTGAAACGTGCCGCCATTAGAATATAACGTCACAGCATTTGACACACTACTACATAAATCAAATGAGCAACTTTTATTAAAATGATGTCGTTATCCACAACATATGTATAATTGAATTGTATGTAGCTTCTAAACTCTTAACAGAACTGTGCTTACCAATTCGCAGTTAATTATTGTTTTTCATTTTCTAATTGAATTTCGTTGTTGCTACTTACACTGATTTGTTCTTTTAATGAAAGCCCCGGACGAGGAACACAATCTCTAACTAAACACTGACAACAAAATAAAAACTAATTTAATGGGTTCGCTCAATGTTAATTTACTTCATACATTTTAAAATGAATACCAATTTAACATCCGTGAAGCTTTACATTTTCAAAAGTGGAAATAAATGAAAAGGTAAAATTTTTATTTAAGTGGAATATGGAAGGTCTATAAAGATGCGTTTTGTTTGTCATGTCTACGTGTATGACGTGGGTCCAATATATGTAATGTCAAACATCTGGAAAGTCCTTTATCAATATCAATCTGGCTTTATAATTTACGTTTATCGTTCCCTCATTTTACGTTTATCGTACCCTCATTTTTTGTTCATACATAGATATATACACGCTAAAATATCCAAAGACTATATACTACTGACGGCGTTGAAAATTTACGAGCGATTTTTTGTAATAACTTTGCACTTGTAATATTGTTACAAAAACAATATAAGTCATTGTTTGTTAATACCTTTATTCACTAGATAAAAATACAGCTATCCTTTCATACCTTTCTTTCAGGATAGGAAATCATCAAATTACTTCTCCCGATCTGATCGGAGCGAAAGTGACTTTTACTGACCCCGTGATCCTTCACTTGCTTGTGCACCAGGGGCCAAGGTATCTCTTTTGACCAACCCGCGGCATCACCTACCTACCTTGTCTCCTTCCTATTTATGCCGACTATGATGGTCTTTATTTTCATCCTAAGCGAACATAAAGTATAGCTACGAATACCCAATGTCTAATATATTCTCTCGCAAATGAGGACACGTATTTTCAGTTTATTCGGAAGTACATTTTCGTGTATATCATGTTGCCTGATGATTCTCAAATAACTCAATAAAGGTAGCTATTATGATTACCAAAGTGTTATTTGAAGCTAAAATCGCAACTATAATGAAAGGCAACTACTAGGCGCGCTGCTGCGGTGGAAGCATTATAGTATGAAACTGCACGTACGCCTGTGGTTTGTTAATTCACAACTAAGTTATTAACATAATTAAATTACACACTTTATAGTTTGTGTAAAACGCTTTAAATAAATACATTCTGTTACCTGAATATATTACACATAATGATAATAAAAAGCTTATTCTTGGTGACGTTCATCAAAAATGTCAGTAGATGTAGTAACTACTAGATACGAACTGCGTGTATGACTAGATGAACGAAAGATGAAACAATGCATACGAAGGTACCTGTTGTCGTTGTGTAGTTTCTATCTACTTCTATAGAAAAAACTTTTTCCAAAAAAATCAGTCGACATCCAAAACAAGCAATTTCGTTTACTTGAATTTTTACCCGTAAATATGGTTTAAAAACCAAACTACAGAACTGATAAAGTTTCTATGGGACCAAACTAAAAGGAGACTGTTGGTGTGAAGTTATTCATCCATTTCTGCAAATACTTATTCCAAATTTAAGAATTATACGGTATTCTTATGGATTGATTCTTCTTATGGATTGTCAGAACTGGAAATCAAAGAAAGACCACACGGTGCGCACCAGCTTCCAAATAAAAAAAAAAATGATCAAAACCCGTGCAACCAGTCGAAAGAATTGAGGTAATAAACATAAAAAAAAAACGAATTTAGAACCTCCTCCTTTTTTTGAAACCTGTGTTTCTGTCACTATACTTACATTCTAACTGTGCAGTACAGCATTATCAAATTGGTAAGAGTGCAGTATTTGCAAAGAAATCAACCAAAAACTTCACAGATTTAACTACAAATCAGCACAAGTGCTCATTCATTAATTATCTGTGCTCCCTCAGATATGAATTCACGAAAGTGACGTAGTAAAAATAGCTACATAGGTACGTATCTCATTAAAAATTGAATGAGAAGCGACTCTTCGCCCGCATTTTCAGAATATCCAGAGAGAGTTTTCACATATGCGTAATTAAGCTCTCAGCAATGTAAATTAATTTGATTGAGTCGAGCATTAATTTGTATTCTATATAACACATTAATTAAGACATGCAAATATTTAAGAACCTTTACCGCATGAATTCCTATTATTGCGTGGCACAATGAAACCATCCATACAAAAGTAGTTTACCGACGTATCTACGTTCAACCAAATAGGAATATAAACAGATCATATCTTACATTAATTGGAACAGTGAACTTGAGTTAATCTAAACTGTTATAAATAAACGGAAATAAATGAATAATTTAGCTTCTCCGATATTTTCATAAGCTTTGTTTCATTTCAAGAAAGTAGATATCAATATTATAGAGATGTTGCGATGAGTTGCGGAGTTAGTAGCATTAAACAGCCGGTCCGTCGGGAGTCAAGCCGGCAACCGGTAATAAGCCACCGCCAGTGTCCTCTGCATTATTGATTAGCATTTGCAGTTAAATAAGCATTTTCTTTAACCAAAGTACAAATATTCTAAGGGTATGTCGTTCTAAAGCGTCTTTTTCCGACGTTTCAACTGGCGTCACTTTGTGTGTTACTTCTTTTCTAAGTTCTTTTCTTAGAGGGTTTCTTTCAACGTGATCAAACCCTCTAACCAAACTCTTTTCACGCTCTAGGAGTCTTCTCAGGGTATGAAAAGTGTGTGCTTTGATTATGATGCTTAAATTATACTTTAATGGTTGGACTTTTCTGACAAACAACACCAATAAGTTCAGTATAGAACCGTGACCTTATTGGTGGTGTACTTCAGTGAGGTCAGAAGCGTAGAACTCACTGCTGACGACGTGTATTTCAAGGTGGCCAATAACCACAATTAAAACCAAACGCTCAAAATCTAGTCACAATCTCAAGTCCGCAGACAAACAATTACAAAAAGTTGTCAAAAATAGAGAAGCAATAAGACTCATATCACAATGGCCTGATTGACTTGTTCACAAACTAAATTAAATTTAAATTTAGTGCATATTTTTCTTTCTATTTTAATAAGAAAGATAACATTTTAGTTTAATCCTGTTAAATTATGATACTCCATAGACAGTTTAAACGCGATTAAAACATGACGACCACAAATATGTCAATTTACGTCATGAGCGGACTAGTTTGACAGGTCTAAACTAACATTTACAACAAACAAAATATTTAAACGGTTTCGTTAGTTCCCTTTGATATTCTCTTCTCACACAACGTCATCCAATTTTCTTTGCTCGTTGTAGTTTCAACAAGAAAAGGAAGCTTATATTTTCAGCGTGTCTTAAATCATTTTAGTGCTATAAGTTATAACAGAAATGAGAAAATACGACCGCGGAAGACATAAAGAACGAGTCTTAGCTGTATTTGGCCTTGAGAAGTTTCAGTTTCAGCGCCACTAATTAGGGCTTAAATTTTTGACTTAGCGCACTTACACATCTTATTTTTGTGGAAACTCGGTCATTATATAAAATACAGAATGGTGCTGATAATACGACAATAAATGAAAACACGGATAATGCTGGTTCATAGGAATAATCCTAAACCATAGAAAAACACCTACCATAAAAAAACAAATTTCAAACAAGCTAAATCGCATAAAATTGTAAACGGAATAGAACATCCTTTAAAATATTGGTTTACTGACCTCCGATCAGCGACGGCGCGGTCGTAATTCGACTTGCTTTTTTCGCGCCATTATTATTAAAGTTTAGTACCTACCGCTGGATGCGGCGGTCAACAATTTATAAGCGCTTCCTCATCAACATGTACATCATGTAGAAAATGTGAAAAATTAAAAATAATTTCCTGTGACTAAACTAATGGATATATCTAGGTATATGTTTTTTATGGGTAGACTGAGAATATGTTGAGGTACACGATGTTTATTGTCGTATTGTCATCGCCATTTTGTATATAAATAATTTATACTTACACATATACATGATTCCAGGGATTTCAATGGGCAATATGTTTCATAAGTTATTTAAAAAAATATGCTTGTTTATACAGATTGACAGCGTAGACATTGCACTTTTGTAGGAAATGAATGACCTTCGTTTTTAATAGAAAACCGACAAAAATTTCAACGCACCCCGCGTTGAAAATAGAATGTTCAGAATTTGACGACACGGTTGGTGCAGCGTGTCACGTGTTCACGGCACGAAACAAATATTTGTACTTATGACCTACTGATAGTTTCTGATCTGGCTGTTTGTGTATGTGAAATTAATCTTGGTAAACACATCCACGATACAGTAGTAATTCTTAATATGCGTCAGAGGTTAAAAAAAAATGGAATCATAATCTAAGTCGAAAGATTCGTAAAGCATCGCCTCTGTTATTCTTCATATTTGAGAGACAGTTTCCTGACAGTGCTGATATGGTTTAATAATTTATACTCCTGTAATATCATCATCATCATCATCATTTCAGCCGAAAGACGTCCACTGCTGGACATAGGCCTCCCCCAAGGTTCTCCACGACGACCGGTCCTGCGCCTCCCGCATCCAGCGGTTTCCCGCGACCTTCACCAGGTCGTCGGTCCACCTTGTCGGGGGCCTACCCACGCTACGTCTTCCGGTGCGTGGTCGCCACTCGAGAACCCGTCGGCCCCATCGGGCATCGGTCCTACGGGCAATGTGTCCAGCCCATTGCCACTTCAGTGTTGCAATTCTTCGGGCTATGTCGGTTACTCTCGTTCTTCTGCGGATCTCCTCATTCCTGATTCGATCGCGCAGTGAAACCCCAAGCATAGCCCTCTCCATTGCCCTTTGAGCGACTTTGAGCCTTCTTATAAGGCCCATTGTTAGCGACCACGTCTCAATTCCATAAGTCATCACTGGCAACACACACTGGTCGAAGACTTTTGTCTTGAGACACTGCGGTATTTCGGACGAGAAGATTCTACGTAGCTTCCCGAAAGCAGCCCAGCCGAGTTGGATTCGACGATTGACCTCTTTCTCGAAGTTGGACCTTCCTAACTGGATAGTTTGTCCCAGGTACACGTAGCTGTCAACAACTTCGGGAACAGAGTCTCCAATCTTTATAGGAGTCGGTACAACATGGGCATTAGACATGACTTTCGTCTTGCCCATGTTCATTTTAAGACCGACTCGCTTGGAGGCCCTACTGAGGTCTTCGAGCATTGTACTCAGGTCCTCCGCGGTCTCAGCCATGACTACGATATCATCAGCAAACCGAAGGTGTGTCATGTACTCGCCATTGATGTTGATGCCCAGTCCTTTCCAGTCCAGAACCTTGAAGACATCCTCCAATGCAGCGGTGAACAGTTTCGGAGAGATAACATCTCCCTGTCTGACACCACGCTGCAGAGGTATTGGTTTCGAGGTCTGGTCCTGTATTCGGACTGACATGGTGGCGTTTTCGTACAAACCCTTCAGCGCTTCAATATACCGATAGTCTACTTGGCACCGCTGGAGAGACTGCAGTACAGCCCAGGTCTCGATCGAATCAAAGGCTTTTTCGTAGTCCACAAACGCCAAGCAAAGGGGTAGGTTATACTCCTCGGCCTTCTGTATAACCTGCCGCAGCGTATGTATGTGGTCTACTGTGCTGTAGCCTTTTCGGAAACCGGCTTGTTCGGGCGGCTGGAAGTCGTCAAACCTGCAGGCGAGACGATTTGTGAGGACTCTTGAAAACAACTTATAGACATGACTCAGAAGTGAGATGGGTCTGTAGTTTTTCAAAAGGGTGTTGTCACCCTTTTTGAAAAAGAGTACCACCACACTTCTGTGCCATGCCTGTGGCGTTTTTCCCTTATCTATGACGGAATTAAATAACTTCTGAAGGGCCCTAAGGATCGCTTCACCACCCGCCTTCAGCAGCTCTGCCGTTATTCCGTCATCGCCTGGCGCCTTGTTGTTTTTAAGCTGTTTCAGAGCCAATCGAATCTCCTGCAGGCTGACGTCCGGGATATCTTCAGTGTAGTGTCGAGTTAATCTTGCTCTAGGGTCTTCAGCAAGATTTAATGCGGGTCTTGTCGTTGAAGTGTAGAGCTGTTCATAGAAATTACTCCTGTAATATACCATTTATGTATCAGATAACAGGAAAACAATTGTTATTTCATTGTCTCTGAAACACCGCTTCGTGGCAAAGATGTTACAAACTTAGATTGAACTTCACGTGCACTGACGACGGCGCGGCCGACGCACTAAGTAGAGACAGACATTCTCAACTAAGACGTTCAAATTATTGCAATGCAGTACTAAATTAAAGGAATTTAACTGAATTAAAGGAGAATCGGTCCCAGCTCTGAAACACTAGTGATTGTTAATATGTACTCATCTATTAAATAGATGAGAGTTGATACTCATCTATTATTGATGATATATTAACAATCAAAACATCTACATAATTTATAAACATAAATAATAATAAACTAAAGGCACATTATTTTTGGGTGTTCTCGTCTAGCTAACGGAGAGTACTTGCATATACACAACTTGTAGCCAGCATAATTCATCAGCAACTTGCTCTTAAATAAAACCTTTTGGAATTAGAGGTGCCGTACTACAGTTTGCCCGAGCCAGTTCTTGAAAATGGTGGCTCAGTGGTAGGCCATAACATCGGCTGCCGGCAGAAGTTACCACCCACCAGATAAAGTCTTGCCGCCAAGCGATTCGTCGAGTTCCGGCATGATGTCTGGTGAAGCCGTGCGGAGGATGGGAGCAGTTGTGTTATGTGTGCCGGTTATGATGCGCCAAATGTTGTTGTGTCGGGAGTTTGGTCGTGAAGGATCTCCAGATCAAACTCCCTATGGCGGAGCATCGTTGTTCGTGTTGTTGAGTTTAACATTGCATCACCTCGCTCAACTGCCGCCTCCCTTCCTATTCACTAAGTTTTTTTTAGTGAATAGGCTAAATAAACTAGCGCGCTTTACCATCAACGATTGCATCACTGCTTACCATTAGGCGGGATTGCGGTAAAGCACTAGTTTATAATTATTTAAAAAAATATGACTGAGGACTATTGTTGCCACTAAGCCTGATATAATAATGAATGTGGATCGATCAAAGCGGCGTGCAATGGTTGTTGACATAACTATCCCTCATAATGGAAACCTCATGAAAGTCGAGAAAGATAAAGAAATCAAGCATCTTGACGTGGCTCGCGAGATTGTCGACATGTGGGAGGTGGATTCAGCAATCATTGTACCAATGAGTACAGTGAGAGTGAGTTATCATAGTCAATGGCTTAATAGCCAAGAGCCTCGACTAGAGCCTCCTGAGGTGTCCCTCAGGAGGCTCTAGTTAGGCAGCTGGATCAAGGGCTTGGTTCAGAAAGCGGTACTTATGGACACGGATCGCATTGTCAGGAGGATATTTGAATATTAAAAAACATAATTCATATGTAAACATGTAAAAAGGAAATATAGGAATAATAAATACAAAATGAAAACAACATAGAAAACGATATGTTATGTGTTAAAATGATTAATACAGGAAAAATATCATTAATATTGAAGATAATTGTGTATCATGTTCAATAATAACTAAATATATTTTCAATAGATACATACTCATTTAGCACTAAATAAATAAATAAAATAAATATATACGGACAAATCACATAGATTGAGCTAGCCCCAAAGAAAGTTCGAGACTTGTTTTATGGGATACTAACTCAACGATACTATTATTTATAATAGTTACATATATAGATAAACATTCAAGACCCAGGCCAATCAGGAAAAGATCGTTTTCCATCATGACCTGGCCGGGGAACGAACCCGGGGCTTCCACGTCGCAGGTATTTCACCGTGAAACCTTAGGTGAACTGAGCTGTCATTTAGCACTAAATATTTCTACTATTTAGTATAATCGATTCCAGCAGTGCGATTCTGTTAATCATTTCACCGTGAAACCTTAGTTGAACTGAGCTCTCATTCAACTAATGCTTGGGATTGATTCCTACAAATGACAGTTCACTCTTAGCTAACTTTATCTAACTTTTTGCGTTGAGATTTTTATGGAATTGGCTGAATCAAAAAAAAATCTATGGCTCGGCTGTAACAGAGCAATAGATTTTACAGATTTACTGATTTACTCAGGTAGGCTGTACATTGAGCCTATAAACACGTCGGTCTATAGCTGCTTGCTTGTATAAAGCTACAGTTGTGGAGAGAAACCTGCCGGATGCTCGGGCTAGTAGGCAATCAATCCGTTCCGAAAGAGAGGCTATGGTAAAGCGAGCGAGTGTTGCACTACAGGCAGTCTCCGAATGGGGCCATGCCAATCTTGTAGTATTAAATGCCGCCAAAACATATGCGTGTCTTTACACCGTCAAAAGGAGCCCGTTCACCTTGGCTCGTACTTTTCGAAATGTATCCTTGGAGGGTACCAACCGCCTTCAGCTTTTAAAAATTGAGATTTCCTCGAATCTAAACTTTGGGCAGTTCATTGAGTCCAAGGCCAAGGTGGCTGCCAGGAAACTTGGCGTTATCGCAAAGGTTCGGCAGTACTTCACATCAGGGCAGCTTTTAATGTTGTACAAAGCACAGGTCCGTTCGTGTGTGGAGTACTGCAGCCACATTTGGGCTGGTGCTGCTAAGTGTCACCTGGCCACTTTGGATTCAGTGGAGAGGCTGATTGGTGACCCTGATTTAACTCGAGAGGGTACTCGCCTTACGATGGGTCGTCCGTTGGTGCAACGTGGATGGTGGAACGATGTGCTCTAGGACCAGAGCACAGGCGTAGAGTAGCCAGCCTTTCGGTGTTCTATAGGATGCATTTTGGGGAGTGTGCGAGGGAATCGCATGATTTAATTCTCCCATCTCCGTTACACCATCGGACGACCCGCCGTACGGCGAGTTTCCACCCTTACGTTCTTAACACCACTACGATCCTCGATTTCGCCTCCTACTTTATACCGCGTACATAGAGGGACTGGAAAAATTTTCCAGCGGTGGGTTTCCGTCAGACAATTTGATTGTCTTCAAGGCTAAAGTGAATAGGCTCTTAATAAACTAGTGCGCTTTACCATCAACGATTGCGTCACCGTCACTCACTTACTATCAGGCGGGATTGCGGTCAAGCGTTAGTTTATGATTTGTTAAAAAAGAGTAGCTTTAGACTTAAACAAAACATAAACATCATTCTTTAAGAAAAAAAAGTGTATGTTTCAGTCACAATTTGAATAGCTATTATCTTTAGTAGAAATAGGGGAGCGCAATGATGTAGCAGAGACGACGTGAAATGTTCTATTATATTACATAACATATATATCCTGATCTGAACATTAGATAAATGTGAGAAAACACCCGTGCTCGTGTTGGAAGAGGAAAAAGCGTGTTATATTTAAAATCTAGTGTAATTTTCCTCACCAAAAATTTTATCATTATATTGTAGCTCGATTTTATTAACTATTTATGTCAATGTAAATTGTTATCACTTTTTCTACCCGGAAAACTTATTAGCTTTATATTCTCATACAGTGTTCTTAAACAATTTTTTTTTATGATTATAAACTAGCGCTTGACCGCAATCCCGCCTGATAAGCAGTGATGCGATCGTTGATGGTAAAGCGCGCTAGTTTATTAAGAGCCTATTCACTCAGAAAAACTGAGCGAATAGGAAGGAAGACGGCAGTTGAGCGAGGTGATGCCATGTTAAACCCAACAACAAACAAATTTAAGGCTTTTTACAATTTTTAAACACTAAAGTAAAAACGGCTATGTAGGAGAAGGATTTGAGCACGAAGAGTTCCGTAAAGTCTCCAATAGCTCCTGAACTAACAGAGTTATCTTAGCCATTGCATATAGGGCCTATTTTAACAAAAATATGTGAAATGGCCTATTTTAACAGAAATATGCGAAAATCAGAAAAAAGTTGGGAAAAGTAACTATAAGTAACATAAAATAAACAGTACACGACAACCTTGGCGCAACTCAATTAGTAAAGTTGTTGAACAGTTAAAGTAAGTAGTAGGCAATCTACCTACGTGAGACCACACCTGCAGTGAACGTTAAATAAAGAAATGGCAAAGTAGAATGAATCACAAAGATAACTCAATGCACGAAGCGTACCAATTTTTTTTTTTAATAATTATAAACTAGCGCTTGACCGCAATCACGCCTGATGGTAAGCATTGATGCGATCGTTGATGGTAAAGCGCACTAGTTTATGAAGAGTATATTCACTCAGTAAAACTGAGAGAATAGGAAGGAAGACGGCAGTTGAGTGAGGTGATGCAATGTTAAACCCAACAACACGACCAACGATGCTGCGCCAAAGGGAGATTGATCTGAAGACCCTCCACAACCAAACTCCCAACACAACAACATTTGGCGCATCGTATCCGGCACACACATATAGTCGTGGTGGCCTAGTGGTTAAAACACCAGCCTCTCAAGTACCAGTGCGCGGGTTCGATTCCAGGTCAGGCAAGTACCAATGTAACTTTTCTAAAGTTATATGTACTTTCTAAGTATATCTTGGACACCAATGACTGAAGGTGAAGGAAAACATCTTGAAGAAACCTGGTGATTACGCTCAATCCTTCTCTGTATGAGAGGAGATCTGTGCCCAGCAGTGGGACGATAAAAAGGTTGTTGATGATGATGATGATCCGGCACACATCGCAACACAACTGCTCAGACCCGTCCTCCGTTCGGCTTCGTTTTGTATATCGAAAAAGGCAATTGAGGGTGCAATTATTTATTTACTCGTGTAATATAAAACGACAATACCAAGCGTCACAATTTTCCTGCTCATAACTCATTAAATTTTGAAAAAAATCTTCTTAAAAAAGAATCTCCCTTTCGGTCTACCATGTCTGCGTAAAATTATAAAAAACTTCAGAGATAAAAGAATTGTGCGGAGTAAAATAAAATGCAATTACACAAAAGGACAAACACAAATAACTTGTAAAGTAGTGACCTTAAGAATTCTAATGCCTTTTAGAAATTGTTAATAATTTCTCTTATCAAATAAAGTCTGAACGAGCATACTTCATTAAATTCCAATTCGAGCGAATTATCATATCTTTAAATCTTTTACGCATTCTGTGTTTAAGAGTCTATTAATTAGAAAGTTAAACGAATTAATTTTGGAGATAGACGATTTCATTCATTGATCATAATAGATTCCAATTTTTGAAATTACAACTAAGCTTTAGCATAATTATTTTATCTGACTAGGTACTGAAAATGAAGAAGAAAGTTGATAAGTATTCATTATTATGATCATTCACAGGTCATAACTGCTATCTTAATTTTGACAATTAAGGTTTCAATTGACTGTTGATTCTATAACTTTTTTTTTTTGTTAAATACTTCAAACAAACACCAAAATAATATAGGAAAATCAAACAACAATCAAGGGTTGTATTACCGCTGAAATTAGGAAGCCGGTCCTCAGGTAATTTATTTATTGGATACCCGTATCTGGTACCCAATATCAGACACGTGCCAGATTATTTAAGCAGTAGGTACTTCGTATTTAACCTAACCTAAGCTTATGATACAAAACGTGTGTTACAAGTTACTTTCAGGGGTAAATAAACTGTCTAAAATTACATCTTTAGAAATAGTGATGTTGGGACCACCCTCAAACATCACTATTTCAAAAGATGTTTTTGTGTATTTTTTTTATAAAAATGTGGATGTTGATCAAAGCTCGTTCCTTTTTTACGTAAGAAAAGCTACTTACCAATAGGGAAAATTCTTAGCAGAAAATATTTGACATATTTCTCAAAATTCATTTGATTACACGTCCATGTTTCGGCCATAAAAATAACATGTGTACGAATTTCGGCCCATTAGATTAGGAGTAATCGGTTATGAGAGATAGAAAGACAGACACACGTTATCTTCGTTTTTTATTTCAGACAGAACCCAAGCTTCAGAGTTAAAATAGGAATATCATTAGTTACCACGCTTTATAAATGAATTGGTGATCGCTAACCTCGTGTTGAAATATATAACTGTAAGAGATTTGCTTAGTTCTATAGACTTCAGTATTCAGGACAGTTTTTGAAAAACCTTCGTAACTTTTGAATTATAAACATTTCCTTTCCTTTGCACTTACACGTGAAAGGTGTTATGTATAACAAGCTGGTCCCCGGAGGGTTTTCCTAGCCACTCGATTAGCTCGATGTACCTACGCAGTTCGTAGTGATGTAATGAACTAACAACTGGTAACTAATCCATTAATAGCCTGCATGCTAATGCATCTATCCTCGTCAATGTCTATAAGTAAACTTCAGCTCACTAATTAAAAATAGATTAATTGTGTATAAATATCTGAAATGTACCTAAGTTACACATACGAAGAAAGGAAGAAAAGTAAAAATTAAGTGATGAGAACAAGAGCAAAATAAAAAAAGAACAAATATTCGGACACAGCCGAACACCCCACAACTGATAAAATGAACCACGTCGCGGAAATAAAATGTTCACGGCATGAAGGTGTATAAAATGTGCTTTTAAATAATTAATAAATCGTCAATCGCTTGGACCTTTTGATTTAAACTTCAACTAAGAATATCAGCATAAGCCACATGATATAAAGGACTTTGCAAAGCTATTATTGAGATTATTATCAAAACGCACAGATACTTATCCATACTCAAACAAGACACACAGTTTATCTAATTATGCATCGTTATTTTTTTTTTCATGCGAAACCTGAATATAGTTTGTTCAGAATAAGCAACTGAATCAATGCCAATCATTTTGCCACTATGTTATATTTTTTCTTAAATACATTTAGAAATTGTTGTAGTGTGGTTACCAAGCGCGCACGGTAGATCATAGTACTCCACGCTCGCGCAACAGCTGACGCCAGAGGTCAACGCACCTTTCATCCGCCCTAGCTTAGCATGGACCATATTTTTGTTGGGACAGCCAAGTAGGATAACAAGCTCATAACTTTGTGGTTTTTCATGATATCTTTTTGAAATTTTGTACATAGATTCTTTACTTAAAAATACTGGACATGTGTTTTGGGATACGCATAAACAAAAAATAATGTAGTATTCAATGTAAACTGTGCCATTTATCAATTATTCTTTCTTTTGTAATCATATTATACTTCAGCGCTGTCATGTGTTAAAGTACCTAGTGTCTATCTGACAAAACAAATGCTAGGACTACTTGTACAAATTTACTTCATATAGTGGCCCCAGGCCCAGACCCGCGGCTGAATCGCTATTCAAGGTAAATACAATATTTATAAGTAGGGGTTTACGACTGCGGCAATAATTCAAGGTGTAATTAAGAAACGATGTTTATGAGGTTTATATGATGAATATATATTATGAGCTCACCGCATGTTTGTCAGTGGCAAGTAATCTAATAATAATGACGCCTTCACTGTGTCATGCTTGTCATGAAATTGAGATCACATTCCAAAAATTTGATAAAACCTGAATCTAATAGAAGGTACAAACTTGAAAGTAATTACTGAATACAAGCTGTCGCTAGCCAAAAATAACCAAAAGAATGTTTTAAGGATACCTTTTAAATTCCATAAAGATGAACCTATCACGTGCGTTTGAGTGAAGTTTTCGCTAACATTTCATTTCTCAAAGCCTTTACTAGCCAACGTCAGTCAGGTTCCTTTCTCTAGGCACCATCTCACGGCCAGATTCCTCTCAATTTACTCTGACGCGTACTGTACCCAACAGCAAAACTCCACAGAAACTTGAGTGGGTTTTTTAAGCAAAAATATTTTACACTGAATATTTAATATACCAATTTACCTTCCACTCTCTTAAAAAATGTTAATGTAATTAACCGTTTTAACATAATAAAATACCCGGAATGTTCTCATTTTACATGTTAAAAAGTACGCAACGCATTGTTTAAAACTGGAAATGTGCTAATGAGATTAATATGGTAATATTATCTCATATGTAAAGGAGACAGGCTTGTTTCCCTGTTGACCCAAAATTTTACCGTTGGTAGAGGCATGTCCCTATAGTAGGTTTTAGTTATAAAACAAAATTTCTGCCAAACGGAATTGGCTTACCAGTGTGAATGAAATAAAGCGAATGCAGCGTGAAGTTATATGCTGATTTTTCAAAAGCCGGGTAACATTTTTTTTAAGTATCCTATACTATACTACTGCTCGGCAAAGGCCATTTTCAAATCCTTCCAGAAATTTTCCTGTCAAACCAGTGCGTCACGATGCTAAATCGTATCGCCATCTATGTATTTCTGGGCCGTCCTCAGTGGCGCAGTCTATCTTCAGGTATCCTTTATGTCCAGGCTTTTCCCCAACGGTCATCGTGTATTCGACCGATGTAACCCACGCAACTTCTACTAAACAACTTTCCTACATCCATTATTCCCGTTTTGGAACGCATAGAGGTGTTTCGAATTCCGTACTGAATATTTTTTTTACAATATGTTAGGTAAAAATAAAAATGATGGTTTCACAAATTTTCTGTACCAAAGCTGTCCGACCATTATTTTATTCATTAGATAAAAGTTGTCTGACAATTGAAAAATCGGCTTTAAATAAAGTAAAAAGCTTTTAAATTATTAAAGGCATCCTAATTCCTAACCAAACAAACACCAATAACATAATTTTCAGTTGGAAGTAACATATCCGTCATAAAATAAATAACTTAGTTATTACCAAAGTACGACTTCATGAAACAGTAAACGAATCTCTCTAGAACACAATTATCACATGATGATTTCATCGATTGTAATAAAGGCCAGCATCAAACACATTATCAAATGACAAACACAATAATGTTAACTCATTGGTAAACAAAACCACTCAAGTGTACTCACTACGGTACGATTTCCGTGGAAATGTGTCCAATCTACTAACCTTATATCTCTGGTTTGTAGCGCTGTCAAGCACTAAAGTACCGTCTATCTGATAAAATAAATGCGGGAACGACTTGGAGAAATTTTGTTCACATAGTGCCCTCAGACCCGCGGCTGCCTCGCTATTCGAGGTACATACAATAATCATAAGTAGGGGTTTACGGGTGCGCATTATTCAACCGTGGAATCTGCGGAATGTCGTGAACTATTTGCACTGCGGCTGCCTTAGTACGTCCACTTATATAGGAGGCACAGGTTATATATTTGTTTATCAGATAAGTTTGTTATTCTTGATTGCATTTGGTTATCGAAATATTATGCGTTATTATGTATTTATGTCTGGTGAGAATACCTGTTTAGACTTTGTACTTGGACTTGAACTATAGAGAAACAAATTGGTAGTTGGTTTATGAAGCATTTTTCCTTATTGATGATTGTGAATTTTGATATTTCTGTACATCAATATTGTAAAAGCTCATTCTTCACAAGCCTAAGTACATAATTAATTTCATTAATAACTTCTTACAGTAATGTAGCTCATAAATTCCTTGAGTCAACCGCTTTGATTCTGGTACCTACTATGTATTTGTGCTGCTGTGGAAATTGTATTTACTTCGTTTTAACCATAATTTACGAATACTTATGAACCTACTAGCTGCTCCCCGCGGTTTCACCCGCATAAGTTTGGATCACGAGGAAACATCGGAATAAAACTATACCATGTGTTATTCCAGGTTATAAAAAATCTGCTCAATCCTTCTCTGTATGAGAGGAGACCTGTGCCCAGCAGTGGGACGATAAAAAGGTTGATAATGATGATGATGAAACAATCTGTGTGCCAAATTTCATCTAAATGCGTTTAGTAGTTTTTGCGTGACAGGTCTGTTTCCCAGCATTAGGAACATTATAGGCTGGAATGCTTTATTACCGGTTTTTAACCATAAAAATAACATCTAAAGGCGTTCAATAATTAGTGCGTGAAAGGTCTGATTTCCAGCATTGGGAACATTATTGGCTGGTATTATTGCTGTGACCCTCTAGGATATCAATAACTGTAGACAGGTACTTATATAGTTAGGCCCATGGTTGTACTTATTTTATCCCCAAAATTGGTACATTAGCTATCGTAAAAACGATATACCTCATAAAAAGAAAGATAGTAAGATATGTATAATCATTAAGATAAAAACTTGACTAAAGATCCCTCTGCAGCCTTTGACATTAATAACAAGTTGGAAAAAAGTTAACAAACGTGATTAGTTATCTATTTTTTAAGTAAAACGTCTGATGGTACATTATTTATACATAGATATAATTAACGGCGTGAGTCAATGATCATCTTCAACAATCTCATTAATATTAGTTGTTTTATTTGTAGACCATAATTTTAGAACCCAATTATTATTTAGGTTATAAATATTAAAATTCAACTAGTAATAATATGCCACTTTTCATTTATAACTGAAAATGGAATTCAGTTTAATAATTATACTATCAAGACTGACAAGTATTGATCATAAGTCGTTATATATAAACATAATTATAATTAACATAACATTAAGCCAAGAGCAACTTTGTCAACTGACTTGTTGTTAGAGTTTACGGGCTTGTGAGAAAGTGTGCAAATGTAGCGACGTGAGAGCTATGCTACATTGTGTGTGTGTGTGTGTGTGTTATTGGACTTAGATTTATTGTTCGTTGAATTATTTGTCAATTTTTTTTGTCGTTGTTGCATAACTTACACCCTTTTTTTGGATTGGAAATCATCAAATGACTTCTCCCGCTCTGGGCGGAGCGGAAGGGCGTGTCAGACTTTTACTGACTAAAACCCACCTGTGTTTCTTAACTTGTCTGTGCATCTTAACGGCCAAGGCCACTGTTTCTTGTTTAACCAACCCGCAACCCTGACCCAGGAAGCATCGGTCTTTGTGGACCCCGTCACGATATGCTGACATCTCTTTGAGGCGCGCGTGAAACACGACGCGCCGTCGACTCGGGCCTGGTCCTTACCGGGCGGCGAGCTGATAACTTACACCCTTACTTATCTATTCCGTGGCTTACATATAATAGACTTTTAATACAGTTTTCGAGTTCAAGACAATATATTGTCCAAAACTTCAAAATAAAGACTGAAAATAAAGGTATACAATTATCAGATTCAGCATTTCCATCTTAATTATATTTATTGTCAATCAGTGGGTAATTTTATATTAAATTTTGGATGCGATTTTTCATAATACAGTTTGATAGAATACTCGTATAGTTTGTTCAGAATAAGCAACTGAATCGATTCCAATTATTTTTACACCGTGTTATATTATTTCTCAAATACATTTAGAAATGTTTGCAATGTGTTTACCTACCGAGCGCACAACACAGCTGGCTGTAAATCTTAGTAGGGGTAAAGTGAGACAGGGCCCCCGCGCCGAGACGCCGCGGACGGGCGAACACTGCATTGTCCATATTTTAATAGGACAACCAGATAACATCACAAACTCATAAGTTTGTGATTATTTGGATATAAAGAATTTTAATATTTAGAACCTATAAATTGTGATATCCTTTTGAAATTTTGTACATAGATTCTTTACTTAAAAATACTGGACACGTCGTGGAACAAGTCGTGGTGGCCTAGTGGTTAAAACACCAGCCTCTCAAGTATGAGTGCGCGGGTTCGATTCCAGGTCAGGTAAGTACCAATGTAACTTTTCTAAAGTTATATGTATTTTCTAAGTATATCTTGGACACCATTGACTGAAGGTGAAGGAAAACATCTTGAGGAAACCTGGACTTTAAGTCTGAAATCGCCAACCCGCATTGAGCAAGCGCGGTGATTACGCTCAATCCTTCTCTGTATGAGAGGAGACCTGTGTCCAGCAGTGGGACAATAAAAAGGTTGATGATGATGATGACTGGACACGTGTTTCGGGTTTCGCATAAACAAAAAATAACGTTGTATATACATATTGAAGTCTGCCAATTTTCTTATTTTTTGGTTGTTATTATGAGTCGTCTGAAGACAACCAGTCTTACTAACGGATATACTATTATCAACGGATACTCAGCAATTGGGTTATGGACAGCGTCATATTGGCAGTCGCTCCATGCAAAATACCTAGCTGCATTTGGGTAGACCAGAAGCTGACCCCAACACAGTTGGGAAAAGGCTAAGCAAGTGATGATATCTGAATAATAAAATGAATATTTTTTTAAATATAAATTATAAACTAGCGCTTGACCGCAATCCCGCTGGATGGTAAGTAGTGAAGCACTCGATGATCGTAAAGCGTACTAGTTTATTAAGAGCATATGCACTCTAGTCTTGAAGACACTCAAATTGTAGTCCGGCGGAAATACCGCCGCTGGCAAATTGATCCAATCCCTCGATGTACGCGGTATGAAAGAGCAGGCGAACCGCTTCGTCCGAATCGTAGTGGTGTTAACGACGTAAGGGTGGAAACTCGCCGTGCGACGGGTCCTCCGATGGTGGAACGGATATGGGGGAATTAGATCATGCAATTCCTTCGCACACTCACCAAAATGAATTCTATAGAACACTTGTGCTCTAGGCTGTGGAGACCGTTTTGAATTAAATCTGGGTCCCCTATCCCATCCCCTTAGTACGTCTCTTCACCGAATCTAAAGTGGCCAGGTGACATTTTGAATTTGTAAAACCACTGATTCAAACCTCACCTAACGCATACCTAGGTATTTTTCTTGCAATATGTATTTCTCTATGAATAAAACAGAACACTTTAACTTTGTATAGGTAACGTTATAAATAATAAGCGTGGCCCAAAGTATCGATAAAAAAACAGAATCGCCAATAACTTATTAGAGCTTTCAGTTCAATGGATCGTATATAATCAATTTGTCGACAGATAAACGAAATCGTCCAGCAGATTATCTGTTCAGGCACGAGCGGCCATGCGCCGTACTAAGCAATATTTAGCTACTTATTATTTTTTAAATATATTTTGTTACGATATCGATATTCTGTTAAAAAGATTATGTTTAACTTTTAATGTAATTCTTTAATAAATTAAAATTTAAAAACGTGCTAACCTTTTCTAGTACGTACCTATGTAGCAGTATAGTTTGAAGTACTACCAAGTACCAAGCTTCGAAACGAACACTGGACGAATCCATTATTTTAAGTTAGGTACTTTTAAATCAGTCTGAGACTAAGGACCGTATTACTGAACCTTACTCAAGATTAAAGCATTACTTAAAACTAGTTTCAACCAATCAAATAGCTTCCAACGAGATTTAAGTAATGCTTAAATCTTGAGAAAGGATCTGTAATACGGTCCTAAATGTACACTTGTGATACACGCACACGTATCGACGGCCACCATCGCGTCGACTCGTGGCAACAACTGCAGTTCCCTCTAGCGATGACGCATTCCGTTTGTCTCTAGCAGCACTTAAGTACTACATAGAAGTGTTATGTAGGTGCTACAAAAGTTTTGCCTACCAACGAATTCTCCAAGACTACTTTAGCAACTTACGGCATTTATAAATAAATAAACACTGTTTAATTTTAGAAGACTAGTAGAAACAATTGAGACCCATTTAAAAATTAGTTTATATTCTGTAGCAGTAACAATTTAAGAAATAATTACGAGATTAATATAAAATAAGGCGTAATTTTTATTAATTTTATTGATGGTCCCGGTGCGGCGGCGCTGTTAGGACGTGAGGTTTTTATAGTACTGGCGTAAAATGAAACCACTTCTGCAGTGTAGGCCATAGTGAAGGCGTAGCCATAAATCGACCGTAACGTCCGCGAAACCAGCCTTAATCAACACCCTTTTTACATCTTTTTTACGAGATGAAGTATCACAATTTATAGCTCAATAAGATGGCTACACGTAAATAAGATAGAAACAGTTATTAAAACATTTTACAGGTGTGCGGCTGATTACATGCTTCGTCTAAATGCGTGATTTGCCAGCATGTATAATCGCAGAAACGGTTCACAGGTCGACTGTAAAATCATTTTCCTGAAGATATGGTAAGGTCATCTAAAATAAATGAAATAAACCAAATAATAAAATTAAATTTAATACACTGAATAATTGCAAGTACACAACTAACCTGCACTCTGCGGATGAAGCGGTCTGCGACACAGGTTCTTCTTGCTTCTGTTGATTTGAAGTAGTCGTCACTTGCTGAGCTTGCGATGTTAACGCTAACGCCTTATATCTTGACTGCTCGGCCGTAGGCAACACAATATCTACCGATCTTGATCTAAGTCCACTTCCAGGTACAGTCAGAGAGTTTCCGGTACCATTCAACTCCTCAGCTCTACCACCAGAAACTTTTGAGAAACACGAGTCGACGGACGCGGCGCGATCACGTTTTAGTTCAGGAACTGCCAAGTAGATGTCGTAAACCAGGCAGTCTTTAGCAGCGTTGGCCGCTTCCTCTTCGGATGCACGAACATTTTCGAGTGAACTACCCGTGGGCTCCACGAAGAAAGCTTCTTGTCTTGATATAGAACGCCTTCGTTGTGGAAGCATGGGAGGTTCATCAACTGGCGGTTGTAGTTCGAATGATGGTGCTCCCGGTGTCGGCGGCGGTGAGTGCACCGGGGGTGGCAGGAATGTTCTGGGTGGAGGTGGCGGAGCGAGCAGCACTTGCGGCACATCCTGCTCGCTCTCGTCCTCTTCGTCGTCGTCCTCTGCTGAAGAGGAGGCAAGCGCGCGCTCGGGCGTGACGCGCTCCTCGCTGCGCCGCGAAAGCCACGTCTCCATGTGGCGGCAGTGCACGCATGGTGGCGGCGTGCCCTTTCCGGAGCGACGACGGGACCACAAACGCGGGACCTGTCATAAAATACAAACCATTTTAAAATTCACAGGGACCACAATAATTATCTGCTGCACTGATTTAATATGCTCTCTGTAATAAGTACCTGACGTTAAGCCAAGCAAGGCTGTACCTACTTGTAAATTAAACAACTTAATTTATTTATTAAGTACAATGAATTTATACCATAAAATATTATGTTTACACGATGGTCACGGTGTTTTTTTTTTTTTAAAAATTGGTCTGTTGGTACGTGACTATTACGTGCTATTACATACAACTTCCTCAGTGCCTGGGAAGGCATAATAAGCCGTTTGTCCCGGCTAAAATTATTGGTTTTTTAAAAAAATTTTGAAGAAGTCAGAAGCCCGTAATCCTAACAACTATGGGTATCATATTACCCCCTAACTGACTGACGGAGATCCGATAGACCGTACATTCATGTGAACATCAAATGAATACCAGTATATTCAGCTACGTCCGGTTGGAATGGAGGCCGAAACCAACATAGTTTGAAGAGAGGTTAGGCAGCTGACAATGTTTATTGCGGGCAAAGTACCTCTGGGCATAATTATGGAAGCTGGATTTGTTAGCTTGCCTATGAGTACCAGCTTAGAATAAATAGATATAGGCCGACCGCTGAAATAAGACGTTATCTGTGATAGTTGCGCTGTCCAAGGGGACGTACACCTGCGGATTTCAGCGTCTGTATCTGTTGTGTGTATCATCTGATCGTACAAGATTTACGATTTTATTTTATTCTTTACTAACAGTTCTTCAATAATGCCCAATGAAAAACCTTGGCTCTTTTTCACAGCTACACATATCCTCTTGAGAAATTTTCCGTTTCAGCACTATTCTCAGACACTACTTTAGAAAAACTAGACTTTGAAAAATATCTAGTGGACTTCATTAAGCACGATCATAAGGGAGAAAAAACTAATTACACATAGTTAGTAGTTGAGTTTTTTAATGAAATCTTTTTAAACGCTAACTAAATCCATTCAGTCAGTCATGCCGTAACTTAATCTGCTAGACAAGCTACCACAACTAAATTAGTAAGAAATCGTACTGTAAACTAAGTTAAACCTAGTCTTTGCTCGGACAATTACGAAGAAGGGACCTTGTTTATTCTTATTTATCTCAAAAGACGGTTTAATGCAAGTAAAGTACTCATTAAAGTCTATTCATCTCGTTGAGAAACCGACGTCAAAGCTAACGTTGACGTAATTTTGTAGTCTGGGAACTCTTCATCAGAAGTAACACGGAAGACGTTGACAAGCCTTTGTGCTTGGCTATTTGGAAATATAATTTTCGGAAAAGAAGATGTGCTCCTAGTAGGTATAGTTATGACTTCATTTATTTTTCATTATTCATAACTTATTTTTAGCCATTGTTTAGATACCTGCATATTTGCATACTGGAAAGTTATAAAGGATCTGATGATATGATAGTAATTTAAGTACAAGGTTATATTTATATTATTATTTTCATGACATTTATAGTAAATTCTATGAGAACCTTAACTTACACACTTTCTACGGTACACGTATAAGGTACCTTCTTGGAAGTATGTATCAACATATTCATTTGCAAATTAAAATGCATATACATTTTTTGCTAAATAGAATTTTATTAGAAATTCTTACCTCAAGATAAGTGCCCGAATCATCAGATGCGGCCGAATCGAAGGATCGGCTGCGGGCGCCTGGCTGTGGTACCGACAGCAGGACATTTGCGCCCGAGCCACGCACTGCCTCCAGTTGGATCTCATCGAATGACGCGGACCGGATCTGCCAACATAAAATTAGAATATGCTTTTAATTATGGGAATCATCCTTCAGTTTTCTTTACAGCTCATTACGAGAAAGAGCCATGTCAAGCAGAATCCATTACCTATGTTTCTAGGCACCACATGCCTGTTATGTATCAAAAATTCTTAATGAAACTCAAGAACGCAATAATGATTAGGTTCTTACCTGCTTGGGAACCTCGAGGCTACTCTGTGTCTTCATGTCGGCGGGCGTGGGCGTGCGAGATCGTTTGAAGGTGGTGCGCAGGCGCTGCATGGCGGCCGGGGCGGGCTGCGCGCGCGCTCCTCATGTCGCGGGCCCGCCCCGCCGCCCTCGCCCGCACCCCGCGGCAACGGGCTTTCACCACCTCTGTACATCACATACAACTTATAGAAAATGTGCTTGAGGAAATGATTCCTCATTTCTGACTGCCATTGTGATAAAATTCAATATGACGAAATGTTGAACTGTACAACAAAACTAACAATTTTTTATTGTTACGTGGATGTGTGAGTATTTTATATTTAATCATGTAAAACTCAGAAATCTACAAAGTAGGTCAAAATAAAAACAAATAGAGACTGCAAATCGCGGATCAAGTGACACGGTATAAAGAATATAAAGGACCGGGTTTCCTACATAAGCAGGATTACACTCGGAGGGCACGGCTAAAGCGAAAGCTTACAAACTGAAATGACTTGATGTTAAAATAATAGGTTTCATGTACCTGTCTACACATATTGTGTATCGGCTACGGGATCTCAGAGAAGAAATAAAGGGTATTCTGTTGTTAAGACTAAGAGTAGCTACTAGGCAGGTACTTATACTTAGATATATTTACCCCGTTAGACATAAATCAATATCTACACACACTAGTTAAGTTAAAAAATGGTTTAAAACATGTAGGCATCTATGTATCAATTTGTTAATATATGTATCAGACAAGACGTCAAGTTCACGTAAATAAAAATAACCTTATTAAAAAAGTTCTACATCGCATTACGAGTTGCTTTAGAATGTACTCACCCCTGAATTAGCTTAACAATTAAGACTATTCCTATTCCTACACAAGTCGACAGAAATACCGATTCCAAAGGCATTGGTGCGAGAGGAGATAGCGTCGTGGAATTCTAAAGCACTATTGTATCTCCCCATGGCTATTTTCTACAACGACGTACAATTAGATTGCTGTAGTTGATTATAAGAAGTCTGTTTATTTATCATAAATAAAGTGAAACCATATCAAAAGCTTACATAATTAGCCTATAATTTTCCCACTGTTGGCTGCCTCGTCGCGGTAAGAATTGGCTGTAATCCACGCGGGCTCAATACCTTTAATAACGTTGCTTTATTGCTGTATAAATTTTCGCGCTAGATCAACTCAGTAGCCAGAGTGATGCCTATATCGAGTGGCATTCCGTGTGAATTGTTCTCAATACGGAGTGTGCCACGTCTTTCATTTTGAATCGCATTTGGGACTCGTCGTCACATGTACTGTTTAAATTAAATAGGAATTTGTATCTAATGATTACATATCGAAAATCAGTCTTACATTGACAAGATTCGTTTAAAAGAATAGGTATTTTTGTTTTAACGCCTGTGCGGAATCAAGGAAATTTAAACCTATTGAAGTTTAAATTGCCAGATTTACTTTTCATTAGAAAAGTTCGCCAGATAAATCAAACGATATTAGTTATTGTAGATATTAATCTACAATAACTAATATTGTTACTGTTGGTACCACTGACCTGTTATTATTATAAAACCTTTTATTGTAAGCATTTCAGCCCAGAATGTCTGTGTTTTATACAGGCTAAGTAAAATTACCTTCTCCTATGTATCGACCGTGTTTGACTCATCGATTGGCCCGCTTCATGGTTATAAGAACTCTCAACCAATGAGAGTGCCAAACGCGCTCGATGCGTATGATCGAGTCTCCTAATGAAAACTCATGGTAGCCACACAGTCCAATACAAAAACAAAACACATACAAAATTTTAGCTAAATATTCCTAGGAAATTTACTTACTCGTTCATAATCCTGCCCCTATCCTAATCTACTCGAGGTCGGCGCAACATGTCTTTTTCTATCATACTTCTATATTAGTTGTAATTTCTTAGTCACCCCCTATCTAATCATATCATCTTTCACACATTCCATTCATTGTTTCTTTGGCGTTCCCCTACTCTTATAAGCATCGACAGAATGAGGAATGAGGAAAATGTCGGGAGGAGAGTTTTGAGCTCTCCCCCCGACATTTTCCTCACTTCTCCGTAACACATGACAATCGATTTCCACACAACTTTTCAGTACCGCGCCGCCGGTGCCATCTAACTTACTTGTTCATTCACCAATAAATAAAAGCAGTATGAGCTTTAGGCAATTTGACAGTAAACTTAACGTGGGTCCTAAAAGGTGCCTAAAATTTGAAGGATTTACAGTGAAATATTTGAAATATTTATTCCACTCAACAAAGCTTTAAATAAATAACAGCCACATTAATGGATAAAACCATAAAAGAGTGTAGCATTTGCTGCCCGTTAAAACATTGACTAATTGCGACGGCGACGTAGGTACCTACATTCATTATTAAAATGTTATTAAAGTCATCATGCAGCTATTTATAAAGTAGGTCGATAGCACATGCTAGCATTGCATAACTTATAAGTTCCTACTCCTTAGTACACAGGTATCCTCTCTATGAGAGGAAGTGGTCCAAAGCCCATGACTAGGACCCAATGCAGGTTGGTGGATGTCACATATTGTGACATATTTTTCGTTTTTTTGTTTCTAGGATAAGTCTGTTTCCTCGGCATATCGAACAGTGGTGGTAAAATTAAATATTATACAAAGTAATGCCTGCCTAGGTTTAAGCTCACGACCGTAAGTCGGAACTGCTCCCAATAGTATAACATCTATATGTTAATCGATTGGCAATTATCATTTTGATGTTACTGTGGATACACACCCGATCAGAAATCTCACCCTTTTGCAAACGATAACGAACACGGATATTAGAAAGTGCCGGGCTATTCTTTGATGAAGGTTTGATATAGGTTTCTTGAATAATAATGATCTTGCAGCGCGATTTATAGATTCAGGAAGTTTGTTAAACCCTGCGTACTGCACTAGCCTTAAATAGGATTACAGCTTAACTGTATTGCACCTATACTGATGAACAAGAACACATTGATTCGGCCTCCAAAATCCGTAAATCCGCTTAGGTCCACCTTGGTATACCAACTTTTGTCATCACCATAGACGAAAGTGTGAATTGTATAGGCATGTATCGGTTATCTATGATCAGTTACTTACCTATCGTCATTAAGTAAAACTATCAATCAGTACTACATAATGTCAAAAATTCGAATGTTTTTATATTTAATTATTTTTTGTAGGTCGCGGACTTGTTTCAATTGTTTTCATAGTAATCGTATGACAGCATCTTGATTGATAGATAGCCCCTTGACGTCATCGGTCTGGTACCCTCATTTATGTAATTAATAATCTTAAACTGACTTAATATGAGCCTATGTTCCAGATTCCAGCACATGCAGTAGTAAGTAGTAGTATAAACTAGTGCTTGACCGCAATCCCGGCTGATGGTAAGCAGTGATGCAATCGTTGATAGAAAAGCGCGCTAGTTTATTAAGAGCATATTCACTCAAAAAAATCGAGTGAATAGGAAGGAAGACGGCAGTTGAGCGAGGTGATGCAATGTCGGGAGGAGGCACGGCTCCCTGTCGATCAGGGTGACGCAGGTACTGTCGGGGCACGGCTGCTGCGCGCGCGAGTGTCGGCGCGCACCTCTGAATCGATGCACGGGGTAGTTTCACACCCTACTACCCCGTGCAGGAGACGAGGCCCGGACAGACCGGGCCAGCACGAGGGTGCGGGGCCGTGGAAGAATTTAGACTCCCTCGGCCCCATGCGAGCTCGTGATAGAAGAGACACCGGGGTGGTTTTACCCCGCTGCCCACCCCAGGGCGGCGGACATCCTTTGAGGATTTCCACCCCGAAAAAAAAGGTGATGCAATGTGAGTGGTGGGTGGAGTGAGAATGTGGAGACCATCCACGACCAAACTCCCGACACAACAACACTTGGCGTATCGTACCCGGCACACATTGCAACACAACTGCTCAGACCCGTCCTCCGTACGGGTTCACTAAACATCATGCCGAAACACTGCGAATCGCTTGGCGGTATGAATGTGTCTGGTGGGTGGTAACTTGTGCCGGCAGCCGATGTTATGGCCTACCACCGAGAAAATTTCTGCTTAAATATAAATACTATGCATATTCAACAGATGTTAAGCAGCGATATTTCTGCTTAAATATAAATGCTATACATATTCAACAGATGTTAGTTAAATTATTCCACATGTACACCAGGAAAATCATTTTCATTCGGTTTATTACAGCACGCGCCTAACGCTCACGGCACACATCGTTACCTTCAACGCGCATAATGCCGCGAACTATATAGCAGGCGCTTCGGCGAATGTTAGTCAAGTTGAAATATGTGCGACTTACGTGCTTATCCCTTGTGATAATACGAACCAGAGGGGACACGAAAAAATATATTAAACGTACCGCCAGTGGTCCTTGTGAAAAATTGATAAAAACTGGTATGAGACCGTACTCGATCCCTCTTTTCATTTCAACAATTTATATTTCTTTCCAAACCAGGCATCATTATTTTTCTAACAAGTTAAACTTTTATATATGTAAGTAGGTACCTAAATAATAAACTACCATTCAATCACCAAAACCATTACAGGCTACGTTTTTTAACGTGAGTATAAATTTATTTAATGCACACACATTTTTATCAAGTATGTTTATTGGAGGCAAAGGGTCTGGCCCAGGCCCCAGGTCCTGGGAGCCCTAATCTTTAGAAGTACTCTTTTAATCAAATTAATCATAAATGTTTGACATTTGAGGGCCCCCAGACCGTGATCCCAGTAGGTATGGTATAGTTAAAAAGGTAAACGTAACGAGTTCGCTTCGGTCGCTTTGGCATCCTATAATCTCGATTTTGAGCACAAAACGACAAAAATTTCCATAGGAACACTTAGCCTAGGTTTTCTTATTGCACCATTCACTCTGAGAGGGGATACTAAAATTTTCGAGGTCGCTTTGTTTGTTCTTGCATTGTGCATTCTTAAATATTCCCGCTGGTTTTTAAACGTGTTTTTTCTTTATAAACTGCGTCAGAACTCCGTTTGTTTTAAAATATAAAGAGTTAAAAGTTTCGCACTGTTTCTACGCAGCAGGGATGACATGTGATTTAATAATGTTTTAAAATAGTGTAGGTACCTACTTCTTGAAATTTAAATCAGGCAGAATCGCGGTCAAGACCTTTTATAACATAAAAAAAACTAAGTAATTGAGAGAGATAAAGATAATTTTATATGAATTATAATATTCATCAATTTCAATAAATTATTATGCTAAAATATTATCTTCTTGATTGTATTGTGTTACCGTATAGTACCTAGTCATTTGTACCTGCTCAAAAGACTCCAGAGATCCAGCAACAAGTAAGAAGAATATTATATTAATACGTAACAAGATTTGAGTGCTATTGAATATCACTAGAAAGTTATGAAAGTTTACTAACGTATCGCTTTGTAAATAAAAGATATAAATAAGAAACGGTAAACCTCGTAAGGGTCGTACTTTCCATTAATCAAATTACTTTAGTTCAGCTTCGATTTTTTTTAGTTTCGTTTTCCATCAATCTTGTTACTTATGATATCTTGTAAAGTGCTTGTGCAGATATCTGAACGGGCAGAACTAACATTTGTAAAATCATTATAAATAAGTTACCTAAAAAAATATTGCGAAATTTTCTCCAAAAATGTACACAAATATGAGTTTATTTTTATTACCTACTTTTTCTATATTGCTAGTCACTTTGAAATCTACTTTATATCCATTTCATAAAAGTGATATTTCTTTAACTTGTAATAACATCAATTTGAAACATAAAAATAGTTTGAATATACTCTACAGTCATGTCGTGGTGGCCTAGTGGTTAAAACACCAGCCTCTCAAGTGTATGTAATGTAACTTTTCTAAAGTTATATGTACTTTCTAAGTATATTTTGTACACCAATGACTGAAGGTGAACGAAAACATCTTGAGGAAACTTGGACTTTAAGTCTGAAATCGCCAACCCGCATTGAACAAGCGTGGTGAATACGCTCAGTCCTTCTCTGTATGAGAGAAGACCTGTGCCCAGCAGTGGGACGATAAAAAGGTTGATGATGATGATACTCTACAGAGGTAAAATAATTTAGAAAACCTAAAAAGGTGCAATCACTTTCCTAGGTACGGGAGTCTTCCTTCCTTCTCACTGCTAGAGCCACTTGTGTCTGCTCACGCACTAAACACACACACTAACCTAAATTACAGTTCAATGCATCCTTTTCCGTTTATTTCTTTAAAAAAAAGGACAGGAGAAAAATATTAGTTTAGTCCCGTCATATCTAGATACCTACTCCATAGACAATGGCCCCTTATATTACCACTAGCAAGTCGACAAACGTCCCTCATAGACGGTTCACGCGGCCGTCTATTTCAACTATCATTGGCGATATCCGCCATTATTGTGAAATAAAATGTTCAAAGAATTTCTATAATTTGTTACACGTGTTATTGGCAAAATTGTTGTATCTATTCCACAGAGGCCATTGATCAACAGTTGAGGTTGAATCTCACCTTGAAAAAAGAAGAAGACACTGGCCGCGATTCCCCAGTTCACAAACTAAACTTAATATAATTTCAGTGGATCATATTATATTTATTTCATTATGAAAAGGCCAGAAGATAATATTACTTTATTCCTCTTAAAATGCTCTATTTAATGAGATAGACAGAAAAAATGCACTGTACTTCAACTTATTTAGTACCTATTAGAAGTTTGTAAATATTTTCTTTAGTTAACTTAAACTTTGGTTTGAGAACAAGGGATCGGCAATACAAACAAGGCGTAGGTAATATTATCTCCGGCACTATAGGGTGGACTCCGCTGAGATTAGTCGTCGCTGCCAAAATTAGCTTTGAAAGTTTTTTATTTTAGCTACCGACTTAAAAGCGACCCTGCTTTAAATCTTAGCAAATAAGGTCCTATATACTATCTAAATTCTTCTCTGTTCAGTCGAGTCAGACACGACATTACAATAGCCTTACAGAAACGAGCCATGTTCAAGTCTTCTTTCACAACCATTTATTCTCGTTGACAATGTGGCTAAGAGCCCCGATTTAATTGCTCAATTCTAGTCACGTCTTGTAATAACTATTGAATTAGAAAAGAATCCGTGTACGTACTTAATTAGAGGAATAAATTACCCTTGCAGAACTTTTGAATTCTCTTCAAAGCTAAAATAAAATGCTGATTCTATTTTTTTTGTTTTAAAACATGGTTTTAAGTTTCATTTTCATGATTTTTCTACAGTATAAATTTACAGACACCTGCATGTCAAGCTACCTAATTAATGTAATGATCAATTTTTTCCATTCAACCTTAATAATAATAATTTAATTTATTGGATCGCACAATACATTGATAATTGATCCATTACATTTACAAAAATTTTAAAGTTTCGCAGATTGTAGTAGTGTTGACGTCTGTAACTACAAGGATCATTTGGAGCGTAACTAATACCTATACAACGTAATTCTTTTATTTATGCGAAACCTAAATATAGTTTTTTTCAGAATAAGCAACTGAATTAATTCCAATCATTTTACACCATGTTATATTTTTTCCCAAATACATTTAGAAATTGTTGTAGGATGGGTACCGAGCGGTTAAGATAGATCATTGTACTTGCGCCGTGCGCCACAGCTGACGCCAGAGGTCAACGCACCGCGCTCGGCCGCCCGTGCGTAGCTTTGACCATATTTTTGTTGGGACACCCAAGTAGAATAGCAAGCTCATAACTTTGTGGTTTTTCATTTTATCTTTTTGAAATTTTGTACATAGATTCTCTACTTCAAAATACTGGATACTGGAAGTGTTTCGGGTTTCGCATACTTAAACAAAAGTAATCATTATCATCATCATCATCATCTCAGCGTTAATCCCAGTCGCATCCGAAGCTTTTTCAGCTTTGGAGTCTGGGGTCCGCTTTACCAGACTAACTACTGATTTTGGCTAAACTTCGATATTTTCCTTGACTGCCGTCTGACCTCCACAACACAAAGGCTATATCGCAGCATTGCAGTTAGACCAATTGTTGGACTTTTGAGGGCTCCAACAACCCGTAATGACTGCCATTAGATGTTCGTACAGTGACCGGGACCAAAGGCTTAACGTGCTTTCCGAAACACGACCAAAGCACTCCAAATATTCATACTCAATAAATAATGTTGTATAGAAAATCAGAAACCAACGCAGTCCTCTCATTTTATGAAAACATTTCACAAAAAAATTGTGCAAAAGTTTACAAACAGCGCTCCCCTAACCACGTTATTCGAGAGCCAAAAGGTACTTGGAGCAGCGTATCAATGTGACGTTTATTTATTTATTTATTCAAATTTTATGCACAAGTAAAAAAATACTGTACAGTAACTTAATATCTCAAACATTTTCTAACAGTCCACTTTTGGGAGAAGTATAGACAAAACATAGCAAAGTTTATTAGAGCTTGCGTTCCGCTTCACCGAAGAAGGACCACTGATTCCACTCAGTGGGTAGAACGCGTTGATCCTTATAGATCTCCGCTGACCTGATCCTCGACCTCTGGTCTTACAACCTTTAGATTATTTTTAACCAACTCCCCTACTTCTAAGAAGGTTTAGTCATGTTATATGTTAAACAGTTTCCGAAATACCTACTTATTCCCTTTGGATTTACATATTTTTGTTTCCTATTCTTTGGCTTAGTTTTGCTTAGGACAGACTTCTGAAACTTTTTGGCATGTACATATATATTTAAGTGAAATTCTTTTTAGTTTCGTTTATGTTTTTTAACGTTTAACGTTATTTATTTATTTTACGTGAAGGCAACATTTGCTAACTTTTCTTAGCCTATAAGTACTATGTAGTCCAGTGTTTTTCCTCTTAGCGTTGGCACTAGTAGTTACTTACTTAGTTTACCCCCCAAGAGATCACACTATGATGTTATTTATGTGCGTAATTATGCAAAGGCGTGCATACGTAACGGGTAACTGAATACCTCACAAGCTCCGAAATACCTCTCGACCTCACTATTTTACGTTCTAAGAACGTTAAATAAACGGGATTACGACTAGGTTGGTCGGCTACGGGTAAGAAAAACAACATCATTTTGTAATGATATCTCATTCATATATAATCAAATATGTGCAGCTAGGCAGTTAAAAATAAAATGAGATATCGCATATCGTCTGCAAATGAAACTGTATCAATTTATTTTACTGGTAATATTCAAAATTTCACATGTCATCATTCACGCCTCGATGTAATTTGCTCAAGGCCGTTACCACTGAGACACCTCTTTTAAACATTTTTTTTTAATCAGCCATACATACCTAGGTTGAATAATCTCTACTTACAAGTATTCATCATACAAGAACTTTTACGCATGAATACGAAATAAAATAATAGGAGCCTTATCATGACGTACAACTTCTTTGAATAGAAAGTAAGTAGGTATCTCTCAAGATATTTCTATTTAAAATAATAACCTAAGGAAAAAATACACAGCATGAATAATAATCTTTATAAGTAGTAAGCTCAGAACCAACGATACGTTAATTTATTTTACTAGCATCTTCCCACGAGTCTGTTCGTGTATCATCACAAACACTAAAACGGCCTCATTTTTTACAAGTTTTACTGTATATCTACTACGTTTGTAATTTTATTCTCAGCGGCCAAAATATAAGACAAGTGACGCGGAAACAGCTCATTCTGAAGTTGATGCCCTCAGCCTTCAGTAATAATTTTCCATTGCTTGCGAAGTACCTCGTTTTTATTGAGATAATGAACGCCTGCGTGTCTGTACATAGGTACTAACTAATGGCGTAATACTCATACAATATACACCTTTCTTACGGATTATTCCTGACAGCTATCACAAAGGGTAATGGAAAGAGCTGTGCTCGGAGTTTCTCTGCATGATCGAATCTTATTCGATAAATAGAAAATTATTGTAAACATCTTTAATGTCTGGGCTTGAAAAAAGACGATGATCCCTCAGTTTGTTTCGGCTATTTCTTCTCAGAGGTAGTCAGTTAGGAAATACCGGCTTCATCTAGTATAAAAAAAACATATGACGTGTAAAAGTGATCAGTGATCCTACTTGCTTAATAAACGATTTCATTTCATTTCATCTCTGCCTAAGGCTAAGTTGACCTAAACATTCTCTTATCAGAATCATTTTAATAACTGGCAACTTTACAGTAAACAGAAACGTGGACACTCACGGTAAGGCTGGTTCATAAATTCAAGGTCACTCAGCGAGCTATGGTAAGGGCTCTGCTTGAAGTCTCTTAGGTATCGAATCCGCAATGAGGTGATCCGGCAGAGAAGTAAAGTAGTCTACATAGCTCACAGAATAAGCAAACTGAAGTGGCAATGGGCCGCCCATATTAGCCGTAGAACCGATGACCGTTGGAGTAGACGTGTTCTTGAGTGGAGACCGCGAATCGGTAAACGTAAGGTGAGACACTCTCAGGGTATGTGGAACGACGATCTTCGCAGAATGACTGGTAGTAACTGGATTCGAGTTACCGAAAATCGGTTTGAATGGCGTGAAATAGGACAAGCCTATGTCCAGCAGTGGACTGCTCAGTCTTTTGGTCGACATTGCACATTCGCTACGCCTTCAACAGCGTCCATGGCGTAGCGGTAGCGAACGTGGCCGCTGCGTAAGGAGCGTCTGGTCGTGCCTCGGAAAGCACGTTAAGCCGTTGGTCCCGGTTGCCATACGAACAACTAATAGCAGTCGTTACTGGTTGTTGGAGCCCTCAAAACTCCAACAATTGGTCTAACTGCAATGCTTCGATATCGCCTTGGGGTTCTGGAGGTCAGACGTGACGTGACGTGACGTGATGATGATGATGATTGCACTTTCACTACGGACAGTAGAATCATGAATTTCCAAAGACCACATCACTGAACGAGGAAAGGATTTAACAAATGCCTCTAAAACTCGAAGTCCATTCAAAGTAAATGCAAATGACTGGCAATCTTCTTCAGAAACTTTGTTATCTTCAATAAGGACAAATGGTAGGAAGGCTACAGCGAACTAGTATGGCGAATTCTTTGAGTTTAGTGCAGAAAATTATCGTCGGTCGTTTTTCAGTACTCGCTATTTATGTGAAGAAGGATAATGTGACGTATTTTTACGTACCTATACTTGATGTTTTTGACGTTTTTTTTTTCGTAAATAATGAGTTTAATATACGAGTATGGTGGAGGATTGATGTGATAGTGTCGGAGCAAATCTCGAGTGACATAAGATGGCTTTCGCTAGCACAAAATTAACAGTTTACAAGTGTCGAATCGGTCTTAACTATAGAAATCGAATACATATTTAATAACTCTTGCAACAATTACCTTGTAGATATGTACTGGTGTGTTTAATTCTGACACATTTCCCTATGTGTTAGTTATACCGGTGTATGTCATCCTGGGTTGCAGCTGAAAATCACCGTCAAGTGGCACACTACCTGATAATGTTATCTGCCATTATATTCAGTTGCGACCCCTCTAGAAGTAGGTACATGTATTATATATTTGTTTTCCGTTTTAAAAGTTGCAATGCAAATAAACACATTTTTTATTTCTTTCTTTATTGTTATCCGTCGGTGAGTCAACGATATCGGGATAAATAAAACGTATTAAGTATTATAGTTTAATTTAAAAAATTATTTCAGGAATATCTCTCTCTGTTTTACTGTGATTCAAGATATGTTAAGTAGTCATCAAGTTATAACTTCCAAATGATACTTGTGGCAGTGAAATTCCAGTAGCAGGAATTGTTACAACACAGTAAAAAAGAAATATTTTGTAAAAGCACATTTGCTGCTTCGACCCCAGCGATTCTACACGAACTAACCTCCATTTTGATTCTTATCCGCAGCAGTACCTAACGAAAAATAATATTATCAAGCAAAACCTTCCAATAACATAAGGAAATCAATTTTCGAAAATATAGGACGCGATAGAATTTAACGAAGTTCCATTTTCATCTAATACCTACTATAAAAGAAACATTGCTTACTTGAATGCAGCATAATAAAAGCAATTTCATGAAAAGCATTTATTTTTTCGTCTAATCAATGTACTTAGTATAAATTATAATCTTATATTTTAAATAATGATAAAATATGTAAATAAATATAAAATACCCGTATAAAATACATTTCACTTGTATAAAGTGAACATGGAAGTTGTTCCTCGCGTGCTATCATGCGATTAATTCAACACGTACTTTTTTATGCATGACACGTAATAATTAAGTACGGTATAGTCCCCACCGGCGTATATAGTAGGTACCTTCTTATTTGTATTTAATTGGTACTAACTTAGCTACTTATCTTACCTGTTGTAAAACTTTGTATGAAAATAAAATTAAAATAATATTGTCATCTATAGTTTTGAGGAGCCCGTTGCTAAATGATTACAGCTGCACTAGTTGACGGAAGCTTAAACTACATTTGACGCGGTCGTCTCGTGGATGGGCATTTATCATTACACTAGCGGCCGCCAGCGACTTCGTTCGCGTGGAGTTAGTTATGCTCTGCTCCTATTGGTAGCAGCGTGATGTTATATAGCCTAAAGCCTTTCTGGATTAATGAGCTATCCAACGCAAAAAGATTTCTATAGATTCGGACCAGCAGTTCCTGAGATTAGCGCGTTCAAACAAACTCTTCAGCTTTATATATTAGTATCGATATCGAGACTACTCCGTACCAAGGAAAACACGATAAGCCATTGGTCTCGAGTATAATTGATAGATCTTAGATAGGCTTTTCCTACTCTTCTCTTTTTCGGGGGGTAGGCCATAACATCGGCCGCCGGCAGAAGTTACACCAGACAAAGCCTATTAACCATTAGCCAAGCGATTTGTCGTGTTCCGGCATGATATCTGGTGAAGCCGTACGTAGGACGGGTCTGAGCAGTTGTGTTACGATGTGTGCCGGGTACGATGCGCCTAATGTTGTTGTGTTGGGAGTTTGGTCGTGGAGGGTCTTCAGATCAATCTCCCTTTGGTGCAGCATCGTTGGTCGTGTTGTTGGGTTTAACATTGCATCACCTCGCTCAACTGCCGACTTCCTTCCTATTCGCTCAGTTTTTCTGAGTGAATAGGCTCTTAATAAACTAGCGCGCTTTACCATCAACGGTCGCGTCACTGCTTACCATCAGGCGGGATTGCGGTCAAGCGCTAGTTTATAATCATTAAAAACAAAAAATAGTAACGAGTAGGCCAACATTCAGACAACTAGTCTTACAACTAGTCTTACAAACGGCTATTATGATATCCAGTAACTGAGTTTTCGAGGTCATATAAGCAGCATAGAGCAAGCTTTGTATAATTAGTAATGATGGCCAGCTGCATGCCGATACACAGTTTTATTTATCATTTATTGTTGTGTCTAGAAGGTATAAATTTGGTACTTATTTATAATAGGAATAATCTAAAAAAATGAACAACCATTACTCTTTGCCAAGATGACCCTGTTCATCCTCTCTGCGGTCTTACAAGACGGAAGATGCTTTAATTCCCATAGGAATTATTGCTATCCGATGTCTCTACCTATCCCGCAGATCAAATGCAGAATAAAACATAAACCAAGTTAAAATACATTCATACTCATATCTACAACGTTATTTTTTGTTTATGCGAAACCCGAAACAAGTGTCCAGTATTTTTAAGTAAAGAATCTATGTAAATACAAAATTTCAAAAAGATATCTAGAAAAACCACAAAGTTATGAGCTTGTTACTTGGTTGTCCCAACAAAAATATGCTCAAGGCACCGCTGGCCCGCCCTCGCCTACAGCTCGGCGCGGTCTGTCCAGCTATACGCACGCGCCTAGTACTATGATCTACCGTCAGCTGTGTTGTGCGCTGAGTAACCACACTGCAATAATTTCTAAATGTATTTGGGAAAAAATATAACATGGAGTAAAAATGATTGGAATCGATTCAGTTGCTTATTCTGAACAAACTATATTCAGGTTAGTAAAGTTGGAAGTATATCCATATATGTATTTGGGCTATAATGTGTTATGATTTTACCTACCCTGTCACATAGACAAGATTACTTGCATTGATACTTTTCGTAAATACGGATTTCTGTAGACAAATATTGAAATGTATATTTGCGTTTGAAGACACTAAAAAGACATCAATTTCCTCGGGCTAATTAGCGATTCTAGATGCAAACATTTTAGATAATGTTTACCTCTTAAACAAACATTCACATCAAAATTGCACCAACCATTTTCAGCCGCTGTTTAGATTTAGAAAATAAACACAAGAAATGGGAGTATTTTTCAAGTCGGTTCAGAAGTTACTTTACATACAAATCAGGATTAAGAGGAAAGAACATTAAAAAACAACCAACAAATTTTTCAGAAATAAATCATCATGAGATTCGCGGATTTTAATGGGCGAATGATTATTATTTCCTTTGGCTTATTACGTATTTCTGAGGCTTCACATTCATATTTACATTTTTAGCGTCTTTTTAAAGTAAAAATGAAGTGCAAGAATAAATATTCAACATTTGTCACAGTAGCGCTGACATTTTTTGGTAAAGAGCTTTGGTAATTAAGCGTATAATTTCCTTTCGTTTCATTAATTATTTTAATAGAAGCGTTACGTAGGTTTTGCCGTAATTTCTTGCATAATAACTTGACAGGATTGGTACTTTCATTATTGTTATTAGTATTAACTTTTTTGTTTATTTCATTTATTTCGATGGTCCTAGATTATTGTTTCTGACTTCAGGTGACAGCTATAACCAGGCGGTGGCCGATGCAGCGACTCTCGGGGTTGCAACAATCATCGAGAGGATCCGGCAACTGGGACTCGAGGTGGCTCCTGCACAAGTCCGAGGCCATGTGCTTTCATAGTTCTCGGAACGCGCCACTGTCAGTCTCCCACTTAACGGTAGGAGGGGTTCACATAAGCGTCGGATCGACGATGAAGTACCTGGGACTCTTCCTCGACGATCTTCGAGGAGCACTTCCGACGTTTGGCACCCAGACTGGAACGAGCTGGGGCTGCACTGAGGCGGCTCCTCCCCAATCTAGGGGGACCAAACGCCTCCTGCCGGAAGCTCAACGCGGGGGCCGTGTGGTCCATGACCCTTTATGGGGCACCGAAGTAGGTACGGAAGGGAAGCCCGATGCCTTACCGCGTCCCAGAGGGTCATGGCCATTCAGCTGATCCGGGGATAGCGCACGGTCTCAGGCATCCGCTAAGGCGGCGGCCCTCCATGCCGGTTAAGCCTGGTAGCTATTATGAGAATTGGCGATTTAACCACCTCAACCTGCTTCCATTGAGGGGCAAGCACTGAGTGACCTAAGCCCGCACACTTTATGTGGCTTAAATTTTTACACAAAAAAGCGTGATTTAAGTGTTTGTTTTTTTTTATATTATACGGCACGCGTGCCTTAAGTAGTTTGTTAATGCACTTTGTTTTTGCAAATATTGAAATGATAATAACAACTATTATCATTTCAATATTTGCAATAATGGATTAATTTAAGTCACACGTATCGTAATGTACTAACTATTCTTCATTTATAATAAATTCTGTGAATTCAACGAATTTATGGTAGTCATTTATGTCTAATGTTATGTGAGACAATTGCTTTCATGGCTCCACATCCTCATGCGCATTTACATTCCCAGCACGACTTTTCAAAGTGAAAAATGGAGTAGGTACGAGAATAAACATTTCCCACACAGTAGCACCTTCATTTATTGCTAAAAAGTTTGAGTCATGAAGCATTTAATTTCCCTTTGTTTAATAAAAGTAACGCAGGTTCTGATGGAACTTTTATTGCATAATATAAAAAGTTGCTTCTTTTGAATTTAAAACAAATCTCTTTTGTCTGAGTTTCTGAAACTTGTTCATGACAGCAATATTTTTGTAGACAGAATATTAATTTATAAAATTAAACAATATAAGCATTAATATATGAGATTATATGATGATATAACAGTATGTGTGAATATTGTAGGTTATTATTTTTTTATTCTATTGTGTAGAAGGCTTACAGACTAACCATCCATTTACGTAAATAATCTATTTTCGTATATATAAAATTCTCCCGTCACAGTGTTTGTCCTCGAACTCCTCCAAAACGGGCGAACCAAATTCAATAAAATTTCGTATACTTTTATGTACATTTCTTAGGCATAGGCATAGGTTTTTATCTATTTATTTTGTATTGCTACTACTTACGCGGGTGAAACCCCAGGGCGCAGTTAATATGACATAAAAATTGCTAATAACAGGCCTCCATACAAAATTACGGAAAAAGTTAATAAAAGAAAGTACAAACAAGTAATATATTTAGTAAAGAGTAGATAAGTTAACCATCTAAGAAAAAAGAATTTCCGACTTAAGTAGGTACACTCGTGTAAAATAAGTCAACATTAATTTAAATTCAAGTATATTAATTTGTACACAGGTGTTACTTGATGGCATTAAATATCAAAAATATGTTGTGTCACTAAGAAAACACCGGGAAGTTTGCCTTGAGGGGCGTACCAACAAATATTATTTAGCCATTATAAGGTTCTTAGGAAGCCTATTGATTGAGGACGCGGTGGAGCATACGGTGGAGGTCTATCCGACTTGGGTAGAGTACCACCGAGTCCTCGTAGCAGCAATCGGCGGCGATCTCTCGCATCCGACCCTGGTCCAGGCCATGATCTGGAGCGAGAGTGCATGGCAGGCCGTCACGTTCTTCTGCAAAGCAGTGATGCTGGCAAAGGAGGAGGCGGAGCGCGTGAGGCAACGGGAATCCCAGCGCCCTCACGCCACTAGCCGCCGCAGGAGACGCCCTGGTCGGGAGTCGATATCGAACTCCCTGCCACCGTAGACGCGCTCCTCAAAGAGATATCAGCACATCGTGACAGGGTTCACGAAGACCGATACCTTCTGGGTCAGGGTTGCGGGTTGGTTAAACAAGAAACCGTGGCCTTGGCCGTTGCACAGGCAAGTGAAGAAACACGGGTGGGTTTTAGTCAGTAAAAGTCTAACACGCCCTTCCGCTCCGCCCAGAGCGGGAGAAGTCATTTGATGAAATAAAATATTAAAAAAAGAAAGCCTATTGATACTAAGTACCCTTATTGGGACAATACTCCGCCTATTAAGTCATTGTGAAAGGTACATTTGATATTGACCGCAGGGCAGTCCATATGGCCATTTTCGATACCTAACAGTAATTAATAACGACTTATCTTCAGAGGAAAGAAGTGGTAAGTACCGTTTGCAACGGTGATAGTAGTCGACTGAGTATTGATGAGCCCTACAATCTAGACAACGTATTTCTTAAGACTCATTCAATACTGGATTTATAAGTCTCGTTTTGCGGGTTCCAAACCTGCGACGCGATTCCAAATGGTTGCGCACGAAAGAACAACACAAATAAAATCGGTTTTAGTACAGAAACAGGCCGTGGTGCGTAGTATAAAACCCAGATGTTTGCTATGTAGTTATACAGTATGTTACGAAAACCCTGTCCGACCCACAAGGATAATAAGGGTTAGGTAAACAAATGACCAAATAAAATATAAAATTTTGCATAATCATCATAGTAACAATACTAATGAATTTTGAAATAATCTTTTTTACCCTGTAACTTCCCCAAAATTCGGGAAATTTAAAAAAGTGTAAACACCATTTTAGACCTTATAATTGTCGGCTTTCTTTTGATTATTTTTTTAGGTTCTTTAGCGGCGTCAGTGTGTCTAGCCGCCGACGGCGGCAAAGGAATAATTAGAGCTGTACTAATTTTTGCGTAATAACGTTGCTATTATTCGAAACTGTACCTGGCCGAATGATTTGTTGTAAAAACACAGATTACCTAATGGTAAAAGTACTTTTTTTGATTATCGATTAATTACTCATAACAATATTGTAACACAAGTACCTATTATTAGTAAATAGGAACTAGAAAGGTCTTATGAAATACGATTTTAGGAGAATATTATAAACAATGTAAAGCATTTAAGTTCACCTGATTTAAGTTATGTGAAAGTTCTAAAATCTAAAGAATGCCATGCGATGTTGAATCGATGCGTGAAATTCTGAAATACAAAATTGATACCAAAAATCGATACGAGAAATATTTTGAATACTTTCACACCTCTAGTCAAAGGGCACCGCCGTGCAGTTAGAGTACCTATTTTTATGAAATAAAAATCATTTTTATTTTAAATTTATTAGTTTCGCGTAGACATGGCGTCCGTGTAGACGTATCGTTTATTGTGTGATCACATAGTTTTCTAACGTAATGTAACCTGCTGATGGAAGGTACCTAGTGAAACTGCAATTGTGTTGTGTTGTGATCAGGTGTTGAACGATTCGGATGTGACTACTTCTTGGTCAATGTGGTTCCAGCATGACGGTGCCCCACCATATTTTTGCCGACCTGTACGTGAGTACCTCCACTATCAGTTCGGCGAGCAGTGGATTGGTAGGAGTGGACTAACGTTGTGAAACACCGTGCTAATCTCGTGGGACGGTGCCAGACCGGTATCGTTCTTAGTGAACGAAATATGGAACAACATCTCCGCCACAGCCATTGTGCTCATCGAATGAAATTCGAAGATACATTCGGAGGGTCAGACGACCTTTCTACTTAAAAAAAAGTTCTTTTCACGAGCTGCCTAAGTAGGTATCATTGTTTCTTTCTAGAGTCGATAAACGTGGTTAGACTACCAATACCTACATGCATGAGGTCAACTGAGGTCATGACCTGTGCCTGTGTTGCCATGAAATTACCTATTTATTTTATTTAAGTTATTTATTTTTAAGGGGGTATTTTTTTTTTTAGTTTAGCCAGGTTATGTACGCATTAGTAGAATCAGCTAACGATACCTAACAACACCTTCACGGGTCGGACAGGGTTTTTGTAACATACTGTATTTCTAACCTTATGTCATCTTCTTTACGATAGATTTACCACGGAGTCAGATATAAATCTATATTTTTATTCAACTGAACAATAGGTATAACACCTATCTAAAATTTTTTTTAATCTGTCTTTTACAATGTTCTGAGAAACATTTAGAGATTTTGCATAAACACGATGAACGACGAACAAAAACTTGCATCGTCTAAACATTTAGACAGGAACGTATATTTAACTATAACTAGGAATAAATATGTAGGTAGTTTGATAAACTGTTAACGTACATATTGTAAGCTTAATTAGCTAAGATGTGGGTATTTTTGATAATATCCTATCTAGTATGTAACAATGAACACAATGCAATTGTATTGTAATATTATTTAAGAAGCAAATTGAAATAGTAATTATTATTAAAATTATAGTCGATTATTTAATTGTATCGAATCAAAGTTTAGGATGACAACACTGTATGACATTATTCGATGTATTCAAATCGAGGTAAAATGGAGGCATTGGCCATTTGACTGCGGAAACGATCACTTGTTATAAAATAAATCCGCTAATATTATCATAATCTTCGTTTAATTTGGGAGATAAAGAGTAGATCTTTTATCTCAGAAGTGGCATTATTCAGTTACGCCTACAATTTTGAAGCAATATTCTCAAACAACGTGTCCACGTGTTGCCACGCGTTTTCACCTTTTACCTGGTAACAATGGATAGAACTAGAGATAATCGCAAGAGCAATACGCGTAAACGTCGCCGTGACCGGAGCAGAGAAAAACGAACGAGAACTACGCATAAACGGAAGCAACGAAGGCAGCGTTCGAGCAATCGTGATTCTACGTTGGAATCTCTCCGTAGTGAAGATCGCAGTTCCCATGAGCAGAGTATGAGGCGCCGTCACCAACCGAACCGGAGTCGCAGTCGGAGTAGCAGCTACGAGCAGCGTCGGGACCTGGACGGGAGCCGCAGTAGGCGAGGCAGCAGTGAGCGAAGTCGCAGTAGGCGCTTAGAATCCAGCATCAAGCAACACACACCCCCAATTCCCGGGTACGTGAGTAACACCAATGTTCTTAACAATGACACGCAAGCGTTTTTGGCTACTTTAGTGGAAACTTTGACCAAAAGTCGACCTGAGGGCAACAAATTTCCTATGCTAGGCAATGTGGTTCCAGATTTTGACCCTATGGTAAAGAGTCAGACTATTGTAATGTGGATCAATAAAGTTGAGGAATGTGCTAGGCTCTATGGTTGGGGCGACGATCAAATAGTACATTACGCTCTGCCTAAACTGTCAGGGATTGCCAAAACGTGGTACGAGGCTCTGCCATCAATGTCGTATTTATGGTCAGAGTGGAAGGACAAATTGAAGCAGTCATTCCCGAGTAGTGAAGACTATGCTGAATTATTAACCGAAATGTTGTCAAAACGTGTGAAGTTTAATGATTCGCTAGAACATTATTATTATGAAAAAATTAATCTACTAAATCGATGCGAAATACAAGGTAAACGTGCGGTAGATTGCTTACTATATGGGATTGAGGATCGGTCATTAAGATTAGGCGCTAAAGCAGCAAAATGTCAGGAGCCCGAGCAAGTTCTGGTATATCTTCAATCTATCAAGCAACATATTCGTGATCCAGATAGGTCGAGGGTAAATTACGATAGACGTAACAACACTACTTTTTTAGTATCTAGTAATAGCTCTAAGCAGATTGGTAATAACAGCGAAGCTAAGACTTCGAAGCCATACAATAATGCGTCAATTGTATGCTTTAACTGCAACGAACATGGGCATTTCAGTTCTAAATGCACAAAAAAGATATTGAAGTGTAACGTTTGTTCTAAATTAGGCCATTTGTCAATTAACTGTCCCAGATTACCCTCTGACTCGGCTAATAAAATATATAGACCGAAAGAAAAAGATGTGATGCGCATTGAAACCAATAATACTAATGATTTTTAATATCTGATTAATCTGAAACTCAACGGTAGAGTTATTTAAGGCTATGTGGATTTGGGTAGCCAATGCACGCTGATTCGTCATAGTGAGGCTGTTAGGAGGGGAATCACGTGGACTGAAAACAACTTGCCGCCTATAAAATTTATAGGAGGGAGTATAGTAATACCAGTGGGTGTTTCAAGCGTTATTATTGAAATTCAAGGTATTATAGAGAAAGTCAACGCATACATCGTTATTGATAGCGTTATTAAATATTCAGTTTTAATTGGACATAGCTTCACAGAAAAACCAGGTATAGCTATAACGAAAACTACCCACTCGTTAATATTTAGTCGTGAACAACCAGTCAAATTACCACTGAGTTTAAAAACCGATATTGTGATACTCCCTAAGGATACGCTCATTACACGAGTGATCTGTACCAGTAATATTTCTGATATCAATTTATTAGATTTTGAAAATGCTGAGACTAAGTCTGCTTTCAATTATGGCAAACAGCTTAGTCAAAGTGAGATTAATCGATTGAAAGAATTGCTCAAAAGGTATGAAACATGTTTTTCAGACAACTTAAAAGACCTGGGATTAACTAATGTAGTTCAGATGGAAATTGAATTGAGTGATTCGCAGCCAGTAGTTTACCGCCCATATAGACTCTCCTTTCCGGAGCGTAAACAGGTTCAGACTATGGTAAAGGAAATGATCGATGCAGGCATAGTATGCGAGTCAAACTCGCTTTACGCTAGCCCAGTTTTATTGGTAAGGAAAAAGACTGGCGAAAGTAGAATATGTGTTGATTATCGTGTATTAAATAGTAACACAAAAAAGGAACACTATCCATTACCTTTAATTGATGATCAACTTGCCAGGCTAGCTGGCAATTGCTTATTTGTAAGTTTAGACCTTGCATCTGGCTACTATCAGAGGCAAAATCTCAAGACAAGACAGCATTTGTTACTCCTGATGGGCAATATCAGTTTAAACGCATGCCTTTTGATCTAGCAAATGCTCCTTCGATCTTTCAACGAGCAATGAGTAAAATACTGTCGAAAGTCGGTTATACGGTCGTTTATATGGACGACGTATTGATTCCTTCCCCAACATTTGACCAGGGAATGAGACGGCTAGAGGAGGTACTTCAGCTAATAAAAGACGCAGGTCTTACGCTGAAGTTGAAAAAATGTAGTTTTTTTTGTACTGAGCTAGACTTCCTAGGATTCCATGTTAGCGGTGAGGGGATACGTCAAGGGAAACTCAAAACATTATCTATAGAAAATTTCCCAATACCCCGGAACGTTCACGATATCAGGCGATTTATCGGCCTGACTAGCTTTTTCCGGAGGTTTGTTAAAGACTTCGCTTTTATTGCCCGTCCACTAACAGATCTCTTAAAATCTAAATTCAAATGGAAATGGACAGCGGAGGAGGCGGAGTCGTTTAGAGTTTTGAAGGCAAGATTAGTTCAACGTCCTATATTAGCTTTATACAATCCTAATTTAGAAACCGAAATTCATACGGATGCGTCGAAGCTAGGTATTGCGGGGATTCTCCTACAGCGAGGTACTGACGGTTTACTTAGGCCAGTGGCGTACTACAGCCGTAAAACTACGGTAGACTAGCAAAAATTTCATTCCTTTGAGTTGGAAACTCTAGCGGTAGTCGCAACTTTAAAACGATTCAGAGTCTATTTACTAGGGCTAAGATTTAAAATAGTCACCGATTGTAACGCACTTCGTACTACCTTAACTAAGAGAGACCTTGTGCCACTAATTTTGTACAGACAGAGTTCGCGAATGGCTCACGTAGATGCTCTCAGCCGTGCCCTGTGGGTGAACCTACTGATATCGATACCGAGCATGTTTTGATGTTCAACACATAGACGTTCATGATTGGATCGCTACTGTACAGGGTGATGATAGCGAAATAAAACGTATAAAAGACATCTTAGAAGATGACACGACTAAGTTTGTAGCTGACATACGTAAGAATTACATGTTGAAGGGCAGTCATGTATATAAAATCTTAGACGAAGGATTACGATGGGTAGTTCCGAGGGGTTGTAGGTGGCAAGTGCTGCGCATGAACCATGATGAGGTAGGTCATTTTGGCTTCGAAAAAACGTTAAGTCGTATCAGGAGCATATTTTGGTTTCCAAAAATGTGTAGATTCACCATGAAATACGTCTCAGTCTGTTTGGAGTGTGCGCATCATAAAGCACCTGGCGGCCCCAAAGAGGGAGTGATTCATCCAATACCCAAATTGGAGAAACCATTCCATACACTTCATGCTGATCATCTAGGCCCATTCATTCGCTCTAGGAGAGGCAACACGTATTTGCTTGTTATTATAGATGCTTTTACGAAATTTGTCAATATACGAGCTGTTGAAGATACTAAGAAGGCTAGGGCTATTAAGACATTCAAGGAACATTTCAGTTATTTTGGTGTTCCTTCTCGTTTTATAATAGATCGTGGCTCTTGTTTCACGAGCGCAAAATTTAAGTTTTATGGACCAATTAAAAATAAATCATATTTTGAATGCAGTAGCTACTCCAAGAGCTAATGGACAGGTTGAAAGATTTAACAGAACGATAACTGATGCCCTGAGTTTAAATGTCAAGACGTAAATGACAACTTATGGGACGAATAGATTGGTGACGTACAATTAGGTATTAATACCACTATTAATAAATCAACAGGGAAGAGTCCCTCTGACCTGTTGTTTGGTTGCAGATTGATGAACGCATCAGAGAATTTATTGAGTGATGTAATCGCCGAAACAACTGAACGAATCGATGGTGATGCCTTACTAAAACTGAGGTCGAATGCTAGGAAAAGGATAGAAAAACAACAGAATTATGCTAAAAAAAACAATTCGATAAGCGTAGGAAGAGTCGGGCTATATATAATGTAGGTGATTTGGTCAGGGTAGAGAGGACAGTTATAGGCAAAGATAATATAGGAAAATAGCACAAACTCCTCCCCAAATTTCAAGGTCCCTATCGAATCCTCAAAATATTACCTAATGATAGATTTCTTATCGAAGATACCCCTATAACAGGAAAGGGTAACAAGAGGTATGAAAATGTTGTCGCGCTAGATAAAATTCATCCCTAGATGAATTTTAAAGGTTACACCAGTGAGAGCTCTGATAGTGATCATAGTGAAACTACAGAAATAGAAATAGAGAAAGAGTGATGTATTACTCTATGTAGTAGGTAGTAACGATATTATTATTACATTTGGGGCACTATAATAATATACTAAATTACAAGAATTAATCAAGTTGTCTGATGGAAATGAGTAGGAATTGCGTGTCATTATTAAGGTCTATATATATACATATATGAGCAATCAGTGCAGATAATGAATGGCATTAAGAAATTGATGTCGCACGTATGATTGCAAGATAGTGAGTAAGATGTGAGCACAATTTGTCACAGAGGTCAGTGCAGATAATGAATGGTGCCAAGATAACGGTGCCGCACAGTTGACCAAAGATCGTGATAGATTGTGCAAGATAGTGAGTAAGATTATACAATGTGAGCACAATTTGTCATAGAGGTCAGTGCAGATTATGAATGGTACCAAGATAACGGTGCCGCACAGTAGACCAAAGATCGTGACAGACTGTGCAAGACTTGCAGATTTTGATGAAGATTTATGACTTTGTTAAAAACCATAAGTTAAACTCAGATGTAACATAATAATATACGTAGCCTTTGAAATTTTGATTGTGATGAGAATTTATAACAGAGTTTGTGAAAAATATATAGTACGCAACTGTAACGAAATTACCTTATCATAAGAATTATTATATAAGAATCAAATTAGCTATAGAAGTATGTCCGATGATAGTCTTTATTTAGTCTTAATTTGTTTTTTTTTTGTGTTTATACTTATCTTTATATTAAATATTTTACACCAAACAAGTGAGAGGACTCACTTACACAGGATGGCCGAGCTGTAAGCTTAATTAGCTAAGATGTGGGTATTTTTGATAATATCCTATCTAGTATGTAACAATGAACACAATGCAATTGTATTGTAATATTATTTAAGAAGCAAATTGAAATAGTAATTATTATTAAAATTATAGTCGATTATTTAATTGTATCGAATCAAAGTTTAGGATGACAACACTGTATGACATTATTCGATGTATTCAAATCGAGGTAAAATGGAGGCATTGGCCATTTGACTGCGGAAACGATCACTTGTTATAAAATAAATCCGCTAATATTATCATAATCTTCGTTTAATTTGGGAGATAAAGAGTAGATCTTTTAATATAGTAACAAATATATATATATATATATATAAATACAGAACAAGCATACATACAGATAACACAAGTAGTAGTAAGTAAACCAAATCGAATAGTTGTAAAATAGATATAAGGCTAGAATAAGTTGATATGTAAAAGGAAAAATATATTAAAAATTGTTGTTGTATTTATTGGGTACACCCAAGAAAAATAAATAACTAAAAGTAGAAAGCAGACAGACATCGTAGCTGGGAATCCCACCCAGTATGGACGCGAATGAGGAGGAATGATAGAAAGACTAAGAATGAGGCATGAAAGTACGAGAGGCATAAATGCGAGAACTGGAATGAAAGTGAAGCTTAGTTAAAGCTCCGATTATGTTGGAGGTAGCAGAATTAAAAAAAAAACATTTAGACAATACAATTTTTAATGTCACAGACAATTGAATTACATTATGTAAATTGAGGTGCCTATGTTTGCAAGAGCCTTTCGAAGATGTTTCTTTTACCTTATTTTATCACTAAATTATCATTCAGGCTCTATTCATTCATTTCATTATATCAGATTTATCATTCGAAGACATATGAAATATGAATAAGTTCTGCTGAACGGATCGATTTATTTGTAGGCACTCTGAATGAATTCACTATAATGATGCTAAATAATAATTATTAAAAGTCGTGGTGGCCTAGTGCTTAAAACACCAGCCTCTCAAATATGAGTGCGCAGCTTGGATTCCACGTCAGGTAAGTACCAATGTAACTTTTATAAAGTTATATGTACTTTCTAAGTATATCTTGGACACTAATGACTGAAGGTGAAGGAAAACATCTTGAGGAAATCATCCTGGACTTTAAGTCTGAAATCGCCGAAATCTGAAATGAAATCCTTCCCTGTGTGAAAGGAGACCTGTGCCCAGCAGTGGGACGGTAAAAAGGTTGATAATGATGATGATGATGAATAATTATATTAATTAGGTATGTTACGTAAGGTATGAGGATGTAGTAAATAAGTAGGTTAAAATTTGGGATATAGTATGTAATTTTATAGGATTTAGATTAAAGATTTAACATATACGGCCACTCTGTCGCATTGAATCACAGATCTGTCATAGTAGTTTGAGTAAATAAATATTAGGTTTTGACTCAGTCACTGCTCCTACTTTGAATAGATTTACGAGGAATGATTGTTTCACTTGTTGTGTTTACCTACCTATAGGTACATTTTCTAGGTAGCTCAGAGTTAGTCCAAAAGAGTGTAAAAAATACTTACTAGAAAGTTAAAAATAATGATAAATCGTAAATATAAAAATAACCCGGTATTTTCTTTTTAAAGCTCCTTCAGGCAGTATCACTCGGGGATCCAGATATATCTAATCAGAAGATTTAGACAAGGTATCATTAGATTCTAATGATACCTTGTTTCAGATAAAATAAATCAACAACTCTGGCATGGTTGTTGTGAAAATCATTCATTACCTCTACTAGTCTGTATGAGAAAAGGTCAATAGCACCGATATTTCTCGATATGCCAAAGCATTGACTTTGTAAATCACTAACTGCTACCCATCAAACTAAATCGTTATCGTGTCAGGGGAAACGCATTAAAGTGATTAGATTCTAATCTAAGTAATTACCAACAATTCATATAAATGTTGAGGCATACTTTATCAGAAACTAGCTGCGCCACGCGGTTTCACACGCGTAGGTTTCGATATGCTCCGCTCCTATTGGTCGGAGCGTGATGTTATATAGCCTAAAGCCTTCCTGGATTAAGGGGCTATCCAGCGCAAAAAAAAATTCAAATCGGACCAGTAGTTCCTGAGATTAGCGCGTTCAAACAAAACTCTTCAGCTTTATATATTAGTATAGATTAAAATACATAAATCCTCTTGATGTCAAAACTCATGTGGCAGTATATTACTACCATTTTTGTTCTTGCTATATTAATGATATCTCCAAGGTAAACCTTATTCAGGGATTCTGTACTCCGACGATACAAGTCTTAGTATTTGCTCTTTTATGATGTTTATTAATTAGGTGTATATATTTATTTATACTAGTATGATACACTTAACGTACCTATTTATTGTATAACCTTTGTAAATAGACACTTTAGACTACATTATTTCCGTCTCCTTCCCCTTAGTATTCCATCGAAAGGTTGTCTGTAAAAGATCGCTCTTAGCGATAAGACCGCCCATTGTGTCACCCTTTGTAAAATCTTTATATTTAGTGTACATAATAAAGAGTATTCTATTCTTAGTATTGAGTTATCTTATTATTGAACTCATCGATAACAATATCACCCATATAATGAATAACTAAAGGATCCGGGTCTGGCTGTTTGTGTATATAAGTTTCAATGTTTGTAAACGCACCTACGATACGGGAGAAATTCTTAAAGGGAGGCAACATTAAAAAAAAAAAGAAAGAAAAGGATACCACTCTTCCTGTCAATACTAATATTGACATAAAGATTATTATATTATCCTTTAGTTAGCCTTCTTTAGGTTTTACTAATAAAACCAAACTTATACAATTTCAAGCTTACAATAGCAAACGTCGCCAATTAGAAATGAGATCTGCAAATAACGCTGTAGAAGAAAGGTTAAAAGTATTACTTTTTTGGGGATAACATTAGATAATCGTTCATGGGTCAATGTATACACTTTTACAACAAGCTTCCCATGGACATTCGAAACTTACCCATTAAACGATATAAAACCTATATAAAGGCCAAACTTTGCAAAAAGGGGTATTATAAAATCTCAGATTATTTAGAGGATAGAGAGGCTTGGGACTGAGCTGCTCGCTCTGTTAAGCCTTGTTATTAAGCAGTATGCGTAATTATAACGTAAATTATTGTAAACATTTTCATTTTTAATGTCTGGACTTGAAAAAAGACGATGATCCCTGAGTTTGTTTCGGCTATTTCTTCTCAGAGGTAGTCAGTTAGGAAATGCCGGCTTCATCTAGTTCAAAAAAAAAAAATAAAAAAAAAAACATATGACGTGTAAAAGTGATCGGTGATCCTACTTGCTTAATAAACGATTTCATTTCATATCAATCCTTTAGTTTAATTAGTTAATATTGCAAATGGAAAGTACACATTGACAAATTATGCACTAAACTGAAAAAAAAAATATGTGGCATCAATTCTTCGCTACGGCATCATTAGGTATGTGGAAAAGTTCTCTAGAAAAATGGAGTAAAAACTTTGCAATCTCGTGAAAAATGTATACGATCTATGACTAAAGCCCAGCTATTACAAACTTTCATCATGTGCATATTGCCGCTTCCATCTTTATCAACCAATCAGCTCAGGGCCCGCGTGGTAGATTGCGGCCCATTTGCCTCCATTTATATACAATATGTAAAGAAAACCCTGTCCGATCCGTGAAGGTATTGTTAGGTATCGTTAACTGATTCTAATAATGCCTACATAGACGGACTAAACTCAAAAAAATCCCCCTAAAAAAATTAATATTATTTCGAAAAAGCGAGGTAACTTAATGCATGAGTGGTAGGGAACACGTTACATGCATACGCGGGTGAAGAGGGGCAGGGTACGCGGCACGTGGTCGCATCGCTATTCGTTCCGTCACAAATGGTGTTGTCACTTTTTTAAAAATTACCAAATTTTGGGGGAGGTTGGAATTAATTTGCGGAAAAAAAGAATATTTCAAAATTAATTAGTATTGTCACTATGATAATTACGTAAAATTTCATATTTTATTTGGTCATGTAACAACCTAACATGTATTTTCCTTTTGAGTCGGACAGGGTTTTCTTTACATATTGTATATATTCGAATTATTTTACATATACGGAAAAACTTGTTTTATTTCAAATAGGTACACAATGATGTTAAAGTATAAATATCCAAAAAATTGATTCACCCCAACAAAGAATTAAACTATTTTCGAATAATATTTACACTATTCAAATTTATAATAAGTTACGTAATGTTTTTAAAAGTCTTATATTTTAAAAGAAACCATTAGCTCTATTGTAAAAGTGCTACCACTCAACGAATGATTTTTTACGTATAATTACAATGATTTTCATTTCTATGGTATTGAAATAATTATTTCATCTTTCTGTTTGTTGTATTTGATCATTCATGAGTATCATGACATTATAATTAATAACCCTTAAAATTAAATGATAAATTATTCATTTTCTGTGAATGGGTTTGAACACTTTGAACAAATACTTTATACGTCGTCAATCATATTTTTTTAAACTATGCATATTAGTATTGTGTTCAATCATTCTTAAAACTATAATTGACCTTGTATTTTATAGTAATATATGTACCTATACTAGCATTTTGACTTGTAAAACCTACTTCCAAAAAATAAATAATTTATTATCCAGTAGTTACGTGCGTAGCGTTTTCATTACTCTCGAAATTGTAGGTATACTTAATACTTAATAATTATAATTCTTTGAAATATTTGTACGAAACCACAGAATATTATGGACATCATATTTATTTACGTCATGAATGTATAGAAAATCTTGCCCTAGTAGAAATTTCCTATCGCATACGAGTGAGTCGTGCTTAGCTTTCGGAGCTCAACTGAGTGCCTAATGCGAATTTGTGTTACATTAACGCGATCGACGCATTTAAGAAAGAAGCCAATCGCACAATCACAAAAAGGTAGTTTACTATAGGTACCAACATACACAACCACATTGACACAAACCTGCTTTCCATTTGTATGTAAATGCAAGTATACTCCGTCGGTTTAGGTAGTTAACTGATGCTAAACAAAAAAATCACATGACTTCGTTAGCCGACGAAAATGAATAGCAGTTCTATTCAGTTGTCATCCTACGTCACAGTTATATTCTTTAATTCAGCAACATTATTAACGAACTCTAACATTACCCTTTAGTTAAAACGATTGAGGACCTACCTACTGTAAAAAGAATATAACAGGGGTTAAAGTTTGAATTTGCCGATTTGTACTGAAAATCTAAATTGTTTATTTTTAACTCATTTATTTAATCAAAATATTATAGTTATGTTATTATCTAGGTATACATTGCTGCCATCTAATTAATAGGAAGGCCATTTATGCCTTTGCGATAGAACTCTAAACTGCACAAACTGAATGAAAGCATTTTGTACTGCCTCCTGGGAAGAAATCTTCTTGTCACGTTGATAATAGGGTAGTTGACTAAAAACAACTAATTAGTCCGTCAGTCAGATTTCCAAAAATACTAGACACGTATTTTCTCTTTTTTCATATAAACAAAAAAAAAAAGACGTGTGGCACTCGGGGACTGCCGCGGTAAAGCTATTGCATAGCATTTTGTATCAATTTATGCAATTATAATTATTTATTTATTTTATTTATGCAGTATTTTTTTTCTTTGATATTAATTCAAGTTACACTTTTTGAGCGTGGTGACCGGTAAGAAAACAAATTTTTCTTTTATTAAATAAATAAAAAGTTAATATTATTTAAAATATTTTTATTATTTTACAATACATGTGGGTTTTATTACCTTACAGTAGCTGTTGGTTATTCAGGAATATTTATCATTGAAACTATAGGTTTATGATAACTGAAATAAGAAACATAAGTTTGCGACTTAATATCCTCTAAATACCTAGAAAATACCGCGTCAATGGTGGTCCCATATTTTGTTGTGGACTCTTGTGGATCATTATTCATTTTCAAATTCAATGTTTTTGATAGAAAAGTTGTCCACCGCTCTGATTTTTTATCAGCGAAGTTAATGTTGAAATCGCCAGCCAAGATAAGTGGAAATTTATTACCATTTGTTTCAAGTATTTTCGAGCCACTCGAGTTACTCCAGTAAAGTGCGATGAATAAAATGCTCTACCTCGTCCAATTTTGGATTCGGAGAAATGTAAATTGCTACCATAACTATTTGTAGGCCATTTCTAAGTTTGCATAAGCACGCACAAATATCTCCAACAACTGAGCGCCTAACATTAACATCGCTAACGTGTGCAATATTTATTTCAATATTCGGAGTCATAATATTAGTAATATCATTTTTATTTTGGTAAATAGCTACCCCACCTTTTGAAACAGTATCTCGCTTGAACTGAACAATACAATTAAAATTAGGTATTTCAATTGGATTATCATGCGTCATGCAAGTTTCGGTAAGAAGTAACACATTTGTTTGTCTCGTAACTGAATCTTGTAAATCGTATTTATGACTATTTAGACTGGCAGTTGAAAGTCATTATTGAAATGCCATTTCTATTACTAATGAAATCTAATACATTTTGAGCAATCGTCTGAACACTATTTAAAGACAGTCTTTTGAATTCTTGCAACAATTGAAAAAACGGTCGTGTGAGCACTTTTTACTCTATAAAATCACGCACTTTTATTTAGTAAACAACACTATAAATAATTTAAAAGTCCAATGAAAAATTAGCATGACATTCATCTTAGCTTTTCCGTTAAAAAAAAAGCTATTTTATAAAAACACTACTAAATTAATTTGAATAAAAGTACTTAATAATTAATTATATGAAAAGTTTTTAAGGTAGCCATGACAACGTCGATGACGTCTATGACATATCTCTATAGAAGACCTATTTCAGAGAGAAAATTAATCATAAGTTTAGCACATTGCGACTATCAGTAACATGGCAAGTGTGTAGGACTGAGTTCGCGCCCTGCAATATGCATGCTCTTTTTGAAAATCTATAAATTGTTTTCAAAAGATGATCGAAGTTGTTTTGAAAAGATCACACAAACATACCGTGCCGAAGACTGCCGAACTGAAACGACGTTAGACGATGGGGAGCGTGAGGTTTTTTCGTTACGCAATTTCTGGATTCGGTCCCCGCGCTCAAGGCCCGCGATAGAAGCTATGCAATAGCTTAAAAAATGAAGACGATACTCATGTGACGTCACTGCACGCTACACTTTTTAGCGACCAGTGGCGTCTCCAGCCACCACTCCTGATCTTTGATGCCTTTTATATTTGTCAATTTTTATTGATTTGATATAACAAAATACACGTATCCAATATTTTTCTATAATCTGAATAACGGACTAAATAGTATCATTTTTTTTTTACCCAGGAAACATCCCTATTGTCCAAATCACGAAAAAAGGGTAGTCTGTTAGAGCAAGGTCTGGCAAATACCGAGGATGACGAATGGTTTCTAAATGCAGTTTCTGAAGGGTCAAAATGGTTTCCCGTGCTTATATATGAGGTCTCACGTTGTGATGGAGCAATAATAGTGAAGATTGATTCATGAGTCGGGACTGTTTTACTGCTACTTTTCGCAGTATCCATCTTTCTTGTCTAAGTTGATTAACAAAAACAATTGAAAGTCTATATTCAAATATTTCACATTTTTTAAAAGAAGAATATCGTAGAATCTACGTGAAAAAACTTTTATTCGAAAACCTCAAACCATGAAGAGTCTATGTCAATTCATAGAACCTATAGTAACAAAATGGCAATTTCATACTTTAGCCCCTAATAAAAATAAGATAGCCATTTATATCGTTAATGAGCGGTTACAGAAATAACAGTGTTTAAAAAATATGTCAGCTCGGCCTATGAACGTTGCAAGCGTGCCGCCGCGCGTGTTTGTGGGTGTGACGTTGACCCCTGATGTGAACTCTATTAAATCAGCTGATAGGATAGTTTTTCGAGTTCTGTTGACATTGCGCTTTTTTGTGTAATTAGTGAATTATTTTTTTTTTTACTTTAAAGTCTTATTGGGTTATAAAAGTATAGCAATTATGAACGGTTTAAAGTGAAAAAAGCTGCATACTATTTTATTTTTATCAGGAAAAAACTAAAAGTTCAGAATCATGTACTGGATCCATGGTACTCGTTTGTGCGTCGATGTCAGAGACACCCTTTATTATTCATTTATTTATAATATACGTATACACAGGGTTATTATAACTATTGCGTTGCGGGAGTAAAATAAATAAATACAGAAGGTAATAATGGAACCTGCGATACCGTGGTTATTATCTATGTGATTGTTTGAATTGGTTCTGTTGAATTTGAAAATTTAACAGGTTGGTTATTCATGTGGTACGAACGAAACGCTCCGTTGTAACTACGAACAGTACCTACGCACAATATACTTGTAGACGGTGCATCAACTTTACAAACCTGTTAATATTGAAACATCGATTTAAATATTAACAGAAGCTTTGTTCTGAAAATCGATTTAAATTTCATATAAGTACCTACTACCTGTACTTCCGTATAAAACGTTATATGGCCATATAAGTGCTAAGGGAAACTAATAAAAAGGCAGAAGAGAAAGGAATTCAATCCAGTAATAGCACAGTACCTTGTATCACTTTGGAAAGAAAATACAATGTCTAAAGATGTCATTCGAATTCACGTGTGCGTGCTGTAATGTTTTCTCAATGGTATTTATATATACAAAGTTCCTCAATGTAGGCATCAGCTTCAATCGAAACAGAAAAGTACGCAGCAGAATTCTCTTTGTAATGTTTTTACACAAAATCAATCGTAGAATGTTAGTAGCGGCAGCGATACGTGTCGTCGAGATTCATCGCGTGACACCTCCATAAAAGAACTTTCTAGATATGTAGTATACAGCAGATTAATGAGAATGGAGGTCGCCAGCCCAACCAGATGTCAAGTGCTGTCAGATGGCGGTGCACGTAGCTATGATACCACGGCTGACGGAGCGGGCACATGACTAATACAGCACCACGCTACTATCATTTTCTCATAAGCAAAACACAAACATCCAAATTCCAAGACCTAAGCCTTTAAATCAGGATTAAAATTAACGCTTGTTTGTAACTTTAAAGTATTAAGAGCTACATTAAGTATTAAAGTACTTTGAAAATACGATGTTTTAAAAGCTTTAGTACGCGGGTAATATTTCCGTGCCAGTTGTCACGAGAATTAGTCAGAGGTGGCAGGAGCTTTATGTAGGTACATAAAATTTACCTACAAACGAAAAAGTATCAAATTTTTGCCCATTTTGTTATTTATACAATGTGTTTCCATTTCTTGTTCCTTTGAAATACCCGTTTTCTGTTAAAGATAGTTTGGGGTTTGTGAATTATAAAAGAGATGTAAGTAACAAACATTATTAGGACTTTTCCAATTACCAACATATACATAATACATATGAAAAGCTCATAAAAATACATAGGTATATCATCAGTTGTTAACAATGAGAATTCTAGGCCAAGTATCTACATTGAAAGAATTATACAGAGCCTATAAATGTCATTCGGAAACATTACGTATTGAATCTTGATCCTAATATGTTCGTTAAAGTAAGAAGAATTTTATAAAACATTGATGATCAAACGCCTAAGTTTATGATCTTCAACCGGACCTTTTTGACTGGCCAAGTTTAATATGGACAGGCGGACAGCGCTGTACATTATTCAACAACTTAGAATCTTTTGGGAAAATTTCGTTAGGTTTAATTTTGACAATTCAATTAGTAATATACTTGCTACTATAAATTTATATTTAGTAAAATAGATTACAGAAAAATTCGACGCCCTGAGTGACTAACTCCAGACAAGAGGCAGGAAATAGTATTATTACATACATATTACATATGGTCAACATTATATATGGACCACAACTGGTCAAGCTACCCCAAACTGTCAGATTTCCCAATCAATCTTGAGCCTTAATGCTTTAGAGAGAAAGTTGAAACTGTAAGGATAAGGAATATATAGTACATGTGTTTTAAACATTTGAATAAAATATTGAGAATACTAACTATTTTCTACCATAGGTACTTGTAATCTCAGGTATCGAAGATAGGTCATTACAGGCGAAAGCACCCAATTTGCCAACGTTAAATCTGAATTGACGTCGGTTTCCTGTGCTACTAACTTTTTAGTTACTAATTAGCAATTTGGTTACCGGGAGGCACGTACGGATCCAATATGTAGCTTAATTCGACATCATACTGAACGCATTTTCAACCTAGGCACTTTGGTTGACATCAGGTAAATGTCAGGTAAAGATTGGCCTATATTGAATGCAGAGTTGTAAACTTCTTGCAAATGGAAAACTGTGCCAAATAACTGACCCACACGTTTTCACGTGTGGTTGTAAATACACTTTCATATTGCCATTCCTGATAAGTCAAACATTAAAGATTTGATCAAGATTCATTTAGCCATAATTCAACATATTCATCTAATTGCTAATTTTCATACGAGCTTTACAAAGTAGCCTAATGAAGTATTCCACAGTTGTACGTGTCGTAAAGCGGCCTCACTAATTACAAAGGGGCCTCAAAACGCGTCTACACACGGTTCTGCAATCGATTACATTAGCCGAAGCCGTATTAACGGCTTTGTTAAAGTAAATGTGCTTTTAACTCAGCATTTACTAATGAACGTTGTTTGGGCTGGGCTTGTTTATTTTTTGTAACATTTACTTTGCTACTTACAAGTTTTCGTAATAATTATAAAATAATATGAAGCATCTTGTTTAAGTTTAAAACACATAGATACTTCCTACCAACATAATTCTAGTATTTTAATCTAAGTAAGCAGTTGGCATGCTTCCCTGCGGGCTATTTTCCCCCTTTTCCCGAACTATACATACATTCCGTCTGATGACTGAATAACTCTGTATTCTACCCAGTAATTTGATCTAAATCTAAAAATAGAAATAAAGACAAGAACCTCATTAAACGTTTGTAAACATTATTTCATTGTAAACCAGCAACCAGAAGGGATTCGGCAGTAGGTATCTATTACTGTGTGTTCGTACATGAAATAAAATAAAGAATTTAATAAACTGCTGTTCTTATCCGGTCGAGCTTTTGTATTCTTATCTTAAATTTTTCAGATGCTTCCGAACGGGCAAAGACCGTACCGTGGACTGCGGTCTAATATTGTTTGAGATGAACAAATAGTGTGGGGTTAACACATATCGGCCGGTATGCCTTTGTATTGGCATCAAGGCGACTATTGTCTGCCAACCACGAGCTCCGCATGCCAGTCGTCGTCAAAACTAACCTACTTACAACCCCCTTTTGTATTGTGCGGCTGTATGTACTTACCTTCTATTTAAGTATTAAGATGATAATTATGTATCTACATCAAGGTATGTTCCTAGGTAACTTTTAGTTCTATGGTCCGACCGTGTCCTAAACACAAAACTAGTGATTGTTTAATCATCATTATCATCATCATCAGCCTCTACTCGTCCACTGCTGGACATAGGCCTCCTCCATGGCATGCCAACAAGCTCGATCCTGAGCAGTTCTCCGCCAGCCACTACCAACCACCTTTTTGATGTCGTCGCTCCATCTCGCCCAAGGGCGTCCTACGCTACGTTTGCCGAGACGCGGTCTCTACTCGAGGACTTATTTACCCCAACGGTTGTCGGTCCTGCGGCATATGTGACCAGCCCATTGCCACTTCAGCTTGCTAATCCTCTCAGCTATGTCGGTGACTCTGGTCCTCTGTCGGATCACCTCATTTCTGACGCGGTCCTTCATGGAGACGCCCAACATTTAATAGTAATATATATCTAATTAAATGGTGTATGACTATTATTGATAGATAATTCAACTATGAAATTAAATCAGTGCCAAAGTACTTAACTGAAATTCGGTTTCATTATTATTGCTCATTTAGAAAACATTTTCAAATCTTTAAGCAATATTCAATTGTATTGAAAACTAACAATTCAGTAGAATCTATGATATAGAAAACCTTAAAATTAATCTTGATAAAACTAACATTATGCATTTCGCTCAAAGATCAACCATACCAAATATAAATGCTAAATTTTTTGATAAACATATTAACAAGGTTGTCGGAACCAGATTTGTTGCTGTAACACATACAGAAAAGACTTTAACATAAAGACTTGTAATTCCACATACACTACTCAAATCAGCTCCTGTGCTAATGTTAATGGGCTGCTATCTTCTTATTAGTATGGTCAGATTTAAGAGTCGAAGTAATTGTTTTGAGCCGCTCCAAACAAAGAAGTCATTATTAAAATCCAAAAAGATATCTAAGAGCTGTTAGGACTCCATGTCACAAACAGTTGTAAACCATTTTTTTAAATTAAGATAATGATCGCCATCTATCTAAGGCTTTCAAAGGTCCGGGAAAGTAATTTTCATTTATCAAAAGGCATTCAAGTTGGTCCGTTTTGAGCCATTTGCATCTGCGAGGGATAAGAAACAGCTGTTCAGATGCTACATTTAGTATTTTCCTACGGAAATAATAATATCTACTTCAGAGTAATGAGGTATGCTGTCACGTGGAACTTTCGAACAAGTCTGGAAGAAGGAGTTATAGTGATTAATTCATTAGAGCATACGAACAAGAATGTAAGTACCTAGTACACGGTAGATAGTTTACAAGTCTGCAAGTTTGTCTAACTAAGTACATTAGTGGTTTCCAGATTCACTTGAGTCTAAGACTCCTCGTATGGGGAGTATTTGCGTCATGATCTGATACAGATCACACTCTACTGAGAAGCTAAATACAGATATCGCGTCACTTGCCGACTTGCCGTGTATAACAATTGACCTAGAAGCAATAAATAGGTACACGTGAATGTTATTGGAGCATGATTTTTATTTATTTAGACTTAAATAAAACATCTGAGTAATTTATCAGAATGCAAGTTTAATGTTTTATCTATGATATCGACTTATGGATCAATGTTCTTCCACATAAACCTATAATATACAGTATGTTAAGAAAACCCTGTCCGACCCGTGAAGGTGTTGTTAGGTATCGATAACTGATTCTACTAATGCATACAAAACCGGGATAAACTTAAAAAAAAAAATCCCCCTAAAAAAAAAAATATTATTTCGCAAAAGGAGGTAACTTAATAAATGTGCGTTGACCACCCTTCGCCTGCCGCCAGCGGGGGGCGGGCGGCAGGACACGCGGCACGTGGTCGCATCGCTATTCGCTCATAATAATACCGGTGTTGTCACTTCTTAAAAATTACCAAATTTCGGGGAAATTATAATTAATTCGCGGGAAAAAAAGATTATTTCAAAATTCATTTGTATTGGTACTATGATGAATACGTAAAATTTTATATTATATTTGGTCATGTGTTTACCTAACCTTTATTATCCTTATGGGTCGGACAGGGTTTTCTTAACATACTGTATAATACCTAACCTATAATATATATGTATGAAACATTACAAAATAGTGAGTAGTAAGTAACCACGGCTACATGTTTCTTCTTCTTTTTCTTCAGCCAATAGAAGTCCACTACTGGACAAAGGCCTTCCCCAAGGCTTTTCATAATGACCGGTACTGTGCTGACTGCATGCATCTGCTTCCCGTGACTTTCACCAGATCATCGGTTCACTTTGTTTGGGGCCTCGGTACGCTGCGTTTGCCGGTATGTGGCCGCCACTCCAGAACTTTACTGCCTCATTGGCAATCGGCTCTACGGACAATCTGCCCCGGCTACATGGTTACTCTTTTAAAAATAATTGGTTCTAGCAATGTTTTCAAATTACTGTGTCAAAAGGTAGAATAATAAATAGGAAAATACAGAATTGTTTTCCATATCCAGATTCAGATTGTCCCAAAAAACGACGTTCCCTTTTAGTGTTCAATCGATCGTTCATGTAAAAGTTAAGTAATCGTTACGGCCATTATGTATGGTGCCTATAACAATAAAATACTTTGGCTAATCCCCAACACAATCACGGCGTTTATGATGATAGCGCTCACGATATGGCGATAACGACTGCTTGATATCGGCGACAGTAATAGCCAGAATTACGATGCAGACAAGTAATATGTCTATAAGTCGCACTTACTCCGAGTTAAGATAAATGAAAGAAGATAAATCACTGTTAGTATGCTGGGCTAAATATATCTGAATCTATTTGTGTCAAATTGAATTGATAAAACAGGAATGATGAGGCGGCACATTTTTTCGTGAGTAAGCGTGCTCACGCATGTTTAGGAATGTAGAAAGTTACGTGCGGGCATTTACAGGATTATAATATTAGGTTAACTCTCGGTGGTAGGCCAAAACAAAGGCTGCCGGCAGAAGTCTTGCCGCCAAGCGACTCGACATGATGTCTGGTGAAGCCGTACGGTGGACGGGTCCGAGCAGTTATGTTGCAATGTGTGCCGGGTACGATGATCCAAATGTTGTTGTGTCGAGAGTTTGATCGATCAATCTCCCAATAGGGCAACATCGTTGGTCGTGTTATTGTGCTTAACATTGCATCACCTCGCTCAACTGCCGTCTTCCTTTCTATTCACTCAGTGTTTTTAAGTGAATATGCTCTTAATAAACTAGCGTGCTTTACCATCAACGATTGCATCACTGCTAATCATCAAGAGGAATTGCAGTCAAGCACTATTTTGTAAATATAAAAAAACAGTAAACATTTATTGTATACTAGCTGTTGCCCGCGACTCTGTCCGCGTGTTGATGTAAAATAAGCGCCTTTTAAAATAATGGAAGCAATGTGTACCTCCACGTTTGCCCCCGTTTTCGCAACAGTTTTTGTTACGGCTCTGCTCGTATTGGTCATAGCGGGATGTTATATAGCCTATGTCCTTCCTCAGGCTCTAAACTAACTGTGTACCAAATTTTATTACCATCGGTTCAGTAGTTTTGGCGTGAAAGCCGGACAGACAGACAGACAGACAGAGATACTTTCGCATTTATAATATTAGTATGGATTGCTTTACCGCATCCACCATTAAGCCTCAACGGTAATACGCGTTAGATATAGAAATTATTGTTAAATTTTCAGAGTAGTTTTCTTCTTCTTCAACTAGTTTCTATGATGCTATTGTTTTAATAAACTTCAACGTATTTAGGAAGAACATTGACTAAAGAACCAACTAGCCTTTATTTAGTAATATAAAATTTTTGTTTATGTAAGCAGTGCCTATCGGTTATTTGCACATCTAGAGAGTTGGTAGAGTGCCCTACCAACTCTCTCTGTGAGATTCAGGAATCACCTAATGAATCAATGAATGAAATGCATTATTGTATAGCATGATATTATGGATATGCTAATAACGACAACTAAACAATGATTATGGAACAGTAAAGGTCTCAGATCAGAGTTATGAATGACTGACAGGGCTCTCTCCAAAGCAAAGCATTTCCTAAAAATCCTAAGTATTTTGTGTGTAGTTACGTACATTAGAATATCCTTAGACCACTATAACCTGTAATTGAGTTTTATCTAGACTGAGAGAAGCAACACAGACGTCAAGTAAGGTGAAATTATTTTTTCACCGTTTTAAACACATTACTTAGGTATACACAAATGCATTTAATTCGAACCGAACTTTTAGATTGTACGCATCAAAATAAATATTCGAATAATCATTCTCAAAATCTGGCTCGACCATACTTATCAAAGTTGTATCGCAAGTTGCGAATTTGAGAATCGCAATTCGCCAGTCAGGGTTCGAGTGTACACCTTAGTAGCGATGTTCGCTCGTGTGACCCAGCTTTGTGCCGGTGTACACAAATGGCCAAAAGATCATCGTATGCACCACGGCTGCCAGCTGTCTCGTGCAACAGCGCCGATCGCGTACTGCTCGATGGAATGGAAAATTAAAAACTCGCACAAGAAGTTCGTACATAAAACTCAAAAGTATACTACCCATTTAAAGTACATATATACAAGACTTGCAGCAACAACACGGGTATAATAAGGAGTTTTCTGTGATATACCACATTTTATATTCACACGAGTTCTTCCATTGTCAAAATTTGTCTATATTGTTCGTCAGCTGTTTACTTTCCCAGCGCAAGGAACTATACTCGTAATAAACAAAAGAAAATGACTAGCATTTCTGTTAGAACTTTAGGATGCACTGATACACTAAATCAGTCGACATATGTTTACATACATACATGTAGGTTGAACGTTACGATCTTTGAATGATTATAAATACTATTTGCAAACACTGGATAGAATTAGCTCACTATAAAGTCACAGGAAACTACACGCGGGCCAACAGTAAGGAGGCACTTGAGGCTGTTTAGTGTGCTGGCAACCCAACACGTAAACAATCATAATTTGTTGAATATATTATTCTCCAAAATATATCAAAGTTTGCCCATATTATATCCACAAAAAATAAGATATTTCCTTATATCTGCCATGTGTACATAAAAAAGAAATAGCTAGTTACATCCGAGAATAGAATTTATTTTCATTAATCACTAAATTTCACCTACCGTGTAATATATTGTGCATATTCGCGTTATTTTATTTTCTGTCGCAATAGAATCACTACATATTATATAGCCGGCGCCAGACATAGTTCAAATATTGTTCACTTATTTGAACACTTGTTTGGACACATGTGTAGTACTTGTATTATTTATTGTATGGGCATTTGTTCAAAGCTTTGTTAAAACAATTGTACTTTGGCATTCGTTGTCGGTTTTCGGGCACACATCAAAGCGTTCAAATTTGTCTGTGTTCAAATGTTTGCGTAGCCTGCTACACACGCGCAAAGTTCAGTTCAGTCAGTTGCTCGAAGCGCTGCCCCGAATTATCGTCGCGTCGTCATCAAAGTATAGATGTTCTGTGGTCGTCATACGCACAATGGACTGGAATAGCAACGTTCTTCTTCAATTTATTGAATTGTTAGAAGGAGAACCGTGTATATAGAACTCGAAAAGTAAACTACACAAAAATAAAAAACTTAGTCAATAACGCCTGGACCAGAATAAGAAGTAGAATCCAAATTTTGGGAAGTTGAAGGTTTATATGTATACTAACATTCATTAAATTGTGGAAAAATACTATTATTTTTGAGGTTTCTAATGTGATATCATAAATAATTACATTTTACCGCAGTTGCAGTGAAACGCAATCTGAATCCTAGAGATTTATCAAAATAATGTACTAAATATGTACACATTAAAAAGGTCTACAAAAATTCCGCGATGGTATATGTCTATCTCTTATGGATATTTTGTCATTTACTTTTTACGACAAATACGGGCGAATTTTCGAAGCAATTTTAATGAATACAATAATAATCCTTATCCAATTGAATACCTTCACTACATTGTTGATTTAATCATCATCATCATCTCAGCGTTTATCCCGGTTGCATCCGCGGCTTTCGCGTTGGAGCCCGGGGTCCAGTTTCCTACTCATTCTCCTCCATTTCGCGCGATCTTTAGCATCCTGTCGTAAGAACTTGTTGGCACGCATGTCATCTCTTACCATGTCAAGCCAGCATTTCTTTAGGCTACCCCGCTTGTTCCGGTCCGGCGGAGACGCCATGGCAAGACATTTGTTACTCACTTAACCTTTTGCATAAGACGTGGCCGTACCAGCGTAGGCGACCCTCCTGCAGTTTGTCTACTATGTCACGGACACGAGGACTGCCACGGATACGGGAGTTCCTGATGCGGTCTTTCCGCGTAACTCCACACATCCACCGCAGCATATTCATCTCCGTAACACGCAGTTCCTGCTCGTGTCGCTCGAGCACAGGCCACGCCTCACTACCATACAGGAGAACAGGTCTAATAATGATTTTATAGACCTGCCCCTTAAGCTTAACCGGCATTTTTGGGTCACAAATGACACCTGCACCTCACGCCATTTCGCCCAAGCTGCGGAAATACGTGCCCTGACGTTGCAATCAATGTGGCCGGACGCGTAGAGCACAGACCCCAAGTATTTAAACTGGTCCGTGCATATATCGTCAGCATACATGAGTAGCAAGGGAGGTTGCTCATGTGAATCCTTGATGCTGTCCGACAAGACGTCTAATATCACGCTCAACAGAAACGGACTAAGGACGGATCCCTGGTGGACTCCGACGGTGATGGGGAAGGGTTTAGTGTCGCCAACAGCGGTCCTAACAACGGAATCGGAATTGAGGTACATGTCTCGCATTATGTCAACATAGGCTTCTGGTACGCCTTTGAACCTCAGCGCCCACCAGATCAGTCCGCGTGGGATTCAGTCGAAAGCCTTCTGCATATCTAGAAAGAGCATGTGTAGAGGCGTGTTCTTCGATCTGTATCTCTCCATGGCGATCCTTAGTGCGAAGATAGGGTCCATGGTTCCGTACCCTGGGCGATACCCATATTAACACTCCGAGACAGCACACTCCTGCCGGATCCGGGAGTCTAAAATCCTCTCAAAAATCTTCATGGTGAGTGACATGACCTTAATACCGGTATAGTTGCCACACTCCTATACCGAGCCCTTGCCTTTTAAGACTGGAGTAATAATACTCAGTCTCCATTGGCTTGGGATTTTACCGTTCAGGAGCACGCGGTTCAGGAAGTTAGTTAACATGCCAGGCCTCAATGGGGACTCCGTCAGCTCTGACAACTTTCCGATTTCCCATACGACGAAGAGCCGTTTGGATTTCCTCAGGCGTTATCAGGGGCACTAGTCTAAGGTTCGGAGGGAGTTCCGGTGTCTGCACCTTTTGGTGCTGCTTGTTCAAGTACGCGCGCCATGTCTCCTTCACCGCGAGGTCCACGCATAGCAGGTCGCCATTAGGGTCTTTTACATAATGACACTCAGTCAAAGCGGCACGGGATATAGTCCTGTGCCGCTTTGACCCTGGAACGTACCAACTTGTAAATGAGCTTTTGCCCCTGAGACGATTCCAACTTCACGTAGAGAAGTTGCAAGTGGTCTCATCTGGCTCTGGCTACAGCTGTGTTAGTGGCACGTTTGACCTTAAATGCGTCGCGATCTTCAGGGGATCCGGTTGCCTGCCATGTTTGGAAGAGGGCTTTCTTCACCCGAGGCTCCCTCTGGATTGTGTCGTCCCACCACCAGGTCTCCTTATCACTTTTGCGACTGCCCTTAGAGACGCCAACAATGTTGATTTATGTGCTTATACAGCATATGATTTAAATGAAATTTTCGAAGATATTACAGATTTAAAAATTGCGGCGCGTCGCTTTTAATGCGGTACGCGGCGGGAGCTACGGTTCGCTATGGTTTTTATACAACGTTCACAGTTTTTTGTAGTGTATTTAGTATCAGTGTTGCCCCCGTGCGAAGCCGGGGCGGGTCGCCAGTAACAAATAAGTTAAAGTACCCATAAATATGAGTAGACACGTACATTCTTATGCACTAACGTACTTATAAGCGTATAGTTTATAAGGTAGTAGCTTCAAGCGGAGCGAAGCACAACTTTTAATTAGTCTCTTCACTCACGCGGCTTTCTCTGACTCCTTCCGAGGTACTCTGACTTAGTCTTAAACAAATAGAAACTTTGCTTCATTTACTTTCCATCTTTATTAGAGTGCGTGTACTTAAATGTATTACATTTACGATTATAATGAAATAACTGTATAATTAATGGACGCGCTTGCTCTAGAGTCTAGACGTAGAGTCTTGGTTGAATTATTGTTTATTAATTGCAACTAGTATCAGGTATGTGGCATGTCCTCTAGTCCCCTCGAATAAAATAATTAAGTATCTAGGTTTGATGTGTGCGCAGCCCGTTTTGGTGTGACTGCATACGTCGCCTATAAGCATACTATTGATTATTCGGTCCTCTTTTTTTTCTTGGTAGTAGGCCATAATATCGGCCGCCGGCAGAAGTTACCACCCACCAGACAGTCTTGCCGCCAAGCGATTCGTCGTGTTCCGGCATGATGTCTGGTGAAGCCATACGGAGGACGGGTCTGAGCAATTGTGTTGCGATGTGTGCCGGGTACGTTGCACCAAATGTTATTGTGGCGGGAGTTTGGTCGAGGAGGGTCTCCAGATCAGTCTCCCTCTGGTGCAGCGTTGGTCGTGCTGTTGGGTTTAACATTGCATTACCTCGCTCAACTACCGTCTTCCTTCCTATTCACTAAGTTTTTAAGTGAATAGGCTTAATTAACTAGCGCGCTTTACCATCAACGATTGGATTACTGCTTACCATCAGGCGGGATTGCAATCAAGCACTAGTTTGTAATGATTTAAAAAAAACAATTCAAAGATACCATAAGAAGTTTCCAGTTCAGCCACTAAAACTGTTTTGATGTATTTTGAATACGACAATGTTAATAAACATTGTAAGCTGTAGCTTTTAATGTTAAAATTAAAAGCTAAAGGCAACGTTACATTCCAAACAAATACTAACGATTACTGGTTGATCAAGTATTTTCAATGTTTCGACTTAGACTAACCGCGGTAAGCTCAAGTAACTGGGTCTCATGACAGTGCAATTGTTTAAACCCTTTTTCCACAAGTAGATACAGTGATACAATATCAAAACTAATAAGAAAATATACATACAAATAAACGTTTAGCTAGGTACATACGACTTAAAATAACACGCAGGCCTAAAGTGTTAAATCATGTACCTACTTCCTTGATGACAATTATTTAGTTGTTTTAGTTTCCGGAAAATACCCACAACTTTATAATTCTAAAATCAATAAAAGTGATTTGATAAAAAAAACACCACAATTGAAAACTTTTATACCATTTTAAAAAACGCCTGCTTATTTATGTTTCTAAGTGCACATTTATTTGTTTGAACGCGTCAATGCCCATTTGTGTTCGGATATCGGATACACGGAGAGACGTATTGCCTTTGAAGGAATATATTTTACAAAATATATGTCACCTTATTATTTCTTCGAAAACAAAAGAAAGATATTCGATGGGAAGAGATTTTCTATCTGCATATATTAGTTCTACGCCTACAGGGTAAATCTTACCTACTAATGCTACTTTACATAATACGAAACTACCCAAAGTTTTCTGAAAGTAGTTTGTTTCCATACACCTTCCTATACATTATAAATGATGTTTGGTAGCTATTCGCCCGTAAATTAATAAAGGGAAGTTTAGAAGTTAATGGAAGCAGTGAGATTTAAGTATGATCGTTATTATAATAGCTAGCTTATGTACGATACTGAAAGCGGACGTAAGAAGTTCTTGTTTGCAAACAAGAACAATATTGGACTTATATTCACTTTGTTGCACACGTGTGCATCTGCCTGACTACATCCGCCTTTCAAAGATATTAGAATGAAGGGGGAATACAAGCTTTTACGCATTAATTCAAATAGAGGTGGATGTATGCACGTGCACAATACACGTGAACATAAACTGCATTACAATTAACCACTGACTTCTAAATTCATCTACGCTCTAGGTACATGCAATATTATTAAGCAACACAGGAACTAATTATGTAGGTACTCGTATATGCATTAAATACAGAACTAGGTGAATAACAATTTAAATCTACGAAAAAATGACATTTTAAATTCACATTCAAACGTTGAGTCAATTATAACCATAGACAAAGTTAGGTATTGGAATCCACTGGCGCACTTCTATGGCTGTGCTAAGGCGCAGTTCACACTATGCTACGGTCGGGTAGACCGTTTATGAAGCTTTTTAGGAGCTTCATGATATTATTTCTGAGCCATGAGTCGTGCCATTCTTAATTTTTCGTTCCACTAAATCATCGTGTATCTTGGGAGTAAGCTTTACTACCTATATTTGAATTAATAATTTGAAATAATTTTCAAGTTATGGAACAACAAACTGAATCTTACAATGTTATTTAAATTCCATCCCAGGGGCCAAGTTCCTACCGGCTAATTGTTCGCCTAAAAAGGGTTGAAATCCATTCCAATATCAAGTTTAGATGAAATAAAATTATAATATTTCTACATTTTAACATGGCAGGTTAATTTAATTATATAAATAATATAATTATAAAATTAATCAAGTACTACACACAGCATGAATACCTGCCAAGGTTGCACAGGTTTTTGGTAGGATTTCAATAATTTTTTTTCATGAAATCGTACCTACTTTTTCTTTTTTTGCACATCCGCGTCCATTGTTAACCTTAGATTCATTTTGTGTTTTGGAGTAACTTTTTTGTAGGCAAATCATTATGTAGACGTGACAATATTTAATGACCCCTCTCCCGTCTTTTCCTCCCCCCTCCTCTTCGTATCCTCTTTGTATCACCGGTTCATAAATATTTTTATTAAAAATTCGATATTCGATTAAGCCAACTCAGTCTTGACCAATTTCGATATTTTTTATTAATCTACATATAACACACGCCCTGTGAACAAAATTTCATAATGCTAGCACAATTGGGAGTGGCATAAAGATTTGATTACTGGTTTAAAAAAAAATTTGCTTTTTCACAGGCTCATATTTCAGGATATATCTACTGAAGCTATATCTATGAAGTTGGCATACCGTTTTGATACTTGTATATAATTACGTAGTCATAACTTTATCTTTGTATTTGCAATAGACACTGAGCTACAGGGGGGTCAAAAGCGGATTGAAACGGTTCGTATACCTAAATAGTGCACGGCATGCGCGCGGCCCCTTGCTGGAACTTTGCCTGCGCACTGCCGTGTGCTTAGATTGTAATGAAAAACTTATTAGAAACATTTTCGTATAAATATTCACTCAAAAATCTACTAAATCTATCTACTATTTTACTAAAGTAGATTACTGCTTAAAGGCAATGGAATGTGCATCGTTTTTTTCTAACACCTCCAATTTGAATAAAGAAAACACGTTCTGAATGTATTATTGAATCAACTATCAAAGACACAGGCATCAATAGCAAACAGAATTTACGACTTACGAACTCAATATATTTGGCATAAAGATAAATCACGAATAAGTAAAACTTTTCTTGGATCGCATGAAATAGTACTCGAAGAAAAGACATAATGATATAAAGCCAGTTTATGATACCATCGTAAATACAATATACATAGAGACAGTATGAAAAGTAACGCCATGTTTTTATTTTTATTTGACACCGTCGTACTGTTGAAAACGTATTACTTACGGCATGCAACATGCTTTGCGCTGCGTAGAGAAAATAGAAATAAATTTACGTAGGTAAACGGGGACTGGTGTGTTTATGAGAAACGTTTGGACTTTTAGCGCAACATTTTTACTTTAAAACATTAGCATCATAAAGGGTAATTCTCGCAAAAAAAAATATGATATACGCGAGCAGAATGACCGCATATTAATTTCAACTCCCGAAGGTACGAACGTAACATGTGCACTTCACTTTGAGAGATTGTAGGAATATAATTGCTTATTTCTTATTAAAAATCTCCACAAAGTGCCTTGGGTTAATCATGTCTAATATTTTGTAGTAAATGCCAACATTTTTTCCCTTCAGCTTATTTAATTGCATGGTTCTAAACATCCTAATAAAGTCAAAATCCATCCTAATATACTAATTACTAATACTCGTATAATATTATAAATGCGAAAGTATCTCTGTCTGCCTGTCTGTCTGTCCGTCCGGCTTTCACGCCAAAACTACTGAGCCGATTGTAATGAAATTTAGTGGTACATAATCTAGAGCCTAAGAAAGGACATATGTTATACAACGTCCCGTTATGACCATTAGGAGCAGAGCAGTAACATAAATGCCAACGTACATATTGCTCCCATTATTTTAATAGACGCTTATTTTATATTAACACGCGGACGAATTCCCGGGCAACAACTAGTATTTTTATAAGTGCCTTGAATAAAAACAAAAGATTTGTTAACGTTTATTTTGTAAACGAATACTAAAAACCAGTCATTATAAAATATCCTGAGCATTTAGAGAATGTACATTTCACCGAGTTTATCGTCTGCTCGGAGTTTTTCAAATATTCAATGTGTTTACATATTTATGAAAGCGATTATGCATGCGCGAAGTGCGATGCTCTCGCCTTTCAAGCAACACAAAGGGGCCCGAATTTATTGTACAATAGTATTAAGTGTACCCTATGTGACTACACCCGTTGTGTCGTATCTCAAACAATATCATGATATTTTATCTCAAGTCTTTATGAAATAGAGAAACAAGAACGACAGTTGAAGTATCTACTATAACTGTCTTGAATATTATTTTACAATATACAAAATACATATTTCATTAGATTTTCCGCGTATGAAAATCAGCACAGATTTTAACTTAAGTAAAAAACATCTTGTATTTTTGTTGGAGTATCTAGTTTATACAATAAAGGTAGGTAGGTTAATAATAAAAAAAGACGTGTGGCACTCGGGGACTGCCGCGGTAAAGCTATTGCATAGCATTTTGTATCAATTTATGCAATTATAATTATTTATTTATTTATTTTATTTATGCAGTATTTCTTTTTCTTTGATATTAATTCAAGTTACACTTTTTGAGCGTGGTGACCGATAAGAAAACAAATTTTTATTTTATTAAATAAATAAAAAGTTAATATTATTTAAAATATTTTTATTATTTTACAATAAATGTGGGTTTTATTACCTTACAGTAGCTGTTGGTTATTCAGGAATATTTATCATTGAAACTATAGGTTTATGATAACTGAAATAAGAAACATAAGTTTGCGACTTAATATCCTCTAAATACCTAGAAAATACCGCGTCAATGGTGGTCCCATATTTTGTTGTGGACTCTTGTGGATCATTATTCATTTTCAAATTCAATGTTTTTGATAGAAAAGTTGTCAACCGCTCTGATTTTTTATCAGCGAAGTTAATGTTGAAATCGCCAGCCAAGATAAGTGGAAATTTATTACCATTTGTACCAAGTATTTTCGAGCCTTCTTCAGTGTACTCCAGTAAAGTGCGATGAATAAAATGCTCTACCTCGTCCAATTTTGGATTCGGAGAAATGTAAATTGCTACCATAACTATTTGTAGGCCATTTCTAAGTTTGCATAAGCACGCACAAATATCTCCAACAACTGAGCGCCTAACATTAACATCGCTAACGTGTGCAATATTTATTTCAATATTCGGAGTCATAATATTAGTAATATCATTTTTATTTTGGTAAATAGCTACCCCACCTTTTGAAACAGTATCTCGTTTGATCTGAACAATGCAATTAAAATTAGGTATTTCAATTGGATTATCATGCGTCATGCAAGTTTCGGTAAGAAGTAACACATTTGTTTGTCTCGTAACTGAATCTTGTAAATCGTATTTATGACTATTTAGACTTTGGCAGTTGAAAGTCATTATTGAAATGCCATTTCTATTACTAATGAAATCTAATACACTTTGCAATCGTCTGAACACTATTTAAAGACAGTCTTTTGAATTCTTGCAACAATTGAAAAAACGGCCGCATGAGCACTTTTTACTATATAAAATCACGCGCTTTTATTTAGTAAACAACACTATAAATAATTTAAAAGTCCAATGAAAAATTAGCGTGACATTCATCTTAGCTTTTCCGTTAAAAAAAAAAGCTATTTTATAAAAACACTACTAAATTAATTTGAATAAAAGTACTTAATTATATGAAAAGTTTTTAAGGTAGCCATGACAACGTCGATGACGTCTATGACATATCTCTATAGAAGACCTATTTCAGAGAGAAAATTAATCGCAAGTTTAGCACATCGCGACTATCAGTAACATGGCAAGTGTGTAGAACTGAGTTCGCGCCCTGCAATATGCATGCTCTTTTTGAAAATCTATAAATTGTTTTCAAAAGATGTAGTCGCACGCACACAAACATACCGTGCCGAAGACTGCCGAACTGAAACGACGTTAGACGATGGGGAGCGTGAGGTTTTTTCGTTACGGAATTTCTGGATTCGGTCCCCGCGCTCAAGGCCCGCGATAGAAGCTATGCAATAGCTTAATAATAATCTTTATTCAAAAACTTACACGACATTGTAAAATAAAAACTACAAAAATATTCTTATACAACTACATACCTACATATCTTATTGCCTAAATAACAGTTAGGTATTATGTGTGACTAGTAATAGTCGTGGTGGCCTAGTAATAGTCGTGGTGGCCTAGTGGTTAAAACACCAGCCTCTCAAGTATGAGTGCGCGGGTTCGATTCCAGGTCAGGCAAGTACCAATGTAACTTTTCTAAAGTTATATGTACTTTCTAAAGTATATCTTGGACACCAATGACTGAAGGTGAAGGAAAACATCTTGAGGAAACCTGGACTTTAAGTCTGAAATCGCCAACCCGCATTGAGCAAGCGTGGTGATTACGCTCTATCCTTCTCTGTATGAGAGGAGACCTGTGCCCAGTAGTGGGACGATAAAAAGGTTGTTGTTGATGATTATGTGTGACTAATAATATACATAAGGTCATACAGAACGTATTATTATCCAGAGAATCATGTAAAATTAGCGACATGCCCTAATATTTCACATACATTCATACATCAACTTATTGAATAGTTATCACTAATTATCAATTACCTACCGCACAGGCCACCCCGATTACTTACGACGACTGATTACAAGGTGAAGGAAAACATCTTGAGGAAACCTGGACTTTACATAACACTAACACTATTCGCTCAGTTTTTCTGAGTGAATAGGCTCTTAATAAACTAGCGCGCTTGGTGCTGGCGCTGGTGAACAATCGCATCACTGCTTACCATCAGGCGGGATCACGGTCAAGCGTTAGTTTATAATTATTAAAAAAAAAAAACATAAGTCTAAAATTGCCAAGCCGCATTGAGCAAGCATGACATACTCAATCCTTCTCTGTATAAGACGAGACTTGTGCCCAGCAGTGGGACGGTAAAAAAGTTGTTTTTTTTTTTAATCATCACACGACAAATCGCTTGGCGGCAAGGCTTTGTCTGGTGGGTGGTAACTTCTGCCGGCGGCCGATGTTATGGCCTACCACCGATGAAGCACATGGCACCGAACCAGTCGCGAGTTTCAGTAACCATCTCGCCGTGAAAACTAAGGTGAAGTGAGCGTGGAGTGAGTTGTCAATCAAGTAATCACAAACTAGAAAGTAACTTATCAATCAGACCGGTGCATTGGTGATATTTTTATATAATCAATCAGTTGTTAATTTCACCGTTCCAGCTCAGGTCTAATTACAAAACACTCTCGAATCACACTTCCAATCATTTCGACATACAACAAAGATAATTGGTCCAGTGGTTGTGTGTATGAAACACATGCTGGTACAGTAAACATTGTTGTAGGTGTTTTCAGAATGAAAATATTGCGAGTCCGCTTTGTTACGTAATTACATGGATGTTTCCATTAGCCAGGTGGTCTGATTCTCAGGTCATCTATAAACGGAAATCGCGTGTTCTTCTAGGTTCACATTTACAAAGAGATGGAACTGAAATGTGAATACTGGAAATCTAAGCACGAACACATAGTTTCAGCTCAAGTTAGGGCAATTTCTACTCCGTATCTCCTAATTGTCTCCTAATTTGTTAGCAGTCTGTTGTGCAGTGTGTGGTCTCGCGTTGTCCAGAAGCAGCAATGGCCTTGTGCGATTGACCAGTCTCGGTTGTTTAGCGGCTAGTAGAGATCTGCAGTAATCGTCTGGCCAGATTTAAGGAAGCTGTAGTGCACCACACCGGCACTATTCCACCAAACGCTACCAATAACTTTTTTCTAGTCAATTTTGGATGGTTCACCAGGGTTCAGCCATTGCCATTGTTCCTATTGTTGTAGAGTATTCACTTTTCATCACAGGTAATGATTCGATTTAAAATCCCTTCATTATTGGGCCGATTCAGTAACTTAACGTAGCAGTCGACGCGCGTTTGTCGGTTTGCTTCACTCAATTTATGAGGTACCCACCTTTCAAGCTTTCTTATCTTCCCAATTTGTTTCAAGTGAATTAAAACGGTTTTATCTCTAACACCGCAGCCTGCAGCTAACTCGGACGTACTTTGCGATGGATCCGCTTCCACAATAGCCTTCAATTCTTCATTGTCGACCTTGGTCTCCGGCCGTCCACTGAAATTGTTCTGAAGATTGAAATTTCCAGAACGAAAACGTTGGAACCAAGCGTTTCTACAGCACTGGTGCCACGGCAGAACTCATATTCGTAAATAACGCGAAATTTTAAATTTTCCATTTTGCAAACTCAATGACGCAGAAAAAAAACCGAAAGAAAAAAAAACAAAAGAAATACGGTTTGCGAGACAAAAATTGATAAGTAAATAGCTATATGAATTTGAATTTGGAATTCAAAACCAAAGAGGAGATATTTGAGATCAAAGTGGCCAGTACGACAAAACGCCAATTTCATATGTAAGGACTTAATATAAGATTTCACTAATAAGTATATCCTGAATCAATGATACATAACGCTTTGTTTTAACCGTCCAAAAAAGTTTATTATTCAGGTGTAAGGATCATTTTCGCCGGTATTTTCGCTTATCGGATCGGTTTGTCCTGTTCCAACAATTGGCTTCTAATACACGGGGTGATCGATCCGATCGGATCAACGGTCACACACGGCATGGGTTTTAGAACTGTCTGTACTTATACATACATGCACAGGCGATGTAAGTGCTGATAGGATTGGACTGGCCACCTTATCAGTCATATCAGACTGTTTTCAATGCATATGTAATTAAGTTTTTATTGTGTTTTGAAAAAAATTGAATTACTTGAGCTATTATAATAAACATACGTATATTTTTATAACATCAATATTTATATACATAAAGGAATGAAAACATTTTAATGTTACGTTCCCAGAGAAGGCTAAATAGCATTTAACACGAGTCATTTATTAGTGTTCAATGTTTCACCCCAACCCCATTTTATAAGAAGATCGATATTATGTAGGTTTACCTACTTAGGCAAAGTTAAATATTCCAATGTATTCAATAGTGAACACGACTTTCATACGAGGATAAATCTACTTCCAACTATCATCAACATTTTTATCGTCCCACTGCTGGGCACAGGTCTCCTCTCATACAAAGAAGGATAGAGCGTTATCACCACGCTTGCTCAAGGCGGGTTGGCGATTTCAGACTAAGAAAGTCCAGGTTTCCTCAAGATATTTTCCTTCGCCTTCAGTCATTGGTGTCCAAGATATACTTAAAAACTACATATAACTTTAGAAATGTTATATTGGTACTTGCCTGACCTGGAATCGAACCCGCGCACTCATACTTGAGAGGCTGGTGTTTTAACCACTAGGCCACCACGACTTCCAACTAAAATATCTTCAAAATGTTACGGCCCACACTCCGAAACTAATTTCTAATTTTAATGTTGACGATTTCTTACAATAAGTAAGAAAGGTACCTTTTACGTAAACATCAGTTTTGTCACCCACCCAACAGGCAACATGGTTGTCCTAAAATGGATATGGTTTGGTATGGAATATAATACTTTATTAGCCCACCTAAGTGCCCATATCTGAAAACTTAACAATGTAGTATATTATTGTATAAATCAATGAGAGAGCAATTAAATTATTTTTTAGACTTCGAGACTATATTATGAAAATCAGTGCCTATATTCTACAAAAAAAACAACGTCTTCAGGATTTATGCATTTTTTTAGTCCTAGAATATAGGCACAGATCAGAAAATTCAGATATGCTTGAAAAACACGAATTTACTTTGATATTAATATGTAAAATGAACATAATAATTGTTTCAGTTCACGAAGCATTATCAGCATCAATGCCACATAGCATTCTACACATACATAGATAAAATATAGGTTAAAACATGATAAGTAACTCCTTTGACATTTTTGCATACTTACTTCTTGAGCAGGCATTACTTATAGTCATTAATTATTTGGAAGAACATTTATGATTTATGTTGTCTCAGAAATTTTCCCGATCGATGCTATATAAGAGCGGCTGGCTCATAGACATAGCATCGATACTATGTACCTAATTGTCTTGTAACGACAAAGGTTGGTACTAGTCCCACAACACAGAGAATTCTAGTGTTTTGTTAAACAATAAAGTTTTTGTGATCTTATAGTATCTATAAAGGGTGTATCTGACATCGACGCACAAACGAGTACCATGGATCCAGTACATGATTCTGAACCCCCAGTGGTGAAATTTTTCGTCGGCTTTTTCATGATTTAAAAAAACATATAAGTATAGTAGAACGGTCTAAAGTGAAAAAAACTACTACTACTAGTAAGTAGTAGTAGTTTTTTTCACTTTAGACCGTTCATAATTGCTATAGGTACTTTTATAACGTAATAAGATTTTAAAGTAAAAATTAATTAATCCGCTAATTATACAAAAAAGCGCAATGAAAACAAAACTCGAAAATTATCTTATCAGCTTATTTAATAGAGTTCACATCAGCGACCTACCAACCCGCACGGCAGCACGCTTGCAACGTTCAAAGGCCGAGCCGAACCTTTTTTTTAAACACTGTGAATTCTGTAACCGTTCATTAGCGACATAAATGATTATCATAATTTTATTAGTGGCATGCGGTCTAGCCTTTTCGCGAAGTTTGCGTTACGATGTCAGATACATCTTGCATATACGCATTGAATTAAAGCTACAATTCATAGAACTTATCTTTATTGACTTCCTATCTTTTGAAATACTGGCACTCTCATTGCCTACCTTTACAAAATTATTATCTCCGAAAAATGACAAACAATGATCGCTAATTCAAGTCCTTCCCTATCCAATAAAAAAACTTACCAATGATAACAATAATCCCACGATAGCAGTAATTCTATTAGGTTTCAAAATCATCAAAGTTTCTTACGTTTCCATGTCATCGTCTTTGTCAGCATTGCATTCACAAACAAACATTGAGTGACATTGATATCTCACAGATTTCCTTAACAACTGCGTGATAATAAATTTTCTGAGACTAATATCTATACTAGCGATAAAGTTGAAGAGTTTGTTATAAAGCGCTTATCTCTGGGATTACAATTCGAGAGAAAGATGATAGGCAATTTGTCATCTTTCTACGATGCTTAGGGTCCAACGAAAATAGCGTTAACGAAACCAAGCCAAGCGAAAACTGAAGAACCGGGCATACCTACAGGACTAGGGAATACAATCCGATCTCGCGAGATCCCGTGTAATTTTTCGGTATCACTCCCGAAGCGTAATATGACGAGATCCCGTTCGAGATTGACGGGATTGGGGGCAATGGTCAGTGATGCTGCATACATCCACTCGGGGTAGCAACACATCGCTCGGAACACGGGATTAAAAAGAAATAGATGTATTTGAGTGTGGAGGTAGAAGGTAGAGATTTTTTCTGTTTGTATACAGTATGTTACGAAAACCCTGTCCGACCCACAAGGATAATAAGGGTTAGGTAAACAAATGACCAAATAAAATATAAAATTTTGCATAATCATCATAGTAACAATACTAATGAATTTTGAAATAATCTTTTTTACCCGCGAATTTACTGTAACTTCCCCAAAATTCGGGAAATTTAAAAAAGTGTAAACACCATTTTAGACCTTATAACTGTCGGCGGCGTCAGTGTGTCTAGCCGCCGACGCGCAAAGGAATAATTAGAGCTGTGCTAGTTTTTGCGTAATAACGTTTTGTTTTTGTCGCTACTATTCGAAACTTTTACCTGCTCGAATGATTTGTTGTAAAAACGCAGATTACCTAATGGTAAAAGTACTTTTTTTGATTATCGATTAATTATTCATAACAATATTGTAACACAAGTACCTATTATTAGTAAATAGGAACTAGAAAAGTCTTATGAAATACGATTTTAGGAGAATATTATAAACAATGTAAAGCATTTAAGTTCACCTGATTTAAGTTATGTGAAAGTTCTAAAATCTAAAGAATGCCATGCGATGTTGAATCGATGCGTGAAATTCTGAAATACAAAATTGATACCAAAAATCGATACGAGAAATATTTTGAATACTTTCACACCTCTAGTCAAAGGGCACCGCCGTGCAGTTAGAGTACCTATTTTTATGAAATAAAAATCATTTTTATTTTATATTTATTAGTTTCGCGTAGACATTGCGTCCTTGTAGACGTATCGTTTATTGTGTGATCATATAGTTTTCTAACGTAATGTAACCAGTAGGCCTAGTATGAGTTTACAATACGAAACTCGATCGTCAATATCGAGCGCGTTTAGCGCTCTCATTGGCTGAGAGTTCTTACGACCTTGAAGCGGGCCAATCGCTGAGTAAAACGCGCTCGATATCGACGAATGAGCTTCGTAATGAAAACTCATACTAGGCCTACTGCTGATGGAAGGTACCTAGTAAAACTGCAATTGTGTTGTGTTGTGATCAGGTGTTGAACGATTTGGATGTGACTACTTCTTGGTCAATGTGGTTCCAGCATGACGGTGCCCCACCATATTTTTGCCGACCTGTACGTGAGTACCTCCACTATCAGTTCGGCGAGCAGTGGATTGGTAGGAATGGACTAACGTTGTGAAACACCGTGCTAATCTCGTGGGACGGTGCCAGGCCGGTATCGTTCTTAGTGAACGAAATATGGAACAACATCTCCGCCACAGCCATTGTGCTCATCGAATGAAATTCGAAGATACATTCGGAGGGTCAGACGACCTTCCTACTTAAAAAAAGTTCTTTTCACGAGCTGCCTAAGTAGGTATCATTGTTTCTTTCTAGAGTCGATAAACGTGGTTAGACTATCAATACCTACATGCATGAGGTCAACTGAGGTCATGACCCGTGCCTGTGTTGCCATGAAATTACCTATTTATTTTATTTAAGTTATTTATTTTTAAGGGGGTATTTTTTTTTAGTTTAGCCAGGTTATGTACGCATTAGTAGAATCAGCTAACGATACCTAACAACACCTTCACGGGTCGGACAGGGTTTTTGTAACATACTGTATAATTGCTTAGTCACGCTGTTGCCAACCAGTATCGAATCGGAGGGGGCATTCTCAGCCGCTGGGTACATTCCAACGGATATTTGATGCCGGTTAGCAGATAGCCCCCTTAATACACTTTGCTTTTTATTTATTTTTATTAGGTTCACCAACAATCGATTACACAAAAACAACCAAATAATACATTGCCAAAGGTACATCAATTACTTATAAGTAAACACAATATAGTCGTGGTGGCCTAGTGGCTAAAACACCAGCTTCTCAAGTATGAGTGTGCGGGTTCAATCCCAAGTCAGGCAATTACCAATGTAACTTTTCTAATTTATGTGCACCTACACATTTAAGAATGAAATTACATTCTAAGAATGTCTTAGACACCAATGACTGATTAAAAGGTGAAGGAAAACATCTTGAGGAAACCTGGACTTTAAGTCTGAAATCGCCAACCCGCATTGAGCAAGCGTGGTGATTACGCTCAATCCTTCTCTGTATGAGAGGAGACCTGTGCCCAGCAGTGGGACGATGAAAAGGTTGATGATGATGATGATGATAAACACAATATGCATACAAAAATGAGTCATGGAGAAAAGTTAGCTTTTCTTACTTAACAATAAGAACTAAAAAACGACTTTCAAAATCAGCCGTGACTACTTTTTAATCTCTTTCAGCTTTCAGCTATACCTACTTTTATTTTAATTATGTCATCTTACTTTTTGTAAACTAGACGAGATCTCGAAAATTTCGGGATCACGCAGGTTCGATAGTTCTAAACCCGCGGGATCTCAAATTTACGACCTCGAGTCGGGATTGCATGCCTATACAGGACATTTTATCTTCTGTGTTTGATGTGTTTAAGTGAAAACAAGATACGAAATCGTGGACAGCATCCTCATAATAATATATTTGATACACGTACGTATTTAAACAGAGCATACTGCTGAGTCGTTTTTGCTTTACAATTCAGAGCAGCCGAACAAAGTTTACTCATATTTCACAAACCACATGACAAAAACAAAAACCCATTCGTTCTTATTTATCTATACATTGGCTGGATAGAATTTTCCGAAAAAAATATACAGTAATACCACGAAAAAACGAATGAAAGACGTTAGACGCTGAAAACTCAGGAATCAGCCACAAATTGTATTTTTAGTCCCAAGCAAAGAAAAAATATAAGTAGTAAGTATTAGTAGGGATAAACGTTTATATTTTGACTTGCTTTTGCCCGTGGCTACGCCTGTGCGGATGTTGTAAAGTATGATGATATTTGACAATGGGATATTTTACTTTTTCGTTTCTTTGTCCACTTTAAACGATTTAAAAACTATATAAAGGCCAAACTTTGTCCACATTAAACGATTTAAAAACTATATAAAGGCCAAACTTTGCAAAAAGGGGTATTATAAAATCACAGATTATTTAGAAGACATAAAAGCTTGGGACTGAGCTACTCGCTCTGTTAAGCATTGTTATTAAGCAATATGCGTAATTATAAGGTAAATTATTGTTAACATTTTAATTTTTAATGTCTGGCCTTGAAAAAAGACGATGATCCCTGAGTTTGTTTCGGCTGTTTCTTCTCAGAGGTAGTCAGTTAGGAAATGCCGGCTTCATCTAGTTTAAAAAAAAAACATATATCGTATAAAAGCTATCGGTGATCCTACTTGCTTAATAAACGATTTCGTTTCATTTCGATAGCATGTTACATGCTACCTACAAAAAGTATATGGATAGCCTATAATTTTTCATGTTAACTGTAAAGGATATTTCCAGTGTTAGCGATCAGAAGTGGTATTTATTAAAGAAACAAATCAGGACGTTCCAATGTTCGTGTATTATCCATTTAAATTACAATTACAACCTGAACTTATAATTTAGATAGGAACACAATAATAATCACTGAGCACACAACAATATGTCAAACGATAGCCAGCAGCTCTTAATTAATATAGAAAATATAGGTCTCAAAGAGTTTGCACAATGTTACCAGTGTGAGTGTCCGTTGTCCAATGTGCGTAGGCGCGGGTATGCAGCGCCTGTTATAGTGAACTTACGATGGGGCGCCAGTCCTTGCTAACACCAGTTAATATGAAAAATCACATGTCATTGATTTAAAAACTTGAAACTCAGTCCAAATACATAAATCAAACATCAATTTTCAAAAACTACTCTTTGTGGGGGTAGTAAATAATAAAAATAGATAATAATAGTTTATTTTTTAACTAGCCCTCAAGAATTATTCTATAACACACACGCTCTCTCCATCTCTGTATTTATTGTCCTTTTCCAGGTTTGCTGGAAGAGATTTCTTATGAAATAAGCATTAGGTACCTACTTTTTTCTATTCTGTTTTTTGTAGCCTGTATATATATAAACTGAAACGTATTTATTTAAATAAATACGTTGAGACTAGAGGCCGAGCACTTACTAAATACCACACTTGATGCCAAAAATATTTGTAAAATAATAGCGGGCAAAAATAGAGGAATCCTATTAAAATACTGCGTAAAAATATGTGAGGAAGTTATAAAACGAAATAAAAATGCATAAGCAAAAAATGTTTACATAATATTATATAATATAATATTCATGATAAGCATTTAAATAGTAGAATCTAAAATGTTAATGGAATCAAAATTAAATAAGAAATAAATGTTGAGTAGCCGAAACAAAACGCAGTTATTAGCATAAGACTTGGAAACAGTAAGTAGTAGCCGTAGGAATGTATGTTTAACTATAACTAGGAATAAATATGTAGGTAGTCTGATAAACTGTTAACGCACGAAAGTGAAGCTTAGTATCGGCTCCGATTATGTTGGAGGTAGCAGAATTAAAAAAAAATACGTTTCAGTTGAATAATTGGAACATACCAAATGTTATTTTTAATTATTATCAAATAAAGTCTGGTCTTAAAAAAAATTTGGAGAACGAACGAAATGCCTGTATTGGCTACTTTTTGTCTCAGTAGCATGTTCCCGTGGGATAATTACCCGGCATCCACGCGGACGTAGCCGCGGGCAGAAGCTACAAAAATGATCGCTTTTTGAGGTAAAAAAAGAAGCCTCCTTTTCATCTCAAAAAGCGATAACTTTGGTAAAGACTTTTTAACCTTTACATCATTTGTCTTATACGTAATTTCAATTTATAAGTAAATCTAGTCATACAGTAAATTCCTCCCCAGTAAAATTTACTACCTCTTTCCAGCGTCATGGGTAGAATTTAGAAACAATATTCTTTACTCTCAATCCAAAGTATAAATACTGAGTATCGAGTAAAAAATTAGTAGGTACGCGCGCTAAAATTCTTCCATACAAAGAGAATCCTTCCAATCCTGTTTAAGGGAGTCATTAAGAAAAAACAAAATAATGGCAAAGTTCATTATGTACTTAGATCGTTCGTGCCAAGTTTATTAATTCAAGGAATAAGATTTTTCATAGAAACAAAATCCACCCATTTCATCATCTTAAAAAACCTTGCTTAGTTGATCCCTTGTTTTCCTTAGTTTCTTAGTGGACTCTTCGCGAAAACCATCTTTCAGTTCTCTAAGACGTATCAGTCAGTCAGGACTTTGAGTTTTACATATGTATGTCTCATATCAACCACACGACGGCGACGTTTAGTACTGATTCTGTTATAAGTTAGCGCAAGCTGATTAAGATAATAAAGACATTACGAAATATTCATAACATGATTCCGTGGGAAATTGTTCAGGGATAAAAGCATTAAAGGTAACCTTCATATGATATGAATCGAAATGCTACATCAGAGTAGCAATGAGGCACGAATGTTTCATGGCGCTGTTAGTACTTCGTTGTGAATAGGAACCACAGCGCCGCGGGCTACTGAAACTCAATATTTATTTTGGATCAAACGTTGTTAGAACCTACTTGACTCTAAGCAGTAGCGCGCTGTAACTTAATCCAAAAAGGGTTTTTGTATCAATAACAATTTGCATTCATATTTGATAGGTGTTATTGTAGGCCAGGACGCCAGATCGCAACAAAAAAGAAAGCTCAAATATATGATAATAATGAATACTACCCTACTAGAATGAGCTCATTCAACCCTATTCAAAGTTTATTTATTGCGCGAATTAATAACGTTTTTTGTTGGATTTAGACGACAATATTTTGGTCAGTTGTGCCGTCGTTTGTAAGAGAGAAACAGTGCAATATTTATACCGCTGCGGCTTTAATTTAAGAACAAAAACTGGAGACGAGGGACATAAGACGCCAATCTATCTTCTTTCTTAACTGACGCAGACAAAGAAAAGATATATGACTCGGTGAAGTTTAAATGTGAAAATTCGTAGCATCTTCCTTTGTAGAAATTCGTTTCGTAAAAGGTAACAACTTCTCGGGTATTTCGTTTATAGTATCTCTGTGGTTAGAATTGTACTTCACTCTGTTATTATAAGGCCATAACATTTGTGTCGAACAAAGCTAAGTGAGTTGGTATAATTTGAATCTAACGAGCGCTTTTGATATGATATTCATACTCCGGTTTTGAATGAAATTGTTAACTCGCGTTCCACAATTGAGGTTGGATTACCGTACAGTGTAAACACGAAATAACGTGGTACTAGAAACATTCACGAGAGTGTTTCTGAAGCATTCGGTCACGGGTTCAAAGCTAGTACCAACTTGAACTGAGTTGAATTAATCGAAGGTCCGTTTTTTATTTATAAGCGAGTCTGAACATCGAAAGCGAGAATAGAATATAAAAAATAGAGTGCTTTCCTCATTTTATAATACATCAAATGAAATGGACACAAAAATGAGAAGGGTTCAATGGTACTGCCGTAATGGCTACATTGGTAGTATGTTATAAGCGATGGCGTAGGATTAAAATAACTAAAGAAAAATTACGAAATCAAAACGAGTCAATTAACTCAGCATATTGTAGTCCACTATTAAACAAGGCCTCTCAGACTGCGCCAAAACACCCTTTTCCATCAAAATCCAATCCATCCCAGCCTTTTTCTTATAGACTTCGTTCCATATAGTAGAGGGGGTGTCCCATACTACCTTTGCCTGATATTTTCATTGAGACGCAAATTATAATGCATTTCCTTCTAAGACTCGTCTGCGGTATTAGCCATGTTCTTCAATAAACAAGGCCCACTGGTGTACAAACGTTCGCCAACAAACGATGCGATCAATGCTCGATTCTTCACTATTTTAGAAGTAAACTGGGATATTAAAATTATAGACTGATACACCTATGATGGAAGATCATTAGTGGGGCGGCCATATCATCACCGTCGTGTCCTCGTGGCGGCGATCAACGCCAATCTCTGACATCCGACCCTGGTACAGGCCATGATCCGGAGCGAGAGTGACTGGCAGGTCGTCACCTCCTTGGACAAAGTAGTGATGCTGTCAAAGGAGGAGGAGGAGCGCGTGAGAGGACAGGAACCTCAGCGACCTCACGCGTCTAGCCACCGCAGGAGACGCCATAGTCCGGAGACAACATCGAAGTCTCGGCATCAGGCGCGGGCTTGTGAGCTGCCCACTACTCCCCGCCGATAAAGACCAGGCCCGGGTCGACGGCGCGTTTTGTTCCACGCACGTTCCCCCCCCTCAAAGAGAATTCAGCACATCGTCACGGGGTCCACGAAGACTGTTGCCTGCCAGGGGGTTGTTCGATAGAGATACCGTGACCCTGGCGCATAGGCAAGTGAAGGAACACGGATGGCTTTTAGTCAGTAAAAGTCTGACACGCCCTTCCGCTTCGCCCAAAGAAAATAAAAGGCGGACATATCATAGTAGTAATTATCTATCGAGTCCACTAAATGACAGCGGTATCACAATTAGCCCGCATGCGACAGACTACGACACCATTAGCTAAACCGGTAGCTTCGATAATTTCATACATATTCCATAGTAGTATGTAGCTAAGTAGATACGTATATATTGTATACTTTACTTAGGTACTATACTTAATCTACAAATATCCATTAACACGCATGCGACATACGGAAACACGCCATTCGATAGATCATCATAAAAAAGGTAATAATTAATAGGGTAGACGGAAAACTTAGTTATTTTTATATCACTCCATTTTAATGAGAATACGTACCTATATTTACTGAATTTGGCGTAATGTATTCGGTCTTCCGGTTTTCTATATTCTGGTTCTTATAACATAAATCTTCCGAAATAAATTTTCTAATTGATGGGAAGAATCACATCGAAATCCGTTGCATAGTGTGAAAAAAAAAAGTGATTACACTGACAGACACAAAAAGCGAATTTAATTTATAATATAATATACAGAGTGCTGATTATTATCTTATCTATCTTAAAATAATTAATAACATTTAATATTCTAGCCGTGAGACCGTTTTGTTATTTCGTTTTAGTATTTTACATTAATTGTTGTCTAGAGGTATATAACATTCAGTTAGAACATATAGGCGATAGATATATTATTAGTAACGCATATTAAAAATGCAAGCAGGTGAGGAACCGCCTACAATAATTAGACAAAGCATGAAGAGTACAGACGACAGCAGGTCAAGCTGCCCAAAACTATCAAATATTCGTAATCAAACTTGAGTTTTAATATTTTAGCGACGTAGTTCAAAATCTAATAAATAAAATTGACAGATTATAGTGGTTTGATGTGCTGTCGTCTGTGCTATTAAAAAGAAGAAAATCTCAAGGTTTCTACAGTTAATAGGTACCTTCTTAGCTTTAATGAATGGATAAGGTGCCCAAACTGGGTCCTATGTGATTCCAGTTTGGACAAATTCGATCGTAGCCTTAACAAAGGAGTCTATAGGGGTTGTAAACTCACTGGGTGTCCAAGTTCCCTCGTTAGCAGAGCTTGAAACAACGTACTACTAAGGGCATGGTGCTAAACAGCCGTAGCAATGTGTCGAGAGCAAACAAGTCGTTTGACTCGTTTATATCGGCTGTTTGCAGTCTCGTTATGCCCTGTCTTGTCTCTCAATTCGCGGCGAGACATTTCCAAGCCTTCTGAGCGGAAAACTCTCGATTATATTTTCGTAACTTTAACGTGAATGAATCAATACTTTCACCAATTCAAGTCAACAGTCTTAATCTACCTGGATGTAGTCATTCAAGCATGTCGACAAACATTCGGATCTGGTTAACTTACGCGTACTTCTTTACCTCAGAGTCACTGATCATATTATTAAGTGTTACACACTGTTGATTTAGTTGATTACTTTTATATTTTAACAAAATCTCAATCTTAACTTATTATCATTGTTTGCTTGTCCAATAATGGAAGTAGGTGCAATATTAAAAACAATTTTCACATAAATTTGTTTTTAGTCGGTACGATTCCTTTAGAGTATAAGAGGTAATAAAATACCTAAAAATGGTAGGAGCTTGTATGCAGAAACTTTATCAAGAAATTAGCGGCTAATATCCAATTCTACTTTCATTTAGTCAGCCACGCTATCGTCATTCGTATTAGGTGCTTCAATTAGTTACTTGTTTTCGTAAATAATGGTCACGGCCAACCGATGTGAAAACATTGGCTATAATATTAAATGAATAAAATAAATAAATAAATAAATATATACGGACTAATCACACAGATTGAGCTAGCCCCAAAGTAAGTTCGAGACTTGTGTTATGGGATACTAACTCAACGATACTATATTTTATAATACATACATATATAGATAAACATCCAAGCAGGCGCGTGCGCTCCATACAAGCAGAAAAGCTCTGCATACCCTAATAGTTTTCTAAAAAAATATATAATAATTTATAGTACTACAAACTTAAAACTGAAAGACTTTGTTAATCAGTTAGTGAGAACACTGCCATCTATTGGGCCTAGTGCTAACTACGAAATATCACTGGCCTTCGTCGCGACGGCCGCGCCACTTCTCGTAACGGCGTAAGCAGTTACAAAATGTGCCTCTTCCATATCTGTCTGTGTATAAAATTATTTGCTTGTGTGCCTAAATTGTTGTGTTCGTGTGCGTGAAATTTCATTGGCTTTTAAGGGCGTGATAAGCACAGCTTCTAATAATGCGACGAATTTAAGAAGTTTAGAAATATAGCATGATTGTTGTTCGTTCAAATACCTTTTTATTTTAGCAGCTTATGTTGTTTCATTATTGGTGTATTTCGGTTAAATATGTACCTATATTGGTTGTTTTAAGCGGAATTGAATATTCATTTATTTTAGAGTTTTTGGTTTAACACAAAAGAAAGGTTGTCTTTATAAAAAGTATTATGATAATTATATGTGGTTAGCAGGCTGTGTAGTGTATACACACAAATAAATTGTTTTGTTTCTCGTGTAGGTATATTATTTTAAAACACGGCATTGACAGTTCGTCGTTATAAAAACTTAAAAGACCTTAAGTTTTTCAACCTACTTGCTTTTGAATTTCAATACTATACTTTATATTGTAATAATTTTCCTGAAGTTTACAAATTTGCAAAATTTAATAGTTATGATTCCAATGAGTAGTGCATTACGCATATTTATGAAAGATTTGTCTATATTTCCATTTTAAAAGAACTTTTAGCGATTTCACAACGATGTTATATATATTTAATTTTTACAGAGTTATTCAAAAATAGTTAGGCGCGTTGATTTAATTTATAGATAGTAAAATATATTTTTTTAGTTTTTTGAGAAATAAATTATTAATTATTTACAGTTCAGTTAGTAATACCATTTCATTGTATTTTGACAGCCTCCATGGCGTAGCGGTAGCGAACGCGGCCGCTGCGTAAGGAGGCGCGGGTTCGATCCTCGCGCAGTGTAAATATTTGTATGCATGAATATGAATATTTGCACTGGTCTGGTCGTGCCTCGGAGAGCCCGTTAAGCCGTTGGTTTCGGTTGCCATACGAACATCTAGTGGCAGTCGTTACGGGTTGTTGGAGCCCACAAGTCAGACGGCAGTCGCTTCACGGAAAATGTCGAAATTTTGCCAAAATCAGCAATTAGACTGGAAAAGCGGATCCCAGATTCCAAAGCTTTGGATGCGACTGGTATTAACCCTGAGATGGTGATGATGATTTCATTGTATTCATTTGGGCAAAAAAAATACCTAACACCCCACGTATATCATTTATTTGACTTGTTCTTATCATCAATCACATAATTAGATGTTCATTGTAGCCACGCACAAACATCAATTCAATGTTGACATGCGAAAAAGTACGCGACTATGTTAAATTGAAACTACGTCTACGTTACGTTTTTTAAGTTTTACCATATTTAAGCACAGAGATTTGGGTAGTAGGTATATGTATGCTTACCTTCAACAAAATCTCTGTGCACGCCCCTGCATCCAAGACCCAGGCCAATCAGGAAAAGATCGTTTTCCATCACGACCTGGCCGGGGATCGAACCCGGGGCCTCCACGTCGCAGGCAGGCGTGTTGACCGCTGCGCCACGGAGACCGACTATAATATTGTAACGATTAACTTAATTTAAGAGTTAACATACTTCTCTTTTTTTCATGTTTTTGTAGTAGACGTTAGTTTTGTGTTTATATTTCCAAATGTAACATGATATAATTCTATATTATACAAAAAAAAATAAACCAATAATTAGTACCCATTCGATTTATAACGCTAAAACATATTAAGGCATCTTTGATATTTCTACAATCATTAATATTTGATTCTATTAGCATAAAATCCTAGCAAAGATTCTTTTTAGTTGAATAAATGTGAAAAGGCTAAAGCAAATGGTAACTGGATTAACTCTTTACGTTCAAAGAGAAAATTCTCTAGAACGAAGAAAATTTCTAATGTATAAGCGCATTACTGGCAAAGCGCTTATACATGAGGAAATGTAACTTAAACCTGTGTATTGAAAAACACTGTATCATTAAAATACCGGTGACTCAAATGAGGGTCACCATTCTACTTAAAAGCCTTAGTTTAGATAGTATTAAAAGCATACATTCTGCAACTGTTATATACAAGACTACCTATAGATAGAATTTTATGTGTTACCTCACGTAAACTTGCTTTATCCATTTCAGTACATGATTAAATTACAAAACGATGAATATGATAGCTAGTCTGATTTGGAGCTTATTCATAAAATAATATTTTGACGTGACAACGTCTATTAAATTGGTACGGCATGGAGTCATTGTCGAAAACACCGTAACGGCCGAATCTGACGCCACACGGAGTCCACGCCTACTTTACCCCCACCCCTAGAGCGCCCGAAGGCATACTCGGAAACATAGGCGTAGACGTTGTCACGTTCAAATATCGGCAGTAGACGGAGTTCTACAGACAACCAATTTTTTTATATAACAAGAACAGACGGTTTTCAATTTGCAGATAGGCTAAATGGCTTGAAAGTTACATAGAACAGATGAATATATGTGAAAAAAATATCGCAATAACTTATTTTACACCGCGACCTTAGAGTAGTCTACGGTTGCAGATAGGCTAAATGGCTTGAAAGTTACATAGAACAGATGAATATATGTGAAAAAAATATCGCAATAACTTATTTTACACCGCGACCTTAGAGTAGTCTACGGTTGTAAATTGGCTTCGATATCATAGAACCTATGGCTAGTAAGTACAGTGTCGGCCAAAAGTCCATAGGAAATCTTAATAGCAATAGTTTGACGTTTAATTTGACTTACATCCTTCTAGTTTCAAGAAAATAAACACATAGAACAATTTTCAAGGCCACAAAGAATAGGCTCATAATAAACTAGTGCGCTTAACCATCAACAATTACAACACTGTTTACCAACAAGCGGGGTCGCGATCGCGGGCGAGTGATAAGATCAAGATCATCTTAAATAAAATTCTCCTATCACAGTGTTTGTCCTCGAACTCCTCCAAAACGGCTGTACCTTCCGATTTTGATGAAATTTTGTATACAACATTTCGTTAGGCATGAGAATAGGCAGTGAACCGTGAGTTCAAATCTCACGTAGTAAATAGACTTTTTGTAAGGTTTTGGTCGATAGGAAATAATAGAAGAGGAATATTATATTCTTTATCTGATTCGCTTTGTTCTCACATTTCGCAACGATGAAAAGTAGGAAGAGGATCATAGAAAACCAAATAAAGAATTTATATTTCTGTGTACCTCACACATGAGTTAAGAGGGGACTCTAGTGCCGAGGAATTTAGAAAATAGGCATTAGAAGAAACTATTGCCGTCGCGCTCCTTTTAACCTCTCCCGGTAAAGTGCGAAAAGGACAGTTGCAGTTCAGGCTGATTTTACCTACAAAAACGTTGATCAAAAGACGTTTCATATTCCGCTGTTTTCTTTTTCAAAACAGGATAGGTCTCAATTATTTTTATATCAAAATTTAGAGGAAAAGTACACCTATGCTTCTATTATTTTCTTTTTTGTCAAAATCTTATCACGTTTGTCTAATAGTCATCTGAACATCACGGTAAAAGTGGGTTATTTTTTGCAGTTTTGAAGTATCGTATTTCTTTTATTAATGAAGTTACGAAAAAAATCAAATGATATGGGCACACATAATCATGGTGTAAAATTCTATAAAAAAATAATTGCTCTAAAAGCATTATCCACGAAGAAAACAGCGGAATACGTTTGTATAGAGAAAGTACCACCAGAGTTCCCTCTTAAGAATAGTTGCTAACTAATTTAATCGGGATGAACGTTATAGTTTGGTTGTAGTAGTTATTGTTTAGTGACATGTGATTTTATAGATAGCAGTATTATATTTTTTCTAAAAAGCAGACAAATATTGATATTAAGGCGAGGACGACTATTATTCCGCTGCATAACAATGTTCTGATAAACTCAAATGTCTGATTAAAGTGGACTCAATGTAGGTACCTAATATAACTTGTAACTAAAACTACATACTGTATGAAATTATATCTATGATTATTTGGTGATCAGATAAGGTACCGAATAAGGGCAACCTGCTCGGGTAAGTTTTCAATTATATATTAAACCAATATTTTATTCATAATATGACCTATAAATTAATATCATGAGGGAAAAGACTAACAAAGCAAATATACATGAAATAACAAATTAAACTGATACAAATACCGATATGTCATTAACACGTGTTAGACAACCGTAGGACAAAATAATTGATCAAGGACGAATATAGAATTTGGACGGTGCGATCCAATATCATTCCCACAATGTGTTTTTCCTGACGTTAAGAAAAACTTGAAAAAGCTTTTTATACCACACAAAACGTCGATATCACTTACAACTCCAATATTAAATTACACGGATTCAAAGGATCGCCGTTCCATTTAAAAATATATCAAAAAATTGTTTCGACAAAGGGATCTTACAAAACAAATGGGTGCAATCGACCAGGGAAGTAAAAATCCCAAAACTGACAGCGTCCGGATACAAAGTAGGCATGACATAGGAAAGGTGTTGTAGATAAAACAAAGTTTTCATCAAAATATATTAGAAGGAGAAGTGTTGCTTAGACAACGGTTTCTTGCTGTCCACCTGCACGGATTTCGTCTGCCCGAACGTCGACACGCCCTTCTGCTCGGCCCAGAACGGGAGAGGTCAGTCAATTATTTCCATAGTCGACAACAAAGTGGAAGTAGTGGAAGAAATCGCATTAGCGATAAGGCCGCCCATTGTATGTTTTTTGTTCCATGTATTTTGTTTGATGTTTGATTGGTGTACAATAAAGAATAAATAAATAAATAAATAAATAACAAATATCGATGAGATAACCCAATCTAAACCTACTCCACCACTACCTACAATACTGTATACTCCCTCATACATCAAGTACGACAGCTGTTTAACAGATAGGTACGTCGATCAGCAGGTTGCATTGCAATTAGCCCTTGGTCAAGCATTTATAATTTACTGGCCACGCCAAGTTGTTGGTGGACAAAGTAGGCCATCATACACATATATAACATGTGTCGCCGCCTTACTGGACAGGTGTTTACACTCGGTTACACAAAGGATCTTCGGGAAACAAACCGACACAGAACACGTAAACAATTTAATAAAAATGTTTATCTATATACCTTTTAAGCAAAAAGATGCTTGTTTATTGAACTCCGCTGTGCCACTTATCCTTATCATCATAATCGATGTGCAATTGAAAAACAAAGAAAATAAAAAACACAACACGTATGTCAAATGAAACCACAAAAAGATTCTTTCAGTGAACTTAGATTTAACGCATGTCAAACCTGGACCGTTTATGCATTTCATTTTCGACGTAAAATCATCATCATCTTAGTATTTATCTCGGTTGCATCCGCGGCATTCGCGTTGGAGCCCGGGGTCCTCTTTCTTGCTAAATTTCTTCCATTTCGCGCGATCTTTGGCATCCTGTGGTGTGAAGTTGTTGGCACGCATGTTATCTCTTACAACGTCAAGCCAGCACTTCTTTGGTCTACCCCGCTTGTTTCGGCCCGGCGGAGGCGCCATGACAAGACATTTGTGACTCACGTAACATGCCGATTTTCGTAAGACGTGACCGTACCAACCTCGACCTCCTGCAGTTTGTCCGTTATATCACGGACATGAAGACTGCCACGGATGCGGGAATTCCTAATGCGGTCCTTGCGCGTAACTCCACACATCTGCCGCAGCATATTCATCTCCGTGACACGCAGCTCCTGCTTGTGTCGCTCAAGCACAGGCCACGCCTCACTGCCATACAGGAGAACAGGTCTAATGATGGTCTTATAGACCTGCCTAATGGGCAGGTCTATAAGACCATCATTAGACCTTAGCTTAACGGGCATTTTGGGGTCACAAATGACACCTGTTACCTCACGGCATTTTGCCCAAGCTGCGGAAATACGTGCCCTGACGTCGCAATCAATGTCGCCGGACGCGTGGAGTACAGACCCCAAGTATTTAAACTGGTCTGTGCACTCGACCATGTAACCGTCTATGCGCACAGACATGGGGTATGTCGTGTTGCTAGCCATATACACGGTCTTCGCCACATTGAGTATCAGACCTCCGTTCTCGAGCGAGTCCTTCCACACATTCACAGGCCGCACCAACCGATCCCTCTCCGCGACCGCCAGCGCGATATCGTCAGCATACATAAGCAACCAAGGAGGTTGCTCATGAGAATCCCTGATGCTATCCGACAAGACGTCTAATATCACGCTGAACAGAAACGGACTAAGGATGGAACCTTGGTGGAATCCGACGGTAACGGGGAAGGGTTTAGTATCACCAACAGCAGTCCTAACATCGGAATCGGAATTGAGGTACATGTCTCGAATTATGTCAACATAGGCTTTTGGTACCCCTTATACCTAAGTGCTCAACAGATCACCCCCCAAGGGACACAGTCGAAGGCCTTCTGCATATCAAGAAAGAGCATATGCAGAGGCGTTTTCTTCGATCTGTATCGGTCCATGGCGATCCTTAGTGCGAAGATAGGATCCATGGTTCCGTACCCTGGACGAAACCCATATTGACACTCCAAGGGAGCACACTCCTGCCGGATCCGGGAGTCTATAATCCTCTCAAAGATCTTCATGGTGTGGGACATGACCTTTATACCGCGATAGATGCCACACTCCTGTACCGAGCCCTTGCCTTTGAAGACTGGAGTAATAATACTCAGTCTCCATTGGCTCGGGATTTTGCCGGTCAGGAAGACGCAGTTAAAAAGCTAGTTAACATGCCCACACCGCCAGGACTCATCGCCTTCCAGGACTCCCGTCCGTCCCGTCATGTCTCTCCGTCCGCTCCAACAGCTTTCCGATTCACCATGCGGCGAAGATCCGTATGGACTTCCCCAGGCGTTATCGGGGGTACTAATCCATGATTTGGAGGGAGCTCCCGTGTCAGCACCTCTTGGTCATACTTATTCAGCAGCTCGTGGAAGTCCGAGCGCCGGCACTCCTTCACTGCGAGGTCTTCGCATAGTAGGTTGCCAACAGGGTCTTCTATACAGCGGCACTTGGATATATCCTGTGCCGCTTTGACCCTGGAACGTGCCAACTTGTAAATGAGCTTTTGCCCCTGAGACGATTCCAACTTTTGGTAGAGTGGTTGAAAGTGGTCTCATCTGGCTCTGCTCTTTTAGTGGCACGTTTTGCAATCTTGTATGCTTCGCGATCTTCAGGGAATCCAGCCGCTTGCCACATCTTGAAGAGGGCTTTCTTCACCTTAGTCTCCCTCTGGACTGTGTCATCCCACCACCAGGTCTCCTTGTCACGTTCGCGGCCGCCCTTAGAGACGCCGAGCACTACCCGCCCAGTATTCTTGAACAGGTTCCGCATCGGTACCAGCGCATTTGTCGCCAATAACCCACGCAAAATCTGGGACCTGTTGCGTTGGGCCTTTACGCAGAGATCAATGACAAGGAGACGGTGTTGTGCAATGAGACTCTCAAAGGGTATGACTTTGCAGTTGGCTACTTTGCCGATGTAGTGCCTCCTAGTTAGTAGAAAGTCGATCTGGGTAGCACTTCGTCCGCTCCGGTAGGTGACAAGGTGCTCCGGCTTCTTTTTGAAGTAGGTGTTCACGATTGCAAGGTCAGCAGCCGCACACGTTCGGAGAATAATGTTCTCTTCCGCGTTGCGGCTACCGTACCCAAAGCCACAGTGAACACGCTCAAACCCGTCATACTTCTCACCCACATGACCGTTCAAATCACCACCCAGAACGACTCCCTGGGATAACGGGATCCCGCGAAGCAATCCTTCGAGCTAGGTCCAGAACAACGTCCTTTCGGCGTCACCGCACCCGGCCTGCGGAGCGTAGGCACTTATCAAGCGGGTTATAACCCCATTGACAAGAACCCGCAACGACATCAGCCAATCACTGATGCGATTCACCTCCAAGACGTCATCCTGGTGCTCGCCAGACAACACCACGGCGACCCCATTTCTTCCACTAGGTGCACCCGTGTAGATCAGCTTGTAGCCATTCCCAATAAGCCGGGATCTGCTGCCTTTCCACCTAGTCTTCTGCAGGAACGCTACGGCCACCCTCCGCCTGTGGAGAGTCTCGGCCAGTTCTCTCGCGCGTCCAGTTTGCGTGCCAACGTTCCACGATGCGAAACTTTTTCTTTTCTTGGTTTGGGCTCGCTTCTTCAGCCGTGTCCGTGTCCACGTCACAGGAGTCGGGAGAAGCTCCTGCGCGCCGTTATGCGGCGGCGCCATAGTCTGACCACTCAAGCCCGAAAGGAAAGCCGGCGTCAGCGCCTCGTTCGTTAGTCAGCAGGTGCACCGTCTGGCAGGTGGGGTTGACATTTTCGACGTAAAATAACTCTGCTTTATGTTATTGTGAAGTTAAGGTTTTAACTTTTTTCGGTAAGATTTTCCATACATTTTAACTGTGTTATCAGCAATATTCGCTATACCCGGATAATTCGATGATCGCGATTCTGTGTAACCCGATTGGATAGTCCAACGAGGCTGCGCTTATTAGCTAAGCATTTATAATTAATCCTAAATCATCTATCAACATTGACCACGTAAATTAATAATTGAGCAGCCTCTGCACACAGTCAATATCAAACAGAACTAATTATAAATTGAAATTTATAGTGAAGATAATGGAAATAGGTATACTTACCAAGTTATTACAATATTTTCAAAATACCACAAAAACACACACGATTAGGCTCATGTGCAAAAAGAGAAAACAACTTTATGTGACGTATCGTAATATATTGATCTACCACTACAAACAAGGGCTAAAGGTCTGCGTGTGACAGGGAAAGAGGCGCCATTGGGAAAATCGGCGTTAGAGATGAAACGTACATAAGTAAAATTGTTAAGATATATTTAGAGCGGGCTGCACTCAGCTGGGCGAGAGCTCAGTTAACAGCAGATTGAATCATAAAGCAACATTGACGTCATCGTTTGCTCCAGTGTATCGACTTTCAGGCAAAACGTTAGCGAAAGTGGCACAAGATAAACACATCGGTAGCCAACAATAAGTACCTAACACATATTATAATGGATTAAATTTAATTCATGTACTAAAGACACTCACGGTTTTGTCTTGTTAAGGAAATAAACTGTTTGAACATATAACAAACATTATTTTCTTACAATGATAAATATTGAAATAAGCAAATCAATTACATATTTATATACCTAGGTAATATCCATATAAAATATCACGTCTCGTTGCGTGGACGTTTAATAAACAGAAGTTCTTCAAATATAACTATTGTTTCATAAGCAGTGTGCGTACACCGCACACGGCGCTGGTAGATTAATTATGATTTAATTAAACTTAGCATGAAACACTAGTCTGTCAAAAGCATTCAAACATGAAGTTAGTTAATTTGGTAAAATAGTTAACCAAACTAGCAAACCCGTAAAGCGGCAAGCATCGGCCATCGCCTTGCTTTGAATTCGTGTTTACAAGTCCCACCCATAGTAATCAGATGCGACGGCATCGTAGCTCTATTATTTGTACAAAGCTTTATTATATTTGAACGATAAAGTAATTGAGCAATTATTAAAATAAAATTTCTAACGTAAGCTATACTGGTATTTACCCAGAAGGAAATTAAATTAAAAGTCGATCCGTGGAGAATGAAGAGGACCCTAAACTTATAAATAGTGTAATCGGGTTACCATCCAATTGTGAAGATGGCATTTAATTATGAATGTATGTACATACATATTCAGATACATTATAGTCAAAATAATGTTCTTTGTAAACAAACCGCCATCATCAAAATTATTTAAAAAGAAAATGTACGAATGCTTAAGTATCTGTGAATAGTTTTTTATAGTGTTAAAGAATTCATTGGCAAAAAATGTTAATGACAGTTACATCCTCAAAAATTTTAATGCTTATTTTATAATGGCAAAACATATTTTGTTCTTAAATTTATTTTTCCTACCTTTGCATACTGTGTTTTTAGGCAAATAAATATATTATTATTATATTATATAATACCGTTAATTGAAAATTGTCACCAGGGAATAAATTATATGTTAATAAATACTTTTTAAACTACAGGCAGACAAACCGATAAATAACATAAATGCCTAATTATTATGTCGCGAAGATGATACAGACTGCAATTTCGGGAGTGAAGAGGCACAATGCAAACTGAGTCTATGTTTCAGCTTTCGAGAAATAGTTGAAAACCTAAAAGCTCAAAACTAGATGAGGACATTGTGGACCTTCCAAACTATTTTATACATCCACTATGTGTGCCAATTGGAGCCACACGCTTCCCTGCCCTTTGATCCCTAAACTACAGTTGAATAAGTTTTTAGGGAGCCATTTCTGCCGAACTGGAAAACTATTGTGACTAAAGAGCGTGATCACGTCCTTCGTATTACATTACAAAATAAACATAAGGATAATTAATATTGTTCAAGGAATCCGCTTATGTTCTTCAGATCTTTGCGTAAAGGGTGCGACTCTAATACGAATGGAGGTGTGACGACAACGTAGCAGCTTTAAGTATCGGTATAAATAGAAAAGTCGAATAATGCTTTGTCGTGTATCATGTCTTCCACGTCAAAATAATAAATACGAAGCTAGGATAAACAACATATCTGTCTAAAGGGATTATGAAGTGCGACCTTTTATTAATTTAAATATTGCAAACAATGTTCCAGCTGACTTTTTACCGGTTGGGGAGAATATATAAATATATATACATACAAGGTAAACAGAGTTTATAAAGCCCTATGCCACAGAATTCAGAAAAAGCGTCTAATAAATTAAAAATTCAAATAAAGGCACCCTTCTACGCGCCGAAATTATAAATGAATTCGTAGTGATATTCAATCCTTTCATCAAAGTTGGCCGATGACAATCTTCAAATCTTTTTTTTTTTTAATCTTTGTTCCGTAGGATTTTACTTCGTTGAACTTTATACCCTATTTTTGTCCAGAAAGTACAGCCGGTAGAAATATGAATTAAACAATTTACTAATAAAAGGATTGTGGTTTAAGTAGGCTGCTCGTGTTTTTGTTTAGCATTTTCCTAAGCCGCTAAGCAGACGCAGACGTGCGTTTGGTCAAACAATGCTTGTCGAGTGTGCACAGTGTGCTTGTAAATCGGTCTCTTTGATCAGTATATTCTGCCTACTATGACATTGTTCCTAGATGTGTGCGCTCATAGGGGTCCTGTCCTCGTCACAAACCAAGTTATAATCTCACAAAGAGCGTAGCGCTAACTAAGGTTAAGTGAATCGTAGAGCGAATATTACGTGATTAGTAACCGAGTTTGCAGAAGTTGTTTTGCTCCAGAGATTCGGTTAAATAACTAAACAAATGTAAAAAATGCAGGGGTTTCGAGGGACGATGATGTGGTGAAAATTGTTAGGATAGGGAAATTAGTCATGCTGACTTAAGATTATCGAAACTATGTGCTATGTATATAGTTGCGTGGTACCTATGCAAAATAAACAGTAACTATGTAACGATGACCTGTATAAACATGTGAACAACGTGTGTATGGATAGGTACTTAGAAGAACTTTGAACAGTAACTTCTACGAACTTTCATTTTTAACTTTTCAAAAGTAGTCGAATAGTAAACGCCGAACTCATCTAGTTTTAAAAATATGATGTACCTACTTGTAAAAGTGTTTGTACAAACTTGCAGAAAATAAATCTTTTTACTATTTATCATTATTTTCCCGACGCTTAGCTTTTTCTTTTATCTTGTTCTATTTTCATAAATACAGTTTCAGTTCTATACATCTAATATAACTTATACCTTTATATTTTCATCGTCATAATTCTTTTAAAATGACCTATTTCCAAGCCTAGGTACGGTAACAATATACGTAACAGGTACAATTATGAAATTCTCGCATATATCAGGCGCCATTTCTCGTAGCTACGTTAACAATTTCGTTTATTCAACGTAAGGTAGATACAATCTATGCAATGGAATGATTTGTGGCTGTCACGGCGGTTCCAACTGAAAGTTACTAGAGGTCCCCGATTCTCAATTCTAAGTGACTTTTCAGTTACGACCGACACGGGAGAGCTTTTTCGTGTTCATCTTCGAGTGCCTAATACTGAGAACTATCGGCACGTCAAACAATTACTTATATATCATTTCATGTATATCTAGAGTGTTCAAAAACTGCAACATCGTCTTTAGATTTGGGTTTAAAAAGTGTTGGTTGTTGCATTATTTCATGAATGAGACGGTAAAAGCTGAATTTAAAATTACAATTGAATGATATTATGTGCTTAATTAGATACGCTCAATCCTTTTCTGTTTGAGAAGAGAACTGTTGCCCAGCAATGGGAAGATAAAAAGGTTGATGATGATGATGTGCTTAAAAAGGTCTATTCCAGCCTAACAAACTACATCTGATTACAACAGACTTAGAATTATCGTGAAAAATTATTTTATATCTTTTCAATTCCCACCTTGAACTGTATAAAAAAAAAATTTAAAAAAATTATAACAAAAAGATTTGTATTAGACTATTTTAAATATATGTCGGTCAAAAACTAAAACGTTAAACAGCTATAAACGGCTAGCTAATATTCAATAGGTATATTATCTAATTTTCCTCCGTGTGGTACCGGGCTTAGAATAGTACCAACCCATATCCTCCCGTGGGTGTCGTAAGAAGCGACTAAGGGAACTCTGACTAGGGAAGCGGGCAGCAGCGCTTGTCTTATGGAATATCAAATTACTGCGATCCCCAACCCGTCTGCCAAGCGTGGTGATTATGGCAAACCCCCCAATGTAATTAAAAACCTTGGGGGAGGCCTTTGTCCAGCAGTGGACCTCTATAGGCTGAAGAAGAAGATATTAATTTATGCATCATAGATATTAATTTATGCATCATAGATATTAATTTATGCATCATAGATATTAATTTATGCATCATAGATATTAATTTATGCATCATAGATATTAATTTATGCATCATAGATATTAATTTATGCATCATAGCTCAGCGGCACGTGAGCGCCACGTAGCACATACTTCGCATGTTGCGAATCGGCGCGGGCGCGACTTGTTACGCACGACTCTGCCAATGATTGATGGTAAACAAACATTATCGTAGGATGTGGCTATATTTTGATGTGTGTATCTTCACAACCACGTTCTGACTGATGTTGTACATTAAAATATATGATTCTTTCAAATGTTTCTCAAACGTAAAGACGACAGTTGTGTTTGTTTGGGCTCGTCTGAAATCGGGTTATCCCGTTTATCGTAAAACTATCATCGACTCTCTGTGAAATTTCGACTTGTTTTTTGTGAATTCAAAATATTTTTCCTTGTTTCATGGTGATGTCCGCTATATTATTGGATATTCATGTACGCTATTATTCCCAGGAAGAGGATCAATATAATGAGATATTTTATGTGTAAACATTTTGAAGTTAATCAGCTCATACACTGTTTCATGTGCATTAATTGTTTTTATATCATAAATTTATGCCTAAAATATATCTTTAGCAACAATTTTGTTTATTAACTTAAAATTGAAAATTGTTATCTCTGGCTCTTGCAGCTATTGAATCTTGAATTTGGCAACGTAAATCATAGTAATTAAACGCCGTCTCATATGACAAGTACCCACCGCTTAAAGAATATTTTTAATTTAGCCTAGAACGCTTTAACGAACGGGCTCGAGCGGATATCATTTAGCAACTACCCGCCAACTGCTAATGAACGAGGGAAATTTATCCATTCATCGCATCAGGCTGTAGGTTACTTAAAATTATTTAATCTTTATTTACTTACTATTTTGTCCACAGAAAGCGGTTAATTGTAGCCGTAATTGAGATAGAAAGGCCAGGTAACCGTAACATTCTATGAAAATACCTAATAACATTTAAGACAAATAAAAAACAATCCTAAAGATATTACTAAGCCTTGCCACATTTACCACACTGATACTACTATACGAGGAAATAAATCCTTTTTACCTCCAGTATAATAATTACACACACTTGATTACTGCTCCTCTGGTAATTAAAATTTATCATAATTACAATACCAACATAAAAATTAAAACATTTTAATTAAATTAATCATAAAATAATTATTTTAAGTATTTATTTTAGCTTTCGTCTCAAAATGGTGGAATATTGTTTCAAAATCTTTGAAGGAATATATATCAAAAGGTAAATAAATAATAACTCTCCTCATAATAGTGTCCATTGAATCACTATTTAGGTATATGTAATGATAATAGTAAGTAGACATCGTGTTTCTACGGCAGAAATACTTTAGCTTTCAACAATATTATTATATTTGACGATCGGAAATTATAACAATAGATATGTCAGATGGTTAATGAGGCCTGACCTGCTTCTAGTTACTAAGTGTGTATTAGTAATTTTATGAGAGTTGAAATTATACCTACACTACTTTCTCCTTTGGTTGGAATCTGTTTTATGGTTCTATCCACTGAGCGACAGTTTGAAATGGAAGCCCTTTCTACCATATCATAAATGCCCCATCAATCTAGCCTTTAAAATATCGACGGAATATTAGAAAAATACAAAATATAACTACGAAATTATCGACAGCAGCATGTGTATGAGACTTAGGACAATTCTCGCAATTTTAAAAAGGTTTACGTCTGATCTCAGAAGTAATCTCTCAAAAATTCCTACATTACCTACATTTGTTTGTAGTCGAGGTAACACTGTGACTCGATTTTGAATATTTTAAATTACGTGTATTGGCCGATTGTAATATTTCGATGTATGAAAGAACGACATCACAGGAGTACCCTTGGTGAAGAAAGCATGAGTTTACAGATGTACAAAATTGTCAACCTAATACCATTTTGATTTATTTATACTTTGAGAATAAATATTCTCGAAACTTGAGAATATATCTGGCATGACTGAGCAATGTTTTTCGCCCACAAATTATTTCCGAAATCCGGGGATTACACGGATAAAAACCTAATTGGAGGAGGCTAGTGCGTGACATAAGTCGGGCAAATGTGCCGAGGGGGCCGATCCAAGCCACACGAGCTTATAACACGAAATTCTATTTTTATGATAAGGTATTATTATTGAATTCGGAGCTGTTTATTACAAACAAGCTCGCTGGAAACCCTTATTTGTCATATATGATACGGGAAAGGGGGCTTCCGTTCCAAACTGGTACTCAAAAATAATTAATTACGAACCAAAATCTAACCGAATATCAAAAGCAATGCTATGTCATCATCATGTTAGCGTTTATCCCGGTTGCATCCGCGGCCTTCGCGTTGAAGCCCGGGGTCCGCTTTCCTGCTTAATATCCTCCATTTCGCGCGATCTTTAGCATCCTGTGGTGTGAGATTGTTGGCACGCATGTCATCTCTTACAACGTCAAGCCAGCACCTCTTTGGTCTACCCCGCTTGTTCCGGCCCGGCGGAGGCGCCATGGCAAGACATTTGTGACCCACGGTTTTCGTAAGACGTGACCGTACCAACGTAGGCGACCCTGCTACAGTTTGCAAATGCTATGCATTATATATTAGGTATTAAAACAAATTATTGCAAAATAATTTGTTTGTTGCGTTTTTGCTAAAACGGATTTGGATGTTATATATTGCATATGAGTAGACCTGTGTAAGGATATAGGTTAAAGTTACTTTTCATCATGGATCGCAGATAAAGTCGCTAGTCACAGCTAATGATGTTGTATAATGTCAACTTACGTAAAATATACACACTTAGTTAATAGGATAAGATCACCCCCCATTAACCATCCGACATATTGTTATAATAATTTCAGATCGTAAAATATAGTAGCGTTGAAAGCGGCATTTGGAGCAATAACATGTTTTTAATTTAGCGTTGGTAAATATTTAGTTGAAACGATGCTCGTATTCTTTCCGGTGAATAACTGAGTTATATTCAGATTTATGATCGCTTAGATATAAAACGTATCTCAGCTACATCTGCAATATGAAACAAGAATAGCCATGGTGTTTTAACCTATTGTTAGCTGAGTATTGGAGATTATCATAAACAAACTTCTGTCCCTTACTTCGTCCCCGTGAGGTTTCTTGTTCCCAGACCTACCCATTAGCATCACCTCATATCATCACTTCTAACTATATTTCTTCTTGCTCGGCTTCTAAGGGTTCCAGCGTAATGCTCAATAGCCCTTTAGCTTTCCTCAAGAATAGGGTATTTGACTACTTAAAAAAAACTAATTAGTCCGTCAGTCAGATTTATAAAAAATACTAGACACGTATTTTTCTTTTTTCATATAAACAAAAAATGAAGACGACATTCGTGTAACGTCACTGCACGCTACACTTTTTAGCGACCAGTGACGTCTCCAGCCACCACTCCTGATCTTTGATGCCTTTTATATTTGTAATTTTTTTTTGTTCGATAAAACAAAAAATACGTGTCTAGTATTTTTTGGAAATCTGACTGACGAACTAATTAGCTTTTTTTAGTCAAATACCCTATTAGGCTATCAAATGAAAAACGCAATTAAATCCAACCGGGAGTTTCGGAAACAAACTTTTCAGCCTTTTTTTTTCAGTTTATATACGAATATAGTCAGATTTTATACTCTAACACAAATAACATTAGAGTTTATATACCTATCTCTATATCATTAAATCGATTGACTAGCTTTCCAGTGCTGAAATTGGGTCTAAACTATGAATGTCAATCCGGCCAGTGCCGCTCTTGAATACTTAAGTATTTAGGTACTTGTCTTATACATGTCAATGTGGATTACGAATATAAAGCAGATTTTCGCTTGTTGGATTTATGAAGACATTAATCCAACAAACGAAAATCTGCTTTGCACGTATACATGGCTTATTAATTTTAATAATCAAGATTACCAAAATTAATTGAAGAATCTGTTCGATTGAACACGTTAACCTCTAATAAACATCAGTCGTTTTTAGGGTTCCGTAACTAAATGGCAAAAAACGGAACTCTTATAGATTCGTCATGTCTGTCTGTCCGTCTGTCCGTCCGTATGTCACGGCCATTTTTTTTCTAATCTATAAGAGCTATACTGATGAAACTTGGTAGGTAAAGTAATCTATGAACCGCATTAATATTTTGATACAAAAATCAAAAAATTATAATATATATTGGGGGCTCCCCACACTTAGAACTGAAACTCAATTTTTTTTTTTTTTTCATCAAACACATACGTGTGGGGTATCTATGGATAGGTCTTCAAAAATGATATTGAGATTTCTAAAATATTTTTTTTCTAAATCGAACTAGCGTGACAGACGCTTCCAAAGTGGGAAAAAGTTGGTAACTCTGACTTCTAAAATAAGAAAATGAAGAATCTAAAAAAAAACATATGATGTACATTACTACAAAAACTACCAACGAAAATTGTTTTGAACGAGATCTAGTATGTAGTTTTTTTTAATACCTCGTAAATCGTAAACCGCTTATTACCGCGTAATCTTTCATACAAATAACTTAAATCCATTAATATCATAAATCACTGGTACGGAACCCTTTGTGCGTGAGTCCGACACGCACTTGGAAGGTTTTTTTTAATAGTTTAGTTTTATACTACAATCCTTATGATTCGAGCAAATATAATGCTAAGCATAAATGAAGCATGAAGAACAAGTATATTTTATATAAAGACAAGAAATTTCACGCCGTCGAAATAGCGGAAGAAACCTTGCAAAATATGTAAAGCGTTAATTACTAAAGGAATCTTTGATAATTGCTAATTTGCGTTAACTATAGGGTTTATTATAAAGCAGGCTAAGATGAGAAGGAAGGGCTGGAGTTGAAAAATCACGAGTTGAATCCCTCGCAGTGGAAAGCATACAAGCTTGAAGCTTGAATAACAGATTATCTTAAAATTTCAGGACGAGTTATTGACAAAGCTCGCCCTTTTCAGTAAAAGTTATGATTATTTTACCGTCTTCAAATAAATGAATAAGGTCCTCATTTCGCTTTTAAACGATTTTCGCCTTTACTTGTGTTTTATGAGTGTAATTATAAAAGTAGTTTGTAATATCCTATAATCCATAACTTATTTCTGAACATTCGTCAATCTAACCAGAAAATTATTAAATTGAAAATCTAATTTGCCGCCCGGATATGATCAGAGGATTTATTTTACAGATTTACCTACCTACTTAGTTCTATTTAAATGAAATTATATGTTTATTAATAAATTGCTGGCAAAATATCTTATATTCACATTGTAAAGACGCGATTGAAAAATATTTAAAATGTAATTCATTGAGATTTAACATTAAGAAAACATTTTAAGAAACAATAGGTACACAAAAAAAATGGTTCCACCAATTTCATCACAGTGGCAGTTTATTTAGATACATTAGTAATAAAAAAAAGTGTAACACTTACCAAAACACGTGGAGTTAGAAGCGTGCAAGGTGAGCGGTTAACCGGCAGCGGTAGTCGCATGGTGACTACCACACATGGCGCACCACCACCAGAACTGTCCAAGCACAGCCTACACTCACTGTCTAAATGTTTCGCCCAAATTGGATTTTCAAAATATTCGCTGGCGGGAACGGTCGAGAAACGGTCGTAAAACGCGGACGCGAGTGTGTTTACAACAATCCGGGTAACAAGTGTGGCAGCTGTGTGCCGCCGGTCGGAGGCCGCGAAGCCGACTAGCGGCGACACGCGCCCGAACGCGGACCAGGGCGGGCGGCCGCGCCCCCGCCCGCGCCCAAGCCTTAAATTCCTCGCATACCGTCTCATACTTTTAAGCGCACCTAAGTGTTTATCGAAGATTCGAACCTCGTGCTAAAAGACGTCTTATCGCTCTCGACACGTCCGCCGACGTATTTGACGTTCAACACTCTCTGAATTTCAATATATTCAACGAATATATCTCATAATGAATAGGTAACCATAATATATCTTATAATTGTAGGAATTATTTATGGGAAAATCTCATTGACCTATACGATATGTTTTCTTCGGGTTCTTTCAACATTTTTATTTTGTATTTACCTATATTTACGATTACTAATTATCCATTATATTACATTATCATGGGCAAATTTTGATTTAATGAATAAAAAGTACACGGAGGCTGTATTTTAAGCATTTCATATCAATATTATAAAAGAAAAAACATAAAAAGTACTTTTTCAATTAAAACAATAACGAAGTAGGTAATACAAAAGATTTTTTGAACAAGGAGCCAACTTCTACCGTTATCATGCCGCATAACAATTTAAATATAACGCATAATTTTGTAACTCATTTGCAATTAAAATCAACCTGTACAGAAGTCGACACCATAATTAATATCAAAAAAACACATTTTCATTTCGGGACTAACAAGTTAGAATTATGCATAAAAATAAAGAAAACATCTCGAAATGTAACTGCTGTGAATTCTATTGTTTACTTGAATATTAAATACCTACTGAGCTCTTTTTAATATCACGTAGGTATCTCATTGTTTCAAAATTGCTTTCAGCCAATTCATTTTATATGGTGAGTTTTGTAGGTATTTCATCAAGAGTAACGGTTTGATGCCGCCAGTTTGTTCTAAAAACAGATGAATGCTCTGACGAGCCTGTTCGCCTGTAGCTCGAGGACATTAGGATTACAACCATCTGAAAATTCAAACACTGGCGCAATACTTCACTCCTCAATGGTTCTCATAATAAACGAGGAAGCAAATTACTTCATGCGAGCCTAAGGAATGTCGACGACATTCCTAAGAAAGCCTGCGTGTGAATGTCCGGTGAAAAAATACGATATCTTTACATTAGAGGCTCAGAAAATGAGAAGAAAAGTTATCGTTTTCCTTAAGGAGAACGAACGTACGGCCTGCAACAATATGGTACATTCGATTAACGTTATTATTGCATTGTAGTCATAAGAACTGCAGGAATTAGTATCAACAAAAACCATACGTTAGTAAGAAACTGTTAAAATTCTAATAGATAGATTAGGTATACACACTCCGATTCCGTTTCAAAATGCTTCAGTAAATGGTATCGCGTGCCTAATGTTTATACTAAGAGAACGAGGTCCCCTCAGTCGCCTGATAACAAATAGAGCAATACAAGCAAACCAACTCCAACTTGTATCTACATATCCGCCTCGTATTTTATCGACCTCATTTACAACAAAAAGGTTTTCTGCAAACAAAGTTCGAACTTCGTATTTATCTTTCGAAGTCAATTAATTAAACATACCCTATTTAAAACTTCAGTTTAGCTTTAAGTAAATTCATCAATTATTATACTATTTTCAACTATGTGACGTGTAGGCTTGCTACAGCTACACAGGCCTACAGCCTACGCCGGACTACGAACTCCCTCGTAGCACGATTCTCGTAGACTGTGTAAGTCATACGTAAGATACGGTACGACGACGGTTTATGATTGATGGCATAATTAAATTTTGTTAACTGGATGTCGTTTTTTATTTTGCTGTCCAAAAATTATAAGTTTTCATGATGTACTGTTATTTTAGAGTCCGAGGATAATTCGTAACGCCGGTAGCAAATCACGCCACAGATCTTTGTAAAAACCTTTTGATACAGCTTTACACATTACGAGTATGTTACCAAACTTTAAGAAAAGTTAAATACTCGTATGTGTTTATTAGCAAAGTTTTCTATAAATAAACCTCTGCAAAATTGGAATTGATCGTCATTTTTATTGAAAATATAGCTTGCTTACCGTATCCAAGACGTCACATTGATTTTACATATGAGATTCCGAACTTGTTGGAAGTTTGCAAGGCACTTACCTGCAAGGAAATGAGTTATACATTTATTCATAATAATTATAACACTAATTTCTTGATGAGTACGTGTGTTTTATAAATAAAATACAAAGATGATAAAGGAATTATGGTTATCCCAACACTTTAACAATATGGCAAACACGATGGTAAGGACGTTGACACGAAAACTGTAACCATAAATGAATTCCTTTCGTGGTCCTAAACCCTATTAGGGTATAAAACAGTGTTTTTTTTTTAAATGTGCTATTTCATAGACAAGTGCGATACCTGTGTGGGCAAAACCCTCATAAAGATTTAACGCAGCGGGGAGGGGGGGGGGGGGGGGGGTTAGAATCCTGTACTAAATCCATGGTAAAATGCTGCGCGTCGATATTTCTACCCCCATATTCCTTTAGTCGTATTTTACTATGCCCAGGGGAGCAGTCTGGGTCATCTACCCTCCCTGCTGTTGTGGATAGGAATGATATAAAACAAATATGTAACAAGTACTTACTTTAGTAAAAAAAAAAAAAACTTTTTTTAAAAGAACCAACGGATTTCAAAAAAAAATACTATAAAGTGTAAAATAACTAATTTCGGAAGTCTTCAGTTTTTGTGTTTTCGTTTTATGCCACCGATTACCGAAATTAGTTATTATACAATATGTAACAAAAACCCTGTTGTTCCTTCAACCTACGTTTAAAGAATCGGCATACGGACTTAATAAAGCAAGTAATTTATAAAAAATTGTTCAACAAAAATAATTAAAATAAATGTTTAATTATTAATATTTATAATCTATAACTGATTTCTTAGCTCTGCAATTCTGTATGAAGAAACTAGACATAAGTAGAACGTTCCCGCCAATTTATTTAACTTATAAAATCAGATATTCTAAAAAAAAATCGAATTTGTCGGTTTTAATAGGTATTTGATTGTGACCCCTCGACTAGACAATGATTACTGTTTCCTAATTATCCAATCGTAATGTTAGGCCTCTATTGCGCAACTCCGCGGATCTGTTAGAGTGCGGCCGGCTGAACGCGAGTTTACTAAAACTACGATAGCTCTGAAATTTTTGTTACATAGTGAGTGATGAGTCTTTATTTTACACTTTTGAGTTGTGATAATTAGTAAGTATATTGTATACTACTAAGTAAGTTAGCTGCATCCGGAATGAATGATCTAGCCTGGACGCTGACCCCAAACTATATATTCTGACCGAATGCAATTATACGCTAACTGCATAAGGTTTTGAAAAGACTGGCAAACAAACGAAGCAAATTCGTTCACTTAAGTAGTAGTACTTGAGTAGTTGTAAAATTTACTACCAAAACTAATTACTGTACCGATTTTAATGAAATTTCTATGTGACCAAATTCATCAAAAACGACAACTCATAAAAAAGAATCATCGAAATCGGTTGGCGTGCTATTGAGTTATTCGTCCATTTGTTTCGCACATAGGTACTTAATGCAAATTTAAGACTTATACATAGTTTTTATGGATGCTATTTCCAAAACTAAACCAAACTGAAATAGCACCACCCGAGAAGAAACTAGCTTTTAAATTCTCTTGAACCAGTCGAAAATTCTACAAAACCATACGTATACGGTTTTGTCCATACGCGCGTACAATGAAACATTTTATAATTAATTTCTAGTAGGTACCCCATTAAAGGCTGCCCTCTTGAATGCCAAATATTACGAACAAGAAAACTGATTCTAGTTTCCCGTTTCAAAATATGGTTTCCAACGACCGTAAATATAATTAGGACCATCATCCATACGTACGGACGACAACAGATCAAGCTACCCCAAACTGCGAAATATTCCCAATCAACGTTGAGCCTTAATACTTTAGTGACAAAGTTGAAAATCTAATAATAAAATCTGACAGATTGTAGTAGCTTGATGTGCTCTCGTCTGTACCTACACATAATTATGTAATAATGTGAAGAAACTAAACAGTTGCCTACTCTTTTTATTTAAAAATATTTCAAACATTAATTATAATTATGTCTGGAAACTACGTAGCTAAAATAAAAATTCTATACTACGAGTACAATGGATACAGCAGGAGCAAAAAACCTTCAACCGAAGAAAGCGAGACTACGTGCTAATGTTGAGGCACGAGCCCTCGAGCCCGGGACCGATAGTCTTTTAATGGACCAGTATTTAGAAAGGGCTGTTCTTCGACGACGTGTTTACATGTCGTCTGCACTTAAAGTATACTCCCTTTCCTCTTTCCTCCCATCCTTCGGTTCTCGACGTCCAACATAAGTTTTATAAAAAAGTCTGATCGTAACATAGATCTATTATGCAACTTTATAAAAATACTTTTTTAATCTGTTAGCGTGTTACATGCATGTATAATTTATTCGACAACAACCCATGCAATATTATGAAAACATGAAATGAAGTAGCTACTCAAATTTATTTTTATTTAATTGTGTTGTTAAAAGAACAATGTTGGATAATTTTAAATTAATAAATACAACATTTAAAATCTAAGTACCATTAAAAAAATGTTTTTGTAAAATCTGCAACGTGAACAAAAGCCGCTTAACAAAACAAAAGAATAATTATCTTAACATTATAGAGGAGCTCGGTAAACGGGGCTTCCTAATGTCAATGTGAAGACCTTCCAGTGGATTTATCGGATTAACTATGTATTTACCTGCTACCTACATAAGAATACAGATACAATACTTAGGTAGTAAGTAAAATCAATTTACACGATCAGACTTTTAACTGTTGATATTATTTCTATTAATTTTTGGACAGACGGCGAGTTACCGACGAAAGCCACGAATAGCAACGATTACTACCAAAAGAACTCTTAAGTCCTCAGACACGAATTAAAACAGTAATACACGTATTTTCAACCGCAATGTTTTCACAAACATGTTGTCATTATATCACAAATGGCGTTGCAACACAAAACATTGTGAAGTGGTTCCAGAGTGCGTGCATTAAGCTTCGCCGTGCATGAATAACAGAACTATTAATGATGCAAGCTAGGCTAGTGCGTGTAGATATATGCAGATACAGAAGAGAGGTGAATATGCAGTGCGTCAGAGTGTAATACGGACAGGGTACATGACGTCACGGGCTCCTCGTCGCCGCCAACTGAACTGGCTGAGTTGATGCCACAAGGTAACTCACGTTTCTCTTATGACGTCACTCGAGAAATGAACACGGCAGCCCAGTTTGGGATCAATGGCCAATCTACAAAAATAGAAAACATCCAATTCATTATCGCACTGTGTTAAGTGCTGTTTGCTAGTTTGTTTACACTTTGGTCTAATGCGTTTGTGATCATAATTTTCGTTTTGCATCAGTATTTGAAACCTCATTGATAGACATAGCAGATCACATTTTAATGAAATTAGCGATAAATTAACTACGAAAAAGAGAAACTATTTATTTAGCTGCTCAACTTAGCTAAAGTTTGCAGACACCAAAGCACCCGAGCTTTCGTAGACTTTCTACCGCAATCAGATTTACTACGTACCCTTCCTCTCCATTCTGGTTAGCCACATCCGTGGCCTCGGCCTCCGTCTCCACACCATTGCAATGTTCCACCATCACTTCGGGAACCTCACTCATGTCCACTGTCCACTACACTGTCGCCGGCAGCAACTCACCCGGCCGAGCCTCTACGAGCCAATATCGCAGACTACCATTTCGCCCTTGGTAAAAGATTACCATTAGTACAAGTACTATTATTAAATTAAGCGCAGGTAACTTACAGACATGTATATTGATAACTAAATAGTTGAAAAATAAATTTTGTGCACAGAGACATGTTAGAGATTGTATAGACAATGAAAGTAGGTGACTGGTAACTTTCATCAGGGGAAACCATCACCTCTTATTAATAAATCAAGAATTTACCTACTCTTACAAAAAGAACAGGAAAAGTTTATTTTAGGGATGTTTTAAACATAAATAAAGTTATAAAGTAATGAAGTAGAGTTAAATCAGGATCATGAACCAGAAACAGCCCTTATGCAACAATAATTCCCAAAATAAACAAGTTTCTAAAAAGAGTATGAAACCTGCTGAGTGAAGCCACGGACAAAGTTTAGTATTGCTGTATAAGCATGCGCCGTGGATGGCAAACGGGTCACGAACGCACGGCTAGGGCTTCAGCTAACGTAATCCCTTTAAGGTGTACTTTACCTGTAGTATTTAGAAAATAATAATCACATAATTATGTAGTCAAAACAGCAAAAATAACGTAATAATTATTCCTAGACAATGTTCAGACCATGTATCCTTAGCTAACCGTTTCAGTTAATAAAAACTTTGTTTACAAAAAAAACAACTGACTTGAAAAAACACTACAAAGTGAAAAATAACTAATTTCGGAAGTCGGTGTCTTTGGTTTTTGTATATTAGTTTTTGACACCGACTTTCGAAATTAGATATTTTTCACTTTGTAGTGTTTTTTGGAAGAACACAGGTTGTATATTTTGTAAAAAAAAAAAGTTTTTACTTTACACTTTTTAGTTGTGAAAAGTACTTTTCAACTTCATCCGGTTAGACTGGATGCTGACGCTAAAATAATTAATGAAAAAAACTTACACACAACTCCTCAGACCCAGCCCCCGTACGGCTTCGCCAGACATCAGGAACACGACGAATCGCTTGGCGGCAAGACTTTGTCTGGTGGGTGGTAACTTTTTTTTTTTTAATAATTATAAACTAGCACTTGACCACAATCCCGCCTGATGGTAAGCAGTGATGCGATCGTTGATGGTAAAGCGCGCTAGTTTATTAAGAGCCTATTCGCTCAGAAAAACTGAGCGAATAGGAAGGAAGACGGCAGTTGAGCGAGGTGATGCAATGTTAAACCCAACAACACGACCAACGATGCTGCGCCAAAGGGAGATTGATCTGAAGACCCTCCACGACCAAACTCCCAACACAACAACATTTGGCGCATCGTACCCGGCTCACATCGCAACACAACTGCTCAGACCCGTCCTCCGTACCTTAACTTCTACTAGCAGCCGATGTTATGGTCTACCACCGAGAAAACACATAACATACATTATCAGCCTGGAATGTTACTACTCCTGGGACACAGCCCCCTCTCGATGAGAGGGAGTAGACCTCGTTATTTACCACGTGGGCCCTGTACGGGTTAGTAGATGTAACGTGTCTTCCAAGATGTTTTGCCTCTTGGACATACGGTTTCCTTTCGATACCGTTCTTATCTTCACCGTTTTGATAGCAGTGGCGATGTAACAATTTACACGATGTAAAGCGCGTGACGGGGTCCGAACCTACAACTGGAGACCCTGATTTAACTCGAGACGGTCTCCAAAGCCTAGAGCACAGGCGTAGAGTAGCCAGCCTTTCGGTCTTCTATAGGATGCATTTTGGGGAGTGTGCGAAGGAATTGCATGATTTAATTCCCCCATCTCCGTTCCACCATCGGACGAACCGTCGTACGGCGAGTTTCCACCCTTACGTTGTTAACACCATTACGATCCGGACGAAACGTTTCGCCTCCTCCTTTATACCGCGTACATCGAGGGACTGAAACAGTTTGCCAGCGGCGGTGTTTCCGTCGGACTACAATTTGAATGTCTTCAAGGCTAGAGTGAATAGGCTCTTAATAAACTAGTGCGCTTTACCATCAACGACTGCGTCACTGCTTACCATCAGGCGGGATTGCGGTCAAGCGCTAGTTTATAATTTTATTAAAAAAAAAAAAACTTGTTATGCGGTCGATACCACTAGGCTACCACTGCTCTTTATGAAGCAATTCATTATTATCAACATCTTTCTAAATGATTTACACTGTGATTGAACGAGAGTTACTCAATTACGTAGAGGACTAATATCAGATGATTTTGCAACAGCTTGGTAGGGTTGAATTCACCCAGGAACCATCCGCTCTCTAAATTAATGAAACACAAACGGATTGCTGATTTGATGTTTACTTTTTAAACATCTTTTAATTAAAATGATATTTACTACCAGTTCATAAAACCTGAATATCAAAGGAATGCTTTCCACTGACATTTTCAGAATTTAATTAATTAGAAGAAAAATATTTAATTCAGAGTATTCATTGTTTTTGTAATGGAGATACATTTTAGGGATCTACAAAATATTCTACATATAGCACTTCTGGAAAAGTCTTCCTCTTGCATTTTGAGTAGGTATTCTAAAGTACCGGTGCAGTAAAAAACACACTCGTATATTTCATGAGAAAGTGCATAAAAGTCGCAGCAGTTGCAAAGAACTGCTCCAGATGAATAGAGCACATAAAATCAGCTGTTCAATCAAACTGAATGGGCGGTTGTCCATAAACCTTTAATAGATTGCCTTCGATAGTTTGAGTACTTACCGTAATAGCCTTGTGATTGTTTGCTCGCATACGGTATCTATTGGCGTAAGTCACGGTAACTGCCATCATGAAATTACTAAGGAGAAATATTGTACACGTAGATACGAAACTACCTCTAATTTCTCAAGGGACGTGCGCTTAGATATGGTTTATTACCTAACTTCAAGTGCTTGTTACCCTTCTCATGAAGTCTGTCATATTTTACTGAGCTAGGAACATATCCACAGTATGTAAAAAGATACATCACATGGCCGTCAGCTAAGCTTTATGGACATAAAACTATTTTTTGTTCGTTATGCTTTTAAAGTCGATGAAGCGAAAAAGCGACAATAAAAAGAGACAAAGGCATAAATTCATAAGATTTAACGTGAAAGAAATTGAGATAGGAAACATCATACATATATCTACTAGTATTTCTTATCCACTCGCTGGTATTTTTTTATTTTATACTTTAGTTACCATAAGACTTATTTATTACTAGCTTTCCGCCCGCGGCTTCGCCCGCGTGGGGTACGGTTATAACGCGCTTTTTATATTTCCCTCGGGAATATCATTTTTTTCCGGGGTAAAAATTAGCCTATTATTTATATATAGCCTATTTTTAATCCGGACTTCTAACTTTCATCATCATCATCATCATTATTAACCTTTATATCGTCCCACTGCTGGGCACAGGCCTCCTCTCATACAGAGAAGGATTGAGCGTAATCACTACGCTTGCTCAAAGCGGGTTGGCGATTTCAGACTTAAAGGCAAGATTTCCTTCACCTTCAGTCATTGGTGTCCAAGATATACTTAGAAAGTACACATAACTTTAGAAAAGTTACATTGGTACTTGCCTGACCTAGAATCGAACCCGCGCACTAATACTTGAGATGCTGGTTTTTTAACCACTAGGCCACCACGACTCATTCTAACTTATTCTCTTTCTAACTTTACGTCTGCAAAATTTCAAAGTAATCGGTTCAGTAATTACGGCGTGAAAGCAGAACAAACAAACTCATTTTCTCATTTATAATATTAGTAAGGGTTTGTATCTTGTATCGTTTAATTACTTTGGAAGACTTACAGCTAAACACAATGGTGATAAATAACAGTATTATATTCAGACAGTCAATTACAAGTCTTAACGTATAGAACTTATTAATTTGTTTTATACCCTTCTACTCGTAGACACATCTATTGGCCCATCTTAGAGTTTAGGTTTCGATGGCCCCTACCGAAATATGATTGCTAGATTGAACAAAAACTATTGATGCAGTTTTAAACCTGATACATTTTACCATCTTTTTCGATCGTATGGTTTTAAATTTGAATTCAGATTATCACACGACATGGAGCTACGCCTAACAAGTCGGATATGCGCCTTGTTAAAGGCAATTGATTTTTGAATAAAAAACATGTTTTATCAAATAAAGGTTTAATTTAATAACGCGTGTTCCTCCATGGGCATCTACCACAGCTCTCATACGATTAGGTATAGAATTTATAAACCGCTCTATGTACAGGGTTGTACGGACAGGGTTTTCTTTACATATTGTATACAGTATGTTAAGAAAACCCTGTCCGACCCATAAGGATAATAAAGGTTAGGTAAACACATGACCAAATATAATATAAAATTTTACGTAATCATCATAGTACCAATACAAATGAATTTTGAAATAATCTTTTTTTCTCGCGAATTAATTCCAACTTCCCCGAAATTTGGTAATTTTAAAAAAAGTTACAACACCGGTATTATTATGAGCGAATAGCGATGCGACCACGTGCCGCGTGCCCTGCCGCCCGCCGCCCGCGGAAGGGTGCTTATCGCACATTTATTAAGTTACCTCTTTTTGCGAAATAATATTTATTTTTTTAGGGGGATTTTTTTTTAAGTTCAGCCCGGTTTTGTATCCATTAGTAGAATCAGTTATCGATACCTAACAACACCTTCACAGGTCGGACAGGGTTTTCTTAACATACTGTATATGACGACGTCAGCGACGGCGGAGCGGTAGGGTCGTCACCATCTTGATGTGGTGGTAAGGGCTCCATTTCGTAGGTTAATTTTGAATTAAAACACGAAGTGCAAATATACCCTGCAATCTTGGTAATAACAATTTAAATAGGCAAACCGACAGTTTCGCTCCGGAAAAGTGTTCTGGTCTGCGTTCAAGCGAAGTGACCATTCGACAATCCCCACTTTCCAGAACGACTATGTTCATATGCTGCCATTACAAAATAACGTCACAGCGTTTGCCCCACTACTACATAAATCAATTGAGCAACTTTTATTAAAATGATATCGCTGTCCACGACATATACAGAGTGGTGCTGACAATAGGACAATTAATGAAAACACGAACAGTGCTGGTTCATAGGAATAATCTTAAACCATGGAAAAACCTAGCATCAAAAATAAAAAAAAATAAAATGTCAAACAAACTAAATCGCATAAAATTGCAAACAGAATAGAACATCCTTTAAAAATATTGGTTCGCTGACCTCCGATCGGCGACAGCGCGATCCTGTATCGACTTGCTTTTTTCGCGCCATTATTATTAAAGTTTGGTACCGCAGGATGCGGCGGTCATTAACCTGTAAGCGCTTCCTTATCAACATATACTACATCATGTAGAAAATGTGAAAAATGAAAAATAATTTCCTGTGACTAAACTAATATACATATTTATATGATATTTTATGGGTAAACTGAGAATGTGTTGAGGTACACGATGTTTAATTTATTGTCGTATTGTCAGCACCACTCTGTATATACTTTATTGTACACCAAAACAAACATTGATTAAAAATACATTCAACACAAAAAAATATACAACGGGCGGCCTTCTCTTGAGCTTATCTGGTATAAAGTACCTACAGTGAAACAAATATGTCACAGTACCCAACAGTTGGTAAAGAATAATAAAGAAATAAAAAGAAAAGAAAAATAAACAAAGATTATTTAGATATCCCATATACATTCACCTAAAATGTAAGCTCTGGGTCTGAATAAATCTATGTAATATACAGCGTTATTTTTTGTTCAAATCTGAATACAGTTTTTTCAGAATAAGAAACTGAATCAATTCCAATCATTTTTACACCATGTTATATTTATCCCAAATACATTTAGAAATTATTGCAGAGGGGTTACTGAGCGGTTACGACAGATCATAGTACTTGCGCGCACGCCACAGCTAACGCCAGAAGTCAACGCAACGCACTCGCCCGCCCGAGCTTTGACCATATTTTGAATTTACTTAATGTTACTTATTAATTTATTAAGAATTTCTTCTAATTTATTTTTATTTCACTCAATTTTAATAATGTTATAAATTAAAAAACCACAATTTTTTGCTTTTTTAATGTTTATTCGGAATTTTATACCAATGTTATAAATTTATTAATATTAGCACTTATTGTTAAGTAAGTTAGCTTATCTCCATAATTCATTTTTTTATGCATGTTGTGTTTACCTATAAGTAATTGATGCACTCTTATTTTACATTTGGGAATGTATTATTTGATTGTTGTTGTGTAATCAATTGTTGGTGAATCTAATAAAATAAAATAAAAAAATATTTTTGTTCGGACAATGGATAACCAAGTAGAAGCAGTAAGCTCATAACTTTGTGGTTATTTATGATATCTTTTTGAAATTTTGTCCATAGATTCTTTATTTAAAATACTGGGCGTGTTTTGGGTTTCGCATAAACATAAAATAATGTTGTATATGTGAATAAAATGTTATATGGTATATTATATTACATTATATTATATTATTTTAAATAAAAATTATATATAAATAGATAAAAATTATATCTATTTATATATATGTCGGAGATCGTCGATTAATTTTAATAGCAAGTTGCTGATTTGATTTACGTAGTAGAGGGGCGAACGCTTGTGACGTTATTTTGTCATGGCGTCACATGGACAGAGTCGCTTTGGAAAGTGGGGTTCGTCGAACGGGGACTTTGCATCGAGACGCGGACCAAGGCACATCTCCGAACCGAAACTGTCGGTTTGCCTATTCAAATTGTTATTATGAAGATTGGACGGTATATCTACACGTCGTGCTTTAATTCAAAACTCACCTACGAAACGGAACCTGTATCACCACACCAAGATGCTGTCGACCCTACCGCTCTGCCGTCGCTGTCTCCGACATCAGAAGTTGGATAAAGAACTACACTGCTCACAATCTCGTTATAAATCAAGGAACAGAATAACGTGAGGCTGGAAGTGAACGTGAAGTTACGAGGTGCGCTCAATTGCTGGCGCATTGATCGCTCCGCTTGATGGTCCGCTGCAAGATTGCGCTGCAGGCGTGCAGTGATGGCTGTTGCTTGGCGCGCGACAGTGCTGGCTGATGCTTGGCGCGCGACTGTGCTGGCTGATGCTTGGCGCGCGACAGTGCTGGCTGATCCTTGGCGTGCGACAGTGCTGGCTGATCCTTGGCGCGTGACAGTGTTTGCTGATGCTTGGCGCGCGACAGTGCTGGCTGTTGCTTGGCGAGCGAGGAGCGCTTGTGGAACATACAAGGTGTTCTTGCGGAGCACGCAAGGTGCGCTTGCGGTGCGTACAAGGTGTGCTTGCGGAGCACGCAAGGTGCGCTTGCGGAGCGCGAGGTGCGCTTGCGGTGCATGCAAGGTGTGCTTGCGGAGCGCGCTTCTAGCTGCTTGGTGAATCGCATCAATGGCGTATGGCGCTGCTGGAGCTGCTTGTGGCGCAGCCGGAGCTGCGTGCGCTTTGCGGAACGTCTAAGTTTTCAAGACTAGAGCCTCTACTCTGCAGGCGATGAGAAAATTTCAGGACAGCATCTACTCTGCAGGCGATGAGAAGATTTCAAAACACCCAAAACGTTTGTGGTAACGTAATGGGGCTTTATGAGAGCTCAGAGATGTCTGGTGTGCAACGGTTGACAACTGCTAAGTGGCAGGTGTTTGTGGGAAATTGCCATAATCCGGTGAGTCGTACTAATTTTATTTTAATTCCGTGGCCGAATGTTCTCTTGTCAAGCAATCTGGAATTTCATTGGTGTACGTACATACGCGCCAGTATATATACAGTGTACAAGGTATTGTGTACAGATCAATTTCTTTGCGACACGATAATAAGAGTTATTTGGAAATTTAATTTCTTGGACTACCCGTATTCTTTGTTATAATGGGCTGAGAAATTTTAAATCGGGGTTTTAAAATAATGATGTCTGGTTTGTCTTTAATTATTTCAAAACTAAAGTTCACTGTGGCCTATAGTTACGAGCTCACTTGAGTTTCTGATAGTATGTGTGGCTAGACTATTAAATCTTCTCAAGAGAACAAGCGGTAACGAACATAGAAATGAGTGCTATTTACGAAAAATCTAAATTTGATAGAAGTGTGCTAAAGTAATGAAATTTAATAATGGTGAGTTGTTTGATGGCGATAATGACGATCGTTACCTATTGAAATCGTTGATTGGAAACAGAACTTATAAGTACCCCACGATCGCATAGGTACGAAAGATTTTTCCAAGTAATGTCTGCTGAGTTAGATTTTCAAAATGTAGAAGATGGTGAGGAGGGTGCCTCCGTCAGCAAATAGAACACGTATCATGGCTGTGTGGTCGCGCTGCACGCACTAGTCTGTAGTCGTAACTGCAACCCAGTGAGGGGTTGTTCAGAGCGCGATGGGCAACTAGTGGTGTGGCGGGGACACTAGTAGGTATGGTCGCACTGCATGCACTAGTCTGTAGTCGTAACTGCAACTCGGTGAGGAGTTGTTCAGGGCGCGATGGGCAGCTAGTGATGTGGCGGGGACTCTGGTAGATATGGTCGCACTGCATGCACTAGTCTGTAGTCGTAACTGCAACTCTGTGAGGAGTTGTTCAGGGCGCGATGGGCAGCTAGTGATGTGGCGGGGACTTTGGTAGATATGGTCACACTGCATGCACTAGTCTGTAGTCGTAACTGCAACTCAGTGAGGAGTTGTTCAGGGGGCGATGGGCAGCTAGTGATGTGGCGGGGACCTGGGTCTCGGAGGAGACTATTAGTTGTACGGTCATGTGTTGACCTGGGAGTCGTGGACTCTAGAGTTGGTCGTATCACAAGAGGTGATGACGATATGGGTGTCAACTATGAGTTGTCACTAGCTACTGTGGTAGCGAACCATGGTGTGTTTTCTTTTTGATAATTATGATTTTGATTTGATAATTATGAGGCTTGGAGGAACCTTTTGTGTTTTCTTTTTGAAATTTTATAATTATGAGGCTTGAAGGAAGCTTTTGTGTTTAAGTTGTTAAAATAATTAAGTTTGGTTTTTTAATAGTCAATGTAACTAAACGTGACGTGTGACGGTCAGGTTGGCCGAGTTCTCAAAAATGCTTCAAAGTCGGTTTTCTGTGCTTTTTTTTAATTTGTTACAGACATGCACGTGGACGTGTAACGGGAAATATCGAAGTTTCGCCGGAATCGGCGGTTGGCCTGGTGAAGCGGTTCCTGGACTCCGGGGCTGAGGGAGCTTCGGATGCGACTTGGATTGGCGCTGGGATGATGATGATAATGATGCACGAGGACGTGCAAATCGTCAGGCTGGCCGTGTCGGAGATCGTCGATTAATTTTAATAGCAAGTTGCTGATTTGATTTACGTAGTAGAGGGGCGAACGCTTGTGACGTTATTTTGTCATGGCGTCACATGGACAGAGTCGCTTTGGAAAGTGGGGTTCGTCGAACGGGGACTTTGCATCGAGACGCGGACCAAGGCACATCTCCGAACCGAAACTGTCGGTTTGCCTATTCAAATTGTTATTATGAAGATTGGACGGTATATCTACACGTCGTGCTTTAATTCGAAACTCACCTACGAAACGGAACCTGTATCACCACACCAAGATGCTGTCGACCCTACCGCTCTGCCGTCGCTGTCTCCGACATATAATTTTTATTTTATGTTAGAGAAATTGTTATAATTTAATTTTATCTACTCTCATATCAAAAAATTAAAAATATAAAACTAAAAAGGAGTTTATATTGACGTACTTTACCCATAGTATATCGAAAGGAAATTAAAATAGTAGTTTATGAAACTGTAACATAATAAGGGATATTATGCATGAGTGTGAGTTTAAAAAACGAGCGAAGCGAGTTTTTTAATAGTATCACACGAGTGTGTAATACCTAATTATGTACAGTTTCATACATTACTTTACATCAGACAATTGTCCATAGTTTTTCATAAAAAAAACATACACGAAATACATTTAAATTATTTATGAACTATTAAAAGTATACATATTGTTAAGATTTCATATACAAAGTCTGGCTGTAAAAAGTATATTTGAAATATGAAGCAAAACGTGTCAAGTTGGTTGACAAGAAAATCTAATATGTCTAACTTTATTCTGCGACTCTCTTGTAATGTTGTCTATCTACTTATTTATATCTGTTAATATCTCAACTATTTGTTTTTCCTTCTAATGCGAATAACATTGTGCACATCAAAAATATTAAATAAAATACTATATATCATATCATCATATATCATAGCATCATATCATCATATATCGTATCATCATATATCGTATCATATCATATCATCATTTCATATCAAATATATAAAGTTTTATTTATATCATATCATCATATATCATATCATCATATCGTCAATATATTATGATGGACATAATCAAATGCCTGTGCCATGTCGCAGAAGATGGCACAGACTGGTGTATTTTTATCCATCTTTATCATAACTGTATGCAAGAAATCGTATATGGCTAAATTAATTGATTTTTTTCCCTAAATCCTTTCTGTTTATCACATAGTATATGATTTTATTCCAAATATTTATTAAGTTCCCTATAGATACATATATTTTTCGATAATTTTTGATATGACTGGGATTAATGATATTGGCCTGTAAAATTCGATTAGCTCCCTATCCTGCTTCTTAAATAACGGTTTTATTATAGATTTTTTTAGCGCATTCGGAAACATACCTTCACTGATGCTTAAGTTAATAATGTGGCTTATGGGCTCACATATTTCATGTGCTACAGTTTTAAAAATTTTTGTACATATACTATCGTTTGTATTTTTTAAGCCTTCTATAGTGTTTAGTATATCAAGTGTTGAATATAGTGCCATGAACATTGAGTCTTTTCTGACTAAATTACGTTTAGTGACTGTGGTTTCCGAGCTAGTTATAGATTCAATTTTATCTATAAAGTAATTGTTAAATATATTTGCAATAATTTTTGGGTCAGTCACAGTTTCATTATTATATCTTATTTTGACTATTGTGTTTTTTGGAATATTTAACTTTGATTGATTTATTATTTCCCAAGTAGTCTTAGATTTATTATTTGATCTTTTAATTTTATATATATGTCGTAGACAGCGACGGCAGAGCGCTAGGGTCGACAGCTTCTTGGTGTGGAGGTACAGGTTCCATTTCGTAGTTGAGTTTTGAATTGAAGCACGACGTGTAGATATACCCTTCAATCTTCATAATAACAATTTGAATAGGCAAACCGACAGTTTCGGTTCGGAGAAATGCCTTGGTCCGCGTCTCGATGCAAACTAAAGTGACCGTTCGACGAACCCCACTATCCAAAGCGACTCTGTCCATGTGACGCCATCACAAAATAAGGTCACAAGCGTTCGCCCCTCTACTACATAAATCAAATCAGCCACCTCTATTAAAATTATACAGACGATCTCCGACACGGCCAGCCTGACGATTTGCACGTCCTCGTGGATCATCATGATCCCAATCCCAGTCGCATCCGAAGCTCCCTCAGCCCCGGAGTCCGGGATCCGCTTCACCAGGCCAACCGCCGATTCCGGCCAAACTTCGATATTTCCCGCTGCACGTCCTCGTGCATGCCTGTAACAAATTAAAAAAAAACACAAAACCGACTTTGAAGCATTTTTGAGAACTCTGCCAACCTGACCGTCACTCGTCACGTTTAGTTACAATGACTATTAGAAAACCAAACAAGCTTAATAATTTTAACAACTTAAACGCAAGAGTTTCCTTCAAGCCTCATAATTATCAAAATTCAAAAGAAAACAAAAGGTTCATCCAAGCCTCATAATTATCAAATCTTAATCATAATTGTCAAAAAGAAAACAAACCATGTCCCGCTACCACAGTAGCTAGTGACAACTCATAGTTGACACCCATATCGTCATCACCTCATGTGACACGACCAACTCTAGAATCCACGACTCCCAGGTCAACACATGACCGTACAACTAATAGTCTCCTTTGAGATCCTGGTCCCCGCCACATCACTAGCTGCCCATCGCCCCCTGAACAACTCCTCACTGAGTTGCAGTTACGACTACAGACTAGTGCATGCAGTGCGACCATATCTACCAGAGTCCCCGCCACATCACTAGCTGCCCATCGCCCCCTGAACAACTCCTCACTGAGTTGCAGTTACGACTACAGACTAGTGCATGCAGTGCGACCATACCTACTAGTGTCCCCGCCACACCACTAGCTGCCCATCGCGCTCTGAACAACCCTTCACTGGGTTGCAGTTAAGACTACAGACTAGTGCGTGCAGCGCGACCACATAGCTATGATACGTGTTCTATTTGCTGGCGGAGGCACCCTCCTCACCATCTTCTACATTTTGAAAATCTACCTCAGCAGACATTACTTGGAAAAATCTTTCGTACTTATGCGATCGTGGGGTACTTATAAGTTCTGTTTCCAATCAACGATTTCAATAGGTAACGATCGCCATTATCGCCATCAAACAACTGTAGGCCTAGTATGAGTTTTCAATACGAAACTCGTTCGATCGTATCGAGCGCGTTTGGCGCTCTCATTGGTTGAGAGTTCTTACGACCTTGAAGCGGGCCAATCGCTGAGTCAAACGCGCTCGATACGATCGAACGAGTTTCGTAATGAAAACTCATACTAGGCCTACTGACCATTATTAAATTTCATTACTTTAGCACACTTCTATCAAATTTAGATTTTTCGTAAATAGCACTCATTTTTATGTTCGTTACCGCTTGTTCTCTTGAGAAGATTTAATAGTCTAGCCACACATACTATCAGAAGCTCATGTGAGCTCGTAACTGTAGGCCACAGTGAACTTTAGTTTTGAAATAAAGACAAACCAGACATCATAATTTTAAAACCCTGATTTAAAATTTCTCAGCCCATTATAACAAAGAATACGGGTAGTACAAGAAATAAAATTTGCAAATAACTCTTATTATCATGTCGCAAAGAAATTGTTCAGTACACGATACACTGGCACAACCTTGTACACTGTATTATACTGGCGCGTGAGTACGTACACCAATGAAATTACAGATTGTTTGACAAGAGAACATTCGGCCACGGAATCAAAATAAAAATAGTTCGGCTCACCGGATTGTGGCAATTTCTCGCAAACACCTGCCACTTGGCAGTTGTCAACCGTTGCACACCAGACATCTCGGAACTCTAATAAAACCCCATTACGTTACCGCATATAAAATAAAAAATTAAAATTATACCGACGATCTCCGACATATATTTTGTGCGCGTTGAGTTAAATAGATAATTTTTTGAGCAATTTTGAATAGCACTTAAATTTATTTTTATTAATTATTGTAGGATTTTGTCTATATTGCCATAACAATTTTCGCTACATATTTTAATACCACGGGAGACCCAATTAGGCCTCCTTTTTACCTGTACAGAGATGAGAGTTTCAGAAAAGCACTGTTTATATAGAAAAGAAAACATCTCTATGAAGGCATTGTAACCAATGTTTGGGTCCTTAGCTTCATAAACTTTTACAGGCTTTTGAGGTAGGATTTAAATTTATCTATATTGCCTTGACTATAATATAGTGGTACGCCAACGATTTGCAGTCGTTGCGGTGCTAATCGGGTAATTGATTATTTGTGCTGTATGGTCAGATAAAGCTAGTTCCGAAACACAACACTTATTAAAATTGTGCGCTAAATTATCGATGCACGTCTTGCTCTTTAAACGAGTAGGTTGACTAACAGATAATTTTAAATTAAAGTTTAATAATAAATTTTCGAATTCTAGTGTCTGTTTGTTTTTCTTCAGAATATCTATATTAAAATCACCTGCCAGAACAACATTTTTAAACGATTTTTTTATCAGAGCGCGTAATAATGCCTCTAGTCTATTCATAAATTCATCAAAATTACTTGGATTTGGTACCCGATATACGCATACAACTACAATTCTATTATTTATGAGTTCTACGGCGCAACATTCAAAAATACCTGTTATGGACAATTTTGCGATTCTCGGTAATTCCCTCCCCTGATGACCGTTTTTTATAAGTATACAAGCCCAACCTCTTTTATTTTCTTTGCGACTGTTCAGTGTTTTCACCGAACACCTTAGCTAGCAAAATCGGCGTAACGCGTTGACCTACAATTATTAATTAATGTAGTACATTATATTATAATTATTCAGTGCACTTTTGGTCTCCGCGGTAGCCGGGTGCATTCGAACATTTTCCTAACATTTTTACTATAAGAACAGTTTGTGAGTGGGTCAATAAATAGTGTTCAACATAAACATTTGTTTCTCCTCAAAAACACCGACACCTCGCTACGTACCCCGACATATTTTTTTTGGTCCTTCGAACCGGACCACGCGTCGCGTAATTTCGAAAAAATCGGGATTTTGGTGTGCGAGGTCTGAACTATCGTCACAAATAACAGTGTGTGTATGTGGTGAAGCTGTCGGAGCAAACATTGGAGCACAACAGTGGAGAAGCAGCAGAGGCTGAGTACTAACAACGGAACATACAAGTAATAAATTTCCTTATTTTTAATCAGTAAGGATTTTAACATCCTATAACAATGTCGGAACTCATTGAAACGCAAGCAATGATCTATGATAGCATCATAAAACTTAGCATTAACTTGAAGAAGGATAGTGCTGATAGGAAAACAGTAGATTATTTTAAGCGGAAGCTTAGCACTTTGGAGAGTTATTGGAATGAGTACCAAGCTAATCATGAGCGGATTGAGGGAGAGGTAAGTAAAACGGATTCTTATTTCACTGACCGAGAGTACGAAAAAACACGTGCGGCGTATGAGTCAACCAAGGCGTTGATCAACCAACAGTATCAACTGCGAGTCATGAAAACAGGAAACCACTCTGCAGGTGAGCAAATAATACGAGACAGATCACCCTCGACATCGAGTATGCGTGGAGAAGAGGCAGGATCAAGTGGTCCAAAACATGGGAGTGATCGACCAGCTCTGAAGTCGGAAGCTCTGCCAAACAGTAGGGTAGAAGAAATGTTGAAAAAACAGTATGCGAACTTTAAAGCGTTTGTGCGTACTACCGCAAACATAGACGTGGATTCGATCGCAAAAAGGTGGGAATTTGAGGACGTATTAAGGTCATTACAAGCTAGATGGTCAGCTATCGACATATTACATTGGGACATCGAGATTGAGCTGGAGGGAGAGAATGAACAATACAACAACATGTACGACAAGTATGAGAAAAAATATAACACCCTGAAAAGGGCTATTAACACAAAAATGTGGTCAGTCGCACACAGGGAAAAATCAACACCTCAACTGGATATACCGAACTTCAACGGAAATTATAACCAATGGGTATCGTTTCGAGATCTATTCACGGAAGTAATCCACAACAACCCCTCATTATCAAGCGGCCAAAAGATGCAATATTTAAAGGGCAAGGTTCGCGGAGAGGCAGAGAAACTTATACAACATCTATCGATAAGTACCGATAACTATACGGTATGCTGGAATATTCTTACCCATAGGTATGATAACAAAAAACTAATTTTCTCGTCCCATATGAACATTCTTCTAGGCCTGCCAAACATACAACAGCAATCGCTTCAGCAGATTAAGCGAATGCATGACACAACGGTGGAATGTCTCAACGCCATAAAAAATTTAGGAGTTGACACCACGTCATGGGACCCAATAATCGTACACATTCTAGGTCAAAAGCTAGATACAGAAACATATACAGATTACATAGAATCGCTCAAAAATTCGAAGGAACTGCCGGTACTTGCAGAATTTTTAGAATTTTTGGAAACAAAATTTACGTCATTGGAAACAGTTCGTCGTAAAGATAATACGCCCTCCAAAACTTCTCATCAAAATCAAACATCAAACAGTAAGAAAAATTATTACAGTAATTCGAACAACCAAAGCAATGGAAATAGGACAGTTGCGAAATCAATGCACGTGTCGAACATAAAATGTCCTCTTTGCAATAACCAACACGGAATATATAATTGCAAAACATATTTAAAAATGAGTGACGACCAGAGGTTAAAAACTGCAACGAAATTGAAACTTTGTACAAATTGTTTATTTAGCCATTTCGGTAAGCAATGCACCTCCAATTTAACATGTCGAAAATGCCAAGATCAACATAACACCATTCTACATGATGCATTTGCGAAATTAGGAAACGCGTCAACTCTGTCGTCAAGCGAAAAAAATGTTGTAAAACGGAGTGCAAAACATAACGACTCCGTGACAGGCACCGTCAATGCCTCTCAAGAAGAAAAGGCAGAGATTTTACTAGCGACTGCGCTGGTAAAGGTCAAGGGGGTGGATGGAACCTACCAAACCATGCGCGCCTTAATCGATCAAGGATCTCAGGTCTCCTTAATAACAGAAGAAGCGTCCCATATGTTAGGTATCAAGAGACGACAATGCAAGGGAGTCATCTTTGGAGTGGGGCAAAAAGAAAACAATTGTAAGGGGAGAATGAGAATAGAATGCGCTTCGACGTATAACAACTTTGAATTCGAATCTGAAGTGCTCATCATGAACGAACTCATTAAAAGCCTGCCTAATCAAACATTTGCTAGGCCTAATTGGTCTTACATAGAAAACATTAATTTAGCCGACCCAGAATTCTATAAAAGTCGACGAGTTGACTTGCTTTTTGGGGCGGATGTCTATGCTAACATTATGCTAGGTGGTATTATAAAGGGCAAACATGCCCAACAGCCGATAGCCCAAGAAACACAGCTAGGATGGTTACTATGCGGTAACGTAAAAACATTCCAATGTAATGTGGTCCTCAACAACGTCGAGGAGATCCGCAAATTTTGGGAAGTGGAAGAGATTTTAGAACCTTCAAAATTATCTGTAGAAGATCAGGATTGTATAGACTTCTATAAGAAAACAACACGAAGAAACAGTCAGGGTCGCTACGAGGTCAGATTACCACTGAAAGAGGGAATTAAACAGCAATTAGGGTCATCTAAACCTATGGCTATTGCCCAACTAAGAAACTTAGAACGCCGCTTGATAAAACATCCAACGTTAGCCGAAAAATACCTGGCCTTCATGAAGGAATATGCTGCATTGAACCACATGAAACCAGAACAGAAACACGATAACATAACACTCGAATGCTTTTTGCCTCACCACGGCGTGCAAAGAGAAGAATCCTCAACAACAAAGCTTCGTGTGGTATTTAATGCATCCGCCAAAACATCCACCAAATACAGCTTGAACGACGTCATGCTGAAAGGGCCAAATTTACAAAAGGATCTACAGGCCTTACTACTTCAATGGAGACAATATCCCTTTGTCTTCACTGCTGACATCGAGAAAATGTACCGCCAGATCCTAGTTAACCCCATTGACCAACATCTACAAAAAATTGTTTGGCGTGAGTCACCGAAACAACCTATACAAGTGTATCAACTAAACACAGTAACATACGGGACAAAGGCCGCGCCGTTCTTAGCAATTATGACTTTGAAACAATTGGCGGCGGATGAACGATATAAGTTTCCAAAAGCGACAGCTGTCCTAGAAAACAGCTTTTATATGGACGACCTGTTACACGGCTGCTTCAACATTCAAAAAGGTAAACAATCGATAAATGATTTAATTCAGCTCTTAAAGTCAGGAGGCTTCAACCTTCGGAAGTGGTCATCCAACAGTAAGGAATTATTAGAAAACATATCAACAGATCAAGAAGAATTCGTTTATAGGTTCAAAAATGATGACATTTTAAAAACATTAGGTTTGTGCTGGAACGCACAAGGAGATCAATTTACGTTCCGTTGCAATTTTTCCCAAACAACATCAAAACTAACTAAGAGGAGCTTACTATCAGAAATATCAAAATTATATGACCCACTTGGTTGGCTGACACCCCTATCCACAAAATTTAAATTATTATTTCAAAAATTGTGGAAACAGGATCTACAATGGGACGATAAAGTGTCCGATGACATACATAAAGAATGGGTCAAGTTAACTACGGAAATTGACCGCATCGAACATTGCAAGATTCCTCGATGGATATTATGCAACGAGAAAGACGTCATTGAACTACATGGGTTTTGCGACGCGTCCATTGAAGCATACGCGTGTGTGGTCTACGCACGAACAAAACACCAACAAGGAATAGTAATTGTAGCGGCAAAGTCGAAACTTGTACCGAGTAAAAAGAGCGTAACATTGCCACGGATGGAGCTTTGTGGTGCTTATCTACTATCTAAGCTAATCAACAAAATAAAACAGAGTCTAAACTGTCAAGTAGAAATCAATGGATGGTGCGACTCTATGATAGTCACAGGGTGGCTGCAAGGCGATTCGGCACGCTGGAAACCTTTTGTGGCTAACAGAGTTAAAGCTATCAAACAGATAATGCCGGAAAATTGCTGGCGATATGTGAAATCGGAAGACAACCCGGCCGACTGCGCGAGTCGAGGCTTAACAGCGCCACAACTGTTAAAACATCATTTATGGTGGAAGGGACCAACATGGCTAGCGTCCTATGATGTAGAAAAGGAAGAAAATCAGACTATCTACCAAACAGAAGAAGAGATCAAAAAGATAAAAATCGTAAACATTGTTCAAGACATTAACAGTAACAGTATAATAGATACTTTATTATTACAACATAATTCGTTTATAAAAATAACGCGTGTCTTAGCATGGGTACTGAGGGCATTGACACCAAAGTGCCAACGAAAACATTTACCGAAGTACCTAACATTATTAGAATTGCGAAAAGCCAAATCAGCTATTATATTACGAGTGCAAAGTACAGAATTTGCATCAGACATAGCAATGTTAAACAAAAACAACAAAGTAGAATCAAACAGCAAGTTATTAAATTTAAACCCATTTATGGATAAGAGAGGCTTTCTACGAGTGGGAGGACGTTTGAGGAACGCGAACATCAGCGACGAAATGAAACATCCTATGATAATCCCCAACAAAAGTCGATTGGCGGAGTTACTCATAGAAGAAGCTCATCAGTTAACATTCCACGGGGGTCCACGAATGACCCTAGCCGCTCTTCGACGACAATACTGGATAACAAGCGGATACAGTACGACTAAGAAACAGTTAAGAAATTGTGTAACTTGCCGGAAGTATGAAGCAAGGAAGCAATATCAATTGATGGGTGATCTTCCCGCGACTAGAACCAATCCCGCCCCTCCATTCTACCACACGGGGGTGGACTACACAGGTTTTGTGAACATCAAAACAAACAAGGGGAGAGGAGTGAGAACATTGAAAGGTTACGTGGCTGTATTCATATGCATGGTCACGAAAGCAGTTCATCTAGAATTGGTGTCTGACCTTACTAGTTCAGCATTCTTAGCTGCACTTAAGAGAATGGCAGCCAGGAGAGGAACACCACATAATTTGTATAGTGATCAAGGAACTAATTTTATCGGAGCCGATAGGCTACTACAAGAGGAGTACAACCAATTGCAACAAGTTTTCGGAGATAGTTTCCAGGCAGAAATAGCTGAAATGAATATACAATGGCATTTCAACGCTCCATCTTGGCCGAGCGCTGGTGGGCTGTGGGAAAGAGCTGTTCGCAGTTTGAAGTACCACCTAAAAAGAGTGGTGGTTGAACAAAAACTAACGTTTGAAGAGTTCACCACCGTACTGACACAACTGGAGGCTTGTGTGAATTCCAGACCATTATGTTCGCTTACGGAAAACATTGAAGATCTGGATTACTTATCACCGGCACATTTTTTAACAGGAAGATCAGATTTAACAGTGATTGAAACGAAGGAGGATGCAAGAAAAAGATGGTCTTTAACAACCAACATTTTTAAACAGATTTGGAAAAAGTGGAAGAATGAATATTTGAGCCAATTAACAGCGAGAGAAAAGTGGTGTAAACCTCAGGAAAACCTAAAAATAGGCAATATTGTAGTAGTGCATGACGATAACATTCCAGCTGGACGATGGATTATGGGCCGAGTAATAGATCTGCATCCCGGTAACGATGGCCTTGTCAGGGTGGTGTCGTTGAAAACAAAAAACGGTATCATAAAGCGGCCAATAATTAAACTTTCTTTATTACCGGTAGAAATCAAAACAAACAACCAACATAACAGCCCAATCGAAACAGATAATTCAGCTGAACAAGGTTCTGAAATACAAAACAACAGGAAACGAACAAGAAGAACGACTCCTGGAACATTATCGTACATTGCTATGGCATTGACGCTGTTTATGTCAATTTGCACGGTTGCAAATTGCAGCTACAACATAACATCAATAAACAATAACCAATCTTTCTACTTTGACCCTATATCAAAAATGAGCCTCGTAAAGGACAGTTGGATCCTAGTCGTATACTATAACATGTCTCCGTACTGGGAAGGTATGCAGGCGTTTGAAAAAGTAACAACATATCTCGATAAAACATGCAAAACATCAGGAAGTGAACAGTGTAACATGATAGTCCCTCAGCTGATCCATGAGTGTAATGAACTGACCTACTACAATGAACTGCTGATAACGCAACACGTAAGTGGACACTCCAGACGGCGGCGGGGACTTATCAATGCAGTTGGAAACATTGCAAATTCCTTATTCGGAGTATTAGACGAACAATTCGCGGAAAAATATAGCCGAGATATCAACATGATACAACAAAATGAAAAACACTTAGTCAGTTTATGGAAGAATCAGACCTCTATTGTCGAATCGGAGTACAATTTGTTACAACGCACCCAAGAAATCATGGCAAAACAACATAAAATAATCAATAAACATCTGATTAAGTTGGATAACTTCTCAAATAAACTACAACGAGAGATAAATAACATATCCTTACTTCAAGAATTCACCATGACTGCACTAACAGCAAGTAATTTACTGCACAACTTGAAAAGAACTCAAGATATATTACTGGACATCCTAACAAATGTCCACAATGGACAGTTTAACATCCATCTGCTTACCCCTAAACAGCTTCAAAATGAACTTAACATCATTTCTGGACATTTATCAGATGATTTAACATTACCTATTGAACCGCATGATATTCGAAAGCTTTATTCTCTGATAAGTATTAAAGCACGAATAACTGAAGAATACTTCCTCTTCCAAATAACATTCCCACTTACCAGTAGAGACCGTTATAAGGTGTATAAGATACTTCCTATACCACACCAAATAAACAACACTATGATAGAGATGATCCCATCTTCAGAATATATCGCTACGGATTTAAAAGGTGACTCATACTTAAAAATGACGCCGGAAGAACTTTCACTATGTAAGCAAAAAGGTAATAAGTTTATATGCGACTGGAAAAAACCGATATATCATCTTAACAGCGAGCACAATTTTTGTGATCTCGACCGAGACACATATAAGTGCAAGATAAGAAGATCTAGATGTGAGAATAAATGGACATCACTAGCGAACCCGTCACTATTCTTGTACCATTGTTGCAACATTTATACCGTCAAAGTTATTTGCGGAGAACAGATACGCCAGATACAGTTGAGTAAAGCTGGGGTAATTTACATAGAGCCAGGTTGCCTGCTGAAGGGTCAGGATTTCACTTTGAACATTCAGAGGCAACAAGAAAACAGTATTGATTTGAGCCCGGATGTTTTGATACCTGAGATGGATCAATTAAACTTGGTCATCAACAGCACTATGCCTAACAACATTTTTAAAGACGTAACAGACTCAGACGAGATGAAGTACGCCTTAAAAGACTTACATCAACGAATTAATGACATAAAAAACAGTCAAGTGCAAGTAGGTGAAACGTTATCCACTCACGACATCCATCAATATGCAGTGAGCTATATCCTGGTCGGCGCGCTGGCGCTGACGGCGGGAGCGCTGCTGTACAGGTGGTTGCGGCAACGAGCGCGGCGCGTCCACATCACGTCGGATATGGAGCTTCGACCCACCGGAAGTATTAGTGATGTGAATATCAACAGTGTTAGTGCGCGGCAAAACATTAGTGAAAATCAGCCTAGTGAGGCCCATGTTTATGAAGGTTCAGACAATAAAGGAGTGAAAAGGGGATGTCCTCGTGTGCCTAGGAAACCCTTAGGAACAATAAGCCCTTAATGTTATTTTAAACTGAAATCAGTTTTAAGTATTTTTAGATATTGTACTAACATCTTAGTTTTAAGTTGGTTTGTTTTCACCCTGTAATCATTATTACTATCATGGTCATTTCATTACTTTACTAACATAACATTGTTTCATCTCCGCATACCTATCTTTCGTGGTCCGGAATATGTTCAGTGTTTTCACCGAACACCTTAGCTAGCAAAATCGGCGTAACGCGTTGACCTACAATTATTAATTAATGTAGTACATTATATTATAATTATTCAGTGCACTTTTGGTCTCCGCGGTAGCCGGGTGCATTCGAACATTTTCCTAACATTTTTACTATAAGAACAGTTTGTGAGTGGGTCAATAAATAGTGTTCAACATAAACATTTGTTTCTCCTCAAAAACACCGACACCTCGCTACGTACCCCGACAGCGACTATAACATGCAGCTAAACAGTAGTTAGGTATATTGAGATGGACTTCATAACCTTCCATCATAAAATGCTCCTTAATACATAATATCATCATATGTCGGTCTCCGTGGCGCAGCGGTCAACACGCCTGCCTGCGACGTGGAGGCCCCGGGTTCGATCCCCGGCCAGGTCGTGATGGAAAATGATCTTTTTCTGATTGGCCTGGGTCTTGGATGTTTATCTATATATGTATCTATTATAAAATATAGTATCGTTGAGTTAGCATCCCATAACACAAGTCTCGAACTTACTTTGGGGCTAGCTCAATCTGTGTGATTTGTCCGTATATATTTATATATTATATTGACGTGACAACGTCTATTAAATTGGTACGGAGGAGTCATTCTCGAAAACACCGTAACGGCCGAATCTGACGCCACACGGAGTTCAAGGCTAATTTTTTTGACGTGCAAGGTACCAGGGTAGCATAAAAGTGTAGGAGAAATCGAAACAATAAAAAAGCTCATTAATGATTATAAAATCACCATAATACATGAAAGAGGTTTTATTGCGCATAGTTTGTGGACGTGCAAAGTACCAGGGTATCACAAAAATGTAGGAGTTGACGTGAAAACGTCTATTAAATTGGTAAGGAGGAGTCATTCTCGAAAACACCGTAACGGCCGAATCTGACGCCACACGGAGTCCACGCCTACTTTACCCCCACCCCTAGAGCGAATAGACGTTGTCACGTTCAAATATCGGCAGTAGACGGAGTTCTACAGACAACCATTTTTTTATATATTATAATATGTCCACTAAGATATTTTGTTCAACTAATCCATACAGACACTCTGTGAGAAACTCAGACTTTGCTAGGAGGCCTGCAATATTTTGGTGCATAATATATATTTTTTTACTAACGAGAAAGAGTATTCGTAGGTGTCTTGATTTCATCATATCATCATATATCATATGATCATATATTATATCATCATATATCATATCATCATATACCATATCATCATATATCATATCATCATATATCATATCATCATATCATATCATATCATCATATCATATCATATCATCTTGAGGAAACTTAGACTTTTAAGTCTGTAAGCGTGGTGATTACGATCAATCTTTCTCTGTATGAGAGGAGACCTGTGCCCAGCAGTGGGACGGTAAAAAGGTTGATGATGATGATGATATTATATTAATTTTGTATCACTATGATCATCCTATAAATCCTCTTCCTGTTTTACATTCGTTTCATTAACTCAAAATAAATTTCATTCTACCATTTGTGAATTGAAAACATACTTTTTTATAAAACCTTTATTTTGGTTTGGATGGGAAATCATCAAATCATCTCGCTCTGGGCGGAACGGAAGGGCGTGTCAGACTTTTACTGATTAAAACCGACCCGTGTTCCTTCACTTGCCTTTTACACTATACATATAAGTATGTATTGTAAAGTCGATATTTTTTTATATACTTATATGGTTTTCTTATTAAAGTTTAGTAGGTACTCATTGGATAGATGAAGAAGGCTGTCTTCTTTGTATGACGACTAAAATTACAAGCTGTATATTATAGATGTCATATACATATTTATACCCCATAACTCGAATTTCAAATGCAGACTCCTTAGTCAAGGTTATAAAAACATAAGGACGTCTTTACGTGAAATTCCCCGAATTCGTAGCAATAAAATCTGAAAGGAATGTTTAGCGATTTTGTTCTAACGCGTGTACTTTGAACACGTACAATGAATGAATTCATTCAGCAAACTTTATAAAGAAACATATGAGTCATTCGTCTATGTTTGTACTCGTTGCTAAAAAAATAATTTTATTACCGGTCCGGATTTTTATTTCAGCTTTTGTGTACACATAGTCACATATATACCAACAGACAAGGAGAGAAGAACAGAACAATAGGTACAACGTGATGAACTACACGAGGCTAAACATAAACAAACGATATTTTAATTCTATACGCAGTTCTGGACACATCTATTGGCCCACCTTGCATTTTCAGTTTCGTTTGGTACTAGCTAAAATTTTATATTAGGTCGAGCAAAAAGTTTTTATGCAGTTTTGAACCTGGCCCATTCACAATTTCATTCAATAGTAATTTTGAATACAGAATTTAAAGAAACAAAAGACAATTTGGAGCCTGTTTGTTGATACCAAACAATCGAATACTAAGAAAACTTGATTTTATTGGTTTACTTGGATATAATTCTTGAAAAAGTGATTGATATCTTTGGTTTTGCAACAAACATTACTTATTCTTAACATTAAGGTGAGGTTCTATCGATAATTTATGGATACTTCACCTGAAGTCGCCGTCCAAGCTGTGGCACTTAATCAGGCCGGACACAGCCAAAGAAATGTGAGTGCTCAACTTAATTTAAGTCAATCTGCGATCCGAAATGTTTATCGGAGGTACCTAAAGACTGGCCGCTTTGTTCGTCGCCAAGGAAGGCCACGATCTCGGGTCACAACTGAAAGGCAGGATCAATTCATCGTACGACCAGCTTGAGAAATCGTCACCTTACCTCCATTGAGATACAAAACCAACTTCGGGACTTCACGGAGTATCTGTGAGCGCTCGAACTGTTCGGAGAAGGTTAAAAGAACGCGATATGGTACCACACATGCACATGCTAATGGGCCCAAACTAACGCAAGCCCACCGAACAGCGCCTTCATTTCGCACGCACTCATTTAAATTGGACACAGCAAGATTGGAGCCGTGTACTCTTTTCTAATGAATCTAAAATTGTGTTACATGGCAATGATGGAAGGAAGAAGGTCTACCGATGTAAGGAAGAGCGTTTCGCACAATGCTGCTTTGAAGAGAGGGTTGCCTATGTCGGTGGCTCATGGACTGTCTGGGGCGGTATATCCGCGAGCGGCAAAACTCAACTTGAGGTTGTTTTTTTTTTTTTTTTATAATGTTTTGCCTGCTGCTCCTTCTTGCGTGGCAAGAATTCTTTTTTGCCTTATTTTTTATCTGCCAATTCCTTTTTTTGTCCGCCTACTCTTTTGCGGCATTGGCCTTGTCATTATTTCTTTTCTTTTGGGTCACTCTTTTCCCACGTCTTATGTTTTATTCTTTTCTTTGTCATTCTTTTCTCTTTTAATCATTCTTTTACAATTAATTTACTTTTCTACTTTCTACTTATAATCTATCTTAATTATACTTTAATCCTAAATAATTCCTGCCGACGGCACAGTACTTGGCTGTGCTGCCCTCGTCCTATTTCTCTCAATTGAGTCTTTTGCAATTTTGAGGCAGAACCGCTCCAGGTACAGCCTGGAGTGTTTGTCCGCCATAAGGTCGGCTATAGATCTCTCTGTTAAGGTTTTGCCAGTACTTGCTTCCAGGTCGTACCTGTCGCGGTTGTGCCTCGGGCATTCAAAGAGCAAATGTTGTATGGTCTCGGACGCCTGTGTGTCACACACACAGGCTGGACTACTCTTTAACTTAAACTTATGCAGGTACGCGGCGAAACCGCCGTGACCCGTCAAAACTTGCGCCCAGATAGACGTCCTGTCGAGGCACTTCAGGACCTTGCGCGCGCGCACCACGTCGGGGAAGAACATCCGCGTGACCCCAGCCGTGGCCCCGCCGGTGTACCTCCCATTCCAAACAGCTACTGTGCCCTCTCTCAAACGCCTCTTGACGTAAGAGACTGGACACCTGTCATACGCCGGGGCGACCCTGGACTGGGCCGCCGCCTGCCTAGCCAATTCGTCGGCGCGCTCATTGCCGGGGATCCCGACATGAGCTTTCACCCAAAAGAACCGGAGGACTTTACCACTCCCCTCTTGCTCCCTGATATTCTTACGAATATGGGTAGCAAGGGGGTGGTGCGTTTCCGGGTTCCGGATCAAGTCGAGCGAGGATCGAGAGTCGCTGAGCACCGCCGCGCAGTCGAAGCCTCTCAGGACAACCAGGTCCGTAGCCCTGGCTATCGCGAGAAGTTCCGCCTGAAAGACGGTACACATCGGCTCCAACCTCATTCGCTTGGTCCGAATCTCGGACCCATCCCGCCAATATGAATATGCCGCCCCGACCCCTTCATCCGATTTACTACCGTCTGTGTAAATCAGATGAGCGGGGAGCTGTAGCTGAGCCACGGTTTCGGGGAGCATATTCTCCAGACACTGGTAATCCACATCTGGCTCACTGGCGGGGTGAGGAGCCTCCGTGAAGGCCCTACGCTCCTCCAGTTCGCGGGATTCTAGCTCAGCAATCGGACGTCCCCGTTTGCACTCAAACAGCCGGGCGACCTCCAACACTCGAAGATCGAGCGGGAGGAGACCCGACAGCGTGAGCGCTGCATTGAGCGACACCGTACGATGTGACTTGGCGATCTTCTGTGCAAAGCCCCTTTGGACGGTAGCAAAGGTTCTTTGCACAGAGATCTTCTCGGCGGCTTTCGCCCAGGAGCTCGCGCCGTACAGGATCGTCGGTTCGACGACTGCGGTGTATATCGTCCTGATGATCTCCGGACACAAGCCCCAATCCACCCGAGCCATCGCCGACAGCTTCCTATACAGGTTAGTTGCCTTGCAACAAGCATATGAAATATGCTTGTTGAAGGTCAACTTACTGTCGACGATGACTCCGAGGATCTTGATCTCGGTCACCATCGAGATGTCAATGCCACCCATCTGCACGACCGGAGTGTCATATTTAAGCTTGCGCGTGACAACCATCGCCTGAGTTTTTTCGGCGGAGAAGCGCAGCTTATTCATGACACCCCACTCGTGCACACAGGCTAAAGCGGCATTGGCATCCCGCTGGATCCCGAGCGCCGTGTGCCCAGAGAACACCAACACGATATCATCCGCGAACGCCTGCACGTACGCGCCCAGCGAATCCAGGTTGTCCAGTAGAGGGTCCAGCAGCATGTTCCAGAAGAGAGGCCCATCGATGGAGCCTTGGACACAGCCCTTGGTCTGGGGCTTCCGCATCGTCTTCCCCGCGTAGCGCACGACTACGCTCCGGTCCCTGAAGTAATCCTCGACAAGACGCCTAAGATTAACGGGAATACCTTTCTCTATCATTCTGCACTTTATAGCAGGCCACCATGCGTTGTCGAACGCCCCCTCGATGTCAAGAGAGACTATCAGGGCGATCTCCTTCTTGTGGAGGATGCCTCTGACGTGTTGTATCAGGTCGTACAGCGCGTCCTCCGTGCTCCGCTGCGGTACGAAGCCGTATTGCCGCGTATTGGACTTAGGCAAGAAGTGCCAGCGGATTCGCCGGCACAGGATTTTCTCCAAAATCTTGCCCAGGATGGAAGTCCAATGGGGCGATACGACTTTGCGCGGGCATAGTCTGGACGCGCCGGCTTCCTTAGCACCACGACAGATGCCTCCTTCCACGGCGCTGGGAAGCACGCCAGGTCAAGACACCGGTTCAGGATGGCCAGGAATAGCTGGATATCCTGGTTAATTACCCGGCAGCATATATCGCTCGTAAAACCATCCGGACCCGGTGCCTTCTTAGGGTTGAAGCTGCGCAGAGTCCGGACCAACTCCCCCCTGGTAATCGGGGGGTCGTCGGTCTCTCCCGGTAGGCGCATACTGACCAGATCCGCCCGACCTCTGATGACGGTGTGGACCTCAGAGTCCACAGACGCGTCATCATCGGCGAAGAATGTTCTGGCCAGCAGCGCGACCGATTGATCCGGGCTCTGCACAACTCCACCCTCCACGAGTAGCTGGTCCTCGGGACGACCTGACGCCCTTCTCAGCACCCGAAAGATACCGTCCCACATAGACTCCCTTTCTTGCATCGAGCAGAACTGCTTCCAGCTCGCAGTCTGGGCGTTGACCGCCCTCCGCTCGTACTCCGCCTTGGCACTCAGGTAGTCTTCCACTACATACTGCCTGCGACGCGGCGCGGCACAGCGGATCCTACGCCGCTTTGTGTTCACGTCGCGCCGCAGCCTTTCAAGCTCGTCGTTCCACCAAGGAAAGCCCTTCTTGGGTTGGGGTGGTCTGTGCGGGGGGATAGCCCTCCCGCACGCTTCGGCTACGGACTCTATGTAGTCCGAGACCACCCCTTCAAGCTCGCCCTTCGTTTGGGCGTTGGATATCCGCTCCAGGGTGAGCCCTCGAGCGGATATCCCGCTTTGCATTTCCTCGGTGAGACGACCCCAATCAGCCTTCCGGGTGTTGAAGCGCCGACTCGTCCACCGGGTGTTGCCCCCGGGTGGCACCTTGAGACCCAGAACCACACGTATCGCCCGATGATCAGAACTTGTCACGGAGTCGTCCACTTTCCACTCAAGGACGCTTCTCAACAGCCCCTGGGTGCAGACGGTAACATCGACATGACTCGTGTACCGCCTGCCCCCACGGACCGTATCGAAGGTGGGGACGACTCCTTCGTTCAGTACGTGTAGCTCCATATCATCAAAGAACCCCCTCAGGGACTCCCCCCGAGAGTCCTCCTCGACGCTCCCCCACCACGGACTCCAAGCATTCCAGTCCCCTCCCATGAGGATCCTGCCAGTGCCGACCCGGCCCATGAAGTCACGTATCTGCAGAAGGTACGGCTCGATATCCTCCGTGCCCTCAAGGTATACAGAGACAGCCGCCACGGTCCAATCGCCCGCCTTTAAGACGACAGCCACGATATTCTCGGTGATGATTAGAGGGTTCACAAGAACCTCCAAGTCATCCCGGAACACCATGACTGCCGCCTTGACGGGTTTGGTCCTAGCAGACTCCCTCTGCACCACCCTAACGCCACGGAAGCTACCGACCCGCCCCTCCGCGCCAACGTAAGGTTCCTGGACCAGGGCGACACCGACACCACCCCCATGGGCGGACATGACTAACTCCTGAGTCGCAAGGCGGCCGCGCTGGAGGTTGGCCTGTAACGCTATAAAGCGATCCTTGCATTCACTATCCACTGCGGGGCCCTCAGCAACTTGAGGTTGTTACAGGACCACGGCTGCCTGAGGCCCAGATGAAGTATCTAGGCCTCATTGTGGACAGCAGGCTGCGCTTCGGCCCGCATTTCAGCGGGCTGTCGACGCGCCTGCTGAAGGCTGCGAACGCCCTCTCATGGCTCATGCCGAACATGGGAGGGCCGGGCAGTCGTTGCCGGCGGTTATACGCCGGCCATACTGCGGAGCATGGCCCTATATGGGGCCCCCATTTGGGCGGACTCCCTCCATAGGAGGGAGAACGTCACCGCTCTTCGGGCGCTCCAAAGGGCCATCGCCCAGCGGGCAGCGCGGGCCTACCGATCGGTAGGCTTCGCTTCGGCATGCGCTCTGGCGAGCACCCCGCCTTGGGAGCTCGAGGCCTGGGTGCTCGCCAGAGTGTACGAGTGGACGGCGGGGCGCAGGGCGCTGGGCGAGCGTCCGGCCCCGGAGTTGAGGGAGGCCGTCCGCCGGGAGGCGAGGGACGCCATCGTCCAACATTGGACGCGCGACCTCGCCTCCGCGGTGTTCGGCCGTCGCACCCTCGACGCCATCGCCTCTTTAAGAGGGGCAAATGAGGGCCCGCCTTCTTAGGCGGGTTTCGCCGGCGGGGGAGAGGTAGCCGAGGCTGTGCTAGTTTCCCACTCCCCCGCCACTATGGCGATGCCGGAGTTGCGCTGGGGTTTTTAGTGGGTATACCGGGAGGCTCTCTCCCGGGGAGTCCCACGTCCCCCGACGGGTGGGAATGCGTAATTGACATTTTCCCCAGCGAGAACAAAAAAAAAAAAAAAAAAAAAAAAAAAAAAAAAAAAAAAAAAAAAAAAAAAAAAAAAAAGGACCACGGCTGCCAACATTGAAAGGTACATTCGTGAGTGCTTAGAACCTCACCTCTTCCATACGCGGACTATGTTGGCCCAAATTTCCTTTTTATGCATGATAATGCAAGAGCCCATACGGCCGGTATCGTCAGGGAATATCTTTGGGATGTGAACATCACAGTTATGGACTGGCCAGCTTCTGACTGGCCAGTCCATAACTGTGATGGCCTAGCCAGTTGCCCAGACGCTGTAGGAGTTGAAAACTGCCATAGAAGAGGAATGGGAGATGATCCCTCAAAATTTCATAGAGCGGTTGATAAACTCTATGCCTAATCATATGAGAGCTGTGGTAGATGCCCATGGAGGGAACACGCGTTATTAAATTAAACCTTTATTTGATAAAACATGTTTTGTATTCAAAAATCAATTGCCTTTAACAATGCGCATATCCGACTTGTTAGGCGTAGCTCCATGTCGTATGGTATTCTGAATTCAAATTTAAAACAATACGATCGAAAAAGATGGTAAAATGTATCAGGTTTAAAACTGCATCAATAGTTTTTGTTCAATCTAGCAATCATATTTCGGTAGGGGCTATCGAAACCTAAACTCTAAGGTGGGCCAATAGATGTGTCCAGAAGTGTACATACTTAAATCAAAAAACAATTATTAACAGATTTTTTTAAGTTCGGTTTTTTTTTTTTGCTCTTGACATTCCAGCAAGAAGAAGATTCCACTTTATTAGCAATTAGCAATATGGACGCTTCCTCAAAGCTTCTGTATGTTTAGGCGATCTTTGCTATTTCTGTTGGACTAACTTATCGAACATAATTTTATTAGCTGATAACATTCCCTCATTTTTAAAATAGAAAAGATTCAGATGTTTTACACGTTAAACGATAGTCTGGCAGTTCCTTCGAAATAAATAAATATAACCAAGTAAGTATCTTAAGTTCTCATTACCAATTGTAACTCAAGTGGGTCTAAGTCTAAAACTTGATGGCAAGAAGTTAGATAATATTACGGACACTGTATCTAGGAATTACATTAGACTCGAAATTACAATAGCGCATCCTTATTAAATGCTTTTTCAGGTACATTAAGTTCAGCTGCATATGCAGTAAGGAAAATAAGTCTGTTGACAGATGTTGCCATAGCATGGTTAGCATACTTTGCTTATTTCCACAGTAGGGATGCACACAGGATGCCCAATGGTGTATAGCTCTGGAGACCGGCAGGTGATGTAGATTCAATTTTCTTTTTTACAAAAGGAGCAATCAGCGCTATCTATTAAATGGGAATCTCTTAGAAACAAATAAAAAAAAAATATTTAGTGTAACATTTTTTTTTATTTGTTTCTAACTCTTCCTTCTCTTTAAATCATTGAAAGTAAATATATTGTATGTTCGCAAAAACTTTTTAAAATAGAGAGTTATTTCCATAATATTACGAACGTGAAAAAATGAAATTGTGGTATCTAAAATTAGATTTACTAAGATTAGCAAGTTATTTCCAGCATCCGCTTTTATAACAAGTTGCCAATTCCGGTTACACAACTTAGGGATGGAAAGTTCAAAACCTTCATCAAACCTGCCCTTATCAAAAAGCATATTATAAGATTAAAAACTTCATAAATGAAGGTAGTTTAGCAATGATTCCTTCTGCACATGTGGCTTCTCTGGCACCTCATTATTGGCATAATTATGTAAAAGTCACAGTTTACCGCCCTTAAACTACTTACAATGTTAATTTTTTACATAGATACGAATTGATATAATCTTTCTATGGCCTAGGATAACATCTCGTCTAAGTTAGGTTCTCGTCTAGGAACAGATGTTGATTGGCTGATTTAGCGAGCCTCAAGCCTGTGTCGCAGTCCGAAGCGGGGACATGGTTGCCCGCGCTTCCTTCCCCTCACCTGGGCACGTTACTTGATGGTGATTCTTTGCGCGTGTCAGTGGCCCTCCGCCTGAGTTGCAAGGTGGGTGAAGCCCACAGATATAGATACGGTTCCATGGCGGAGGCCGATGACCATCACGCTTTTAGTTGTCGTCGTTGCTCAGGGAGGTTCCCGCGTCACCATGCACTCACCGATATTGTGCGGCAGCGGCAGGCGTTTGCATCGGCTGATGGTGCTTGTGTTTTGGAGACCCCGGGCTGTGTAGGACGGACGGCAAAAGACCGGATGGCCTGGCCTTGGTGCCTTGGAAATATGGCAAGTGTCTAATATGAACGCAACTTGCGTCAGCACTGTAGCCGCTAGCTAGATAAAACGGGTGAGTCCTGCTCGACTCGGTCTTAGTGCAAAGGTTACCATCGCCATCCAGCGTGGCAATGCGGCAAGCGTTGCGGGCACCTTGGCACCGGGAACTGTTAGGGACTGTTTGTATAATTTGTTGGATTTTATATTTTCAGTTAATGAGACTGAAGGTATGGAATCTGGAAGCAAATGTCAGTCATCATCATTTTCGTGTTTAATTTTTATTTTGACATTTTTGTTTATCGAAGTTCTCAATTCGTCGGCTTTTTCTTTTTTTTTTTTGCCTGAACCGATTTGCAACATTCTTTTTTGTTTGATTGAGTATACTTCCCACGTGGTCCCATAGTCATCAAATCAGGATCTGATGATGGAAGACCAGAGAAATCAAGGGGAACTTTCAAAAGTCGTAGGAGCGACTAGTGCATTTCTAAGTATTTACATTAAGTATTTCAAAGTACTACAATTTAATAAAGGTCTGGAGCTTTTGGGAGTTGAGATTTCCTCGAACCTTAACTTTGGGCGGTTCATTGAATCCAAGGCCAGAGTGGCTGCCAGAAAACTAGGAGTCATCGCGAAGGTCCGGCGGTACTTCACACCAAGGCAGCTTCTAATTTTGTACAAAGCACAGGTCCGCTCGTGTGTGGAGTACCTACTGCAGCCACATTTGGGCTGGTGCTGCGAAATGTCACCTTGCCAATTTGGATTCAGTGGAGAGGCGTGCGAAGAGGCTGATTGGCGACCCAGACGTAACTCGAAACGGTCTCCAAAGCCTGGAGCACAGGCGTAGAGTAGCCAGCCTTTAGGTCTTCTATAGGATGCATTCTGGTGAGTATGCAAGGGAATTGCATGATTTAATTCCCCCATCTCCGTTCCATCATCGGACGACCCGTCGCACGGCGAGTTTCCACCCTTACTTTGTTGACACCACTGCAATCCGGACGAAGCGTTTTGCTTCTTCCTTTGTACCGCGTACATCGAGGGACTGGAACAATTTGCCAGCGTCGGTGTTTTCGTCACACTACAATTTGAGTGTCTTCAAGGCTAGAGTGAATAGGCTCTTAATAAACTAGCGCGTTTTACCATCAACGATCGCATCATTGCTTACCATCAGGCGGGATTGCGGTCAAGCACTGGTTTATAATTTATTAAAAAAAAAAAAAAAAAACAAAAAAAAAAAAACAAAGGCCAGTTCCGGATACTGCTCAACGGTTTACAGTAGTTACTTTGTGTTTGTACTTAATTTATTTATACTGACGAGACCTTTGCACCCATATGGGTCAAAATGAAGGTCTGCAGTAGATCTGATGATGAAGACCATAGACAGTCGAGGAAACTCCTCAACGATTCACAGCAGCTACCTTGTGTTTGTGTGTCGGTGTCATAAGCCAATATACAAAACCCAAAGACTGTAGTGTTTTTTGGAAGTCTGTTGTTTTTTATTTATAAAGATGTTCAATCCATCCTTTTACTAGATTCTTCCATATTTTGTAGATGTGAAGCTTTGTAGGCCTTTTAGACTTTAGACATGTAGACCATTTCTTATTTTATCAAGTACCTACCTGGTAAGTACTTGTTGACAAGCCTACGCCGGTGCACTTGCATTCAAATCAAATCAAAATATTTTTATTTTATTTCATACTACCTTTTGCCCTCGCGGCTTCGCCGGCGTGGAATTCAGTATTTTTGTTTTCCCTCGGGAATATCAAATATTTCCGGGTTAAAAATACCCTATTATTTAATCCGGACTTCTAACTTTACGTCTGCAAAATTTCAAAGCAATCTGTTTAGTAGTTACGGCGTGAAAGCGGAACAAACTCACTTTCCGATTTATAATACATATTAGTAAGGATGTCAGCAGCTAGGGTGCTTCTAACGTTTCATAAGTATCCATGTTGTTTTATGTGCTGCACTGTTTAGTGCGCATACGGCGACAAAAAGTTGCCGGCTAGTTAGTTTAACGGGGCCCTTCATCATCATCATCATTTCAGCCGAAAGACGTCCACTGCTGGACATAGGCCTCCCCCAAGGTTCTCCATGACATCCGGCCCTGCGCCTCCCGCATCCAGCGGTTTCCCGCGACCTTCACCAGGTCGTCGGTCCATCTTGTCGGGGGCCTACCCACGCTGCGTCTTCCGATGCATGGTCGCCACTCGAGAACCCATCGGCCCCAACGGGCATCGGTCCTACGGGCAATGTGCCCAGCCCACTGCCACTTTAGTGTTGCAATTCTTCGGGCTATATCGGTTGCTCTCGTTCTTCGGCGGATCTCCTCATTTCTGATTCGATCGCGCAGTGAAATCCCAAGCATAACGGGGGCCTTAGTCTGCTATTTTTATAAATTTGTCATTCCAACAAGATTCTTTTATCATTCCATTGTCATTGTGCTAAAAGTTCGTAATCTACTAATTTCATAATGATCGATCAATTATCTCAGTCGTCTCCTAATGGAATAGTGATGGAATGACATTGCCGTATTGCCATTATTATAAAATCCGTTAATAGAAATGATTTTCTAAAAACTAATACTCAATTTGAACATTTATTAATATGGAGTGAAGTGTCAGTGATTGACCACTGGAAAGTTATAATGACGCCATTTTGTTAGTACATTACGAAACTTGTCAAAACTGATCGACCATTATGACACTATTATAATAGCAGACTAAGGCCCCTGAACATTTTACAAAAAGTAGCGTTAATATGTTCATCGCCCAAATCTCGGTGCGAATACAGCGACAGGCTACAGGGACAAATAAATAGATGCTGTGTAAATAATTTGCTCTTGGGCGCCCCTTAGGTACTTACCTGAAGCATTATGTCATAGTTATCCCTTGCATACCCCACGAGAAAAGCACCTCCGGCTTTACTACGATCCTTAACTTATACTTTACTAGTTTGTAAGGTCTATGGGCCATTAGTTCGATATAAATGTTTTTCTATTATTACTAACCACCATCCGGAATTTAAATTAGGCTTAATTATAATTTTTTTCAATTTTTTTTTTTAATATAGGTATATAAGATATTAATACATGTAATTAATTTGTATATGTGCGTGCTATGAGTGTGCATGTACTTAGCTTAAATAAAACATTGAGGAAAACTGATAGCAAAATATGATGCATAAGTAGTAGGTATGTATAATATTTTACTATCAGTTTTCCTCAATAGTTCAATACTCAATAGTTACTTACACCTACACCTCTACACCTCTAGGTAAGTAAACAATCTAAAATTCATTTTATTTTAACCGATTTCCCAAAATGGGAGAGGTTCTCAATTCGACTGTATTTTTTATTTAAGTAATACACACAAGAAAATACATAAGAATATGATAAAATTAAGATCGGAGGAGAAAATAATAAGAATGTGTTACCTAAGTCGAAAAGTACCTAATACTTAATAATAAATATACCTACACATACTCATAACCCAAAAGTAATTACCTACGTACATAAGTAAACTTAAAAAATACATAATACTAAAATGTATATTTATTATATAAAATTCCCCTGTCACAGTGTTTGTCCTCGAACTCCTTCAAAAATGTATATATGTAATAAACAATCTTAAATAACTACGTTATTTATTAAAAAAAAATGTAAAATTCTTCCTTCACATTGATCCCAGAGAAAGTTTCAAATAAGTAAAATTGAGACGTTTGCTTGTAAAGACGAAATTTTCACTTTGCTGTTTTTTTTTTCAATAAAGATTTATTATTTTTGTACAACTTCTTCAAGCATGAAGAGTTTACCACTTTTGCATACATACACTCTCGCATGCTACCTGAAGCATAAAATCTTTGTAAACAAATGTTTGTGAACTAATAAAAATGCAATAAAATACCAAACTAAACAAATTGTCTACAGTAGGTTGTTGTACGCATATACCTAAAGTAAATTCGTATTTTGTTTTATTACTTTTTTACAAACTTGCAAGCGTATATACGTATTCATTTTTTTTTTTTTCATACATTTTTTACGTATTTATTCGTACAAATTGTGATGGGTTGATAATCCACCGCCTGGTACTGGCGCATTGGTTCGGAAGCAAGCAGTGCTTCCTTATGACACATGTGACACATGTGTTTTCGGGGCATCGTTTCTTCGGGATGTAGGTACTTATATCTGTGTCATATAAAGAGGATGCCACTTGGGAAGAGTCGCGCCGTGCCGTCATCTCAGAAACAGGCAGTGTGCTGTCACTGTCAGCCATTATCGATTCAATAGTCCTTAGCGAAGAGTCCTGGGATGCTGTGGTTTCCTTCCGCGAAACAATCTTCTCGTAAAAGGAGTCTAAAAAACGGAGATGGAGATCTGGTCCATTCACCACCGCATATATTGGCCGGCCATATTAGCCGTAGGGACGGCTATTATTAGACGTGGATGACTGTTGAGATGTGTTTGGAGTAGGATGCCTCTTGCTACACGGGTCGCGGAGGATCTTCGTAGGGAAGCTGCCGGATGTAAGTTGTCGAGAATCAAATGATACTGGCGCCGATTCTCTTATTCAGAATGTAAACTAATTTTAAGTTAAGTGCATCTGTTTCTTTCTATTCCATTAAGAAAATGATAGAAGATAACATTTAAGTTAAATCCTGTCAAATTAAGATACTCCATAGACAGTTTGGACGCGGTTAAAAACATGGCAACTAAACATACGTCAAGAGCGAATTAATTTAACAATTCTAAAACTAACATTTTATCTTCTGTCATTTTCTTAATCAAATATAAAAAAAAAATGCACTGAACTTAACTTAAATTTAATTTAATTTGTTAAGATGGAATCGGGGCCATTGAAGAAGATCTATGTCCATCAGCCGTGGACAGCTGTGACGTTTTCAAATGAAGCAATCCATACTAATATTATAAATGCGAAAGTAACTCTGTCTGTCTGTCTGCCTGTTACGCTTTCCCGCTTCAACCTCTAGACCGATTTTGATGAAATTTGGCATAGATAATCTTTGGACCCTGAGAAAGAACATAGGCTACCTTTTATTGAAAAAAAATTATATTCCCGAGGGAAATCTAAAAAGCATTATACAGGGTGTAAGGAGAACGCTTCCGAAGCCAGAACGTAGATTATAAACAACCTAAATGCAAACGGATACCAATAACCTTTCGCTTTAAATTGATTATTTTCAAGACTTCATATTTCGTAAACAAGCATTGGATAGCGTACGAAACGTGAGGTCACTGACACGCAAGGCGACGTCGCACGACCGCGCCCACGCTTATCAGCCGCCGAAAAGTGCCGATTTATACGCAATTTACAAACATCACTTTCAAAATCGCAATTGTAGTCCATTGTAAAAAGCTGACAGAGGCATTTTACGTACCTGTCTAAATCCTTTGCGACCTTATGAGGTTTGGCTCGAACTGAGTTCCATTCATTTCAATACAAAGCCGGGCCCGTCGCTGTGTCGATCCGTGAACACGAGGCATCAGTATTCCTCAACACATTCTTCACGTAGTTTATTAAAAACACTCACTATTCTGCCCCGCATTTCATCAGCCTTCCGATCCAGCAGTCATTAAAAAGCTCAGTGAGACGCTCGCGGACGGGACGCGTAACGAGCATGGTTCCATCGTGCTGGAACCATGCTCGACGAAACTCAGCCACAGACACATTGTCTAGCACAGCGGTTCCCAAAAGGTGGTCCGCGGAACCCTGGGGTTCCGTGGAAAGGACGCAAGGGTTCCGTAAAAAATATTATCCCATGTGTTTCGTGACCGACGTTGTTCGCGCGCACCGACTTGTTTACGCACAAGGAAGGGGCAGGGCGTGCGGGTGGAGTAGTGCAGCGCGTACAGTAGTACTATACGCGACAAGAGCACACGTATTTATTTATAATTAATAAGTAGTGAATAGCTGCATTACAAAAATACCTGGTTTTGGAATATCGATGTTTACTGGTAAGCCACAATGTGTTTGTTTATTTGTAGATACATTTTCGAAATAAAATACGAGAGATATATTCACGTGTTCTTTTTATTGTAGGTAGTTCAAAATGGAAAGTTGGTTCAAAATGGGGCGCCTCACAGGTGGTAAAAATGTTTCGGATTCTTCATTAGATTCAGAGCCACCAGCAGTCTACTAATTTAATTTTTACAATTATTTGGGTAATTTTCTGTGATAAAAGTTATTTACTGATTAGACTTGCTCATTTCATGAGCGAGATCGCTCAATTTAGTTCGCGGGTCCTTAGCGAACTTGTTCGCTCTTTTAGTTCCTCTATTCCGAATTAGAGACAAGCACTCGCTCACTTTGATACTAGATTGTACATTTCAGGATATGCTAAATACACAAGACCCTAGTGCCGGACAGAATCTACAACATACAATCACCAAAAGATCTTACTTGTCCTTTGGATTTATTCCTGTGTGGAGAACTGAGAACCCGGATGGACAACGTGTTATTTGCAAAAATATAATGAGTATTAGGTCACTGGTACCTGTAAAGCTTAAACGACATCTTGACACGAACCACCCAGAACTGAAAGATTATGAAAGACACAAAAAAGTACGTAGAACTGGTGCAGCTGCTATACAAAAATTTGTAAAGACCAGTAATGAAAATGCAATAGAGGCATCATTTCTGCTAAGTTACAAAATCGCTGGTGCTGGTAAACCACACACGATTGCTGAGGATTTAATAAAACCATGTATGACAGAAATTGTCACCTGTATACTTGGAGAAGAAGCAGCAAAGAAAGTGTCAGCAGTTCAGTGTTCAAATAACGTCATTTCCGATCGAATTCATAAGATTTCTGAACACATTCAAGATTAATCAATTAGTAGATTGAAGGCCAGCGAGATGTTTGCAATGCAACTGGATGAAAACAGATGTCCCTGGGTTATCAATACTGCTTGTTTCTGTGAGATATCCCTTTGGAGGATCTATTGAAGAGGATTTGTTTCTTTGTACTTTTTTAGAAACCAACACAACCGGAGAAGAAATTTTTAAAGTTATCGATAGTTACATGACTAAGCACCATATTGATTGGAACAAATGTATTGACGTGTGTAGTGATGGAGCGGCAGCTATGGTTGACAAAATAAAAGGCCCTGTATCGAGAATCAAGGAGGTTGCACCTAAATGTAGTAGCAGTCACTGCGTTTTACATCGCCATGCCCTTGTCGCAAATAAAATGCCATACGAGCTCAAGACAGTTGTCGACCAAACAGTACTAATTGTAAACTACGTTAAATCACATCCACTTCAGTCGAGGCTTTTTAAAAAAGTGTGTGAGGATATAGGAAGTCAGCACAAATTACTTCTTCTTTACACGGAAGTAAGATGGCTTTCAAGAGGAAGAGTTCTATATTAAGGCTGTTTAAATTGCGCTAAAAAAAATGAGCTGCGGGTATCTTCCGACGTGGAAAAGAATATACAGGAGCATTTGAAAAGCCTTACAAAATCTTTGCGTGAGTATTTTCCGGAGCAGTTGCAGGACATGGACTGGGTGCAGAATCCGTTTGCAAATCACACCAAACCTTCGATGCTGTCGGTGTCAGAGGATGAGAATTTGATTGATATTAAATTTTCATCAACGCTAAAACAAAAATTCGAAGAAGGAACTCTTGATTTAAATGCCTTTTGGATTGGTCTCAAAGATGAATACCCATAGAGCCATCACACTACTGTTACCGTTTGTGACGACTTACCGATGCGAGATCGGTTTTTCCGCATATGCTTATACCAAAAGTAAATACAAAAATAGATTGGATGCAGCTCCAGATCTTCGCGTTCAACTTTCGGACGTTAAGTCTAATTTTAATGCTATTTTAAGAAAATATGTAAGAAAATTTCATTCGTCACATTAAATTCACAAACGTGTTTTTATGAATTTAACGTAATGAATGAATTTTTTGTATGGTTCATTACTTTATGTACCTACTTATATATTTACAGTAAAAGTATAAAAATAATTGCATAAAAACTTTATTGTTTTTCATTTAAATTTCCATTTATCAAAGTAGGGTTCCGTTAGGAAAAGGTCAATTCAATCAATTCAATCAATTAGGGTTCCTTGCCAAAAAAAAATTGGGAAGCCCTGGTCTAGCATATCATTTAAATGTCCATTTATAAAATTAAAATATGCTGATCCATTGAGGCGCTGCGGTAGAAACACTGGTCCTAGAATTCTTCTCCTAAACACATCAACATGTTGCCGTATTCACGAGCACTGTACACGTATGCCTCAGGCATTGTTTAAAACAACAAAAAGTTATAACTAAAAAGAATAAAACAGCACTAAAAACGTAACGCGTAGGCAAAAGCGGTGTGTTTACAGAGGCGAAAATGCTAAAAGAATAATTACAAGATCAGAAATCAATTCATTTTAATTGTTATGAAATTGTACTTATGCTTTATTACAAACTGTTTTCATTTTCTAACTTTTAAATAAGATTTAACTGGTTTCTTAGATTCAATTAATTTAATTATTCACTTTAAATTGATTAGGTTTACTTACTAAATGAAGGATCCAGTTCTTGCAATAAACGAGCACGCATCGTGTGACTTTAATTACATTGTTATAAAGTTCAAATTCAATTGATTCACGGGCGCACCTGTACATGCCATGAAAATTTTTTAGTCAATTACAGCTGATGTCAGCGATCTTTTACTTTATTTCATTTACTATCGATTATCGACATAATACAAAATTGTTATTAAATTCACGACAGTGCATCAATTTAAAAACTAAGTACCTTCGATATGGACCTCAAGGTTAAGCGCGTCAAGGTCAAGGTAAACCGTAGCGATCGTCCAACTGTCGCGATGTCGGTGACCGCACGCGGTCTTTGAACCCGAGTTTATGCGCGCGGGTCAGCTGATAATTATTTACGAATACATAGCTTGTTAGAGTTGTAAAGAAAAAAAAATGTTTAATCGCAAATAATGGTTTCATTTAACTCATTTAACTGTTGCCACAGCATAGTGTACGAAAAATGATTAAGTAAAATTGTTAAAAAAAAATCCTCATTTTTTGATGGTATCGTATCGAGAATCACTAGCCTTATCACCTGTCTTCGTTTTCGGAAGCGTTTCCCTTACACCCTGTATAACCGAATTCCTCGCGGGCGAAGCCGCGGTCGGAAAGCTAGTAAATAAATAAAAGTATGACGCCTGTTTGAATTTAAGCTAATAACCTACCACTCGAATCTAAGTCGGAGCCGCGGCCGTCATAGTATCGATGGCACGGTGGTGATATTGGTCACCACTGGCGAGTGCTGACAATACAGGCCAGATTCCAGATACCTTCTTCGACAATTCGCAATCAATATCATATCGTAACTATGTAGGTAACCTAACTCTGTTGATAACATACAGATATAGTTGTGACATAGCAACATAATATGAATGAGTAATATCGATAGGCATTATGTACCTAAAGCTGTGACTCATACAGTCATAGATTTTGTTTTCTGTGGTTGATTTCTTCGTTCGTTCTAACGGTCAGGTTATACGTACCGATATTAGGTATGAGCCAGAAGTTAAGCAGAGATGTTGGTAATCAGGACATCTTAAAAATATATGTTATAAACATATATTTAATTTTATAGCAAATAAGTATGCTTGTGAAAACATTAGGGCCTGCGCATATAAGTAGACTTAGATACAATAATCTTTATTATAAATACCATAAATATTACAGATATAAATCTTGACGTTTTTACAAGGGGTGACACAATGACACAATCATTACTTGCTCAGTGGCCACAATGGGCAGGCATATCGCTAAAAGCGATCGTTTAAAGGCAACCCAATAATTATAATAATCTGAACGAGATTTTTTTTTTTATTAAAATATAAACCAGAGCTTGACCGCAATCCCGCCTGATGGTAAGCAGTGACGCAATCGTTGATGGTAAAGCGCACTAGTTTATTAAGAGCCTATTCACTCTAGCCTTGAAGACACTCAAATTGTAGTCTGACGGAAACACCGCCGCCGGCAGATTATTTCAGTCCCTCGATGTACGCGGTATAAAGGAGGAGGCGAAACGCTTCGTCCGGAGCGTAGAGGTGTTAACAACATAAGGGTGGAAACTCGCCGTACGACGGGTCGTCCGATGGTGGAACGGAGATGGGGGAATTAAATCGTGCAATTCCCTCGCACACTCCCCAAAATGTATCCTATAGAAGACCGAAAGGCTGGATACTCTACGCCTGTGCTCTAGGCTTTGGAGACCAACTCGAGTTAAATCAAGGTCACCAATCAGCCTCTTCGCACGCCTCTCCACTGAATCCAAAGTGGCCAGGTGACACTTAGCAGCACCAGCCCAAATGTTGTGTTCGTTGAAACGCAACTGCTTAGGCAGGTACCTAGGTACTCGTAAACGTACGACTAAATAACATTACCTATAGAAAAAAGTCTGGGTTCGCTTACGGTGACCCAATTCAGGTACCTATTTGTAAATACAATTTTAATATCCTTGGTACCTATTATAGATTGGGTTAAAAGAAGCTAACACGGTAATTGGGTTGTACCTATCCTAAAAAATAATTTAATGTCCATCAATCAGATAGATTTATAAAAAATATTGAACACGTATTTTTTATTTTTTCTTTCATTCAAATACTTAGGAAGATATATTGATTTGAAATGTCGCATGACGTCACGCCCCCACTCCGTAACTTTAATACGCTATATCTCAGTAGTTTTTGGTAATTTCGACAAAATAAAAAATACGGGTCAAAGTTTTTTTTATTATCTATAAGACGGACTAATTATTTTTACAATATTCCAATTTAAATTTTTAATTTTTTAATTTCCTATTCTTACAATATTCCCTACTATTATTTGAAACTAGCTATGCCCGCGACTTCGTTGGCGTGGACGAGGAAACTTATCAATAAGTTTCTTGTGTAAAATGCTATTTGTGTCGTTATCGTCGTTATCTATCGAGCATCCCAGCGCGCGCCCTTTGTGGCTAATTGCAAAATCAATCTTTAAAGAAAAGCCCCAACACCTAGCGCCTACTACGTATATTGTATATTAGTAGATATATATAATATAAATAAGCAACATCCCTAAAAACTAATATCTATACGACTGACTAATTGTACCTGTATAGTGTATGTAGGTACTAAAACAAGCAATGTTACACACTATCAAATATAATACCTGAAATTACAATTTATACGGTCTACGCTTTATAAAAGTAAACCTAAGTACCTACTAATAAAGCAGATCCTCATCTGTCATATTTCTTTATTAGATTTTCAACTTCATCTATTAAAGCAGGCTAAAGGTTGATTGAAAATTTTTGATAGTTTCGGGTAAGTGACCTGCTGTCGTCCCTAACCCACTCATTTAAAAAAACTCAACAAAAGAAAATAAAATAAAATACCTACCTACCTAAATAAACATAATTTCTTATGATAAGTAATCTAAACTCAATAAATAAGCAAAATCGCTAAAAATTAATGTCTATACGAATGACTAATCCTACCTAGCAGTACCTACCTATTATAAAATAACGAAAATATGAAATAATAATTATTATTATCGTAGTGTGTGATAGTCCATTGAATTGTATGGCGAGTGAAATAGTATCTTAAGATACAATTTCACACATTTGCACAGCTCCCCTTAGCGGTGTAGTTCACTAAGGGGAGCTGAAATTACCTATGACAAACTTATACCCCCTTATTCATAAAAACTGCTTAAAGTTAACGAGTGATTAGCGATTCTTTAACCATACATTTTTGACCTTTTAACGTCAATTACATCACGTCATAATAGATTTTTAAAGTTAAGTGAACTGCAAGTGTCTAAAATGTATGTTTAAAAAATCGCTAATAACTAGTTAACTTTAAGCAGCGTTTATGAATAAGGGGGATTATTTGCTGTAATGGCAGTGGCGTAGGGGCTAGGCGGGGCAGTGCCTCAGGGCCCTCAAGCTCAGGGGGGGGCCCGAATCTTTACCAGAAATCTCGATCGAACTGAACTTTTGGAATTCTTTCAAACTTATTCCATGTTCAGTTGGGAGAAATTCAAAAGTTATGTCCAGGGAATTCCCCTAAATTCATTCTGTAGGTTTGCAGTGTTGTCAAATTGACGGAGAGTGATATGTGCGTTTTATTATTCATCGATGTTCGTTTTATTGTGAATTCGAATTAAATTCTCTTTTTTTTTTCGAGAACTGTTAAAAAAAATCCGATGATTCCCTAACAACACTTGTAGCGTGTCATTGGGCGTCTCTTTCTTTTTATTTTATTTTTTATGTCGTCAGTAAACAGTGAGTTCCTACCTACTTGATTACAATCTAATATTGTACATAGGTAGGTATTGTTTAAATAAATTAGAAAAAAAGAAGCGTTGTGGTGAAGATAAGATACTTAGTAAACAAAAACTCCCCAAAATTTACAGGTTTTTTAGTCAGACTTCTGCAAGTACATCTGGCTAAAATATTTCTATTGATAGGGACTCAAATAATGTGATAAATGCAGTGTTGGTTGAACAACCTACTGAAGAAGATTCGACAATTATTACAGTTGGAGATACCTCCGAAGCCGATCATGTGAATGTGGATGATGTTTGCATGAGACACATAAGAGTGGAGAGTTCGGAGGAACCACAGACCTCTACATTTTTCAAAAATGTGTAGGTACGACAAATCTTCTTATGACTTGGTTAACTTCACGAACAAAATTTTTAGTGATAACGAAAAACGTCAAATTCTTGACATACCTAGGACCTTTTCCAATACTTAGACATCAACCAGAACAATAGGTGTTTTTCAAAATCGTACTACGTTTCATGTTCAAATATGGGCCAGTTTATCGTTTTTGGTTGTTGTAGTGAAACACACGTAGGTTGGTTAAACACTGATTTATTTTCAGACACCCTCACATACCGTTATATACAAATACCGTCACACTACTTATATACTACATCTCTTCCCTTCCAAGTAAATAATGCCAAATATTTTACCACTTACATTTAGCTAAGTACACTTATTTTCTATTTCTACTTAACTTATAAATATAGTGTATATAAATGTGTAACAACCCAATATCTACATATTTTAAAAGTTAGTTTATAATGCAGCCAATTGTAACCATATCGAGATTATTCACTATCTAAGAAATGGGTCAGCATTCGTGCAGTTCTTTCCTTAGACCTTTCAATGGGAACCGCAAGTGGTGAAGATGTAGACGAATGATCGCTATTTTCTCCCAGACTCTCATATTCAACACTCTCGTCGAGCAGCACCGACTGACTGTTGTTAGCTGGACTTGTCTGTGCTTGGGTTAGGGTTTCCGCTTGCGTCCTTTGTTTACGTCTGCGGATACCTGTAGCCGTCTCCATTCTTGGCGATTTGCTTCCACCTACACTGTCTGCTAGTTGCCTCGCTGACTCCTCTACTCTTTCTGTTGAGCCTGCCGTGCGCATAACTAACTGACTTCGTGTTCGCCGATAGCGACCACCGCGTTCGTCTTCTACAATATACGAACGTGGTTGTGATGTACGTGCCACTATTGTTACTCGCTTCCTGTCACCGTTACCGATCAAAGTTGCCCTATCACCTGCCGATAAGCTTTTTAATTTTTTCGCCGTTTTGTCGTAATTTGTTTTTATTTGTTGTCTACTAGTCATTATTCTTCTATAGTTCTGGTCGTTATCTACCTTCTCCTTTAGCAACTTATCACTAACTGGTAATCTAGTTTTTATACGTCTACCCATTAATATTTGTGCAGGTGAGTCTATGTTGTTGCGTGGAGTTGCCCTAAAATTTAATAATGCTAAGTTAAAATCCTGTCCCGAATCCACACATTTTTTTAACAAATTTTTTATTGTCTGTACGGTTCTTTCGCTTTTACCATTTGACTGCGGGTAATGCGGTGATGCTGTCTCATGTCGTATTTCCCATTCGCGCATAAACTTTTTAAACTCCTGTGAGCTGTATGCCGGTCCATTATCACTCACCAGTTCCGCCGGTATACCGTGCCGCGCGAACTGTTCTTTCATAAAATTAATAACCTGCCTTGAGCTGACAGTCGACAACTGCCCGACCTCAACATAATTAGAAAAGTAATCGACTAAAACGATATAGTTCTTTTTTTTATATTCAAATGTATCTGAGGCTAGTTTGTGCCACGGCAGTGCCGGTACACTGTGCTGCAGCAGCGGCTGGCGGCGGGGGCGAGGCGCGTGCAGCGCGCATGCTGCACACGATCGCACCACACGTTCTACGTCCTCACACATTCCTGGCCAGAACATTACTTCGCGCGCGCGCCGTTTACATCTTTCTATGCCTAAATGTCCCTCATGGACTCTTGAAAGCATGTTTTCTCTTAATACACGCGGTATAAACACGTAGTCTTCTTTGAAAATTATTCCTTCAATGCAGTGTAGCTGCTCACGATAAGGCCAGAAAACATTTACTCTCTCGTTCACATCACGCCTATGTTTAGGCCATCCATTCATAATATACCGAATTAGCCATCTGCAGTCACTATCTGATTCCGTTTCTTTTTTAATAGCTTCCATGTTTGATTGACTGAAAGGCACATGCGTTATCATAAAGCAAGTTTGAATTTCAACTTCAGCAGACACTCGATCATGCATAGTTTCCTCTAGTGGAGCCCGTGACAGCGTGTCCGCTATATACATATACTTGCCCGGCGTATACACCACCTTAAAGTCGTATCCTTGCACTCTCATCATCATTCGTTGTAACCGAGCGGGTACCGAAACTAATGACTTGTTAAATAAGGCTTCCAGCGGCTTGTGGTCAGTATGCACGGTGACATCAGACCTGCCATAAATATACTGTCTGAACCGCTCGACCCCAAACACAATAGCCAGCATTTCTTTTTCTATCTGTGCATACCTGGGCTGGGTGTCCGTGAGCGTGATCGAGGCGAACTCCACCGGGCGGCCCGCCTGCAGCAGCACGGCGCCCAGCGCCACACTGGACGCGTCCACCGACAGCACTATCGGCTCACTGTCGCTGTATAGCGCCAGCACCGGTGCGCTGCTTAGCTTTTCTTTTAGGCTATCTACAGCTTCAGAATGTTGTGATTCCCATGACCACTCCGATTCTTTTTTTAACAACGACCTAAGTACATTCACACTATTCGAGTAGTTTGGTATAAATTTAGCCAAATAATTAACCATGCCTAAAAATCTCTCCAAAGCTTTCCTATCGGCCGGATACGGCATCTCCCTTATTGCTTTGACTTTTGAACCGTCTGGCCGCATTCCATTAGCATCAAACTTGTGACCTAAGTATGTTATTTCTGAAACACCGAATTTGCATTTTTCTCGATTAAATTTTATACCAATATCCTTAGACCGTTGCAAAAGGCACTTCAATCTCTGATCGTGTTCATCCATAGTGCGCCCCCATACTATAATGTCATCAATAAAAGAATCTACACCTTCTAAGTCTTCTAAATGTTGCCTAAGCTTCGCATGAAACACCTCTGGCGCACAGTTTATACCGTAAGGTAAACGTAGAAATTGGTACCGACCGAACGGTGTACTGAACGTGCAAAGATCGGCACTCGCGTCATCTATCTCAACCATCCAGAACCCGCAGCGAGCGTCCAACACACTGAATACAGTAGCACCGCGCAGGCGCGCTGCCAGCTCGGGCACCGTCGGCAACGAGTACTGCGCACGTTGCACCGCGCGGTTAAGTGGTCGTGGATCTAAACAAACACGAATGCTGCCATCTTTCTTCGCGACCAGTACAATTGCATTAACCCAAGAGGTTGGATGTGTAACCTTTCTAACTACACCCAACTTTTCCATTCTATGTATCTCATTCAACAATTTGTCCTTAAGTCCTAAAGGAATTTTCCTAGTTGGGCACACAACTGGCTGTACATTTCTATCCACTACGATACTATATTTACCGGGTAATTTTCCCAGTCCTTGAAACAAATCATAGTATTGATCAACATTTATTACATTAATTTGACTTATTAATCCTAATTCAATGCAACCCTCTAAACCTAGTACATTCTGACAGTTCAAATCTGCAACAACAAATGACAATACGTAACGTGTTTTCCTAAACACAAAATGCACATTACCGATGCCTATAATTGGCAATTGATTGCCTGTAAAGGAAAGTACACGTTTTGTGAACGGCGTAAGGTCTGGAATTAAAAATCCCAAGTTCAAATAGGTAACTTTAGAGATAACATTAATCATTGATCCTGTGTCTATTTTTAAAGTAAAGTTTTTACCTTTGCATTTCACAACTTCTATCCATTCCTTTACCGGCTTACATTGTTGTTTATGCTCTTGTAATGTATTCACAAAAAACATTTCGTTACAACTATCGTTACTATTTATGGTTTCTACACTGAGATTTAACACTTTTCGTATTTCTTTCTTTTGCTCACACACTCGCGAGAAATGACCTTTCTTTTCACAAACATAACAGTGTGCGTCACGCGCCGGACACCGTTCCCCACCGCGACACCACCCGCTACCGCACAGCTCGCAAGCTCTGCGCTGCGTGCGTGCTGGCCGCGGCCCGGAGCCGCCGCTGTCGCTGCCGCCGCCGACGCGCCGTCCTCTTGCGCGCCGTCCGCCTCGTGTGCTGTAACCAGTTTGAACTGCATTCACCTGCACACCTGCTGATGCGCCGTCGATGCACTCACTTTCCTCCTTGGACATCTCTGCCGCCTGGCAGATTTGTATCGCCTTTAATAATGTTAAATCTTCTGTGCGAAGAAGTCGATCTCTCACAGTGTTGTTGACTATACCGCACACGATCTTATCACGCAACAAGCTCTCGTGCAATCCTCCGAACTCGCACAGCTGACTCAATACCCTCAATGCTGTTACGTATTGGTCGATATTTTCACCGTCTTCTTGACTGCGTGTAAAAAATTTAAACCGTCTTACTGTGATATTTGGTTTTGTGCCGAAATACTCGTCAAATTTTTTCAATACACAATTTATGTCGTCTTCACTTTCGCCTTCATCGAACGTGAACGTTGTAAATGCCTCATAGCCAGCTGATCCAATGAGGTTAACCAACAAGCTAGCCTGTATTTCTTTAGGCTCTTTGCTCACTCCAGATGCTTTCAAAAATACTTCGAACGACTTCCGCCATTTGTGCCAAGCGTCCGATCGCGCGGTCGGACCGCCGTCGAGCATTAATTCCGCTGGAGGACGTGCGTGTTCCATTGAAACTTAAGTTTTACTACACTACGTACCACGGCACTATGATAAAATAGGTTCAAGTCCGTTTTAACCGTTTAAATTTTAGTTAAAAGGCACACCGCTGCCACCATGTAGTGAAACACACGTAGGTTGGTTAAACACTGATTTATTTTCAGACACCCTCACATACCGTTATATACAAATACCGTCACACTACTTATATACTACAGTTGTGTTATTCCAAAATACTAGACGCTGCCTATTGTCAACTAAAAAAATGTAAGTTATTTGCTTCACAAAGGAATAATGTTTGATGTACGGGAATTTAAGATTGGGAGCATTTAGTAGAAAGAATTAAACAGTTGTTCGAGTGGCCATTTGGAAGCATATGCTGTGAATGTATTTTGAAATAAAAAACGATGCTAATACTATCGGAAACGAAGTTGAAAATTAAATTCGCACAGAAACATTATTTTGGAAAAAGGGTCTTCAAAGATTATTCGTTATCATACTTACCCTAGCAAAGAGTGACTTTGAGAGGACATTAAGAAGACTTAATTCGGGAAGGATACCACGGAATACCCGATACCGCCCGATATGATCACATTATGCCAAATCTACTGTCAAAATTCACTGGAGAATCGGACACCATTCTAAAAAAAACTAAATCCGACTAGATGTTCCAATACGATATCTGCAATAAAACTTCGTTATTTTGATGTTATCAAAGCATTATCAGAAATAGTTCTAAAGAGTCCTAATAAAGATGAGCGTAGAGAAACAGAGAATATCAAAACAAAAATGCTAAATTTGGAGTTAGTGTTGCTTTGCGAATTCATGCACAGTGTATTGGAAGACATCAATTAGGTATGCTACAAAAACTGAAACTAAAAAGCGAAGTAAAGTTTTAGCAGTGACCAAAGCAAAGTTGCAAATTTATAGAAATGATTTCGAATTATTCAAGTGCGAAGTCAGTGAAACTGCAAGAAAATATGGTATTGATACCCATTTTCAAGAAAAAAGGCAAAGAAAAGTTTAAATTTAAAAAATATATAAAATAAATATGAGAGAATAAAATTGAGATTTCCAATAATGTACAAGGCACAATAATATCTCACTAAGATAACCGTTTTATTGGTATGAGTGCAGTCTGCCATATATTCGATTTTCTAACACGAACATTTTTATTCCATATTGATGAAGCAACTTTATTACAAAAATGTAACGAATTCCAAAGAAAATATTCAGATACAATAGGCCCTAGTTTTCACTTCAATTTATTAATATTTACCACCTGGTTTTACCTCAACTAACTCAAGCATGGACTGTTCACCAATATGTAAGGAAATAATAAGCAAATAAGGAGTGCTAGAATGCGATGTAACGGAAGTTTATATAGCAATGTTATTATTCTTTACAAATTCTGTCACTTCTGCAGCAGCTGAAAAATCATTTAGCAAATTAAAAATAATACAAAATTATTTAAAAAATAATATGGGCCAAACTCGACACCGACATTTATCACAATTGAAATACCGCATCACGCCTGGGCCCCGAGTCTGCTATTGCAATAGTGTCAAAATTGTCGACTTTTAATGTCATAATGACCGATTTTGACAAAATCCGTAATCTACTAACACAATGGCGTGCCAAGTGGTCAATCACTGAACAAAATGGCATAAAACGGTAATCTTGTCCAAAATGACAAATCAATGACTGACATATGCGGTAATCTGCTAAAATTTTGACAGTTCATTTGATCATTGAACTGTTATGATGCCGTCTTTGTACAAACATTGCTATTCGAAGCAAGGCAGCTCGATGGTGGTGGTGGTTTTGTACAAAAAGTGTGATATCTATTGTGTTTGTGGAATATTTGAGAATGTTTTCATTACTAGCCAACTCAGTGGATGCTAGAGAAGGAAGATAATATGCAGGAGACGTCGAACACATCGCTTGACGAGTTTGAATATAGATCCCTTTATTAATGTTCCCAAAGCGGAATTTCTGAAAACGTTTTGCCTTGAATATGTCTCAGTAAGAGGGTTAATTGAAGAACTCATTCTCCTTATGACCAGACTGCGTCGAATTGATAGCGTATGGGCAGGTTAAGGTGAGGAAACGTAATTTGACAATTGATGTATTAATCTATTGTAATCTATAGCTACAAACACGAAATAGGTTGGTTGTTGTTGAAATGTTATATTTTTATTGCAGATTCTAATAGCACTTGCATTTTATGCATTAGAGTCCTAAGAGAATTTTATTGGACAAGGACATTGCCCTCCTTAAAGTTTCGCAAATTACAGTGTCTAGTGCAATCAATGAAGGAACAAAGACTTTGAAACTAAAAAATAAACCACAAATATTGCAAACATGCCAATAGCATTATTGCCACCTGATGAGGATTATGCAGAAGTACTGCGACAGGTATGAATTTCTTTTAACTATGTTGGTAAAGGTACATAATAGTTGGACTTCTATCAGTTATTTATTTATTGTTAACTAAAACAGTACACTAATTACATTAATTAACTTAAAAACAACTACTAAAACTAACATGGAACAGCGGACTCTCTCGCATACTTTCTTTCACAGAAGACCAAACATACACCCATAAGCTTATTCAGCACCTTTATAGTATGACAGACCGGAGATCTGATTTCTGTTTTTGCTGTTAGCAACATAAATGAAACTACTATACCTATTAAAAATCAACGTTTATTTATAACTCTAATATATTCGTAGGTTAAAATTTGTAAATTTTTTTTCAATAAAACATTTTTATTATTTATAACTATATATCTATCTATTTCCTCATAAACTAAATATCTACTTTACATTAAGTCAAAAAAAATTATTATACAAAACAAAAAGACATTTTGTCATTTAAATAATAAAACAAATCCTAGGTACAACACCTAATGTAATAATATTAACACATCAATAATCAGTCTTTTAATTTCCAGTGCAGTATGAACCGGGATCTTCTTGAAGGTTGAGCACTGCACCAGGCTTTTGTTGACTATCTGTGGAAAAATGCATACAATAAATTAGCAGGTATGTAGTGTAAACCCTTCTCAATATTCTAGGAAATTATGAAAACGCTCTAATTTTTATTAAAATGATTTAACTCTTTGTTACAGATCCACCGCAGTCATGCACAAAACAAAGATTTAAAATAAATTATTAATCTTTTTAAAAACACTGTTTCATTTACTTATTACATCCATTGGTAACCCATACCGCTAGACATATTCCCCCTTATTCATAAACGCTGCTTAAAGTTAACTAGTGATTAGCGATTTTTTAAATATACATTTTAGAAGCTTGCACGTCACTTAACTTTAATAATCCATTATGAATTAAACACTGTGGTGTTTATTCATAAAGGACGATTTAAGTTAAGTGACGTTAAAAGGTCAAAAATGTATGGTTAAAGAATCGCTAATCACTAGTTAACTTTAAGCAGTTTTTATGAATAAGGGGGTTTATCTTCTATGGACTATTATTATATGAACAAACTATAACCTACTAAGTATATGGACATACTTAGTAGGTTATAGTTTGTTTAATATTTTAGGAGATCTCTCCTAAAATATATTTCATTAAACTAGCTTTTAATAAATTGTCAAATTTACCTCTTGCATTCTCCAGAAATCTGACTCAGAATCTGATGACATTATAGGTAATTCTGCAGAGTTCCTGTAAAACAAAATTGACTTTAATAAATAGTTCTTATACCTATCTAATATGGTTTGGTACCTAGTGCTTAGTATGTAGTTGCAATAAATAATTTAAATTCTGGCCAATGTACTACTACTGATGTAAACTTACATCTAACACAAGCTTAGCTGGGGGGTTATATTTAATTTTATGTTATTGTTTTCAAAGCTACTTAATTCTTATTGTGGGTATGTTTGTAGAACACCCAATGAGTGGAAGTTCTGATTTAGGATAATTAGGTTTATTCTACTAAACTTTCATAAAGATGAATTACGTATAATTATGTATATAAACAGTGCGTAATCACCTTTTTTGACACGGATATCTCGATGATCTTGAACCATTTTTGCTGTGATGGAGCTCTGTCGATTAATGACCGCAGTCAACTTGTTGATCGTCGCCATATCTTGACCGAAATTTGCTGATTGTTTTTCTTTACGTAGTAATTATAATTTTAATAATATAAACAAATATAAATACATAACAAAACACCAGCTGTTAAAAGAAACATAAACGTCAGTCAGTCTGTATTAATGTCACATTGACTTTAACAGATAACAAAATATCTAGTTTTATAGTTTTACAATAATGTTTTTTGCTATTTAAGAACTATTTACTATTCCAGACTGCTTATAAAAAAATAATTAATATATAAAAATATATATTAATAAAATCTTGCATTACGAAATGTTCAAATTGAGTAGTAGTTTTTGGAAACTCATTTCTACGAACGAGTTTCATAATAATGGCAATACAGCAATGATCATTCCGTTACGAGATCAATGACCGATCTTTATGTTCTTAGCAGATTACGGGATAAAACCAAAATGACAATGGTAACGTGCTGGAATGACAACATGATATAAAATAGCAGACTCGGCCCCCGGATTTAAATGAAGTCATTGATACTTTTGCGAAAACTAAAAAAAAAAATGGAAATATAATTGTAACCTATTTAGTCAGTTTGTAGGCGCCTTTATGTAATAAACCTTTGAAACTTCTCTATTTCGTTTTATTTGGCAAACCTAAACCAAGTATGGATTGTAATATATGTTAATATTCATTTTTTTATTGCCTGCCCTGCAGTGGACTTGTGTACCTATATCTAGATAACCGATAAAACACCATCTGATAATTTATTATGTAGGTAAGTACCTATACTTTGGAAATCCTTTACCTTTAGGTATATAATTTGTTTCTTTAAGCTATACTTTCCATTATGATCTAATTTCCATTTAAGTAGGCATAATACATATTTTAGTCTGTCTTTTTAGTAAGTGGAGAAGCTAGCAATGTTAAAGATAAAGATAATTTGCTCAAATATGTGTACTACCTACACATACAAGAATATTAAATGCATGCAGTATCTAAGTATAACATAAAAAAAAATCAGAATTGTTTGCCACCTAACATGGCATACAAATATCATGAACAATAATTATTTCAATTGTAAGTTTTAAGACAAAAAAGAAATATTAATATAATGGAATTAGAAAACAAAAATAAATGTCAGCACGAGAAAAAATAAATAACAATGCATCAAAATCTATGTCAATATAAATGCTACTGTCAGAAATTCATTAATATTAGGTATAAGTAGGTTTCTTAGTAGGTAAGCTTCTTTTATTTACTTGTTGTTATAAAATTTAAGAAGCCTATTTAGCAAAAAATTTTAAATTCTAATTTTCATATTAAGGCTCAGTATCGTAATAGTAAAAACGGGGCTCTATTACTAAGATTCCACTGTCCATCTGTCTGTCTGTCATCAGGCTGTACCTATCTCATGAACCGTGATAGCTGTAGACAGTTGAAATTTTTAAAGATGAATAAAGATCGAGAAAATTGAGATTTTTCTGTTAACCCTTTACCGCATACTGTACCAAATTTGATACACTACGAGTTTTCACAGATAAATATTTTTTGGGTCTCCTGTAACACGTGTTGATGACTGATATCTAGAGAATGGTTGTATCCGAACATGAAAAACAAAATAGGCAATTTCTACCTTGTCTGTGGTTTGTTATTTCTGTCACCGAATAGTTCAAACCGCCAATTCAAACAGTGAGTGCGGTTTGTGGTATGTAAAAGCTGTTTTTGGCTACTTTTTCCTATAAATAAAATTATTCTTGTTATTTGCGAGTGAATGAAATGGATCCCAAGAAGTTTTACGGAAAAACATGTAAGTAATATCAAATACTTCTTGACGAAAAACGGACTAGAACTTTGTATCTGAAATGATACTCTATGCAGTTATGTATGCATACGTTTTTCAAATATGATACTTCATGCATTAGAGTTTGTACCAGTGCTCGGTCAGATATGATACTACATGCAATTATTTGGGAACTTTTACACCGTGGTGGGTTCATCTAATGTTATAAAAAATAAGTTTTTTTTGCCTATTCTTATTTACTGGTGCTATAAACGTTTGGGGCTTATGAAGGTATTTAGTGTTTGATTTATTTTCAGGGACTCGACACGCAAGCGGGCGTGATATTCCTTTAGATAGCGATGATGAAGACCGGACCGATGATGAAGATTATTTTTTACCGCCTAAAGGCGTAACCATCGAAGAAACAGATTCGGAATACGATTCTTCTGATAAAAGTGAAGATGAAGGGAGTCTTACTCAAGATGCATTGGAAGCAGTATATCTCGAAGACAATTTTGAATATGAAAGTTTAGAAAGTGCGGAAACCATAAATGACATCATAGAACCGTCAACATCAACGGGTACAACGATCAAAAACAGAAGAACAAAGGGACAAACACAAAAAAAGGGAAAAAAGGATAAATTGACTTGGACCAACAACGCAATTACTTATAACAGCGAGGATGTTGCATTTATGGGCTGCACCGATCTACCTGATAACATAATGGGCCTGGAGACGCCAATAGCTTTTTTTAAGTATTTGTTTCCAACTAGTGTTATTCATCTCATACATGAACAGAGCAATCTATATGCAGAGCAGTTGCAACCAGATAAAGCAAATTCTATAACTAGTGATGATATATCAAAATTTATAGGAGTTATCATGTACATGTCAGTTGTACATTTGCCATCTACGCGACACTACTGGAGTGAAGGAACATATATCGAAAAAGTAGCTTCTCTCCTTACTTGTAATAAGTTTGAAGAAATCAAACGGTTTTTGCACTTTTTTGATAAAACCAAAGAACTTCCTAAAACTGACCCGAATTGCGATCGACTGCAGAAATTAAGACCGCTTCTTGACATTCTGAGAGCACAATTATTGACTATCCCTAAAGAAGAGTACCTAGCAATAGATGAGCAAATGATACCCACAAAAGCCAAAACATCTGGTTTTCGACAATATAATGCAAAGAAACCCCACAAATGGGGTTATATTAACTATGTTTTGAGTGGAGCTTCGGGATTCAGCTACGACTTCGACATCTTTACAGGACAACACAAAACCGATGTGCTACCTAATTGTCCAAATTTCGGAGCAACTGGCAATGTAGTTACACGATTGCTAAACACAGTGCCACAAAATTTAAACCACAAACTGTTTATCGACAATTTTTATACCAGTCTTCCGCTCATGGCACATCTTCATGGCGTTGGAATTCTACCATTAGGTACAATTCAATTAAATAGAGCAAAAGACATTGATTTGCCAAACAAAAAGGCATTGCTGAAATGTGAGAGACGTCACTGCATTGAAAAATCCACGGAAATAGATGGAGTTCAACTAAGCGTGACTACATGGGTTGACAATAAAGTCGTAAGTTTATGTTCTTCCTATGTTGGAAAGGAACCTATGGCTCCCGTAAAACGATTTTCAAAAAAAGAAAAGCGAATAATTGAAGTACCTCGACCAAAATCGGTAGAAATATACAATAAATATATGGGCGGGGTGGATTTATTGGACTCAATGTTAGGTTTCTACAGGATAAAAATAAAAAGCAAAACATGGTACCATCGAATATTCTTCCACTTAGTCGATATGACGTGTGTGAATAGCTGGCTTTTGTGGCGTCGCCGCAACAAACAAAAATCTAATAACGAAGTGTATATGTCGTTGTTAGATTTTAAACTGTATATAGCTGATGTTTTGATGCGGGAAACGGGAGGGGTGTTTACACCATCTACCCGAGGCCGAGGGCGGCCTGCTCTAGAACATGATCTAGAACATATAAGAAAAAGGAAACGACGTATTGAACTGCCTCCGCAAGAAGTGGTATACGACGGGATTGGACATTGGCCCAACTGGGGCGAAAAACGGCAGAGATGCAAAAATTGTTCACGCCTATCTTACATTTACTGTAGTAAATGCGAATGTTTTTTTTGTTTAAACAAAGATCGCAATTGTTTTAAGGATTTTCATGTGGTTTTGCATTAAATATTGGCATAAAATGTGAATCTTATTCATTCAATAAAATTAATTAATAATATATATATAGATATACCAAAATATTTACCCCAACTGCATGTTGTACCACATCTGATGTCGTATATTCCGTTACCTGGACTGCATGTTGTATCAAATGTGAGATTTTGTGTTTCGAAGCAATTATTTCGGTTTCTAATGTCCGAAAAAATAAACAAAAAAATACTGGGATACCTATTATGCCATAGAACCATGTAAATTAATTTGAACCAAATCTAAAATTCCATGCGGTAAAGGGTTAACAAGAAGTTCCATAAACAATATACATAAATATATACATATTTGTATAGATATTGGTACGAAAAGACTCCTCCTTGCGCGAATCCGACTCGCACTTAGCCGGTTTTTGTCATTGTATACCTAATCACTTCTCACTTCTGAAATTGCTGGTACCTAAACCTATAATTGGCGACTGTGTACGGCCGAGAATATTGTGATCTGTTATATTATTATACTAAGCTATTGGTGTACCTTATTTACTAAATAGGTAGGTACCTAAATACTTAGATTTTGTAGTGTCAAACAATTAATATCATAAGTTATCGGATCAAGATATGGTCTTCGGCACCAAGACGAAAACTACCTGCCGAACTGGTTTTATCTACCTATTGAGCAATACATAAAATTGGCACGCTTATCTTTCATGGGGATAGGTGTAAATAAACCTAAGCCTTATCTACCTAGCCTTTACGTCTCATATCCGTTACGCCTTTTTAGATGCGTTGTTCGTTCACGCTCGCAAGAATCGACATCAAAATCGCCTCGCAAGGAAATCGCCAACATCATCATCTACAAACAGTCATTCACTTCAGTCACTAGATACTAGGCAGAGGTTTTTATCAACTTGTGCCAACTATACCTAACTAAACTGCATCTAAAACCTGCGATTTTGTTTAAAACTGAGCCATTAACCGTCGCAGGATCTAGAAGAGTCGACAGACTCCTCATACATTAAAATTCGATGCGTTAGTGGGATTCTTTATACCTAACCTAAAGTTTAGGGTATAAAATCCCATCATCATCTACCTTTTTTTTTTTTTTTTTTCGAGGGTGGAAATCCTCATAGGATGCCCGCCGCCCTGGGGTGGGCGACGGGGTATGTCAGACTTTTACTGACTAAAACCACCCCGGTGTGTCTTCTATCACGAGCGCACGTGGGGCCGCGGGAGTCTAAATTCTTCCACGGCCCCACCCTCGTGCTGGCCCGGTCTGTCCGGGCCTCCTCTCCTGCACGGGGTAGTGGGGTGTTAAACTACCCCGTGCATCACCTCAAACGCGCGCGCCTTCACCTCGGGGTCCATCAATAGGGGGGCGGGGACTTCCCCATGTCCCTCGCCCCTGGACCCATTCATGGGGGGCGGAAGAGGGCGTTATCCGCCCTTCTTCGGCGCCCGGTGCGTCTTCTGCGGCCCGGGAAGGGAGTTGATATCTCCCTCTCCCGTTCCGCAGCTTCCTTCTGCGACATCACGTCCTCGCAGAAGGACACCACCGCGTCCCACGACTCTGAGCTGCCGACCATCCTCCGCACTACTGCCGGCAGCGTCAGGTCGCCCCCTACTTCATTTGTGAGGACACGGCGCTGCTCCTCCCAAGCTACACACTCGGAGAGCGTGTGCTGCGCCGTGTCCTCCCCGCATTGGACGCAATGGTGGCACCGAGCGTCCGGCTCCCTGCCTAAGCGACGCAGGTACTTGCCGAAGCAGCCATGCCCCGACAGTACCTGCGTCACCCTGAACGACAGGGAGCCGTGCCTCCTCCCGAGCCAGTCGTCGAGTACTGGCCGGATCGCCTCGACGGTAGCGAGGCCGGCGGTAGGGCGCATAAGCCTCTGCCGCCAGTCCGCCACCAGGACCTGACGGAGCTCCTCTCGGCGCAGCTCGATCTGCCGCTGCACCGGACTGGAGCCCCGTGTCCGCTCTTCCTCGCGCCATCGGTACAATGACGCGAGTACTTTCGCCTCTAGGTCCCAGGGCGGGGATCCGGCCAGGACGCAAGCCGCCTCGTAGGATATCGTGCGATACCCGCGGACGACCCTGACGGCCATCGCCCTCTGCGGCTTGCGTAGAATGGCGAGTGTTCCGGCCGTCAGGTCCATCGCCCACACAGGGGCCCCATACAGGGATCATCATCTACCTGGCCTACTAAGTTCGGTGTCAAATCTTCAATCAACCTTGAACCTTAATGCTTTACAGATAAAGTTAAAAATCTAATAAGGAATTCTGACAGATGTGCTGTCGTCTGTACGAACGCCTACATCTGAAAAAAATGGAAACCGCTACAGAGTCCTTATCGGTGCAAAAGTACTTACCTACAAGAATCTACATAAAATACACTATAAAAAAACCATAAACGCCTGACAACCACTTTTACAAGCACTTTGGAAAATATACTAATAAAGCAAATATACTAATTTGGGAACTAAAGTGCTTGTAAAACTGGTCTATTTTTGACAAAATCCTCCGCACCGCTTAGACTATGCCCTTGAATATACATAATTACGTTAGTAGTGTAGTTGTTCGACCCAGCGGCGGCCTTAGGGGCTGGCGAAATGTGCTTTCGCCCTCTTGGAGGGACCTCGCGCAGCAACCCAGGCTATTTTATCTTTTTATTTAAAAAAAAAAGATAAAATTGTATCTAGTCCAAATTGAAATTTGTCAACTGTCTTCTGTTTTCAGACCACACATGGCTCTAATGCACCTTTTTTGTGCCTTGAATATTAATTCTTTATCCGGAGAATTACCCCAGAAAATAATACCGTATCGTATGAGTGAGGCCACCAAACCATGATAAGCAACAAGTAACGAGTCTATATTTACTTTTCTGGCCAGTTGAAAAAGTGCGTATGCTGATTTATGAATTTTCCCACAAAACAGTTCTATATGCGGTTTCCAATTCAAAATACCCAAAAACACACTTACTTTTTCCTCTTCTATTTCGTTGCTATTAAATTTGACACACATTTTTGGAGCTTCAATTTTTTGGTAAAAATGCAATAGTTTGATTTTCTTTGGGTTAATTTTTAAATTATTCATATTAAGCCAATTAATTATGTCAGTAAGAGTATTATTAATGTCAATTTGATAAGTATTTAGATCTCTACATTTTACTATGGCAGTGCTATCGTCTGCAAACAAAACCATTTGTTGTTACGTCACTTTCGGCAAATCATTTATATATATGAGAAATAAAGGTGGCCCGAGCACGCTACCCTGAGGCACCCCATTTTTTTTTTCCTTCGCCCTTTTTGGGCAGGCTAAGATCATAGACCATACCGCCTCGTCATCAGTAATCTTTTTGCATAAAACCCATATTTTATATTCCTGAAATTTGACATATTCGTTTGTTCCATTTTTGACTTCGCACACACTCTTGTAATTTCTGTACATTGGAATCTATCACTTAGATAAGATTCTATTAATTTTAAAATGTTTCCTCTGATGCCATAGCAGTGCAATTTGTCTAAAAGGATTTTGTGAGAGACATAATCTAAGGCTTTGGTCATGTCTGTGTAAATAGCGCAGATGGGAGTGCTTTTGTCAACAGCCGACATAATATTATTGAGGATGTCAAAAATAGCCATATTAATGGTTTTATATCTTCGGAAACAGTTTTGTTCCTTGCACAAGACGTTGTGTTTATCAAGAAATTGATATAACGAGTTATATAAAACTTTTTCAAAAATTTTGGAAAAAATAAGAATTTTGGCTATGGGACGGTAATTTTTATATGCTTTTTGTCTTCTTTTTTGTGGAGCGGTTTTATTATGACTTTTTTTAAATCTTCAATTACATATTTAATTACTTCCGTCGTTATACCGTCAATACCTACAGTACTAGTGTTTTTTAGTGTTATTGTGGCTAATATAATGTCGGATTTTAGAACAGGTTGTATAAACATTGATTGCATTGTCAAATTGTCTAACTTATTCATTATTTCAATGCCGTTTATTATACTTTTCTCGATGTCATCTATAAAGTAATTATTAAAAGCATTTGCTATGTCAATTGGGTTAGTGTAAGTCATATTCCCTGTTTCTATTGTCAGTATCTGTTCCTTAGGCAGGTTTAGTTTTAGATTTATTGACTATATGCCACGTGGCCTTCGATTTGTTTTGAGAGTTGTTTATGAAGTATTTATTTTGTGCCTTCTGAGTTATTTTAACATTTTTTTTGTACCGCGTAGTGTAATTTTTCAATTCAGTTTTAGCTGTTTTTATTGGGTGTAGTCTGTAAGCCCACAATAGCTGTCTCTGCCTTTTACTACATGTCTTTATGCCACGAGAAATCCATTTAATCTATTTGTTAACAGGAAAACCGGAGCACCTTGTTTCCTACCGGAGCGGGCGTGGAGGCTGAGTATCATCACTCCAGTCTTCAAAGGCAAGGGCTCAGTACAGGAGTGTGGTAATTACCGCGATATAAAGATCATGTCCCACACCATGAAGATCTTTGAGAGGATTTTAGACTCCCGGATCCGGCAGGAGTGTGCTGTCTCGTAGTGTCAATATCGGTTTCGCCCAGGGTACGGAACCATGGACCCTATATTCACCCTAAGGATCTCCATGGAGAGATACAGATCGACTGTGTCCCTCGGGGGGTGATCTGATGGGCACTGAGGTCCAAAGGGGTACCAGAAACCTATGTTGACATAATTCGAAACATGTACCTCAATTCCGATTCCGTTGTTAGGACCGCTGTTGGCGACACTAAACCCTTTTAGTCCGTTTCTGTTCAGCGTGATATTGGAGGTCTTGTCAGACAGCATCAAGAATTCACATGAGCAACCTCCCTGGCTGCTCATGTATGCTGATGACATCGCGCTGGCAGACGCGGACAGGGAAAGGTTGGTACGGCGGGTGAATGTGTGGAAGAATTCGCTTGAGAACGGACGTCTTAAACTCAATGTGGCGAAGACGGTGTACATGGCCAGCAACACGACAGACCCTATGTCTGTGTTCATAGGCGGAGACATGGTCGAGTGCACAGACAAGTTTAAATATTTGGGGTCTGTGCTCCACGCTTCCGGCGACATTAATTGCGACGTTAAGGCACGCATTTCCGCAGCTTGGGCAAAATTGCGCGAGGTGACAGGTCTCACTTGTGACCCCAAAATGCCGGTTAAGCTTAAGGGGCAGGTCTATAAGAACATCATTAGACCTGTTCTTCTGAATGGCAGTGAGGCGTGGCCTGTGCTTGAGCGACACAAACAGGAGCTGCGTGTCACGGAGATAAATATGCTGCGGTGGATGTGCGGAGTTACGCGTAAAGACCGCATCAGGAACTCCCGCATCCGTGGCGGTCTTCGTGTCCGTGACATAACAGACAAACTGCAAAAGGGTCGCCTACGCTGGTACGGTCACGTCTTACGTGGGTAACAAATGTCTTGCCATTGCGCCTCCGCCGGCCCGGAACAAGCGAGGTAGACCAAAGAAGTGCTGGCTTGATGTCATAAGAGATGACATGCGTGTCAACAATCTCACATCACGGGATGCCAGAGATCGTGCGAAGTGAAGGAGTAAGTGTAGGAAAGCGGACCCTGGGCTCCAACGAGAAAGCCGCGGATGCAACCGGGATTATACGCCGAGATGATGATGATATGTAGATAGTAAAGTTTTTGGCGGGAAAGTTAAGCTGAGTGTCACGTTAATTTTTCATAGGACTTTTAAATTATTTATAGTGTTGTTTACTAAAAAAAAGTGCGTGATTTATGTAGTAAAATATTCAGTAAATTCTTACTAATATTATAAATCGGAAAGAAGAACGGCGATTACGCGAATCACTAATTTATCCGAATCGCTCCTAAGCCTAATACCTATAAAAAAATAAATCTCAGTGTTCTTTTTTTTTTGATACCACATATGAATATTTGTCTAGTACTTATGATTTTGTATACATATGTAGGTACTTACTTTGTTTTTGTTAAGGCTTAATAGAATGCAACTTACACCGATCAAGATGTTCAAGTGACTGTTATTGTACAACTGTGTTTGTTTGACGTAATAAAGTTTGTTCTGCGTATGAGTTTTTTTTTTTTTATTAGCAGTCTATATCCGAATATCCGAATGTTTCAATTAATTCGAATAATCGGCGTTCCACTGTAAGATCGTTTTCCTTAAAGCGGTGCAATCAATACACATCTATAAACATGTAGATTATTATAAATATCAGTTTAATTTCAAAGATAGGTTGGCCACAAAATTGTGTGACTCAATTTCGTCCAAATCCGTTCAGAATTTTACCGTGAGAGTAACAAACTTACATAAATACTCACGTGCAGTATTAGTGCCAAAATTAGCTATTTTTACAGGATCATTTTTCAGAATATAGTGAAGCGATATCTATGAAATTTGGCATACCTCTTTAGTACTTATATATAACTAGGGAAATTCAATTTTATCGCTGTACTTGCAATAGGCACTGAGCTACCGGGGGGTCGAAAGTGGATCGAAACGGTTTGTGTAAATAGTGCACGCCATGCGCACGGCCCCTAGTTGGAACTTGGCCTGCGCACTGCCATGCGCTTAGATCAGTAGACAAGTTATAAAAATGAAGCTCAGTGAAATAGTTTTTAAAAATGTGGTTAGATACCATATCACATATCAATAATAATCCTAAAAAATGGATTCCGTGCGATAACGATAAATATGAAGTATTTACTCATAAAAGATAATTTGCGATTATTTCCAAAGCCCGTCGTCTGTAGAGTAGGTACAGTCAGAAGCAAAAATATGTATACATTGCCAAGGCTCCAAAAATATGTAAACATCTTCGACTTTAAGACGAAGTGCTCAACTTGAAGAGCATAAAATTGTTGCCATCGGTTTACATCATAAATATGTATACGCTCATTGCTTCATTAAATTATGCCCACCACGAAAGGAACAATGCTATGTACATAGTATTGTTGTGCCCCTTGGTCCATCCGTAATGAGATCCTCTACCTTGATCTCAAAATCCCCACCATCCAGCAGTTCTTGAAGCGTCTTTCCAAACGCTTCTTTGACACTGCCGCCAAGCACCGCAATCCCCTGATAGTAGCGGCTGCTAACTATACCCCCTCCACCATCTCCAAGCTTCGCCGCCCAAGGCATGCCCTCACAGACCGCGATGACCCCATAACCCTCCTCCAAGAGGGTTCCTTTCGTGGTGGGCATAATTTAATGAAGCAATGAGCGTATACATATTTATGATGTGAACCGGTGGCTACAATTTTATGCTCTTCAAGTTGAGCACTTAGTTTTAAAGTCAAAGATGTTTACATATTGTTACGGGCTAGGGGTACTAAAATACCGGTTAAGGGTTACGAAGTTTATTGGCAACGAATACAGTCGATTGTAGGCAATGACAAGTAGAATGTTGCTAACGTTGCACCGAAGTCTTCACTTACGTCCACGAAGTCCGTGTTGTAAACACACAATAACACTACAGATGTTTCTTCACGTAGTACTCAATGTTCTCGTTACAGTTGTCGCAGTAGGTATTCTCAAAGATCGCTTCTTAATTGTCGCTGTTTTCGTCTCGGTAGTCGAGTGCAGACTGACTCGGCGCCGGCGTCACGGCGCTATATATAGGCCAGCTGATCGAACATTCCAGAATCGTCTAGACGTAATAATAATAGCGCATAACTTCGAGTACATTCAGTAGGTACCTACGGTAATTCCCGGAAACGGGTTTCTAGAAATTTCGATGTCGTCACTTTGTTGACAAAATTGATAAAACCTGTACCATTCAATAGGCCACCTTAAGTCTAGGAATGCGTTTTTATATTACACCTAGACAATGTCTAGATCTCGAGTTACGGGGCTTAAAAAGTTACACACGTCATGTCAAGCGATATTGAGCCTTATGCCCTCGACATAAGGTGCATTCGTAACATTGCCCCCTTCTTAGTCGTGCTCGTCCCGAGCATGATTTGATCCGTGATAGCGAGCTAGGCGGTCTACGTGTACGATCTTCAGCTTCCCTCTAGGTCCTTTCTTTATGCGGTAGGTGACATCGTTTATCCTGGTTACTATCGTGTACGGACCCTCCCATTTGGCTTGGAACTTCGGACTCCTTTTCTCCTAATGGGATTATGTAACCATACCAAAATTCCCTCTTCAAATCCGGGCACGTTAGCTTTGCGGTCGTATCGGATCTTCATTTTCTCGCTGGTTTTCAGACCATTCTCTCTCACTAGCTCATGTATTCCATCTAGTTTACGTCGTAGGTCGGCTACATAGTCGACGGCTAGGATAGGGGTATCGGGGGTGTTCCGGTTAGTGCATCTATGGGTAGTCTAATCTCTCGGCCGAAGTTGACTTTCGCCGGTGTACAATTTGTGCTGTCATGTGTTGCAGAGCGGTATGACATTAAGAAGAGTGGAATATATTGGTCCCAATCCCTCTGGTGTTCTTCCACTACTTTGGCCAAATGATTCTCTAGCGTCTGGTTGAATCTTTCGACCATTCCATCTGACTGAGGGTGATATGGTGTTGTACGAGTCTTATGTATCCCGAGTAGTTGGCAAACCTCTTGAAATAGTGAAGACTCGAAGTTTCTACCCTGATCAGAGTGTAACTCCAAGGGAACGCCAAATCGACAGAACACCTCGTGAACTAGCTTTTTGGCGACGGTATGAGCTTCTTGGTTGGGTACTGCAAAAGCTTCTGGCCATTTGCTGAAATAGTCTTGCATGACGATGATATACCTATTCCCTTCTTCAGTGATAGGGAATGGCCCAGCTATATCGACAGCAACTCTTTCCCATGGTGCACCAACATTGTACACTTTCAGCCGACCTCTGGCTCTTGTTTGCGGCCCCTTTACCTACCCCTTTACCTTTACCTTTACACATTGCCTACACCAGTCCTCTACGTCTTCGCAACAATGCACCCAATAAAATCTTTTTCTCACCTTCTCCAGAGTTTTCTTCACTCCTAGATGTCCTCCGGATGCTCCGTCGTGCACCTGCTTTAGCACTGATGCGACTTTATCACAGGGGACAACTATCTGTAAGGTGACCTCCTGTCCACTGGGTGATTCCCATTTCCTCTTCATAACTCCATTGTCAATTATCAGGCTGTCCCATTGAGCCCAGTAACTTTTTGCTATTGGGCTAAGAGCTGATATCTCACTCCAAGCGGGCCTCTGGCCACGTTTCTTCCATTCGATTACTGTCTTCAAGTCATTATCTTCCTTTTGTGCGTCATCGATTATCCCAGTCTTCATCCAAAGCGTTCACCTGGATAATCCTTACGTTCTCTTTCTTTTCCTGTTTGGAACAATGTCGGCAAGATTCTTCGCAAGGCCGTCTAGATAAAGCATCAGCATTATTGTGTGACTTGCCTTTTCGATGTTCAGTGACAAAGTCAAATTCTTGCAGCTGCTCTATCCACCTTGCTACTTGTCGTGCTGGGTCTTTGAACTGAAGCAACCACTGTAAGGCAGCGTGATCGGTGCGAAGTGTAAACTGTCTCCCAATCAAATATTTCTTGAAGTGTTGTAAGGTCTTAACAACGGCTAGAAGTTCTCGGCGTGTAACACAGTAATTTCTTTCTGGCTTGGAAAGACATCTGCTGAAATATGCAATAACGACCTGCCGATCTCCTTGTTTTTGGGAAAGAACTCCTCCAATGCCAACATTGCTGGCATCCGTATCCACCAGAAATCGGCCTTCCCGACTAGGGTAACCTAATACAGGAGCCCCACACAAGTGAGTTTTGAGTAGCGCAAATGCCTTTTCGCAGTCAGGATTCCATTCAAATTGACACTTTTCCTCTGTTAACCGATGTAACGGTTTCGCTAACTCGGAGAAGTTCTTCACAAACCGACGGTAATATGCACACAGACCCAAGAAAGAGCGTACCTCAGTTTTGTTACGAGGGGTTGGCCACTTCGACACGGCTTTTATTTTTTCAGGGTCTGTTCGAATTCCTTGCGCCGAAAAAATGTGTCCCAAGTATCCAACCTCTTTCTGGAATAGTGTACACTTAGGTACTAGGACTGAGTTTTAAATTCGCTTCACGCAGTTTAGGAACACTTTCTCCAAATTGCGTAGGTGCTCTTCGAAGCTTCGTCCCATAATGATGATGTCATCCAAATAGACCAGGCATGCATCACCAAGCAACCCTACCAAAATGCGCTCCATTAAGCGCTCGAATGTGGCTGGAGCATTGCACAGTCCAAAAGGCATGACATTGAATTGCCAGAGACCGTTCCCAGGACCAGTGGAGAAAGCGGTCTTTTCTTTATCCTGCTGACAGATTTCCACCTGCCAGTATCCACTTTTGAGGTCAACTGTGGAGAACCATTTCATGCCACTTAGCAAGTCCAAAGTGTCATCTATACGTGGCAGAGGATAACTGTCCTTTTTCGTGGCATCATTCAACATCCTGTAGTCAACGCAAAACCTTGTACTGCCATCCTTTTTCTTGACTAGTACAACTGGAGATGACCAAGGGCTGGTGGATGCTTCTATAATCCGGTTTTTCTCCATATCTCTTAACATTTCCGTGACTTCCTGTTCTCTTGCAAAGGGGATACGACGTGCTCTCTGTCTTATCGGCTGTGTATCACCCGTATCTATATGGTGTTTAACTAGCCCGGTCCTTCCCACGTCACCGTCGGTCTTCGCGAAGATGTCATGGAAGTTATGCAACAGTTGCTTAACTTTGTGACTTTCGAACTTGTTTAAATTGCCCTTACAACTTTCGAGTAGTGTCGATACATGTTCCTGCCACTTCTTATCACGGTCCTTTTCGTGCACCTGTGTTTTTCTCAAAGATGCTACATTATCGCACACACCCACCATGTGATTCTTTTCGAGAATTATTTCTTTGTTACTAACGTTGATTATGCGTATTTTTGGTTTATCGGAAATCATCATCAGTGTCCTTGCCGTTATCCAGTCTGGGTGATCTCCATAATCCTCTGTTATAATACAACGTTTGCGGCATCCTATTGCTGAAAATCTAATATCTACTAAAGTTTCTGATCTTGGTGGTAATACAGTTTTCCTTAAACAGTACACTGACCCTTGTTTTGCACCTTGAAGAAATACTTCTTGTTCTGGAAAACTCAATACACCTTTTGCTACATTAAGGACGCATTGCTGTTTCTTCAAAAAGTCCAGTCCTATAATGCAATCATCTGTAATATTCGCTACTAAAACAGGGTGCGTGAATTATCACCCATTTTCAAGGTCACATTCGTTTCACCAAGGACGAGCACTGGTTGGCCGGTGGCGGTTTGTAATCGGCATTGTGAAGACCCTCTTTTCCATGCTATGGTCCGAGGAAATAGCTCCGGTCGTGCAATAGTTCTTGATGCACCAGTATCCAATGTGAAACTGCATGACTTACCATTCAGTTCTCCTTCTATAATAAGACTGTTTCCGTCACCCACTTGTGATACTGTTATAATGGGGGCTTCACGTCGACCAGCCAGTACTCGCCCCATAGCCCTGGCTGTTCCTAGTTTAAATCCTCTGCTTCCACCTGTGTCCCAGAAGTACTTCTTCCTTTAGACTTCCTGGGACAATTGATCCGAATATGCCCCTTTTCGCCGCACTCATAGCAGGTTGGTCCTTGCCGAGTTTTTATTATTGGGGTTACCTCACGAATGCGGTGGTGTTGTCGGCTATCTTGACGTACTGCTTCCACCTCCAGAGCGTGTGTCAGGGCTGCCTTAAGAGTCTGATGGTTGAAGTAAAACACGATCTTGCTAGATAATGACTACTTTATTTCCCGCGTACGGTAAACCAACAAAACATATTGTGAGGTTACCCTCAATGATATCATCTTAATATACAACATCTTCCCCTTTATAAAAAAAAAAATAATAGACTATAATTTAGAACCACCACCATAATTATTAAATTAATTCTACATTTGATCACATTATTAATATAATCATAATCTCTGTTCCGAATTATTTTTTAAATAACATTGCAAGTCTTTCACGTGCCCGTCTAGAAGCAGCTCGGGTTTGTTGTACTACAACAGAATCTGGAGAAGAACCAGTCGACCTAGTCACTACCCCGTCCTTGTCACACAGCTGTTCATCTATACTTCCTTCCGCATCGCTGTACGTGCTTGTCTGCTCATTTTCCTCACTGTCACTATCCTCCTTCCCATGCAAGGAAGCAGAATGTGTCGTGGTATCTCCTGTGCTTGTATCCTTTATGATATGCCGTCTATTGCGGCGGTATTTCCGACCACTCTTATCTATAAGGAAGTACGATCGGGGCTGCGGCGCTGGTGCCTGCACTTGCATATGTCGCCGACGCTTGTCTCCATCTGTTACAATTACATTTTCACCTGGTTTTAATGCAGGTAACTTTCGCGAATGCATATCGTAATATTTTTTTGATTGTTCACGTTTTGAGAGTATGTTTTTATAATCGTCATGATTGTTACGTTCTGGTCGCAATCTTTCTGTATGTACAGGTAAGCGAGTATTTAGTCGACGACCCATCAATAATTGTGACGGTGCACTAATACCGTCTCTCGGTGTTGCCCTAAAATTTAACAAGTGATTTTTTTATTATAGCTTTCACTGTTCTTACAGCTCTCTCACTTAATCCGTTAGACTGTGCGTAATTTGGCGATGATGTTGTATGTTTGAAACACCAATCTTTAGTATATTTCTTGAATTCCCTGGAACTAAATGCTGGACCATTGTCAGTTATTATCTCCGTAGGAATTCCATGTCTTGCAAACTGATCTTTCATCGCTGTAATTACAGCTCTGGATCCAATGTTTGTTAAGGCACTTACTTCGATAAAATTTGAAAAATAATCGACTATAATTAAGAAGTTTTTTCTATCGCATAAGAATAAATCAGCGCCAACCTTGCTCCATGGTAAATCTGGAATCGAATGCGGTATCATGGGCTCTTTCACATTGCGCGCTGCGTGCTCCGCGCAGGTGGCGCAGGCGCGCACAGTCTGCTCCACGTCACGTGACATTCCGTTCCAAAACATGACATCACGTGCACGACGCTTACATCGGTCAATTCCTAGATGGCCCTCGTGAACGCGGGATATCATTTCACCTCTCAGATCACGTGGTATGAACACTATGTGGTTCTTGAAGATCACACCATCGACTAGCTGAAATTCTTCTTTATATGCCCAATGTATTTTTATCATTTCTTTTAAATCCTTTTTATACCTTGGCCAACCATTTTGAATATAATACTTTAGTGATTTACATTCTTGATCACTTTTTGTGGCTTCTCTGACCATACTGAGTTTACTGTCGCTAAACGGTACATTTGCTATGAGGAAACACGCTTGATCCTCCACCTCAGATGTCACTCTGTCATGCATTAGCTCTGGTAAGGCTGCTCTCGATAACGTATCTGCAACGTACATTAATTTTCCTGGTTTGTATATTACCACGAACTCATAGCGTTGCACGCGAAGCATCATTCTTTGTAAGCGAACCGGCACTGAATCCAAACTTTTTTTAAATAAGGCTTCCAGAGGTTTATGATCCGTTTCCACTGTCACATCCTTCCTACCATAGATATATTGATGGTACTTTTCTAATGCAAATACTATCGCCAGCATTTCCTTTTCAATCTGTGCATATCGCCTTTGTGTATCAGTCATCGTGAGGGAAGAAAATTCTACCGGGCGGCCGTCCTGTAATAGTGCTGCACCCAACGCTATGGAGCTTGCATCCACCGTAACCACGACCGGTCGGTCGCTCGAGTACAGCGGTGCGCTGCTCACCGCCTGCTTCAACTTATGAATTGCAGTCTCATGGATACTGTCCCACACCCACTCATTACCTTTTTTTAGCAAGTTTCTAAGGGGACTTGCCGTTTCAGAATAATGTGGTATAAACTTTGATAAATAATTTATCATACCGAGAAATCGCTCTAACGATTGCCTATCGTTCGGTTCTGGCATATCCATGATTGCTTTTATTTTATTTTTGTCAATCTGCATGCCTTTCTTACTAAAAGTATGTCCTAGATACGTGACCTGTTCTACACAAAATTCGCATTTTTCTCTATTAAACTTAATCCCTGCTTCCCGAGCCCTATCTAGCAATCTTATTAGCCTATCGTCGTGTTCTTCCTTAGTCCTGCCCCAAACGATTATGTCATCTACAAATGAATCTACCCCATTGAGATCCTCTAGTAGCTGGCGTATTTTTTCGTGAAATACCTCACTCGCACAGTTGACGCCGTAAGGTAGTCGTAAAAATTGATACCTCCCAAATGGAGTTCCAAAGGTACAGATATCCGCACTATCGTCATCTAATTGTATCATCCAAAATCCGGACCGGGCATCAAGCTTACTGAAATACTTTGCATTCGTTAATTTTGCAGCAATCTCAGTAAGGGTAGGTAGAGGGTAATGTGCACGGCGCACCGCTCGGTTAAGCGGCCGCGGGTCGAGGCACACTCGCAGACTACCATCCTTCTTAGCTGGCAACACAATAGCATTCACCCACGCTGTCGGATGAGATACTTTACGAATTATCCCCAAATGTTCCATATTATCAAGTTCCGCCTTTAATTTATCCCGAATCCCTAAGGGTATTTTTCTAACTGGGCAAACTGAAGGACTTGCATTGCTTTCCAAAATGATTCTGTATTTACCTGGTAATTTTCCAATTCCATGAAATAAATCATTATATTGATCTACTTTGACCTTATAAACTCTCTTGACTAATCCTAATTCTTCACTGGTATTTTTTCCCAATACACTTTGATAACATTCACTTGATATGACAAAATCTATTAAACATTTTTTATCCTTATATAACCACAACATCTGACATGAACCTAGTATTGGAATATAGTTACCACAAAAAGACTGTGCTCTTATGCAACATGGTTTAATATCATTTACCGAGTATCCTAATTTATTAAAAGTAAATAATGATAATACGTTCAGATCTGAACCTGTATCTAGTTTAAACAATTCGGTTTTTCCATTTTTGGCTAAAATTAATCGCTCAAACCACTTACTGTCTTTATGGTGTGAAGTTGTGTCCACGGTGGAGACATAGTATAACTCGTCATTACCATCACCACACTCCTGTATTTCATGTACACTTTTATTACCTCTAGCAGTACACATATTTTTAAAATGACCTTTTTTGTCGCACAAGAAACACTTTGCAAATCGCGCTGGACATCGTGCATTATCATCGTGAGCGCCACCACAAGCACTACATCTTGACTGCGTTTCGCGAACAGAATCGAACCCGCGAACCGACGACGCCGCGGTGCTTCCGACCGCTGAACCATGTGGATGCGCACGCCCACCGTATCGAGGCGACGACGCAGGCGCACCGCGAGCTCGGCCCCGCGCATCACGCGCTGCCGCCGCTGTCCCCGTCGCTCCGCTATACCTCGGTACACGCGTACTGGATAATGCGTCAACAGCGCCACTTTGCTCCCTTGATTTTGTTTTTTCTATATTACGATTCTCTTCATTAGATACCTCACTTGCTTGGCATATCTTTACCGCTTTTTCTAAACTTAACTCGTCTGTTCTCAGTAATCTATCACGTACACCTGTGTCAATTACTCCACAGACAATACGATCACGTATTAAACCGTCTTCTAAATGTTCAAACTCACAATTGTGGCATAATAATCTAAGTGCTGTTACATAAGCATCTATATTTTCGCCTTCCGTTTGATTTCGCGTAAAAAATCTGAATCTCGCCATCGTTGTATTAGTTTTAGTACCGAAGTGTTCATCGAACTTTTGTATCAATAGATCAATATCATCAGTGTCTTCTTCCTTTATTTTGAAAGTAGAATATATGTCATATCCATCGGCGCCTATTAAGTTAATTAGCAAACTGGCCTGTACATCCTTCTTTTCTTTGTACACTCCTGAGGCCTTAAGAAAAACCTTAAATTGTTTGAGCCACTTTCGCCACGCGTCAGCTCGATTCGCCGGGCCTCCTTCTAAAACTAATTCGGCCGGAGGTCTTGCGTGTTCCATAATAATACGTATTGTCTATCACCAAAATACACTAACACTGCTTTGATTTTAACTAATTATAACTTCCAAAAGCGTGATTCGTATTTATCGCTGTCACCATGAAGTAAAACACGATCTTGCTAGATAATGACTACTTTATTTCCCGCGTACGGTAAACCAACAAAACATATTGTGAGGTTACCCTCAATGATATCATCTTAATATACAACAATGGTGACCCAGGCGAACTGCAGCCCTTACTTCCGCATCTCGGATTCCATCAGTAAACGCTTGCACCGTAGTAGTATCAATCAATCCCGGCGTTGATGCATACGCCCTCCGAACAATACGTTCTATTTCCGTTGCCCATTGTTGCAAACCCTCACTGCTCTTCTGTGTGCGGTCGCGGAGTTGAGCCCTGTAGACATGTTCGAGGTGTTTCTCTCCATATCTAGACTCCAACGCTTCTAACAGATTGGCTAGGGTATTGCAATCGCCGGAAATGTTCTCGAGGATTTGTACCGCAACACCACGCAAAGCAAGCGCAAGAGCGGTTACCGCTTGATTGTCGTCCCAGTTGTTGGCTGATGCGACCTTTTCGAATTGCAGACGGAAGGCCACCCATGACGTTGTTCCGTCAAAATGTGGTACTTGGAACGTCGGCAAAGCATTGGGTACAGGTACCACACCTTTAATTCCTCCTTTCTGCACAGCTTTATGGAGAAACTGTATTTCTTTCTCACACTCCATGATGGTACTGTCTAGTTTCTCTAAACGCGCATCATGTTTGTCTATACGAGTATCGTGTTTGTCTATGCGCGTATCTTGATGGTCCATACGCGCTTCTTGTTTGTCTATGCGCGTATCTTGCTGGTCCATACGTGCATCTTGTTTTGCTGTTTTTACTCTAAGTTCGTTGACCTCTTCTTTAGTGTTTTCCCATTTTTCGTTTAATTCTAATACCAGCTGCTGGGATTCCTTTATTTGTGCCTGGGTTTCTGCCTGGGATTTATCTATTTTTGCCTGGGTTTCTGCCTGGGATTTATCTATTTTTGTCTGGATTGCTGTCTGGGATTCTGCTATACCTTTTATTTGCGCCTGGGTTTCTGCCTGGGATTCTGCTATGCTCAGCCTTATTTGCGCCGTCAAGTGAGCCAGTAATGCCGATAAATCGCATCCGCTGGTACCGGGAATAGTGGTGGTACTAGGCGCACTCACATTCGTCGGTGTTACGACGGCCGCATCTTCTATGGGTGCAGGGACACTAAGTGATTCTTCCTCTTGACGCGCCAAATCCATCGCTGCTTGTCGTCGCGTGCGAACTCTTTCGTCTTCCCTTGGCGTGACCGGCATTCCGCTTCTGACACCAATTGTTACGGGCTAGGGGTACTAAAATACCGGTTAAGGGTTACGAAGTTTATTGGCAACGAATACAGTCGTTTGTAGGCAATGACAAGTAGAATGTTGCTAACGTTGCACCGAAGTCTTCACTTACGTCCACGAAGTCCGTGTTGTAAACACACAATAACACTACAGATGTTTCTTCACGTAGTACTCAATGTTCTCGTTACAGTTGTCGCAGTAGGTATTCTCAAAGATCGCTTCTTAATTGTCGCTGTTTTCGTCTCGGTAGTCGAGTGCAGACTGACTCGGCGCCGGCGTCACGGCGCTATATATAGGCCAGCTGATCGAACATTCCAGAATCGTCTAGACGTAATAATAATAGCGCATAACTTCGAGTACATTCAGTAGGTACCTACGGTAATTCCCGGAAACGGGTTTCTAGAAATTTCGATGTCGTCACTTTGTTGACAAAATTGATAAAACCTGTACCATTCAATAGGCCACCTTAAGTCTAGGAATGCGTTTTTATATTACACCTAGACAATGTCTAGATCTCGAGTTACAGGGCTTAAAAAGTTACACACGTCATGTCAAGCGATATTGAGCCTTATGCCCTCGACATAAGGTGCATTCGTAACAATATTTTTGGCGCCTTGGCAATGTATACATATTTTTGCTTCTGACTGTACCTATTGACTTGCTCCCGGTGAATGCGAACGGAAATTCCGTATCAACATAACCCATAACCACAAGTCCCACACGAATATTTCCGTTATGCTGACTTAGGATCAGACTCAGACACACATACACAGGAGCAGATTCAAAACCGGCCAGGTGCGTGTCGGACTCACGCACAAAGGGTTCCGTACCATTGATTTATGAAATTAAAGGATTAAAGTTATCTGTATGAAAGATGACGCGGTTATAAGCGGTTTACGATTAACGAGGTATTAAAAAAACTACTTACTAGATCCCGTTCTAAACAAACTTCGTTAGTAGTCTTTATAGTAATGTACATCTGTTTCTGTTTTTTTTTTTTTTTTTTAGATTTTTCATTTTCTTATTGTAGAAGTTAGAGGGGGGTGGGACCAACTTTTTTCCACTTTGGAAGCGTCTGTCACGCAAACTATTAGGTTTAGAAAAAAATATTTTAGAAACCTCAATATCATTTTTGAAGACCTATCCATTTCATCAAACACATACAAGTGTGTTTGATAATAAAAAAAAATTGAGTTACAGTTCTAAGTATGGGGAGCCCCAATATTTATTATTATTTTTTATTATTGCATCAAAATCTTAATGTGGTTCACAGAATACATCTACCTACAGAGTTTCAACAGTATAGCTCTTATAGTTTCGGAAAAAAACGCCTGTGACATACGGACGGACAGACGGACAGACAGACATTCTATAAGGGTTCAGTTTTTTGCTATTTGGCTACGGAACCCTAAAAAGCAGTTATCATTAACTATTTAATGATAAAATGTGCATATCTAACAGAAATAGTTATAAATAGCGTACAAGACATAATTGAGTCGGACTTTCGATTGCGTATGGTCAGCGCAGCCTCGTTAGCTCGCGAGCACGCGCGTGTACACCTAGTGCTTGATCACGTAGACTCGCGGGCGCGGTGGCGGGCTCGGTCACGAAATATCAAACAAATGACGAAATATCAAAGTGTTCACGTATGAAACGCACGTGCGGTGTAAGTAGCGGGCTAGCAGGCGACCGGCGCGCGCGGCACGCTCGCTACAATTACAAACGCGAGAGATGTTTGTGCGTGTTCACGTTAAACTAGCGGCAGAGCGCGCGATTACCCCGCGACGTCAGGTAAGATCAACCAGTTTGAACTTATGAAATCGCGCAAACGCCTGGCGGCTAATGTGAACACGAACTCGCAACGTCTCCGCGCCCGAACCCGCGCCCGCGCCCGCGCGTTTCTACGTGAAGTGCTTGTTCTTACACCGCACGTGCGTTTCATACGTGAACACTTTGATATTTCGTCATTTGTTTGATATTTCGTGACCGAGCCCGCCACCGCGCCCGCGAGTCTACGTGATCAAGCACGAACAAGCACCTACGCTCCCGCAGTTGATACTTGCTGTGCTGACCCTATATGGAGGGTGTTGTATGCCCTTTGGTAAAGCCCCCCGATTACCTGAAATTCAACGTACCTACCTGCTGTGTTTGGACGCACTCAGTCTGGAGAAAAAAGACACTGTGTGAATAATAAAAAGCAGCCATAATGACAGATTAGATATTGCGTCAACGATGCGTGTACCGTGACGTTTAAAGAATAATAGAAATAGTTTATCCTGTTTAATGTTCGTAGGAGTTAAGTTCGGTAGTCCAATTGAGACTAATAGCCCGGTCAAAATAGACATTCAAGGTTACATTCACAAAGCTGGAAATTGTCATTAATGTCGGGAGCTCCATTACAAACAATTTGTCAAAAATCCCAATCGATCAGGCATGGGGACAAAGTAATAGGCATTCAAGGTTGAAAAGGTTTTTACATTTTTCAGCTAACCTGCAAGTTGTATCATAAAAAAAGGTGACAGGGACAAAAATTATTCATCTTCCAATTCTATCCCTATACAGGATGTATCTGACACACCGTAACGCAAACTTCGCGTAAAAGATAAACCGCATGCCACTAATAAAATTATGATAGTCATTTATGTCGTTAATGAACGGTTACAAAATTCAAAGTGTTTAAAAAAAGTGTCGGCTCGGCCTTTGAATGTTGCAAGCGTGCCGCCGTGCGAGTTTGTAGGTATGACGTTGATTCCTGATGTGAACTCTAGGGTGGATCCGCCGATTTTATTCCGCGAGATTTATTTTCACGTTTTTTGAAAAACTTAACAGGAATGCGTGCAAACTAGCTTAAACTGAAAGGTTAAGTAATAAGCTTTTTAGATCAGTATGAGGCACTTAGATTCAATCGTGATTTTAGAAGTAACAACCGTCCAAATATTTTTTTACAGAATGGTAATGACGTTTGCTTAATGGTAATGATTTTCTTAAAATGGTAATGATCTTATGTTAATGGTGATTACGAAATATAATCGTTTAGCTAAACACCAACTTTATCTGTGTTATTTTCCTGGCTAAGCACATACCTACTAAAGAATGGGTTGGAAATAATAAGAAATGTATTTTAATGAATTTATTAAATTTGGAACAATACGGTCATTCGTTAAATTTTTTTACGTTCCTAATATTATTCAGAATCAGAAAAAAATACAACATTATTATTCGTTTATGCGAAACCCGAAACACGTGCCCAGTATTTTTAAGTAAAGAATTCATGTACAAAATTTCAAAAAGGTATCATGAAAAACCACAAAGTTATGAGCTTGTTATCCTTCTTGGCTGTCCCAACAAAAATGTGGTCCACGCTCCGCTCAGGCGGGCAGACGATGCATTGACCTCTGACCAACGTTAGCTGTTGCGCGGGCGATGATCTACCGTAAGGGGCGTACCACGTTCGGTAACCACACTGCAACAATTTCTAAATGTATTTGGGAAATAATATAACATGGTGGAAAAATGATTGGAATCGATTCAGTTGCTCATTCTGAACAAACTGTATTCAGGTTTCGCATAAACAAAAAATATATATTCAATCCAATGAGGATTTTGATTGAAAAATATGCCTAGGTACTCTTACTTAGACTTTCTTTAACCGAACGCAGGAAGTTATCATATGTACCCACATTTTCACCGTGATTAACACAGGTGTCCGGCCTCCGAGTAGTACCAAATAATTGTGGTTACTTGTTGAAATTCGTGGTGAAACTGGGAAATCATGTAAGAAATGTATTTATTTCGGTACTGTGTGACTGGAGAGTTTGTCTGAAAATGTAAAGTGTCTATGAAAGGAATATCTATGAGAGCTCTTTCGATCAGTGGTATGATAATAATATGTGTCAATACAACTGGACTATCGTGTCTCAGACAAGAACTCGCAGTTCAAATTGATGTTGGTTTGGTTTGGTTCATTAATATGGAAATCATAATGTATATTACAGAAATTAAAAATGAAGTGCATTGATTGCACTTCATTTTTAAATTTCAGACCGTAATTTCCGGAAAAGTCTGCGTTAACCGCACAGTTAACGGATAATGAATCTTTTAGGAGTGTCATGTTGCAATATTGGTTATGAATAGCACAGCAATGCTCTAAGAATTTTGGTATAGGTACTTTCATGTAAATCATTGATCACCTTTGTTGATTTAGCTAACACCGATTCTTTTTTAGTCGCAGTAACAATTTTCTGACCTTGCTTTGTCCTTATACTTTCTCTTGTACGTGTCCATTTTTAATAAGTAATTTCCTGATCATTGGAAAACTCTTTCACTTGTAATGATTTACTTTTACATGACTCACACTGCCTTTTTAAGCATTTTTCGTCATATTTTGAGCTAGAGCTACATAGGCTAGTTATCAAATCATCAGAACTTGTTTCGTCTAATATAGAATGTGTCTTGACAGTTTGAACCTTTAGATTATCATTTACATGAATCACGCATAAGCATGTTTCGCGTTGAGAGCCTCTTAGTTTCAAAACCCAAAATCGTTTATGCTTACAAAAGAAATGTTACTGTCACATTATATTTGACCATGAATTTTTTGTGTAACGCTTTTTGAGTGCATGTCATGTACCATTTTTGATTTTAACTTCGTAACATATTGTTTCTTCCCTGCAGGAAGTGTGCTATTCAGATCATTCTGATAAAATTCTCATACCTTATTTATCAATTTCATCAGTTTTGAATCTTTTTTTTTCTTGAGCTTTTTATGCGATTTCTTTTAGATTTTATGTAAATTTTTTTGGGTGATTTTTTTTTTCTCAGGCTTCTCTTTACTTGTTGTTGATTGGTCTACCAAAAGCAATTCAGGAGTGACAGGAATAGGACGCATTTTGTCTTCTTTTTTTTGTGTATATGTTCGAAAAGCTTCTCGCCATTTTTTACGTCTTTCTCTTTGATCACGGGAAGATACTTCGTCGATACTTTTGATTTGTTTCTTTTTTTTCCTTTCCTGATATCTTTTTCTTTCCTTTTTTCTTTCTAAGTCATATAAAACTGGATATTGTTTAATTTCTGCATATTTAATTTTTCTGTACACTCTTTGTTTTTCTGCCCTTTTACTGATTTTGGGTTTCTGTTTCCTGGGCATGACTGCAGTAAGCACTAAAAATAGTAATTATTTATGTAACCAATACATAAATAATTACTATTTGCTAACTAGACAATCATTAGGGGTACACCTTCATAACTTGTCTCCATAATATTATGTTAGTTTATGCCATAGTCATTGCTTAGAATCAACTCTTGTTCCATAAAATTCTCCTTATTATAATATATCATTTATATTTTGATAATCTCAACAATAGTTTTTCATTGATCTTGGTCTTTACTTAGTAACTTTGATTCTTCTTCAGCCTATGGATGTCCACTGCTGGACAAAGGCCTCCCCCAAGGCTTTCCACGCTGCCCGGTCTTGTGCTGCCCGCATCCATCGGCTTCCCGCGACCTTCACCAGGTCATCGGTCCACCTTGTTGGGGGCCTCCCTACACTGCGTCTTCCAGTACGTGGCCGCCACTCCAGAACCTTACTGCCCCAGCGGCCATCGGTTCTACGAGCAATGTGCCCTGCCCACTGCCACTTCAGTTTAGCGACTCGCAGAGCTATGTCGGTGACTTTGGTTCTTCTGTGGATCTCCTCATTTCTGATTCGATCACGCAGAGAAACGCCGAGCATAGCTCTTTCCATTGCCCTTTGTGTGACTCTGAGCCTTCGTATGAGGCCCATTGTGAGCGACCACATTTCAGTTCCGTAAGTCATCACTGGCAACACACACTGGTCAAAGACTTTAGTCTTGAGACACTGTGGTATCTTGGACGACGAGTAGATGTAGCGTAGCTTCCCGAACGCTGCCCAGCCGAGCTGGATTCGACGAGACACCTCTTTCTCGAAGTTGGACCTACCTAGTTGGACTGTTTGTCCCAGGTATATGTACTCGTCAACAACTTCGAGTGCAGAGCAACCAACTAGAATTGAAGTGGGTGCGACATGAGAGTTCGACATGATCTTTGATCGAACTTTGATTATAATACTTTAATTATAAAAATATAAAAGAATTTGCCGTTTTCTGTTCATTGAACCACTCTCCATTTCTTCAAATTACTTGACCGTGGCTTCTCATGATTCCATATAAGTCTATTATTTGCTCACGGTCAGATTACTTATTAAATCATGCGAAAAACTGAGTTAGATTAGTGGAATGTAACAGACATAGTGCTTGTCCCCATGACGTCGGCGCCGTTCACCGAATCGGTGTGAACGGTGACGGCGCCGGTGGCGGTGTGAAACGGTGCGTCCACCAATTAAAAAACGTCATCCGGACCATCGCACCGTTTCACACCGCCGCTGAAACTGGCGTCGGCGCCGTTCACCGGCACCGGCACCGCGCCGGTGAACGGGGCCGACGTCGCACCGTCGTGATGTGGGCAAGCCCATACTTTCGCATTTATAATATTAAGGTGAGACCAGTTACGATCTTTTATTTATTATGTAAAGCGCTAAATGAAGGTGTCGTTAGGTTCTACCTTAGTATCATCATCCCTACGCACTTACCTCCAAAGAGGTATAACACGATTATTCTAACTTGGCGCATGTAGCTGTCAAAAAATCACCCGCGCGTATCCCTCTTACCTCCCCCTCACCCTATTTTGACAATTGTCAGTAACAGCTCCATGCGCCAAAAGAAATTTTAGGAAACCTTTCATAGTCATCATTACCATATACAAAGTATCATCATCATAAGCCTAAATGAGATGGTAGTGATGTTAATGGTAATGACGAAAACGATTTTAAAATTATATAAAAATAATTGTCGCCACTATTGGGTCACTACAATATCGCAATTTTTTCATTGTAATCACATGCTACAAAGTCCTAATTATTAGAAAAATATCGATGTATAAAACTTACCGAACTCGAACAAAATGGGAATGATGAAATCGCAGACGAACTGCGCGTGTCGCCTAGTTTTCGAGGTGAAAAAAGTCTCGGAGCTGCGTAAATTTTACGCACACTCTCGTCTGTTGCGACCAACGAATAGAGGAGCTGGTCCCGCGGACGCAAGCCCGGATAAGCCGCGTCGTGACCACATCAAGGAACCTTTGATATAGCCGCGATGGCTATGACGATTTCTCGTGACAATATTTCAATTCATGATTCCATCTTATTCGCTAATACGATTTCAATATAATTTTGTTATTTTATCACGGTAAATATGTAAATTCTAAATTTATAATTAAAATCTAGTCTGCGTATACGTAAAATAAAATAGTTTAACAGACAACGGCAAAGGTCAGTACTTTTACTGTGATGGTTATGATGTTTAGTGCGTGTTTTCTTGATTATCGAAATAACTTGAAGTATTTAATCAATATGGATCATGACGCCTTATGTGGAAACGTGTATAAATCGTTATTCAGAAGTTAAATTTACCAGAAGTAACAACAATTTTGTTTTATCGATCGGAACATATTTTTTTTATTGTTTCGCGGATTTACCCTCTATTAAATCAGCTGATAAGATAGTTTTTCGAGTTTTGTTTTCATTGCGCTTTATTGTGTAATTAGCGAATTAATTAATTTTTACTTTAAAATCTTATTGGGTTATAAAAGTATAGCAATTATGAATGGCCTAAAGTGAAAAAAACTACATAGTACATATAATTTTCTTTTTTTTTCAAATCATGAAAAAGCCGACTATAAATTCTACCATGGGGGGTTCAGAATCATGTACTGGATCCGTGGTAGGTACTCGTTTGTGCGTCATGTCAGATATACCCTTTATAGTTTTGTTTGTTTAAATTGAGAAACCGATCTTAATACTATGAGTTTCTCAATTTAAACAAAAAATACTGCGCAGACTGAACCATGCAAATTAACATACCTAACACTGCCTGTGCACCCACACAGACGCTGTTACTAGAAAAATATATGCGTGCTGATACTGTATTGTTTAGTATTAACATAAAACCACGCTGTGCTAAACATTACGTTAGGTGGGGACGATACTGTATCGTCCCTACCTAACGTAATGTTTAGCACAGCGTATTGTACAAGTACAGACTTGTACAATATATTTCTGTCCTTTCAGACAAAATTAAAAGGGAATTTGAATTACAAAACATCTGAATGCTCGAATTTATTTTACGTATCTAAGTGTTTTTATATGTACAAAGTGGGATTTGGTTACCTAAAATAATCAAATTGTGATTATTATTAGATCTTTAACATACGTCATTCAAGTGCCAATCAATAACATAGAAAGTAATAATAATACAAAATACCGACCTAATGTAAGACGTTAATCACTTGTGACTACAATTTAGAACATCACCATTTGTTGAATGGATTGTTTTAAACTCAGCGAGATATAACATTCATATTATATCGCCCTCGATGATAGATAAATAAAATAATTAGCAACTGACTCAACTGATATCACCATAATGTCTTTTGTCATGAACTAATATGATAATTAACGAAGGTAATTGTGTAATTTAATACTTAGACCATCACAATGGGTTGAACAAAATTGAACCCTGACCTTTATCCTATAAGAAACTAAGTAGACATAGACCCCAATTAACACTGGTAATTACTTATTCATCTACACTACTACACATTACAACTAGCTATTTAATAATAAATATTTACATGACTAGTCAGATGTGGTGTTTTAAAGCAATTACAATAGTTATAGTAAGGTACATGTTTAACTGAAATTAACTTAAATTTATTGGACAGAATACTGTGTGCATCTTACTTCAAGTTTAAAAAATCCGGCTCATACTACAATAATTAACAAACTTTAAAATTTTGTCACCTACAATAATTGTGTACTTAAAACATTTTACATGTCCTTAAAAATTTTAAATATTGTACTATTTTTCAAACATCCTCAAATCTAACTCACTTTAACTATAATACAACAATTTTAATTCAAATACAAAATATTATGTACTCAGTCATTAGGTATTCTCCTAATCGAACAAATTATATTATGTAATTTAAACATCACAAAAAATGCAGGAACAGTAAGGTTTCAATAATTTGGTTCACATAAATAATGATAAATTAAAGTAATCCTTTTTTGTTACATCAGTTAGCCACAATAATAGTTTCATTCTTATAAATACTAGACATCTATTTAACTACTTCAAAAATGTTGGTTAAGTACAGCTAATGGAAACTGGGGTAATTTGAACCTCATCATTAAGTATAACATTCTTAAGAAAAACCTGTACAAGCCAATTCTAAAATAAATATTATACTTTGATAATAAAACGTCAATATACTCTGATTTTATAGATGTACTATCAATTAAACATCTCACCTAAGTATGTGCTCTTAGTATGCAATAGTACACTTAAACCAATTTTGTGAGTCTTTAATAAATTGACTGTCACCGTGATCACAGGTGACTGACTGCCAACAATAGATTTTCTATTATGTCTAGCAGTCACTGTGTGAATTGCTTATTATTTGCTCTCTGGACTCTAACTAGACCATTTAGTCTTATGTCTTGTGTATGTTGTCTAATAGCTAATATGCATCATGCAAAGGTTATAGTAAGTAGTTAAAGTGTGTAAACAACACAACATAACCAATGGACATTTTATCAGTTTTGGACTGAGTATTATTGATAATTATGGGGGACACAGAGATAAAAATTTAAGCACTTGAGCAAGTGCGGAAAACAATCCAAAGCAAGATATTAATGAAATTCATTATTTTATACACCTCTATGCATATATAGTATGTAATGTTTATCAGAAATGCGAAATATTTTAGCAGTACAATAATAATTTAATAATCTCCCACATTTTAGATATTGGCTTAATGCAAATATAACTAAAATTATTATAAAGCATAAGGTGACTTACTGTATAAATTTACAATACCTATTTTAATACAAAAAAAAACAATATTTAAACAACAAGGCATCGAAAAATAAATCATCTGTTGATAATATATAAAAGCAAAACTATCATTATTAACCTTTACATATCAACATTGTCCTTACTATTAAACGTGGAAATTTCAATTTACAAAAAATTATAATATTGTAAATTTTGATACTTTGGTAACAAATATATGTACATACTGACTAACATTTTGGTATGTACCATATTATCTTTGTGAAAACAATCATAGAGTGATTCACTGCTAGTATGTTGAATGATTCACACTTCAAAGTGCAATATTAGTCCTTTAAGTATTTTGTGCACTTACTATCGTAAAATCAGTAAAACTTTAAAATGATATGACATGTTGTAGTGTGGACTCATACAGTCACTGGTATCTTAATTTCTTTGTTGACTATGTAAAATTTGTGCTTTTTCCCTAACACTCCCCAAATGACAGCTATATTTTCAATAATAATATTGAATGGCATGGTAGCTAAAGCTCCACCAATAAGCAAAAAGAATCTTACTGGACCAAATCTATGAATAGGGAATGATTTAAAGACACCAAAGATATACATGTAAATATTGACAGCACCTACAAATCCACATATTATGTCCAAAGCCTGCGGACAAGGTATAGGACATACAGCAGCTAAGAAGACATTACTTGTTGATAATGGCAGGGTTACCCACGAGTAACAAGATACTGCGAGGAAGACTTTATATAGTACAGGTATTTCTTTTGAATGTACCACTAATAGTATTCCTTGAATCCACCTTTTTCTCTGTTGCATAAAATCCCATAGTGTGAATGGAGATTTCTCCCACATTTCTCCCTCAATAAAGTTAAAAGTGTAGCCTTCTTTATAGGCTTTCATAGCAAAATAACAGTCTTCTGCTACTGATCCATCAAGGCCATTGTCAAAAGATACTTTCTTTTCTGCACATACCTGGAAATAGAAGAATACATTATACAAACAGTCCAGTAAATTAAATTCCAGGTTTTAGAATTGAATACTGCAAATATACTCACTTGTGTTACAACATAAGAACCTTTCCAACTGAACAGTGGCTTATGAAATAAATAAAACTGTAACCTCAGTTTTCCCATATCATCAGCTACACGGAAGCTATCAGCAAGAGTAGTCAGCCAATTAACAATATGCTCATTAGCATATGTGATCAGTCCTTGACCAAACTGATGCTGGCCATCCATCACAAAATTCAATATACCCTTAACACAGTTATCAGTTAACAAAGTTTCTTCATCTAAATGCACTATCCAATCGTTTTCTGCAAGTATATTAACATTATCTTCCAAGCAATACTGCAATGCTCTTGATTTAAATAAAGCACCTGATTTAGTCTTATATTCTGCTGGCACAACCACTTCTCTAACTCTCCTGTGCTTTGGTAAACTAACTGCTTTGTCAGTCACAACTTCAATCATGAAATTCTCCATTCCCACATCAAGACATGTGTTCATATTTCTTGATACATTATCTCTTACTAATTTTGGGAAGTCCCCTCTAGTCACAATTCTGATACATATGAATGGTGCTAGCAATGGAGAACCTTTGAGTTTCACATTTCCTGGGAAAGCATTGAATAATGTCAATCCTGCAAAATTGCACAGGACTTGAGGTATTGTTAATAGAGTAAAAAGTCTTAAGACATATAAAATTATTGCACCATAAATTCCATATCTTTCGAAAGGATCAATTTTTTCTTTTTCTTTATCATCTAAATTTATTGCTCCAGCAAATACAAGAAAAAGAAATATAAATGATAAAAAACAGGTGCAGTGTAGTAAATGTTTCACTCTTCCTCGTAGCATTCTGTAACAAATATTTACAATTTAATCATGCAGAATTTCCTATTTAACACATAGTGTATATTGGCAATAAAATAAGGTACAGAAGACTGAGAAACTACATATGATAGTTTCACAATTCAGTTAATTTTGATTAATAGAGCAAAGTGGGATCAAAACATCATCTTAGAGGAGTGTGAAAAAAAACATGAGGCTTTTACACTGCTGCAGGATATCACGGTCTTCTAATCGTAATATTGCACTATGAGATACATCACAAAAGCAACAACTGATACAATAGATATTTGGAGCAACAATAATTAAACAAAATAAAAAATTTTGTTTGTGTAACAAAAATAAATTTAAAAAAGCTGTCAAGTAAAACTTAACTCATGACTCAGGTAAAAAAAATATTGGATTAAGAATACATACACCCATTTTCCTCAATAGTATACCCACCGACGAGACGATAAGAATGCGGTTATCACTTCCCATTACGAAACCAAAGTTCTGATGAATATAGCATATCGATTCTGTTGGCTAATTTCTGAATATTTTCGTTGACATAATAACGAAGTGAAGTACACAATAATTGCATTAAAAGTTAAAAATTTCTTACCTTGAATCTTCTGAACAATTTCAATGCAATCCAACACTGCCAACAAAATCACAAACTGATAAATTGACAAGGGCAAAAGACTAATAATTCTATAAATACTATGCAGTAAAAAAACTACACTTCAATAATTTATTAACGTTTTATTTAAACAACTACAAACACACGCCCCGCGAACAGCACTGCTTTTGACAGAGACAAACACAGCAACATTCATTCAATCATTTTTCTTGGTAAAATTATTTGACAATCAACAATCGATGATAACCTTTTTTTTAAACTTCGAGACCCCGTACTTTAAGCCTTGAAAAATATCAATAGTGGTGCGAGAAAAGAGATATAGCATGTCTATAAAGTCGTGATAATGGATGTTTCTAAAACTATCAATTTTAAGAGTAGGGCAACACTAAATCTTAGTAAATACAAGTACAGACGACAGCACGTCAAGCTACTACAATCTGTCAGAATTCTTTACTAGATATTCAACTTTATCCATAAAGCATTAAAGCCCAAGGTTGATTGAGAATATCTGACAGTGTGGGGTAGCTTTACCTGCTGTCGTCCGTACATCGAATGTCATCGATTTGTTTTGTGACTTGTTATTTATTGAAATTTGTATTAATTTTCAATTCTATTTAAACAAAACATCGGTACCCCCAATCGTTTATTTAATAATCTAAATGTTTTGGATTAAATTTAAAATAGCTAGCAACTAAAAAAAATATTTTATGTTTGAATAAATAATTTTGATGATCCAATAAATTTGTTTTTATTATTTCACTTTATACGTAGCGAAGCACGTATCGGGCCGCTAGTTTATTATATCAAAATGATTTCAGACAAGTCAACAGGGTTGCTATATTAATATGTACGATCGCAGCGCCCTCATTTATTTTGACGACTTTATAGACAGACTATGATTTTTGACAATCTCACACCACAGGATAAAGGAAAGCGGACCCCGGGCTCCAACGCGAAAGCCGCGGATGCAACCGGGATAAACGCTGAGATGATGATGATGATGATAGACAGACTATGATTTTAAATACTTATAATTTACATTATCATATGTTTTTATAATAAACAAAATGCCTTAGACCATCTAACATTAGTATATTCAGTGGAACTTCTGTCTACGGCGTGTATCAGTGATATGATGTGTAAATCTCAGTGGTATTGATACCGATCACTTTTTTATATAATTATAAACACCACAATCCCGCATGATGGTAAGCAGCGTTGCAATCGTTGATGGTAAAGCGACGACCTTTACGACCGATATCTGTTGCAAAGTTCTATCAATACGTTTATGCGATATATGGTAGTCTCGATTCTAAAAGCTATCAATTGTCATCGGTATTCTAAGGTACCTTTTTTTTTTTATAAATTAACCTTGTCGCAAAATTAACGGTTTTCGTAATGAATATAATGATTTCTCCTAAATTAAACTTAATTCCCTGCTTTGAAAAAAAAATAGTTATGTAGACAGACAGACTGACGCCCAAACCCTGTCTAGAGTAGCATTCTGGCCATCGCTAACGACGTTGTCGCAAAGTACTGATCGTTATAATACTACCGATAATGATCGCTAGTGGTAACGATCCTTAAGCCCAACGCGAGTCTCTGTATCCGAGATACCAATGCCAGTAGCTTAGCGAATATTGACTAAGATAAGCATAAATAATTAATTAAATCAAATATAAATATATCTACGGGAAAATCACACAGATTGAGCTAGCCCCAAAGTTAGTTTGAGACTTGTATTATGGGATACTAACTCAACGATACTATATTATAGATGCATATGTATACATATAGATAAACATCCAAGACCCAGGCCAATCAGGAAAAGATCGTGTTCCATCATGACTTGGCCGGGGATCGAACTCGGGGCCTCCACGTCGCAGGCAGGCGTGTTGACCGCTGCGTCACTGAGGACGACGAAATTACATATTTTCATTACGAAAATATGTAAAGTTTGGAACACAAACGCTACAAACGTATCGACTGGACTTTGCTACTGATATTGTCGTAAAATGACCGCAAATAATGTCGAGACTACTGCCACTGGTTCTCAAACCTAGTGTCTTGCTCTTCAAAACGTAGTGATTACTTGCTCTGTGCTGGTTCTCACTCTTTTCTAAACCATAGACAAGAGGCATGTGAAGGGCAAAGGCGAAGGGGTGAAGCCTGAACATGAAGGCCAAAGAGGGGCAGAGGAGGGCTGAGGGGTATTCGCAATTTGGCAGCTGTCCGAGTGATGTGATGGCGTGAAGTGAATATAATAGTTTTTCGTTTACAATTTGTATTTATTTCATTATCACTGAAAATTATACGCCAAATAAAAACATGTGAGCTATCTACACAAATTGATTGCCAACGAGAATCCAGTGTTAGTGTACAATGCTGAGACAAAATCTACCCATAGGGACTGGAAGAGAAAGTGTCTCAAATAGTAAATAACGGGTCGATAGAAATATGTCCGTCTCTGATTTATCTGTTGGATGTCGATTTGCTGATTATTTTGCGATATGCGGCCTCGACTTTGACTCTGGATTGGAGCCTGATAGGCTTTGCGGTAAGTAATAGGCTTAAGTCGCCTGTTTGTTAAATAAAGTGCAAGGATAAAAAACACTGTCTTCGTTCTAGGTGACAATTTACATGTATCTCCTTTGGATCGCTCCTACAAAGGAAAAATTCTTGCTCACTACCCTGAGAATATAACAAGTAATCCATTTGATGAACATGCAGTGTGTATGGTAAGTGATCAATATTAAAGTTCAATTGGAATGTCACAGTTATGAACTCTTTTTTTGTTGTGTCACTACTAATAATCGGCACCATAAATATTTTTTATTTGAGACTATCTGCATACCAATAAATAAGGGAAGCCTTTACAGTTCTCAGTTTATGTGTATGTAATAAGACATGATAAAATCTGGACATACCATATCATCTTTTATTAAGTAAAATGTATAATATCTTGTGAATTTATAATCTTACAGCTTTGTCTTCCGGCTGGCCTTCAGTTTAGAACACAAAAACATTCTTTAGAACCCAAGTTCCACAGCTTTGTAGTAACCAGAGAAAATGCATCCCGTTACTATGGATTTAGTCTCATATTCTATGAGGAAGTTAGGAACAGAAATATCTGCAGTGCCATGCATACATTACAGGTAAACATTTGTTTTTAAGTGAAGTGTGTCATCTTAGAAATTTATTTAAATTACTAGGAATTAATCTGATTCTTGTTTTGTAGGCAATGTATATTACAGAATTGTCCAGTGGTCAGACTCCTCCTGGCCACAGAAAAGCATCGGGAAAAGAAAGTTCCAGATCACTTCCAAGATCATTTAAACTTGCACCTCACAGTGGTGCCGCTCTGACATACTATGATATTGCCAAAGATAAACTGTATGTGGCAAAAAGTATAGCACTTATATGTCAGTATCCATATGTGAGGGTTGCACAATTGTTTTTAGAAAATTTATTCAGGTGAGGTTTCATCTAGACATTTTTATAAACATCAAACATTGTAAACAAAATTAATTTTAAAAATGAAACAGATCTTGTATTGGGCAGGATATCTAAAATAATAATGTGTTAATCTTCATAGTATTTCCTTAATTGAGTCAAGGAATTTTCAGAGGCCCTGGAATTTTTAACAAGTTTGTATAGTTATGAAATAAAAAGAAAATTACCTTGTCATCATATGAGTATTATTTGTAAACACATGAGTTATTATGTTTGTTTACCTATTGTAGATCTCTCCCAAGGCAGCCAGGCCCAGGCCTCAGTCCTGAATCCTATGTATATAATTTACTTTATGAAGTACCAGTGCCACTTCCTGGTCAAGCTTTACGACTCTATGTGCCCCCTTCTGAACCTCATTTGGATCCAATTCCTGTTGTAAGTATATATTTTATTGCTGCTGTCTTACTATACCATGTAAATCTCTATTTGGTATAAAAAGGACAAAAAAAAAATTAAAGCCAGAAAGTCATTACATTCCTTGATAGCAATTTAGTGAGTTTCTAGCTTTCTGAGAATAGAAATAAAGTTTTATGACAATATCTCATTCATTATATGCATATAAAATATACCATTCTACAAAAAATATAAATGTCAATAAAACTCATCAACATTTATTGTTGAAATTATTATTATTATGAGATGTATTCAGAATTAGACTTTTGTTTTGGAGTGGCTTTAAAGAAAGAAGAAACTTTCTGTGATGTCTTTCACAAATACTTAACAACTTTTAATAACATTTCTTGCAGGTGATAAGAATGCCAAATCTTCCTGATGAGTTACCTCTTTTGGACTATCCACTTCGAGCCATGTTCTCAACTTTAGGTGTTGAATGTGTTGTGCAGCTTTTCACATGTGTTCTACTTGAACATCAAGTTTTACTAAGGTCCAGTGGTTAGTATATATTCTTTGTTAATAGAAGTGAATGTGAAACGAACCACCCTGCTCAGAAATCCAAAAATTGTATTGTCTTCTGTTTATTAATTACTTTATTTATTCACAGACTTCAACAAACTAATGCTAGTTGCTGAGTGCATAGTGTCTCTACTGCTGCCATTTGCTTGGGCGCACGTGTATGTGCCAATACTACCTGCTCCGCTATATCATTTCCTCGACGCGCCAGTGCCATTCGTCATGGGTATAGTACAATGCACTTTTAATAGAGGTCAATAGGCCAGTACCTAATTCAATGCTGTGTTTCTACTTTATTAAGTACAGACAATCTATGGTAAAGTCTGTAGTCCAACGAGTTTTTTGTTTGTGGAATGCAGTGTTTTATAAAAAACGCATGTAATATTTTTTTATGTCCTTTTTTTATAAAATATTAAATTAGAAAAAAAAATTATATTAAGATATTTTAGATCCCGAGTTAATGGATATAAACAATTTCCTTTACAATCAACAGGTCTCCATTCAGATAGTGGGGCCATGAGTATAGGACCAAATGGACCTCGGAGTATTGCGCTGGGCTCTGAAGCAGCTCTCTGTTTAGTTGACATTGACAAACCGGATATTCAACTGCCTGAAGAATTGCCGATATTTCCGCATAGGACACCCTTTATTGAAGAACTCAATCATATCTTAGATAAACATCAGGTAAGATATTAACTAAATGAAATACATATTCTTAAGTTTTACTGTATTTCTGACACATCTGTACCAACTAGTGGACTTTCCCATCAACAATACATCACTTCTTACCATCACGTGGGATCGTGGTCAAGTGCTAGTTTGTATCATTAAAAAAATAAACTTTGTAAAGCTATCTTTTATTATCTTTGTATCAAATACTAAAAACATACACTTGGATGGTTTAATTATCATATTATCTTAGTTATTTTAAGTATATTAAGTATGAAATTGACTGTGATAATGATATATAATTTTAATAACTAATTGATGTCAATGTTTATTTATGGATTTTCTACAGATCCAAAGGCCTGAAACCGAACCTACGAAACTCGGCGTCCCTTTGAATGGAACATCCTACAAGCATATGAATGACAGTATGAGCAGCAGTTGCACATTACCATCAGGTATATATATATATATACTTATATTCTTTTTTTAAACTATTGATACAGTTGTATTAAATTAAATTAACTAGCTAAATTCCACAAACACAACCGATATCTAAACATATAAATCAATTAGATACTGGCCTGGAACTTTTCTGAAGTTATATGTACTGTCTAAGTATATCTTGGACATCAATGACTGAAGGTGAAGGAAAACATTTTGAGGAAATCTGGACTTTAAGTCTGAAATCCCCAACCTTTTGTTTTAAAATTTTTTTTCATTACCGTACAGATTACAAACCATAGATAGCACTATTTCATTTTCTTATCTGTGGCTGCGCGCGCCTTGGCGCGTGCGCTTTGATGCAGGGTGCAGAATTTTGGCGCCAAATACGTTTCTTTGCATTGCGAGTCGTTGTTGTGTTTCGCTGGACACATGATTATTTTTGTTTCTTAAAATGTATGAGATTAGATAAAGTAGTGTATGAAACTGTACATAATTAGGTATTACACACTCGTGTGATACTATTAAAAAACTCGCTTTGCTCGTTTTTTAAACTCACACTCGTGCATAATATCCCTCATTGTGTAACAGTTTCATAAACTACTATTATGAACTCTGACCTAAGAATATATGAGACCGAAAATTTTGTACAGGGAATTTAAATTAACTCTGTATGATTGATTAATAGTAACCACCAAAGGTTGCACAATGTTGTTTATGAATGAAAAAATATTGAATTAAAACATAGTTTGTTCACCAAGATATATTGTGAAGACGTTTGGTTTACTGATAATTAGTGGAGCGCCGTAAGGCATAAAAATTGTAAAATCTCGGAATCCAGGGCAAGTCAATGAATCTTCATAAAAACTGTTCGACTGCATTGTTGAAAGCTCAAATAAAAAAGTTAAAAAAAAAAATGGCCGATCTCGATTATATCAATTTATAACAACAATTTACTGAAAAATGAGAGGGACAAGAGTAAAAAAAATGTTTACAGTAAAGGTTTCAATTTTATACCTAATAAATTATATTGGCATAGTAACTTGAATATCAATTTATTAATATTTATCAAAAAATAACGAGTTACAAAAATAAAATTATTATCAACTATATACATTTCTACATTATTGTTCATTATTGTCGTCGTCATCGTCATCGATCTCATTGATGTGGATTGTGGGTGAAGGATTTGTACAGCTGTTACCATTGCATTCTAAGCAAGCTACAGTGCAATTTAGTCCACTTTTCCTGCACCCACAAGATGCCCCGCATCCTGTTTTGCATGTGCAAAAAATCATTTTCAGTAAGGCTTCTGGAGCGGGTAGCTGGGTCATTGTTTGCGGCATCAGTATTCCGCATTCATATTTCCAACCCCATTCTTCTGGTGATATTTCTCTTCCAAGCCATGTTTGAATTTGCAGATATACTCTTTTGAAGTGTCCAAAAGCGGCATCTGCAGTAGGTGGCAAAGACGGTAGTTTAACGCAGGTATTTTTAGCAGTTGCTTTCAAAAAAGAGTTATATCTTAATATATTTAAATCTTTTATTTTTTTGTTAGCAGCGTATAAAGCAAGAGTGCATGTAACACCAGCGTTAAAAATGTCATTAACATCTTTGCATTCATTTTTGAAAACTGTCGCAGCATTTTGCAAGTCCATCCGTTTTTCGAAATTTTTTGCGAACACATTTTTGCCACGTTGGAAAAAAGCTGACGTCGTGTCACAGCCAGTGAAAGCATGTAAGAACAGAATATGCTCCTTACACTTTGGTAATACTCTTTCTAAGCTCTTAGAAGAGTACACTTTTTGCGGTATTTTGCAATCAGAGGTTGTTACATAGCTGATTTGTTGTTTTGACAGTTTGGACTTCCTTTTTTCCTTCATTTCATCCGCTTCTTCCCCACATAAAAAACATCTACTTTTCCAATCAAAGTCAATTGAAGTAGCCGTTCGAAGCTTTTTTTTAGGTGGAGAACATACTGATGTGACGTTTGCTTTTTTTAAATGAGCACTGATACATCCTTTATTGATATATTTTTGTCTGCATACTGAATGCACGTAGACAAATTCGCGAGTATTTAAATACTCAGACAATCCATCCGCTCTTTCTGCAGAAGCAGCTTTCAGCGTTGATATTCCTCTAGTTACCTTTACAATATCTCCTAGTTCGGAGCTTAATTGAGAACTAGATCCGATTTTGTCGCAAATAAGGCAATCATTACTTTGATTAACATTACTATTAGAATGGTTCACTCATTTTGATAAGAAGCTGTAACAAATATTAGTAATATTAATAACTAACGTTCATATAATGATTAGTAAATAATGTTATTGAATTTTACCATAACATTATAACTTTCATCATCGATTTATTATAGAATAAACTATTAAGTATTAAAAATTTATTTTATAAGTGAGTAATAGGTATAAATAAAAAACAAATACTTACTATCTATGCCACTATTTTCAAAGTTTGTAAAACACAATTATGTTGAGTAATTAACTATTATCGCATGAACTGCACAATAATAAATATACATAAGTTGCAAATAAACAAAAATCAGAAATATTTTTTCTCAAAACGCACATAAATAGCTACGTATTTAGCCTAGCTAGGTGCAACGTGTAGGTACTAATTTGTTAGGGACCGCGTCAACAATGCCCAACAGCTGCTGTTGTCCCTTCTATAATTTCCCCCACCCCTCACCTTTGTACCTGCAGTCCCTTGAGGCCCAAGGACAAGTTTGTAATAGTTCTCCTTTTCCAAATATAACTTTAAACTAATGAAAATAAAAGAAAACTCCGAAAATTAATAATTATTTATTTTAATAATTAAAAAATTGAGATCCAACAAAATAATTTTTTTAACATTTTTCTATATGCTGTTAAAAACACATTTCAAAAATTTATATGAAGATTCATTGACTTGCCCTGGATTCCGAGGTATAAATCTTACGGCGCTCCACTAAATATACAATATGTAAAGAAAACCCTGTCCGATCCGTGAAGGTATTGTTAGGTATCGATAACTGATTCTACTAATGCCAACAAACCCGGGCTAAACTTAAAAAAAAATACCCCTAAAAATATAAATATTTTTTCGCAAAAAGAGTTAATACATGTGCGCTAGGCAACCCTTCCGCGGGCGGCGGGAGGCATGGCACGCGGCACGTGGTCGTATCGCTTATAATAATACCGTAAAAATGGTGTTGTCATTTTTTAAAAATTACCAAATTTCGGGGAAGTTGGAATTAACTCACGGGAAAAATAGATTATTTCAAAATTGATTAATATTGTTACTATGTAGATTACATAAAATTTTATATTATATTTGGTCATGTGTTTACCCAAGCTTTATTATCCTCATGGGTCGGACAGGGTTTTCTTTACATATTGTATAATGGCGCCAATTCTGTTGTTCACAAACTAAACTAATTTTGAGTTACGTGCATCTTTTACTTTCCATTTCGTTAAGAAAAGGGCAGAAGATAAAATGTCTGTTTAGACCTGTCGAATTAGTGCGCTCCTGACGTAAACTGGCGTATTTTTAGTCGCCATGTTTATAATCGCATCTAAACTATCTATGGAGTATCTTAATTTGACAGGATTAAAATAAAATGTTATCTTCTATCCTTTTCTTAACGAAATGGAAAGAAAAAGATGCACATAACTTAAAATTAGTTTAGTTTGTGAACAATAGAATCGGCGCCAATGTCTTAAATGACGTATGTTATGCTAACTAGCTCTTATAAATAACAAGATATAAGCGGCTTTGCGTGGTGCACAGCGCACGCAATACCTATACATCCGTAAATGTGTGACTTAGCTATTACTTCATAATATCGCTAAACTTGTGCTGCTTGCAGCCACCGGATTCATAAGACCGGACAGTTTGTTAGACAATTTTGGTTGTGGAGATACTGTTGCTATACAAAAAAACCCAAATGCACACTCAAACTAAAATAACCCGAAGCGGTCTCCAAAAAACTCGGAAATAGGGATGTATCCAAGGTATGAAAATCAAAAAAATAATTAGTCCGTCTTACAGATAATAAAAAAAATTAAGACCCGTATTTTTTATTTTGTCTTAATTACCAAAAATTACTGAGATATAGCGTAATAAAGTTACAAAGTGGGGGCTAATTACGTCACGCCGTTCTATATTTTGCACCATGGCGTGACGTCATGCGACATTTCAAATCAATATATCTTCCTAAGTATTTGAATAAAAGAAAAAATAAAAAATACGTGTTCAATATTTTTTATAAAGCTATCTGACGGACATTAAATTATTTTTTAGGATACAAGCCAATTCTGTGTATGTTTGTTCTGTGTACTGTAAACAAATTATTGCAAATTCAATCTTACTCAGATTGCTTAATGTTGTATTCATAAAGCAATGTACAAAAATGCACAACGAAATAGGTACCTACCTTTTAGCTAAGGAGTGTTGAATTAATTATTAAATTTGCCGCCTTTCCTCAGTCTATGTTAAGTTATTATGTACATCTGTAGTCAATGTAGTCTATGACAGCTCTATACAATAAATTCTTCTCTATGATTCCGTGGTACAACAAGTGTGGTTTTAATTTAATACAATTCCTTTATATAATTACAAAGTCATCAGGTTACATATTTCGTGGTGTAGTAAATAGCCCTTAGTTCCGATAAAATTGTTAATATACAAAAAACCCAAACCCGAAACTGTCACCAAAGCACTCGGATATTCTGTGTATGTTTGTTATAGACATACTCATTGTAAACAAATTATTGCAAATTCAACCTTACTCAGATTGCTTAATGTTGTATTCATAATGTACAAAAAAACTTACAAAAAAAACAACCGACTTCCAAAAAACACTGTGTCTTTGGTTTTTGTATATTAGTTTTTGACACCGACTTCCGAAATTAGTTATTTTCCACTTTGTAAGTTGTGTTTTTTGGAAGTCTTGTTTTTTTTTTTGTAAAAAACGTTTTTATTTTACACTTTTTAGTTGTGTACTGTTCAGCTGCATCCGGTTAGACTGGATGCTGACGCTAAAATACTTAATGAATAAACTTACAAACGCACTGGTTGCCCCTACGATTTTTGAAAATTCCCCTTGTTTTCTCTGGTCTTCCACCATCAAACCCTGATGTCCATATCATGGGAATGTCTTCTTTCCAACAGAAAAAGAATTATCAATAGAGATGTGCCGACTACCACTTTGACCGACTAGCCGACTAGACGGCTGCAAAGAGGTCGACTATTCGGCTAGTCGGCCTCTACAGTCGTAGTAAAGAGATTTTGCTATTTTTTATTATAAAAGTATGACATTTTGATTTGGGTTGCGCCCGATTAATCATATAAGTTCCTTTGTTTCTTTTCATTTTCTTGAAACAGTTCGTGTTTAAAATATTGAATGTTTATTTTTTTAATGTGCTGGTAATTAAAAATACCTACTTTTTTATTTGATTAACAATTAATAAATGTTTATTTAAGTTAAGAAGATATTATTTTGTTTGTTAATTAATACCAGTTTCAAGAAGGTACGGTACCAATTTTGTTTTGTTGATGTAATAGATATGTATATCTTCTTTTTAAGCCAGTATTAAAAAAAAAAATACTGACGATAAGACTGGTTTTTTTTACTTGTCGAAATGTGGAAGATTGATTATAAAATCCAAATAATAATGAATAATTAAGGTTTTATTTCATTTCAGTTCCCCTTATATAGTACATATTAATGAGAAATACATACAAAGTAAAAAGCCGACTAGTCGGCGTTTTTTGCCGACTAACCACCGACTACTCGCCGACTACAAAAGCGGCCGAATAGTCGGCTTAACCGACTAGTCGGCACATCTCTAATTATCAAAATCGGTTCATAAACGACAAAGTTATCCGCGAACAAACATAAAAAAACAGCCTATATACCGGTCGAATTGAGTAACCTCCTCCTTTTTGAAGTCGTTAAAAAGTATTACAACTTTACTATAGTAGGTAGTTAGCCAATAGATCAAGGCATGGAGTGAAGACGACTATTTATTTATTTTTATACATTGAATTAGTTTATACTAAGTATAATAGTTTGTTCGAAACACATTTTTCCGAGCATAAATATATTTTTCAGTGAAACAAAAATTGACTGGTAAAATTATTTATATATATTTTTTTAAATATGTAATACAAGAAAATTTTATCGGAACTAAGGGCTATTTACTACACCACGAAATATGTAACCTGATGACTTTGTAATTATATAAAGGAATTGTATTAAATTAATACCACACTTGTTGTACCACGGAATCATAGAGAAGAATTTATTGTATAGAGCTGTCATAGACTACATTGACTACAGATCTACATAATAACTTAACATAGACTGAGGAAAGGCGGCAAATTTAATAATTAATTCAACACTCCTTAGCTAAAAAAGTAGGTACCTATTTCGTTGTGCATTTTTGTACATTTTGCTTTATGAATACAACATTAAGCAATTTGAGTAAGATTGAATTTGCAATAATTTGTTTACAGTACACAGAATTTCCGAGTCTTTTGGAGACAGCTTCGGGTTATTTTAGTTTGAGTGTGCATTTGGGGTTTTTTGTATAGCAACAGCATCTCCACAACCAAAATTGTCTAACGAACTGTTTGGACTTATGAATCCGCCAGGCAAAGTCTTGCCGCCAAGCGATTCGTCGCGTTCCGGCATGATTTCTGGTGAAGCCGTACGGAGGACGTGTCTGAGTAGTTGTGTTGCTATGTGTGCCGGATGCGATGCGCCAATGTTATTGTGTCGGAAGTTTGGTCGTGGAGGGTCTCCATATCAATCTTCTTCTGGCGCAGCATCGGTGGTCGTGTTGTTGGGTTTAATATTGCATCACCTCGCTCGACTGCCGTCTTCCTTCCTATTCACTCATTTTCTTTTTTCACTGAATAGGCTTAAGAAACTAGCGCGCTTTACCATCAACGATTGCTTCACAGCTTACTATCAGGCGGGATTGCGGTCAAGCCCTAGTTTATAATTATTTATTTAAAAAAAATCTCTAAATGTTGGTGTAAAAAAAATCCGTTTTGTAATTTAAAACAGCTACATGGACACACAGCAGACACGAAGGGTGTCCTTAGTTTAAACTATATATAGTTAAGCAATATATGTAGATGCTAAATGATAGTGTTTATCAGGTGGTTTACGTCGAAAGCACTCTTTCCACGACGTGCTCGATTGGGATGAAAGCAGGCCACTGAATGCTTCGCCGCCAGCATCGCCGACAAGACGCGCGCCTCTTCGCATGGACGCATTACAACGCATTGTCGACATCGTCAAACGGAGCGGTATGACAAACTTGTTTGATCACTGATGATTTTTACTCGCACTAGTAATAAGTCATGTGAGAAACTTCTTTCGAATTTTTACTCGGTTTGGATGTAATTCGAAAGGATAATTTTATAAAATAGTGTTTGTGCTTGGAGACATGCATAATACAAGTTATCAACATTTCATATTGTGCTATGTTAAACTTCTTGTAAATGTTAAGTACATAATAAGTACAAATACATGGGAAGTCTGTAACCGTTAACTTATAAGTGTCTGTATAACTTATGACTCTCATTAAAATGCAGAATGAAACCTTATTATGTTGCAAATCTCATCAGCAGTATCCTATTGACTTGTTTACATTTTCCACTTTTTCTAACTGCAGGTGTTAACATAGATGACGTAGACGCAGACACAGTAATGCCAACAATGAAGAAAAAAATACTTAACGATGAGGAACAATATAATGAAGATATAAAGTTTAACACTGCCATCAGAGAAACATTCCTTAACAGATTTGTGCACATATTTCTCATGTATGAGAACTTCGTCATCATGCCTGATCAGGTAAATACACTTTAGATAGTTATATTTTAAGAGGACTTTCAGAATACTAGTAGTAGCCCACAACAATCGGCCAATTTCGGTAACGTCCAAACTGTGCAAGGTTATAGAGCGAATATTGAACTCGCGCCTCTTGGCATACCTGGAAGGAAACAATCTCCTCAGTGACCGACAGTACGGGTTTCGCCGTAATCGAACGTAGTCCTAATATATGTATGCCGCTCACTTATAGGGCGAGGCCTTCGAGAAAAATGGGGAAGCGATTGCCGTCTCGCTAGATGTCTCAAAGGCCTTCGAACGGATATTGCTCATCGGAGCCCATGTCTGTCCATGTTCTTTCTGCAACTCTGTCCCTTCTGCATATTAACGATCTGCTGATGCCCGCTATCTATGGGTATGTAGATAACAGCACAGTTGTGAACTGATACCTACCGGGTGCTCGGGCTAGTAAGGAAGCAATCCGGTACGGTAGAGCGTACGTACGTCAAAACATAAGCGTGTCTCTTCACCGCCAGAAGGAGCCCGTGCACCTTCGCTCCTACTTTTCGGAATATATCCTTGGAGTGCACTGATTGCCTTCAGCTTTTAGGAGTTGAGATTTCCTCAAAATAAACTTTGGGCGGTCTATTGAGTCCAAAGTCAAAGTGACTACCAGGAAACTTGGCATTATTGCAAAGGTCCGGCGGTACTTCACACCAGAACAGCTTCTAATGTTGTACAAAGGACAGGTTTTTTTGTTTTATCAAAACAATAAAAATTGACAAATATAAAAAGCATCAAAGATCAGGAGTGGTGGCTGGTGACGTCACTGGTCGCTAAAAAGTGTAGCGTGCAGTGACGTCACACGAGTTTTCAACGCACTGTGTCGTTTTCATTTTTGTTTATATGAAAAAAGAAAAAATACGTATCTAGTATTTTTTGGAAATTTGACTGACGGACTAATTCGTTTTTTTTTAGTCAAATACCCTATTGGGCTAGTGCTGTAAAATGCTACCTGGCAACTTTGGATTCGGTGGAGAGGCGTACGAAGACGCTAATTGGCGACCCAGATTTGGTTTAAAACGGATCTCCAAAGCTTATAGACTGCAGGTCCATGTCCAAAATGGATGGGTCATATGAACCACCAGGTGACATATATAGGACGATATAAGAGCATAAAATAATAAGATTCAGCTCTATGCTGTCAGTTGTAAGCTGTCCAACTGAGTTCTGGGGAGAATTCAAAAGCGCAGGTAGAGTACCTTTTGGGTCATATATTTTTGTACGGCATTGCGGAATAATGGATTAGAAGCTAAATTGAAACAGAATGAAACTGATGCCGTACAAAATAAAATGACCAAATTTACTCTGGAAATTGTCAAAAATTTACCGACTTTGTGGCGCATCATTTTTTACGACACTGCGCGCTTTCTTATTATTTTTCATGGATTTACCGACGGTAAAAATGCCATACAAAAATATGTGACCCAAAAGGTACTCACTCTACCTGCGCTTTTGAATTCTCACCAGCACTCAGTTGGACAGCTTATAAGTGACGGCATAGAGCTGAATCTTATTATTTTATGCTCTTATATCGTCCTATATACGTCACCTGGTGGTTCATATGACCCATCCATTTTTGGACATGGGCCTGTAGTCTATTAGAGCACAGGTGGAGAGTAGCCAGCCTGTCGGTGTTCTATAGGATGCATTTTGGAGAGTGTGTATTACTTAATTCCCCATCTCCGTTCCATCATCGGACGACCCGTGGTACCGTGAATATCCACATTTTACTTATACTCATACATTATACTTTGTTCACACCACTACGGTCTGGACGAAGCGTTTCGCCTCGTCCTTTATACCTCGTACCTCGAGAGATTGGAACAATTTGCCAGCGGCGGTGTTTCCGTCTGCCTACAATTTAAGTGTCTTGAAGGCTAAAGTGAATAGGCTCTTAAGAAACTAGCTTAAACATCTTGAGGAAGCCTAGACTTGTCCGTGTTACAGAACGTTACTTAAGACTCAAGCATTACTTAAAACTAGTTTCTACCAATCAAAAGGTTTCAAACGAGACTTACGAGACGAGAGAGTAGAGCTTGAGTTTTGAGTGATGTGCTGTAATACGGACCTATGTCTGTAATCGCTAACCCGCATTGACCAAGCGTGGTGATTACGCTCTGTATGAGAGGAGGCTTATGCCCAGCAGTGGGACAAGAAAAAGGTTGATGATGATGAAACTAGAGCGCTTAACCATCAAGGATTGCATCACTGCTTACCATCAGGCGGGCCGTCATAGCACTAGTTTATAAAATATTTTAAAAAAATCCTCCGACCGATGGCTTTTTTTCGGTAAAAAAGCGCTTTAACTCTCCAGTCCATAAACTAACTAACTTGTCCCATAACTGCAATCACGTCGATGTGTGAAAAACACACATCAACCACGAAGTCTGAATTTTTACTTCGTGATACCAACACACCAATACATTTTGGCTATAACATTGAATAGGGATGTAATAACTAAATGTTTTATGATTTTCTATAGGATCGTGACTCATGGCTGTCATCACGCGAGTCGATGGTGAACTTTGATAAAGCATCATTTTTATCGGACCAACCACAGCGGCACCGGCCTTTTCTGTCGCGGTTCCTTGAAACGCAGATGTTTGCCACACTTATCGATAACAAGATAATGGGCAACTGGGGAGAATACGATGCTAATCTGCAAGTCTTCGAACACCGGATCAAGACTGTCAGGTAAAACTAATCATATAAAGGAAGAACCACAGTAATGAACTTCACTAACATTCGTCAATCACGTTGCTTCAAATCATAATGTGCATTACGTTAGTGTGGTTTTGCTATGTGTTACGTAATATTTAACACTACAGCATGTAGATTGGATTTAGCATGGGGTCTGGGAAATGGATGGTTTTGAATGAAAATATAGGTGCACCGATCGGGCACAAGCCACTGCATACTAACGGAAGAAGGGATCATAAACAATAGAAATTTGAGTATTTGACTAACAGAAATCACATCACAGTATCAATATCATTCGGGTCTCGCAATATTTTTTTGAACTGAGCTTAGATAAAACTTACGCAAAATATTCTGCGTATCCTACTTAACATGTCCGTAAGAGATACCAAGTTGACTTTTGACAATATCGCCGTAACAGTCGTGGAAAAATGATGATCTTCAAAAACTGGGGCATTGTTATGGCAGTACCTATCTACTTAACATTTGAAAACGTTACTGTGACGGCGTGCCTGCCATGAAAGATTTTAAAAAAAGATTCAAGTGGACTGTATTTAGGATAGCAATATATTAGAAACTATAAATGAATATGCGTTAGATTGATGCCTTCGGAGTATATCCCTCTGATTAAGGTGATAAAGCGGCAAACCACTTACCACCAACCTTAAATCAAATACGGAGTTCGTAGATCACCAGACCAGATCACGAGAAGACGCATGTCGACACAATTCATTGGCAGAATCCATAACTTTATTAATTTTGAATTTTGAGGTCTGTAATTTTCCCCGGGCGTTACTTTAAATACTTAAATTTTGTGACCGATATAAGATCGTGGCCATGACTCGCTAGCTTGCCAGTTTGAAAGGAAATGCGTTCGCCACGTCGTGCGGCGGTCAGCTGAAGGACCCACACTACTATGGTCGCGTTCAGTTTACTTGCAAGTTTTCGGCAGCGTTCAAAGCCGATAGACACCAAAATCAGAGGAGATATTCAACAGTTACGTTCCTGCAGTTCAGTTTCTCGATCCTCAACTGGACCCGTGTCTGATAAATCGGAGGCGTGCAGCAGCGTCGCAGCAAACCATCAATAAGGTGAGTTTGTGTTGCAGGCGGCGGATCGGCGAGGGCGGGCTGGGCACGCGTGGCTACTGCGTGTGGGGCGGCGCGGGCGCGGCGGGGCCGGGCGCCGCTCAGCTGGAGGTGGGCGCGCCGGCCGAGCGCCTGCCGCACCGCGCCGCCTACTACCGCGCCTTCCCCGCGCGCCTCGACGCGCACGCCCTGGCCCGGCCGCCCGCGCCCGACGCAAGGTGCGCCCGCCTGTCGCCCGCTTGCCCGCACGACGCCTGACGCGCGACGGCTCCCGAATGTGTCAGAACTTCCCCCGCCACGCCCCGAACCCCGCGGCTGAGCTAAAAAGATCGTTTGCACGATTACGCGATCGTCGTGTCCATAATTATGTCACTTTATGTCACCTTATCCGATGTTTACTCGGCAGGTCGCGACGGGGAAGTTCCGTGTACACTTGAATTTAGAATCCTATACATTGATCAGCAACCTAATTGCGTAAAACACTATTATTATCAGTTGGAATCATTTTGAAGCTTATTGCTATTCCATTGCTCCCTATGTTCAAAAATATGTCTGCTTAACAACAATGATTGTTGTTGAAGGGTAAAAATGATACCCATATCTACTGATAATGTGTTACGCAATTACCCTACAGGTATTAGTACCACAAACTCAATTTTAAACAACGAAACCTTTCCAATAGTTTTTTTTTTTTTTTTAATAAGGCAATAAATTATAGATTATCTAAGATTCTGAATTCAAGTATAATTTTGTCCCGCGTCCCTTCGTTCCCCGTATTGTATTGTCCAAAGTTTAGTTGATGAAACGCGTCCTGGCCGCTTAGTTCAACTAATCGCGAGTGCAGCTTTCGTGATATGATAACCGTAGTCTGGTGCGTGCGTCATCTGTCAGAGATGTTTGTATTGCTGTCTGAGGCTTGCATGTTGCCCAGACACGTTAGGCACCGAGATAACTATTTTAATACTTCCTTTTACACAGTAGCATAACATGGATTGATTTAATTAACTACTTCTGTAGTTTTTATTTAACCTTAAACTTAATTAGATTAACAAAGTTAGACTGCTGCTTCCAGTCGGTGCTCAGCATAACCTTAGGATAGAAACAAAAATAATTTATCACTAAGTAAAATTGAAATTGTTAACTCGGTGAATACGATTATTGGTCATTTGTTTTACTCTTATACTGTTTTAAAGCGTGACCTGAAATCCAAGTAAACTTGCTTCATATGGCAGCATGTGACTGTACAAGCCTGATATAATGTAAGTTATTACATTCAGTAGTGAAATAACACTACCGTGTAGTGCGTGTAATGTAACAACGCTTTGAAAAATAATCATTGCTTCAATATTTTTGCAAACAAAAAATATGAAATGCAATTTGGTAACTAAAGAATCTCATGGAGTTATTTATTTATATGGCATTATCATATCAGAAAAGTTATTTTGAACCTGTGATACGTTATACTCATAAGAAGGGGTTATAACTACTAAATGTTATGAGTGCAGGTAGTTCTACTATTTATTTTTCCCATGTTACTTGTTGTATAAACTCTAATTGAATTGCAGTAAGCATTATCTCAATAAAATGTTTAAAAAGATTCCGACGAATTGAGAACCTCCTCCTTTTTTTGAAGTCGGTTAAAAATAAATAA